>CM035158.1:48223958-49606449 GCA_020205615.1 Panax quinquefolius
CATCTATTTCGATAATAATTGATGTCTGGAGGTTATATTGACCAATTGGGTAATTAATCGGATAAATGAGCAATTAATTGCTATTAATTCACATACTTATAACTATTTGTTCACATATGTGTACTATTGATTCACATGCATGTACTATTAGGAGAGGTGGTGCAAGATTGATAATACTTGCATTACTAAATTAAAAATGGAGGTATATATGAAGGTACTATACTGTAATTACTTTTTTTCACATGTATAGAACTATTGAGTCACATGATTGTACTATTGATTCACATGATGTACTATTAGGGGAGGTGGTGCAAGTTTGATAATACTTGCAGGACTAAATTAAAAATGAAGGAAAAGATGAAGGTATTATACTGTAATATTTCGAGCCCCAAAATGTGCAATTATCGAAAATATATTTTCCTATAAATAGAAGCTCATTCTTCCTTCATTCTCACCAATTCAGTAAGACTTATAAGAGCAATTATAGAGAGAGAAGCTATAAAGAGAAAGAAGAAGAGTAGATACGCTAATTCACTATTCCGATATCCGGTCTTCTTACGAGGAAGGGGTATTATTTATTTCATATTACGAAGAGATTATTTATCGTATCCGTATGAATATTATTCTCGTTCAATATTCGTAAGGATTGTTACTCCATTCTTTATTATTACATTGGAATAACTTTTCTCTGTGCGGACTCCGCATGCATGATGAAAAATTCTTTTGTTACTCCATTCTTTATTATTACATTGGAATAACCTATCTCTGTGCGGACTATCGCATGCATGGTGAAATTCTTCTATTATTCCATTCTTTATTATTACATTTGGAATAACTTTTATCTACGTGGACTCTGCATGCATAGTGAAATTCTTCTGTTATTCCATTCATTATTATTATGTTGGAATAACCTGTCTACGCGGACTACCACATGTATGGTGAATGACCCTTCGTATTCATTCTTTACTAAATTGTGGAAATGATGCATCTCGTGGATTACTGCATATGGCGGTGAAAATCCATTTGAAGTTTCATATATTCTATTATCTTTGGTATGAGATATCATTTCTTTTGTACTAAATCATGAAATATCATTTTCTTTGGTATTTTCTTTTCTGAGTTATTATTCACGGGTTACTATTCACCCAGTTATTATTCACTCTAGTATTATTCACTCGGGTATCCGGGGCACTTTTCGTGCCCGGAATACTATTCACGAGTTACTATTCACTTTGTTACTATTCACTCTAGTATTATTCACTCCGGTATTTGGGACACTTTTCATGTCGGGGTACTATTCACGAGGTACTATTCCCAAAGTACTATTTATAGGGTCTATTCACGGGGTACTATTTACTCAAAAAATATATTTCTTTTCTGTCCAAATTATTTTTGATACATGAATATTATTCTTGAATTTTACTCCACAAAGTAGTATCATGTTGACAATTTGGATATTTTTAAACTCTGGATAAATTTAAAGTCTTTAATATTTATTCTTGATTTTTTTTATTAATGTTTATGTCATTGTCATCATCCTAATGCTTATATTGTGATGAAAGTCATCTTTGGCTTACGTGCATAGATGGACTGTTGTTTGGTATGATTATGACCAGGGATCATTCGGTATAATCATGACCCGTAATGTTATAAATGATGTGGTAAAAGTCCTCATCGGCTCGTAGTGCATTGATGGACAGTTATTGGTATGATTATGCCAAGGGATTATTCGGTATAATCATGACCATTGATGATTCAATGAATATTCTTGACCTATAGTGCAGGGATGATTCGATGATGTGGTTTATTTATTAAGCTGAGTCTCAGCGATAAAACTGATGAAAAACTTTTTAAATAATAGAAGATAGTAGATATCCTGCTCTACTTGACTCTTTTAATGGTTTGCCTATTCCGCTACAGTTGTTGATCTAAAACTTGTTGTCTATTGTATTTTATCAGTTGTTATACTGTTGAAGGCTAAGGATAATTTATTCTGCATTATCTTAGTCATAATATTTTTCTTAGTGGGCTAGTTGAGCTCACCCTTTTCTTTCATTGTTCTCTTCAATAAATAAGAATATAGCTAAGATGAGTCAGAGAATGGAGTGACGGTCCAGGATAAGTGGCTATAGTAGTCCTCACTATTCTATGAAATAGTGTGATAATAATTGTAATGAGGACTCCATTGAGTGTGGATATTGTCTAGAAGACAATATTCGTGTTAAAACTCTCAGCTTATGTTTGGTCGTATTGTACACGATAATTGTATAATTAAGTTTGTATTTGATTTATGTACTATGTATTTGGCGACCCAAGATGGGTGATGTATACCTATTTTGGGGGCGTAACATGTTCAACCAAGGGACCACAACCAGGGTCATACCTGTGACACCCCCAAATCCGGGTACTTCCAATTCCGCAAGATTTGGTGTTCACTGTACAAATATCATCTATCTATCTACCCATAATAAATGCAAACCATGCAATAGATAGAAATAAATAAATAAATCTTCCCCTTATGGGGTTACACCATCTGCCTATTAAATACAATCCCAGGTCACTCTAACCTTAAACATCTGTGTGGAATCATAAACAAATAACAAGTCTTAAACAACATCAAGTCTGAACATAAATACATAATAACAACAAGTCTTCTTCATTTATTAATCTTGCCCTTGCCCTTACTAGTGGAAGGCTCGTCAAATCTTTCGTTCTTAACCGCAATGTTATTATTATGCAAGAGTGAGCACGATTCCCCACAAGTATAACAATATAACAAATGAATAATAACATGTGAATAAATTAAGGACTTCTGAAATAGGAAAACTCAGCTTTTGAATCAAGAATGAATAACAAGAGTCAAAAGAACTTCTGAGGGTCATAAGACCTTGAACTGTGTCCTAGGTTGTCAAGTGTTTATACTTGAAACCTTTAACAGTCATAAGACTATGGACTTTTCTTCTCGTGCCAGGGGATCGACCCTTAGTACCATCTTGTGCACAATATCTAAACGCTTTATCGCATAAGTAATCCCTATCTGAGGTTGTTCATCTTAGTTTGACATTAGAGTCCGCACCAAAGGAAGTTTGGTTTGGATAATTCAACAAGGGTTCTAAAATTTAGAACGTTCATCAACTATAGACTAGTCGAATCATTAAGAGTTCGCTAGTCTAACAAGGTTCAACAGTAACTGATATTTAAATCGAATCGAGTGATATACAATAGAATAAGTATTGTATAACAGAATCATACTTTGAAAGATTAATCTACTTTAATATAACAAAATGGACTTGACCGATAATAACGAGAATTTGCTCGATGTAAAGAGATAAACTTATAAACTTATATAATGATAACAAGTAGGGTTAGGAAACTTGCCTCGTGCGTAGATTACACGTTAATTTATACACGTTCCTTGATTTAATCCTACATACCATTTACATTCACAATACCAGACAATTATAACGTAACTAGTCATCACAAGTTCATTCTCTTTGTCTAACTTTGATTATGACCATACTTAATCAAATTACTACATTCATTGACACATAATTTACACTTTATGAACAATAAGCTAACTATGTGTTCAATAATTCAATTCGCACATAATTGTGTTATTAATATGTTAAGAATTTATTTTAACGTCTCATTGTACGTCTAACATAATTTTATGTTCCTTATATTTGGATACAATCACATTTCTGGACTTGAACACTTAAAAAATTTTCATTTCTGGACAATCTGCTAAGTGGTATTGCTATTTCACCATCGAAAAAATCTGTATTTGGTATGGGACTTAAGGCATGGAGTTGTGCGCCGCGTGACAAAAACTCCGATTTTGAATTCGATTCGCGAAGAACACAGAATCAGGCGAAATTATCATTATATGGTCATTAAATTAATTAAATTAAACATACCCACATACTAGAATTCGTACATAATCACTACCCAACCTTTATAGAGTGATTTTAACAAATTAAAACACATAATTACATAATCAAAACATGTAATTTCATTGTTCTTGATGTTATTGAAGGTTTTGAACACAACATAAAATTTAACATCACGGGTTCGTGATAACACCAAATCTGTCCATTCGAAGTTTGTTTTCTTCGTTTTAACATACATAATTATATAAAGGTGTAAAACTTATGAGAGAATATATGTTTGACATATTAAATTTACGTATAAGGGCCATATGACCATTTTTCTATACTCTGTAATTTTGTAGCAACAATATACGACATAACTTATGCAACTGATGTTATGGAACCATACAATATATAATAAAAACATGTTATGTTAGCATATCATTACATATATACCCACATAATCACTAGTATTTCTAATTACAGAGATTTATCAGAACTTGCAAGCCATTTTCATGAAAATTTCAATGACGTAAATTAAATTTTAATTTAAGGGTTTACCCTTGATTACTCTGCTTGGATTACACAAGGTGATAACAACTTCCAATTTCTCACACTTCTTCTCCTTTAATCTCACTGATTCTCAAAATTCTCTTTGATTTATTTTTTCAGACTTAGCAAAATAAAAAGAAGAAGATGTATATAATAAAGGCCCGGCGTTGTGTGGTGGATTAATCCTATCGTGGGTTAACGGCCCTCAACCCCCACTAAGGCTATGTTTAACTATTCTTAAAAAAAATCATAACTGTTTAATTTAATAGATCTTTTATACTATAGTTTAATAGTGTCACACCCCTTTATAAAATAAATCCCATATCTTATTTAATTTATTTTAAATCTAATAATTTCTCATTAATTCACATAGTCACATAATTAAATTTCTCATTTGTTAATTATGTCCAATTTATTAATTCTCTAATTAATTATTAAATTAATTAAAATAATATTAGGCTTATTAAATATTTCTTTTAATTGATAAGCTCACCTATTTACATAAATCAATTCTCCACATTAATTTAATAAATATAACACATACAATTAAATTATTCTACCATGACTTCATCAATTAATTATTTAATCTAATAATTAAATCATCGAAATAATATTTGATTAATCTAATAAATATTAAAATTAAATTATAAAATCTCGGTTGTCACATCTTTCCCCCCTTGAAAGGATTCTATCCTCAGAATCACGACTCAAACAATTCGTCCTGTTACATTCTCCCCCCTTACAAAGATTCTGTCTCCAGAATCGCTTATAATAATCTATGTAAATAAATGAGGATAATTCTTCATCATATTCTCTTCGAGTTCCCACGTAGCTTCTTCAGCGTTGTGGTTCCTGCAAATTACCTTAACAGAAGGTATTACTTTATTTCTTAGAACTTTCTCTTTTCGGTCGACAATCTGAACAAGAATTTCTTCGTAAGATAAGTCTTTTTCAAAATATAGGGGTTCATATTCAATCATGTGCTTGTAATCGGGTTTGTAGGGTCGTAGAACAGAAACATGGAAAACGTTGTTGACATTCTCTAGAGCTGGAGGTAAGGCTACCTCATACGCAACCTCTCAGATCCTTCGCAGTACTTCAAAGGGTCCAATGAATCTTGGACTTAATTTCCCTTTCTTTCCGAACCTGATCTTTCCCTTTCAGGGAGAGACCTTTAAGAACACATAACTACCCGATTCAAACTCAACATTTTTACGGTGTGTATCGGTATTTTTTTACATCTATCTTGAAATTGCTATCAATATTGTTCGGATCACTTTGACTATTTTTGTTGTCTGCTGTACCAATTTTGGGCCTAGTAATTGTCTTTCGCCAACTTCATTCCAGTATAGCGTAGTTCTGCACTTTCTGCCGTATAACGCTTCTTCATAAAATGACCATGCGATACTAAGCGTGGTAATGCTTGTTGTTGTAAGTGAACTCTCGACGATGAGATGATCATCCCAATTTCCTTTAAAGTCCATTATACAAGCTCTTAACATGTCTTCTAATGTCTGAAATATTCTTTCACTCTGTCCATCTGTCTGAGGGTGATATGTCGTGCTCATTCGCAACTATGTACCCATGAATTCCTGTAGACGTTTCCAGAAGTTGGACGTAAAGCGCGGATCTCTATCTGAAACAATTGACACCGGAATTCCGTGCCTCGAAACAATCTCTTTCACATATAACCTTGCCAACTAATCTAAGTTAAATCTGATTTTGATCGGAAGGAAGTGTGCGGATTTCATCAATCGGTCAACAATAACCCATACAGCGTCGTAGCCTTTCTAAGTTATCGGTAGGCCAACCACGAAATCCATCATAATATGTTCCCATTTCCATTCTGGAATCTCTAAAGGTTGTAGTAATCCACTCGGCCTCTGGTGTTCTGCTTTCACTTTTTGACATGTTAGACACTTGGCAACACATTCTGCAACCTCTCGTTTCAAATTTGGCCACTAGAAATGTTGTCGAAGATCTTGATACATCTTGGTACTACCAGGGTGAATTGAGTATCGTGAGTTATGAGCCTCGCTCAAAATTTCTTCCTTAATCTGTGGTACTGGCGGTACCCAAATTCTACTCTCAAATCTCAGTATTCCTTCCTTATCCATCTTGAATCTTGATTCGGTTCCTTTGGATATCTTCTTTTTCACCGTTTTACATTCGTCATCCTGAAGTTGAGCCTCCTTAACTTTATCTAGTAGAGTTGTACCAGATTGCATCTGAAACAGCTTCTCATCAATCGCCATAGAACACTTCACTTCCAATTCCAGCTTTTCCATTGCTGAAATTAACTTCTCCTGATCGGTTAACATCATCAGTTTCTCCCGACCCTTTCTATTTAAGGCGTTGGCAACCACGTTTGCCTTACCCGGATGGTATAGAATCTCACAATCGTAGTCCTTAATTAACTCCAACCACCTTCTTTGGCGCATGTTCAAGTCTTTTTGTGTAAAAATATATTTCAGACTCTTGTGATCTGTATATATTTCACACTTCTCCCCATAGAGATAGTGCCTCCAGATTTTTAAAGAAAAAACCACTGCAGCTAACTCCAAGTCGTGGGTCGGCTAACTCTAAATCTTGTTGATTTAAATTGACACTTTCACGTTACCTATCGATCTTATCTCTTTGAAAATACTTTCCTTTGATGTGATTTTAGGAATCGATTGGTTAACTACTCATCATGCTTTTCGTAAGGTTGTTAGCTTTCATATTCCTAACCAACCTGTTATGCGAATTCAAGCAACCAAACCATTAAAGTTAATCATTGTCATATCAAGCCATAAGTAAATGTATTACCGATCCTTTCGTTGTTGACTTCCTTGTGTGGAATGTACTAAAGCCGACTTTACATGGCGGCCTTTGTGAATAGCGATGGCAAGTTGATAGGTATCAATGTGACGTACTATCCAATTCTTGGATGAGAGTCACAGTTTTGAATGATATTTCTATCGTTAATAAATTTCCTGACGTATTCTTGAAGACTTCTTAGCCTACCCCAGAGCGTGAAATCGAATTTTGTATTGACCCCAATACAAAACCCATTTCTAAAACCCTTAAATATTTCTTCAACCAAAATGAACGTATAATGCGCCAAAGACGTTGGCTCGAGCTGTTGAAGATTACGACTATACCATTCAATATCATTGTGGAAGAGTGAACGTGGTAGCTGACGCGTTGAGTAGAAGATCGTATGCGTTTATGAGTGTGACGTTGTTAACAAAAAACCCATTTCGTATAACTTATAAATGATGAAGATAGAGTTAAAGACTCTAGGGACCCACGTGAAGATAACGAATATACAATTAGAATTGACTTTAATCGATAAAGTTAAAGCCGCTCAAACTACACACCTGGAGCCGATGAATATGAAGAAGAAGGTTCAAGAGGGCGTTATTCTAGAAGCACGAGTCGATGAAGAGAGGAAATCTCAACCCTCGATTTAATTGGCCCATTTGAAATTCTCGATCGAGTAGGAACTGTGGCCTATAAACTCGTTTCACCGCCAAGTATGTCACATTTTCATAACATTTTTTTACGTATCGATGTTACGTAATTATGTGGACGACCCGAACCACATTATTGGATTGGAATTAGACGATATAGCAGAAGATTTAACGTATGAGGAGATACGTGTTAAAATCTTGGATAAGAAGGATCACATTCGACACTCAAAGGTTATACCTCAAGAGTTAGAATCTGAAATGAAGTCAAGATATCCTCACATCTTCGACATACTAGGTACGTACGTAAATTTCGAGGGCAAAATTTCATAAGGAGGGGAGATTGTAAGACCTCGAATTTTATGAAATGAAAGTATTCAATTTTCTTATAATTATTATTTTATTTCGTAAATGGTTAAATTGATAAAAGGTTAAAGTTAAGGGTGATATATGAAAATTTTGCAAAGTATGCAAGTTGTTATAAAATATTCGATTGGTCGAGGAATATTCTTTTTGTCAAGGAATATCCGTACGATGGCACAATCATTGGTGGACCCCACAACGGAAGTATTATCGTAGTAAGAAAATAACAGAACTATCTTTTTATAAAAATAACGACGAAAGTGTTACCGTTAAAATTGTTGAACTATCAGGTAGTAAAAGTACAGTAATACGCGTGGTTGTATAGTAGCACACAGTATTGATTATTGATGCTTACGTAAGAAGTTACTCAGTTATACTCAATTATTGCTACAGTAATTGATGCATCATATCTCTCATATTATTGATTCAATTATTGTCACAGTATCATCTACATAATATGTTATATTATTAAATCAAATAATTGAGACAACAAAGTTATTCATATTATTATTTGCAATATTGATAATGTCTAGAAGTTCTGTCAAGGAGAGGTTTGGTCACCTAATTGCGCGCCAATAAGGAGGAATCCTTATCGGAAAGCCCCCTCTTTCCTGGAAATGACCTGGTTGTTAAATATTGTGAGTTATAATATTAATGATGAATAAGTTCGTGTTTATTAAAGATGAAATTGATAGTTCCGTTGTGTTGGAATTATTAGTGTTAGTGGAAATCGACATTTATTTCGATTATAATTGATGTCTGTAAGTTATATTGACAAATCAGGTAATTCACAGGATAAATGAGCAATTAATTGTTATTAATTCACATGCTTATAACTATGTGTTCACATGTGTATATTGTTGATTCACATGATTTACTATTAGGGGAGTTGGTGCAAGATTGATAATACTTGCATGACTAAATTAAAAATGGAGGTACAGATGAAGGTACTAAACTATAATTAGTTTTTTCACATGATTATACTATTGAGTCACATGAATGAACTATTAATTCACATGATTTACTATTAGGGGAGGTGATGCAAGTTTGATAATACTTGTAGGACTAAATTAAAAATGAACAAAAAGAGGAAGGTATTATACTATAATATTTTGAGCCCCAAAATGTGCAATTATTGAAACTATATTTTCCTATAAATAGAAGCTCATTCTTCCTTCATTTCTCACAAATTCACTAAGTCTCACAAGAGCAATTATTATAGAGAGAAATTATAGAGAGAAAGAAGAAGAGAAGTCTGCTACCTCACTATTTCAGTATCCAGTTTTCTTCTAAGGTAAGGGGTATTATTTCTTTCGTATTCATGAAGAGAGTTATTTTCTTTCAATACTCGTAAAGATTGTTATTCTATTCTTTATTTATCTTTTGGAATAACCTATCTGTGCGGACTATCGCATGCCTGGTGAATTCTTTTGTTATTCCATTCTTTATTATTACATTGGAATAACTTGATACATCTTGATCTATTACATGCACGGTAAATTCTTACATTATTCCATTCTTTATTATTACATTGGAATAACATATGCATTGATCTATCGCATGCACAGGTGAATTCTTTTGTTATTCCATTCTTTATTATTCTGTTGGAATAACCTATCTGTGTGGACTACCGTATGCATGGTGAATGATCCTTCATATTCATTCCTTATTAAATTGTGGAAATGATCTGTCTACGTAGATTACCGCATGGCGGGTGAAAATCCATTTGCAGTTTCATATATTCTAGTATACTCATTTGGTTGACGCTTTGGCTTCAATACTCCATGAAATTAGTAGAATATCCTGGATATTTGCGCTGCATCCAGTATCTTTTTCATGGAAATATTCTTACGAGCATTCTTGAATTTTACTCCTGGCGATATCATGTTGACAATTTGGACGTTATTGATTTCTGGATAAATTAGATTATAAATCTTTAAAATTTATCCTTGAACTTGTTTTATTGAATTATTATGTCATTATCATCATCCTCATGCTTATATTGTGATGAAAATCATCTTTGACTTACGTGCATAGATGGACTTGGTATGATTATGACCAGGGATTATTCGGTATAATTATAACCGTAATGTGATGAATGATGTGGTGAAACTCCTCATTGGCCTGTAGTTCATTGATGGACAGTTGTTGGTATGATTTTGACCAGGGATTATTCGGTATATTCATGACCATTGATGATTACATGAATATCCTTGTCGTGATGCAAGGATGATTCGATTTTATTTATTAAGCTGAGTCTCAGCAATAAAGTTGATGAAAGACTTTTTAAATCATAGAAGATAGTAGATTTTATGCTCTACTTGACTCTTCTAATGGATTGTTTATTCCACTGCAGTTGTTGATCTAAAATTTGTTTTCTATTATATTCTATCAGTTGTTATACTGTTGAAGGCTAAGGATAATTTATCCTGCATTATCTTAGTCATAATATTTCTTTCTGGGCTAGTTGAGCTCACCCTTTCTTTCACTGTTCTCTTCAGGAAATGAGAATATAGCTGGGACGAGTCAGGAAATGGATTGACGGTCCAAATGGTGGTTTTAGTAGTCTTCACTATTCTATAAAATAGTGTGACAATAAATGTACTGAGGACTCCATTGAGTGTGGGATATTGTCTAGAAGACAATATTCGTGTTAAAACTCTTAACTTATGTTTTGTCGTATTTTACACTACAGTTGTATAATTAAGTTTTTATTTGTATTTTGTACCATGTATTTGGCGACTCAAGATGGGTGATGTATACCTATTTTGGGGGCGTCACAGTTGGTATCAAAGCTTAGGGATATGATCCCTGGCTGAGATGTGAGACAAGAACAAGGAGGGGAGAGACGGGGAATTCCTTCGCTAGTATGACCTACCTAAGTTTATTTGGTATTTAATTTGTCGGTCAGGGTATATTGATAATATGTGATATGTTAATTAACCCTTGTTTTGTGGAAGTATTTGAAAATGGCATCCAAAAATGTTGAGACAAGCAATGAAGCACATGAGACCGTTGAGTCACCAACGATCAATACTCAGGATAATGTACAATAGGAAGACAATAATCCTCAGGTAAACAATAACAATGATGAAATGGTGAACAATGGGATGTTTAGAGGCTTTATGCAATTCATGCAATATCAGGCGAGAGAGACTCCTGTTCATAATGCAGGTGGAAACACTGGCAACTCTCGGGTGGTCACCGCTAAGCAGTTCAAGAAGCTGGGACCACCGGAGTTTTTGGGAAAGCCAGAACCACTTAAGGCGGAGACGTGGTTAAAGCAGATCACCAAGATATTTGATGTCTTGGGATGCTTCGAGGAGCAAAAGGTTCCCTTCGCCACCTTTAAGTTGCGTGAAGAGGCAGATTATTGCTGGGAATCTATACAGATGTCTTGGGAGAAGTTCTAAGAGTTGTTCAACGACAAGTACTTTCCCGAAAGTATTCGTCACATGAAGGAGGTGGAGTTTATCAAGTTGGAGCAAATTAATATGGCCGTGTAAGTCGTGTCTGAGGCTAAATTTGCGGAGTTATCCGGTTTGCATCCCATTTGGACGATAATGAGGAGCGAATGACGTGAATGTTTCTAAGAGGTTTGAAACCCGATATACGTCAATACCTCATTTCTCACAAACTTTGTTTATATTCAGATGTAGTGAATAGGGCTCAGTTATTGGAGCGCGATAATGAGCCAGCCCAACCAAAAGATAATGATCAGCAACACGATAATAATCACACCAGGTACGTACGTCCATTTCGAGGATGAAATTTTATAAGGAGGGGAGGTTGTAAGACCCCAACTTATTATAAATAAAATTGATTTTTTTCTATTCATTATTCTAAATTAATAAGGTGTTAATTTGATATAATGTTTTGGTTATGGGTGAAATGTGCAAATTTTGCAAAATAAGCAAGTGGTTATAGAATATTCATTTACGTAGGGAATATTAGTTTGGTGGTGGAATATTCTTGTTGTCGGGGAATATTAAAGCAGCGGTCTTGACCATTTATGGGCCTCATAACGAAAAAGCGGTTGGATGAAGGAAAATGACAAAGTATGAGTTTTATAAATAACGGCGTAGTTATTCACAATTAACATTGTAGGAATACCCGGTGGTTAAAAATACGATAATATCATGCGGTTGCCCGCGATGCTAGCACGGTATTGCACATATTTTTGAATTATTGATCCTTACGTAAAAGGCACTTTACTCGATAATTGTTACAATAATTCTTGTTCAATATTTTATTTTATTGATTCAATAATTGTTGCGTTGATATTTTATATTATTGTTGTTTCAATAATTGTCACTACACAGTATTTTTCATTATCATATCAATAATTCATATTATTTGAATAATATTATTAGATGGCATTATTAGCAAGTTCTGTCTAAGGAGAGGTTTGGTCACCTAATTGTGCGCCAGTAAGGAGAAAACCTTATAGGAAAGCCCCCTCTTTCCTGGGAACTGTCTGGTTGTCATTATTGTGATTCTGTAATATTATTTGTGAATAATTAATTATTGATAAGGAAATATTTATTTGAAGCGGATATAAATGATGGATTTATTTATTTTATGTGGTTGTAATTGAAGGAATTAATGTTGAGGTGTTTTATCAGTATTTTTGTCGGAATGGAGGTATTAAAAAATCAAATAAGTATTTTTACGATATATTGTTCGAGTTATAATTTTTAATCCTACCGTTGGATCGTTGTGATTTTTGGATATGTTATACATATATAAGTTGAGTATATGTCCACAAATTTTGAACCATTAAAAATGAACGTATGATTTGTTATAAATTTTAAGAGGTGACTGATTCGGAAATTAGGTTTATAAATGATTTTGGTGGAAAATTCTAAAATTGAGTGGGCCCCACTTATGGTTGGTGAAGAAATGTGCTGAATTTTTTTCAAATGTGGTGGGTGGCAATAGTAGTCGGTAAAAAAAGCCATCGGTGGCGGTCAAAATGCTACTTGACGTCTTAACATTTTCTATAAATAGAGGGCTAAGTTAGAATTGAAAATCACACCAGAAACATAAGATTTCTCTCTTTCTCTCTCTATATTATCGAGCGTATTTTGTGAGTATTTAGATACTTTGAGAGTTGTTGTTCAGTACAAGTTTCATTCAGCATCACTTCCGACCTTTCATTCTGAAACACTATTTCTTTGAGGTAAGGGATGCTATTTTCTCTTAAATGATATAATTTTCTTCAATATCATTATGCCGAATAATTGCTTTGAACTTTTTAATCAAATTTGGAACTTTTTGTGTTGGGGTTACTATTCACGTATATGGCACTATTCACGAATACGACACTATTCACCGAAAAATAAAATTTTTTCTTTTTGTCCAAGATGTCTATTATGGTTACTATCTTTGATTGTATCCATGTTTTGATCTTTATTTTTGAATTCGGCTTCAAAATTGGTTATTATGAAGTATTAGTGATCTTGGATAAACTGTAACACGAATCCCTAATATTTGTCCTTCTGTCTCACTGGATTCGTTCTCTAAAATATTTTTCATCATCCTTAGTCCTTAATGATGATATTATAGAATATCTTTAGCCTGTAGTGCAAAGATGAATGATTAACTGATGAATATCTTTGGCCAGTAGTACAAAGATGAATAGGTGTTGAGATGAACATGACCAACTGGTGATACAAATGAATATCTTTGGCCTGTAGTGCAATGATGAATATTCAATTAAAGATGTATATTGATTGTTGTTATAGGGATATAATATTGATGATGGACTTTTAAATCTTAGAAGATAGTAGAACTCATTCTCTACTTGACTCTTCTAATGGATTGCTATTTTCGCTGCAGTTTTGATCTAAAACTTGTTGTCTATTATGTTTTATCAGATTTTTCCCTGTTGAAGACTAATGATAATTTGTTGTATATTATCTTAGTCATAATATTCTTTACTGGGCTAGTTGAGCTCGCCCTTTTCCTTTTTGTTCCATTTTTCTTTTCATGAGGTGAGAACATAGCAGGATCTAGTCGGGGTATAGAGTGATGGTTCTAGAAAGATGTTTTAGCAGTCCTCACTATTTCTATAAAATAGTATTTGAATAATTGTAATGAGGACTTATTTGAGTGTGGATATTATCTAGAAGACAATATTTGTATTTAAACTCACAGTATGTGTTGTCGAAATTTTGCACGACAATTGTATTATTGAAGTTGTAGTTTGCTTTCTGTACCATGTATTTGGCGACTCAGAATGGGTGTTGTATTCCTATTTTGGGGGCCTCACAGTTGGTATCAAAGCTTAGGGATATGGTCTCTGGCGGAGAATGGGGAATAGAACTAGGAGGGGAGAGATGATTAAATCCTTCGCTAGTGTGTCCTATCTAAGCTTATTTGCTGATCGGTCATAATATAGGGATATTATGTGATATGTTAATTTGTTTAATTAACCCTTGTTTAATGGCGATGTTAAGAATGGGCTGGCGAGAACGTTAACAATGGAGTGTATGAGAGGCGTGGAACAACCTTTAGTCACAAACCAGAGAGAGCGTGCAACAGAAGGCAATATTCCTCCTATAAATAATGCTACTTGAGAGCAAACAATGAATGATGGAATGTTTAGGAGCTTTTGCGGTTCATACAAAATCGGGACGAGGGAAACTTCGTGTACAAAATACTGGTGGAAGTGATAGCAACGCTTTGATGCATCACATGACCAAGCGGTTTAAGGAGTTGGGACCACCAGTTTACGTGGAAAGCCGTCCGATTAAGGCGGAAACGTGGGTCAAGCAAATTACCAAGATATTTGATGTCTTGGGATGCATGGAGGAACAAAAGGTTCCATTCACCACCTTTATGTTCCGTGGAGAGGCAGATTACTGGTGGGAATCTGTGAAGCGTACCCAGCCAGCCGCACTCAATATGTCTTGGGAAAGATTTCAGAAACTGTTCAATGATAAGTACTTTCCTGAAAGTATTTGTCATATGAAGGAGGTAGAGTTTATTAGACTGGAATAGAACAACATGACGGTGTCTCAGTGCGAGGTGAAGTTCGCGGAGTTATCTAGGTTTGCACCTCATTTGGTATAGAATGAGGAACGTATGACGCGGATGTTTCTGAGAGGTCTAAAACCCGAGATTCGTCAATACCTTATCTCTCATAAATTTTCTCTGTATTCAGATGTTGTCAATAGGGATCAATTATTAGAGCGAGATAATGAGTATACTCAACCGAGGGACCACAACTATGGTTATCTGGGTGTGGCGATCATCGAGCGATGATAACCAACGAGGAGGAAAAATATAGACAAAGCGGTAACCACTCGGGTGGTAATCGTGGCCGTGATAATAGGAGAGGTGAGTCAGTGGAAATTTCAGAAGAGGAGATTCAACAATGACGGGAAGACATCGGCAAGACGACACCGACCAACAACAAATTCTAGGGAGGAGAACGACCTTGAGGTTAGATGTTACAAATGTGGGAAAGAGGGACATATCATTGAAACATCCTGACAATCCAAGGTATGTTATAACTGTGGAAAGGAAGGTCACATAGCTCGGGATTGTTTTGTAGCAAAACCAAGTTCGGTGGGGATGGTGACTCTAAGGGCTGTCCCGGATAAGTTGAAATCAACGGTTCCTGGAAGAACGTTTGTCGTGACTGGCCAAAAAGTGAGGAACCCAAACGAGGTGATCACGGGTAAGCTAATATTGAATTCTTGCGAAGTTTATACCTTACTAGATACCGGTTCTACCCATTCTTTTATCTCTCCTGCTTGTGCTCAACGTTTAAACTTGACTCCGAAGAAATTGGACTTTAACTTATCTGTTGAAACTCCGTTGGGTGAAACCTTCGTTACATTTATAGTTTATAAATCTAGCTTGATCCAAGTTGGCACTATCACATTACCTGTTGATCTTATCTCTTTAAAGATACTTGCTTTTGATGTGATTTTATGAATTGATTGGTTAACCACTCATCATGCCAAAATTGATTGTTTTCGTAAGGTTGTTAGTTTTCATATTCCTAACCAACCTGTTATGCGAATTCAAGCAACTAAACCACTAAAATCAGTCACTGTCATATCAAGCCATAAAGCTATTCGTTTATTGAAAAACGGATGTCAAGCTTTCTTAGCCCATATTATGGATTTGAATAAAGACAAGTCAGATTTGAATAATATTTCTGTTGTTAGAGAATTTCCTAATGTATTTCCTGAAGAACTTCCCGGTCTACCCCCAGAACGTGATTTTGAATTCTTTATTGACCTTGAACCGGGTACAAAACCCATTTCTAAAACCCCATATCGAATGGCTCCTATTGAACTTCAGGAGTTAAAAGTCCAACTACAGGAGTTATTAGACATCGGTTTCATTCGTCCTAGTACATCTCCTTGGGGTGCTCCTATTTTATTCGTAAAGAAGAAAGATGGGAGTATGCGACTTTGTATTGACTACCAAGAATTGAACCATGTCACCATCAAGAATAGGTATCCGTTACCTCGCATTGATGCGTATGAAGAAGAAAGTGCAAGAAGGAGCTATTCCAGAAGCAAGAATCGATGAAGAAGGAATACTTTGAGTCAACTCTAGACTTTGCATTCCTAACGTTTCTGAGTTGAAGCATATAATCATGATGGAGGCACACAATACCCCATTTGCAATCCATCCTGGGAGTACCAAAATGTATCATGATCTTTGACATACATTTTGGTGGAACAATATGAAGAGAGAGATCGCGGAGTTTATCTCGAGATGTTTAACCTGTCAACGTGTAAAGGCGGAGCAACAAGTGCCAAAGGGTCCATTGCAACCACTTGAGATTCCGGAATGGAAGTGAGAACACATTACTATAGATTTTGTTACGGGTCTTTCCAAGGTTTCTCAAGGTATAGATGCGATTTGGGTTATTGTTGATAGATTAAACAAGTCTGCTCATTTCTTGCCTATACGTGAAACTTATTCCCTTAAACGTCTTGCTCGTATGTACGTAAACGAGATTGTGAGATTGCATGGCATGCCAGTATCCATAGTTTCAGATCGTGACCCAAGATTCACTTCACGATTTTGGGTTAGCTTCTTGAAAAAGCTATGAGCGCGGATTCTGATTCGATTCGACATACCATCCTCAAACGGACGGACAATCAGAGAGGACTATTCAAACTCTTGAAGATTTATTAAGACTCTGTGTCCTAGACTTTAAAGAGAGTTGGGATAAGTATTTATCATTGGTGGAATTCTCCTACAACAACAGTTATCAAGCAAGTATAGGCATGGCTCCATTCGAGGCGTTGTATGGACGAAAGTGTCATTCTCTAGTATGCTGGGACGAGGTGGGAGAAACAACGTTGTTGGGACCAGAATTAGTACGCATGACTACAGAAAAGATCCAAATGATTTGACAACATATTCAAACCTCACAAGATCGACAAAAGAGTTATGTTGATCTTCATCGAAAGGACGTGGAATTTAATATTGGGGATCTTGTACTGTTACGTATTGCTCCATGGAATTTGGAAAGAGAGGAATGCTCAATCCAAGGTTTGTTGGTCCATTTGAGATTCTTGACTGAATAGGAAATGTGGCCTATAGACTCGCATTACCTACAAGTATGTCTCGTGTTCACAATGTTTTCCACATATCTATGTTTCGTAAATATGTGAAAGACCCGAACCATATTATTGAGTTAGAACCAGATGAGATAGGCGAAGATTTAACGTACGAGGAGGTACCTGTTAGAATCTTGGATAGGAAAGAACATGTCCTACGCACCAAGGTTATACCACAAGTTAAGGTTTTGTGGAGGAACCATGCTATTGAAGAAATGCCCTGGGAGTTGGAATAAGAAATGAAAGCGAGGTACCTCTTTGCTCAAAACACTGGTAGTATGTATGCGTCAATTTCGAGTAGAAATTTTATAAGGAGGGGAGGTTGTAAGACCCCAACTTATTATAAATAAAATTGAATTTTCTTCTATTCATTATTCTAAAGTAATAAGGTGTTAATTTGATATAATGCTTTGGTTATGGGTGAAATGTACAAATTTTGCAAAATAAACAAGTGGTTATAGAATATTCATTTCTGTTGGGGAATATTCGTTTGGTCGTGGAATATTCTTGTTGTCGGGGAATATTCGTACGACGACGCAACCATTTGTGGGTCCCATAATAGAAAACTGTTAGATGAAGAAAAACGACAATGTATGAGTTTTTATAAATAACGGCGTAGTTGTTACAGTTAACACTGTTGGAATACCCGATGGTTAAAAATACAGTAATATGCGTGGTTGCACCAGCACACGGTATTGAACAGTATTTTTAAATTATTGATCCTTACGTAAGAAGGCACTACTCAATAATTGTTACAATAATTAATTATTCAATATTTTATTTTATTGATTCAATAATTGTTGCGTTGATATTTTATATTATTGTTGTTTGATAATTATCAACTTTGCAAATTTTTTTCATTATCATATCAATAATTCATATTATTTGAATAATATTATTATATGGCATTATTGGCAAGTTCTGTCTAAGGAGAGGTTTGGTCACCTAATTGCGCGCCAGTAAGGAGAAAACCTTATTGAAAGCCCCCTCTTTCCTAGGAACTGTCTGGTTGTCATTATTGTGATTCTGTAATATTATTTGTGAATAATTAATTATTGATAAGGAAATATTTATTTGATGCGGATATAAATGATGGATTTATTTATTTTGTGTGGTTGTAATTGAAGGAATTAATGTTGAGGAGTTTTATCAGTATTTTTGTCAGAATGAAGGTATTAAAAAATCAAATCAGTATTTTTACGATATATTGCGTGAGTTATAATTTTTAATCCGACCGTTGGATCATTGTAATTTTTGGATATGTTATACGTATATAAGTTGAGTATATGTCCACAAATTTTGAACCGTTAAAAATGAACGTATGATTTGTTATAAATTTTAAGAGGTGAGTGATTCAGAAATTAGGTTTATAAATGATTTTGGTGAAAAATTCTAGAATTGAGTGGGCCCCACTTGTGGTTGGTGAAGAAATGTGCTGAATTTTATTTCAAATGTGGTGGGTGGCAATAGTAGCAGGTAAAGCCATCGGTGGCGAGTCGAAGTCAAATCTGCTTGACGTGTTAACATTTTCCTATAAATAGAGGGCTAAGTTAGAACTGAAAATCACACCAGAAACATAAGCTTTCTAGCTTTCTCTCTCTATATTATCGATCGTATTTTGTGAGTATTTAGATACTTTGTGAGTGGCTGTTCAGTACAAGTTTCATTCAACATCACTTCCGACCTTTCATTCCAAAGTATTGTTTCTTTGAGGTAAGGGATGTTATTTTCTTCTTAAATGATATTATTTTCTTCAATATCATTATGCCGAATTATTGGTTTGAACTTTTTAATCAAATTTGGAACTTTTTGTGTCGGGGTTACTATTCACGTATACGACCTTATTCACGATATCGACATTTATTCACGAATCTGCACTATTCACCGAAAAATGAAAATTTTCCTTTTTGTCCAAGATGTCTATTATGGTTACTATCTTTGATTGTATCCATGTTTTGATCTTTATTTTTGAATTCTGCTTCAAAATTGGTTATTATGAAGTATTAGCGATCTTGGATAAATTGTAACATGAATCCCTAATATTTGTCCTTCTGTCTCACCGGATTCGTTCTCTAAAATGTTTTCATCATCCTCGGTCCTTAATGATTATATTATTGAATATCTTTGGCACAGAGTAGTGCAAAAGATGAATGATTAATCGATGAATATCTTTGGCCCATAGTAGTGCAAAGATGAATAGTGTTGAGATGAACATGACCAACTGGTGATACAAATGAATATCTTTGGCCTGTAGTGCAAAGATGAATATTCGATTAAAGATGTATATTGATTGTTGTTATAGGGATAAAATATTGATGATGTACTTTTAAATCTTAGAAGATAGTAGAACTCATTCTTTACTTGACTCTTTTAATGGATTGCTGTTTTCGCTGCAGTTTTGATCTAAAACTTGTTTTCTATTATGTTTTATCAGATTTTTCCCTGTTGAAGACTAATGATAATTTGTTGTATATTATCCTAGTCATAATATTCTGTACTGGGCTAGTTGAGCTCACCCTTTTCCTTTTTGTTCCATTTTTCTTCTCAGGAGGTGAGAATATAACAGGATCTAGTCGGGGTATGGAGTGATGGTTCTAGAAAGATGTTTTAGTAGTCCTCACTATTTCTATAAAATAGTGTTTGAATAATTGTAATGTGGACTTATTTGAGTGTGGATATTGTCTAGAAGACAATATTTGTATTTAAACTCACGATTATGTGTTGTAGTATTTTACCTGACAATTGTATTATTGAAGTTGTAGTTTGCTTTCTGTACCATGTATTTGGCGACTCAGAATGGGTGTTGTATACCTATTTTGGGGGCGTCAAAATGACCGTGTCGCAGTATGAGGCTAAGTTTGTGGAATTATCTCGATTTGCATCACATTTGGTCGATAATGAGGAGCGAATGACGCGAATGTTTCTGCGAGGTTTGAAACCCGATATACGTCAATGCCTTATTTCTCACAAACTTTGTTTATATTTAGATGTTGTGGATAGGGCTCAGTTATTGGAGCGCGATAATGAGTTAGCACAACCAAAAGGTAACAACCAACAACACGATAATAATTGTACCGCTGGCAACGGCCATCGGAACAATGATAACCATCGTGGGGGAAATTATCATGCCAAGAATGGTAACCACTTCGGTGGTAATCATGGCCAAGATAATAGAAGTTGAAATTTCAAGAAGAAAGGTTCAATAATGATGGAAAGACAAAGACGTCAAGACCCGTTTCAAAGGAAGAAGAACGACCACCCGGTCGTATGTTTCAAATGCGGACGGAGGGACACATCCGTCAAATCGTCTGCAACAATCCAAAGTGTGTTTCAATTGCGGAAGAGAAGGTCACCTAGCTCGATTTTGTCGTGTAGTGAAGTCAAGTCCAGCTGGGATGGTGACGCCAAAGGATGTCCCAGACAAGTCAAAGTCGGTAGTTTAAGTAAGAGTGTTTGTCGAGGAACCCGAACGAAGTTGTCACGGGTAAGTTAATCATAAACGCTTACGAAGTCTATACCTTATTCGATACTGGTTCTACCCACTCTTGTATTTCACCTAGTTGTGTTCAATGTTTGAACTTGGCTATTGAGAAATTAGACTTTGACTTATCTGTTAAAACTCTGTTAGGAGAAACCTTCGTTACATCCATTATTTATAAATCGCATCACATTTGGTCGATAATGAGGAGCGAATGACGCGAATGTTTCTGCGAGGTTTGAAACCCGATATACGTCAATGCCTTATTTCTCACAAACTTTGTTTATATTTAGATGTTGTGGATAGGGCTCAGTTATTGGAGCGCGATAATGAGTTAGCACAACCAAAAGGTAACAACCAACAACACGATAATAATTGTACCGGTGGCAACGGCCATCTAACAATGAAACCAACCATCGTGGGGAAATTATCATGCCAAGAATGGTAACCACTTGGTGGTAATCATGGCGAAGATAATAGAAGTGGAAATTTCAAGAAGAGAAGGTTCAATAATGATGGAAAGACAAAGAAAGATCGCATTAGTTTCAAAGGAAGAAGAACGACCACCGGTCATATGTTTCAAATGCGGACAGGAGGGACACATCCGTCCAAACTGTACGCAGCAATCCAAAGTGTGTTTCAATTGCGGAAGAGAAGGTCACCTAGCTCGATTTTGTCGTGTAGTGAAGTCAAGTCCAATTTGGGATGGTGGCGCTTAAAGGATGTCCCAGACAAGTCAAAGTCGGTAGTTTAAGTAAGAGTGTTTGTCGAGGAACCCGAACGAAGTTGTCACGGGTAAGTTAATCATAAAAGCTTACGAAGTCTATACCTTATTCGATACTGGTTCTACCCACTCTTGTATTTCACCTAGTTGTGTTCAATGTTTGAACTTGGCTATTGAGAAATTAGACTTTGACTTATCTGTTAAAACTCTGTTAGGAGAAACCTTCGTTACATCCATTATTTATAAATCGCATTTGATTCAAGTCGACACTTTCACGTTACCACTCGATCTGATCTCTTTGAAAATACTTGTCTTTAATGTGATTTTAGGAATCGATTGGTTAACTACTCATCATGCTTTTTGTAAAGTTGTTAGCTTTTATATTCCTAACCAACCTGTTATGCGAATTCAAGCAACCAAACCACTAAAGTCAATAACTGTTATATCAAGCCATAAGTAAAGAGCCCCGATCCTTTCGTTGTTGACTTCCTTGTATGGAATGCAATCAAAGCGGACTTTTTCAGAAAGCGAACATCGTGAATGATGATGGCAAGTTGATAGGTATCAATGTGATGTGATATCCAAGTCTTGGATGAGAGTCACAATTTTTAAATGATATATCTATCGTTAATAAATTTCTTGACGTATTTCTGAAGACTTCCTGGCCTACCGTAGAGTGTGAAATCGAATTTTGTATTGACCCCAGTACAAAACCCATTTCTAAAACCCTTAAATATTTCTTCAACCAAAACAAACGTATAATGTGCCAAAGATGTTGGCTCGAGCTGTTGAAGATTACGATCGTACCATTCAATATCATCGTGAAAGAGCGAACGTGGTAGCTGATGCATTGAGTAGAAGATCGTATGCGTTTACGAGTGCAATGTTGTTAACACAAAAACCTATTTCGTATAACTTACAAATGATGAAGATAGAGTTAAAGACTCTAGAGACCCACGTGAAATAACGAATATACGAGTAGAATCGACTTTAATTGATAAAGTTAAAGCCGCTCAAGCTACACATCTGAATCTAATAAAATGTGAAGAAGAAGGTTCAATAGGGCGTTATTCTAGAAGCAAGAATTGATGAAGAGAGGAAATCTCAACCCTCGATTTTATTGTCCCATTTGAAATTCTCGATTAAGTAGGAACTGTGGCTTATAGACTCGTATTACCGCCAAGTATGTCGCGTGTTCATAACGTTTTTCACGTATCGATGTTACGTTAATATGTGGACGACCCAAACCACATTATTGATTTAGAACCAGATGAGATAACAGATAATTTAATGTATGAAGATGTACCTGTTAAAATCCTGGAATATATTCTATGCTTAAAGTTTATACCTCAAGAGTTAGAATATGACGATGTGTCCTCATTTGTTCGGCATACAAGGTACGTACGTAAATTTCAAGGGCAAAATTTCATGAGGGGAGATTGTAAAATCCCAAATTTTACGAATAAAGATTTAATTTTCTCAAAATATTTTTTTGAATATTATGGTGTGAATTTGAGATAATGTTATAGGTGTGGGTAGTATTTATAAATTTTGCAAAGTATGCAAGTTGTTATATAATATTCGATTGGTCGGGGAATATTCGTTTTAGCAGGGAATATTAAATGCGCAGACAATCATCATTAGTGGACCCCACAAAGGAATTATTGTCAGATTGAGAAAACGACAAAAATATTTTTATGAAAATAACGATGGAAGTTTTACCATTAATACTGTTGAACTACTCGGTAGTAAAAGTATAATAATACGCGTGGTTGCATAGTAGCACACGGTATTGATTATTGATGTTTACGTGAGAAGTCACTCAGTTTTGTTCAATTATTACTTCAGTAATTGTTGCATAGTATATCACGTTAATTGATTCAATTATTATCGATATTTTATATATTATTAAATCAATAATTGAGATAACAAGTTATTAATATTATTATTTGCAATATTAACGATGTCTAGAAGTTACGCCAGAGAGAGGTTTGGTCACCTAATTGCGGCGCTATAGGGAGAAATCCTTATTGAAAGCCCCTCTTTCACGGGAACAACACAGTTCGATTAATAATGTGAGTTATAATAATGATGATGAAGTTTTGTTTTATTAGTATTATTAATGTAATAAAACAGAAAAGCTTTTTATATAAAATAGAATACTTTTATAAAGTTATTCGTTTTATTAGACTATAAATAGAATATATTAAATTCTACTATGTATAGAATTATGCGTAGTAAAATCTTTTTATATAAAAATGTAATACTTTTATAAAGTTATTTGTTTTATTAGACAATAATTAGAATATATTATATTTTATTATGCATAGTGTTTGCATAATTGCTGCATAGTATTTGTATAGTAAAAATCTTTTTATATAAAATGTAATACTTTTATAAAGTTATTCGTTTTATTAGATTATAAATAGAATATATTATATTTTATTTAAAAGATTTTGTTTTATTAGAATATTTTTTAGTAAACCAATACTGGATAGTCTGCTTAAAAAGTAAATCAATCTGGACCATTCAGAATTAGTTACTATTCAGGTCCATTCTCCTATAAATAGAAGCTCAT
This sequence comes from Panax quinquefolius, assembly GCA_020205615.1. Classification (NCBI taxonomy): domain Eukaryota; kingdom Viridiplantae; phylum Streptophyta; class Magnoliopsida; order Apiales; family Araliaceae; genus Panax; species Panax quinquefolius. Next base: position 48,248,571 of record CM035158.1, read on the forward strand.
TCCTTCATTATTTCTTACGAATTCACTGAAACTCTAGAGAGAGAAACTATAGAGAGAAAGAAGAAAAGTATTCTGCTACTTCACTACTCCTATATCCAGTTTGTCCTAAGGTATGGGGTATTATTTCTTTTGTACTCATGAAGAGAACTTCTGTTATTCCATTTTTTTCCATTATTACATTGGAATAACTTTTATATCACGCTGTGATCTACCCTATACTTGGTGAAATTCTTCTGTTACTCCATTCTTTATCATTATATTGGAATAACTTGTCTATGCGAAGTACTGCATACATGGTGAAATTCTTTTGTTATTCCATTCTTTATTATTACTGTGGAACATCACATCGGTCGAAATTTACTTTGACTTTGGTTCCGTTATTTATTATTCTGTTGGAACATCACATACGTGCATTTACGCATGACACAGTTACGTTATTTATTATTACATTGGAACATCACATGCCGATTAAATTTTGCGACTGGTTCCGTTATTTATATTACATTAGAATATCCTATCGGTAACGTTCTGGCATGACACGGTTCCGTTATTTATTATTCTATTGGAATAACCTGTCTGTGTGGTCTATCGCATGCCTGGTGATTTCTTTTGTTATTCCATTCTTTATTATACTCAGTTGGTAAAAGTTTTGACTTCTATACTCCATGAAATTAGTGGAATATCCTTGATATTTGTGCTTCATCCAGTATCTTTTCATGAAAATATTCTTCTGAGCATTCTTGAATTTTACTCTACAAAGAAGTATCATGTTGACAATTTGGACGTTATTAGTTCCTGGATAAATTAATTCTTGAATTGTTTTATTGAATTCTTATATCATTGTCATCATCCTCATGTTTATATTTTGTTAAAAGTCATACATGCTTTGTGTGCATAGATGGACTTGGTATGATTATGACCGAGGATTATTCGGTGTAATCATGGCCGTAATGTTACAAATGATGTGGTAAAAGTCCTCATTGGCCCGTAGTGCATTGATGGACGCCGGTTGTTGGCATGATCATGACCATTGATGAATACTACGAATATCCTTGGCCCGTGAGTGCGTGGATAATTTATGGTTGTGATACTAATGAATATCCTTGGCCGTGTAGTGCGGGGATGATGTGGATTATTTATTAAAATGAGTCCCGATAAAAGTGATGAAAAACCTTTTAAATCATAAAAGATAGTAGATTTTATTCTCTACTTGACTCTTTTAATTGATTGCTTGTTTTATTTGCAGCTTAAACTTGATGTTTGTTATATTGTATCGATGTAACAACTTTGTTGAAGGCTAACAATAATTTATTCTGCATTATCTTAGTCATAATATTTCTTACTGGGCTAGTTGAGCTCACCCTTTTACTTTCATTGTTCTCTTTAGGAAATGAGAACGTAGCAGGGAGTAGTCGGAGAACGGAGTGACGGTCCAGATAATTGCATTAGTAGTCCTCACTATTCTGTTAAATAGTGTGATAATAAATGTAATGAGGACTCAGTTGAGTGTGGATATTGTCTAGATGACAATATTTGTATTAAAACTCACAGCATATGTTTTGTCTATTTTACACGACTGTTGTATAATTAAGTTGTATTTGAATTTTGTACCATGTATTTGGCGACTCAAGATGGGTGATGTATACTTATTTTGGGGGTGTCACAGTTGGTATCAAAGCTTAGGGATATGATCCTTGGCTAAGATGTGAGACAAGAACTAGGAGGGGAGAGACGGGGAATTCCTTCGCTAGTATGACCTACCTAAGTTTGTTTGGTATTTAATTGGTCGGTCAGAGTATAGAGATAATATGTGATATATTAATTAACCCTTGTTTGTGGCAGTATTTGAAAATGACATCCGAGAATGTTGAGAATAACAATGGAGCACAGGAGACCGTTGAGTCTCCACAGATCAATAATCAGGATAATGTGCATCAGGATGGTGACAATCCTCATGCAAACAACAACACTGACCAAATGATGAATAATGGGATGTTCAGAGGCTTTGTGCAGTTCATGCAACACCAAATACGGAGGGGAGGGACATATCAGTCCAAACTGCATAATGCAGTCCAAAGCATATTACAATTGTGGAAAAGAAGGTCACCTAGCCCGATTTTGTCGTGCACCAAGGTCAAGTCCAGTTGGGACGGTGGCACCAAAGGCGGATACGGACAAAACAAAGTCGGTGGTTTTAGGAAGAGCATTTTTCGTGACTTCTCAAAAAGTGAGTAACCCAAACGAAGTTAGCATGGGTTAGTTAATTATAAATTCTTGTGAAGTCTATACCTTATTAGATACCGGTTCTACCCATTCTTTTATCTCTCTTGCTTGCGCTCAACATTTAAATCTGACCCCAGAGAAGTTAGACTTTGACTTATTGGTTTAAACTTCGTTAGTAAAAACCTTCGTTATCTCCACTGTTTATAAATCTTGTTGATTCAAATCGACACTTTCACGTTACCTGTCGATCTTATCTCTTTGAAAATACTTGCCCTTGATGTGATTTTAGGAATCGATTGGTTAACTACTTATCATGCCAAAATTGATTATTTTCGTAAGGTTGTTAGCTTTCATATTCCTAACCAACCTGTTATGCAAATTCAAGTAACCAAACCACTAAAGAGCCCTGAGACTTTCGCTGGTGACTTGCTTGTGTGGAATGCACCGAAGCCAGACTTTCTGTAGGGGAAGCCATGAATAACGGTGGCAAGTTTATAGGTATCAATGTGACATACTATCCAAGTCTTGGGATGAGAGTCACATTTTTTTTCTCTCTATCGTTAATAAATTGCCTAACGCATCCCTGAAGACTTCCTGGCCTACCCCCAGAGCGTGAAATCAAATTTTGTATTGACCCCAGTACAAAACCCATTTCTAAAACCCTCAAATATTTCTTCACTTAAAACGAACGTATCATGTGCCAAAGATGTTGGCTCGAGCTGCTGAAGATTACGACTATACCAATCAATATCATTGTGGAAGAGCGAACGTGGTAGCTGACGCGTTGAGTAGAAGATCGTATGCGTTTACGAGTGCGACGTTATTAACACAAAAATCCATTTTTTAAAACTTACAAATGATGAAGATAGAGTTAAAGACTCTAGGGTCCCACATGAAGATAACGAATATACGATTAGAATCGATTTTAATCGATAAGGTTAAAGTCGCTCAAACTACACACCTAGAGCTGATGAATATGAAGAAGAAGGTTCAAGAAGGCGTTATTCTAGAAGCAAGAGTCGATGAATAGAGGAAATCTCAACCCTTGATTTAATTAGCCCATTTGAAATCCTCGATCGAGTAGAAACGGTGGCCTATAGACTCGTTTTACCGCCAAGTATGTCGCGTGTTCATAACGTTTTTCACGTATCGATATTACGTAATTATGTGGACGACCCGAACCACATTATTGAATTGGAATTAGATGAGATAGCAGAAGATTTAACGTATGAGGAGATATGTGTTAAAATCTTGGATAAGAAGGATCATATTCGACACTCAAAGGTTATACCTCAAGAGTTAGAATCTGAAATGAAGTCAAGGTATCCTCAACTCTTCGGCATACCAGGTATGTACGTAAATTTCAAGGGCGAAATTTCATAAGGAGGGGAGATTGTAAGACCCCGAAGTTTATGAAATGAAAGTATTCAATTTTCTTATAATTATTATTTTATTTCGTAAATGGTTAAATTGATAAAAGGTTAAAGTTAAGGGTGATATGTGAATTTTTTTGCAAAAGTATTCAAGTTCTTATTAAATATTTGTTTGGTGGGGAATATTCTTTTGTGTGGGAATATCCGTATGCGACGTCACAATCATTAGTGGACCCTACAATTTGGAGTATTGTCGTAGTAAGAAAATGATGTAATTATCTTTTATAAAAAATAACGGCGAAAGTGTTACCGTTAAAACTATTGAACTACCCGATAGTAAAAGTATAGTAATACACGCGTTCGTTGGATAGTAGTAGCACAGATTGATTATTGATGCTTACGTAAGAAGTCACTACAGTTGTACTCAATTATTTCTACAGTAATTGTTGCATCATATCTCTCATATTATTGATCCAATTATTGTCATAGTATCATCTGCATAATATATTATATTATTAAATAAATAATTGAGACGACAAAGTTATTCATATTATTAATTGCAATATTGACAATGTCTAGAAGTTCTATCAAGGAGAGGTTAGATAATCTAATTGCGGCACCATAGGAGAAATCCTTATTGGAAAGCCCCTCTTTCTGGGGAATGACACGGTTGTTAAATATTGTGAGTTATAATATTAATGATGAATAAGTTCATGTTGATTAAAGATGAAATTGATAGTTCCATTATGTTGGGATTATTAGTGTTAGTGGAAATCGACATTTATTACGATAATAATTGATGTCTGTAGGTTATATTGACCAATCAGGTAATTCACCGGATAAATGAGCAATTAATTGCTATTAATTCACATGCTTATAACTATGTGTTCACATGTGTGTACTATTGATTCACGTGATTTACTATTAGGGGAGTTGGTGCAAGATTGATAATACTTGCATGACTAAATTAAAAATGGAGGTATAGACGAAGGTACTATACTATAATTAGTTTTTTCACATGATTATACTATTAAGTCACATGAATGAACTATTAATTCACATGATTTACTATTAGGGGAGGTGGTGCAAGTTTGCTAATACTTGCAGGACTAAATTAAAAATAAAGAAAAAGAGGAAGGTATTATACTGTAATATTTCAATCCCCAAAATGTGCAATTATTGAAACTATATTTTCCTATAAATAGATGCTCATTCTTCCTTCATTTCTCACCAATTCACTAAGTCTCACAAGAGCAATTATTATAGAATGAAATTATAGAGAGAAAGAAGAAGAGAAGTCTACTACCTCACTATTCCAGTATCCAGTTTTCTTCTAAGGTAAGGGGTATTATTTCTTTCGTATTCATGAAGAGAGTTATTTTCTTTCAATACTCGCAAGGGTTGTTATTCTATTCATTATTATTCTGTTGGAATAACCTATCTGTCGGTCTATCGCATGCCTGGTGAATTCTTCTATTTTTCCATTCTTTATTGTTACATTGGAATAACTTGTCATGCGGCCTATCATCGCGTGCACAGGTGAATTCTTACATTCCATTCTTTATTCCATTCTTTATTATTCTGTTGGAATAACCTATCTGTGTGGACTACTGCATGCATGGTGAATGATCCTTCATATTCATTTCTTATTAAATTGTGGAAATGATCTGTCAACGTGGATTACCGCCTGACGGATGAAAATCCATTTGCAGTTTCATATATTCTAGTATATTCATTTGGTTAAAGTTTTGGCTTCTATACTCCATGAAATTAGTAGAATATCCTGGATATTTGCGCTTCATCCAATATCTTTTCATGGAAATATTCTTCTGAGCATTTTTGAATTTTACTCCACAAAGAAGTATCATGTTGACAATTTGGACGTTATTGATTTCTGGATAAATTAGATTATAAATCTTTAAAATTTATCCTTGAACTTGTTTTATTAAATTATTATGTCAATGTCATCATGATCATGCTTATATTGTGATGAAATTCATCTTTGGCTTACGTGCATAGATGGACTTGGTATGATTATGACCAGGGATTATTCGGTATAATCATGAAAGTAATGTGACGAATGATGTGGTGAAAGTCCTCATTGGCCTGTAGTTCATTGATGGACAGTTGTTGGTATGATTATGACCAGGGATTATTCGGTATAATCATGACTATTGATGATTACATGAATATCCTTGGTCGTGATGCAGGGATGATTCGATTTTATATATTAAGCTGTGTCTCAGCGATAAAGTTGATGAAAAACTTTTTAAATCATAAAAGATAGTAGATTTTATGCTCTACTTGACTCTTCTAATGGATTGCTTATTCCGCTGCAGTTGTTGATCTAAAATTTGTTCTCTATTATATTCTATCAGTTGTTATACTATTGAAGGCTAAGAATAATTTATTCTACATTATCTTAGTCATAATATTTCTTACTGGGCTAGTTGAGCTCACCCTTTTTTTCATTGTTCTCTTCAGGAAATGAGAATATAGATGGGGCCGAGTCGGGAACCGGATTGACCATCCGGATGGTCGCTTTTAGTAGTCCTCACTATTCTATAAATAGTGTGACAATAAATATAATGAGAACTCCATTGAGTGTGGATATTGTCAGAAGACAATATTCGTGTTAAAACTCTCGACTTATGTTTTGTCGTATTTTTTACACGGCAGTTGTATAATTAAGTTTTATTTGTATTACATACCATGTATTTGGCGACTCAAGATGGGTGATGTATACCTATTTTGGGGCGTCACATTTAGGTTATCTGAAATTCAACATTAGGTCACCAACTCTTGGTATGATAAGATTTACAAGTTACCTTAATAAAAAAACAAAAAGGGCACTATGGTCATTTGCATTATCATTTTAAAGGCATTCTTGACAATTGATCTTATCTGTTTAACCCTAAGGTTTTAATCCTTAGGTTTTATAAATTAAATTTCTAAAATTTCTAATTATAGTTTTAATTAGAAAAATTTAAGATTTCTAAAACTATAATTAGGGTTTTCTAATTATATTAGATTCTCCTAATCATATTAACGTTTAATAAACACATTAGGCTTGCCAATTAGGAATAGGGTTTCCTAATTAGGGTTTAGGAATCTCAAATTTTAAATTAGGGTTTCCCGGCATATGATTAGGGTTTCTGACTGCGCATTAGGGTTTCTAATCCTGAGATTAGGGTTTCTAATATCTTATTAGGGTTTATTAATTTTAAACCTTATCCGATCAATCATTAATAAAAAATTTCTCTACAGTACAAACACGTACATATTAATACAATTATTCAAAATGTATTTTCTACCAAATCCCTATCCTGAATTAGGGTTAGGGTTTCTTAAGCTGTTAAGCACAACTCTACTCTTATTTTTCAGTCAGTACATAAATTGACCACATCTCGAGACTCGTATCACAGATACACAGTACAATATTAACAGTCAATATTAATATTAAATAAAAAAAATTATTCGTAAAAATTTGGATTATTCGAAATCCCGGATTATTACATTCACCCCTCCTTAAAAGGATTCCGACCTCGGAATCACCGCTTTCTTACTCCCTATAATATTTTAAAGTTCTATCATCAATTCATTTTTATCAACACAATATTAAATTGTGTCTTATATTCTAACCTGTGTCTTTTATCCATAAAAGAAAACAATTCGCAGTAATATCTAACCAAGATTACTCGCGTAATTTAATTTCTCAGAGAAATCGTTACCTGTCACCACTTCATGGGTTGCTACTACATCTGGAACTGTCATGCTAAAGTGAATGTTGTTAGTCTTCCTAGTTGTGCAGGTCCTCGAATCGCTAAGGTTCCGCTATCGGGTCCCTTGTTGGCATTTCCCTTCTCCGCATTTCTCTTCGAACAATTCTGGACCAGATGATCGTTCGATCCACATGCAAAACAACCTTGTACCTTCTTCAGATTGGGACAATTGGGTGATATGTGTCCCTCTTAACCATAGTTATAACAGACTCCTTATTTATTCAAACAAACTCCTTGATGATGCTTCCCGCAAACTACACATGGCGCACCTTTCTTCCTAATATTTTATGGATTATTTCCTAAATTAACATTAGCATCCCTCTTACGTTTATTAAGATCACTACCTCCACTACCACCTATCATATTATTTCCTTGAGCCTCAATTTCTTCCTCAGCGATAATGGCTTTTTCTAATAAAGTTGAAAATGAATTAATTTACAGCACATCTAACTTCTCGAGTACCAACGATTTCAATCTGTTCCTAAAACATTGTGCTTTAAGCTCCTCAGTGTCCATTCGATGTGGAGCAAGTTTTGCTAACTCGTTGAACTTGACAAAATATTCTGTCACTGACATATCCTTCTACTTCGGATTCAAAAATTGTTCTTCCATATTTTCCTTTAGACTTCCCTTCCTTGGCGACATTATCTGATAAAAATCTTATATTAATTCTCTTTCTTTACACCAACTCTTATTAATCACACAATAAGAATTTAACACAAAGTTCTCATATAATCGCATATTTATTCAAATAGCTAACAATACTTTTAGTATTTAACACGTATTACTATCCCATTTTAAATAAATTTCAGGATTAACAACACAACTTTACACAGAAAGTTTCAATTCTCAAACTTTACTCAAAAAGTTGAAATTCTCTATTCACACATAGCTATTCCTAGTTCGTCAAACTTACCACACCTAGGGGTTCAGGAACTTGCCACAATTATATGAGTTTATGAACTTATCCTAGTTAGACCTTTGGCGTCCATTCGCTGAGGGGTTCAAAACATCTTATATAATTATGAGTCATGAACTTACCATAAGTATGAGTTTTAAGAACTCACAAATTAATTGTACTCTTATATTCATATAGAAAATAAAGATTTCATTTATACAAACATATATATTTTCATATATTCAAATATCATTCTCGATATTATAACCTTTAATATCACACATTATCAAAAGATTCTATCTCTTAAACTTAAGTTATCTACCGTCCACTCCTTTCACCAGTCTTCTTCTTGTTGGGACACTTATTGAATCTGTGACCCGTTCTACCATATGAAAAACACTTCCTCATATTATGCTTAGGACAATGTTGGGAAATATGTTCTTCCTGCTTAAAATTGAAGCACACGTTCTTCCACATCATACATTCTCCCACGTGAGTCTTTCCAGACTTGCTACAGACTTGCTTCTTCTTCGGGTTTGAATTTTTAGAATTATCGCTGTCTTTGCCCTCTTTCTCTTATTCTTGTCCTTCTTGTGCTTGATTGTTCCTTCAGATGATCCACCACCTTCAGTCTTCATTCTTTCTACCTGTGCTTTCAGCTCGTTCTATTCTTCAGTCATTTTACGTAACGCTCGTTCCGTCTTCCACAACTCCTCCAAGAGAAATACTTTACTCTGGAGTTCTTGAACTTCTGCAGATTCTTGATCTTGTTCTACAACTTTAGTCTTATTCCCTTTCTCCACCTTAGCTTCTTCAGACTCCACCTCCTCATCACCACTCGATATATCTCTCGGGATAATCATTATGATCACTCCCAGTTGATCATAGGTTCATTTTTCCCACTTCTTCAATCCCGGCTAAACTTTATTGCGGCACCTCGGCTAATGGCCTTTGGTGCAACAAATTACTAACACTTACATACTCATATCATCTTCTCCCACATCCTATTATCGGTTTAAATAACTTGATTAGTACTTCACCAGTACGAAATTCTCATATTATGTGTCCACATATCTCACTATCAATACGCTTCAGCAATCCCTCACTTAGTACTCTAAATGAGTATTCTCTATCTCGCTTATGGTTATAATCCTAGTGTTTTCCCCACCACTTAAGGTCTATAACTTACAGCTTTGCTACCAACTTGTGACACCTTGGTCACAATAGCTCTGATACCAACATGTGACACCCCCAAATCCGGTTTACCTGACCCCCAAGTTTGGTGTTCACAATCCATAATATAATAACATCTAACTACCCATTCATATAGAAATAGTATTACATAAATCATTAATAGAGATTGTTAATACATAAGTCCTAGGTTTTCTAACCTTAACATTACAAACATACCTTTTAGATATACAAAAAGGGTTCACAAATAAAACATAATAATAATGTTCATAAATAATTTATAACTATGCCTTTGCCTTTATCCTTTGAAGCACCTCCTGCCACTTCGTCCTTAGCTGAAAAGTTTTATTTAGCAAGGGTGAGCAACAAAATTTTCCCCGCAAGTTAAGACATACAATAAATGTATAAGAATCAGAACAACTAACTATCTAATTTGATAGAATGAAACCAAAGTTCAGGAAACTTTAAAATAGTTGAACAAATCTCCAATTTTTAACAAGTCTTCTCACAATCTATACAACACAATATTTTGATAATGAAAGAGTACACCGCTTTCAAAGTTTCTACGATATTCTAATGAAAAATCAAGAATCAATTCTATGCAATAACAAAGTGTAATATTTTCCAGATTTATGCTGAGTGATCACAAAGGATCTATAACTTCTCTTCTCGGGTAGATATCAAAGATTTACTTTGGTATATACGCAGGTGTATCAGATAACCATAAAGATTAATCATACCCCTCTGCAAGTATAACAAGTGATCGACTTTATTATACCTATATTATCGCATATACTACTTAAAAGCAGCATGAAAGGTAAATTTACGACCAATATAATGTTCCCTTTGTATAAAAGGTTGTTCTTCTCAGTCTCATAATCAAAATTTGATTTAATAACGAAATATAAAAATTTCAAAATCTAATCACTTCTCTTTTCTTCTCTTCTCGAACCTATCAGGTTTGCTTTATCGATCTAGCCGAAACAATTGGCATCGATCTATCAATATTATTTAAATTTTCTTCTCTTCTCTTCTCTTCTCGAAGCTATCAAGTTTTAACAAATATTCTTCCAGCCAGATCAATTGGCTAAGACATTTCTCAACACGATTCAACAATAGACAGGAATTATCAGTACTATTTACAATTACTAATAGATTCTACGGATGTGAATATCCAATAACGATTATTCTACAAATATATATCCTCAGAATCACTAATTCAATTTGAATTAATAAACATGCACTAACTGCGAATAATCAACAATAAATTCTTGGACGTGGTCTAATCAACAATAATTAACCACCATAATATTTGAAAAGATATAACTTAAGGTTGAGTTAGAAAAATTACCTTTCGCGTTGATTACTGCTACTCAAATAAACTTATCTGCATTTGAAAGACCTATAATCACAATATTGGTCTTACAATTAGCATAATAATTCACAACACAATACTGTAATTTATAGTCAATCTTTCTCCTAGACATATTACCACATAATCACATTAGTGTTTATAACCTATATAAACACTTCTCAAGTCTAACTAGAATTCGGTTAGGTTGGACTTGATTATCTCGACGTTACGGTCACCTATCCAAGCAATTAAGACATTGATTGTCAATTAAACTCAATTTCAACCTTCAATATTATTTTAGATAAGTCAAATATCATTAATAATATTTTTCTGAAGCTTTTAATAATTTATAAGCAATTATTATAATTTATAATAATTTTTCAAACATCGAAATAATTTTTAAATGATTTAATTATCAAATAATTTTTTCATCATTAATATTTAATAATATAAAAATATTAATGTTATACTTATCAAAATATTAAAGTTATTATTAATAACTTCAAATATTTTTAAATCATCAATATTCTACTTAAATGATTTTTAAATTAATGAAAATCATTTTAAACCATCACCATTAATATTTAAATATTAATGAATTTATCATCAAAATATTAAAAGTCATTAATTATAACTTAAAATACTTTTAAATCATTTTTCTTATTTTAAATGATTTTAAAATCAATAAAACCATTTTACCATCATTTATTTAATTTAATAATTAAATAAACCTAATATCATTAATATTTATTTATTAATGAGAATTCTCCAAAATTATTGAAAATTATATTTTATAATTCAAAATATTTTCTAACACTTTATTCTCATTTAAAATGATTTTAATTCAATAAAACCATTTTAAATCATTTATTTAATGTAATAATTAAATAAATCTTATATCATTAATATTAAATTATTAATGAAAATTCTCCAAAATATTAAAAGTTAAATTTTATAGCTCAAAATATTTTTGAACACTTTATTCTTATTTAAAATAATTTTTAATATATTAAAATCATTTTTCTCTAATTTATTTAATACACTAATTAATTAAATTAAATATCATTAATATTCAAATAAATATAAATATTAAAGAAAAATATCCCAAATACTCAAAAATTATTTTTCATAATTTAAAATAATTTTTAAAACTATTTTTGGTAATTTTTATAATTTATTTCTATTTTTAAGCATTTTTCGAAAATTTCAGAAAATAAAATAAATCAAACCGTCGCTATATCCCTTTAGCGACACTTGTCTGTCGTCTTAGGTGTTCTTAGCATCAAGAACACTGACAATTCAGTTAGCAAGGTTGTTCATTTGACCAGTCATGATTCTCATTTCGAGCGTGTTAGGTGTGCATTTAGCGTTGATCTTGTAGTAAGTGTGCACCACTAAAATAATCAACCACTATATAAGACATACATCAACACACTTTAAAGATTCAAGCCACCAAAGTCACTGTCAGGGTGCTCCTGGGTTTTCTGGGTAACCCGAAACCCGAGCGATTGAATAATGGTCACTTTCCAAATTAATTATTTAGGTGTTCTTATCATCAACTAGGTTGGTTATTGAAACTAAAATGGTAGTTCTTATAACATGATCACGATCGAAACTATAACACAACCACCAGATTTAATCTGGTCAAACCTTAATGAACGACTTGTACTTCACCGCTTACGGAAATTCCAGAAACTTCATCGGTGATCAAATGGTCTAGTTTGACCACTTACTACACTTAATATATTAACTGTTTATAAGATCTAAAACCATGGATCGAGAGTCCACACATCAGACTATAATCTAGATACAAACACAACATCAAACAACATAACACCTGTCAGAACCGAGCCTTGCAAAAAGTTGTAAGACGTTGTTTCTTACTTTCTCAGGTTACCCGATGAATTGATCGTCATACAATCAACGGTTTTGTGGAATTATAACATGAAATCTAGACATCCAACAATTGTGATTTCACTTTCAGATAAAAGATCACATACCAAACTATAAATTCAAAACTTAAAACAAGAAAAATCATAAACGGGGAAGGATCTGTGGCTACTGACATTCAGTTGTCAGACCACATGAATGCTCAAGAACAGTTTTGAAAAACTTCATTTTTAAAAGCATTTTAATGTTATGGATCTATGTTATAACAACATAGATCACCATAAAACACCATTTAACACTTATACAAATATATAAACACAAATTTAAACATAGCATACAAGATCTAGAATGAGATAGGGTTTATACGTTCTCTTGAATATGCTTGATCTTGGCTCTACCAATCTGATGTAGAGGTGTTAGAAGGTTAATATGTGGCTGAAATACTTAGCCAATTCGGAGGTTTAGAGAGAGAATGAGTTTGGTGAGAGCTTGGGTGTAAATGGCTAACTTTTTGTGACTTTTCTCTCTTTATTCTCTTATAATACTTAGATACAATGCATGATGCTAACATAGGCTATTTGAAATAGTGATTTCTTTGGATGTTTAGGTTATCTGAAATCGACATAGGGTCACCAACTCTTGGTATGGTAAGATTTACAAGTTACCTTAATAAAAATACAAAAAGGGCACTATGGTCATTTGCATTATCATTTTAAAGGCATTCTTGACAATTGATCTTACCCTTAGGGTTGAACCCTAAGGTTCTAATCCTTAGGTTTTACAAATTAAATTTCTAAAATTTCCAAATAGAGTTTTAATTAGAAAAATTTAAGATTTCTTAAACTATAATTAGGGTTTTCAAATTATATTAGATTTTCCTAATCATATTAACACTTAATAAACACATTAGGCTTGCAAATTAGGAATAGGGTTTCCTAATTAGGGTTTAGGATTCCCGAATTTTAAATTAGGGTTTCCCGGCATACGATTAGGGTTTCTAACTGCGCATTAGGGTTTCTAATCTTGAGATTAGGGTCTCTAATATCTTATTAGGGTTTATTAATTTTAAACCTTATGCGATCAATCATTGATCAAAAATTTCTCTACAGTACAAACACGTACATATCAATACAATTATTCAAATTGTATTTTCTATCGAATCCCTATCCTGAATTAGGGTTAGGGTTTCTAAAGATGTTAAGCACAACTCTACTCTTATTTTTTAGTCAATACATAAATTGACCACATCTCGAGACTTCATATCACGGATACACGATCTGATAATAACGATCGATATTAATATTAAATAATAAAATTATTAAGTAAAATTTGGATTATTCAAATCTTGGGTTATTACAATACTGTTGTGAAGCGGTCGTCGAGCGATGATAACCAGCAAGGAGGGAAAAATACGGACAAAAGCGGTAACCACTCGGGTGGTCATCGTGGCCATGATAATAGGAGAGGTGAGTCAGTGTAAATTTCAAAAGAGGAGATTCAATGATGACGGGAAGACATCAAAGTGAACACCAACAACAAATTCTAGGGAGGAGAACGGCACCGCTAGTTAGATCTTCTGAGATGCGAGAGGAGGGACACATAAGTCCAAATTGTTCACACCCTTCCAAGGTGTGTTTCAGTTGTGGAAAAGACGGTCATATAGCCCGATTTTGTCCGGTAGCAAAGTCAAGTCCAACTAGGATGGCGGCACCAAAGGCGACTACGGACAAAACAAAGTCGATGGTTCAAGGGAGAGCATTTATAGTGACTGGCCAAAATGCGAGAAACCCGAACGAGGTGATCACAGGTAAGCTAATCTTGAACTCTTGCAAAGTTTATACCTTACTAGATACCGGTTCTACCCATTCTTTTATCTCTCCTGCTTGTGCCCAACGTTTAAACTTGACTTCGGAGAAATTAGACTTTGACTTATCTGTGGAGACTCTGTTAGGAGAAACTTTTATTACATCCACTGTGTAAAAATCTTGTCTGATCCAAGTTGGCACCATCACATTACCTGTTGATCTTATCTCTTTAAAGATACTTACATTTGATGTGATTTTAGGGATTGATTGGTTAACTACTCATCATGCAAAAATTGATTGTTTTTATAAGGTTGTTAGTTTTCATATTCCTAACCAACCTGTTATGCGAATTCAAGCAACCAAACCACTAAAGTAAATCACTGTCATATCAAGCCATAAAGCCATTCGTTTATTAAAAAACGGATGTCATGCTTTCTTAGACCATGTTATGGACTTGAACAAAAACACGTCAGATTTGAATAATATTTTTGTTGTTAGTGAATTTCCTGACGTATTTCCTAAAGAACTTTCTAGTCTACCCCCAGAACGTGGTTGAATTCTTTATTGATCTTAAACCGGGTACAAAGCCCATTTCTAAAACCCCATATTGAATGGCTCCTATTGAACTTCAGGAGATAAAAGTCCAACTACAGGAATTGTTAGACATCGATTTCATTCGTCCTAGTACATCTCCTTGGGGTGCTCCTATTTTATTTGTAAAGAAGAAAGATGGGAGTATGGGACTTTGTATTGACTACCGAGAATTAGACCATGTCACCATCAAGAATAGGTATCCGCTACCTCGCATTGATGACCTGTTTGACCAGTTGCAAGGAGCACAATTCTTTTCAAAGATCGATCTTCATTCTGGATATCATCAGCTGAAGATTAAAACTGAGGATATTCCGAAGATTACCTTCAGAACTCGGTACGGGCATTATGAATTCTTAGTCATGTCTTTTGGATTGACTAATGCTCCTACGACTTTCATGGATATGATGAACCATATATTCAAGGAATATTTGGATCAGTTCATTGTTGTCTTTATTGATGACATCCTCATCTATTCCAAAAGCCGTGAAGATCATTAGCACCATTTGAAGCTGGTACTTCAAAGACTTCATGACAAAAAACTATATGTCAAGCTGAAGAAATGTGAGTTCTGGCTTTAGGAAGTAGAATTCCTTTGGCACGTGGTGTCAAAACATGGAGTATCTGTTGACCCGACGAAGATTGAAGCAATACAAAGTTGGGAACAACCGAAGTCGGTGACCGAATACCGTAGCTTTTTGGGCTTAGCTGGTTATTATCGGAGATTCGTGGAAGGATTTTCTCGAATCGCTACTCCGTTAACTCAGCTGACTCGGAAAGATTCAAAATTCGTATGGAGCAAGGAATGTGAGAAGAGTTTCCAAGAGCTCAAGAGGAGACTCATTTTGGCACCTGTTCTGACAATACCATCTAGTTTCGGATGGATTTGTTATCTACAGCAATGCTTAAAGCAAAGAGTTAGGATGTGTTCTCATGCAACATGGAAAAGTCATAGCCTATTCCTCGCGACAACTCAAAGAATATGAGAGGAATTATCCTACTCATGATCTGGAGTTGGCAGCAGTCATTTTTACATTGAAAATCTAGAGACACTACCTGTATGGGGAGAAAGTGGAGATTTATACGGATCATAAAAGCCTCAAATATTTCTTCACCCAAAAGGAACTCAATATGCGACAACAACGTTGGCTCGAGTTGTTGATAGATTACGACCATAGCATTCAATATCATCCTGGAAAAGCAAACGTTGTAGCTGACGCATTGAGTAGAAGATCATATGCGAGTACTAGTGCAATGTTGTTAACACAAAGGCCTATTTTGTATGACTTGCAAAGGATGGAGATAGAGGTAAAGGCTCCAAGTACCCACGTGATGATATCAAACATACGAGTAGAACTGACTTAAAACATAGAATCATGATGGAGGCACACAACACACCAATTACAATCCATCCTAGGAGTACCAAAATGTATCATGATCTTGGACATACATTCTGGTGAAGCAATATGAAGAGAAACATCGTAGAGTTTATCTCGAGGTGTTTAACTTATCAACGTGTGAAGGCGGAGCATCAAGTGCCAAAGGGTCCATTGCAAACACTTGAGATTCCGAAATGGAAGTGGGAACACATTACCATGGATTTCGTTACAGGTCTTCCCAAAGTTTCTCAAGGCATAGACGCGATTTGGGTTATTATTGATAGATTAACCAAGTCTGATCATTTCTTGCCTAAACGTGAGACTTATTCCCTTGAAAGTCTTTCTTATATGTACGTGAATGAGATTATAAGATTGCATGGCATGCCAATATCCATAGTTTCGGATTGGATTTATGATTCAGTTCGGCATTTCACGATTTTGGGTTAGCTTGTAGAAAGCTATAGGCACGGGTTTATGATTCAATTCGGTATACCATCCTCAAACGAACGGGCAATCGAAAAAGACTATTCAAACCCTTAAAGATCTATTAAGACTCTATGTCCTAGATTTCAAAGGAAGTTGGGATAAGTACTTGCCATTGGTGGAATTCTCCTACAATAACAGTTATCAGGAAAGTATAAGCATGGCTCCATTCGAGGCATTGTATGGACGAAAGTGTCATTCTCCAGTATGTTGGGATGAGGTGGGTGAAGCAACATTATTGGGACCAAAATTAGTACGCATGACTACGGAAAAGATCCAAATGATCCAGCAACGTATAAAGACCTCACAAGATCGACAAAAGAGTTATGATGATCTTCATCGAAAGGACGTGGAATTTAAAATTGGAGATCATATACTATTACGTATTGCTCCATGGAAGGGAATTACAATATTCGGGAAGAGAGGAAAGCTCAATCCACGATTTGTTGGTCCATTTGAGATTCTTGACCGAATAGGAAATGTGGCTTATAGACTCGCATTACCTCCAAGCATGTCTCGTGTTCATAATGTTTTTCACATATCTATGCTTCGTAAATATGTGAAAGATCCAAACCATATTATTGCGTTAGAACCGCATTTGAGATAGTCAAGACTTAACGTTTGAGGAGGTACCTGTCAAGATATTGGATAGGAAATAGCATGTCCTACGAGCAAAGGTTATACCACAAGTCAAGATTTTGTGGAGGAACCATGCTATTGAAGAAATGACCTGGGAGTTAGAATCGGAAATGAAAGCGAGGTACCCTCACCTTTTCGAAACACCAGGTACGTACGTCAATTTTGAGGACGAAATTTCATAAGGAGGGGAGGTTGTAAGATCCCAATTTATTATAAATAAAATTGAATTTTCTCTATTCATTATCTTGAAATAATAAGGAGTTAATTTGATATAATGCTTTGGTTATGGGTGAAATGTGCAAATTTTACAAAATAAGCAAGTGGTTATAAAATATTCATTTTTGTAAGACCCCAACTTATTATAAATGAAATTGAATTTCATCTATTTATTATTTTGAAATAGTA
This sequence comes from Panax quinquefolius, assembly GCA_020205615.1. Taxonomy (NCBI): domain Eukaryota; kingdom Viridiplantae; phylum Streptophyta; class Magnoliopsida; order Apiales; family Araliaceae; genus Panax; species Panax quinquefolius. Next base: position 48,266,584 of record CM035158.1, read on the forward strand.
AGGGTTGATTTTATTAATGTGGTTAGTTATGGGTAAAATGCGCAAATATTTCAAATAAGCAAGTGGTTATAAAATATTCATTGTTGTCGGAGAATATTCGTTTAGTCGTGGAATATTCTTACTATCTGAATATTAAATTTGACAAATATGAACCTTGTGTGGGCCCCATAATGAAAAGCGATTGGATGAAGAAAATGACAAGTATAAGTTGTTTATAATGGGCGTAGTTATTCTGAGATTATCTTTGTTAGAATATTCGTTGGTTAAAACACAAGAAGAGCTTACAGTATTGCACCAATTATTGATTCTTACGTAAGAAGACACTACTTAATAATTGTTACAATAATTACTATTCAATATTTTATTTTATTGATTCATGAATTGCTACGTTGATATTTTATATTATTATTGTTTTTGATAATTGTCACTACACGTATTTTCCATTATCGGATCAATAATTCATATTATTTGAATAATATTATTAGATAACATTATTGGCAATGTCTAGAAAGTTACATCTAAGGAGATGTTTGGTCACCTAATTGCACGCCAAGATGAGAGAAATCTTTATTGAAAGCCCCTCTTTCCTCACAGGAACAGATCACGTTTATCGATTTGTGATTCTGTAATATTATTTGTGAATAATTAATTATTGATTTATATGATAAAAAAATATTCATTTTATGTGGATATAGATGGAGAATTTTAATGTGACAATTGTTGAAAATTGATATTTTATCTTTTCTGATAAAATAATTTATTTAAATATATTATTATATTATAATAATATAATAATGGTGATATTTTTACAATGAATGTGGGATATATGAATAAATGAGGAGGAAGAGTATTTTATTACTAAAAATATTTAAAACATATTTTTCATGTTTGTGGACCCCATTTTTTGAGTGAAATTTGATTATAGCCTGTAAAATTGTCCGTATGTGGATTTCGGTCAATTTCTATTTGGAATTTGGAAAAACTTAAACTTACAAAGTTGTAGAGAATTGAATTTCCTATGAAATGAACATAAGATTCAAAATTTTCTGATTAAAGTTCTATTTATTATGAATTATTGAAGTTCCGGAATAATTGATTTTTGGAGTTTTAAATAATTTTTTATGAAAAATGTTTTTTGTGAGATGGTGGGACCCACTGTGTGGTTAATGTCTTTGAAATTGGATTGTCAAAGTGGGCGTAGGAATTTTAATAAAATATTAATATTTTATTAAATTTTACGCTTTGATTTATAAGCATTTTCCTATAAATAGGGTCTTGGGTTAGAATTGAAAATCACGTAAAGTTTTCCTCTCTAGATTCTTGTGAGTATTTTGTACTTTGGGACCCATATTGTGTGTAAGTTAATGTGCTGAAATTGGATTGTCAAAGTTATAAATAAAGATGAATTTTCTATAAATATTATTTTTTGAATATTATGGAATAAATTTGATATAATGTTATAGTTGTGGGTAATATTTATAAATTTTGCAAAGTATGCAAGTTGTTATAAAATATTAGTTTGGTGGGGAAATATTCTTTTTGTTAGGGGAATATTAAATACAATGGCTCGATCATTAGGTGGACCCCTAGCGGAAATTATTATCGTAGTTGAAAAAGCGACAAAATTATTTTATATAAAATAACGGCGGGAGGTTTGATTAATGTTAAAAGCTGTTGAACTACCGGTGGTAAAAAAATGCGATGTCTGGCGTGGTTGCGTAGTAGTAGCACGGTATTGATTATTGATGCTTTACGTGAGAAGTCACTCGGCTATACTCGATTATTACTTCGATAATTCTTTGCATCATATCTCTTATATTATTGATTCATTATTGTCACGATATCATACGTATAATATGTTATATTATTAATTAATTGAGGCGACAAGTTATAAATGATTAATAATTGTTGAAAGATTAAAAATGTGTTGATTAAAAATAAAATGATTTGTGGTAATATTTATTCGATCCTTAATGTATATAAAAGAATGCATTATGAGGCGTTTGTGGTAAGTTTGATTATTTTATGGGGGGCCCATATGTCATCATCTAAGAGTCTCTTAATTACCTTTGTCGATAGTAATTACCTTTGTGAATAGTAATTACCTTCGTCGATAATAATTACCTTCGTCGATAGTAATTACCTTTGTCGATAGTAATTACCTTCGTCGATAGTAATTACCTTCGTCGATAGTAAATACCTTCGTCGATAGTAATTACCTTTTGAATAGTAATTACCTTCGTCGATAGTAATTACTTTTACGACGTCGAACCACTTGTCGTTTCACATTCGAAGCGCCTCTTGACCACTTGTCGTTTCACATTACTGAGTGTCGAACCACTTTTCTTTTCACATCACCATTCGTCGTCGAGCCACTTGCCTTTTCACATGGTAGGTCTTTGCTAGAAATCTTCTATAAATAGAGGCTAGTGCTTCATTATTTTTCACGAATTCATTCGAAGCTTTAGAGAGAGAAAGTATAGAGAGAATAAGAGAAAAAGAAGAGTATTTTTGTTACTTTTCTTTATTGCGCGATATTCAATCTCTACCAAAAGTAAGGGGTGTTATTCTTTCTTATTCATGAAGAAGGCTGTTGTTATTCCATTGCTTATTATTACATTGGAATAACTTTTATCTGTGGTTTACCTATACTTGGTGACATTCTTCTATTATTACATTGGAACATCACATGCATGTGTTTTACACCGGACTGGTTAAAATTTATTATTATTACATTGGAACATCACATGCATGTGTTTTACAGGACTGGTTAAATCTTTATTATTATTACATTGGAACATCACATGCATGTGTTTTACAGGACTGGTTAAAATCTTTTATTATTACATTGGAACATCACATGCATGTGTTTTTTACAGGACTGGTTCCGTCTTTATTATTATTACTTTGGAACATCACATGCATGTGTTTTACAGGACTGGTTCCATCTTTTTATTATTACATTTGGAACATCACATGCATGCGTTTCTGTACTGGTTCCGTTATTTATTATTACATTGGAATAACTTTTGCATGTCTGATCTATCGCATGCGTGGTGATTTCTTTTGTTATTCCATTCTTTATTATACCCGGTTGGTTAAAACTTTGACTTCTATACTCCATGAAATTAGTGGAATATCCTTGATATTTGCGTTTCATCGATATCTTTTCATGGAAATATTCTTACGATCATTCTTGAATTTTACTCTACAAAAGCAGTGTCGTGTTGATAATTTGGATGTTAATAATTCTGGATAAAATAATTCTTGAACTTGTTTTATTGAATTCTTATATCATTGTCATCATCCTCATGTTTATATTATGTTGAAAGTCATACGTGGCTTTGTAGTGCATAGATGGACTTGGTATGATTATGACCGAGAGACTATTGGATTGTAATCATGGCCGTAATGTTACAAATGATGTGATAAAAATCCTCGATGGTAGTAGTGCATTGATGGGCGATTGTTGGCATGATCATGACCATTAATGAATACCTGACTATTCTTGGCGTGGTGCGTGAATAATTGTGGTGGTGATACTAAAGAATATCCTTGGCCGTAGTGCGAGGGGTGATTCGATGATGTGGAATATTTATTAAAGTGAGTCTCGGCTATATGATGATGAAAAAACCTTTTAAATCATAAAAGATAGTAGATTTTATTTTCTACTTGACTCTTTTAATGGATTGCTTGTTCATTGCAGATTAAACTTGATGTTTATTATATTTTATCGGTTTAACATTTTGTTGAAGGCTAATGATAATTTATTACGCATTATCTTAGTCATAATATTTCTTCTTGGGCTAGTTGAGCTCACCCTTTCTTTCATTTATTCTCTTGAGGAATGAGAATATAAATTTGAGACGAGTCGGGGAGCGGAGTAATGGTCGAGAGGATAGCATTAGTAGTCCTCACTATTACGTGAAATAGTGTGATAATAATTGTAATGAGGACTCCTTTTGAGTTTGTATAATATCTAGTAGACAATATTTGTATTCAAACTCACGGTTTATGTAAATATTGTACCACAGCAGTTATATTAGTAAGTTGTATTTAAATTACATACCATGTATCGACTACCCAAGATGGGTGATGTATACCTAATTTTGGGGCGTCACGGTTGGTATCGAGCTTAGGGATATGATCCACAGCTAAGATGTGAGAATAGTACTAGGAGGGAGGCAGGGAATACCTTCGCTAGTATGACTACACCTAAGTTTATGTGCTTATTTTATTGGTTGGTCGGAATATAGGGATAATTTGTTACATGTCGATTAACCTTTTGTTTTGTGGCGATGTCTGAAAATGACATCGAGAATGTTGAGAATAGCAATGGAGCACTGAGCGATCGTTGATTCACCATATCGATAATCGGGATAATAATGTGCATCGAGGAAAGGCGTGAATCCTCATGCAAACAACAACACCGACCAAATGATGAATGATCAAATGTTGGAGGCTTTATGCGATTTATGCGGCAATGACGGAGAGCGACTCTCTGTCCAAAAGCGTGGGTGGAAACACGAAAAACTCTCGGGCGGTCACTTGCTAAACAATTCAAGGAGGCTGGGACCACCGGAGTTTAAGGGAGAGCAAAAACCACTTACGGCGGAAGCATGGATAAAGCAGATTACCAAGATATTTGATGTCTTGGGATGCTCAGGAGCAAAAGGTTCCCTTCTAGCCTTTATGTTGTTGCGGAGAGCGGATTCTTGGTGGGAATCGGTAAAAGCGTACTCGACTTCTTTGTCTTGAAGATATCTTGGGAGAAGTTCGGGGCTACATTCAGCGACAAATACTTTCTGAAAGTATTACGCCACATGAAGGAGGTGGAGTTTATCAAGTTGGAACAAAACAATATGGCCAGTGTATGATCGAGGCAAAATTTGCGGAGTTATCACGGTTTCGTCCCACTTGGTGGATAATGAAGAATGGGCGCGAATGTTTTAAGAGGTTTGAAGCGGGAATCGTCGACATCTTATTTCTCATAAAGCGTGTTTGTATTCGATGTTGTAAATAGGGCTCGATTAGTGGAGCGCGATAATGAGTCAACCTGACTAAAAAGAAGCGGTAAGCAAAATTATAATACCGGCGAGTAGTCATCGAGCGCGGTGACAACAAGCGTGGAGGGAATCAACGGGCGGATATGGTAACCACTTGGTGGTAATCGGGGCCAAAACAATAAGAATGGACATTTCGAAAAGGAGATTCAACAATGATGGAAAGGCGTCGACACCGGCACACGTTGTTAAGGAAGGAGAAAGACCACCTATCGTATGCTTCAAATGCGGAGGAGAGGGACACATCGATCAAAAGCGCCATGTCATAGTCAAAAGCATGTTATAATTGTGGAAGAAGGGTCACTTAGCTCGATTTTGTCGTTTCTGAAAGACAAATTCAACTAGGATGGAGCACAAAGGCCGTCGAGAAAAGTCAAAACCGTTAGTCTGAGGAGGCGTTTGTTGTGACCTCCCAAAAGCGAGAAGGAATCGAATGAGGTCATCACGGGTAAGCTTATCATAAACTCTAAATGAAATCATACTTTATTTGATCTGGGTTCTACCCATTCTTTTATTTCTCTACTTGCGCTCATCGATTAAATTTGACTCGGAGAAATTAGACTTTGACTTATCTGTGGAAACTCAGTTGGGAGAAACCTTCATTACATCCACTTTGTTTTATAAGTCTTGTTTGGTTCAAATCGGTACCCTCACATTACACATCGATCTTATTTCATTAAAAATACTTGCATTTGGCGTGATTACAGGGATTGATTGGTTAACTACTTATCATGCAAAAATTGATTGTTTTAAATAAGGTTGTTAGCTTTCATATTCCTAATCAACCTATTATCTTGAATTCAAATGACCAAACCATTAAAATCAATCACGGTCATCTCGAAGCCATAAAAATATTCGTTTATTGAAAAAGCGGATGTCGAGCTTTCTTAGCTCATATCACGATTTAAACAAAAATAAATCGGTTTTGAGCGATATTTCTATTGTTAATAAATTTCTGACGTATTCCCAGAAGAACTTCTGGCCTACCCCGGCGCGTGAAATTGAATTTTGTATCGACCTTGAACCGATACAAAACCTATTTCCAAAGCCCATGTCGAATAGCTCTATTGAACTTGAGGAGTTAAAGACCCAATGCGAGAATTGTTAGACATTGGCTTTATTAGTCCTAGTACTTCTCCTTGGGGTGCTCTGTTACATTAAGTGAAGAAGAAAGATGGGAGTATCGACTTTGTATTGATTATCGGGAGTTGAATCATGTCACCATCAAAAATAGGTATCCATTGCCGCGTATTGATGACTGTTTGACCCGATTGCAAGGAGCCAAATTCTTTTCAAAGATTGATCTTCGTTAGGATATCACCAATTGAAGATTAGAACCGTGACATTCGAAAGGCGGCTTTGAACTTCGATGCGGGCATTATGAATTCTAGTCATGTCCTTTGGATTGACTAATGCTCTAACTTTGCCTTCATGGATATGATGAGCCAAGTATTCAAGGAATATTTAGATCACTTTGTGGTCGTCTTTATTGATGACATCCTTATTTATTCCAAAAGCGTGAAGATCATGAAAGCAACACTTGAGGTGACACTCCAAAAGCTTCGTGAATATAAGCTTTATGCCAAGTTGAAGAAATGTGAGTTACGGCTTGAAGAAGTAGCATTCCTTGGGCACGTGGTATCAAGTCATGGAATATCTGTTGACCCGGAAAAGATTGAAGCTATTGAAAGTTGGAACAACCTAAATCGATGGCCAAAATCGTAAGCTTTCTCGGTTTAGTTGGTTATTATCGGAGATTCGTGGAAGGATTTTCTCGAATCGCTACTCCATTGACTCGGTGACTCGGAAAGATACAAAGTTCGGTTGGAGCGCGAATGTGAGAGGAGTTTTCAAGAACTTCGAGAGAGACTTATTTATTTTGTTACGACAATACCATCTAGCTCGGAGGATTTGTCATCTGATGATGCTTGAGCAAAGGGTTGGGATGTGTTCTCATGCAACATGGAAAAGTTATAGCTATGCCTCGCGACAACTCAAAGAATATGAGAGGAATTATCCTACTCATGATCTAGAGTTAGCGGTTGTTATCTTTACACTTAAAATTTGGAGGCATTACTTGTATGGGGAGAAAGTGGAGATCTTTACGGATCATAAAAGCCTCAAATATTTCTTCACTCAAAAGGAACTCGACATGCGACAACGACGTTGGCTTGAAGCTGTTGAAAGATTATGATCGTACCATCGATACCATCACGGAAAAGCGAGCGTGGTAGGCGGCGCATTGAGTAGAAGATCGTATGCAAGAAATGCAGTGCGTTATTGTCGTATGAGCCCATTTTGTGTGACTTGCAAAGGATGGAGATAGAGTTAAAGACTCGAGGGACGCGTGTGATGATAGCGAGTATCTGAGTAGGCAAACTTTAATCGATAAAGTTAAAGGCTTTCGAGCTACGGACACAGGGCGATCGTATGAGGAAGAAAGTGCAAGAAGGTGCTATCTTGGGAAGCAAGAATCGATGAAGAAGGAATACTTGAGTCGACTCCGGACTTTGTGTTCTAACGACCACGATTTAAAGTATAATATCATGATGGGCGCCTGACACACCATTTGCAATCCATCACAGGAGTACCAAAATGTATCGTGATATTAAATCATACATTTTGGTGGAAGCAATATGAAGAGAGAGATATTTTTGTTTATCTCAAGGTGTCTAACTTGTCAACGAGTTAAAGCGGAGCATCAAGTACAAAAAGGTCCATTGCAACCACTTGAAATTCCGAAATGGAAGTGGGAGCACATTACCATGGATTTAGTTCTGGGGTCTTCTAAGGTTTCTCAAGGCGTTGATGCGATTTGGGTCATTGTTGATAGATTGACCAAATGCTCTCATTTCTTCTGCGTCGAGAAACTTATACACTTGAGCGTCTTGCTCGTATGTATACATAAGCAGATTATAAGATGCATGGTATCTTGCGGTATCCATAGTTTCTGATCGAGACCCAAGATTCACTTCACGATTTTGGGTTGGTTTGCAAAAAGCTATGAGCGCAGACTTACGATTTAGCTTCGGCATATCATCCTCGAGACGGACGGACGATCGGAGAGGACTATTCAAACTCTTGAAGATCTATTAAGACTCTGTGTCCTTGATTTCAAGGGAGTTGGGACAAGTTCTTACCATTGGTGGAGTTTTCCTACAACAACGATTATCAAGCAAGTATTGGCATGGCTCCATTCGAGCGTTGTATGGAAGAAAGTGTGTCGTTCTCGATATCTTTGGGATGAGGTGGGTGAAGCAACGTTGTTGGGGCCGGAGTTGATGCGTATGACTACGGAAAAGATTGAAACGATCAAATGACGTATAAAAACCTCACAAAATCGACAAAAAAAGAGTTATCTTGATCTTCATCGAAAGGGCGTGGAATTCGATATAGGAGATCGTGTGTTGTTAAGAGTTGCTCCATGGAAAGGAGTTACAAGATTTGGAAAAGAGGAAAACTTAATCCTCGATTCATCGGTCCATTTTAATCCTCGATCGAGTAGGAGCGTGGCTATAGACTCACTTTCTGCCGCCAAATATGTCTCGTGTTCATAACGTTTTCACATATCCATATTACGTAAATATGTGAAAGACCGAACCATATTATTGAGTTAGAACCGGACGAAATAGCGGAAGATTTGGCGTATGAAGAGGTTCTGTTCAAATTTTGGATAAGAAGGAACATATTCTACGCTCGAGGTTATACCTCAAGTCGAAGTTTTGTGGAGGAACCACGATGTTGAGGAAATGACTTGGGAGTTAGAATCGAAATGAAATCAAGGTATCCTTACCTCTTGACATACCAGTCGTACCCTAATTTGAGGCGAAATTTCATAAGAAGGGAGGTTGTAAGACCCGACTTTATAAATAAAGATGAATTTTCTATAAATATTATTTTTGAATATTATGGAATAAATTTGATATAATGTTATAGTTGTGGGTAATATTTATAAATTTTGCAAAGTATGCAAGTTGTTATAAAATATTAGTTTGGTGGGGAATATTCTTTTTTGTTAGGGAATATTAAATACAACTGGCTCAATCATTGGTGGACCCCATGACGGAATTATTGTCGGATTGAAAAAACGACAAAATATTTTATAAAAAAATAACGGCGGAGGTGTTCTGAATTAAAAGCTGTTGAACTACCCGTTGGTAAAAAAATGCGATGTCTGGCGTGGTTGCGTAGTAGCACACGGTATTGATTATTGATGCTTACGTGAGAAGTCACTCAGCTATACTCGATTATTACTTCGATAATTCTTTGCATCATATCTCTTATATTATTGATTCAATTATTGTCACGATATATCATACATATAATATGTTATATTATTAATTGAGGCGAAAAGTTATAAATGATTAATAATTGTTGAAAGATTAAAAATGTGTTGATTAAAAATAAAATGATTTGTGGTAATATTTATTCAATCCTTAATGTATATAAAGAGTGCATTATGAGAGGCGTTTGTGGTAAGTTTGATTATTTTATGGGGGCCCATATATGTCATCATCTAAGAGTCTCTTACGTCGATAGTAATTACCTTTGTGAATAGTAATTACCTTCCGTCGATAATAATTACCTTCGAAAATAGTAATTACCTTTGTGAATAGTAATTACCCTTCGTCGATAGTATTTACCTTTACGTCGATAGTAATTACCTTACCTTAATCATAGTAATTACCTTTGTCGAATAGTAATTACCTTCGTCGATAGTAATTACCTTTACCGGACGTCGAACCCACTTGTCGTTTCACATTACTGAGCGTCGAACCACTTGTCGTTTTTCACATTACTGATGTCGAACCACTTTTTCTTTTCACATCACCGGTCGTCGAGCCACTTGCCTTTTCACATGGTGGTAGGTCTTAAGCTAGAAATCTTCTATAAATAGAGGCCTAGTGCTTCATTATTTTTCACGAATTCATTCAAAACTTTAGAGAGAAAGTATAGAGAAAAGAAGAAAGAAGAAACACTCTTTTCGATATTGGTCTTCAATATTCTACCAAAAAAAGTAAAGGGTGTTATTCTTTCTTTCTTATTAATGAAGAAGAACTGTTGTTATTCCATTGCTTATTATTACATTGGAATAACTTTGTATACATGGTTTACCTATACTTGGTGACATTCTTCTATTATTACATTTGAACATCACATGCATGTGTTTTTTACAGGACTGGTTAAATCTTTTATTATTATTACATTTGGAACATCACATGCATGTGTTTTTACAGGACTGGTTAAAATCTTTATTATTATTACATTGGAACATCACATGCATGTGTTTTACACGGGACTGGTTCCATCTTTATTATTATTACATTTGGAACATCACATGCATGCGTTTCTGGCGGACACAGTTCCGTTATTTATTATTACATTGGAATAACTTTTGCTGTGCGATCTATATCGCATGCATGGTGATTTCTTTTGTTATTCCATTCTTTATTATACCCAGGTTGGTTAAAACTTTGACTTCTATACTCCATGAAATTAGTGGAATATCCTTGATATTTGCGTTTCATCCAGATATCTTTTCATGGAAATATTCTTACGATCATTCTTGAATTTTACTCTACAAAAGCGATATCATGTTGATAATTTGGGCGTTAATAATTCTGGATAAAATAATTCTTGAACTTGTTTTATTGAATTCTTATATCATTGTCATCATCCTCATGTTTATATTATGTTGAAAGTCATCTGTGGCTTTGTGTATGTGCATAGATGGACTTGGTATGATTATGACCGAGACTATTGGTGTAATCATGGTAGTAATGTTACAAATGATGTGATAAAAATCCTCGATGGTAGTAGTGCATTGATGGGCCGATTGTTGGCATGATCGCGACCATTAATGAATACCAACTATTTCTTGGCGTAGTGTCATGAATAATTGTGGTCGTGATCTTAAAGAATATCCTTGGCCAGTAGTGCGGGGGTGATTCGATGATGTGGAATATTTATTAAAGTGAGTCTCGGCTATATACTTGATGATGAAAAACCTTTTAAATCATAAAAGATAGTAGATTTTATTTTCTACTTGACTCTTTTAATGGATTGCTTGTTCAAATTGTGAGTTAAACTTGATGTTTATTATATTTTATCGGTTTAACATTGTTGTGAGGCTATTGATAATTTATTACGCATTATCTTAGTCATAATATTTCTTCTTGAGCTAGTTGAGCTCACCCTTTCTTTCACTTTTTCTCTTGAGGAAATGAGAGAATATAGGCTTGGGGACGAGTCGGGGAGCGGAGTAATGGTCGAGAGGATAGCATTAGTAGTCCTCACTATTACGTGAAATAGTGTGATAATAATTGTAATGAGGACTCCTTTTGAGTTTGTATAATATCTAGTAGACAATATTTGTATTCAAACTCACGGTTTATTGTACGTATTTATTACCACGACAGATTATATTAGTAAGTTGTATTTAAATTACATACCATGTATGTCTATTTTATTGGTTGGTCGAAGATGGATAATTTGTGATGTATACATCTAATTTTGGAGGGCGTTCACATACTGGAGAGCGACACTTTTGTCCATACAAGGCTTCAAATGGAGCCATACCTATACTTGTCTGATAACTGATGTTGTAGAAGAATTCCACCAATGGTAAATACTTATCCCAACTCCCTTTGAACTCTAGGACACAGAGTCTTAATAGATCTTCAAGAGTTTGAATAGTCCTCTCTGATTGTCCATCCGTTTGAGGATGGTATGTCGAACTGAATCATAAATCCGTGCCCATAACTTTTTACAAGCTAACCCAAAATCGTGAAGTGAATCTTGGGTCACGATCAGAAACTACGGATACTGGAATGCCATGCAATCTCACAATCTCATTCACATACATATGGGCAAGACGTTCAAGGGAATAAGTTTCACGTATAGGCAAGAAATGAGCAGACTTGGTTAATCTATCAACAATAACCCAAATCTCATCTATACCTTGAGAAACCTTGGGAAGATCCATAACGAAATCCATAGTAATGTGTTCCCACTTCTATTTTAGAATTTCAAGTGGTTGCAATGGACCCTTTGGCATTTGATGCCTTGCCTTTACACGTTGACAGGTTAAACACCTCGAAATAAACTCCGCGATCTCTCTCTTCATATTATTCCACCAAAATGTATGTCGAAGATCATGACACATTTTGGTACTCCCAAGATGGATTTCAAATGGTGTGTTGCGTGCCTCCATCATGATTTTATACTTCAAGTTAGAATCATTAGGAACGCAAAGTCTGGAGTTGACTCGAAGTATTCCTTCTTCATCGATTCCTGCTTCTGGAATAGCACCTTTTTGCACTTTATTCTTCATACGCATCAGCCCCAGGTCCGTAGCTGGAGTAGCTTTAACTTTATCGATTAAAGTCAGTTCTACTCGTATGTTTGATATCATCACGTGGGTACTTGGAGCCTTTAACTCTATCTCCATCCTTTGTAAGTCGTACAAAATGGGCCTTTGTGTTAACAACATTGCACTTTCATGCAAGATACGATCTTACACTCAATCGTCACCACTGACGCTTTGCTTTTCCAAGATGATATTGAATGTTATGGTTATAATCTTTCAATAGCTTGAGCCAACGTCGTTGCCGCATTTTGAGTTCCTCTTGGGTGAAGAAATATTTGAGACTTTTATGATCCGTATACATCTCCACTTTCTCCCCATACGTAAGTGTCTCCGCATTTTTTAATGCAAAATGATCGCGCTAACTCCAGATCATGAGTAGGATAATTCCTCTCATATTCTTTGAGTTATCGCGAGGCATAGGCTATGACTTTCCCATGTTGCATGAGAACACTTCCTAACCCTTTGCACAAGCATCATTTGTAGATAACAAATCCATCCGAACTAGATGGTATTGTTAGAACAAGTCTTAAAATGAGTCTCTTCTTGAGCTATTGGAAACTCTTCTCGCATTCCTCGCTCCATACAAATTTTGTATCTTTCCGAGTTAGCTGAGTTAATGGAGTAGCGATTCAAGAAAATCCTTCCATGAATCTCCGATAATAACTAGCTAAGCCCAAAAAACTACGCACTTCGGTCACCGACTTCGGTTGCTCCCAAATTTGTATTGCTTCAATCGTCGCCGGGTCAATAGATACTCCATGTTTTGACACCACATGCCCAAGGAATGCTACTTCCTTAAGCCAGAACTCGCATTTCTTCAGCTTGGCATATATCTTGTTGTCACGAAATCTTTGAAGTACCAGCTTCAAATGGTGCTCATGATCTTTACGGCTTTTGGAATAGATGAGGATGTCATCAATAAAGACAACAACGAACTGATCCAAATATTCCTTGAATACACAGTTCATCATACCCATGAAAGCAGTAGGAGCATTAGTCAATCCAAAAGACATGACTAAGAATTCATAATGCACGTACCGAGTCCTGAAGGCAGTCTTTGGAATATCCTCAGTTTTAATCTTCAGCTGATGATATCCAGAACGAAGATCGATCTTTGAAAAGAATTATGCTCCTTGCAACTGCTCAAACAGGTCATTAATGCAAGGTAGCGGATACCTATTCTTGATGGTAACATGGTTTAATTCTCGGTAGTCAATACAAAGTCGCATGCTCCCGTCTTTCTTCTTTACAAATAAAATAGGAGCACCCCAAGGGAATGTACTAGGACGAATGAAATCGATGTCTAACAATTCCTGTAGTTGGACTTTTAACTCCTGAAGTTCAATAGGAGCCATTCGATATGGGGTTTTAGAAATGGGCTTTGTGCGGCTCAAGATCAATAAAGAATTCAACTTCTCATTCGGGGTAGACCGGGTTCTTTAGAAATACGTCGGAAATTCATTAACAATGTAAATATTATTCAAATCTGAAGTGTTTTTGTTCAAGTCCATAATATGGGCTAAGAAAGCTTGACATCCATTTTTCAATAAACGAATAGCTTTATGGCTTGATATGACGATGATGATTTTTAGTGGGTTAGTTGCTTGAATTAGATAACAAAGTCAAGTTAGGAATATGAAAACTAACAACCTTACGAAAACAATCAATTTTGGCATGATGAGTGGTACACCAATCAATCCCTAAAATCACATCAAATGCAAGTATCTTTAAAGAGATAAGATCAACAGGTAATGTGATTGTGCCAACTTGGATCAAGCAAGATTTATAAAATGTAGATGTAACAAAGGTTTCACCCAACGGAGTTTCAACGGATAAGTTAAAGTCCAATTTCTCCGGAGTCAAGTTTAAACATTGAGCACAAGCAAGAGAGATAAAAGAATGGGTAGAACCGGTATCTAGTAAGGTATAAACTTCACAAGAGTTCAAGATTAGATTACCCGTGATCACCTCGTTCGGGTTTCTCGCGTTTTGGCCAGTCATGACAAACGCTCTTCCTTGAACCACCGACTTTGTTTTGTCCGTAGTCGCCTTTGGTGCCGCCATCCCAGTTGGACTTGACTTCGCTATCGGACAAAATCGGGCTATGTGACCATCTTTTCCACAATTGAAATACACCTTGGAAGGGTATGAACAGTTTGGACTTATGTGTCCCTCCTCTCCGCATCTGTAGCATCTAACCGCGCGGTCGTTCTCCTCCCTAGAATTTGTTGTTGGTCTTTGGTCTTTGGTCTTTGGTCATTGATGTCTTCCGCTATTGTTGAATCTCCTCTTTTGAAATTTCAACTTGACTCACCTCTCCTATTATCATGGCCACGATTACCACCCGAGTGGTTACCGCTTTTGTCCGTATTCTTCCTCCGTGACCGGTTATAATCGCTCTCCGATGATCGCTTGCCACACCAGATGACCACAGTTGTGGTCCTCTATTGAACATACTCATTATTATGCTCTAATAATTGAGCCCTGTTTACAACATCTGAATAAAAAGAAAATTTATGAGAGATAAGATATTGCCGAATCTCGGGTTTTAGACCTCTCATAAACATTCGCGTTATACGTTCCTCATTTTCTATCAAATGAGGTGCAAACCTGGATAACTCCGCGAACTTTGCCTCGTATTGGAACACCGTCATGTTATTTTATTCCAGTCAAATAAACTTTACCTCCTTTATATGACGAATACTTTCAGGAAAGTACTTGTCATTGAATAGTTTCTAAAATTTTTCCCAAGACATGTTGAGTGTGGTTGGTCGGCACGCCTTCAGATTCCCACCAAAGAATCACCTCACCACGGAACATAAAGGTGGCGAATGGAACCTTCTGTTCCTCCGCAAATTTCCAAGACATCGAATATATTGGTAATTTTCTTAACCCACGCTTCGCCTTAATCGGATCGGGCTTTCCCGTAAACTGTGGTCCCAACTCCATGAAACAACTTGGCTATGACAAACCATGCTGCGTTCTTATCATTTCCACCGTATTTTGTACACGAGTCTCCTCGTCTGATTTTGCATGAATCGCAAAAAGCTTCTAAACATCGCATCATTCATCGTTTGCTTTCGGTAGTGTTGTTTACGGAGGAATATTGCCTTCTGTTGCACATTCTCTTGGTTGGTAATGAAAGGTTGTTCCACAGTCTCATAGACTCCATTGTTAACGTTCTCAGCTGCCATTCTTAAAAACTGCCATAAAACATGGGTTAATTAAACAAATTCATATCACATAATATCCTTATATTATGACCGACCAACAAATAAGCTTAGTTAGGACACACTAGCGAAGGATTTACTCGTCTCTCCCCTCCTAGTTCTATTCCCCGATCTCCGCCAGAGACCATATCCCTAAGCTCTGATACCAACTGTGACGCCCCCAAAAGAGGTGTATATTTTGAGTCTCCAAATACATGGTATAGAAAATAACTACAACTTTATTACAATTGTCGTGCAACATACGACAACACATACTGTGAGTTTAAATACAAATATTGTCTTCTAGACAATATCCACACCCAAATAAAGTCCTCATTATAATTATTGATGCACTATTTTACAAAAATAGTGAGGACTGCTAAAACAACTGTCTAGGACCATAACTCTGTACCCCGACTGGTTCCTGGTATGTTCTCGCTTTCTGAGAAGAAAAATAGAATAAAAAGGAAAAGGGTGAGCTCAACTAGCCCAGTAAAGAATATTATGACTAAGATAATATACAACAAATTATCCTTAGTCATCAACAGGGAAAAATCTTATAGAATATAATCGATAACAAGTTTTAGATCAACAACTGCAGCGGAAACAACAATTCATTAGAAGAGTTAAGCAGAGAATGAAATCTACTATCATCTATGAATTTAAAAGTCCATCATCAATATTTTATCCCTGTAACATCAATCAATATACATCTTGCATCAAATATTCATCTTTACACTACGGGCCAAAAATATTCATTTGTATCACCAGTTGGTCATGTTCATCTCAACACCTGTTCATCTTTGCACTACGAGCCAAAGATATTCATCAGGTAATCATTCATCTTTGCACTACAGGCCAAAGATATTCATCAAGTATCACCATTAAGGACTGAGATTGATGAAAAAAATTTTAGAGAACGAATCCAGTGAGACAAAAGGACAAATATTAGGGACTCGTATTTCGGTTTATCCAAATTCAATAATACTCCATAATAACCAAGTGTGAAGTAAAATTTAAAAATAAAGATCAAAACATGGATACAATCAAAGATAGTAACCATAAAAGACATCTGGGACGAAAAATAGAAAATTTCATTTTTCTATGAATAAATCATTTTAAGAATAATAGTCAGATATCGTGAATAGTGACGACGATCACGTGAATAGTAATCCCGACACAAAAAAGGTAGAAATTCCACAATAAACTTCATAACAATATCTCAACATAATGATATTGAAGAAAATAATATCATTTAAGAAGAAAATAACATCCCTTACCTCAAAGAAATAGTACTTCGGAATGAAATGTCGGATGTGATGCTGAATGAAACTTGTACTGAATAACAACTCTCAAAGTATCTAAATACTCACAAAATACGCTCGATAATATAGAGAGAGAAAGAGAGAAAGCTTATGTTTCTGGTGTGATTTTCAATTCTAACCTAAGCACCTATTTATAGGAAAATGCTAGCACGCCGAAGCAGACTTGACCTGCTACCTGATGGCTTTATCTGCTACTATTGCCACCCACTACATTTGAAATAAAATTTGAGCACATTTCTCACAAACCAAAAGTGGGGCCCATTTAATTCTAGAAATTTCCACCAAAAATCATTTATAAACATAATTTCCGAATCAGTCACCTCTTAAAATTCATAACAAATCATACCTTCATTTTTAACGGTTCAAAATTTGTGGACATATACTCAACTTATATATGTATAACATATCTAAAAATCACAACGATCCAACGGTCGGATTAAAAATTATAACTCACGCAATATATCTCAAGAACACTGATTTGATTTTTAATACCTCCATTCTGACAAAAATACTGATAAAACACCTCAACATTAATAGCCACATAAAATAAATATTTCCTTATCATATAAATCAATAAATAATTATTCACAAAATGATATTACAGAATCACAATAATGACAACCAGGCCGTTCCCAGGAAAGAGGGGGCTTTCCAATAAGGATTTCTCCTTACTGGCGCGCAATTAGCTAGGTGACCAAACCTCTCCTTAGACAGAACTTTCTAGACATTGCCAATAATGCTATCTAATAATATTATTCAAATAATATGAAATATTGATCTCGTAATGGAAAATACTGTGCAGTAACAATTATTGAAATAACAATAATATAAAATATCAACGCAGCAATTATTGAATCAATAAAATAAAATATCGAATAAAGAATTATCGTAACAATTATCGAGTAAATACTTTCTTACGTAAGAATTAATAATTCAAAAATATTATGCAATACCGTGTGCTACTATGCAACCACGCGTATTACTGTATTTTAACCACCGGGTATTCCAATAGTGTTAACGATAACAACTACGCCGTTATTTATAAAAACTCAAACTTGTCATTTTCTTTATCCGACAGTTATTCTGTTATGAGGCCCACGAATGGCTGCGCCGTCGTACGAATATTCCCCGACAACAAGAATATTCCACGACCAAACGAATATTTCCCGACAAAAATGAATATTCTATAACCACTTGCTTATTTTATAAAATTTGCACATTTCACCCATAACCAAAGTATTATATCAAATTAACTCCTTATTATTTCAAGATAATAAATAGAGAAAATTTAATTTTATTCATAATAAGTTGGGGTCTTACATTTTGTCCAAAATATCTATTATGGATATTAGCTTTGATTTTATCCATGTTTTGGTCTTCATTCTTGAATTTTACTCCATTATGGTTATTTATGAAGTATTTTTGAACTTGAATTGTTTGAAGTGCAAATCCTTAAAATTTGTTCTTTTATTTCACTGGATTCATTTTTTAAAAATATTTTTCATCATCCTCAGTCCTAAATGATGATATTACTGAATATCTTTGGCCTGTAGTGCAAAGATGGATGATTTTCTTATGAATATCTTTGGCCCGTAGTGCAAAGATGTACATGTGTTGAGATGAACATGACCAACTAATGAATATCTTTGGCCTGTAGTGCAAAGATGACTATTTAATTCAAGATGTATATTGATTGATGTTACAAGGATAAAATATTGATGATGGATTTTTGAAATCATAGAAGATAGTAGATTTCATTCTCTACGTAACTCATCTAATGAATTGTTATTTTCGTTGCGAATATTGATCTGAAATTTGTTGTCTATTATATTCTATCAGATTTTTCCCTGTTGAAGACTAAGGATAATGTGTTGTATATTATCTTAGTCATAATATTCTTTACTGGGCTAGTTGAGCTCACCCTTTTCCTTTTTGTTCCATTTTTCTTCTCAGGAAGCGAGAATACAGCAGGAACCAGTCGAGGTATAGAGTGATGGTCTTAGACAGTTGTTTTAGCAGTCCTTACTATTTTTGTAAAATAGTTCATCAATAATTATAATGAAGACTTTATTTGGGTGTGAATATTGTCTAGAAGATAATATTTGTATTTAAACTCACAGTATGTGTTGTCGTATTTTGTACGACAATTGTAATAATAAATTTGTAGTTATTTTCTGTACCATGTATTTGGCGACTCAGAATGGGTAATGTATACCTATTTTGGGGGCGTCACAATAGAGTTATAGTTTCTTAATACGGGACTTAAAAAGTATATAACATATTACAATTTAGAGGTTATTCCTATTTATAACTGGCCCAGATTGGGACTAATTTTTTTAATATTATTATAGAGCTTATTCTTATATAGAGTATTCCTAAATAGGGGTTTTACTGTATAATATAACAATGTGATATGGTTTCCTGGAAGCATACATCATGTTACATATATATATATATATATATATATATAATACCAAAGTATAATCTAAATGTATAATGCAGTAATCAGAATCACGGTTAATATTATATATATAATCATGCATCTGATGCATATAAATTCAAGAGCAGTTTTTTTTTTCAAAAAAAATATTAGTGATCTCGCATGTTCCAAAATATCACAGACGCAGCGAAATCAAAAGAGATCAGAATTACCATTTTTTTTAAAAAAAATTTATACAACAAATTATGCTCAATTAAATTATTCTAAACACATATCAATATACATATCAAATTAAATCAATTAATAATTCGCATAAAGGTTTGGCTTTGATACCACTGTTAGGTTTGTAATATTCATGAACACAATCAAATTGCATAAAATAAGCGAAAACGTGAAAAATCAGAGTTTTAAAATTTTACAAACCATATACCCGGATCATCCATTGTGCGCAATTATTAATTAAACGAAAAGATAAAGGACAAGAATCATACCCTTGAAGATTCGAGCTTCCTCAGGTACAAGTTCACCTCCAATCTTTTTCGCGTTCAACTTGAATCCACCAGGTTTGGTTCCTTCCTTTGATCAACATTAGTCACCCAAGTGTTTGGCCTCTAGAGGTGATCCACCAAGTAAGAAGAAATATTCAAGAAGAAGGGTATTTAGCAAAACCCTAGTTTTCTATCTCTGTAGAAAAAGCGTACTCTCCCAACTATTGGAATTAAGTATTCTATGAAAACGTCAACCCCACCCATAATAAAACTCCTCTTATTAATAGATGTGGGCAACCCTCCTTAACAATTAAGAAAATGAGTTTTATTTTAATTAATTAAATTTCTTTAATTAATTAGGCTTCCAATCTTATTACGAATAATTAATTAAACTCTTTTAATTAATTAGTCTCCTAATCTTATTAGGATATTTGAGAGTAATTTTATTAATTAATTCCTAAACTCCTTTAGAAATTAAAATAATAATAATAGTAATAATAATAATAAGACTCTCTTATTAATTTATATTTAATATTTCTAAAATATTAAATAATAAATGTTAAGCTATTTAATTTATTCTATCACCATAGATTAAATTAAATATACTTAACTTATTATAACGATTATGTTATTAACTTCTTAAATAATTATTCTTCCTTTTATGGTGTGACCTTTTAGGTTCTCCATATTAAACCTATTGTGAATAAATCAATTAGAACAATTTTAATCTTATTTAAATAAATAAATTAAACTATTAATTTATTTAAATAAATGATATTTATTCTACAATAGGGATAAGTCTCCCTAACGATCAACGACTTTTCAGATAATATAGATTTCAACATTAATCATAAAAAGAACCTTTGAGTAAATAGTTACCGTGATAATTCAATCCTTCCACCATATAATGTCCCAATTAAATATAAGGCATTGGAATTCTTCACAAGTCTTATTTTATTTAATTATATGTATTTCGACTCTTAAATGCACAACTCCAAATAATGCAAATTAGAAACTCCTTTCTAATTTCATTCTCCGCCGCCAAGGACTACTTGGGGTTGTCATTTATCGAATCACATAGGACATTTCTCTTTTTTACTGTGTTTGTAGATTCTTTATCGATCATACATTATCTCCATGTATAACTTATTATATCCAAGCATACCATTTGATATACCCTAAGGTCTTAAGGAATAAGTCAAAGTATAACTCATCATACACAAGATACTACGATGATCTCAAGTCCAAGGATCACTTATACAACTATCACTACAGAATTCCTATCGACAGCAAGTAAAACACCATTAGGTATTCCTCAATGGTACCACGCTCAATGAACTTATTCTCTAATAAGTACTCTACATACTGCTTTTTTAGTGTCTCCATACGAATGATCACGAGATCAATCATCCTCATCTAATGAAGCAAGCGGCGTATGTCTTAATCTATCCTGGATTCACTAATCCTCAATTTAGTAATCCAACGATTGGAAACTATTTTAGTTTTAAAGCTTTCTAAGAATTTAGATCTCATTAGAATGATCATCATCATTATTCTAAAAGTATTACTTAAAACTATGGGTTTATCACATTTTATAAAATAAAGATAATGTAGATAATTAAAAGCTTTAATAAATTAATACTTTTATTAACAAAAGAATAAGATTGTTACAAGATATACGCTTTATCATCAAACACGACGGGAACATAATATAGATACTACTTTCAAATAAGACTCTGGAGAATAAGAGACTCGGTGAATAAGAACACTTGAATAAGATTTCCTTGAATAATAAGACTCTGAATAAGATTTCCACTAAGACAAAGTAGTAAATGACAACACTTAAAACCACAAATGTTTTTATATCAAATGTTGTGGTAATTTTTTTCACAATATTTATTAACAAAATGTTGTAGATACATATGAAAAAATGTTATCTATTTAAAAGGGGCATTTTTTGGTTTTAAATAGATAACGTTTTTTATCAATCTAAAAAACACGGAGCAAAAACCGCACTTAAATGAAAACTTAAAATTAAAACACGCTTTGTCTGTGCTCTGCTCTGCTCTCCCTCGCTCATAAAACCAAAACCCTAGTTATTCCTCCCCTTTGAAGTTCCTTTCTTTGGCTGTAACTGATTTTGATAACTTGTACTTTCTTGTAGGACAAATTGGCATATTTTCGAATAAAGGAGCTGAAGGATATCCTTACGCAATTAGGTCTTTCTAAGCAAGGAAAGGAGTTTATTGAGTGCTTGTTGTACGCCTTTCACCATCTAGCTCACAAGGTAAGGAAATTATTCTCTCTATCGTTCCTCCTTCAATTATATTACGCTACTCTGCTTGATTTTTACGCTACGCAAATAATTCTCCTTCTTCCAGTAATCATCCGTACTACACAAAATCCCCAAATCTAACAGGAGATGAAGGTATTCCTATTTTAGTTGTTGTATAAACCGTAATTTCAAGATGTCGTGGCAAGTTTACGTTGACAATCACTTGTTGTACCAAACCGAAGAAGGCAATCAGCTCACTTCTGCTGCTATTTTGGGCCAGGACGGCTACGTTTGGGCCCAGAGCCCCAACTTTCCTCAGGTGCTCCATTTTTGTGAAGCTGTTTGTGGCCAGGTATGTCCGCTTTTTTGTTTTTCTTAAAGTTTGAGGTTTTTAGATTACCATTTGTGGTGGACATGTTTTTGTTGGTTTTTTTTTGTTTAAAAAAATATGTTTTTATAAAATTTGTGGTTATTCTGTGTTTTTGTTTGGTCAGATTTATGCCTTTTCGAATGCTTCCTGCCTCTTAAGTTGATTCTGTAAGGAACAATGTGTTTGAATTTAGTATTTAGGTATTTAGGGCCTTTATTTCGGTTTTATTTGATTTTTTATTTGTAAATGTTTACGGGATGTTTTGATTGTATATGATGTATGGATTATTCGAAGTGGTGTTATGTCAAAGTTAAAGGTTAAGTCTATTTTGATAGTTGCTTGATGTTTTTAATTGAGAAGTAGTCCTTTTGTGGCAGTCTATCAATGGTACGATTTCATTCACATATAAAATCTTCTTTTAAATATGTTGGCCTTTATACAATAAACATGAGGTTTCTATATGATAAGGTTTGAGAAACATTATGGGAAGATGGCAAACGGTTCCCTATGAGTCTTATGGTCTTCAAGACTGCATCATCAATGGTATAGTACTTGAGAAATTGAAGTTGTGCAAGAGCAGAGAGTCTTACTTGGATATTTACACACATTTGTGATTTGTATAAATGACAGGTACAGATAGACATGATTTAAATATTACTTTATTTACAACCCAGGTTGGCACTAATATAGTCTTGAATCAGAATAGGCCAGCACTCATAGTTAGCAGTACAAGTTGGAGAGTTCTTAATGAACTAGCTGCTTATTATATATATGTGTTATGTATGAGCTCTGTGTTTGTAGTACTGATTTCGAGGTGAATATAACCTTTATATTTCTGGTGTTTGTTATTTGCTCTATTTTATTCTAGTGATGCATCATACAATTTTGGGATTGCATTTGATCATATATGTATTTGATTATATACCATTGCATTGCATTTGATCATATATATACATGGTTGCATACATGGTTTCATCTTTAGTATCAAAAAATTTGTGTTATCAAGATGAATTGGCTACACATGGTTTCTTTATCTTCGACCTTTACTTTATTATGTCATCTTCCATCCGTTCAAAATATTAAATATCCTGATGTCTAGATTTTTCTTTGACAATGGGGATTTGATAAGCTTAATGACATAAAGACTAAAACTTTGGCTTCTCTACTTTTTTGGCAAATAAGAGTAGAGCTTTTGAACACAATGGTAAGCTTTTAAGAATTCTATTACATTATATTGGTTATTCGTATAGCCTTCACAAACTGCTAGATAATGTTTGTATGTTTATCTTTGCTTCTACAGGTGACCATGTTTTCTGTGTACTGTGAACAAAAGTTTGAGGTGGAACTAGTTGAAGTTATTAACTCTGATGGAAAATCATGTGTGTATCCCGACCTATCACCATACCAGTTGAAGTTATTCATAGCTGAAGCCTCCACAAGCATATGTTATAATTTTGATTTTCTTTTTCTGTCTTATTTTTACTTTACTGCTTCTATCTCTGATCTAAAGAGAATGATATTTAGCTAATTGTTACTAATAACATCTGTTTCTCTTATGGCTTGGATGTGATCCCTGCATTGCAAGATACTGGCTGTTTGGCTTCTGTTCTTGTTTTGTTGATTTACGATACCAATTTGATATTGTAAATTACTCATGTCTATTTGGTCTTCCATTAAATTGGGGAATTACAGCTAGTTCTGCTAGATGAAATAACACCTTTTATTTCTTTTTAAGCGTTTTATTATCTTGTATGTGTTACTCCCAACCTCCATTTTGTAGATTTGATTACTAAATCATTGCAAATTGTATGCCTCACCTGTATATCATTTTTCTTTGCAAATGTTATGCCTCACCTATATATGGATATAATATATACCTGACATTGGGTTATTTACCTGGTTGTTGCAGTTTGAACATGTCAGCAGCCAAGCTCATTGGTAGTGTTGCAGCTTCATTTGTAATTGCATTTACATGTGACTATTATATTGCTGAGCGGAAAATATTTGGAGGCAAGTTCGTTCTTTTTTTTCTTTTTCTATTTTTTGAGGTCCTACCTTATTTCTTGTTTCCTTAATGTTGTGGAGCTTGGCTGACTTCACCATTCTAAATACCTTTTAAAATCAGGTACTACTCCTAGTACTATTACAAACAAAGAATGGGCAGCAGAGACTGACAAAAAGTTCCAGGCATGGCCTCGTACTGCTGGTTCTGATTCAGCTGATCATTTGTTTCTTTCTTTTTCTCCCTGCATGTAGTGTTACATGTATGAACTGTTCAACTGCAGGCGCAGTAACTGAAGCTATTACTACTCCCCTTGATGAACATTTTCTTGGTGAACATAGTATTAATTTATATTGAAAAGTGAATTTGAGATGTATATATGGATAGTTTAATATATATTTTGTGGATATAGTAATTTAAAACTGTAAACGAATGGTATTACTGGGATGTATTTTGAATGGTTGATACATTTTGGCTTTAAATTTAAATGAGAATTTATACCTTTTAGCTATATATCATGGCATTAGGTGCATTGGTAATATAGGTAAATCACAACCTTTTTTTTCTTTTTTTTTCTACAACATTTTAAAAATATTGTCTAATATATTAAACTACAACATTTTTAGCCAGAAAACGTTGTAGAATCATACCTTCTACAATGTTTTCAAGCATCTACTAATTTATGAAAAACAAATTTATAATATTTTTTTCTTAAAAATGTTGTATAATGTGTCTAACTATAACGTTTTAAAAACGTTGTGTAAGGGTGTCAAATAGATGACACCCTTAACCACGACGTTTTTCTGATAGAAACTACAACATTTTTTTCGCGTTATCTATTTACTGTTTTGTAGTAGTGTCCGGCATGAAAAGGTTAAAATTTATCAAGAATGCTCAGAATAATATTTTCATTAAAAGATACTGGATGAAGCGCAAATATCAAGGATATTCAACTAATTTCAGGAATTATAGAAGTAATACTTACCATAGTAAGTTTAAATTTAGGAATCGAAAATGAACAATATATGAAACTGCAAATGAATTTTCAATTGTCATGTGGTAGTCCGCGTAGAAAGATCATTTCCATAATTTAATAACAAATGAATATGAAGGGTTATTCACTGGGAAATGCGGTAGTCGCGATAGATGCGTTATTCGCATGTAATAATAAAGAATCGAATAACAACCCTTACGAGTATTGAAAGAAATAACTCTCTTCATGAATACGAAAGAAATAATACCCTTTCCCTTAGTAAGAGATTGGATACTGCAATAGTGTAGTAATAGAATACTCTTCTTCTTTCTCTCTTATTCTCTCTATACTTTCTCTCTCTATAGATTTGAATGAATTGGTGAAAAATAATGAAGAAATGACCTTCTATTTATAGGCTTGGCAGAGTAAGGGTAAAATTGTCTTTTCACCATAATTTTTGACATCATCGCTTACATCATCGATCATATGACATCATTGCTTACCTCATCATTTCTATGACATCATTGCTTACCTCATCATTCCGATGACATCATTGCTTACCTCATCGTTCTGATGACATCATTGCTTACATCATCAGAATTCAAATTCAATTTGTTCTCTTCCACCTCATTTTACTTTTATACCATGAATTTACTATAATAATGCTACCATTCAAATTAAAAATCATACTATTATATAATCACATCGTACTACTATAATGTAATATTATAATAATATATTTGAATGAATTATTTTATCGGAAAAGATAAAAATACTAACTTTCAACAAATGTCACATGCTAAACATTCATCCGTTTAAATTCATATTAAATAAATATTTCCTTATCATATATAGCAATAATTTATTATTCACAAATAATATTACGTAACAACAATATTGACAACTGTGTCGTTCCTGTGAAAGAGGAGGTTTTCCGATAAGGATTTCTCCCTATTAAATACCAATTAGGTGACCAAACCCCTTTCCTCGACGTAACTTTCTGACATTATCAATAATACTATCTAATAATATTATTCAAATAATAAGAATTATTGATTTGATAATTTGAAATATTGTGTGATGACAATTATCAATCAATAATATAAAATATCAACGCAGCAATTTATCGAATCAATAAAATAAAATAATGAACAAAGAATCATCAGTAGCAATAATTGAGTATAACCGAGTAACTTCTCACGTAAGCATCAATAATCAATATCGTGTAGCTACTATGCAACCACGCCAGACATCGTACTTTTATTACCGGGTATTTCAACAGCTTAATCGGTAAACTTTCGTCGTTATTTTTATAAAAATATAATTTTGTTGTTTTCTAACTCCGACAATAATTCTATTGTGGGGTCCACCAATGATTGTGTCGTCATACGAATATTCCCCGACAAAAAAAATATTCCCCTACCAAACGAATATTTTATAACAACTTGCTTTACTTTGCAAAATTTTCATATATCACCCTTACCTTAATCCTTTTATCAATTTAACCATTTACTAAATAATATAATAATTATAAAAAAATTGAATGCTTTTATTTCATAAAATTCGGGGTCTTACAAAAGAAGTTGTTGTGTTAGCGGTTGTAGTACTTGTGTGCTAAACATCCTGAAGGAACCTAGATCTATGTTTATCTCAAATGCCATCTCTTATGACATTCATTTATGTTAATTTTTTTACAACACATAACACATCATTCCATGCACCCAGAATACCTTCTTACATGGTTTGATCGTCCGATAAAACATGCATTTCACCCTCAACACGTTGTGCAGGTAGAGATGTGGGCAATGTCGACTCGTCTTGTATAGATGTTGATGAAAATGTTTGCATTGAAGAAAAAACTTGATAACTTGATGGATCTCCGTCACGTGATGGAAGTGGACTAGGGAATGATTATGTATATACAAAATGATGCAGAGTACAAAATTGAGATGGGTCATCGTTCATATCATCTATCTCTACATCATCTTGTAGCGTCCGAGATGAAGACGGAATGTCGCATAATTGAGATGTTGACATGATATCCTTACTACCTCTAATATCGCATTGTACATGTTTGCATGTGTTCCGTGTAAACTAGTGTTGAGGATGTATTTGTACGTCGACTACCACGTCCATGTGTGCGGAGTAAGGTTGATTGTAAGACGGGATCGGTTGGTTGATGGTCTAACAAGTGTGACTGACCTACATCAGTAAGGGTCATAGTACAAATCCTCATAGCTTCAATAATATGAAGAAATGAGTTGTCATCTACGTTTACGCATTTGTATGACTCTACCAATGTATACACGTGCAAGATTCTCAACTTGTAAAATAATATAGGACTAAATATACTTCTGTCTCTCGAAGTATGACCCCTTTTAAACTTATAACCTCTTTTACATTTATAACCTTAATATTTAAAACTTTACATTAGCATACTCCAAGTACACCTAATTAAACAGAAGTAACCCCAAAAACTTTTCCAGTCAAAAAATATGTCTGAATGCTTATGTGGCACCGGAGAAGCTTGTATTTCATTGTATTTATTGAGACGCCCCCAAAATAGGTATACAAAACCCATTCTGACTAGCCAAATACATTGTAAATAATAAATACAAACTTAATTTATACAATTATCAACTGTTGTGTAAAATATGACAAAACGTAAGCTGAGAGTTTTAACACGAATATTGTTTCATAGAAAATATCCAAACTTAAATGGAGTACTCATTACAATTATTATCACACTATTTTATAAAATAGTGATGACTACTATAGCCACCATCTTGGACCATCACTCCATTCCTCGACTAGTCTCAGTTATATTCTCATTTCTTGAAGAGAACAATGAAAGAAAAGGGTGAGCACAACTAGCCCAACAAAGAATATTATGACTAAGATAATTTAGAATAAATTATCCTTAGCCTTCAACAGTGTAAAAACTGATAGAATACAATAGACAACAAGTTTAACTGCAGCGGAACAAGCAATCCATTAGAAGAGTCAAGTAGAGCATGATGTCTACTATCTTCTATGATTTAAAAGTTCATCATCAATATTTTATCTCTGTAACATATTTCGATAAATAATTCACATCACCGAATTATCCATGTACTACGGGCCAATGATATTCGTTAGTATCACATCCATGAATTATCCATGCACTATGGGCCAAGGATATTCGTTATTATCACCAGTGGTCATGATCATGTCAAACAACTGTCCATCAATGCACTACGAATTAATGAGGACTTTTACCACATCATTTATAAAATTACAGGTCATGATTATACAAATAAATAATTCCTGGTCATAATCATACCAATCAACTGTCCGTCTATGCACTACGGGCCAAAGATGACTTTCATCACCATATACGCATGAGGATGATGACAATGATAAAAGAAATCAATTAAGTGAGATCAAGGATAAATATTAAAGATTTATAATTCAATTTATCCAGAGTTTAAGAATGTCCAAATTGTCAACATGATAACTACTTTGTGAAGTAAAATTCAAGAATAATATTCATGTATCAAAAATAATTTGGACAGAAAAGAAATTTTTTTTGTCGTGAATAGTACTTCATGAATAGTATCTCATGAATAGTACCATATGTATGAATAGTGTCGTATGTATAAATAGTACCCATGAATAGTACTCCGACATGAAAATATTAAAATTTAACAAGAAAGTTCAGAAAAATATTTCTGTGAAAAGATACTAGATGAAGCACAAAATTCAAGGATATTCTATTAATTTCAAGGAGTATAGAAGTAATACTTATCAAAATAAGTATAGATTTAGGAATATAAAACGAAATAATATTACTTACATACTATATAGTATGGAAGAAAATAATATTTCTTACGAATATTGAAAGAAAATAATATCCCTTACGAATATTGAACGAAAATAATATTCCTTATAAATACGAAAAAATAATATCTCTTACAAATATGAAATAAATAATACCCCTTACCTTAAAAGGAGAGTAATTCTGACTGGTATAGCTGGGATATTCTTGAAGAAAATTTGCATTATTTTCTACACTCAAAGTATCCTTATTCTTAAAAGAAATACACGCGCTCAATATTATAGAAGAAGAATTCTTTGATTCTGGTGTGATTTATATTTCTAAACTAAGCATCCTACTTATAGGAGAATGTCAAGATACTAATTAAGAAAAATAATCATGGACGCACAATAATTTTCAGACGAATTCATGGGAATTCAGCGCGATTTTTCTGATTTCACTATGCAACACTATGAAGTACTATGGAACACTATGCAGTACTAGGCAATATAAAACAAAAACTGGGATAACTTTCTACCGACGATTTTGAAAAAATGAGTAAGTGGGGGTCCATATAATCAGCCAAATTTATAATAAATACTTCATAAAAAACCCCTCTATTTATATATAACAAATCACTTGACTAAACACATTTTTAATCTTTTAACATTTATTCATCATTAATATTATAACTCGCAATATTAACAACCGGATTATTTCTAGAAATGAAGGGGCTTTCCGATAAGGACTTCTCCTTATTGGCGCGCAATTAGATGACCTAACCCCTTACTCGACAGAACTTTCTAGACATTGTCAATAATATAAATAATATTATGAATAATTGTGTCGTCTCAATTATTAATTTAATAATATAAAATATTGTGCAGATGATACTGCGACAATAATTGAATCAATAATATGAGATACTATGCATCAATTACTGTTGTAATAATTGAACAAAACTGAGTGACTTCTTAAGTAAGCATCAATAATCAAGGAAGCTGTTAAATCCACAACATAAAATGTTATTTCAACAACAAAAGTGTCGTTATAGATCCTATAGCGACAGTTTTCACAGTCGCTATATATCTACAGCGACACTTTTGTTGTGGAAATAACAAAAAGTGTTGTGGATTTAACAATTCCCATAATCAAAGATACTGTACAATACCTTGTGCTACTGTGCAACCAAGCGTATTACTGTACTTTTATCACCGGGTGTTTAACAGTTAACGATAAAAGTTTTGACGTTATTTTTATAAAATGGTTATTTCTGTCGCTTTCTATATCCGACAGTAATTTCGTTGTGGTTTCCACCAATGATTATGTCTTCGTGCGGATATTCCCTGATAAAACGAATATTCCCCGACCAAACGAATATTTTATGACAACTTGCTTACTTTGAAAAATTTGTAAACATTACCCACAACAATAATATTATATCAAATCCACACCTTATTATTCAAAATAACATTTAGAGAAAATTAAATCTTTATTCATAAAAATTGGGGTTTTACAACCTCCCCTTCTTATAAAATTTCATCCACGAAATTGGTGTGTGCACCTGGTATGTCGAAAAGGTGAGGATACCTTGTTTTCATTTCAGATTCTAACTCTTGAGGTATAACCTTTGAGCGTAGAATAGTTTTCTTCTTATCCAAGATTTTAACAAGTGTCTCTTCATACGTTAAATCTTCTGCTATCGCATCCGGTTCTAATTCAATAATGTGGTTCGGGTCGTACACATATTTATGCAACATAGATATCTAAAAAATGTTATGAACACGAGACATACTTAGCGGTAAGGTGAGTCTATAAGCCACAATTCCTACTTGATCAAGGATTTCAAATAGACCAATAAATTGAGGGTTGAGATTTCGTCTCTTCATCGACTCTTACTTCTGGAATAACACATTCTTATACTTTCTTCTTCATTTTCATCAACTCCGGGTCTGTAGCTTGAGCGGCTATAAATTTATCGATTAAAGTCGGTTATACTCGTATATTTGACATCATCACGTGGGTCCCTAGAGTCTTTAACTTTATCTCCATCATTTGTAAGTCATACAAAATGGGTCTTTATGTTAACAACATCGTACTCGTAACCGCATTCGATCTTCTACTCAATGCGTTAGCTACTACGTTCACTTTTCCAAGATGGTATTAAATGGTATGATCGTAATATTTTAACAGCTCGAGCTAACGTCTTTGGCGCATGTTATGTTTTTTTTGGGTGACAAAATATTTGAGGGTTTTATACCGGTTCAAGGTCAATACAAAATTCAATTTCACGCTCTGAGGGTAGGCCAAGAAGTTCTTCAGGTAATACGTCAGGAAATTTGTTAACAATAGAAATATCATTCCAATATCAAGTAATTTTGTTTAAATCTGTGACATGGGCTAAGAAAGCTTGACATTCGTTTTTCAATAAACAAATGACTCTATGCCTTGATATAACAGTGATTGACTTTAGTGGTTTAGTTGCTTGAATTTGCATGATAGGTTGGTTAGGGATATGAAAACTAACAACCTTACGAAAAAAATCAATTTTAGCATGATGAGTAGTTAACCAATCAATCCCTAAAATCACATCAAATGTAAGTATTTTCAAAGAGGTGAGATCAACAGGTAATGGGAGGGTGCCAATTTGAATTAAATAGGATTTATAAATAGTGGATGTAATGACGGTTTCTCCTAACGGAGTTTCAATAGATAAGTCAAAGTCTAATTTCTCATGAGTCAAGTTCAAACATTGAGAACAACTAGGTGATAACTTTGTTCGGGTTCCTCGCTTTTTAGGAGGTTACGACAAACGCTCTCCCTTGAATTACCTGCTTTGACTTGTCTGGAACAGCCTTTGGTGTCATCATTAACACTAGAATTGACTTTGATATAGAGCATATTCCACCCTCAACTTCGTCGTACTCCTAATCCATGATTTGAATCATTAATCTTCGATCCATAACGAATTGGAATTGACCGCTCTGTACAGGGTAATTCAAAACTCGATGTTGGGTTCTCCCAATTGCTGTCCAAAAAGAAAAATACATATCATCTATTTTAGCCTTCTTGGATCGGACTTCTCTTTCTACAATATCGACGCGTCGTGTGACTTTTACCCATGCATCCTCCATTCTCACTCGTTCAGTTGTTTCTTCTTTCAAATGATTTTTGACATTTGCAATCTCAGATTTCAGCTCTATTATCATATACTCTGCCAAAGAGAGCTTCTGTTCAAGCATCGCATATCGGGTAGCAAAATATTAAATTGTTGCATCCCTTTGTTCCACGATCGCCTGCCGTTCTTCACCTTGCTCTTCTAACTAACGAATACAATCTTGCAGTTCAACATTTCGATCATAAAATTCTCCTAATAAATCATCCTCAAGTTTATCTTCTTCCTCACTCTCAGCTGCTACCTCTACAACTAGCTCGGGTACAACTATTAATTCTTCAGTCATCACATGGATATCTCTAATTTCTTCTTCGCCTGACATCCTACAATCAAGTTTAATAACTTAATTAGTACTCCCCAATAAAAATCTTTGTCATAACAAGATATCATACTCCAATATTTATTCTTTAAATGAATCTCCTCGATTCATCACTTAAAACTCTATATGAGTTCATCTCTTGATTTTCATATGTCATTCTTAAACACTGTCACAAAAAAAGGGTTAATAGACATACCACATATTAGCCCTATATTCTGACGATCAATTAAATAACAAATAAACGTAGGTAGGACACACTAGCGAATGATTTACTCGTCTCTCCCCTCCTAGTTCTAGCCTAAGATATCCGCCATGGATCATATCCCTAAGCTCTGATACCAACTGTGACACCCCCAAAATAGGTATACACAACCCATTTTGAGTCGCTAAATACATGGTACATAATTTAAATACAAACTTAATTTATACAATTATCAACTGTCGTGTAAAATACGACAAAACGTAAGCTGAGAGTTTTAACACGAATATTGTCTCGTAGAAAATATCCAAACTAAAATGGAGTCCTCGTTATAATTATTATCACACTATTTTATAAAATAGTGAGGACTACTATAGCCACCATCTTGGACCATCACTCCATTCTCCGACTAGTCCCAGTTATATTCTCATTTCCCTGAAGAGAACAATGAAAGAAAAGGGTGAGCTCAAATAGCCCAGTAAAGAATATTATGACTAAGATAATGTAGAATAAATTATCCTTAGCCTTCAACAGTGTAAAAACTGATAGAATACAATAGACAACAAGTTTAACTGCAGCGGAACAAGCAATCCATTAGAAGAGTCAAGTAGAGCATGATGTCTACTATCTTCTATGATTTAAAAGTTCATCATCAATATTTTATCTCTTTAATACATTTTAATAATGAATCCACATTACCGAATTATCCATACACTACGGGCCAAGGATATTCGTTAGTATCACCAGTGGTCATGATCAAGCCAAACAACTGTCTATCAATGCACTATGAGTCAATGAGGACTTTTACCACATTATTTGTAACATTACATGTCATGATTATACCGATACATAATTCCTGGTCATAATCAGACTAATTAATAATCCATCTATGCACTACGGGCCAAAGATGACTTTCATCACCATATAAGCATGATGATGATGACAATGATATAAGAAATCAATTAAGTGAGATCAAGGATAAATATTAAAGATTTATAATTCAATTTATCCAGAGTTTAAGAATGTCCAAATTGTCAACATGAAAACTACTTTGTGGAGTAAAATTTTAGAATAATATTCATGTATCAAAAATAATTTGGACATAAAACAAATTAATTTTTGTCGTGAATAGTACCGTATGTATGAATAGTGTTGTATGTATGAATAGTACCCATGAATAGTACTCCGATATGAAAAGATTAAAATTTAACAAGAAAGTTCAGAAAAATATTTTTGTGAAATGATACTAGATGAAGCGCAAAATTCAAGGATATTCTACTAATTTCAAGGAGTATAGAAGCAATACTTATCAAAATAAGTGTAGATTTAGGAATATGAAACGAAATAATATTACTTATATACTATAGAGTATGGAAGAAAATAATATTTGTTACGAATATTGAACGAAAATAATATTCCTTATGAATACGAAAAATAATATTTCTTACGAATATGAAATAAATAATACCCCTTACCTTAAAAGGAGAGTAATTCTGACTAGTATAGCGGGAATAATCTTGAAGAAAAGTTGCACTGTTTTCTACACTTAAAGTATCCTTATGCTCAAAAGAAATACGCTCAATATTATAGAAGATAAATTCTCTGATTCTGGTGTGATTTTTATTTCTAAACTAATCATCCTATTTATAAGAGAATGCCAAGATACTATTTAAGAAAAATAATCATGGATGCACAATAATTTTCAGACGAATTCACAAGCATTCAACATGATTTTTCTGATTTCACTATGCAGCACTATGCAACACTATGCAGTACTATGGAATATAAAACAAAAACTGAGATAACTTTCTACCGATAATTTTAAAAAATGATTAAGTGGGGGTCCATGTAATCAGCCAAATTTATAATAAATACTTCATAAAAAACACCTCTATTTATAACAAATCACTTGTCTAAACACATTTTTAATCTTTCAATATTTATTCATCATTAATATTATAACTCGCAATATTAACAACCAGATCATTCACAGGAAAGAGGGGGCTTTCCGATAAGTACTTCTCCTTATTGGTGCGCAATAAGATGACATAACCCCTTTTCTCGAAAGAACTTTCTAGACATTGTCAATAATGCAAATAATAATATGAATAATTGTGTCGTCTCAATTATTGATTTAATAATATAAAATATTATGCAGATGATACTGTGACAATAATTGAATCAATAATATGAGATACTATACATCAAACTACTGTTGTAATAATTGAACAAAACTGAGTGACTTCTTAAGTAAGCATCAATAATCAAAGATACTGTACAATACCGTTTGCTACTGTGCAACAATGCATATTATTATATTTTTATCACCGGGTATTTCAACAGTTAACGGTAAAAGTTTTGCCGTTATTTTTATAAAATGGTTATTTCTGCCGCTTTTTATATCCGACAGTAATTTCGTTGTGGGGTCCACCAATGATTGTGCCTTCTTACGGATATTCCCTGATAAAACGAATATTCCCTGACCAAACGAATATTTTATGACAACTACCTTGCAAAATTTATAAACATTACCCACAACTATAACATTATATCAAATCCATAACTTATTATTCAAAATAACATTTAGAGAAAATTAAATATTTATTCATAAATGTTAGGGTCTTACATTTGTAATTTAATTCGTATTTTCAGTGTATTTTAACATTAAAACAAAATAAATCCATGTATTTCAGTGAGTTTCTAGTATATTTAACCCAAATTTAATAGTAAACACTTATAACACATACCTTATAAGTCATCCAAAGCACCACCATTCTCACCCTATAATCTCTCTCTATAACTTGAAGCTTAGATGATTACTGAGCTTATTTCTATCTGTACATATACATAATTATTATATATATATAGACACATATATATGTTGTAAGAATTTGTTTCTTTTGGGAATTTTGGTCCTTAATTGAGAGATGACAGAAATGGATGGTTCATCAAAACCTTCCCAAATCTCTAAACTGTTCCAAAAATTTGCAATTGATTTCAAGGTCAAAACCTTCAAATTCTTCACGGAAGAGAACGAACCAGCCGTCGCCACTGCCGATGACGCCATTTTCTCTCTCCTCGACTCATCTGAAGAGTTCATCACCGACTAGAAAATCGTAGTCATCAAATCCGACCTGACCCACTTCGTCTCTCCTGTTGACTCCTTTTTAGTCTTCACAAAAGGACTCTAACTCATACAAGCATACATGGGTTAACAAGTAGTAAAGAGTAAGAAAGTATTGATCCACAGAGAAAGGTTTTAAATCTAAATTATCATATATCAATCATGTCACTATTTTCATATGCTTTACGAATACTCAAAATTTTAATTTAAACTAAACTCAATTGAAGAATAAAAATATAATACTACAATAATGAAATTAAATTTGGAAAGAATGGGATTCTAACTTCATTTCATACTTCATCTAACTATTACCATCATTTAAAACTTACATATTTATCATGGAAAATTAGTCAAGAGCACAAAGGTAGACATAACCATTTTTGAATGAATTATGACCTATTTACATAACCTCCACATATGATAGAAATCATGTAATCAACACTATTACCAACATCACTATATGTTTATGTGAAATTGCAGCAATAATAAATTAAAGCACAAGCTCTTACCAAACTACACACGGTGAAACGGTATATTTCTATCCGGTTCACAAATTACAAAGCTAAACAACTCAGCCTCATAAACGTATGCTATTATGATTATATCCATACTCATATTTCATTTTTCAAATCCATATAAGTATACAAGATGAATGGCGATCAAACATTCATTCATTATGCACAATCATAATAGATAATCCGATGATAAACATACAATCAAATAATCAGACATGTAAGTATAGACTACATATCAAAATCCATTAGAATCTCATAATGGAGTTTAGTTCATTTCTGAACCAAAATCCATTATGGGATTAAAGCAACACATGAAATTAAATAATACAAATAAGAGATGAAAGAGAAATAATTAAACCCAGTTGCAGAATTTGATCCAATATGTTGTTCCAAATCACCAATAATCTCCAGGAAATGAAATTACTAATTATTCAATAACTAAAGTGAAGAGAGGATATAAAATGTCTCCAAATTTGATCAAAACCTGTCTCCCCTCTAAACTAGTTCAAAACTAAGAACCATAATTACTTGATATGAAAAACTGATAAAAGACCCCACCACACACGTTTGGTACCAACTAGTATTGTTCAGATGAGCCTCAAGCGATCAAAATTCAAATTAAAAAAAGTTAACAAACAGACTGCAGAGGACTCGCGTGGTCGTGCGTGATCTTAGTGTAAAACGGACGCGGGCGCGCGATAGGTATGTATGTCGAAGCTTTAGCGCGGGCGCGCGAGTTTTATGCTTAGCTAAGGAGCATTCGCGCGTAGGTGAAACATTATTTGCTTCTTGCTTTATTGTTTGTACTTCATCTTTCCTTTTCTGCATAGCACTCATCCACTACTTTAGTTCCTCATCTACCCATGTCCATCATGCCTAGTCCTTGCTAGCTAATGTCACATTGCTCATCCTTGCCATTCTTGCCTTTTTCCATGCCTTTCATATCCATAGGAGTTCCACTACAAGAAATGCTAAACAAACATAAAATGCATAAAAACATAGCAAAATCTACTTGAGATGAGCATAATTCTTGTGAATTGACATCCAATAAGTAGGTATAAAACCTACTTATTAAATACCCCCAAACTTGAATTATTGCTTGTCCTCAAGTAATGCATACGACATTAAACAATGAAATGCAACTACATGCTATGTAACTAGCTTATGATGAAAATGAGTCCCAAGTTTTTCCAGCTAAAATGGAATTCTAATCTAATGTGCCTCAACGAATTATCCAGATTCAAGAATAAAATTTTAAACTAGCTACAAACATAATATCATACAATCAAATAACCCATACTTGCTATAAAGATGTTATGTGTGTGTGTTGTGTTCACTAAAAACTTGACAAAGGCAAAGAATACACATGTTAAACTGCTCAAAATAGAAAATTATAGTCTAAATCAAGATCCATGTATACTAATGCAACAAAAACTACTCTAACACATCAATACAAACTAAGGTTCAACAATGGGTTTAAACTGCTTTATTTTTACTCACGAGGGCAATTTTTGCACTTTCTCGCGGTGTTTATTGCTATTTTTTTATACAACGAGTGCGTTTTACGCTCCATCTCGCCCCTTCCAAAGATTCAATAATATAGCTCAAGAAGGTTTCAAGATAGATTTTCCTCTTCTTCTTTTTTATACAATAAGCATACCCATGTATTCCCAAAGCTTGATTATTAATGTTTTCATAGCCCAAGTCCATTTTCCACACAATTCTATTTTTAAAAACCACATTTCCTATTAAGCAATAAAAACACATTACTCTTATAACAACAAGCATTTGTGAACACGTATGTGCGAACCGAAAGCATCTAAACATCATCCATGGACTACATCATGTAAAAGATTATAGCTAAGCTCATGTTATCCAGTCCTTCAAAATTGAATTTCATCATTGGCTAGACTTAAACTCCATAAAGCTAGAAATTCGGGACATGCAAACACATAGCTAAAACATATAATAACTACTAAAACAAGAAAATTTTTATGCAATTATTAACTACCACATAAACATGCAAACATGCAAAATTTAAACTAAACATGCTAAAACTACATGTAACTACCCAATACCCCCAAACTTAATATATTTATTGTCCCAATAAATGAAGGTATAGGGTTAGAAGAACTCCCCTGCTGATCAGCTGCACCACCCTGTTCGGGTGGTGAGTCCGACGGTGGAAATGGCATGGCTGTCCCAAATTGTGGCCACTCGAGCATGGTACCCTGCTGCACAAATGCCTCCGCTAGCAATCTCATCAAACCCGTAGCAAACGATGCAAAGTTATCGTACATAGCATCGACCTTCCGCTCCAACCTTTGAAGCTGTCGATCATCAGTAGCAGCAGTGGCTTGAGTTGACGTTCCTGCTTTATTTGTCTTTGAGAGCTGCGATGATGGCGTAGATGATGCGGGACGAAGGATGAAACCCTTACCCCTTGGGTGCGGGGTACCTCCTGCCCAATTTTTGAATCTTGCTATCGTGGCATGAGTGATATCCTGGCTTGGTTACTATAACTGTTCATCCATCCATCTAACTCCCGCTCTAGCACACAAATGAACCACGATCAAGGCATGTGGTATACTTCCCGTAG
The DNA here is from genome assembly GCA_020205615.1 of Panax quinquefolius. Lineage (NCBI taxonomy): Eukaryota > Viridiplantae > Streptophyta > Magnoliopsida > Apiales > Araliaceae > Panax > Panax quinquefolius. The sequence goes on from CM035158.1 coordinate 48,305,825, forward strand.
TGCTTCCCCGTATGTATCACAACATATTCTGATTAAGGAGGTGACCAACATCGATATATTTTCCCACAATAATCCCCCAAAGAATGATTGCTCGTTCAGTTGTGATGTCATGTTGATGGGAAGATGGAATGAGTTTTTCACACACAAAGAGATTCCAAGCCTTGGCATATCGGTTGAGAGTTGAAGCTGGGAAGGTCTTAGGTTGATTAGTGTCGAGCGTGTAAGTCCATTGTGTACCTGGGATACACAAATCAGTAATGACTACATCGAGTTCTATCTCCATTAGCTCCGCCTCAACCCAATTCGTACGTCCAGTTGGAAGGTCGGGTAAATTAAATATGCCACAAATTGCCCTTGGTCGATAGTCCACTTGAATCCTTCAGACGAAAGAAAAGCCACTCATTGTCACCCGTGCATTCGCATAAAATTCCCGCACAATGGCCATAGGTGCAGCCATTGTTGTTGAGCACACTCCATTCCAACATTTTTCCTTGATCATCTGCACCAATTTCCCATCTTGTGCATCTAGCTTAAACCCTCGCTCGCGAACGAATGATTTCCCCATAATGCGGTAATACTCTATCTGTGCATCCAAGCTGACAAATTTAGAAAAGTCCACATTATCACCACTTTGGCTACTGGCAGAGGATGACTCGGGAGTGTGAGAGCGAGCACGCTTTGGTCCCATTTGTACTGATGAAGAAGAAGAGAAGCTTTATTGATGGAATAAAAGTTGTATTCTCTGACAAATAATGAACACCCCCAAAATTGTATTACAACGCTCCCACTGAAAAACCCTAGCTTTATCAGTTGAAGAATTTAAACGTGGGTAGGAAACGGATGCGAGATACGTGTAGTGGGATGAGGAGTTATAACTTTTAAAATGGAACAGTTTGGAGTGAAGAGTCATGCATTTTGTGGAGATAAAGGAGATACGCACGCTTCTATTATAACTGATATGAGAGATAGGAAAGGTCAGGTCTTATAAAAACTGATTTTTTTTCAAAGTCCGGTCTCGGGCGCGCAAGCGTTTTTGAATCGAAACATGGCGCAGCGCCGCTGATTGGCCTTTTGTTGCGGACGGACATATATGGCGGCGCGCATTTTTACATTGCTTTTATTATACGGTCATACGCTCACATCCTGCTATTCCAATCTACATCTCAAATATACCAAAACAATGACGAATCATCTTCAATACACCTACACAAACAACAATTATCAGTATCAAAGCATGCACTAAGGACTAAGCATAAATAACTATCTTATAACCATACTTTCTATGCTACGCTCAAACATCATCATATACAAATTCAGCTCCCATAATACTTATGTCACACTAGATAGGCTATAACAACTAATCATGAAAATAAAATATCAAATACTATCTAAAACAGAATTAAGAAGAGATAAAGATAGAAATAATGGGGTGCCTCCCATCAAGCGCTAAGTTATAGTCAATTAGCTTGACTATCTCTGACTCAATCATGTTGAAGAAAGAATGGAGGTTACTTTCTGCCTGTCAACCTTGCCACCAAAATAATGCTTTAGCCGCTGTCCATTCACTTTCAACGGGTTGTCTTGGAATTTGTCGAATACCTCTACTGCACCATGTGGAAAAACTGTCTTCACTGTGAATGGCCATGACCACCTTGATTTGAGCTTACCAGGAAAAAGTTTAAGTCTTGAATTAAACAACAGAACTCTTTATCCCAGCTCAAATACTCTCTCTATAATCTTGCGATCATGTCATTTCTTCACCTTTTCCTTATATAGCTTGGAGTTTTCATACGCCTGTAATCTAAATTCATCCAACTCATTGAGTTGGAGTAGACATTTTTCTCCTGCAACCTTCAAATCAAAATTGAGCTTCCTAATTGCCCAATATGCCTTATGCTCAAGCTCCATAGGAAGGTGACAAGTTTTTCCATAAACCAACTGAAAAGGTGACATGCCCAACGGAGTCTTATAAGCAGTCCTATATACCCATACAGTATCATCAAGCTTTAATGACCAATCCTTTCTTGTGGGGCTCACAACTTTCTCCAAAATTCTCTTTACTTCACGATTTGAAACCTTTGCTTGGCCATTAGTTTGAGGATGAAAAGTTGTAGCAATGCGATGATTTACCCCTTACTTAGCTAACAGAGTTATGAACTGCCTATTACAAAAATGACTGCCTTCATCACTAATGAAAGCCCTTGGAGTCCCAAGCCTTATAAAAATACTCCTTTGTAAAAATCTTAGGACCACTTTGGAATCATTAGTTGGAAGAGCTTCCACTTCCACCCACTTCGAAACATAGTCGACAGCTAACAAGATGTATAAATTTCCACATGAAGAAACGAAAGGGTCCATGAAATCTATCCCCCAAACATCAAAAATTTCCACCTCGAGGATCGTGTTCAATGACATTTCATTCCTTTTCGAAATATTCCCAACTTTTTGACATCTGTCACATCTCTGGACAAAACTGTAAGCATCCTTGAAAATTATCAGCCAGTAGAATCCTGCTTGTAACACTCTAGCTGTTGTCCTCTCTCCACCGTAGTGACTGCCATATAATGAAGCATGACAATCCTGTAAAATCCCCTTTGTCTCACTATATGGGATACATCTCTTTATCATTTGATCAGTACATTGTTTGAACAAATATGGTTCATCCCATATAAATCGCTTCACGTCATGCAAAAATTTCTTCTTTTGATGACCAACTAAGTTAGAAGGGACCATCCTACTCACCAAGTAGTTCGCATATTCTGCAAACCATGGAACTTCCCCTTTCACCACAAATAACTGTTCATCTGGAAAGGATTCATTAATCACAGTATTGTCATCTACCTCCCTTCCCTGATTTTCCAGTTGAGATAAGTGGTCTGCCACTTGGTTCTCAGTTCCCTTTCTATCCTTAATCTCTAAATCAAATTCTTGCAACAGAAGTATCCACCTGATCAAACAAGGCTTTGCATCCTTCTTTTCCACCAAGTGTCGAATTGCCACATGATCCGTGTACACTATCATCCTTGTACCAATTAGATACGCTCAAAACTTATCAAAAGCATACACAACTGCCATTAATTCCTTCTCTATGGTGGTATAGTTCAACTGCACATCAGTAAGGGTCTTGCTTGCATACTATATCACATGAAAAATCTTTTCCCTTCTCTGACCCAAAATAGCCCCCACAACATAATCATTGGCATTACACATCAACTCGAATGGTAGGTCACAATCCGGTGTTGTAATTACTGGTGTTGAAGTTAACCTCCTCTTTAAATGCTCAAATGCAAACACACAATCCTCATCAAACTTGAATTGTGCATCCTTCTCCAATAAACTGCAAAGTGGCTTTGCGGTAAAAGCCTGCATGTCCTAAAAAACTTCGAACACCTTTTACTGAAGTTGGTGGTGGCAAATTCTCAATAGTCTCTAATTTGGCTCTGCCCACCTCAAGTCCCTTCTTCAACACCTTATGTCCCAAAATTATTCCTTCTTATACCATAAAATGGCACTTTTCCCAATTCAATACCAAGTTTGTCTCGACACATATTCTCAAAACCATCACTAAATTTTCCAGACACAAATCAAAAGAATCCCTAAATACTAAAAAATCATCCATAAATACCTCCACATTATGCTCCACCATATTCGAAAAGATAGCCATCATACATCTCTGAAAAAGTGGCTGGGGCATTGCACAGACCAAAAGACATCCTTCTGAAAGCAGAAGTACCATACAGACATGTAAAGGTTGTCTTTTCTTGGTCTTCTGGAGCTATAAGAATCTGATTGTAGCCTAAATACCCATCCAGAAGGCAATAAAACTCATGACCCGCTAGTCTATCCAACATCTGATCGATAAATGGCAGTGGGAAGTGATCTTTCTTTGTAGCTTTGTTAAGTCTATGGTAATCCATGCAGCCTCTCCACCATATCACTGTTCTTGTCGGAATCAACTCATTGTTCTCATTAGAGACTACGGTCACACCACCCTTCTTCTGTACACATTGTACCAGGCTCACCCATGAACTATCTGAAATTGGATATATAATGCATGCATCTATCCATTTTAACACTTCCTTCTTGACCACTTCCTTCATTATTGGATTAAGTCTTCTTTGTTGTTCCACTGAAGGCTTGCTATCATCTTCCAGTAGGATCTTGTGCATACAGAAAGATGGGTTAGTCCCTTTTATATATGTTATAGTCCATCCAATAGCTGATTTGAACTCTTTGAGAACTCTTAGCAGTTTTTCTTCCTAAAAAGATGTTAGTGCAGAAGAAATAATCACAGTTAATTTTGAATTTTCATTTAAGAACGCATACCTCAAATGATTTGGATATGGTTTCAACTCAAGTTCTAGAGGTGTCTCAAGAGATGGCTTCAATTTCACTGATGACTCTCCAACTTTCTTTAGTGGCTCAATAGGAGTCTTGAATTTCTTGAACTGTGGAGTTGTGTCCAGTATATGAAAAATTTCTTCAATCTCCTCATCATCTATTTCTGAATTTCCCACAATAGCATTTCTCAAATGTTCTTGATTCACCAAGTTCTCTACTTCATCATTTAGAACCTTTTCCACAAAATCAACCCTGAAGCATTCCTCATCATCTGTCGAAAATTTCATTGCCTTGAATACATTGAAAGTAACTTCCTAATCATTTACTCGCATTGTTAGTTCCCCTTTCTAAACATCTATCAAGGTTCTTCCTATAGCTAAGAATGGTCTTCCAAGGATGATTGGTATACCTTTGTCTTCTTCATAGTCTAATATGATGAAATCAATCGGAAAGATGAATTTATCCACTTTAACCAGTACATCTTTCACAATCCCCTGTGGATAAGTGATAGACCTGTCAGCTAGCTGTAAAGAAATATTTATCTGCCTTGGAGCCGACAATCCCAACTGATTGAACACTGACAATGGCATCAAACTGATACTTGCCCTAAGATCGTACAAGCATTTGTTGAAGCTCATCTTTCCAATTGTACATGGTATCGTGAAACTGCTCGGGTCCTTCAACTTTGGAGGTAATTTGCATTGAAGCACTGCACTACATTCTTCTGTCAAAGCTACTATTTCAAAATCTTCTAACCTCTTCTTCCTTGACAAGATTCCCTTCATAAACTTTGCATAACTAGGCATCTGTTCCAATGCCTCAGAGAAGGGTATGTTGATCTGTAGCTTTTTAAATACCTCCAAAAACTTACTAAACTGCTTGTCTTCCCTCTGCTTATGTAATCTCTGTGGATAAGGAACAGGAGGGTGAACTACTAGTATCTTATTCACAGGCTTCTCAAAAGAACCTTCTTTATTCTTCTCATCTTGCTGTTGTTCTGAATCTTCATTATTCAAACTTTCCTCAGAAACATTTTTATGACTGCACGGCTTCCCCTTGCAAAAGTGGCGCGGGCATGCCATGTTGATTTCTTATAATTTGTTTCCCGGACCTAAGTGTAATTACTTGAAATTATTCCTTCCCTTCCCTTCTTGGATTGGCCTCTATTATACTTGGCAATGAACCCTGTGGTCTATTATTAAGCATGCTAGCCATCTAGCCCATTTGAGTTTCTAAGTTTTTGATAGCCACTGCTTGGCTTTTAATATTCACTTCAGTATTTGCCATATACTTCATCATCATCACCTCCATCTCTGACTTTTTCTCCTGCTAAGGTGGTGGTGGTGGATGATGTTGTTGTTGTTGAGAAAATCCAGGTGGATAGGGTGGTCTTGGTGCAAACTGTTGCTGAGATGGTTGTACCTGAAATTGATTTTGTGGTTGAAACTGACTTTGTTGATTTCTTTGATTATTTGACCAACTGAAATTTGGATGGTTGCAGTTGTTGGAGTTGTATGTATTTTGAAATTGTCCTTGATTCTTCTGGTAGTTGCTCACATACTGTACAGACTCTGAACTAAAGCACATTGGTCAGTTGAATGTGACCTTGCACATATCTCACACATGAAAGCAACTGTCTTCGCCTTGGTTTCTGCCAAAGAATCAATCTTATTTTCCATGGATGCCATTTGTGCTGACAATTGAGTGATAGCATCCACCTCTAACAAACCTGCAACTTTGGGTTATGGCATTCTGGCTGTAGGATTTTGGAAATCATTCACTGCCATCGTCTCAATAAGATTATAGGCCGCTTCATAGCTTTTTGCCCATAAAGCTCCTCCTGCAGCTGCATCTACAATTGGCCTTGACTGCCATCCCAATCCATTATAGAACATATTAATCACCATCCAATCCGACATACCATGGTGAGGACACTTCCTTAGTATCTCCTTGTATCTTTCCCAGGCTTCATATAGAGATTTACCATGTTGCTGCTCAAACTGGGAAATTGTTGTCCTCATTTTAGCAGTCTTAGCCATTGGAAAAAATTTGGCTAAGAATTTATGTGCTAGGTCCTTCCATGTTGTGATAGATCCTAAAGGTAAAGAGTGAAGCCAACTTCTTGCTTTATCCCGTAACGAAAATGGAAATAGTCTAAGTCTGATTGCATCCTCTGTCACCCTGTTGTATCTGAAGGTGTCACATATTTCAATGAAACTCAATAGATGCTCATTCAGATCATCTGTAGTAGCACCCCTAAACTGTACCAAATTCTACACCATTTGAACAGTGCCCGGCTTTATCTCATAAGTTTTGGCTGCTTAGCTGGCCTGACTATACTCGACTGCAATCCAATGATGTTTGGCATCGAATAATCTCTTAATTCCCTGTGCCCCTCTCTTTGCTCTTCTGCTGCCATGTTGGTTGTTGTGGTCTCTAAAGCTGCTTGTAAATTTCTACGCACTATCGTTTTCCAACCTCTTTCGTTAATGTTATCTTGAGCAAGTGTCAACTAGGAATTGGATGACCGCGTGTGCATAAAATATATACAAGTACTTGAAACACAAATAAAAACAAAAATAGAAATAAGATAAGATTAGATTTGTCTAAGTCATACAAATTTAGCTTAAAATTGATGATAATAATAATAAAATTAAACCCCTTTCCCCGGCAACGGTGCCAAAAACTTGTTGCCTCCTTTTTAGTCCTAACAAAAGGACTCTAACTCATGCAAGCATACATGGGTCAACAAGTAGTACAGAGTAAAAAAGTATCGATCCACAGAGAAAGGTTTTAAATCTAAATTATCATACATCAATCATGTCACTATTTTCATATGCTTTACGAATACTCACAATTTTAATTTAAACTAAACTCAATTGATGAATAAAAATATAATACTACAATAATGAAATCAAATTTGGAAAGAATGGGATTATAACTTCATTTCATACTTCATCTAACTATTACCATCATGTAAAACTTATATATTCATCATGGAAAATTAGTCAAGAGCACAAAGGTAGACATAAGCATTTTTCAATGAATTATGACATATTTACATAACCTCCACATATAATAGAAATCATGTAATCAACACTATTACCAACATCATTATATGTCTATGTGAAATTCCAGCAATAATGAATTAAAGCACAAGCTCTTACCGAACTACACACGGTGAAATGGTATATTTCTATCCGGTTCACAAATTACAAAGTTAAACAACTCAGCCTCATAAACTTATACTATTATGATTATATCCATACTCATATTTCATTTTTCAAATCCATATAAGTATACAAGATGAATGGCGATCAAACATTCATTTATTATGCTCAATTATAATAGATAATTCGATGATAAACATACAATAAAACAATCAGGCATGTAATTATAGACTACATATCAAAATCCATTAGAATCCCATAATGGAGTTTAGTTCATTTCTGAACCAAAAGCCATTATGGGATTAAAGCAACACATGGAATTAAATCGTACAAATAAGAGATGAAAGAGAAATAATTAAACCCAGTTGCAGAATTTGATCCAATATGTTGTTCCAAATCACCAATAATCTTCAGGAAATGAAATTACTAATTATTCAATAACTAAAGTGAAGAGAGGATATAAATGTCTCCAAATTTGATCAAAACCTGTCTCCCCTCTAAACTAGTTCAAAACTAAGAACCCTAATTACTTGATATGAAAAACTGATAAAAGACCCCACCACACACGTCTGGTACCAACTAGTATTGTTCAAATGAGCCTCAAGCAATCAAAATTCAAATTAAAAAAAGTCAACAAACAAACTGCAGAGGACTCGCGCGGTCGTACGTGATCTTAGTGTAAAACAGGCGCTAGCGCATGATAGGTATGTCTGCCGAAGCTTTGGCGCGGGCACGCGAGTTTTCTTTTTAGCTAAGGCGCCGCCGCGCGTAGCTGCAACATTATTAGACTTCAAAGGGGCGCGGGCACGCGTTGTAAGTCTTAATTAGCCGCGTGACTACTGCGTGTTGTCTTCTGCTGTTGCTTCTTGCTTTGTTGTTTGTCCTTCATCTTTCATTTTCTGCATAGCACTCATCCACTGCTTTAGTTCCTCATCTACCCATGTCCATCATTCCTAGTCCTTGCTAGCTCATGTCACCATGTTCATCCTTGCCATTCTTGCCTTTTTTTATGCCTTTCATTGCCATGGGAGTTCCACTACAGGAAATGCTAAACAAACATAAAATGCATAAAAATATAGTAAAATCTACTTGAGATGAGCATAATTCTCGTGAACTGACATCCAATAAGTAGATATAAAACCTACTTATCATCTCCTCCGAAATCACTAACCGCAATCCAACCCATGAATACCCACTTGGCCAAAACCCTGATTTCTTCTATATTTGCAATTACTTCTTCGTTTGAAGCTTCGTGTCTTCAACTACAAACAACCCAAGTTTTGTTTAATGAAGGAAATGTTAAGTTGGCACAAAAATCTTTGGTTTTGTAGCTTCAGAAACTCTATAAGGTGAGACAATTGTATAAAGAATATGGAGTAAACCCTAAATTCAATTTTAATTTTAATTCACCAGTTGGGTCTTGTTTGGAAGCTCAAGTTCAGGAGAATCAAAGTAAAGTTCTAGCATTAGAAACTATGTTAAATTGATTACAATATGATATTAATGTTAAAGGTGATGAAGTTTTATGTGACGCCCCCAAAATAGATTCTGAGTCACCAAATACATGGTACAGAAAATAACTACAAACTTCATTAATCCAACTGTCGTGCAAAATATGATAACACATATGATGTGGATACCAACTATTACTCTCATCCCTTTACTTGGATAGCACCTCACATTGATACCTTACAATGGTACCTTACATAAAGGTACAGATAATAACTATTTTAGAAATTAAAATCTTTGGAAAATGCTCAAGGAAACCTTCGTACATGAGAGGCCATGCATCTAAGTTATAATAGATATCATATGACTCGAGATTTATCCTTGGTTGACCCAATAGACCCCAAAGAAAAATGATAAGATTGTTATCATGTTCTTTCCAATGGTGAGTCTTCTCTTGCCATATAATTATCTCCATTGTCTCTGTAATACTTGAGAATTTTCCATGTATTATTAAATGAATATATTAATGGAAATAAAATTTTTGTGAATAAAAGTGTTATTATTTTGTGAATTGGTGAATTCAATTGATTCGTATTAGATCAATGCATAGTAAGATGTGTGAAGTGGCAATGGGATTTGTGAAATGCCTTGTGTGGCATAATGTGAAAAGAGGAAATCCATTAAATAGATTAAAACGAGTATTAAGAAGATTAATCGTGTTGATAAGATGATTTCATAATTGTAATCAATACGCTCGCAGACTCGTAGTAACACGTTTGTGGATAGTAATTCATGTTATATAAAGCGAGTTTAGAGATGAAAATTGACACGGGCTGAAGCTTAACCATCTTGCTTGTGTCGTAGCGCGCAGTAAATTGCGTCGTCGTCCAAGATGATAAATCAAGCGCAATTGCCGCCTAATGGACAATTGAAGAAAATTAATTAGTTTCACTTTAGGAATTAAGTGAAACAATTATGTGATGTGTGTAACATTGGTAAATCATAGAACAAAGCATGTTATGAGTAAGCCAATAATTAATATTAGTTGATTATGGGGGGAGAATTGGTTTCTTGGTAATTAACTCATGATGTGTGATTACTATTATTTGCAATATATATTATAAATATAAATATTGATTATGGAAATCCTTAACTACATTAATCAATGGTTGGATCAGTTAATATTGGTGTTGATTACTTAAGGAATTGCATGATTTGTTTATTTAACATAAATAAGTAAGTTAGTAATATAATAATATTATACCGAATATTATGTGCATGTACAATTATACTATATAGTGCGATGTGACATTTATATGACTATATATTAAGTTTTATAAAACTATAATGTATGAGGCAAACATATTGGAACTATATGTTATAAATACATTATCTATGTGACAATATGTATGTGGGCATATATTAAAATAATATACCATGAGCATATTGTAAATTAGTATTTTAATAAATGTATCAGTGTGATAAAATGTACATGGATTATATGTATATTACATTTCCATATTTCATCTACTACCTTGAAACATTAATTATTAAAATGTGACATATAGTTATAGTTAATGTATGGTTGATATAACATAAGAATAAGGGTTGTGCATAAGTATAGTCTAAGTGTTGCTAGAATGTTGAGCATTTAGATTATCCCAAATTGAGTGTCCCATTTGTTCCTTTCTCAGTCACGTGTAGAACAAAAAGGCTAAGCCTACTCTTTCTTCCAACTTTTTAGCTGATGATTATGGTAGGGAGTGGTGATTATGATGAGTTTCAACCACCATCTAACAACTCCTCCATAACCTTCATGCAATCCTACAATCCATGGGTTTGATTCAATGGAAAATTTATATGTCTGGGTAAGAAATTTTTTATAAATAGCAGACATGTTTTATCAGTTGGTGTTGCTTGAATTGCCTGGTATTTCCTTAGTGAGGTTGAGATCATACAAACATTCTAAGAGTTTGGGAGTTCATTGGAGCAAGTTATATCACATTTCAGAGGTATAACTCCTTTCTTCTTGCTTCCATTTTCGTTTCTATTAAACAGAGTTCTTGAGTTCTTAAAATTCAAATTCTTGAATTCATGAAGATAGATGTTAATGAGGTTGGGTATGGTTTATATAAATGTTATATGATCATATAAGCATGTTGTAATTGATACATAAGTGTTTAGGAGTGAATTCGTGAGTAAATTACGTGTTTAAATTTGATAATGATTCTGTTAGAGGTTCACTGCTCCTCTGGTTTGAACTCAGTATGGCAAGCCTTGGCTATGCTACCGTATTATCTTGAGGTACAATGGCAAAATGCGCCAGTTCTTTGAGTCAGGTTGAATTTCTATTTTGAAATCTGCTATGTGTTGATCGACCAGTATGGTTTAAACTAGCATAAAAATATGTTTAAGGTGTATATATAAGTATATGAATCTAAGTTGAGCATGTTTTAATAGATTCACATGATTAATGAAAGCATATGGTTTGGATGGAGATTTGGACGTTAGATTTTGAAAAGAAACTATGTTAGAGATCATGTTCTGCAAATTTTTAACCTAGTAAGCTATACATGACTGATTTTACACATAGATGAGCATGTTATAGTGTACATAGTTCCTTTGAGCATGATCAAACTTATTAAGCCTTGTGTTAGAGATGTATTCAAGAAGAGACTTGGTCTAGTGAGCTAACATACATGATTCTACATAATGTATAATCTGATTTTGCAGGCATGTTGATATAACTTAGAAATGCATGAATAAACCATTAGATTGTGTTTATATGGTTAGTAAGCAAACATAAGCATGTTGAACCTACTAATAAGCTTTGAATGTGAATATTGTCAAGTTTCCATGAGGACTAAAATCTGATATTTTTGATCACGTTTGATGACACTCTTGACTCACTCATGTAATATAGACATATGTATACCATGCTTATGTATCATATTTCAAATAAAGCATGAACGGAGCATATTTTCAACTAAATCGATGTTAGATTCACATATGTGTTATGAATACTTACGAGCATGCCTAATATAAGTTTTATAACTATCGTGTATGTTTAGAGAGCAAGCATGCTAGACTTTGTGGTTTCATAACCTCGAATGGCCTTAACTTGTTGAAATAATTCTATTGTGAAAGAAGGAACTTAGATTGACTTAAGGAGCATGAGAAGGCCTTTAACATGTCAAAATATATTAGGTATAATTGTGTGTTCAAGCCGGACAGAGACCACAAGGCAGCAGCTGAGTTTTGGTTGGGTCTGTGACAACCCAAATTTTCATAAGTTATTAAAATAAGAATTTAATAATTGAAATTCTTATTACGATGTAATTAATATAACAATCCAGAATTTTAATTATAATTATAAATATTTATTGAATTATATAAATATTTAATGGATGTGTTTATTGTTGAATAAATATTTGTTTAATTTGATTTAATTTGATTTGGTTAATTATTTGTTTAATAAATAATTAATGGGTTAAGAAAATTAATTGTTATGAGATAATATTCTAATTTAATTTAATAATTAAGTTAGAGAGTTTATAATGATTAAATGATTTATTCAATAAATTGTTATCGTAATTAATTAAATTAAGTATGAAAACTTAATTAAATAAAGTGTGATAAATAACTATATTATAAAGGAGTTATTAAAATAAATTAAAAGAGTTTAATTTAGTTTTGCCAAACAAGACTTAAATATATTAAGCCTTTAATTTTTAAGGAGTTTTACCAAACAGAGCCTTATGACTTTTGGATTTTTAAATTTTGAATTTTAATAATATAAATTAAATAAACAAAATATAAATAATATATAATAATTTTTGGTAACCGCTGATTTAATAAGGTCATTAGTAGCATCGGTTTTTAGACGTTTGTAAATCATGCGTTGGTTTTGATTTTTATGTAAAGAGTATTTGGGTTATTTGGCATAAGCCTAAGAAGAGAAAAGAGAAGAAGTTATCAGAGAGAATTGAGAGGAGAAAGGTTTTGTGAAGTTCAGCAAGCACTTTGTATTCTTAAGCAACAAAAGGTATGTTACATAAGCTTAACATATATGATTTACGCCGTAATTTCTAAGTCTTTATGTTCTAGAATTTCACTGTGTATAAAGCTTTTACAAAATTTTATGTAAACCATGTTTTTATAATTAGTTAGGAAATTATGTGTATTTGTAATTGTAATTGTTATACTAGCATATATATATATATATATATTGTGTGTGTGTGTGTGTGATTTTATGCTTATCATATATATAAAATTGTATGCTAAATTAAGTCTGGAAGAAAAGAATTTGGTTTTTCGGTTAATATATGCATGAACATGTTTTGTAGGATAACAAAATTAGTATTGGATTTTGAGCTAATATGTGAAATTGAACTATGGTTATGTTAATTAGTTTGTTAAGAATTACAAAGAACGTAGTTGAAAGGAATCAAATTGGTATTACAGTGTTCACTGTGTCAAAAATATCAAAAATGGAGTTTTGTTGGTTTTAAACTATGGTTTCAAGGATTTAAATTTTCTGAAATTGTTGTTTAATTGCTTTAAATTGGTATATGTATGATAAGTAAATATTTAGGAGTAATCTATATAAGTTTTACGTCTTAATTTAGATGTTAGCAGTAGTAATTAGTCCAGAATTTAGTTATTCTGTTCTTCGTGGTTGGGTTACATAAGTTCGCCGCCTAGCACCTAAAATCAAGGCGCTCCCTCGATTTTTTCGCCCTCAAACCAAAAAATAAGAGTCGCAACCCAGAAATTCGCTCCCCAGCACCAAAATTCGCGTCACAAAGGCCAATTTAAATCTTTATGGACTAATTCTTAACTTAGTTCTCACGCCCCAAATTTGAGCGATGAGTCTTGGTCTGACAGCTTTTGACCTCCTGTAGTAAAATGGCCATAACTTTTTCATACGAACTCCGATTGAGGTGATTCAAGATGATCTGGAATGAAGACGAATATACCTACAACTTTTGTGCTTTAAGTTTTTCAATTTGAGGTCGGTAACAGGGGTCAATATGGCCATTTGTGGGACTGATATGTATTAGGAGGCAATCAAAGGGCATCGGGAATGCACATATGCAAATGTAGTGCTCCTGACGATAAAAGATATTGTCCTAAGTTATAAAACATGAATATTAGTAAATATAATGATGCTTAACATTAATAAATGATGTATTAGATAAGTTGTATAAGTATACTAAGCACACTCATGAGAGACGAATCGGTCGTGTAACGAATGAACGTCAAAACTCCATGCCAAATGTTAATGAACTTAAAAGGTATTTCAATTCAATTGAAATGAATATTATAAGATATGGAATGGATTTAATATAAAACCAATAAGTAGTCCTAGCATGAATTAAGCACTTGAATGAACTTCGAGTTTGACTAAAAAGAAATATAGTGAGTTATAAGTCTAAAGTTAACATAATCAAATTGAACATTGTGTATTGATTAATAGGAAGGGTTATAGGATGTAGATTAAAGTTTACATTACAACTACTATACGTTGCTATGTGACTAATAGTTGATGTGAATGATTATATAATTGTGTAGGGCACGTGAAGTACAGATAACTGTAAGTTGTTAAACTGTTATTGGTAAACAACGATCAAGGTAAGTCTTTCAGTTCCTATTTGTTATGTGAATTTGATGATGAACTGTTTGAAATCTTTATTGCAAATAGCATGGTGTGTTATATTAATGTTGAAAGTATAAAATGTTAAAGTCAATTTATGACTATGTTGATTGAGTAATGAATGTTGATTGAGTAAGGAACTCAATCTCTATACTTGTTATATGAACTACAGCATGAATGTTATGTTAGTCCAATGTTTATGAGATGTATATCGAGCATGTTATTATGTGTTATGTGATGCATGAAAACTGTTAGATTTTCTTGATGGGTCATCGAGCTCAACCTTGCAAATAACCACTTTTGCGGGTTCAAATTTAAGGTAAAGTTATGTGTTACTTGAAAGATATGAATCGGATGTGATACTTGAATATTTTTATACACTTTGGTTGTGTTATTATTATTTGAACCATGTTTAAGGTTAGAATAATGTATTAATGTTGAATTGTAATATCGTTTTGCGATGTAAACTATTGTAGTATTAAAATGATTCTGAGATATTTAGATATAAAGGTTGAAGGTTTTGGGAACGAGGATAGTTTGTAATAGAAAATTTTAATTATTCCACAAATTTCAATGGTTGTATTATCGTTTAATAATGTAAAATTAGAGGTTGAATGTATTATTAACGACCAAAGTCGAGAATTAAATTGTATGAATTTTGGGGTCGTTATAGTTGGTATCAAAGCTGATAGGTTAGAAATCTTAGGTAAGAGTACCTTAGGCTATAACCTTAGAGGAGAGGGGTGCAGATAATGAAAGAATAAGCTCAAATAGAGTTTGAACAATAAGAAGTAATTTAAGAAATATAAAGAAGGGATTAAAACATGCGTGAGAGGATTCAAAGAAGAATCTCACAGAGTTATAAGGAATATGAAAGTGGGGTTACCCAACTCCAATAATAAGGATGTAAGGTGATAATAAATAGATAATGTCTATAAGAAGAGAATGATAAAGAAGTTAAGAATAAAAGTTATATTTAAGTATGGTACAATTGTACTCTTTAATAGTTGATGTATGGTATATCGGGCTAAACGATTCCTTCATAGAGCGGAGGTATATATACGAACTAGCAACTCGAACCTAGTTTGTTGGTTGTTTGTGGAAACCACTCGGTACCATATTGAAAACTATATTAGAGACTCGATGTGTACCAAGTATAGAAAATGGATATTTATGATGAAAATGTGGAACTTGAATGAAATGTTGAGTAATGTAAAAGAAGTTAGAAATTCTTAAAGGAAGAATTGTTATATAAACAAGAAATTCAAAGAAGAATCTTGAAGAGATATAAAGATAAGAAATGGGAGTTACCTAACTCCAATAGCCAAGATAACGAATAATGTCATAAATGATAAAAAAAGAAAAGAAATAGGATCGTAAAACAAAAAAGATGATCAAAAATTAAGAAAAGAATTTTAGGGAGATGATTATAGAATAAGATCACGACGTGATCTGCTTAAGTTATAAAAGAAAGATGGTCCATAATGTTTGAATAATTATAACTTGATGCTATGAAGATGATGTACTATGAAATAGTACAAGATAAACTCATGAGGAGTTATAGATAATGTGATACGAGGAATTCATTATCGAAGAAAAGAGCAAGTTAAGAGTAAGATAGAGTTAGGTGGATTTCAATTGAGGACTCATAGTGATGGTTGAGTTGTACAAATCTTTGTATGGGCGAGGGTTTGTGCTTGCACTTTCGCTTTATCACATTGATAATCATTGGAATGTTGGTGTCGTATTATCAATGTATATGTGGCAAAAAGGTGATTCTTTTCTCATGTGTATGTTTGATAGTTAGAAACTATTAAGATTATTCGAGATATTATTAGGATTAGGTGCGGTTCTTAAAACTAATGCATATGGTATATTAATGACTCATAATAATATGGTATGTTTGAACCCCTCGTGAATGGGCGCCTTATGGTCCGACTAGGATAAGTTCTTAAACTCATATTATTGTGGCAAGTTCTTGAACTTCCAATGTGTAGTTTGATGAAGTTTGATGAACTATATAGTATGGGTATAGAAAGATTGAAGTTGATGGAGAAAATTAGATATTCTAAATCTACTAGCTATGCTAAACTTTAGAAATTTATTGACTTTTGAAATTTATGTTTGCACTGATGTTTGCACTTCTATTTTCTTGAAAAACATTGGATCAAATGATGAAACCAATGAGTTTTAAAAAAATATTGTTATTCAGTATGTCTATGCTAATTGCTTCTTGCTTAGACAAAAATGATTTGAAATATATCAAAATGTATTTTTATATCATCAATGCATCATGGAACACAGTGCGAGAGATGAAAAAAAAAAAATGATGGAGTCATCAATGCGGTATTACTTAGTGTTGGATGTGATCTAAGGATCGTCACCCACTATGGTATGTATGATGTAGTATGATAAAATCACCAAATGGCGGAATCCTCAAACGCGGATTGTAAATACGATCTTGGTATCATGACGTCGTATAAAAAAAGATTTTTGAGATTTCTTTAAGATATAGAATATATATATATATATATATATATATATATATTCGATTGATGTCCAAATTGTTGTAGAAATCTATGCTATTTGATTCAAATTTGAGATAATATTGAAAGATGTTCATGAAATTCAAGCGTTTCTTGAGAAGTTATGCCAAACCAAATTGTTTTGGTGCGGATTCAGATGTTGAAAAGCTGAGATGAACAACCCTTTTATAGGGGATTACGCGAAGCGTTTAGATGTTTGTGCACAATACATGGTACGAAGGGCTGATCACCCTAAGTACGGGAGTCTCTACAGTCTAATGACTGTTAAGGTTTAAGTTGAAAGAGTACTTATAACCGTGGGTAGAGTGCACAATACATCGTACGAAGGGCTTAACACCCTAAGTACGGGAGTCCCTATAGTCTAATGACTGTTAAGGTTTAAGTTGAAAGAGTACTTATAACTGTGTGGATAGTTCAAGGTCTTATGACCCTCAACATGATTTGGAATCTTTTAAATTCACTATTATTCATATCGCTTCCCAATTATTGAGCAATTGTGGAAGATTCTTATTATTCTGAAAGGTGAAGGTGGAAAGGATGAGAAAATTAAGTAAAACATAATAATTTCAAGAAAGAATTGAAACTCCAGAAAGAAGAGAAATGTGAAACTCTTAAAAGAGGAAGAGGTGAGAAACATGATGATCTTAGAAAGATCCTTAGAGAAAGAATTTGGTTGTGGAACCCAATGAATGAATAAAGTATTAACGTAAAATCTATTTTGATAGATTGAATGAATAAACATTAATAGATAAAATTTCGAGGACGAAATTCTTAGAAGAATGGGTGAATGTAATATCTCGAGTGTTTATGATAACAATCCTTAGAAAAGTAAATGAATGTGTTAAAGAATATATAATACTCAAATTATAATTGAGTTCAAGAGAAAGTTATGAAATAAAACATAGAATTTGTTGAAGTAATGAATGTAGTAGGAAATATAAAATCTATATTAAGGTAATGTGTTGAAGATATTCAACGATAAATTTTTGAAAAGAGATTTGGTAAAAACCGTGTAAGGGAGGTTTCGTTGATTCCGAGGACGGAATCCTTATAAGGAGGGAAGGATGTGACAACCCGAATTTTCATAAGTTATTAAAATAAGAATTTAATAATTGAAATTCTTATTACGATGTAATTAATGTAACAATCCAGAATTTTAATTATAATTATAAATATTTATTAAATTATATAAATATTTAATGGATGTGTTTATTTTTGAATAAATATTTGTTTATTGTTGAATAAATATTTGTTTAATTTGATTTGATTTGATTTGGTTAATTATTTGTTTAATAAATAATTAATGGGTTAAGAAATTAATTGTTATGAGATAATATTCTAATTTAATTTAATAATTAAGTTAGAGAGTTTATAATGATTAAATGATTTATTCAATAAATTGTTATTAGAATTAATTAAATTAAGTATGAAAACTTAATTAAATAAAGTGTGATAAATAACTATATTATAAAGGAGTTATTAAAATAAATTAAAGGAGTTTAATTTAGTTTTTTTGCCAAACAAGGCTTAAATATATTAAGTCTTTAATTTTTAAGGAGTTTTGCCAAATAGAGCCTTATAACTTTTGGATTTTTAAATTTTGAATTTTAATAATATAAATTAAATAAACAAAATATAAATAATATATAATAATTTTTTAGGTAAATCATTGATTTAATAAGGTCATTAGTAGCATCGGTTTTTAGGCGTTTATAAATCATGCGTTGGTTTTGATTTTTTACATAAAGAGTATTTGGGTTATTTGGCATAAGCTTTAGAAGAAAAAGAGAAGAAGTTATCAGAGAGAATTGAGAGAGACGAAAGAGAATTGAGAGGAGAAAGGTTTTGTGAAGTTTAAGCAAACGTTGTATTCTTAAGCAACAAAAAGGTATGTTACATAAGCTTAACAACATATATGATTTATGTAGTAATTTCTAAGTCTTTATGTTCGAATTTCACTGTGTATAAAGCTTTTTTTACAAAATTTTTTCGTAAACCATGTTTTTATAATTGGTTAGGAAATTATGTGTATTTGTAATTGTAATTGTTATACATACACACACACATATATATATATATATATATATGTGTGTGTGTGTGTGTGTGTGTGTGTGTGTGTGTGTGTGTGTGTGTGTGTGTGATTTTATGCTTATTATATATATAAGATTGTATGCTAAATTAAGTCTGCAAAAAAAGAATTTGGTTTTTCAGTTAATATATGCATGAACATGTTTTGTAGGATAACAAAATTAGTATTGGATTTTGAGCTAATATGTGAAATTGAACTATGGCTATGTTAATTAGTTTGTTAAAAATTACAGAGAACGTAGTTGAAAGGAATCAAATTGGTATTACAGTGTTCACTATGTCAGAAATATCAAAAAATGGAGTTTTGTTGGTTTTAAACTATGGTTTCAAGGATTTAAATTTTCTGAAATTGTTGTTTAATTGCTTTAAATTGGTATATGTATGATAAGTAAATGTTTATGAGTAATCTATAGAAGTTTACGTCTTAATTTAGATGTTAGCGAGTAGTCATTAGTCCAAAATTTAGTTATTACATTCTTCGTGTGGTTGGGTTACGTAAGTTTTGGCGCTGCCACCCAAAAATCGCACCCACTCGATTTTCGAGCTTTCAGTGCCAAAAATCAGAGCCAAGATAGAAAATTCACGCCTGCAGTCAAAATTAAATACGCTAATTTCATGTTCTTATGCACTACTGCCTAACTTAGTTCTCGTGCCCCAATGCCGAAACAGTAGTCTGGGTCGGACAGTTTTGACCTCCTATAGTAAAATGGCCATAATATTTTAATACGAATTCCGATTAAGGTGATTGAAGGTGATCCAAAACGAGGACGAATAGACCTACACCATTCGTGCTTTAATTTTTTCAATTTGAGGTCGGTAACAGGGGTCAAAATGGTTATTTGTGGGACTGATATGTATTAGGAGGCAATCGGAGGGCGTCAGGAATGCACATATGCAAATGTAGTGCTTCTAATGATAAAAGATGTTGTCCTAAGTTATAAAACATGAATATTAGTAAATATAATAATGCTTAACATTAATAAATGATGTATTAGATAAGTTGTATAAACATACTAAGCACACTCATGAGAGACGAATCAGTCGTGTGAGGAATGAACGTCGAAATGTCGTGCCAAGTGTTAATGAACTTAAAAAG
This sequence comes from Panax quinquefolius, assembly GCA_020205615.1. Classification (NCBI taxonomy): domain Eukaryota; kingdom Viridiplantae; phylum Streptophyta; class Magnoliopsida; order Apiales; family Araliaceae; genus Panax; species Panax quinquefolius. Next base: position 48,326,171 of record CM035158.1, read on the forward strand.
TGTTTCAATTCAATTGAAATGAATATTATAAGATATGGAATGGATTTAATATAAAACCAATAAGTAGTCCTAGCAAGACTCAAGCACTTGAATGAACTTCGAGTTTGACTAAGAAGAAATATAGTGAGTTATAAGTCTAAAGTTAACATAATCAAATTGAACATTGTGTATTGATTAATAGGAAGGGTTATAGGATGTAGATTAAAGTTTACATTACAACTACTATACATTGCTATGTGACTAATAGTTGATGTGAATGATTATATAATTGTGTAGGGCACGTGAAGTATAGATAACTGTAAGCTATTAAACTGTTATTGGTAAACAACGATCAAGGTAAGTCTTTCAGTTCCTATTTGTTATGTGAATTTGATGATGAACTGTTTGAAATCTTTATTGCAAATAGCATGGTGTGTTATATTAATGTTGAAAGTATGAAATGTTAAAGTCAATTTATGACTATGTTGATTGAGTAATGAATGTTGATTGAGTAAGGAACTCAATCTTTATACTTGTTATATGAACTACATCATGAATGTTATGTTAGTCCAATGTTTATGAGATGTATATCGAGCATGTTATTATGTGTTATGTGATGCATGAAAACTGTTAGATTTTGATGGGCTGTCGAGCTCAACCTTGCAAATAACCACTTTTGCAGGTTCAAGATTCGAGGTAAAGTTATGTGTTACTTGAAAGACATGAATCAGATGTGATACTTGAATATTTATACACTTTGGTTGTGTTATTATTATTTGAACCATGTTTAAGGTTCCGAATAATGTATTAATGTTGAATTGTAATATCGTTTTGCGATGTAAACTATTGTAGTATTAAAATGATTCTGAGATATTTAGATGTAAAGGTTGAAGGTTTTGGGAACGAGGATAGTTTATAATAGAAAATTTTAATTACTCCACAAATTTCAATGGTTGTATTATCGTTTAATAATGTAAAATTAGAGGTTGAATGTATTATTAACGTATCGAGAATTAAATTATATGAATTTTAGGTCGTTATAGGGTTGAGGATTAAATTGCTTGCTTGCCAAATCAAAATCGAGACTTGAGTCGGTTTGAGATTTAAACTTTTAGACAGTAACTTGTACGATACCTAGGTTGCTAAAAGTGATCTAAAACCTACTAATGCATATGTATATGAGGACTAAGTAATAAGTTAGTGTTTGCTTTATATGGTGAAAGTTCATGGGTGAAAAGACATTAAACTTGGGCATTCTTGATTTGCTTATGAAGTAACTAAATATTTGATTCATGATGAATTTATAATCTGATTTTATACCATATGTGCATACTTGAATCATGTTAAGCTTGATTTAAGACTATGTTAGCTAATGAACATCTTGCACTTAAGATACGCTATAAATAGGATTCGAAAGTGTTGATTTATTAACGTGGATAAACTACGCTTAAGGAAAGTTTCCTACACTTACTCTAATTATTATTGAGCGAGTTTCCTTGAACTTCACTCTTGATTGTGCAAGTTTCTTGAACCCTACTTTTAAACTTATCTTGTGAATGAAAGTTATCCTGCTTATTCGTTCAATCGAGCTAGTATACTTAAATTTTTGTGAAAGTTATTATTCATGTTGAACTTAGTATTGTTCTTGAATATTGCGAAAGAGTCGATGCCATTTGATTCGGCTAGACTATATGCATGTCTATAAAAAGTTGTCCAAACTAATTGATTGGTGCGAAAACCTTGAAAACTGAGTTAGACAATCCTTTTGGTAAGGGGAGTGTATGTAGTTGGAAACCCCAACACATGAATGAATATTATCGTGGTGTTATGCATAAGGTAGAGTATTATAGACTGATCATCTATAGTACTTGATATTATTTGGGTTATCAGTTTAATATTGGTAGCTCTAGTGAAAGTTCAATGGTCCTTAGTGACTGCTCAATATAAATTTTGTGACGCCCCCAAAATAGGTATACATCACCTATTCTGAGTTGTCAATACATGGTACAGAAACAACTACAACTTTATTATTACAACAGTAAAACTGTGAGTTTGAATACAAATATTATCTTCTAGACAATATCTATACTCAAATAAATCCTCATCACATTTATTGATACATTATTTTACAAAATGGTGAGGACTACTAAACAATCCTTTCTAAAACCTTCATTCCATACCCAGACTCATACTCGCTATATTCTCGCCTCCCGAGAAAAATGGAACAAAAAGGAAAAGGGTGAGCTCAACTAGCTCAAGAAAGAATATTATGACTAAGATAATATACAACAAATTATCGTTAGTCTTCAACAGGAAAAATATAATAGAATACTGATAGACAACAAATTTTAAATCAATATTCGCAATGAAAAATAATAATTCATTAGAAGAGTTAAGTAGAGAATGCAAACTACTATCTTCTATGTATGAATTTAAAATTTCATCGCTATCTTTTATCCTGTAACATCAATCAATATACATCTGAATCAAATATTCATCTTTGCACTACAGCCAAAGATATTCATCGATTAATGGTCATGTTCATTTAAACACTGCTTCATCTTTGCACTACGGGCCAAAGATATTCTTCAAATCATTCATCTTTGCACTACTGGGCCAAAGATATTCTTAAGAAATCATTCATCTTTGCACTACAGAGCCAAAGATATTCCATAATATCATCATTTAAGACCGAGGATGATGAAAATATTTTTTTAAAGAAACGAATCCAAAGAAACAAAATGACAAGGATTAAGGATTAAGGACTGCGTACTTGGTTTTATCCACGTCCAAAAATACCTCAAAAATAATCATAGTGGTGTAAAATTCAAGAATGATCAAAACATGGATACAATCGAGTTAGTATCCGAATAGATGTTTTTAGACGAAAAGAAGAAATTTTATTTTTCGGTGAATAGTCATCAGTATCGTGAATAGTCCGATATCGTGAATAGTAACTCCGACACCAAAAGATAGAAATTCAACAAAAACATCTTCACGCTTCATGAATAGTACTTTCGTGAATAGTAACTCGTGAATAAGAACTCATGAATAATAACTCGTGAATAGTAACTCATGAATAGTAACCCATGAATAGTAACCCCAGAGCATGAAAAAGTTCCAAATTTGATAAAAACTTCGGATCAACATTTCAAAGATAGTGATATTGAAGAAATAATATCATTACGAAAAAAAAATAATATCCCTTACCTCGAAAGATCGATTTCTAGCTAGAATACCAGGTATAGTCTTTGAAGGGAACTTGCACCGCCTAGAAATACTCAAAGTATACTCAAAATACTCACAAGAATATGCTCGATAATATAGAGAGAAAACTTCGAGTTTAAATTGTGATTTTCAATTCTAACCTAAGCACCCTATTTATAGGAAAATGCTTAGAACACCAAAGCGTAAAATTTAATAAAATAATAATATTTCTTAAAAATATTCAAGCCCACCTTAGAAATCTGATTTCAGATCATTTATAACACATGTGAGCCACTCAATTACAACAAAAAACGTTTTTCTTACAAAAAATATGTTAAACTCCCAAAAATCAATTAGAACTTCAATAATTCGAATCTCGTGAGTTTTTATAGGAATTTCAATTCTCTACAACTTTACAGAAGAAAGTTTTTCCAAATTCCAAATAGAAATTGACCGAAATCCTGAACCAGGCGATTTTACGTGCTATAATCAAATTTTAGTCAATAAATGGGGTCCACCGACATGTTTAACATGTTTTAAACATTTATTGCAACAAAAATACTCTTCCTCCTCGTATAATCATATATCCCACATTCGTTATAAAAATATCACCGTTAATATATTATTAAAATAATATATTTAAATAAATTATTTTATCAGAAAAAGATAAAATATTAATTTTCAACAATTATCATTTTAAAAATTTTCTCCATCTATATCCACATAAAATCAATATTTTCCTCATCATATAAATCAATAATTAATTATTCACAAATAATATTACGAAATCACAATATTGACAACCAGCGCTTCTCAGAAAGAGGGGCTTTCGAATAAGAATTTCTTCTTCTTGGTGCAATTAGGTGACCAAACCTCTCCTGAATGTAACTTTCTAGACATTGCCAATAATGTTATCTAATAATATTATTCAGATAATATGAATTATTGCTTCGATAATGAAAAATACTTTGTGTAATGACAATTATTGAAACAACAACAATATAAAATATCAACGCAAAGATTATTAACTCAATAAAATCTTTGAGCAATAATTACTGTAACCATTATTGAGTAGTGCCTTCTTACGTAAGAATCAATAATTGGTGGAATACTGGTAGCTACTTTATTCAACAACGCGTATTAGTGTGTTTTAACCACCGGTATTCCAACAATTAATCTTGGTAACAACTACTGTGCTTATTTAAAAACAACTTATATTTGTCGTTTTCTTCATCCAATCGCTTTCAGTTATGGGGCCACACATGGCGGTCACTTGCTGTCGTAAATACGAATATTCCCAAACAAAGATGCGAATATTCCACGACCAAACGAATATTCCCAACGATAATGAATATTTTATAACCACTTGCTTATTTTGAAATATTTGCGTATTTAACCCTTAACTATCCACATTAATCAAATCAACCCTTACTATTTCAAAATAATAAATAAAGGAAATTCCTTTTATTTAAAATTTTGGGGTCTTACAACCTCCCTCCTTATGAAATTTCGTCCTCGAAATTGACGTGACGATACTGGTGTTTTCAAAAGGTGAGGATACCTCGCTTTCATTTCCGCTTTCCAATTCCCAAAGTCATTTCCTCTATAGCATGATTCCTCCACAAAACTTTAACTTGTGGTATGACCTTATCTTGCAGTGGGACATGCTCCTTCCTATCCAAGATCTTGACAATACCTCCTCATACGTTAAGTCTTCTACTATCTCATCCTGGTTCTAACTCAATAACGTGGTTCGGGTCTTTCACATATTTACGAAGTACGGATATGTGAAACACATTATGAACACGAGACATACTCGGAGGTAACGCAAGTCTATAGGCTACATTTCCTACTCGGTCAAGAATTTGAAATGGACCAATAAATCGTGGATTGAGCTTTCCTCTCTTCCCAAATCTTGTAACTCCTTCCATGGAGCAACTCATGACAATACATGATCCCCTCACATTAAATTCCACGTCCTTTCGATGAAGATCCGCATAACTCTTTTGTCGATCTTGTGCCGCTTTGTATACGTTGTCGAATCATTTGGATCTTTTCGGTGAGTCATATACATTAACTCGGGTCCCAACAATGTTGCTTCACCCACCTCATCCCAACATATTGGAGAACGACATTTTCGTCCCATATAATGCTTCAATGGAGCCACACCTATACTTGCTTGCGATAAGCTGTTGTTGTAGGAGAATTCCACCAATGGTAAATACTTATCCCAACTACCCTTGAAGTCTAGGATACTGAGTCTTAATAGATCTTCAAGAGTTTGAATAGTCCTCTCGATTGTCCGTCTGTTTGGGGATGGTATGCGAACTAAATCGCAAACTGCGCTGCATAGCTTTTTGCAAGCTAACCCAAAATCTTGAAGTGAATCTTGGGTCACAATCCGAAACTATGGATACGGCATGCCATGCAACCTCACAATCTCATTCACGTACATACTAGTAAGACGTTCAAGGAATAAGTCTCCGTGTCGGCAAGAAATGAGCGGACTTGGTTAATCTATCAACAATAACCCAAATAGCATTGATGCCTTGAGAAACCGTAGGAAGACCCGTAACGAAATCCATAGTAATGTGTTCCCACTTCCATTCCTAATCTCAAGTGGTTACAACGGACCCTTAGGTACAAGATGCTCGCGCCTTTACACGTTGGCAAGTTAAACACATCGAGATAAACTTTGCAATCTCTCTCTTCATATTGTTCCACCAAAATGTATGTCAAGATCACGATACATTTTAGTACTTCCGAGGATGGATTGCAAATGGCGTGTTGTGTGCCTCCATCATAATCTTGTACTTCAAATCGTCGAGTCGTTAGGAACACAAAGTCTAGAGTGGACTCAAGTATTCCTTCTTCATCAATTCTCGCTTAGGAATAGCTCCTTCTTGTACTTTCTTCTTCATACGCATCGGCTCCAAGGCCTGGGTGGCTTGAGCAACCTTAACTTTTCTATTAAAGTTGGCTCTATGCGTATACTTGACATCATCGCACTCGTTCCCGCATATGATCTTCTACTCAATGCGTCAGCTACCACGTTCGCTTTACCAGGATGGTATTGAATAGTGTGGTCGTAGTCTTTCAATAGCTCGAGCCAACGTCGCTGCCGCATGTTGAGTTCTTTTTGAGTGAAGAAATATTTAAGGCTTTTATGGTCTGAATATATCTCCACTTTCTCCCCATATAGATAGTGCCTCCATATTTTTAGCGCGAAAACGACTGCTGCCAACTCTAGATCATGAGTAGGATAATTCCTCTCATACTCTTTAAGTTGTCGCGAGGCATAGGCTATGACTTTCCCACGTTGCATGAGAACACATCCTAACCCTTTGCTCAAGCATCTCAGAGATAACAAATCCATCGTAACCGGATGGTATTGTTAGAACAGTCTTAAAAATAAGTCTCCTCTTAAGCTCTTGGAAACTTTTCTCGCATTCTTCGCTCCAAACAAATTTTGTATCCTTCCGAGTTAGCTGAGTTAATGGAGTAGCGATTCGAGAAAACCCTTCCACGAATCTCCGATAATAACCAGCTAAGCCCAAAAAGCTACGTACTTCATCCGCCGACTTGGTTTGCTCCCACTTTGTATTGCTTCAATCTTCACGGGATCAACAGATATACTCCATGTTTCGACACCACGTGCCCAAGGAATGCTACTTCCTCGCCGAACTCGCATTTCTTCAATTTGGCATATAGTTGGTTTTCACGAAGCCTTTGGAGTACCGACTTCAAATGGTGCTCATGATCTTCACGGCTTTTGGAATATATGAGGATGTCATCAATAAAGACAACAATGAATTGATCCAAATATTCCTTGAATACTCGGTTCATCATATCCATGAAAGCCGTAGGAGCATTAGTTAGTCCGAAAGACATGACTAAGAATTCATAATGCCCATACCGAGTTCTCAAGGCGCTCTTTGGAATATCCTCGCCTAATCTTCAAATTGATGATATCCGAAATGAAGATCGATTTTGAAAAGAATTGTGCCCTTGCAATCGGGTCAAACAAGTCATCAATACGAGGTAGAGGATACCTATTCTTGATGGTGACATGGTTCAATTCCCGATAGTCAATACAAAAGTCGCATACTCCCATCTTTCTTCTTTACAAATAAAACAGGAGCACCCCAAGGAGATGTACTAGACGAATGAAACCGATGTCCAACAATTCACGTAGTTGGACCTTTAACTCCCTGAAGTTCAATAGGAGCCATTCGATATGGGGTTTTAGAAATGGGCTTTGTACGGGTTCAAGATCAATAAAGAATTCAACTTCACGCTCGGGGGTGGGCATCGAAGTTCTTCTAGAAATCGTCGGAAAGTCAATAACAACAGAATATTATTCAAATTTGACGTGTCTTTATTCAAATCCATAACATGGGCTAAGAAAGCTTGACATCCGTTTTTTAATAAACGAATAGCTTTATGATTAGATATGACGATGATCGATTTTAATGGTTTAGTTGCTTGAATTAAATAACAACAGGGTTGGTTAGGAATATGAAAACTAACAACCTTACGAAAACAATCAATTTTGGCATGATGAGTAGTTAACCAATCAATCCTAAAATCCCATCAAAAGCAAGTATCTTTAAAGAGATAAGGTCAACGGTAAGGTAATGGTGCCAACTTGAATCAAACAAGATTTATAAACAAAGGATGTGATGAAAATTTCTCTAACGGAGTTTCCACAGATAAAGTCAAAGTCTAATTTCTCCGAGTCAAGTTTAAATGTTGAGCACATGCAGGAGAGATAAATGAATGGGTAGCACCCCAGATCAAGTAAGGTATAAACTTCGCAAGAATTTATAAATAGCTTACCCGTGATCACCTCGTTTGGGTTCCTCGCATTATGACCAAATCCTGAACAAACGCTTCTTCCGGAATCGTTGGCTTTGACTTTTACGGGGATGATCTTTTGAGTCACCGTCCCCATTGAACTAGGTTTCGCATCGTACAATCTCGGCGATATGTCCTTCCTTTCCACAATTATAGCATACCTTGAATCTGTTGTGGGCGCTTTGACCGATATGTCCTCTTTTCGCATTTGTAGCATATAACCGGTGGTCGTTCTCCTCCCTTAGAACCGATTCTTTGCCAAAGACTGTCATCTTCACATAGTCGTTGTTAAATCTCCTCTTTTTAAAATCTCCTCCCGACTCGCTTCTTCTATTTTCATGGCCATGATTACCACCAGAGTGGTTACCATTTCGTCCGTCTGTTTTTTCTCCGCAGTTATCATTATTCGGCTGATCGCTATCTCGTCACGATCCCGGTTGTGGTCCTCAGTTTGGTAGTACTCGTTATCTCGCTCTAATAATTGAGCCCATTTTACAACATCTGAATAAAGAGAAAATTTATGAGAAATGAGATCTTCGACGTATCTGGGGTTTCAAACCTCTAAGAAACATCCGCGTCATCGTTCCTCATTCTCCACCAAATGAGGTGCAAACTCGATAACTCGCAAACTTTGCCTCGTCTTGAGACACCGCCATGTTGTTTTGTTCCAATCGATGAACTCCACTTCCTTCATATGACGAACACTTTCGTGAAAGTATTTGTCATTAAATAGCTTCAAACGTCTCCCAAGACATGCCGAGTGCGGGCCGATGGAGTGCGCTTCACGAGACTCCCACCAAAGAGTCTGCCTTCGCCACGGAACATAAAGGTGGCGAATGGAACCTTCTGTTCCTCCGTGCATCCCAAGACATCGAATATCTTGGTAATTTGTTTGACCCATGTTTCCGCCATGATCGGATCTGCTTTCCTTAAATTCGGTGGTCACAACTCTTTGAATCGTGCTTGGTTGTGACAACCCGTGAATTGCTATCATTTCTCCTGTATTTTGAACACGAGTTTCCCTCGTCGATTTTGCATGAACTGCAAAAAACTTCTAAACATCCCTCGTTCATCATCTCTTTCAATGGTGTTGTTCACGGGAGGAACATTGCCCGACTGTTGCCGCGCTCTCCTCGTTGGTGAGTACAGGCATCTCCACGGTCTCATTTCCATTGTTAATATTCTCAATTCGACATTCTCAAATACCGCCATAAAACAAGGGTTAATTAAGGAAATCAATATATCACATAATATCCCTATATAATCGACCAACTAACAAATAAGCTTAGGTAGGACACACTAGCGAAGGATTTACTCGTCTCCCTCCTAGTTCTATTCCCCGATCTCCGCCAGAGATCATATCCCTAAGCTCGATACCAACCTGTGGCGCCCCCAAAATAGGTATACATCACACTATTCTCGAGTTGTCAATACATGGTACGTAAAACAACTACAATTTTATTATTACAACAAGAAAAGCTGTGAGTTTGAATACAAATATTATCTTCTGTACAATATCTATACTCAAATAAATCCTCATCACATTTATTGATACATTATTTTACAAAATGGTGAGGACTACTAAACAATCCTTTCTAAAACCTTCATTCCATACCCCAGACTACGTCTTTCGCTATATTCTCGCCTCCCCGAGAAAAATGGAACAAAAGGAAAAGGTGAGCTCAACTAGCTCAAGAAAAGAATATTATGACTAAGATAATATACAACAAATTATCGTTAGTCTTCAACAGGAAAAATATAATAGAATACAATAGACAACAAATTTTAAATCAATATTCGCAGCGGAAATAATAATTCATTAGAAGAGTTAAGTAGAGAATGCAAACTACTATCTTCTATGTATGAATTTAAAAGTTCATCGCTCTATCTTTTATCCCCAGTAACATCAATCAATATACATCCGAATCAAATATTCATCTTTGCACTACTGAGCCAAAGATATTCATCGATTAATCATGTTCATTTAAACACTGCTCATCTTTGCACTCTTCGCCAAAGATATTCTTGAAAATCATTCATCTTTTACACTTCTGTGCCAAAGATATTCTTAAGAAATCATTCATCTTTGCACTACTGGGCCAAAGATATTCCATAATATCATCATTTAAGACCGAGGATGATGAAAATATTTTTTTAAAGAAACGAATCCAAAGGAAACAAAATGACAAGGATTAAGGATTAAGGATTAGTACTTGGTTTTATCCACGTCCAAAATACCTCAAAAATAATCATAGTGGTGTAAAATTCAAGAATGATCAAAACATGGATACAATCGAGTTAGTATCCGAGAATAGATGTTTTGACGAAAAGAAGAAATTTTATTTTTCTATGAATAATACCGTATATCGTGAATAGTGTCAGATACGTGAATAGTCTACATATCACGTGAATAGTAACTCCGAGACACCAAAAGATAGAAATTCCACAAAAACAACTTCACGCTTCATGAATAGTACTCGTGAATAGTAACTTTCGTGAATAAGAACTCGTGAATAGTAACTCGTGAATAGTAACTCATGAATAGTAACCCATGAATAGTAACCCCGACATGAAAAAAGTTCCAAATTTGATAAAAACTTCAGATCAACATTTCAAAGATAATGATATTGAAGAAATAATATCATTACTGAAAAAATAATAATATCCTTACCTCGAAAGATCGAGATTTCTAGCTAGAATCTAAGATTATAGTCTTTGAAGGGAACTTGCACCGTCTAGAAATACTCAAAGTATACTCAAAATACTCACAAGAATACGCTCGATAATATAGAGAGAGAAAACTTCAGTTTCTGGTGTGATTTTCAATTCTAACCTAAGCACCCTATTTATAGGAAAATGCTTAGAACACCAAAGCAGAAAATTTAATAAAATAATAATATTTCTTAAAAATATTCAAGCCCACCTTAGAAATCTGATTTCAGATCATTTATAACACATGTGAGCCACTCAATTACAACAAAAACATTTTTCTTACAAAAATATTTTTAAACTCCCAAAAATCAATTATTTCGGAACTTCGGAACTTCAATAATTCATAATAAATAGCCCTTTCATCAGAAAATTCGAATCTCGCGAGTTTTTATAGGAATTTCAATTCTCTACAACTTTGCAGAAGAAAGTTTTTCTAAATTCCAAATAGAAATTGACCGAAATCCACAAACGGAAGCGATTTTACAATTGCTATAATCAAATTTCGATCGAATAAATGGGGTCCATTGACATATTTAACATGTTTTAAACATTTATTGCAACAAAAATACTCTTCCTCCTCGTATACTCATATATCCCACATTCGTTGTAAAAATATTACCAGTTAATATATTATTAAAATAATATATTTAAATGAATTATTTTATCGTAAAAAGATAAAATATTAATTTTCAACAATTATCATTTTAAAAATTTTCTCCATCTATATCCACATAAAATCAATATTTTCCTCATCATATAAATCAATAATTAATTATTCACAAATAATATTACGAGAATCACAATATTGACAACCGAGGCGCCTCAGGAAAGAGGGGCTTTCCAATAAGAATTTCTTCTTCTTCTTGGCGCGCAATTAGGTGACCAAACCTCTCCTTAGATGCGAACTTTCTAGACATTGCCAATAATGTTATCTAATAATATTATTCGGATAATATGAATTATTGCTTCGATAATGAAAAATACTCGTGTAATGACAATTATTGAAACAACAATGAATATAAAATATCAACGCAAAGAATTATTAACTCAATAAAATCTTTGAGCGATAATTACCGTAACCAACCATTATTGAGTAGTGCCTTCTTCGTACGTAAGAATCAATAATTGGTGCAATACCGTGTGCTACTCTTGTTCAACAACGCCGTATTAGTGTGTTTTTTAACCACCGGGTATTCCAACAATGATAATCTGATAATAACTACGCCGATTATTTAAAAACAACTTATATTTGTCGTTTTCTTCATCCAATCGCTTTCAGTTATGGGGCCCACACATGGTCATGTGTTGTAAATTTAATATTCCCGACAAGATTTAATATTCCACGACCAAACGAATATTCCCTGACGATAATGAATATTTTATAACCACTTGCTTATTTTGAAATATTTACGTATTTAACCCTTAACTATCCACATTAATCAAATCAACCCTTACTATTTCAAAATAATAAATAAAGGAAATTTCTTTTTATTTAAAAATTTCGGGGTCTTACAAATTTCTTATCCAGTTGGATACATTGTTAGTCGTTGAATTCATATTTATCTGTTGATTTATATTGAATTGTCGTTCTTATTCCAAGAATTGTTGATATTCATTATCCATGATATTATTCTGACACTTTGAACTATCCTAGAAATGACAATTCGATATTTCAAACCTGTGATATTATACTCTACACCCTTGGTGTATATTACTTGCTGGGCAATTTGTGCTCATCCTTGCTTATTTAAAACCTTTCAGTTAAGGAGGAACAGGGAGGTGTCTCTGGAACAGACAAGGGCAAGGGCAAGGGCAAGGCTACCGACTAGCTTATTCCTTTATGTTTAAAAACTATTATGTTGTGTTAAGACTATTTGCAGACTATGTTTAAACTTAAGTAGGATTATATAATAGGTCTTTATTTGATGCTATTATGTAATCTATTAAGTATTGTAGGTTGCGAGACTTGGGGGAATAATTATAATAAATCATTGTACATTATTCTAATTTAGATTTTCCATTGTGAATGAATGATTTTAATTATTATGGTAATACTTTGAGCACGTGATGAACCGAATTCGAGTGACCAAGTGGAGGTCCAAATTTGGGGGCGTCACAGTCTCCAATTAAGAATTATATTTCAACCAAACTCTAAGATTATATAGGTAGTGCTCGTAGATATAATCAGCAAGTGGATGTGCACAACCCTGTCTTATGATAACATGAAGTCGTAGGTCATTAAACATCTTGTATGATAGTGGCAAAACACCCTTCCAAAGTTGGGTTCACCTCACCCTATTCGGTTCACCAAAATCAATGGTTAAATGACGTATAAAATACGACACATTTATCTAAAATTCTCAATAAAATTATTTACATACTGTTTTAGGGGAAACATCAACAGTTATCGACCACCGTTCTATTCCCCTGTTACCCCCACTCGACCCAGCTACACTCTTATTATCTGAAAAAAAATATGAAGCAAAAGGGTGAGCACAACTAGCCCAGTAAAGAATATCATGACTAAAGATAATTAAATTATCAATAGCCTTCGTCAGTAATGAATCAGAGATTTAGAACATATGGTAGATGATAAAACTTTTCAACCATAGTTGTAGCGGATCGAGCAATCCATTAGAAGAGTCAAATAGACCATAAAGTCTATTATCTTCTCCATGTTAAAAGTTCACCAACAATGTTTTATCCTCAGAACATCACCAACAGCCTCGCTTACAATCATGTGAATAACTCATAATCATAATTGCAGTTCTAAATTCTTCTTCTCATCCAGGACGAAGATAATTTTTATCACCTGTCTTTACCTGAAACATCAAAGATCATGGTTATACCAAATCACAATTCCTGTTCATAATCATACTAATAAATTCATCTTTGCACTACGAGGCAAAGATATTCATCAACAGTTCATCTTTGCACTATCGGCCAAAGATATTCAACAACAGGTCATCTTTGTACTATGGACCAAAGATATTCAACAACAATTCATCTTTGCACTACAGGCCAAAGATATTCAACAACAGGTCTTCTTTGCACTACGGGCCAAAGATATTTAACAACAATTCATCTTTGCACTACAGGCCAAATATATTAATATCTCAAAGAAATATATAATCATTTCAGAATTTATATAAACAATAATTATAACCATGTTAATCAATTCACCTTTGCATTTAAGCTAAAGATATTCAATTATAAATTCAATGGTCATGATCGTACCAGTCAACAATTCATCTTTGCACTACTGGCTAAAGAGAACTCATAGTCACGATCATACCAATAATCTACCCATCTTTACACTCAAGTGAAAGAGAAATTTCATCACCAGGGTTATAAAAATGTTATATATATGATAATAAAAGCAATATGATCAAAACATAGATTTAATTTTAAGAGTAAAATTCATAAATCAACGATAATTTGGTCAGAAAAAGAAAGCAATTTTGTCGTGCATAGTACTCCGTGAATAGTAACTCATAAATAGTAATTCAAGAATAGTAACTCATGAATAGTAACTCATGAATAGTACCCTATATTCGTACATAGTACTGTATACGTAAATAGTATTGTATACGTAAATAGTGTCATATACATGAATAGTGCAGTATACATAAATAATGTCGTATACATGAATAGTAACCCTGACACGAAAAGATAAAAATTTCCCAATAAAAATTCATACCAATTTTTTGTTATAATGACATTGAAAGAAATAATATCATTTACAAAGAAAATAACATCTCTTACCATCCCTTACCTCAAAAGAATAGTACTTCTGGCTGAAATATCGAATATAATGCTGAAGGAAACTTGCACTGAATAGCAACTCTCAAAGTATCTAAATACTCACAAAACACGCTTGATATTATAGAGAGAGAAAACTTCAGATTCTGGTGTGATTTTCAATTCTAACTAAGCACCATATTTATAGGAAAATGGCAGAACACATTGACAAAATTGCATGCAGCACTCCATCTTGGAAGAATAGGCACGCCACTTTTGAAATATAAATTCAGCACATTTCACCAACGAAGGACAAGAGTGGGGCCCGCCCATTTTTTAATAAAAACATTTATTTTTGAAACTTCAATAATTCATAATAAATAGCCATTTTATCAGAAAAATATGAATTCTATGTCCATTCCATAGGAAATTTAATTCTCTACAACTTTGTAGAAGAAATGTTTTCCAAATTCCAAATGGAAAATGACCGAAATCCACATACGGATGATTTTTAACACCTCCATTCCAACAAAATACTGATAAAACACCTCAACATTAATTCCTTCATTTATGCGGTACTTGCATGATGTATTAAAAGTTATTCCAACGAATAATAAATAATGAATCAAAGTTATGCGTAAACGCATTGCACGTGATGTTCCAACAAAATAATAAAGAATGGAATAACAGAAGAATTTCACCATGTATGCGGTACTTCGCATAGACAGGTTATTCCAACATAATAATGAAGAATGGAATAATAGAAGAATTTCACCATGTATGCGGTATTAAGATGCATAGGCGAGTTATTCCAACATAATAATAAAGAATGGAATAATGGAAGAATTTCACCATGTATGCGTTACTTGATGTAGACAAAGTTATTCTAACATAATAATAAAGAATGGAATAACGTAGAATTTCACCATGTATGCGGTATTAGCATAGACAAAGTTATTCAACATAATATTAAAGAATGGAATAACAGAAGTTCTCTTCATGAATATGAAAGAAATAATACCCCTTACGAGTACAACAAATAATATCCCTTACCTTAGAACAAACTGGATATAGGAGTAGTGAAGTAGCAGAATACTTTTCTTCTTTCTCTCTAAAGTTTCAATGAATTTGTAAGAAATAATGAAGGAATGAGCTTCTATTTATAGGAGAATGGACTGAATAGTAACTAATTCCTGAACGATCTAGATTGATTTACTTTTAAACGGATGGTCCAGATTGGTTTACTATAAAATATTCTAATAAAACAAAATCTTTTAAATAAAATATAATATATTCTATTTATAATCTAATAAAACGAATAACTTTATAAAGGTATTCTGTTTTATATAAAAAGATTTTACTATGCAAATACTATGCAGACACTATGCAAAACACTATGCATAATAAAATATAATATATTCTAATTATTGTCTAATAAAATGAATAACTTTATAAAAGTATTATGTTTTATATAAAAAGATTTTACTATGCAAAACACTATGCATAATAGAATATAATATATTCTATTTATAGTCTAATAAAATGAATAACTTTATAAAAGTATTCTATTTTATATAAAAAGTTTTCTATTTTATTACATTAATAATACTAATAAAACAAAACTTCATCATCGTTATTATAATTCACACTATTAATCGACCGAATTCGTTCCGGAAAGAGGGGGGCTTTCAATAAGGATTTCTCCTATTGGTAGCGCATGAATTAGGTGACCAAACCTCTCCTTGGCAGAACTTCTAGACATCGTTAATATTGCAAATAATAATATTAATAACTCTGTCATCTCAATTATTGATTTAATAATATATAAAATATCGACAATAATTGAATCAAATAATGCGAGATACTATGCAACAATTACTAAAGCAATAATTGAACAAAACTGAGTGACTTCTCACGTAAGCATCAATAATCAATACCGTGTTCTACTATGCAACCACGCGTATTACTGTACTTTTACTACCGAGTAGTTCAATAGTATTAACGGTAAAACTTCTGCCGCAATTTTTATAAAAATATTTTTGTCGTTTTCTCAATCCGACAATAATTCGTTGTGGGGTCCACCAATGATTGTGTCATCGTACGAATATTCCCTGTTAAAACGAATATTTCCCGACCAATCGAATATTATATAACAACTTGCATACTTTGTAAAATTTATAAATACTACCCACAACTATAACATTATCTCAAATTCACACCATAATATTAAAAAATATATTTTGAGAAATTTAAATCTTTATTCATAAAATATGGGATTTTACAATCTCCCCTCCTTATGAAATTTTGCCCTCGAAATTTACGTACGTACCTGGTATGCCGAACAGATGAGGATACCTTGTTAGATTCTAACTCTTGAGGTATAACCTTTGAGTGTCGAATATGATCCTTCTTATCCAAGATTTTAACAGGTACATCTTCGTATGTTAAATTATCCGCTATCTCATCCGGTTCTAATTTAATAATGTGGTTTGGGTCGTCCACATATTTACATAACATCGATACGTTAAAAACGTTATGAACAACGCGACATACTTGGCGGTAAAACGAGTCTATAAGCCACAGTTACTACTTAATCGAGGATTTCAAATGGACCAATTAAATTGAGGGTTGACATTTTCTCTCTTCATCAATTCTTGCTTCTAGAATAACGCCCTCTTGAACCTTCCTTTTTCACATTCATCAGCTTCGGGTGTGTAGTTTGAGCGGCTTTAACTTTATCGATTAAAGTCGATTCTACTCGTATATTCATTATCTTCACGTAGGTTCGTATATTCACACTCATAAACGTATACGATCTTCTACTCAACGCGTTAGCTACCGCATTCGTTTTTCCATGATGGCATTGAATGGTACGATCGTAATCTTCAACAGCTCGAGTCAACGTCTTTAGCTCATTATACGTTTGTTTTAGTTGAAGAAATATTTAAGGGTTTTAGAAATGGGGTTTTGTACTGGGGTCAGTACAAAATTCAATTTCATGCTCTGGGGTAGGCCAAGAAGTCTTCAAAAATACGTCAAGAAACTTATTAACGATAGAAATATCATTCAAAACTATGACCCTCATCCAAGACTTGGATAGCACTTCACATTGATACCTATCAACTTGCCACTGTTATTCACGACGTTCCCTACGGATAGTCTGGCTTCGGTGCATTCCACACAAGGAAGTCAACAACAAAAGGATCGGGGCTCTTTAGTTATGGCTTGATATAACAGTGATTGACTTTAGTGGTTTGGTTGATTGAATTCGCATAACAGGCTGGTTAGGAATATAAAAGCTAACAACCTTACGAAATGCGTGACGAGTAGTTAACCAATCGATTCCAAAAATCACATCAAAGGCAAGTATTTTCAAAGAGATAAGATCGACAGGTAACGTGAAAGTGTCGATTTGAATCAAACAAGATTTATAAATAATGGATGTAACAAAGGTTTCTCCTAACAGAGTTTTAACAGTTAAGTCAGAGTCTAATTTCTCAATAGCCAAGTTCAAACATTGAACACAACTAGGTGAAATACAAGAGTGGGTAGAACCGGTATCAAATAAGGTATAGACTTTGTAAGCGTTTATGATTAACTTACCCGTGACAACTTCGTTCGGGTTCCTCGACAAACACTCTCACTTAAACTACCGACTTTGACTTGTCTGGGACATCCTTTGGCGTCACCATCCCAGCTGGACTTGACTTCACTACACGACAAAATCGAGCTAGGTGACCTTCTCTTCCGCAATTGAAACACGCTTTGGATTGTTGCGTACAGTTTGGACGGATGTGTCCCTCCTGTCCGCATTTGAAACATACGACCGATGGTCGTTCTTCTTCCTTTGAAACGGGTGCTGATGCTGCTGTCTTTCCATCATTATTGAACCTTCTCTTCTTGAAATTTCCACTTCTATTATCTTGGCCATGATTACCACCGAAGTGATTACCATTTTTGGCATGATAATTTTCCCCACGATGGTTATCATTGTTCTGATGGTTGTTGCCACCGGTACAATTATTATCGTGTTGTTGGTTGTTGCCTTTTGGTTGTGCTGACTCATTATCGCGCTCCAATAACTGAGCCCTATTCACAACATCTAAATATAAACAAAGTTTGTGAGAAATGAGGTATTGACGTATATCGGGTTTCAAACCTCGTAGAAACATTCGCGTCATTCGCTCCTCATTATCGACCAAATGGGATGCAAACCGGAATAATTTCGTAAACTTAGCCTCGTACTGCGACACAGTCATATTGTTTTGCTCCAGCTTGATAAATTCCACCTCCTTCATGTGACGAATACTTTCAGGAAAGTACTTATCGTTGAATAATTCTTGAAATTTCTCCCAAGACATCTTGAGTGCGTCAGGCTGGGTACGTTTTACAGATTCCCACCAATGATCTACTTCTTCACGCAATATAAAGGTGGCGAATGGAACTTTTTTTTCCTCTGAGCATTCCAAGACATCAAATATCTTGGTGATCTGCTTAATCCACGTCTCTGACTTAAGTGGGTCTGGCTTTCCAAAAAACTCCGGGGGTCCCAGCTCCTTGAACTGCTTAGCGGTGACCAACAGTGGATTGCCATTGTTTCCACCTGCATTATGAACAAGAGTCTCTCTCGTTTGGTGTTGCATGAATTCTAAAAAGCTCCTAAACGTACTGTTGTTCGTCATTTGATCAGTGTTGTTGTTTAAAGGAGGATTATCGCCTTCCTGATGCACATTATCCTGATTATTGAACTGTGGAGACTCAACGGTCTCCTGTGCTCCATTGCTAATCTCAACATTCTCGGATGCCATTTTCAAATACTGCCACAAAACAAAGGTTAATTGACATGCAATATATTATCCCTATACTCTGACCGACCAATTAAATGCCAAATAAACTTAGGTAGGTCATACTAGCGAAGGAATTCCTCGTCTCTCCCCTCCTAGTTCTTGTCTCATATCTCAGCCAGGGATCATATCCCTAAGCTTTGATACCAACTGTGACGCCCCCAAAATTGGTATACATCACCCATCTTGAGTCGCCAAATACATGGTACATAAATCAAATACAACTTAATTATACAACTGTTGTATAAAATACGACAAAACATAAACTGAGAGTTTAAACAAGAATATTGCCTTCTAGACAATATCCACTCTCAATAGAGTCCTCATAGACAGTATACAAACTCAAATTCAGTCCTCATTATATTTATTATCACACTATTTAACAGAATAGTGAGGACTACTAATGCTATAATTTGAATCATCAATCCGTTCCCAACTCGTCCCATTTTATTCTCATTTCACTAAAGAGAAACGATGAAAGGAAAGGGTAAGCTTAACTAGCCCGATGAAATATTATGACTAAGATAATGCGAGAATAAATTATCATTAGTCTTCAATAATGTTAAACTGATAAAATACAATAGACATCAAGTTTAACTGCAGCAGAACAAATAATCCATTAAAAGAGTCAAGTAGAGAATAAAATCTACTATCTTTAATGATTTAAAAAGGTTTTTCATCATTTTTATCGCTGAGACTCAGCTTAATAAATAATCAACATCATCCCTGCACTACGGCCAAGGATATTCATTAGTATCACAACCAAAAATTATCCATGCACTACGGGCCAAGGATATTCGTGTATTCATCAATGATCATGATCATGCCATAAAATAATTCATCTTTGTACCCTTGGCCGAAGAGAATCCATAGCCATAATCATACCAAAAACTGTCCATCAATGCACTACGGGCCAATGAGGACTTTTTCCACATCATTTGTAACATTACGGTCCATGATTATCATCGAATAATCCTCAGTCATAATCATACCAAGTCTATCTATGCACTACAGAAGCCACAGATGACTTTCAACATAATATAAACATGAGGATGATGACAATGATATAAGAATTCAATAAAACAAGTTCAAGAATTAATTTATCCAGGAACTAATAACGTCCAAATTATCAACATGATACTTCTTTGTAGAGTAAAATTCAAGAATGCTCAGAAGAATATTTCCGTGAAAAGATACTGAATGAAGCGCAAATATCAAGGATATTCCACTAATTTCATGGAGTATAGAAGTCAAAACTTTAACCAATTGAGTATAATAAAGAATGGAATAACAAAAGAAATCACCATGCATGCGGTATTTCGGCATAATAGACGTGTTTTTCCAACATAATAATAAAGAATGGAATAACGAAGAATTTCACCATGTAAATAAAGAATGGAATAACGGTAGAGATTAGATAGCATATGTTATTCCAACATAATAATAAAGCATGGAATAATGTAAGTTCTCTTCATGAATACGAAAAAAAATAATACCCTTACGAGTACAAATAAATAATATCCCTTACCTTAGAATAAATCGGATATAGGAGTAGTGAAGTAGCGAGAATACTTTTCTTCTTTCTCTCTATAGTTTCTCTCTCTAGAGTTTCAAAGTGAATTAAGTAAGAAATAATGAAGGAATGAGCTTCTATTTATAGGAAAATGGACCTGAATAGTAACTAATTCTGAGCGGTCTAGATTGATTTACTTTTAAATGATCGGTCTGATTGATTTACTTTTTAAGCAGACGGTCGATCGGGTTTACTATAAAATATTCTAATAAAATAAAATATAATATATTCTATTTATAATCAAATAAAACGAATAACTTTATAAAAGTATTACATTTTATATAAAAAAGATTTTACTATGCAAACACTGCAGTCGAGATACTATGCAAACACTATGCATAATAAAATATAATATTTTCTAATTATTGTCTAATAAAACAAATAAATTTATAAAAGTATTACATTTTATATAAAAAAATTTTACTATGCAAAACACTATGCATAATAGAATATAATATATTCTATTTATAGTCTAATAAAATGAATAACTTTATAAAAGTATTACATTTTATATAAAAAGTTTTTCTATTTTATTACATTAATAATACTAATTAAACAAAACTTCATCATCATTATTATAATTCACACTATTAATCGACCGTGTCATTCCCGGAAAGAGGGGCTTTTCAATAAGGATTTCTCCTATTGGTAGCATGATTAGGTGACCAAACCTCTCCTTGGCGAACTTCTAGACATCGTTAATATTGCAAATAATAATATTAATAACTTTCGTCATCTCAATTATTGATTTAATAATATATAAAATATCGACAATAATTGAATCAAATAATGTGAGATACTTGTGCAACAATTCTCAAGCAATAATTGAACAAAAGCGGTGAGTGACTTCTCACGTAAGCATCAATAATCAATATCGTATTGCTACTATGCAACCACGCAGATTCTTCGTACTTTTACTACCGAGTAGTTCAACAGTATTAATGGTAAAACTTCTGCCGCTATTTTTATAAAAATATTTTTGTCGTTTTCTCAATCCGACAATAATTCTGTTGTGGGGTCCACCAATGATTGTGCCGTCGTACGAATATTCCCTGTTAAAACAAATATTTCCCGACCAATCGAATTTTATATAACAACTTGCATATTTTGCAAAATTTATAAACATTACCCACAACTATAACATTATCTCAAATTCACACCATAATATTCAAAAAAATATTTTGAGAAATTTAAATCTTTATTCATAAAATTTGGGATTTTACAGAATACTTTTATTTCATAAAATTCGGGGTCTTACAATCTCCCCTCCTTATAAAATTTTATCCCCGAAATTTGCGTACCTAGTATTTCAAAGAGTTGAAAATACCTTGCTATCATTTCAGATTCCATCTTCCATGTTCTCATGATTTCTCCATTGATCATTCTAGAATATAACTTCAAAACAAAGGTTAATTGACATGCCACATAATATCCTTATATTCTGACCGACCATTTAAATAACAAATAAGCTTAGGTAGGACACACTAGCGAAGGATTTACTCGTCCCTCCCCTCCTAGTTCTATTCCCCGATCTCTGCCAGAGACCATATCCCTAAGCCCTGATACCAACTGTGATACCCCCAAAATAGGTCCACACAACCCATTCTGAGTCGCCAAATACATGATATAGAAAATAACTACAAACTTCATTAATCTAACTGTCGTGCAAAATACGACAACACATATGATGTGGATACCAACTGTGACTCTCATCCCTTTACTTGGATAGCACCTCGCATTGATACCTTACAATGGTACCTTACATAAAGGTACAGTTAATAATTATTTTAGAAATTAAAATCTTTGGAAAATGCTCAAGGAAACCTTCGTACATGTGAGGCCATGCATCTAAGTTATAATAGATATCATATGACTCAAGAATTATCCTGGGTTGACCCAATAGACCCCAAAAAAATGAGAAGATTGTTATCATGTTCTTTCCAATGGTGAGTCTTCTATTGCCATATAATTATCTCCATTGTCTCCAATTGAGAATTATATTTAAACCAAACTCCAAGATTATATAGGTATTGCTCATAGATATAATCAGCAAGTGGATGTGCACAACTCTATCTTATGATAACACGAAGTCGTAGGTCATTAGACATCTTGTATGATAGTGGCAAAACACCCTTCGAAAGTTGGGTTCACCTCACCTTATTCAGTTCACCAAAATTAATGGTTAAATGACGTATAAAATACGACATATTTATCTAAAATTCTAAATAAAATTATTTCCATACTATTTTAGGGGAAACCTCAACAACTATCGACCACCATTCTATTCCCCTATTACCCCCGCTCGACCCAGCAACACTCTTATTACCTGAAAAGAATTGTGAAACAAAAGGGTGAGCACAACTAGCCTAGTAAAGGATATCATGACTAAAGATAATTAAATTATCAATAGCCTTCATCAGTAATGAATTAGAGATTTATAACATATGGTAGATGAGAAAACTTTTCAACCATAGTTGCAGCGGAACATGCAATTCATTAGAAGAGTCAAATAGACCATAAAGTCTATTATCTTCTCCATGTTAAAAGTTCACCAACAATGTTCTATCCCTGTAACATCAGTCAACAGTTCATGTCCACAATCATGTGAATAACTCATAATCATAATTGTAGTTCTAAATTCCTTTTCTCATCCAGAACGAAGATAATTTTCATCATCTGTCTTTACCTGAAACATTAAAGATCATGGTTATACCAAATCATAGTTCTTGTTCATAATCATACTAATAAATTCATCTTTGCACTACGGGCCAAAGATATTCATCAACAGTTCATCTTTGCACTACCGGCCAAAGATATTCAACAACGGTTCATCATTGCACTACGGGCCAAAGATATTCAACAACAATTCATCTTTGCACTACATGCCAAAGATATTCAACAACAGGTCATCTTTGCACTATGGGCCGAAGATATTTAACAACAATTCATCTTTGCACTACAGGCTAAAGATATTAATATCTCAAAAAAATATATAATCATTTCAGAATTTATATAAAAAATAATTATAACCATGTTGATCAATTCACCTTTGCACTTAAGCTAAAGATATTCAATTATAAATTCAATGGTCATGATCATACCAATCAACAATTTATCTTTGCACTACTGGCCAAAGAAAATCTATAGTTATGATCATATCAATAATCTACCCATCTTTACACTCACGTGAAGGAGAAATTTAATCACCAGGGTTATAAAAATGTTATATATGATAATAAAAGCAATATGATCAAAACATATATTTAATTTCAAGAGTAAAATTCATAAATCAATGATAATTTGGTCAGAAAAAGAAACCAATTTTGTCGTGAATAGTACCCCATGAATAGTAACTCGTGAATAGTACTACGTATTCGTACATAGTACCGTGTACATAAATAGTGTTGTATACGTAAATAGTGTCATATACATGAATAGTGTTGTATATATGAATAGTGTTGTATACGTGAATAGTAACCCCAACACAAAAAGGTAAAAATTTTCCAATAAAATTCATACCAATATTTTGGTATAATGATATTGAAAGAAATAATATCATTTACGAAGAAAATAACATCCCTTACCATCTCTTACCTCAAAAGAATAGTAATTCTGGGTGAAATATCGGATATAATGCTGAAGGAAACTTGCACTGAATAGCAACTCTCAAAGTATCTAAATACTCACAAAATACCCTCGATATTATAGAGAGAGAAAACTTCAGATTCTGGTGTGATTTTTAATTCTAACTAAGCACCCTATTTATAGGAAAATGGCAGAACGCCATAATTGACAAAATTGCATGCAGCACTCCATCTTGGAAGAATAGGCACACCACTTTTGAAATATGAATTCAGCACATTTCACCAACGAAGGACAAGAGTGGGGCCCGCCCATTTTTTAATAAAAACATTTATTTTTGAAACTTCAATAATTCATAATAAATAGCCATTTTATCAGAAAAATATGAATTCTATGTCCATTCCATAGGAAATTTAATTCTCTACAACTTTGTAGAAGAAATGTTTTCCAAATTCCAAACGAAAAATGACCGAAATCCACATACGGATGATTTTTGACACCTCCATTCCAACAAAATACTGATAAAACACCTCAACATTGATTCCTTCATTTATAACCACATAAAATAAATATTTTCTTATCATATAAATTAATAATTAATTATTCACAAATAATATTACAGAATTACAATAATGACAACCAGGTCGTTCCTGGAAAAGAGGGGCTTTCAGATAAAAATTTCTCTCTTCTTGTTGTAAATTAGGTGACCAAACTCCTTTCCTGAATGTAAACTTCCTTAGACATTGCCAATAATGCTATCTAATAATATTATTCAAATAATATGAATTATTGATCTGATAATGGAAAATACTGTGTAGTGACAATTATTAAATTAACAATAATATAAAATATCAACGTAGCAATTATTAAATTAATAAAATAAAATATTGAACAGTAATTATTGTAACAATTATTGAGTAGTGCATTCTTATGTAAGAATCAATAATCCCAAAATATTGTGTAATACCGTGTGCTACTGTGCAACCACGCGTATTATTGTACTTTAACCACCAGGTATTCCAACAGTTTTAACTGCAACAACTACGCCGTTATTTTTAGAAAACTCATTATTGACGTATTCTTCATCCGACAGTTTTTCGTTATGGGGCCCACAAATGGTTGCACCATCGTACGAATATTCTCCGACAATAAGAATAGTCCACGACCAAACGAATATTCCCCGACAAAAATAAATATTTTATAACCACTTGCTTATTTTGAAATATTTACATATATCACCCTTAACTTTAACTTTTTATCAATTTAACTATTTACTGAATAATAATTATAAAAAAAAAAGTGAATACTTTTATTTAATAAAATTCGGGGTCTTACATTTTACTTTGTAAGAAAAAATTGAATGAGATTGAACTGTTTAATTTGAATTGCGCAAAAAATTGTCAAATAATTTGAAGTTGAATTTTAGTAGTACTGAGTTTTTGTTGACGATTCGGGTTTTTGATTCTATGTTGCGTGATACGTACGTGGAAATCTTTCCGTGATTTTACTAAGCTCTTGATTGCTTTGATGAAGAAAGCTGGGTGGGATTTGGATTTGGCTGCAAATTTGGTTTATTCTAATGTTTGATTATTTAGTTTTAATGTCAAAATACTCTGAAAATACGAATTAAATTACAAATACAGCTTCTCCGGTGCCACGTTAGGATTTAGGCGTATTTTTTTGCTGGAAAAGTTTTTAGGGTTACTTTTGTTTACTTTAAGTGTATTTGGAGTATGCTAATGATTTTAAACATTAGGGTCATAAGTGTAAAAGGGTCATACTTGAGAGGCAAAAGTGTAATTAGCCCAATAATATATGTAGAATATGTCATGTCATACGTAAAATGAAAATAAAACGTCTGATATAATGATATATGTATCAATGTACGTATTTTCAACGATTTATTATATTGTTTTATTTTATGCTAAGTTATAACAAATAATAATAATTATCATTTAAAAAATATCAGTATATCAATGATTTAATTATTTTTTAATATATCAAATAAGTTGTAGCTCTATGTGTCCTCTCAAACTCTATGTAGCTCTCTCGAGTCGACTTTAGGATTTAAAATCTGATGTCGTATAACGCTTCGATACCAATGCATGTAATTAGGCTCACACTCTGGATTCTCATTTGTATCCTCTCCAGTAACCACAAGAGTTCCCTTAGTACTCCACAACGCTATGTGGTAATAGTGTTGTGCCTCCCACTTTGTTTGCGAGCGACCAATAATGTTGTGAAGATATGTGTTATTTTCAGGCGCCAAAGGTATGAACTGTAGTATATCAAACTGTTGAAGCACCCTATTGGCATAATGTTTTTTCACCATCTCAGAACATATCAGTGAGTATCTAACACGCCAAAGACCTTGATCGGTACTATAATATGCTGACAATAAATTCATCACATCTTATGCATATGGTTTGATTAAAAGAGAGAAAAGTGACAGGATAAAAAAGGATGATATGGTTTGATTAATGTAACTAAGATTAAAAAAAATTACAACGTCAGTCACATTGTCGTTGAAGAGAGTTTGCCAGTTTTTTTATTTTTTTCAAAAAAATTAAAAAACAAAAGTTAAACGCCAGTAGCATTAGCTCTTTTTTTCAAAAAAAAATTGTTTAAAAAAAGTTAAACACCAATCATATTGGCGTTAAATAAATGGGAATGCCTTAAAAGTAGGTCAAAAGTTGCATGATTTAAAAGTGTCTCAGAAGACAAAGCATTGTTGTTTTTTATACTTCGATCTCTCATTCAAAAGAATCTATCAAACTCCCACTAACTTTTTCTATTTTTTTTAAAAAAAAATTGTTTTAAAAAAGTTACAAAATCAGTCACATTAGCGTTAAAAAGTCTGCCATTGCAATTAGGACTGAACAAAAAAAAGTATAACCGAATTATCGAACCGAACCGAAATAATTTAACCGAATTTTTTTGACAATTCAATTATTTTTAATATTTTGGTTATATCCGAATTTTTTTACAATTTTCGGTTAGTTTGTACGGGTATTACTTTTGGGTTATTCGGTTTAATCGAACAACACATAGTTAAAATAAGACTCTTGACTCTTGACTCAAAGATCAAGACACTCAAATTTATTCATTACTCTTGAATTCTCTCGGCGGCACATTCACCGTAACTCACGACCTCCTCCCAAGACCGACTACACATCGTGGCGAATTCCAATTACCAAAGACACCATTGCCTCCTAGCCCTCCCCGTGCCCGTAGAAGAATACTTAACCCGCGTAGTCACCATCCACAGTATTGGCCTTGATCAGAGCACACATTAACTAAGCTTGGCCTCAAGGTAGCTCGCGAAGCCGTCGACGATATCGCCAGAGCGGCGGAATTCATCTCCGCCAACAACCTCTGCGACACCGCCACAGTCGCCTCTGCTCACGCCGCCGAACTCTACGGCCTCCAAGTTCTCGCCAACGGAATCTAAGACGATTCCAGCAATGTCACTCGATTCGTGATGCTAGCTCGAGAGCCAATCATATCGAGAACAGATCGACCGTTTAAAACGAGCATAGTATTCGCTCACGATAAAGGCACCTCAGTCCTGTTCAAAGTCTTTTCGGCTTTCGCTTTCAAGAACATCAGCCTCACAAAAATCGAGAGCCGCCCCCACCAAAATCAGCCGATTCGACTCGTCAATGACACAAATGTGGGCACGGCAAGCATTTCGAGTACTTATTCTATGTAGATTTTGAGGCACTTTTATGAATAAAGATGAATTTTCTATAATTATCATTTTTGAATATTATGGAATGAATTTGATATAATGTTATAGTTGTGGGTAATATTTATAAATTTTGCAAAAAAAAGTTTTAATTGAAGCCTTGTTGTTATATAATATTTCGATTGGTGGGGAATATTCGTTTTAACGAGGAATATATTAAATACGATAGACACAATCATTAGTGGACCCTAATGGAATTATTATTGATTGAAAAAAAGCAACAAAAATATTTTTATGAAAATAACGGCGGAAGTTTTATAGATTAGCTTGTTGAAACACCGGTGTTAAAAAAAATGCGAGAATCTGGCGTGGTTGCATAGTAGCACCTGGTATTGATTATTGATGCTTACGTGAAAGTCACTCGAGTTTTGTTCAATTATTGCTTGATGGTTGTTTTTGCATAGTATCTCGCGTTATTTGATTCAATTATTATCGATATTTTATATATTATTAAATCAATAATTGAGATGAATGAAGTTATTAATATTATTATTTGCAATATTAACGATGTCTAGAAGTTACGCGAGGAGAGGTTTGGTCACCTAATTGCGCGCATGATAGGGAGAAATCCTTATTGGAAAGCCCCTCTTTCTTTCAGGAGCGACACAGGTCGATTAATAGTGTGAATTATAATAATGATGATGAAGTTTTGTTTTATTAGTATTATTAATGTAATAAAATAAAAAATTTTTTATATAAAATAGAAATACTTTTATAAAGTTATTCGTTTTATTAGACTATAAATAGAATATATTATATTATATATTATGCATAGTGTTTTGCATAGTAAAATCTTTTATATAAAACATAAAGTTATATATATTTTATAAAGTTATTTGTTTTATTAGACTATAAATAGAATATATTATATTTTATTATGCATAGTATTTGCATAGTATAATAGTGTTTGCATATAAAATCTTTTTATATAAAAGCAGAATACTTTTATAAAGTTATTCATTTTATTAGATTATAAATAGAATATATTATATTTTATTTAAAAGATTTTGTTTTATTAGAATATTTTATAGTAAACCAATACTGGATGGTCCATTTAAAAAGTAAATCAATTTGGATAGTTCGAGAATTGAATTACTATTAGGTCCATTCTTCTATAAATAGAAGCTCATTCCTTCATTATTTCTTACGAATTCTTTGAAACTCTAGAGAGAGAAACTATAGAGAGAAGAAGAAAAAATATTCTTCTACTTCACTACTTCTATATCCGATTTCTTTTAAGGTAAGGGGTATTATTTCTTTTTTAAGTATTCATGAAGAGAACTTACATTATTCCATTTTTTATTATTACATTGGAATAACTTTTGTATCTGTGATCTACCATATACTTGGTGAAATTCTTACATTATTCCATTCTTTATTATTATGTTGGAATAACTTTTATACATCTGAATCTGTATACATGGTGAAATTCTTACATTATTCCATTCTTTATTATTACATTTGGAACATCACATGCATGCGTTTTCTCATGACTGGTTCCGTTATTTATTATTACATTGGAACATCATATGCACGATTTCTACATCTGGATTGACACGGTTCCGTTATTTATTATTACATTGGAACATGTATGCATGCGTGCAATTTCGCTGACATTTTGTTTCCATTTATTTATTATTATTGGAATATCACATGTGCAATTTACTTTGACGTTTGTTCGTATTTATTATTACATTGGAATATCACATTATTTTATTATGACTGGTTCCATTATTTATTATTACATTGGAATAACTTTATGCATGCTGATCTATCGCGCGTGCACAGTGATTTCTTTTGTTATTCCATTCTTTATTATACTCGGTTGGTTAAAGTTTTGACTTCTATACTCCATGAAATTAGTGGAATATCCTTGATATTTTTAAACTTCATCGATATCTTTTCATGGAAATATTCTTACGAGCATTCTTGAATTTTACTCTCTGAAAGAAGTATCATGTTGACAATTTGGGCGTTATTAGTTCTGGATAAATTAATTCTTGAACTTGTTTTATTGAATTCTTATATCATTGTCATCATCCTCATGTTTATATTATGTTTTGAAAGTCATCTACGTGGCTTTGGTGCATAGATGGACTTGGTATGATTATGACCGAGGATTATTCGGTATAATCATGGCCAGTAATGTTACAAATGATGTGGTAAAAGTCCTCATTGGCCCGTAGTGCATTGATGGATGAGATTGTTGGCATGATCATGACCATTGATGAATACACGAATATCCTTGGCCGTGTAGTGCGTGGATAATTTGTGGTTGTGATACTAATGAATATCCTTGGTAGTAGTGCGGGGATGATGTGGATTATTTATTAAAATTTGAGTCCCGGCGATAAAAGTGATGAAAAACCTTTTAAATCATAAAAGATAGTAGATTTTATTCTCTACTTGACTCTTTTAATGGATTGCTTGTTCATTGCAGTTAAACTTGATGTTTGTTATATTGTATCGGTTTAACATTGTTGAAGAAGCTAATGATAATTTATTACGCATTATCTTAGTCATAATATTTCTTCTTTGGGCTAGTTGAGCTCACCCTTTTACTTTCATTGTTCTCTTGAGGAAATGAGAGCGTGGCGAGGGGACTAGTCGGGGAGCGGGTGATGGTCGAGATAATAGCATTAGTAGTCCTCACTATTACATTAAATAGTGTGATAATAAATGTAATGAGGACTCGATTGAGTGTGGATATTATCTAGATGACAATATTTGTATTAAAACTCACGACATATGTTTTGTCGTATTTTACACAATATTTGTATAATTAAGTTGTATTTGAATTTTGTACCATGTATTTGGCGACTTCGAGATGGGTGATGTATACCTATTTTGGGGGCGTCACGGTTAGTATCAAAGCTTAGGGATATGATCCTGGCTGAGATGTGAGACAAGAACTAGGAGGGAGAGCGGGGAATTCCTTAGCTAGTATGACCTACCTAAGTTTATTTGGTATTTAATTGGTCGGTCGAGTATAGGGATAATATGTGATATGTTAATTAACCTTTGTTTTGTGGCGGTATTTGAAAATGGCATCAGAGAATGTTGAGAACATCAATGGAGCCACGAGGAGGCCGTTGAGTCTCCACGGATCGATAATCGGGATAATGTGCATCGAGGCGACAATCCTCGGGCAAACAACAACAACACGACCAAATGATGAGCGATGGAATGTTCGGAGGCTTTATCTGATTCATGCGACATCGAGCAAGAAGCGGCTCTGTCCAAAATGCGGTGTGAAACACTTTGGCGACTCTCGGACGATCACCATTAAGCGATTCGAGGCTGGGACCACCGAGTTTTTGGAGAGCCAAAACCACTTAAAAGCGGAGGCGTGGATAAAGCGGATCTGCAAGATATTTGATGTCTTGGGATGCTCAGGAGCAAAAGGTTCCTTTGCCACCTTCATGTTGCGTGCGGGGGCGATTCTTGGTGGGAATCTGTAAAAGCGTACTCGACTGCTGCCGCTTGAGATGACTTGGGAGAAGTTCGAGAATTGTTCAACGACAAGTACTTTCCCAAAAGTATTAAATCACATGAAAGAGGTAGAGTTTCATCAAGTTGGAGCAAAAAAACATGGCCGTGTCGCGATCTGAAGCCAAGTTTGCCGAGTTGTCCGGTTTGCGTCCCATTTGGTTGATAATGAGGAGAGAATGGCGCGAATGTTTCTAAGAGGTTTGAAACACGAGATCGTCGATATCTTATCTCTCATAAAGCTGTGTTTGTATTGAGATGTTGTTAATAGGGCTCGATTATTGGGCGCGATAATGAGTCAAACCAAAAAAAGAAGCGGTAAACAAAATGATAATACTAGTGATAGCGATCATCGAGCGGTGACAATAAGCGTGGAGGAATCAACATGCGAAAATGGTAACCACTTGGTGGTAATCATGGCCAAAATAATAAGAATGGACATTTCAAGAAGAGAGATTCAACAATGATGGAAAGGCGTCGGCCTGCATTTTTTTGTTGTTAAGGAAGGAGAAGCGACCACCTATCATATGCTTCAAATGCGGAGGGAGGGACACATCGGTCAAAGCTATGCGATGCCGTCAAAGCGTGTTATAATTGTGGAAGAAGGTCACTAGCCCGATTTTGTCGTTCACAGAAGAAGACAAGTTCAGCTAGGATGGAGGCACCAAAGGGCGTCCCAAAAAAGTCAAAGCCCGATAGTGCAAGGGAGAGCGTTTGTCGTGACCTCCCGAAAAGCAAGGAACGACGAGCGAGGTCATCACGGGTAAGCTTATCATAAACTCTAGCAAAGTTTATACCTTATTTGATCTGGGTTCTACCCATTCTTTTATTTCTCTACTTGCGCTCAGCGTTTAAATTTGACTCAGGAGAAATTAGACTTTGACTTATCTGTTGAAACTCCATTGGGAGAAACCTTCATTACATCCACTTTTTTATAAGTCTTGTTTGGTTCAAATCGGTACCCTCACATTACACATCGATCTTATTTCATTGAAAATACTTGCATTTGGCGTAATTCTAGGGATTGATTGGTTAACTACTCATCATGCAAAAATTGATTATTTTAAATAAGGTTGTTAGCTTTCATATTCTAACCAACCTATTATGCGAATTCAAGCAACCAAACCATTAAAATCAATCACTTGTCATCTCAAGCCATAAAAGCTATTCGTTTATTGAAAAGCGGATGTCAAGCTTTCTTAGCTCATATCACGGATCTAAACAAAAATAAATCGATTTTGAATGATATTTCTATTGTTAATAAATTTCTGACGTATTCCTTGAAGAACTTCTGGCCTACCCCGAGGCGTGAAATTGAATTTTGTATATCGACCTTGAACCCGGTACAAAACCCATTTCCAAAGCCCATGTCGAATGGCTCTATTGAACTTGAGGAGTTAAAGACCCATTGCGAGAATTGTTAGACATTGGTTTCATTAGTCCTAGTACGTCTCCTTGGGGTGCTCTCTGTTACTATTAAATGAAGAAGAAAGATGGGAGTATGCGACTTTGTATTGATTATCGGGAGTTGAATCATGTCACCATCAAAAATAGATATCCATTGCCCTCGTATTGATGACTGTTTGACCCGATTTGCAAGGCGCGAATTTTTTTCAAAGATTGATCTTCGTTAGGATATCACCAATTGAAGATTAGAGCAGATGACATTCCAAAGGCGGCTTTTTAGAGAACTTCGATGCGGGCATTATGAATTCCTAGTCATGTCTTTTGGATTGACTAATGCTCCTGCTTGCCTTCATGGATATGATGAGCCAGTATTCAAGAATATTTGGATCACTTTGTGGTGCGTCTTTATTGATGACATCCTTATTTATTCAAAAAGTAAGAAGATCATGAAAGCAACACTTGAAATGATACTCAAAAGCTTCGTGAATATAAGCTTTATGCGAGTTGAAGAAATCACGAGTTACGGCTTGAGGAAGTAGCATTCCTTGGGCACGTGGTATCAAGTCATGGAATATCTGTTGACCAATGAAGATTGAAGCTATTCAAAGTTGGGAACAACCTAAATCGATGGCCAAAATCGTAGCTTTCTCGGCTTAATTTGGTTATTATCGGAGATTAATAGAAGGTTTTCTCGAATCGCTACTCCATTAACTCGGTGACTCGGAAAGATACAAAATTTGGTTGGAGCGAGGAATGTGAGAAGAGTTTTCAAGAACTTCGAGAGACTCATTTATTTTTACGATATACCATCGGCTCGGAGGGATTTGTCATCTCTGATGATGCTTGAGCTTGAAGGGGGTTAGGATGTGTTCTCATGCAACATGGGAAAGTCATAGCCTATGCCTCTCGACAACTCAAAAGAATATGAGAGGAATTATCCTACTCATGATCTAGAGTTGGCGGTTTGTTGTCTTCGCACTTAAAATTTGGAGGCATTACTTGTATGGGGAGAAAGTGGAGATCTTTACGGATCATAAAAAGCCTCAAATATTTCTTCACTCAAAAGGAACTCGACATGCGACGACAATGACGTTGGCTTGAACTGTTGAAAGATTATGATCATACCATCGATACCATCTGGAAAAGCGAAGCGTGGTAGGTGGCGCGTTGAGTAGAAGATCATATCTTGAATGCGAGTGCGATATTGTCAATATGAGGCCCATTTTGTATGACTTGCAAAGGATGGAGATAGAGATAAAGACTCGAGGGGACCCGTGTGATGATGGCGAATATCTGAGTAGAACCAGACTTTAATCGATAAAGTTAAAGGCTGCTCGAAGCTACTGACACACAGGAGGCGATGCGTATGAGGAAGAAAGTCTGAAAGGTGCTATATCTTGGGAAGCAAGAATCGATGAAGAAGGAATACTTGAGTCGACTCCGGACTTTGTGTTCTAACGATCCACGATTTAAAGTATAAAATCATGATGGAGCGCCTGACACACCATTTTGCAATCCATCACAGGAGTACCAAAATGTATCATGATCTTGACATACATTTTGGTGGAAGCAATATGAAGAGAGAGATATAGCGTTTTTTATCTCGAGGTGTCTAACTTGTCAACGAGTCGGCGAACATCAAGTACCAAAAGGTCCATTGCAACCACTTGAAATTCCGAATGGAAGTGGGAGCACATTACCATGGATTTCGTTCTTGGTCTTTCCAAGGTTTCTCGAGGCGTAGATGCAATTTGGGTCATTGTTGATAGATTGACCAAGTCGCTCATTTCTTACCAATCTGAGAAACTTATACACTTGAGCGTCTTGCTCGTATATACATAAGCGAGATTGTAAGGCGCATGGTATGCGGTATCCATAGTTTACGATCGAGACCCAAGATTCACTTCACGATTTTGGGTTGGTTTGCAAAAGCTATGGGCGCAGTTTACGATTTAGTTAGGCATATCATCCTCGAGACGGACGAGACAATCGAGAGGACTATTCAAACTCTTGAAGATTTATTAAGACTACGTGTCCTTGACTTCAGGAAGTTGGGACAAGTTCTTACCATTGGTGGAGTTTTCTTACAACAACGGTTATCAAACAAGTATTGGCATGGCTCCATTCGAGCGTTGTATGGAAGAAAGTGTCGTTTCTCGATATCTTTGGGATGAGGTGGGTGAAGCAACGTTGTTGGGGCCGGGAGTTGATGCGTATGACTACGAAAAAGATTCAAACGATCCGATGACGTATAAAAACCTCACAAGATCGAACAAAAGAGTTATCTTGATCTTCATTGAAAGGGCGTGGAATTCGATATTGGAGATCATGTGTTGTTACGTGTTGCTCCATGGAAAGGAGTTACGAGATTTGGAAAGAGAGAAAAGCTCGATCCTCGATTCATTGGCCCATTTTAATCCTCGATCGGTAGGGAGCTGTGCTTATAGACTAACTTTACTGCTTGAGTATGTCTCGTGTTCATAACGTTTTCATATATCCATATTACGTAAATATGTGAAAGACCGAACCACATTATTGAGTTAGAACGGGACGAAATAGCGGAAGATTTAACGTATGAAGAGGTTCTGTTCAAATCTTGGATAAGAAGGAACATATTCTACGCTCGAGTTATACCTCAAGTCGAAGTTTTATGGAGGAACCACGATGTTGAGGAAATGACACGGGAGTTAGAATCTGAAATGAAATCAAGGTATCCTTACCTCTTGACATACCAGTGCGTGTACCCTAATTTTGGCAAAATTTTCATAAGAAGGGAGATTGTAAGACCCCAACTTTTATGAATAAAGATGAATTTTCTATAATTATCATTTTTGAATATTATGGAATGAATTTGATATAATGTTATAGTTGTGGGTAATATTTATAAATTTTGCAAAATCTGTGAAGTTGTTATATAATATTAGATTGGTGGGAAATATTCGTTTTAACGGGGAATATTAAATGCGATGACACAATCATTAGTGGACCCCACAGCGGAATTATTATCGGATTGAGAAAATGAAAAAATATTTTATATGAAAATAACGGCGGAAGTTTTATCGTTAAGCTTGTTGAAACACCGGTGTTAAAAAAATGCGAGGAATCTGGCGTGGTTGCATAGTAGCACACGGTATATTGATTATTGATGCTTACGTGAGAAGTCACTCGGTTTTGTTCAATTATTGCTTGATAATTGTTGCATAGTATCTCACGTTAATTGATTCAATTATTGTCGATATTTTATATATTATTAAATCGATAATTGAGATGACGAAGTTATTAATATTATTATTTGCAATATTATACGATGTCTAGAAGTTACGCGAGGAGAGGTTTGGTCACTAATTGCGGCGATAGGGAGAAATCCTTATTGGAAAGCCCCTCTTTCACAGGAGCGACACAGTCGATTAATAGTGTGAATTATAATAATGATGATGAAAGTTTTGTTTTATTAGTATTATTAATGTAATAAAAGCGAAAAAAGCTTTTTATATAAAAGCAGAATACTTTTATAAAGTTATTAGTTTTTATTAGACTATAAATAGAATATATTATATATATATTATATATAGTATTTTTTATATAGTAAAATCTTTTTATATAAAGCAGAATACTTTTATAAAGTTATTCGTTTTATTAGACTATAAATAGAATATATTATATTTTATATATGCATAGTGTTTGCATAGTGCTGCGTAGTGTTTTTCATAGTAAAATCTTTTTATATAAAAATAATACTTTTATAAAGTTATTCATTTTATTAGATTATAAATAGAATATATTATATTTTATTTAAAAGATTTTGTTTTATTAGAATATTTTATAGTAAACCAATACAGATAGTCCAGTTTAAAAAAAAATCAATCTGGATAGTTCAGAATTAATTACTATTAGGTCCATTCTTCTATAAATAGAAGCTCATTCCTTCATTATTTCTTACTGAATTCACTTTGAAACTCTAGAGAGAAAAACTATAGAGAGAAAGAAAAAAGTGATACGCTACTTCACTACTTCTATATCCGGTTTCTTCTAAGGTAAGGGTATTATTTTTTCTTACTCATATTCATGAAGAGAACTTACATTATTCCATTTTTTATTATTACATTGGAATAACTTTTTATCTGTGATCTACACCTATACTTGGTGAAATTCTTACATTATTCCATTCTTTATCATTATGTTTGGAATAACTTTATACATGTGAAATCTCATGCATACATGGTGAAATTCTTACATTATTCCATTCTTTATTATTACATTGGAACATCACATGTGGAATTAATTTCTGGTGACACATTATTCCATTATTTATTATTACATTGGAACATCATATCTGCATGCGTTTCTGCATGACACAGGTTCCGTTTATTTATTATTACATTGGAACATCACATGCATGCGTTTACTGTGACACAGTTTACATTTATTTATTATTCTATTGGAATATCACATCGCATGCAATTTTTGTGACGTGGGTTACATTATTTATTATTACATTGGAATATCACATATGCATGCGTGCGTTTACGCATTTATTCCATTATTTATTATTACATTGGAATAACTTTTGTGCATGTGCGGTTTATCGCATGCACAGTGATTTCTTTTGTTATTCCATTCTTTATTATACTCGGTTGGTTAAAGTTTTGACTTACATACTCCATGAAATTAGTGGAATATCCTTGATATTTGCGCTTCATCCGATATCTTTTCATGGAAATATTCTTACGAGCATTCTTGAATTTTACTCTCTGAAAAGTATCATGTTGACAATTTGGGCGTTATTAGTTCTGGATAAATTAATTCTTGAACTTGTTTTATTGAATTCTTATATCATTGTCATCATCCTCATGTTTATATTATGTTGAAAGAAAGTCATTGTGGCTTTGTAGTGCATAGATGGACTTGGTATGATTATGACGAGGATTATTCGGTATAATCATGGTAGTAATGTTACAAATGATGTGGTAAAAGTCCTCGTTGGCCCGTAGTGCATTGATGGGCGAGTTGTTGGCATGATCATGACCATTGATGAATACGAATATCCTTGGCCCGTAGTGCATGGATAATTTGTGGTTGTGATACTAATGAATATCCTTGGTAGTAGTCTTGGGGATGATGTGGATTATTTATTAAGTTTGAGTCTCGGCGATAAAAGTGATGAAAAACCTTTTAAATCATAAAAGATAGTAGATTTTATTCTCTACTTGACTCTTTTAATGGATTACTTGTTCATTGCGATTTAAACTTGATGTTTGTTATATTGTATCGGTTTAACATTTGTTGAAGGCTAACGATAATTTATTACGCATTATCTTAGTCATAATATTTCTTCTTGGGCTAGTTGAGCTCACCCTTTTACTTTCATTTCATTGTTCTCTTGAGGAAATGAGAAGCGTGGCGAGGGGACTAGTCGGGGAGCGGGTGATGGTCCGAGATAATAGCATTAGTAGTCCTCACTATTACATTAAATAGTGTGATAATAAATGTAATGAGGACTCGATTGAGTGTGGATATTATCTAGATGACAATATTTGTATTAAAACTCACGACATATGTTTTGTCGTATTTTACCACATTTTGTATAATTAAGTTTTGTATTTTTGAATTTTGTACCATGTATTTGGCGACTCAAGATGGGTGATGTATACCTTAGGCGAGGAGAGATAAACAAGAGGAAGGGTTAAAAAGAGGAGTAACGTTAAGGGTTCCAAATAGAACCAATGGTATAAATGGAGATAATAAATATTTTAATATCATTTTATATTTTTTCTCTCCCATAAAAAAAATCTCATTTAATATATTTGTAAGTATTAAGGAGGTATTTTGTTTTATGTTTATTTTAAAAGTAATAATTACATTAATTTTGTTATTTGTTGAAAATTAAAATTTGTTAGTTTAGTAATAATTACTTGATAGGAAAACAACAATGAACAATTTTAAAATCGAAATTGTTATTTTATATTATCTTGTTAGTAGAAAATGACTATTTGTATGAAATATTAAAATTATGAAATAAGACATTTTCTTGTAATAGGCTGGGTATAATTTAATAATTCAACTTAATAATGCCTTTTATTTCAAATTATGAAATAAAAGTCTTATGTTATATTTTAGTGAGTTTTAGATTCGTGTTTTGTGGTTGATTAATATGGTTAAACCTTAAGCTAAAGTTTATAACTTAACTAAGATGAGAATTGAATTTATGAGGATAATGTGTATATAGATAATTGATGTGATAATCCTAATGGTATATGTAGGATATTAGAGTACGTGAGTTGTAATTATATAGCTTATGCAAGAGGGCAAGTTCCTAACCTTTGCTACTTTATTATTCAAATAAGGTTTACTTTTCGTTGTCATGTTATACTTATACAAGTTCTCTATATCTAATCTCTTATTAAGCAATTAAGTTGTTATTATTACATGCAAGTTTCCTAACCCTACTTTTATGATTATGCAAGTTTCTTGAAGTTATTATTCAATTGAGCAAGTTCTCTAACTTTTATCTTTCATTATGCAAGTTTTTGTTCCTAACTTGTTATTGTTCTACATATTCTTTAACTCTCAATTATTGTTGAGTAAGTTTTTAAACTACACTTTTCATTGAGCTAGTTAATTAATCTTTACTCCTTCATTTCAAGTGAGGTTGTTTTGTTTATTCAAAGTCTGTACTATTGTTAAAAGCTTGTTCTTGTTGAAAAACTTTTGTTCAGCTAAAATTAACTGTTGTTCAATCTCTGATCACTAATGTCATTGCACTATCTTACATTATTTTACCAAACTCTTAGTTAACTAGTGATTCTTTATTGATTCAACTAATCCTTAGTTGATGAATGTTCTAAACTCTAAATTACCCTTAAAGTCAGTACAAACCAAACTTCCTTTGGATTGTTTATGAATCTGTACAGTTTTAAGAGTGTATAGTCAATGACTAATACTTGTTCAGTTAATAAACCATTGATATCCTATCTCTTATTGATACATTGACATAATTTGATTGTAACCAAACACTTGAATAGGTATTGATCCTACTTGATTCAACCAAGATTGGGTTGATTGATGGCGTTCTAAAGATCTAGAATTCCTTTGAAGTTAATTCCAAACCAAACTTCCTTTGGTACGAAACCTAATGATCTAAGCTGAGATAAACGACCCTATATCAGGGGATTATTTTAGAGCTACGCAATATCATTAAAATATTTGTGCAGTACAAAGGGCTGATCACCTGGAGTACGAGACGATGGTCCATATAGTCATTTAGACTGTTAAAGATTACAGTAGAAACGCTTGTTAACCTAGGACATAGATGATGATTATAGTCTTTTAGACCGTTAAAGGTTAAAGTAGAAATACTTGACAACCTATAACATAGGTCGTGGTCTTGCGACCCTCAGTATATTCCTTTGATAATTATATCTATTATTTGATTTTAAAGTTCGTTGTTCCTTGAACTCACAATATTCAAATTAGAACTTATTGTTTTTGGTAAAAATACTTTACCATTGAAACCTCAGTTAATTGTCATTTATAGAATGTTATTGTATACTATCCTTCTTGTGGGAAATTATTTGCTCACTCTTGCACAAAACAATACAGATGAAGTTAAGAAGTTTGAAAAGATTTCTACAAGCAAGGGCAAGGGCAAAGTGCTTGATTAGGAGACATTTAATATACCTTCTATTTATGAAGCTTATGTAATATACTTGATTATGATTATGTTTTAATAATATTCTGCTGATAATTGTAATAATAAAGGTTAGATGATCTGGGATTTATTTTGAGATTGTGTAACCCTTTAATGGGAGTTTTATTGTTTAAGCTTGCAAGTTTTATCTTTTGTTTATGGGTAGTTAGTTATGATTTAATTGGACAGTGAACACCAAATCTGTGGGATTAAAGTACTCGGATTTGGGGGTGTCACAAGTTGGTATCAAAGCTTTAGGTTATGAACCTTAGGTGGGGAAACCTTAGGCTATAACCTTCTAGGAGATCAAAAACATAGAGATAATAAACTCTCATCGAGTTCTAAGGAATGAATTAAGGAAATTCATTGAAGATAAAATGATAAAAGGCTTTATGTGCTTATGTGTTAACAAACCTATGTGCTCGCGAGTATTATACATATCGAGTTATGGGAGTTATTAAAACTTTGTTGTCAAAAGGACTGATTTCTTTGCCTGGATGGTACATAATCTCACAATCATAATCTTTGATTAATTCTAGCCATCGGCGTTGTCTCATGTTTAGCTCCTTCTATGTGAAGATATACTTTAATCTTTTGTGATCCGTATATATCTCACACTTCTCACCATATAAATAATGCCTCCAAATATTAAAGGCAAAAACTACCGCTGCTAACTCCAGGTCATGAGTCGGATAACCCTTCTCATAGTCCTTCAGCTAACGTGAAGCGTACACAATGACCTTGTCGTGCTGCATCAATACACAACCAAGACCCTTGTGTAACACATCACTTTACACTACCAATCCTCCTACGTCGTCTGGTAAAGCTAACACAGGTGCTTGACTGAGCCTCTTCTTCAACTCCATGAAACTTTCCTCACATTTCTCCCCAAACGAACTTCACCGCCTTTCTAGTAAGGTTGGTCAATGCCAATGCTATCTTTGAAAAAACCTGGATGAATCTCCGATAGTATCCTGCTAATCCCAAGAAACTCCTGATCTCTGTCGACGTCTTCGGCTGCTCCCAGTTAATAACCGCTTTGACTTTTTTCGGATCCACCAAAACTCCATCCTTGTCGATAACGTGACCCAAAAATTGCACTCTTTGTAACCAAAATTCACACTTGGAGAATTTTGCATACAACGTCTCCAACACTATTCTTAGATGTTCAGAGTGCTCTTCCTCCGTCTCTGAATATACCAGAATGTCATCGATGAATACGACAACAAATCTATCCAAATACTTCTTGAACACTCTGTTCATCAAATCCATGAATGCTACTGGTGCATTCGTCAACCCAAATGACATTACCAGAAACTCAAAATGTCCATACCAAGTTTTGAATGTTGTCTTCGGAATGTCCTCCTGTCTCACCTTCAATTGGTGATAATCGGTCCTCAAATCGATCTTCTAAAAGTACTTCGACCCCTTTAACTGATCAAATAAATCGTTGAACCTGGGAAACGGGTACTTGTTCTTAATTGTGACTTTTTTCAACTCTCAGTAGTCGATACAAAGCCTTAATGACCCATCTTTCTTCTTGAAGAATAAAACCGACGCTCCACAAGGTGATACGCTCGGTCAAATGTATCCCTTATCTAACAACTCTGGTAGTTAAACCATCAGTTCTTTCATTTCTACCAGAGTCATATGATACGGCTCTTTGGATACTGGTGTTGTCCTTGGTGCCAAATCAATAACAAACTCTACCTCTCTATCCGGTGCCAATCCCGAAAGACATCAATGAATTCCCTTACAATAGGTATCTGACCTAGTTCACCCTTGACTCTGCGAGTATCCACAACGTGAGCCAAATGACCTATGCAACCCTTCCTAAGCAACATCTTTGCTTGCATCGTTGAAAGACAATAAGATTGTCTCGGCGATTTACTACCATGAAATACCAGCTTTGACTTATTCGGAGTCTTCAAGTGTACGCACTTTTTCTTACAGTCAATGATTGCTCCGTGACTCGATAACCAATCCATCCCGAGGATTACATCAAACTCTCCAAGACGAATTGGTATCAAATCCACGTTAAAGCTTAAACCCTCTCAAATCAGCACAATAATTCCTATGAATGTAGTCTACAGGGATAACTTCTTTGTTCTCTACTTCTACATTCATTGGTTGTTCTAATAGTTCACAAGGTAAATTTAATCTTTGAGCAAATTCATCAGATATAAAAGAACATGAAGATCCCAAATCGAATAACACATAGGCATTTATATCGTTGATCAGAATAATACCTGACACCACCTCCCTTGATGCCACGACATCCCTCCCTTGATGCCACGACATCTTCCACTATCATGTTGAAGGTCCTCGTTGTTGGCTTATTTGGCTGGGTTGGTCCTCCACTAGTTGCCCTAGTAGTTGTTGTTATCCCTATTGTCGCTTCCGCCATCCGTGCTTTTCTTCCTTGGACAGTTCTTGATCCAATGTCCCGCTTCTCCACAATTAAAATAACCTCCTTTATTCGCCTTAGGACAATTTGGTGAAATATTCCCTTCTTGTCCACAAGTATAACAAACCATTTTTCCTTTCATGCACTCTCCTGAGTGACCCTTTCCACAATTCCCACATACCTACTTCTTCTACTACACGCTCCATTGCTGAATTTCAGAATTGCTACCCCCAATGCTCCATTTACGCTTCTTGTTGTTGCTGCCACCACTGCTAACATTCAAATTTCCTCCTTCTACCTTCTTCT
Organism: Panax quinquefolius; assembly: GCA_020205615.1. Lineage (NCBI taxonomy): Eukaryota > Viridiplantae > Streptophyta > Magnoliopsida > Apiales > Araliaceae > Panax > Panax quinquefolius. The sequence continues at coordinate 48,369,710 of CM035158.1, forward strand.
TTTTCTTTTCCCAATTATTTTTTGAAACCTCTTCACTCCCACCTTCAGCAATGAGAGCTTTCTCCAACAAAGTTGAGGACGACATAATTTGTAAAACCACTACCTTTCTATAGATCCACGGCTTTAACCCATCTTCGAATCTCCTTGCCTTCCTCACCTCAGTATCCACCTGATGTGGAGCGAATCGGGCCAGCTCGTTGAATTTAGTCGCATATTCTGCGACTGTGATACTGCCCTGCTTTAGTTCTAGGAATTTGACTTCCATGTCTTGTTGCATAATCTCTAGGAAGTAATTCTTGAAGAATAGCTCTTTGAATATGTCTCATCGAATGACTCCTTCTCCTGCACGTCCTTTATTGGCTTTCCACCAATAATTAGCTTCGCCTTTCATCATGAAGGTGGTGAATCCTATTTTCTGCTCCTTGGCCACTCCTGCGACCTCGAAGACTTTCTCCATCTCTTTAACCCAAGTTTGTGCCTCGATCAAGTCAAGAGTTCCTCTAAATTCAGGAGGTTCTACCAACTTGAAATCTTTGAAATTAGCCAAATGCGGCACAGGTTGCGGCGCTGGCTGCACCACTACTAGTGGGGGTCTAGCCTGCATGGCCTCTTCCAGCAGTTTAGCAAATATTCTCATTGGATTGGGTTGATCCCCAACCTCACTCTTTGATTCTTGAACGGGATTGTTACACGCCTGACGTCTGGGCGACATGATTTGCTAAATAGATAATCTTAGACTTTCGCTTATTATGCTACGCTTTACTCACTATGCCAGCTAAATGAACATTTTAAGTTAAAGTTATCTATCAAATGCATTTGATTTAAAGAAAACATCTTCATTTCTATTCATATACCAATGTTTTAATATAGTTTGACTCAACATTTGGCATACTTCTATAAACGTTCAAGGCATAAACTGCCCACCACCAACTATCCTCTAATGGACAAAAAGTGAGGATTCACTACCATCTACCCCTATATCAAAACAAAAGTTAAGGTCTAACTGCCATCCTATGCATACAACAAAGCATAAGGATTTATAACAACTAAATTGTCCCTATTAGAGACAAAAAGTGGGACTAATAGGGCAACTGCTGGAGGGCAATCAATGCCTGCTCTCACTGCTGGAGGGCAACTCCATCCACTTGGCATCGAACTTCATAAAGACAATGTCTAAAACTCGCTCCAAAGTATATATCCTCACATCTTTAGCTTCCATCTCATCTCTCAATTGTCCTAGTCAGAGCTCTCTCTGCTCCAAATTCCTTCAGAATCTCCTGCTTAACTCAAATTGGCTTAGTAAGTAAGCGTCCTCAGACATCGCTTCGTAAATCTTGAGTGTCATATTCTGCTCCTCTAACTCTAAAATCCTCTGCTATAGCTCATAGTTCTTTGTTAGCAAGTCAGCAATCATCTCATTCTGTAAGGTATCCACCATCACCTCTCGCATACCTCTCCTTCTAATCTCTTGAATGACTCTAACTCTCATCACCATCCTACAAACACCACAATTAAAACCAACATCGCATCAAGAATAAAATATATTCATTGATAAAATGAAATAATATTTTATTCAAGATAACTAAAACTCGATGGATCTCATCAACCCATCACCTACATACTTATATATGAGTTTTCTACTAAGGTTATAACCTAGGTTTCACATTCCTAATGTTTATAACCTCCGGCTTTGATACCAACCTGTAACACTGTAACAATTCAGAATTTCAAATTATAATTTTAAATATTTATTGAATTATATAAATATTTATTTGAGGTGTTTATTATTGATTAAATATTTATTGATGTGATAGTTGTTAATAAATATTTATGAATCTAAATTTATTAGATAGTGTTCTAAATTAAATTAATTTATAATTTAGAGAGTTGTAACATAACGTGAGATGTTATGTTGTTGTGTCAATTTAATAATTTAAATGGTATATTAAATTATTAAATAAAATTATAATTTTGTGTTATTTGTTTAAATGGTATATTTATTTAAAATATAGTGTGCATAATTAATCTATTTGATTAATGTTGGATATAGAAATCCAAATAAATAAGATTTATTATAAATTATAAACTAAATTGTTTATTAAAATAATTAAAGTAGTTTTAAATTGATTTAACCCAAACAAGGCTTAAATATATTAAGTTTTTAAATTTTAAAGGGTTTTGCCAAACAAAGTCTTATGGCTTTTGGAATTTTTTTAATTTTTGAATTTAAATAAAATAAATAAAATAATAAGTATAATATAATTATAACATATACGTTAGATGTAGTAACTGATATTGTGTTTAGTATGCGTATTAAGGTTATCAGTTTTATTTCTTACGCTTATCAGTTTGGGTTTTTACGCATAACCTTAGTTGCCTAGGAAGAACACTGAGAGTTCAGAGAGAGCTTAATAGAGCTTGAGAGAATTTGAGAGAGATTGGTCTGCAATTAGCAAGGATTGTATTAGTAAATTGAAGGTATGTTCATAATCTTAGTATTACATATATATATATATATATATATATATATATATATATGTTTTGATAAGTTTTACGTCATGTATGTTCTATCCTTTGTGAATTCAAATTCTATCAATTGTTGTAGAAAACCGAGTTATTACAATTGTATGTGTTTATGATGACTAGAGTTTGTGTTTAAACAAGAATTGCTATGATATTTACTAAGCTAAAAAGGAAGAGATGAATTAATAGTGTATGTTTTATGGATATTTTCTCATACGGCTTTATGTAAGTACCAAATTTAGTGGTTAATTTGTATGCTAAATTGTGAATTGAGTCTTCAGATATGTTAGTTCGTTAAGAAACGAAGATAACGTAATTTGAACGAAGCAATTTGGACAAGAATTGTGTTTATAGTGTTGATTTTTGTCTAAGGAACTCAAAAATGAAGTTTTATGTGAAAATATGGAATTTGAGGAAATTAAACTAGTATAATTGTTGTTAAATTATTCTATGTTGAGGAATATGTTGGCAAACATGTTTATGATAGTTTTATATCAATTGTTTGTGTTAATATTATTTATCAGTGGGTGAAATTCGTGTTTGTTGGGCTAAAGTTGGCTCTGCTCATAGCCGTCCTTCGCCTCTGTCACTACCAAATAAGAATTGCTGCGCTAGTGACAAGGCTAAAAATTACGCAACTGCGCTGGTCCCAGTCCTGTGTATGGCACAGCTGCGCCATACCCTGGTCTGGGACAATGACTTCTGCTGCTGCTGCAGTTATAGGATAGCAACATACCTTGGTTCAATGATGTGTTAGTATGATAAACACGTAACAACAAGGTTAAAATAGAGTTGTGTTATATGGTTAGTAAATTCAAAGTTTCAAATGATTAGTAAGTAATGAACGTGGCATATTAGACTTAGTGAGCATGATGAATAGTAAACAGGTGTTGTGAAGGTTAACACTTGAAATTTCTGATATTTGTATAGTAGCATAAGACTTGTGCTAAAATGATAAGTTTAGCTAGAAATGTACATGTTATGGTATGTTAGCATATCTAATAGGTATTGTGGTTCTAAACCTATGTGTAGGTGAACGTGAGTTTAATATTATAGCTTACGCTCGAGGCAAGTTTTCTAACTCTACATTTACGTTGAGCAAGTTTCTAAACTTTATCTTTTTACATTAAGCAAGTTTCTTACTTCAAACATTCATTGTTTAACTCTTGTATTCCTAATCATTATTTGAGCAAGCTAGTTATGACTTTAACTTTATTCGAACAAGTTTTGAATTCCAATATTTATTGATGTATTCTAACTTGTTTATTGTTAGACAAGTTACTTTATTGTCATTCGTGTATTATGAATGCAATTTTCTTGAATTCTAATTTCTAATGTTGAATTATCTTATCTCATTTACTTGACACAAGCTATTCTCATAATGAGCAAGCTTTATTTTTAGCTTGCTATTACTTAAGGTATATTCAATAATTCATAGTCCTAGCTTAATATTATTCAAGTAAGGTTTATTGTCATTCAATACTTATGCTTTGTAGTTGTTTCTAAGCATGAGTTCAAGATATAGTTAGTTCGCTTAAACTTATTCATTGTTCCATATTATGTTATTATTTGTCAACTGTTGTGTTATCAAACACTATTGATTCAACTAGTCCTCTAGTTGATGATCGTTAAACTTTAAATTACCCTTGAAAGCTTATCCAAACCAAACTTTCTTTGGTGCGGACATGTACTCTAAATACTGAGATGAACAACCCTATTATTATTAGGGGATAATTTACGCTTAACGTTGAAATGTTTGTGCACAGTACATTGTACGAAGGGCTGATCCCCCTAAGTAGGAGGAGTCCTTATAGTCTTATGACTGTTAAAGTTGGAGTTGAAAGATTACTTGTAACTATGGACAAAGTTCGTGGTCTTATGACCCTCAGATATATATTCTATATTTTGATTCCAGTCTTTGGTTATCATTGATATAGTACTATTAAGTTTTGATGAGCCTATTCATTGGTAGATATTACATTCTTATTGATTCATTGCTATATCTACTGAGCAATTGTTTTGCTCACTCTTGCTTAAATATCATTGTTGCAGCTAAAGTTGAGAAGGTAGATGAACCTTCAACTAACAAAGGAAAAGGAAAAATGTACAAATGATGAAGACTTGTAATTTCGTTTATGGTTATGATAATAGACTTTTAATTAATGATGTGATGTAATAATTTTATTTCCGCACATGATTGATGTTAAGGTTAGACAACTTGAGATATTTTTGGATTAAATGATGTAACCCTATTTAAAGGGAGGATTTATGATTATTTTATTATATTTGGGTAGATAATATGAATGAATGGATCGTGAACACCAAGTCTTATGGGAATGAAGTACCTAGATTTGGGGTGTCACAAGCATCCCAAAATCCGGGTTTCTAACCTCAAATTCTTGTTCACGATACTCAACAACAAACATACTTTCTAACTAATATGGAAGAATAAACATACATTTTTTTATCATAATAGTAATAAGTCTTACAATTAAAGTTCCAAAGTTTTTTAACCTTAACTTAAAATGTATCCTTAATACTATAAAGAGTTTACATAACCAAATAGAATTTAAAATAAACTAGTACATAAGTCTTCTCGGACATCTACTCTTGAACCTTCCCTTTTCCTTTGTCCCTTTGGACGCTTATGCCTTAAATTCAAATAGATGTCATGATATAGCAGGGTAAACAACTAATTTTCTTAGCAAGTTTATACACAAGGGAGATATATCATGATTAAAAAGAAGTTTCGCTTTTAATGTTCAACAACAGTATAAAATTATGAAGGAACATGAATTAATAATAGTCAACAACCGAATATTCGAATAATTGAATAACAGGTACTGAGTGGTTTGAAATAACCATGAACATTTGCCAAGGTTCTCAGCATTTAAAGTGAACCTTTTAATAAGTTTTGGTAATCAAGGGGATTAGCCTTTCATACCCCGTGATTTATGCATAAACACTTAATAATCCAGCATTGATATCATGCTTTAATCAAATTCGTCCTTTTTCTCAGCCAAGAGTTCTTACCATATCAATTTAATAAGAACAACTTTTAAAACACATTTTATTTAACAAATTTAGACATTCTTGATCTTGCTGATACAATTAGCATAGATCTATCTCATAAATAGTTCATGAATGAAAGAACTTTAATTTCATTTACAATTCAATAATAATAGAACGAGAATTCAATTGCACAAGGTGCGAATCTCAATAATCAGTATAGATGTGAATAATCAACAATAATTATTCACTAACATGCTTTGAAAATAATAACTCGAGTTTGAGTTAGGGAACTTGCCTCATTTGTAGGCTACTGCTACACAATTAAATTTCAACCGCTAGGCAGTTTAATTATCTTCCTTTGAGAGACCTATAGTTAATCTTTCAATTAGTCATAGCATAACATTACATTATGTAATCACATAGATATTACATATTACATTTAGTTCTTAGAAATATTATCATGCCTCGATAATTTTACTATTAAATAACAACTACCTTTAATTCACTTAATATTATTAATCTTGATAATATTTAATTCACCTCTTAGTATTATTAGTCCACTAATAACACTTTTATTCGCTTACTAATATTATTAACATCTTAATAATATTTTAATACCTTACTAATATTATTAATCCTCTTAATAATATTTTAATCATCCATTAATATTATTACTTTAATAATACCTTACTTATTCTTTAGTATTATTAATCAATTAATAATATACTTTATTCATTTACTAATATTATTAATCTTTTAATAATATTTTATGCATTTACTAATACTATTAATTATTTAATAATATTTTATTCTTTCACTAATGTTATTAAATTTTTAATAACATTTTATTTAATTTTGAATATTATTATTTACTTAATAATATTTTAATCATCCAATAATACTATGATCAAAAATTATTAATCTTTTAATAATATTGTAATCTAATATTATTAATAATATTTTAATATAATATTATTAGTCATTTAATAATATTTTAATCATTTATTAGCTCAATAAATAATTTATTTTAATTGTTCACCCTTTATTCAACCACTTATTTAATATACATAAAAGGTCATAAATAATACTTCTTATTATAAATTACCAAAATACTCTCAAATAGTCGTAATATTATATATTAGGAGTATTCAAGCATTAAAATCACATTTTCCTTATTTATGACATCATTTAACCATTTATTTCCTTTTATTTATAACTTTATCATTTTTAGAAAAATACCAAACTAATTCCAAAAATTCTTCTTTTTCGGATTTGGACAAGTGTATGACCTAACAATGATTCCCAAATTTTCTTGGGATTTTAAAACCTATTTTACTATTTTTAAAGTGCCTAAAACACCTTAATCTTGTTACATTTTCATAAATCGAGTTTGCTCGTAAAAATTTTGAAACTTTCAAGGTACACTCTCGTAACATACATGCACATATTATAAAAATTTCTAATTTTTCCAAAGTATACACAGTGAGGAATCCGGGTAAAAATATTTAGGAGTCCTTCACGGTAAAAGTCATTACACACAAACAACACATCGAAACGTGTCCATTCTTTTTCCTACATATAGATAACTTCTTAAGGTACCTATGTGATTTTTCTCAGATTTTTAAAAGATGCAGAACTTGCCGAAACAGCCTTAGGAAAAACGGGGGCAGTAGCTTTTTAGGGTTTTAAAGCCTTAAGTTCTATATCGGGACTATTTTGGGGAAAACTATCCCTAAGGCTTCAAAAATTGTTTGATTTCTGTTCTACAACTTAGGTTTACTATCCAACTCATGTATCTAGCACCCCCCCTTTGATGGATCACAAATCCAAGTTGTAAAACTTGAGTTACACAAGATTTATTGGAAGGAAAACTAGGGTTTCACCCCTAGGAGAACATATGCTCATTTTCTTCCTCTAAACCTTTGATCTAACACTCAAGATACTTAGTTCCATACATGATGATATGTAGAACTAGGGTATCTTAGGTATTAGTTCCTAACCCCATCAAAGCTTGCCATAACACCAAATAGAAGAAGAAGATGAAGATTTAGGTTATACCTTGTTCTAAGAGCAACCTTCCTCGATCTACCAAAGTAAGATATGAACTTTGGGTGATTAATCAAGCTAGCACACTCCTCTTTTTTCTCCTCAAAACCGAACCACTCTCTCTCTCTTTTCTCTCTTGGTATTTTGCTAGCATAGGAGAAAATAGAAGAAGAAGAAATGAGAAATGAAAAGAAATGAAAATGAAATGTGGTAATTTAACTAATATCCCCCATATCTTTGTTGTCCCTTGGATAAAAGGCTTAGCCTTATCTCTTCCAATTAAGCCTAATCATGTCATTAAAGGTGCTAAATAGATTTTCTACCAATGGGAGATGGACACACTTGTACTCGATGTAAGAGTTACTAATTAAGGAACTTGATTAACATAATTTTGTTGCCTTAAAAGGCCTAATAGGTCCCACACCTTAGCCCCATTATCCCTCCATTTTTCTTTTATTTTAATGCACAAATTTGATTAATCAAAAGTCTAAAATACCCTTAATCAAGTGGGCTAAGTATTGGTTTGCATTTTATTTCTTTTGGGCTTCTCATTTAATTGTTTTGGGTTATGTAATAAACAAAGTTTAACAATTTTAATATATATTACCCTAATTTTTTATTTAGGGCTTCTATTTCCAATCTTATGAAATTTAATTACTTACACATATCTCTTTAACTTGTAACCTAATTAGGTTAACTATAATTAGGTTTAAAATTATTAATCACTTGCAATAATAAAATTATCCACTTAAGTTAGTATAAATATTTAATACAACTATTCATTATTACTATAACCTAAAGGTTATTTAATTATCTCACCTAATGTATAATTAGGTTATGAAGCTTTCCTTTTAATGAAATATATATATATATATATATATATATATATATATTTATTTAGTCATACTCCACTTCACATATGTTATCACATATTAAATTACTATATAGTACAAAGTTTTAAATATCAATAATGTATATACATATAAAGTGACTTGAAATTCTCGGTTATTACAAATGAGACCTTAGCAGTCCAAATTGTGGACTAGGTTACTTCGAGTAATTAAGCTTGAGGGGTGTCTTTACACCGGTGACCTAAAGTCGCCTAGTTTGGGAATCACCTACCAACGCTACTACATAGGTATTTTAAGCCTAAGAAAATAGACCTTGCACAAGCTCACGCGAGGAGCAAATAGAGTAGATCTCTTGACTTGTATCGAAGCGTGGCCTTTATTACTCGACCAAGTAAACCCGGAAGGTGTCTTTACACCTAGTGCCCTAAAGCCGTTAGGTTTGGGAGTCATTAGTTTGGCTAGTTAAATAAGTAACTCTGAATAGCCTAAGAAAAAGAGACAAGTTAAGCGAGAAAAAAACTAGAATCTTGAAAGGAGATCATTTAAAAGTCATGGAAATGAAACTCCCGCTAAGAGTTACGCCACTAATAGTGTTGTGTCATATGAAATCAATTCTCGCGAAGAATAACGCTCTAGAGCAAAGATGAAATATCTCCGATAAAGAGATATAGTCTTTTGAATCCTATTCTACCCATGAACAATGACCATGGATGCTTCAAAATTTCCTTGTGATTTTCACAATTCATTCAAATTCATAAACTTTAAACTTCAAATGCCTCATTCATAAGATTATACTATTCCCGACTTACGAAAGTCATCAAGCTTTTATAACATTTTGTTCTTTTGATGTGCGTAATAATGCTCACTCTCGACTTGATCAACAAAGAGAGTTTCTTATATGAATCCCTGGTAACGACATGCGAAAGGGCTGGGCCATTTTCTGATTCCAAGAAATGGAAAGAGTCTAAGGCAGGATCAAGCCTCTCATCAAAAGAAAGGAGAGGACTCCTAAGAAGTTACAACGACATAAGCTTGCCCACAACAAAAAGGGACAAATTACCAAGGAACCCTTAACTCAAAAAACAAGTGCGTGCCCAATGACTAACAAAATGTCTAGCAAATGAAATCCACATCATCAAACATGATAACCTGCGCCAAGTCCTCATTAGTCGAGGCCTCTACACCGATATTCAAATCTGGGCAGTGAAAGAATGGGCCACATGTGACGCCCCCAAAATAGGTATACATAACCCATAATAAATTATCTTTAGCCTTCAATAGTGTTAAACTGATAAAATACAATAACATCAAGTTTAACTGCAGCGGAACAAGCAATCCATTAGAAGAGTCAAGTAGAGCATGATATCTACTATCTTCTATGATTTAAAAAGTTATTCATCTACTTTATCGCTGAGACTCAGCTTAATAAATAAACCACATCATCGAATCATCCATGCACTATGGGCCAAGGATATTCATGTAATCATAAATGGTTATGATTATACCGAATAATCCCTGGTCATAATCATACCAACAACTGTACATCAATGCACTACGGGCCAATGAGGACTTTTACCACATCATTTGGAAAATTATGGGTCATGATTATACCAAATGATCCCTGGTCATAATCATACCAATCAACAGTCCATCTATGCATGTAAGCCAAAGATGACTTTCATCACAATATAAGCATGAGGATGATGACAATGATATAAGCATTAATCAAATGAAATCAAGGATAAATATTAAAACTTTAAATTTATCCAAAGTTTAAAAATATCCAAATTGTCAACACGATCATCGCTTTGTGGAGTAAAATTCAAGAATAATATTCAATTATCAAAATAATTTGGACGTAAAAGAAATATATTTTTCGTGAATAAGACCTCAAGAATAATACCCTGTGAATAGTACTTCAGGAATAGTACCTTGTGAATAGTACCCCGACATGAAAAGTGCCCCAAATACCCGAGTGAATAATATTCAAGTGAATAGTAACCCATGAATAGTAACTCGTGAATAGTACTCTGGCATGAAAAGTTCAATAATTATCAAGAAAGCTCATAATAATATTTCCATGAAAAAATACTGGATGAAGCATAAATATCAAGGATATTCTACTAATTTCACGGAGTATAGACGTAATACTTAAACAGAATGAGTGTAGAATTAGGAATATGAAACGAAATAATATTACTCACATACTACAGAGTATGGAAGAAAATATTATTTCTACGAATACTAAAAAATATAATATCCCTTACGAATACGAAAGAAATAATACCCATTACGACTGTTGGACGAAAAGAATATTCCTACAAATATTGACCGAAGATGATATTCCTTATGAATATTGAATGAAAATAATATTCATACGAATATGAAAAATAATATCTCTTCAGAATATGAAATAAATAATACCCCTTACCTCAGAAGAAGACTGGATACTAGAAAAGTGAAGTAGCAGACTTCTCTTCTTCTTTCTCTCTATAACTTCTCTCTCTATAGCTTCTCTCTCTATAATTACTCTTGTGAGTCTTAGTGAATTTGTGAGAATGAAAGAAGAATGATCTTCTATTTATAGAAAAATATAGTTTCGATAATTGCACATTTTGGGGCTCAAAATATTACAGTATAATACCTTCATCTTTTCTTTTATTTTTAATTTAGTCATGCAGGTATTATCAATCTTGCACCACCTCCCCTAATAGTACATGCATGTGAATCAATAGTACACACATGTGAACAAATAGTTATAAGCATGTGAATTAATAACAATTAATTACCCGATTGTTCAATATAACCTCCGGACATCAATTATTATCTGAATAGATGTCGATTTCCACTAATATTAATAATCTCAACACAATGAAAATATCAATTTCATCTTTAATCAACACGAACTTATTCATCATTAATAATTTAACTCACAATATTTAACAACCAGATCATTCCTGTGAAAGAGGGGCTTTTCCGATAAGGATTTCTCCCTATCATGCCAGCAATTAGGTGATTAAATCTCTCCCTCTACGTAACTTTCTTGACATCGTCAATATTACAAATAATAATATGAATAACTTTGTCATCTCAATTATTGATTTAATAATATAAAATATTGATCATCGTGACAATAATTGAATCAATTATATGAGAGATATGATGCAACAATCACTGTAGCAATAATTGAGTATAATTGAGTGACTTCTCACGCAAGCATCAATAATCAATACCGTGTGCTACTATGCAACCGGGTAGTTCAACAGTTTAACGGTAAAACTTTTGCCGTTATTTTTATAAAAGATATTTCTGTCGTTTTCTAACTACGACAATACTTTCGTTATGGGGTCCACCAATGATTATGTCGTCGTACGAATATTCCCTGTTAAAACGAATATTACCCGACCAATTGAATATTCCCCGACACAGTGAATATTTTATATCAACTTGCTTACTTTGCAAAATTTTAACATATCACCCTTAACTTTAACCCTTTCAGAATTTAACCATTTACTAAATAAAATAATAATTATAAAAAAAATTGAATACTTTCATTTCATAAAATTTGGGATTTCACAATCTCCCTCCTTATGAAATTCTCGCCTCAAAATTTACGCACTGTAGTTCAAGAGATGAGAATACCTTGCTTTCTTTTCGGATTGTACCATCCTGGTTATTTCCTCTCTATCATGATTTTCCCATTTCTCATCTCCTATATTTCAGATATCATTCTAGAATATAGTTTCAAAATAAGGGTTAATTGACATGCCACATATTATCTCTATATTCTGACCGACCAATTAAATAACAAATAAACTTAGGTAGGTCATACTAGCGAAGGAATTACTCGTCTCTCCCCTCGTAGTTCTAGCGTCACATCTTAGCAAGGGATCATATCCCTAAGCTTTGATACCAACTGTGACGCCCCCAAAATAGGTATACATCACCCATCTTGGGTTGCCAAATACATGGTACATAAATCAAATACAAATTTAATTATATAAATGTTCTGCAATAATATACGATAAAACATAGCTGAGAGTTTAAACAAGAATATTACCTTCTAGACAATATCCACTCTCAATGAAGTACTCATTACATTTATTATCACACTATTTCACATAATTGTGAGGACTACTAAAACAACCATCTGGACCGTCAATCCGTTCCCCGACTAGTCCCAGCTATATTCTCTTTTCCTGAAGAGAATAGTGAAAGAAAAGGGTGAGCTCAACTAGCCCAATAAGAAATATTATGACTAAGATAATGCAGAATAAATTATCGTTAGCCTTCAACAGTGTTAAACTGATAAAATACAATAATATCAAGTTTAACTGTAGCGGAACAAGCAATCCATTAGAAGAGTCAAGTAGAGCATGATATCTACTATCTTCCATGATTTAAAAAGTTTTTCATCTACTTTATCGCTGAGACTCATCTTAATAAATAAACCACGTCATCGAATCATCACTGCACTATGGGCCAAGGATATTCATATAATCATCAATGGTTATGATTATACCAAATAATCCCTGGTCATAACCATACCAACAACTGTCCATCAATGCACTACGGGCCAATGAGGACTTTTACCACATCATTTTTAACATTACGGGTCATGATTATACCGAATGATCCTTGGTCATAATTATACCAATCAACAGTCCATCTATGCACGTAAGCCAAAGATGACTTTCATCACAATATAAGCATGAGGATGATGACAATGATATAAGCATTAATCAAACGAAATCAAGGATAAATATTAAAGACTTTAAATTTATCCAGAGTTTAAAAATATCCAAATTTTTAACATGATACTGCTTTGTGGAGTAAAATTCAAGAATAATATTCATGTATTAAAAATAATTTGGACAGAAAAGAAATATATTTTTCGGGTGAATAGTGCCCCGTGAATAGTATCTTGTGAATAGTATTTCGGGAATAGTACCTCGTGAATAGTACTCCCTGGCATGAAAAGTGCCCCAAATACCCGAGTGAATAATATTCGAGTGAATAGTAACTGGGTGAATAGTATCCCGTAAATAGTAACTCGTGAATAGTACTCCGGCATGAAAAGTTCAATAATTATCAAGAAAGCTCATAATAATAATTCCATGAAAAGATACTGGATGAAGCGTAAATATCAAGGATATTCTACTAATTTCACGGAGTATAGACGTAATACTTTAACAGAATGAGTGTAGAATTAGGAATATGAAACGAAATAATATTACTCACATACTACAGAGTATGGAAGAAAATATTATTTCTACGAATACTAAAAAATATAATATCCCTTACGAATACGAAAGAAATAATACCCATTACGACTGTTGAACGAACATAATATTCCTACGAATATTGACCGAAGATGATATTCCTTACGAATATTGAACGAAAATAATATTCATACGAATACGAAAAATAATATCTCTTCAGAATATGAAATAAATAATACCCCTTACCTCAGAAGAAGACTGGATACTGGAAAAGTGAAGTAGTAGACTTCTCTTCTTCTTTCTCTCTATAACTTCTCTCTCTATAATTACTCTTGTGAGTCTTAGTGAATTGGTGAGAATGAAAGAAGAATGATCTTCTATTTATAAGAGAATATAGTTTCGATAACTGCACATTTTGGGGCTCAAAATATTACAGTATAATACCTTCATCTTTTCCTTCATTTTTAATTTAGTCATGCAAGTATTATCAATCTTGCACCACCTCCCCTAAACATGCATGTGAATCAATAGTACACACATGTGAACAAATAGTTATAAGCATGTGAATTAATAACAATTAATTGCTCATTTATCCAATTAATTATCTGATTGGTCAATATAACCTCCAGACATCAATTATTATCGGAATAGATGTCGATTTCCACTAACATTAATAATCCCAACACAATGAAAATATCAATTTCATCTTTAATCAACACAAATGTATTCATCATTAATATTATAACTCACAATATTTAACAACCAGATCATTCCCAGGAAAGAGGGGGCTTTTCGATAAGGATTTCTCCCTATTGGCGCGCAATTAGGTGACCAAACCTCTCCTCGACAGAACTTTCTAGACATCATCAATATTGCAAATAATAATATGAATAATTTTGTCTCAATTATTGATTTAATAATATAAAATATTATGACACTATTTTAATCAATAACGTGAGATACTATGCGAGAATTATCGTGGGCGATAATTGAGTATAACCGAGTGACTTCTCACGTAAGCATCAATAATCAATACCGGTATTGCTACTATGCAACCACACGTATTCATCGTACTTTTTACTACCGGGTAGTTCAACGGTTTAACGGTAAAACTTTCGCCGTTATTTTTCTAAAAGATATTTCTGTCATTTTCTAACTACGACAATACTTCTGTTGTGGGGTCCACCAAAGATTATGCCGTCGTCTTTAATATTCCTCGTTAAAACGAATATTCCCATTAACAAATGAATATTTTATATCAACTTGCTTACTTTACAAAATTTTCACATATCACCCTTAACTTTAACCCTTTCACAATTTAACCATTTACTAAATAAAATAATAATTATAAGAAAATAAAATACTTTTATTTCATAAAATTCGGGCCTCACAATCTCCCCTTTTTAATTTAGTCATTACCTCCATTTTTAATTTAGTCATTCAAGTATTATCAATCTTGCACCACCTCCCCTAATAGTACATGCATTTGAATCAATAGTACACACACGTGAACAAATAGTTATAAGTATGTGAATTAATAACAATTAATTGCTCATTTATCCCATTAATTACCCGATTGGTCAATATAACCTCCGGACATCAATTATTATCTAATAGATGTCGATTTCCACTAACACTAATAATACCAACACAATGAAAATATCAATTTCATCTTTAATCAACACGAACTTATTCATCAATAATATTATAACTCACAATATTTAACAACCGGATCATTCCCAGAAACAAGGGGCTTTTCCGATAAGGATTTCTCCTTATTGGTAGCCAAGAATTAGGTGACCAAACCTCTCCCGATAGAACTTTCTAGACATCATCAATATTACAAATAATAATATGAATAACTTTGTCGTATCAATTATTGATTTAATAATATAAAATATTGATACTGTGACAATAATTGAATCAATAATATGAGAGATATGATGCAGCAATTACTGTAGCAATAATTGAGTATAATTGAAAGACTTCTCATGCAAGCATCAATAATCAATACCGCAGTGTGCTCTATGCAAGACCACGCCAGACATCGTATTTTTACTACCGGGTAGTTCAACAGTTTAATGGTAACAATTTCACCGTTATTTTTATAAAAGATATTTCTGTCGTTTTCTAACTACAATAATACTTCCATTGTGGGGTCCACCAATGATTATGCCATCGTACGAATATTCCCTGTTAAAACGAATATTCCCCGACACAGCGAATATTTTATATCAACTTGTTTACTTTGCAAAATTTTTACATATCACCCTTAACTTTAACCCTTTCAAAATTTAACCATTTACTAAATAAAATAATAATTATAAGAAAATTGAATACTTTCATTTCATAAAATTTGGGATCTCAAAATTTTCACAAATGGTTGCACCATCGTACGAATATTCCCCGACAATAAGAATAGTCCACGACCAAACGAATATTCCCCGACAAAAATAAATATTTTATAACCACTTGCTTATTTTGAAATATTTACATATATCACCCTTAACTTTAACTTTTTATCAATTTAACTATTTACTGAATAATAATTATAAAAAAAAAGTGAATACTTTTATTTAATAAAATTCGGGTCTTACATTTTACTTTGTAAGAAAAAATTGAATGAGATTGAATCGCTTTAATTTGAATTATGCAAAAATTGTCAAATAATTTGAAGTTGAATTTTAGTAATCTTGAGTTTTTGTTGACGATTCGGGTTTTGATTCTATGTTGCGTGATACGTGACGTGGAAATCTTTCCGTGATTTTACTAAGCTCTTGATTGCTTTGATGAAGAAAGCTGGGTGGGATTTGGATTTGGCTGCAAATTTGGTTTATTCTAATGTTTGATTATTTAGTTTTAATGTCAAAATACTCTGAAAATACGAATTAAATTACAAATACAGCTTCTCCGGTGCCACGTTAGGATTTAGGCGTATTTTTTTGCTGGAAAAGTTTTTAGGGTTACTTTTGTTTACTTTAAGTGTATTTGGAGTATGCTAATGATTTTAAACATTAGGGTCATAAGTGTAAAAGGGGTCATACTTCGAGAGGCAAAAAGTGTAATTAGCCCAATAATATATGTAGAATATGTCATGTCATACGTAAAATGAAAATAAAAACGTACAATATAATGATATATGTATCAATGTACGTATTTTCAACGATTTATTATATTGTTTTATTTTATGCTAAGTTATAACAAATAATAATAATTATCATTTAAAAAATATCAGTATATCAATGATTTAATTATTTTTTAATATATCAAATAAGTTGTAGCTCTATGTGTCCTCTCAAACTCTATGTCGTCTACTGAGTCAGCTTAGGATTTAAAATCTGATGTCGTATAACGCTTCGATACCAATGCATGTAATTAGGCTCACACTCTGGATTCTCATTTGTATCCTCTCCAGTAACCACAAGAGTTCCCTTAGTACTCCACAACGCTATGTGGTAATAGTGTTGTGCCTCCCACTTTGTTTGCGAGCGACCAATAATGTTGTGAAGATATGTGTTATTTTCAGGCGCCAAAGGTATGAACTGTAGTATATCAAACTGTTGAAGCACCCTATTGGCATAATGTTTTTTCACCATCTCAGAACATATCAGTGAGTATCTAACACGCCAAAGACCTTGATCGGTACTATAATATGCTGACAATAAATTCATCACATCTTATGCATATGGTTTGATTAAAAGAGAGAAAAGTGACAGGATAAAAAAGGATGATATGGTTTGATTAATGTAACTAAGATTAAAAAAAATTACAACGTCACTCACATTGTCGTTGAAGAGAGTTTGCCAGTTTTTTTATTTTTTCCAAAAAAATTAAAAAACAAAAGTTAAACGCCAGTAGCATTAGCTCTTTTTTCCAAAAAAAAATTGTTTAAAAAAAGTTAAACACCAATCATATTGGCGTTAAATAAATGGGAATGCCTTAAAAAGTAGGTCAAAAGTTGCATGATTTAAAAGTGTCTCGTAAGACAAAGCATTGTTGTTTTTATACTTGATCTCTCATTCAAAAGAATCTATCAAACTCCCACTAACTTTTTTCTATTTTTTTTAAAAAATTGTTTTAAAAAGTTACAAAATCACCACATTAGCGTTAAAAGTCTGCCATTGCAATTAGATCGAACAAAAAAAAGTATAACCGAATTATCGAATCAACCAAAATAATTTAACCAAATTTTTTTTGACAATTCAATTATTTTAATATTTTGGTTATATCCAATTTTTTTACAATTTTCGGTTAGTTTGTGCGGGTATTACTTTTGGGTTATTCGGTTTAATCGAACAACACATAGTTAAAATAAGACTCTTGACTCTTGACTCCAAAGATCGACTCTCGGCCCATTCATTACTCTTGAATTCTCTCGTGGCAAGATTCACCGTAACTACGACTCCTCCTCCCAAGACCGACTACACATCGTAGGCGAATTCCAATTACCAAGACACCATTGCCTCCCTAGCCCTCCCCCTGGGCGTCGTCAGTAAAGAATACTTAACCGGCGTGAGTCACCATCCACAGTGCTTAGCGCGATCGCGACACACATTAACTAAGCTTGGCCTCAAGGTAGCTCATGGAAGCCCGTCGACGATATCGCCAGAGCGGCCATTAATTCATCTCCGCCAACAACCTCTGCGACACCGCCACGATCCGCTCTGCTCACACGCCAACTCTCTACTGCCTCCAAGTTCTCGCCCGCGGAATCTAAGACGATTCCAAAGAATGTCACTCGATTCGTGATGCTAGCTCGAGAGCCAATCATATCGAGAACAGATCGACCGTTCAAAATGAGCATAGTATTCGCTCACGATAAAGGCACCTCAGTCCTGTTCAAAGTCTTTTCGGCTTTCGCTTTCAAGAACATCAGCCTCACAAAAATCGAGAGCCGCCCCCACCAAAATCAGCCGATTCGACTCGTCAATGACACAAATGTGGGCACGGCGAAGCATTTCGAGTACTTATTCTATGTAGATTTTGAGGCATCAATGTCGGCTGTTAGGGCTCAAAACGCACTGGCCAAAGTTTAAGAATTCACATCATTTCTTAGGGTTTTGGGGAGTTATCCAATTGACATGACTCCTTGGTCTCCCTCTCGGGAAGATTAACAAAATATCCTGCATTTTATGAAATTTGGTTATTAATCAAATAATTAGTTCAGTTATTTGGTTATCATGTAGTTCGGGTAGTTGTTCAGATATTCTAAACAGTGTAAATTCGATTTTCAGTTATAATCGAAATGTGTGTTCGATTCGGTTATTAACCGAATGCTCACTCCTAACTGCCATTTTGACTGGCATTGAATCTATTTTTTTTACAAAAAAAAATAAATTCGTTTTAAAAAATATTTTAGGATAAGATCTTTTTTTAAAAAAATATTATTTTTTTAAAAATAATTTGTTTAAGATAATTAAGTTAAGATAATTTGGAGATTAGCATCCTAACACCACTTCAATTGGCGTTCAATTTCAATTTCACTTTCAATGCCAATTCAATTGGTGTTTAACCTATACATCGTAAAGTTGAACAAATTAGATGTAACTTAGAAATTTGCATACTCATTTAGCCATTTTCAGAAAATACTCCAAGGAACTTGGTGGTAATATGAAGTTGGATCTAAGGTCACATAAATATCCAATGTTTTAATAAGTGTTACACTTAAAGTTCAAAATAACTTTTGATGATTTCATAAAATCCCAATTGACCAAGACTTTGTAGGGCTTAAAATGCAAATTTCTCAGTAAATGTAGCACAATGTTTAGTTCTTGATTTAAAATTTCACAAAAAAAGTTTTAATTGAAACAGTTAAGTTTTACATTAGGGTTCAGCTTGCAATTAAGAAAATATTAAGATTTCAATTTGCAATTGTAAGACCCCAACTTTTATGAATAAAGATGAATTTTTTATAATTATAATTTTTGAATAATATTATGGAATGAATTTGATATAATGTTATAGTTGTGGGTAATATTTATAAATTTTGCAAAGTACGCAAGTTGTTATATAATATTCGATTGGTCAGGGAATATTCGTTTTAACAGTGAATATTCGTACGACGGCACAATCATTGGTGGACCCCATAACGGAATTATTGTCGGATTGAGAAAACGACAAAAATATTTTATGAAAATAACGGCGGAAGTTTTATCGTTAACTAATGAAACACCCGGTGTTAAAAGTACAGGAATACACGTGGTTGCATAGTAGCACACGGTATTGATTATTGATACTTACATGAGAAGTCACTCAGTTTTATTCAATTATTGCTTCAGTAATTGTTGCATAGTATATCACGTTAATTGATTCAATTATTGTCGATATTTTATGTATTATTAAATCAATATATGAGACGACAAAGTTATTAATATTATTATTTGCAATAATAATGATGTCTAGAAGTTCTGCCAAGGAGAGGTTTGGTCACCTAATTGCGCGCCAATAGGGAGAATCCTTATTGGAAAGCCCCCTCTTTCCTGGGAACAACCTAGTCGATTAATAGTGTGAATTATAATAATAATGATGAAGTTTTGTTTTATTAGTATTATTAATGTAATAAAACAGAAAAGCTTTTTATATAAAACAGAATACTTTTATAAAGTTATTCGTTTTATTAGACTATAAATAGAATATATTATATTCTATTGTGCATAGTGTTTTGCATAGTAAAATCTTTTTATATAAAACAAGATACTTTTATAAAGTTATTCGTTTTATTAGACTATAAATAGAATATATTATATTTTATTATGCATAGTGTTTGCATAATTATGCATATAGTGTTTGCATAGTAAAATCTTTTTATATAAAAATGTAATACTTTTATAAAGTTATTCATTTTATTTGATTATAAATAGAATATATTATATTTTATTTAAAAGATTTTGTTTTATTAGAATATTTTATAGTAAACCAATACTGACCGTCTCGCTTAAAAGTAAATCAATTTGGACCGTTCAGGAATTAGTTACTATTCAGTCCATTCTTCTATAAATAGAAGCTCATTCCTTCATTATTTCTTACGAATTCACTGAAACTCTAGAGAGAGAAACTATAGAGAGAAAGAAGAAAAATATTCTGCTACTTCACTACTTCTATATCCAGTTTCTTTTAAGATAAGGGGTATTATTTCTTTCGTATTCATGAAAAGAACTTCTGTTATTCTATTTTTTTCATTATTCTGTTGGAATAACCTGTATACGCGGTCTACCATATACTTGGTGAAATTCTTCTGTTATTCCATTCTTTATCATTATGTTAGAATAACCTGTCTATGTGAAGTAATGCATACATGGTGAAATTCTTCTGTTATTCCATTCTTTATTATTCATTGGAACATCCCGCTTGGGCATGTAATTTCTCCCGACTTCGGTTCCGTTATTTATTATTCTGTTGGAACATCATATCTCGTATTTTACGCATGACTGTTCCGTTATTTATTATTACTGTTGGAACATCATGTGCGGTGCAAATTTACTTTGACACCGTTCTCGTTATTTATTATTCTATTGGAACATCCTCAATTGCAATTTTCACTTTGATCCGGTTCGTTATTTATTATTCATTGGAATATCCTCATCTGTACGCGTTACGCATGACCGGTTCCATTATTTATTATTCTGTTGGAATAACCTATCTGTGCGGTCTAACGCATGCCTGGTGATTTCTTTTGTTATTCCATTCTTTATTATACTCAGTTGGTTAAAGTTTTGACTTCTATACTATGAAATTAGTGGATTATCCTTGATATTTTCACTTCATCTAGTATCTTTTCATGGAAATATTCTTCTGAGCATTCTTGAATTTTACTCAACAAAGAAGTATCATGTTGACAATTTGGACGTTATTAGTTCCTGGATAAATTAATTCTTGAACTTGTTTTATTTAATTCTTATATCATTGTATTCATCCTCATGTTTATATTTTGTTGAAAGTCATCTGTGGCCTGTAGTGCATAGATGGACTTGGTATGATTATGACTGTGGATTATTCTATGTAATCATGACCGTAATGTTACAAATGATGTGGTAAAAGTCCTCATTGGCCCGTAGTGCATTGATGGACAGTTGTTGGCATGATCATGATCATTGATGAATACACGAATATCCTTGGCCCGTAGTGCATGGATAATTTTTGGTTGTGATACTAATGAATATCCTTGGCCGTAGTGCAGGGATGATGTGGATTGTTTATTAAGCTGAGTCCCAGCGATAAAAATGATAAAAATCTTTTAAATTATAAAAGATAATAGATTTTATTCTCTACTTGACTCTTTTAATGGATTGTTTATTCCGCTGCAGTTAAACTTGATGTTTGTTATATTGTATCAGTTTAACACTGTTGAAGGCTAATGATAATTTATTCTACATTAACTTAGTCATAATATTTCTTACTGGGCTAGTTGAGCTCACCCTTTTACTTTCATTGTTCTCTTCAGGAAATGAGAACGTAGCAGGGACTAGTCGGGGAACGGAGTGACGGTCCAGATAATAGCATTAGTAGTCCTCACTATTCTGTTAAATAGTGTGATAATAAATGTAATGAGGACTCAATTGAGTGTGGATATTATCTAGATGACAATATTTGTATTAAAACTCACAGCATATGTTTTGTCCTATTTTACACAACTGTTGTATAATTAAGTTGTATTTGAATTGTGTACCATGTATTTGGTGACTCAAGATGGGTGATGTATACCTATTTTGGGGGCGTCACAGTTGGTATCAAAGCTTAGGGATATGATCTCTGGCTGAGATGTGAGACAAGAACTAGGAGGGGAGAGACGGGGAATTCCTTCGCTAGTATGACCTACCTAAGTTAATTTGGTATTTAATTGGTCGGTCAGAGTATAGGGATAATATGTGATATGTTAATTAACCTTTGTTTTATGACAGTATTTGAAAATGGCATCCGAGAATGTTGAGAACATCAATGGAGCACAGGAGACCGTTGAGTCTCCACAGATCAATAATCAGGACAATATGCATCAAGAAGGCGACAATCCTCATGCAAACAACAACACTGGCCAAATGATGAACGATGGAATGTTCAGAGGCTTTCTGCAATTCATGCAGCATCAGGCAAGAGAGACTCCTATCCAAAATGCAGGTGGAAACACTGGCGACTCTCGGACGATCACCGCTAAGCAGTTCAAGGAACTGGGACCACCAGAGTTTTTTGGAGAGCCAAAACAACTTAAGGCAGAGACGTGGATAAAGCAAATCTGCAAGATATTTAATGTCTTGGGATGCTCCGAGGAGCAAAAGGTTCCTTTTGCCACCTTCATGTTGCATGCAAAGGCAGATTACTGGTGGGAATCTGTAAAATGTACTCAACCTGCCGCACTGAAGATGACTTGTGAGAAGTTCCAAGAATTGTTCAACGACGAGTACTTTCCCGAAAGTATTCGTCACATGAAAGAGGTAGAGTTCATCAAGCTGGAGCAAAACAACATGGCCGTGTTGCAGTACGAAGCCAAGTTTGTCGAGTTGTCCCGGTTTGCGTCCCATTTGGTTGATAATGAGGAGAGAATGACGCGAATGTTTCTAAGAGATTATAGACCTGAGATACGTCAATATCTTATCTCTCATAAACTGTGTTTGTATTCAGATATTGTTAATAGGGCTCAGTTATTGGAGCGTGATAAGGAGTCAACCCAACCAAAAGAGAGCAGCCGACAAAATAATAATACTAGTGATACTTGATCGGTTACCGACAATAAGCATGGAGGGAATCAACATGCCAGAAATGGTAACCAGTTCGGTGGTAATCATGGCCAAAATAATAAGAATAGACATTTCAAGAAGAGGAGATTCAGCAATGATGGAAAGACGTCGACCAAAGACCAAGTTGTTAAGGAAGGAGAACGACCACCTATCATATGCTTCAAATGCGGAGGGAGGGACACATCACCAAAAGCTGCTTATCTTATCCAAAAGCATGTTATAATTATAGAAGAGAAGGTCACCTAGCCCGATTTTGTCGTTCACCGAAGACAAGTTCAGCTAGGATGGAGGCACCAAAGGACATCCCAAAAAAGTCAAAGCCAGTAGTGCAAGGGAGAGCATTTTTCGTGACCTCCCAGAAAGCAAGGAACCCGAACGAGGTCATCATGGGTAAGCTTATCATAAACTCTAGCAAAGTTTATACCTTATTTGATACCGGTTCTACCCATTCTTTTATTTCTCCTACTTGCGCTCAACGTTTAAATTTGACTCCGGAGAAATTAGACTTTGACTTATCTGTTGAAACTCCATTGGGAGAAACCTTCATTACATCCACTATTTATAAGTCTTGTTTGGTTCAAATCGGTACCCTCACATTACCTGTCGATCTTATTTCATTGAAAATACTTGCATTTGACGTAATTCTAGGGATTGATTGGTTAACTACTCATCATGCAAAAATTGATTGTTTTCGTAAGGTTGTTAGCTTTCATATTCCTAACCAACCTATTATGTGAATTCAAGCAACCAAACCATTAAAATCAATCACTGTCATCTCAAGCCATAAAGCTATTCGTTTATTGAAAAATGGATGTCAAGCTTTCTTAGCTCATGTCACGGATCTAAACAAAAATACGTCAGTTTTGAATGATATTTCTATTGTTAATAAATTTCCTGACGTATTCCTTGAAGAACTTCCTGGCCTACCCCCAGAACGTGTAATTGAATTTTGTATCGACCTTGAACCCGGTACAAAACCCATTTCCAAAGCCCCATATCGAATGGCTCCTATTGAACTTCAGGAGTTAAAGACCCAACTGCAGGAATTGTTAGACATCGGTTTCATTCGTCCCTAAGACGTCTCCTTGGGGTGCTCCTGTTCTATTCGTGAAGAAGAAAGATGGGAGTATGTGACTTTGTATTGATTATCAGGAGTTGAACCATGTCACTATCAAAAATAGATATCCATTGCCTCGCATTGATGACCTGTTTGACTAGTTGCAAGGCGCCAATTTTTTTTCAAAGATTGATCTTCGTTCCGGATATCACCAATTGAAGATTAGAACCGATGACATTCCAAAGACGGCTTTCAGAACTCGGTACGAGCATTATGAATTCCTAGTCATGTCTTTTGGATTAACTAATGCTCCTGCTGCCTTCATGGATATGATGAACCGAGTATTCAAGGAATATTTGGATCACTTTGTGGTTATCTTTATTGATGACATCCTTATTTATTCCAAAAGCCGTGAAGATCATGAGCAACACTTGAGGCTGATACTTCAAAAGCTTCGTGAATATAAACTTTATGCCAAGTTGAAGAAATGCGAGTTCTAGCTTGAGGAAGTAGCATTCCTTGGGCACGTGGTATCAAGTCATGGAATATCTGTTGACCCAGCAAAGATTGAAGCTATTCAAAGCTGGGATCAACCTAAATCAGTGACCGAAGTACGTAGCTTTCTCGGCTTAACTGGTTATTATCGGAGATTTGTAGAAGGGTTTTCTCGAATCGCTACTCCCTTAACTCAGCTGACTCGGAAAGATACAAAATTTGGTTGGAACGAGAAATGTGAGAAGAGTTTTCAAGAACTCAAGAGAAGACTCATTTCAGCACCTGTTCTGACAATACCATCTGGCTCGTAGGGATTTGTCATCTACAGTGATGCTTCAAGCAAAGGGTTAGGATGTGTTCTCATGAAACATGAGAAAGTCATAGCCTATGCCTCTCGATAACTCAAAGAATATGAGAGGAATTATCCTACTCATGATCTAGAGTTGGCAGCTGTTGTCTTCGCACTTAAAATTTGGAGGCATTACTTGTATGGGGAGAAAGTGGAGATCTTTACGGATCATAAAAGCCTCAAATATTTCTTCACTCAAAAGGAACTCAACATGTGACAGCTACGTTGGCTTGAACTGTTGAAGGATTATGATCATACCATCCAATACTATCCTGGAAAAGTAAACGTGGTAGCTGACGCATTGAGTAGAAGATCATATGCGGGTACGAGTGCGATATTGTCAACGCAAAGGCTCATTTTGTATGACTTGCAAAGGATGGAGATAGAGATAAAGACTCCAGTGACCCACGTGATGATGGCGAATATACGAGTAGAACCGACTTTAATCGATAAAGTTAAAGCTGCTCAAGCTACAGTCCTGGAGCTGATGCATATGAGGAAGAAAGTACAAGAAGGTGCTATGCCGGAAGCAAGAATCGATGAAGAAGGAATACTTCGAGTTAACTCCAGACTTTGTGTTCCTAACGAACTTGATTTAAAGTATAAATTATGATGGAGGCGCACAACACACTGTCTGCAATCCATCCTGGGAGTACCAAAATGTATCATGATCTTCGACATACATTTTGGTGAGGCAATATGAAGAGAGAGATAGCGTTCTTTATCTCAAGGTGTCTAACTTGTCAACGAGATAAGGCGGAACATCAAGTAACAAAAGGTCCATTGCAACCACTTGAAATTCCAGAATGGAAGTGGGAGCACATTACCATAGATTTCGTTACTGGTCTTTCCAAGGTTTCTCAAGGAATAGATGCAATTTGGGTCATTGTTGATAGATTGACCAAGTCTGCTCATTTCTTACCAATACGAGAAACTTATATACTTGAACGTCTTGCTCGTATGTACATAAACGAGATTGTAAGACTGCATGGTATGCCGGTATCCATAGTTTCTGATCGAGACCCAAGATTCACTTCTCGATTTTGGGTTCGTTTGCAAAAAGCTATGGGCACAGATTTACGATTTAGTTCGGGATATCATTCTCAGACGGACGGACAATCAAAGAGGACTATTCAAACTCTTGAAGATTTATTAAGACTATGTGTCCTTGACTTCAAGGGAAGTTGGGACAAGTTCTTACCATTGGTGGAGTTTTCCTACAACAACAGCTATCAAGCAAGTATTGGCATGGCTCCATTCGAAGCGTTGTATGGAAGAAAGTGTCGTTCTCCGGTATGCTAGGATGAGGTGGGTGAAGCAACGTTGTTGGGACCGTAGTTGGTACGTATGACTACAGAAAAGATTCAAACGATCTGACAATGTATAAAAACCTCACAAGACCGACAAAAGAGTTATGCTGATCTTCATCGAAAGGACGTGGAATTCGATATTGGAGATCATGTGTTGTTACGTGTTGCTCTATGGAAAGGAGTTACGAGATTTGGAAAGAGAGGAAAGCTCAATCCTCGATTCATTGGCCCATTTTTAATCCTCGATCGAGTAGGGACTGTAGCCTATAGACTCGCTTTACCGCTAAGTATGTCTCATGTTCATAACGTTTTTCATATATCCATGATACGTAAATATGTGAAAGACCCGAACCACATTATTGAGTTAGAACCGGACAAAATAGCGGAAGATTTAACGTATGAAGAGGTTCCTATTCAAATCTTGGATAAGAAGGAACATATTCTACGCTCCAAGGTTATACCTCAAGTTAAAGTTTTATGGAGGAACCATGATGTTGAGGAAATGACCTGGGAGTTAGAATCTGAAATGAAATCAAGGTATCCTTACCTCTTTGACATACCAGGTATGTACCCTAATTTCGAGGGTGAAATTTTATAAGAAAGGGAGATTGTAAGACCCCAACTTTTATGAATAAAGATAAATTTTTTATAATTATCATTTTTGAATATTATGGAATGAATTTGATATAATGTTATAGTTGTGGGTAATATTTATAAATTTTGCAAAGTACGCAAGTTGTTATATAATATTCGATTGGTCGGGGAATATTCATTTTAACAGGGAATATTCGTACGACGGCACAATCATTGGTGGACCCCACAACAGAATTATTGTCGGATTGAAAAAATGACAAAAATATTTTATGAAAATAACGGCGAAAGTTTTATCGTTAACTGTTGAAACACCCGGTGTTAAAAGTACAGGAATACGCGTGGTTGCATAGTAGCACACGGTATTGATTATTGATGCTTACGTGAGAAGTCACTCAGTTTTGTTCAATTATTGCTTCAGTAATTGTTGCATAGTATATCACGTTAATTGATTCAATTATTTTCAATATTTTATATATTATTAAATCAATATTTGAGACGACGAAGTTATTAATATTATTATTTGCAATATTAACGATGCCTAGAAGTTCTGCCAAGGAGAGGTTTAGTCACCTAATTGCGCGCCAATAGGGATAAATCCTTATTGGAAAGCCCCTCTTTCCGGAAACGACACAGTCGATTAACAAAGTGAATTATAATAATGATGATGAAGTTTTGTTTTAGTAGTATTATTAATGTAATAAAATGTAAAAGCTTTTTATATAAAATGTAATACTTTTATAAAGTTATTCGTTTTATTAGACTATAAATAGAATATATTATATTCTATTATGCATAGGGTTTTGCATAGTAAAATCTTTTTATATAAAAAAGTAATACTTTTATAAAGTTATTCGCTTTTATTAGACTATAAATAGAATATATTATATTTTATTATGCATAGTGTTTGCATAGTGCCTGCATAGTAAAATCTTTTTATATAAAACAGAATATTTTTATAAAGTTATTCATTTTATTTGATTATAAAGAGAATATATTATATTTTATTTAAAAGATTTTGTTTTATTAGAATATTTTATAGTAAACCAATCTGGACCGTCCGTTTAAAAGTAAATCAATCTAGACCGTTCAGGAATTAGTTACTATTCAGTCCATTCTTCTATAAATAAAAGCTCATTCCTTCATTATTTCTTATGAATTCACTGAAACTCTAGAGAGAAAAACTATAGAGAGAAAGAAGAAAAGTATTCTGCTACTTCACTACTTCTATATCCAGTTTCTTCTAAGGTAAGGGGTATTATTTCTTTCGTATTCATGAAGAGAACTTCTGTTATTCCATTTTTTTCATTATTCATTGGAATAACTCAGATAATGCAGATCTACCCTATACTTGGTGAAATTCTTCTGTTATTCCATTCTTTATCATTATGTTAGAATAACCTGTCTATGCGAAGTAATGCATACATGGTGAAATTCTTCTGTTATTCCATTCTTTATTATTCTGTTGGAACATCCTGTAGGTGCGAATTTCTCCTGACCTGGTTCCGTTATTTATTATTCTGTTGGAACATCATATCTGTACTTTTACGCATGACCTGGTTCCGTTATTTATTATTCTGTTGGAACATCATGCCTGGTCTTAATTTACTTTGACACAGTTCTCATTATTTATTATTCTATTGGAATATCCTCCGGTCTTAAATTTCACCGATCCGGATCTCATTATTTATTATTCATTGGAATATCCCATCTGCACGCTTTCGCGCACGACTGGTTCCATTATTTATTATTCTGTTGGAATAACCTATCTGTGCGGTTTATCTCATGCCTGGTGATTTCTTTTGTTATTCCATTCTTTATTATACTCAGTTGGTTAAAGTTTTGACTTCTATACTCCATGAAATTAGTGGATTATCCTTGATATTCGCGCTTCATCCAGTATCTTTTCATGGAAATATTCTTCTGAGCATTCTTGAATTTTACTCAACAAAGAAGTATTATGATGACAATTTGGACGTTATTAGTTCCTGGATAAATTAATTCTTGAACTTGTTTTATTTAATTCTTATATCATTGTATTCATCCTCATGTTTATATTTTGTTGAAAGTCATCTGTGGCCTGTAGTGCATAGATGGACTTGGTATGATTATGACCAGGGATTATTCGGTGTAATCATGACCGTAATGTTACAAATGATGTGGTAAAAGTCCTCATTGGCCTGTAGTGCATTGATGAACAGTTGTTGGCATGATCATGATCATTGATGAATACACGAATATCCTTGGCCCGTAGTGCATGGATAATTTTTGGTTGTGATACTAATGAATATCCTTGGTCAGTCTGAGGATGATGTGGATTATTTATTAAGTCGAGTCCCAAATGATAAAAGTGATGAAAACCTTTTAAATCATAAAAGATAATAGATTTTATTCTCTACTTGACTCTTTTTAATGGATTACTTGTTCCGCTGCAGTTAAACTTGATGTTTGTTATATTGTATCGCTTTAACATGTGTTGAAGGCTAACGATAATTTATTCTCGCATTATCTTAGTCATAATATTTCTTCTTTGGGCTAGTTGAGCTCACCCTTTTACTTTCATTGTTCTCTTCAGGAAATGGGAACGTAACAGGGACTAGTCAGGGAACGGAGTGACGGTCCAGATAATAGCATTAGTAGTCCTCACTATTCTGTTAAATAGTGTGATAATAAATGTAATGAGGACTCAATTGAGTGTGGATGTTGTCTAGATGACAATATTTGTATTAAAACTCACAGCATATATTATGTCGTATTTTACACGACTGTTGTATAATTAAGTTGTATTTGAATTTTGTACCATATATTTGGCGACTCAAGATGGGTGATGTATACCTATTTTTGGGGCGTCACAGTAATGAAGAATATATTAAGAACACAAAAATTGAATTGATATCTTTTATGCATTATTAAAGTAGTCAAGATATGGTAGTGAAGATATTGACTCATTAGTTATTAATGTAGTCAAAGATGCTGAAATATAATTTTAAGAAAATTGCAGCAACTAATTAAGAAAAAAGAGTTAAGGCTGTAAAATGAGCAAAAAGTTCCGACTCGATTCGTACTCGCTCGACTAAAAATTTATTTCGAGCTTGATTTAAAATATAAGGAGGGTGTATTCAATTAAGACTTTTAAAGTTTAATTATATTCAATCAAAACCTTTAAAGAGTTTATAAATATTTACTGATATTCAATTACAACTTTTATAATGTCTTTAAAAGTTAGGTAATCTTGAATAGAGACTTTTATAAAGTCTATAAAGTATTTTGGTATTCAAAAAGTCATTGATTTTTCAGATTTCTATCAAATGGTAGAGTTTGACAGAAGAAGAGATACTCATATCCAAAGTCTGACCTCATCTCTAAAGACTTTCAAATATTTCTAAATATTTGAGAAAAGAAAAAGATGAACAAAGAGAAAGAGAAAGAACAGATCAAATAAAGAAGAGAAAACAAAACAATATATATATGTGTGTGTGTGTGTGTGTGTATGTCTCACTTTCTCTCTCTACCTCAATCCTCTCAAAATAAAAACCCCAAAAAAGAAGAGAGTTATTATAGTAGGCGAGGAGAGATAAACAAGAGGAAGGGTTAAAAAGAGGGAGTAACGTTAAGGGTTCCAAATAGAACCAATGGTATAAATGGAGATAATAAATATTTTAATATCATTTTATATTTTTTTCTCTCCCATAAAAAAATCTCATTTAATATATTTGTAAGTATTAAGGAGGTATTTTGTTTTATGTTTATTTTTAAAAGTAATAATTCTGTTAATTTTGTTATTTGTTGAAAATTAAAAATTGTTAGTTTAGTAATAATTACTTGATAGGAAAACAACAATGAACAATTTTAAAATCGAAATTGTTATTTTATATTACCATTAGTAGAAAATGACTATTTGTATGAAATTTTAAAATTATGAAATAAGACATTTTCTTGTAATAGGTCGGGTATAATTTAATAATTCAACTTCAACAATGCCTTTTATTTCAAATTAAGTTGTTACATAGTCAAAATATTTTAATATTATTTAATATCGTAATCATTTCATCTAAAATATAAGATCTTTGTTGACTTTTTAACAATTAATATAAGTCGCAAGATATATTAGAAGTATACAAATGTCTATCAAAATTTTGATAAAAATCTATAAAAGTTTGTCACTTATTTCATGGAGTCTTTAAAAGTAATTTTAAAAATCTTTAAAAGTCATTAAAATCCACAAACTGTACAAAAATCTGTTACTTAAAAAACACTATTTGAAAGTCATTATTGAATACATCATCCTAAATGATCCAAATATGAGCAAATTTTAAAATTCGATAAATTACTCGAACCTACTCAAATTGTAATTTTCTATTAATACTCAGATCATATTCGTTCGAAAAGTTCAAATGGCTTGGGCTCGATTCTGAATTGTGCTCGACTCGGTAGCTAAATGAGCCTCAATCAAACCTTATTTTATACTCGATAAATTTTATGAACCAAATCTGAACAACCGAATACTCGCCTCGACTCGATTCACTTACACCCTTATCTAAAACATTCATCTCAAAAATACTTCCGTTGTGTACGAGCTCTATAGATTCACATCGGGTAAAATACAAATGTGACCACTGAACTTTAGGAATTTTTGGGTATTGAGCCCTTTTCTTTTGGTCAACGCATTTTGAGCCCTTTTCTATTAAAAAATTTGGACTTCGAGCCCCTGTTGCCAGATATGCGTTGACTTGCTCACGTGGCGCCTATGTGGCACACGTGAATATCTGACGTGGATTTTTTTTTTTATTTTACATGTGGCATATATGACGTGGCGAATATTGAACTTGAACCAAAAAATTTGTTGCTGCTCAGATTCGATCTCCAAACCTCCAACTTGAAACTTCAACCCAATGACCACCCGAGCACCACGGGTTAACTGATTTTTATTTGCAAGGATTATGATTTATAACATCCAGTCCAATTTCCCCCAAATTAAAACGAAACCCATTTAACAAAGATCTGATAAGTCTCAGTCTCTATCTCCTTTCTTTTGATCTTCATCTGTCGCTTTCTCTGAACCTCTCACATGCACAAAGGAAAACCTAGGGTTTCTTACTTTCGTCAAATTGGAGACTGATTCGGTCATTCTTTAGCTAATTAAAGGGTCTAAAAGTACTATGTGGTGGGAAAATGGTGTAAGTGTCTCAAAATCTGACTTTATTCCCCTTTTATCTGTCGCCTCTTTATGCCCCTTTATCTGTCTATTGTGCACCCTTTATTTACCTTCACATGTTTATTGTCGTTGATTTTTGTTGTCATTATAAATATAAATATCAACTTGTCTGTTGTCTATTGTTGTTTGTTATTTTGTTATTAACTTCTTGTGGTCCTTATGTTGTCTGTGGACTGTCTTTTTGTTCCCTAGTCAAACATTTTATTTTATTGTAGATTATTAGTAGTGGAAGTCCACCCAAGTATGACTTTTCCCTCAATTTTTATTGAGCTACTCTATTGGGGTTTATAATCTGTGACATGTTGAGCATTGATTTCCTGAGGTTTCTATAAATTATATACAAATGCATATTTTTCTTCAAAGAAAATTGATATAAAATTGTTTATAGGCCATAGCAGGCAGTACAATTATTGTATGTCCGGTTATAATTTTTTAATTCATGTTTATGGTTTTTTTATTGTAGAAACTTGGAAGTGGAACTCCACCATGGTGGTTTATTTGGGTTACATCCTGTTTTCCATTATAATTATGGGAGAATTGATAACTTTCAAATCCCTTATTTTGAATTGAATTTTGAGAAACTGAAGACAATGTGTAAGGGTTTTGGGTACAATGATGTAATTGGTTTATAGTATAGAATGCCTGGAACTTTCAAATGTGGGCAATTTAAAAATCTTGCAAATGATGATGACCTAAATATGATGTTAGATGAAGTTGTAGATTATAAACATGTTGAGATTTATCTTGAGCATGATTGTGAAGGGGGTAAACAGGGTAAATAGACTAAACAGGCTACACATGCTAAACATGCTACTAATGCTAGGAATAGGGATAAACAGGCTAAACAGGTGGGTTTGTTAACTGATATTAGTCATGATAGTGATGTGGTGATGGAAGAAAATAACTATGAGGACTCAAGTTCTTCTAGTGATAGTGATATGCTTGATGAGGAGGAAGAAGAAATGTTTCTAACTGATGATGAAGAAATAATTGAGACAAGAAAAAAACTAGAGAATATAAAGAAAAGAAAAAGAAAGTAAAACAACCAACTGTTGAGGGTGGCAATACTGTTGAGGGTGAGAATACTGTTGAGTGTGAAAATTCTGTAGAAGACCAAGGAAGTGAGAGTGATGATGACTATTCTAATGAAAGTGAAACAGATAGTGGGGATACTGAAGATTATGACTCTGATCAAGTAGAAAATGACAGCCCTAAGGAAGTTAACTCTGAGGATGATACACTTGTGTGGAGGCAAAACCCTTTCCCAGTGTATAACCCCAACACCAAAATCATGGGGACAAACTTAGAGTTGGGTATGTTATTTGCAAACAAGAAAGAATTCAAGAGTGCAGTTGTTAATT
This sequence comes from Panax quinquefolius, assembly GCA_020205615.1. Lineage (NCBI taxonomy): Eukaryota > Viridiplantae > Streptophyta > Magnoliopsida > Apiales > Araliaceae > Panax > Panax quinquefolius. The sequence goes on from CM035158.1 coordinate 48,403,470, forward strand.
GGTCATTAACAAAAGGTTTTGATTTAAAATTTGTGAACAGTGAAAAACATAGGGTTAGAGGGAGGTGTATGAATAACAAAAATTGTCCTGTGAAAGTATGGGGAAGTAAAGTTCAGTTTCAACCAACTTTTCAACTTAGATCAATGAGGAAAAGACACAAATGTTCAAAACCTTTAGTGAATAGGTAGGTTAATGCTAAGTGGCTTGCAAAGAATTTAAATACAGAACTTAAAGAATTCAGGAATTGGAGACTGATTGATATCCAGTCTTGTGTGAAAAAGACCTTTCTAGTTTCTGTGTCAATAGACAAATGTTATAGGGCTAGACAGTTTGCTTTGCAAGAGTTGATGGTGAACATAAAAGAACATTATGCCAAGTTGCATGGATATATCGAGGAGTTAAGAAGATCAAATCCTGGGATTACAACTGACTTGTACCAAGTATTTCATTCTGGTGCACCTGAATTTAGAAGACTTTATATTGGATTTAAGGCTTTTAGAGTGGGCATGCTAGCTGGTTGTAGGAAAGTAATTGGACTGGATGGTTGCTTTCTAAAAGGTCATTGCGATTAAGCGACTCTTAAGTCAAGATAGCTAGAGATGGAAACAACCAAATGTTTCCAATCTCTTGGGCAGTTGTAGAGGGAGAAAATAGAGACTCATGGTACATCAACTGTCAACAGTCTATGTAATAAATATTATGTCATCATCAAAGCCTCTGTTTCATCATGATTTTTCAAATTTTGCAAGAACAAGTTGCACAAAATAAGGGAGAAATTGGGAAGAAGAGAAAACAGACTACCAATAAGGAACAAGACAAGGTTATAGCTGCACCTTTATGCTGTTTTGATGTGTTAATTTATTTCTTTGTAATAGATTTACAGTTGTGCCTTGTGTTATGCAGTTAGGAACAAACATAGTTATTATTGTTATAATTGTTATAAGTGTTATTACTAGTGGGGCTTGATTGTTTGGTTTTATAGTTAAATGTGGCAGACAAAAATATCAGAGGTGCAGTTGTTAAAGAAAAACTACCAATTAGGAGAAATCCTGCACGAAGAGAATGGGTACCTCCTGGTTTTAGCTGTTTCATTTCCCCAAACACTGGCAACACTTACATTTTAGTAAGTTGTGTAAAATAACTGTAGTATTGATTTAGTAAGTAGTATTGATTTCAATTAGTAGTCATGATTTATGTGAGTGTTTTAGCTGTGAAAAATAACTATGTTGTTTTATGTAGAGCACACTTGGGAAATGTTACAAAGCTGGAGTTGACCCAAATACTGTACCAGTGACACCTAGTAGAAATGAGAAAGAAAAAGAAAGGGCAAAGATAACTACACATAATCCACCAAGGGGAAAGACAAGTACTGCACATAAGGCGACAAAATTGATGGCTATGAGGGTGGCAGCTGCACTTGATGGAGAAACTAAAACAGAGGATCACTTGATGGCTCAAGCTTTGTATAACAACTTCAAGGAGACTAGAGGGGTAGGAAGACCAGAGGGCGAGGGCCAGTCAAGTGGAGTGACAAATAAGTTGAACAAGACTGGTGGAACCCAAGAAAGTGTGAACAAGGATTAGAAAATGAAGATCTAGTAATTAATATCCTCCTTTTGTATTTGACTTTTTATGGTATTTTGGTGTTTGTATTATCGCAAACACAAAAATACTAAGTGGCGATATTTTGGGTGTTTGTAAACCTGACTAAGAAGGGTTTTTTGGTGTTTGGTATCCTAGGTGTAGTCAAGCAATCTATTTCATCATATCAAGCAATCTATTTCTGTTTTGGTGTTTGGTATCCTAGGTGTAATTGATTTTGTGTGTTGTATAGCCCTGGAACAAAAATGTGAAGTTGGAAGGGAATATAATCATAAATATGATTTTGTGTAATCTGATTTTGTGTGTTATATCCTAGGTGTTTACCTGCTATTTTACACAGGTTTGCAAGTATTTGATTGGTCATTATTGATAGCAGTGTGTGGTGGCAAACAATTTGCACCCTTTTTAACTTGTCTGAGAATAGTGGGAGGAAATGAATGGCAACTGTGATATTAGAAGCTGCAAATTTCTATTCATAACAAATACCACAATTAAAAGTTGTTAATTGGATTGTTTCTTTCAAGCTTTGTATCATAATAATACTGATTTTTTGTTGAATGAATTATTATGTTTTCCCTGCTTTCCATTTACTTAACTTCACTCGATACATGAATTTACCACACTTCAATTCACCACCATGCTCGAATGTAACATACAACAAACAAAAATGTATTAATAGAGCAAACAAGTTAAACAGAGATTCTAACTCCAATACAGCAAACAAAACAGAACATAACTTTCTCCAAACATCATTAGTGTATATTACACAAATAGAGCTTTCTCCATACATCATTAGTCTATATATATCAATTTTTCCAGACATCATAACAAGTTGAACAGAGATTCCTCCAATTACACAAATTACTAAAACATAGTTTTAACATGCTCAAACACAAAACAAAAAGCACCCCGATTACAAGTATCAACCACTTCTCCCTGGTTTGTAAATTTCTTATTTCTTCTTTTGAACACTTCAAATCATTCTTCAATTTGACTTTCTTTTTTCCCATTTTCGATACTTTCACTTCCAAGTCATGAGCTTTCTCCTTCATCATCTATAGGTCAATTTCAATGCTCCTCAAATTTAATAGACCCAAAGAATTCTCAGCATCTTCTAACATGTGGATGGAGTCAATCCATTGAAAAAAGCCACAAAATGTTTGCATTTGTAGAAAATTAAATTAAAAAAAGACAAGGATTGTATGTAAAAATTCTTCAATTTTATATCAGAGTAAATACAAGTACTTACACCATAATTTGAACAACCATAAAACTTCCTCCCTACATTGTTGCCCTTTGACGATGTACAAATTCTTGCTCGTATCCCACAGCCACAATACCTTGGTGATGAAATCCCACTGACTTCAGTAGATATTGAATTATTCCCAAATTGTTGGTAGCTATTTTCTTTAAGTTGCTTTCCCCTTTTCATTACTCACAAATTTCTGAGATGAAAGGCTGCGAAATACGAGAGCGAGCGAGCGAGATAGAGAGAGACAAGGTAATGAAGATCGAAAGAACGAAATGAGAGACTGAGAATTAGCAAATCTGAGCTCAATGGGTTTTGCTTTAATTTGGGGGAAATTGGACTGGATGTTATAAATCATAATCCTTGCAATAAAAATCAGCTAACCCATGGTGCTCTGGTGGTAATTGGATTGAAGTTTCGAGTTGGAGGTCTGGAGATCGAATCTGAGTAGCAACAAATTTTTTGGTTCAAGTCCAATATTCGTCACGTCATATATGCCATATGTAAAATAAAAATAAAAAATCCACGTCAGATATGCCACGTGTGCCACATAGGCGCCACGTGAGCAAGTCAACGCATATCAGGCAACAAGGGCTCGAAGTCCAAATTTTTTAATAGAAAAGGGCTCAAAATGCGTTGACCAAAAGAAAAGGGCTCAATACCCAAAAACCTCTAAAGTTCAGTTGTCACATTTGCATTTTACCCGATTCACATCTATTGTCTCTCAAAGTTTTAGAAACAGTTCGAATGGCACAATTATTTGGGACAATTTTTTTATACGCTAAATAAAATATTTATGTCGCTAAATGTGTTTTGAAAGAAATTAAGTGAAAAATGTAATGGAGTGATCCTAATCCCTAACAAGAACATGGACATATCCAGTTCAGGATTAGCGTAAGCATTTATTTACAATGTGTTTTTGAATTTTCTTTTTATGCAGGGGTAAATTTTTTTAACGTTGGATGCAATATTTATGTCGCTAAATGTGTATGAGAAAAATTAGGTGAAAAGTTTAATGGAATAATCCTAATCCCTAACTAGAACATGAACATATCCAGTTCAAGATCAGTATAAACAATTATTTGCAATCTATTTTTGATTTTTTTTTATGTAGGGGTAGTTTTGAAATATGCACAAATTGTAGGGACTTAGTATGAAATTTTTTCTAGATAATTTTATAAAAAGAAAAAGATTTTCAATGGCAAAATATAATTTATTCAAGACTTCTATACACTCAAATGAAAAAGAAATCTGATTTTCAAAGCTTAAAGACCTAAATTCCTTTATCCCTTATCAGAAGTGATATTTGATCCTTTTTATCTCCTCGTTCCTAGGACAAAGATGATAAAAGGTAATGAAATACTGATTTGAAAGTAAAGATAATATCTTTTGGGAATTATATTTCACAAACAAAAATTAATATTTCTTTCACATGAATGTGAGTTTAATACTATTAATGTGAGAAGTCTTGCAAAAATTATTTTCTTTTTAATAAAATATCAATTCTCGATCTTTTAAAATTTGATCTTCAATCTATTAAATCGGTGACAACCTATTATTTTATTTTGAATTAACGGTCTAGACATGCACAAAGATTTGTCCAAGCCAATCTTTAGACTGATCCTGGACAAGTCGGTCTCTGTATTGAAAAAAAGGGACCAAATAGTGCCTACAGGCTTCAAGTCGGGTTTCAGGCTTTTTTTAGGTCTTCGTTTCTTCTGTTTTTTTACTTTTTGATGCTTTTATTAAATATATACTTGATCCTATTTTGATTCATAAAAATATAAAATAGCAGAAAGTAAAGTATAGATAAGTTAACTCTTACTCATTCAGAATTTTAAAACATATATTAAATAAATTAATATAATTAAAAAAATTGTGTAATACTTGAATGTGTAATACAAAAAAATACAAATGAATATAGTTTTTAAAATTTGGTGAACCAAAATAGCATCAAACTAAGTCTTTATATTGTTAAATGAAAAAACCTGATTTTTCAAGCTTTTCGAGGCTAGGCTTCAGGTTTAGCCTGTTCAGTCCCGAGGGGCTAGGCAAGGCTTCAGTCCGGGTTTATTTTTTGGCTCGTTAACACTAATATACAACAATTAGAAAGTAATTAACAAAATAAAACATCCACAAAATAATTACAAAAATAACGCAAGACAATATTATATTGCTAAAATCAAGCATCATTAACTCCCTACTCGTCAGTTACCGACTTTCATATTTGCAACTAACCGCACCTAAATTCAAGCAACTAAAAAAAACATGCAACTTTGATATCGGAAAACCAGATCAACAACATATCTATCGGAGAAGACGAAATCTGAGATCGCAACACAACTCTGAGATCAACATCAACTTTAAGATCAGTAAAAGATCAACAGCAACTTCAATATCATTAGCCAGAAATTACGAACTACACTAATTGTTGATCGTTCATTGATTTGATACAAATTTGAACACTGAGATATTTGAGTTTAAAATTTATATACATATAGTTACCAGTGGTTACTATGTATTCATATATTGGTTACATTTCTTAAGTTTTTCGCACTTAAGATGGTCACAAAGTCTGAATACTGAATGTTTTGATTGCAAAATGCATTTGAAAATATGTTTTATATTATGTTTACTAAATAGATATAAATTGGTTACTGTTTATTATTGATTTCATTGTTGTATAATGTTTATTTACTTGCTTTATACTCTTAAAATATATTCTACAAATGTTTTTTATATTAATGGTTACTTATTATATACATTGGTTACCTTCCTGCAAATGTTGTTTACTGACTAATTCTAACTTGGTTACTGTGTAAAATTATAATGGTTACTGTATAATATTACTGACTAATGCTGACTTGGTTACTGACTAATGCTGACTTGGTTACTGTGTAAAATTATAATGGTTACTGACTATTGCTCACTTGGTTTATTGTGTAAAATTATATTTTACTGATGTTTTTTATATTAATGTTTACTTATTAGATACATTGGTTACCTTCCTGCAACTGTTGTTTACTAACTAATTATAACTTAGATACTGTGTAAAATTATAATGGTTACTACATAATATTACTGACTAATGCTGACTTGGTTACTGACTAATGCTGACTTGGTTACTGTGTAAAATTATAATGGTTACTGACTATTGCTGACTTGGTTACTGTGTAAAATTATATTCAACTGATATTTTTTATATTAATGCTTACTTATTAAATACATTGGTTACCTTCCTGCAACTGTTGCTTACTGACTAATGCTAACTTGGTTACTATGTAAAATTATAATGGTTACTGCATAATATTACTAACTAATGTTGACTTGGTTACTGACTAATGATGACTTGGTTACTGTGTAAAATTATAATGGTTAATCATTAGTGCTGACCTGGTTACTGTGTAAGATTATAATGTTAAATTGTTTTATAATTGTTTCTTTTACATCGGTTACCTTCATGCAACTGTTAATCTGCTTATACTTATATATATTGGTTGTTGTATACTGATTAATTGGTTACTGTATATTTGGTTGCTGAAGCATATTAATGTACACTTGTACTTATGTTTTTTATATTAATGGTTACTTGTTAGCTATATTTGTTACATTCTTACAACAGTTAGCCTTTAGTTGGTAACAAACAAATTATACTGGTTGTTTTTTACTATAAAAATGCAATAAAGAATGTGTTTATCTTGTGGTTACTAAATAAATATGTGTTGGTTACTGTCTAAATTGGATTTGGTTACTGTATAATGTTGTTATGATTACTGTATAATATTACGGTGTTTTATATTGGTTTGTTTTATTATGATGGTTACTTATTGGCTACATTGGTTACCTTCATACAACTATTATAATTTAATTGGTAACAAATATCAATATACTGATTATTTTCATTGTAAGATGAATGTACAAATGTGTTTTATGTTCTGGTTACTAACATTATGTAGTTTGGTTATTGGCTAACATTTATTTGGTTACTTTACAATACTTATTCTGTTATCAGACAATGGAGATGATTCCAGTTGTACTTTATTTCAACGGTACATGGACTGATAGTAACCAATACACCAAATTTGAAGTTACCGGCATACTAGTTCCATCAACTTGTTCGTTTAGAGAAATACAAAACATGATATGCAGTGCATTATGGCTAGACACAAACGCAACAACATTGTCAATCAAATTTCAGATTAGAAGCGACATTCCACCGATCAGTATATCAGATGAAGCAACCTTAAGATTCTTTATTGAAGTCAGTAGAAAATCTGATGAACAAGGCAAATTCCCACTGATTATAGATATTGAACACAGAAGGGGACGCACAATAATCTTGCATAACTTGACAAATGTAGAAGAGACAATAATTCATGATGTAACGCCAATCAGATCAACATAAGGGAATTCAGTACTAGTTCCACTAGCAACACAAGATTGCCAAATTAGAACGCAATATGCTGATCAGCTTGCAATGGAAGTTATTGAACAACAACGAGATAGACAATATGACAAATCATACACAGAAGAACGATATGATGATGTAATAACAGATCCGAATAAACGTGAAGTAAAATTACATCAAACCTACAAAGACAAATAAAATCCTATCACAAGCTATGAGACTGCATTCAATCAGGAAAAACAGACAACACAAAGTTCAACGAACAGGTCAAACAGACTTTGTGCTAGTGAGCGTAGATGATGAAAATTGCAGATGGAAGATGAGAGCATCAAGTTTTTGAAAAACCAGTATGTTCAAGGTGAGAGAATTCAATAACATCCACACGTGTTCAATCAACGTATTGTTGGAAGACCACAAACAGGCAAATAGTGAGTTGGTTAGTGAATGCATAATGCATAAATTAACAAATTTGAAGAAAATATACACACCAACCGATATTATGGAGGACATGATGATAGAATATAATGTGTCTATCTCTTACCAAAAAGCATGGAGATCGAAGGAGAAAGCATTGGAAAAGGTGAGAGGAAATCCACACGACTACTCACTGATCCCATCATGGTTACACATGCTGAAGAAAACAAATCCATGTAACACTTTAAAATATTTTATTGGTTTTTCATAATTAGTTGGTTACCCAAGGCAACTGATTTGGTTACCTTAATATGCAGGTTTAGTTACTAACTGTACTGTATATGTAATGCCCGAGAATTTCCACGTGCTATAAAATGAATATATTAATGGAAATGAACAATTTCGTGTTATGAAATGAGATAACTCAATTATATTAAATAATTGAGTAATTGAGGATATGTGGAGTTTGTGGTAAACTCGTTGAAAGCCTTGTGTGGCATGGTGAAGGAAAATACTAATAGTAATGTTAATCGGCGAAGAAATTTTAAGATGAGCAATTAAGTAATATTAATTGTTAATTGTTGTTGTAGTATACTATTAGTTATTAAATGATGATGGTTATGGTAGAATATTGATTTTTAGTAATTAACTAATAATGTGTGATTACTATTATTTGCAATATAGTATAAAGATAATTAATGATTATGGAAATCTATAACTACATTAATCAATGGTTGGATTAATTAATATTAGTATTAATTAATTAAAAAGTGCATGATTAACTTATTTAACATAAGTGAGTAAGTTAGTAATATAATAATATTATATTGACAAGCATGTGCATATGTGTAATAATACAACTATATCATATAGTGTAGTATGACACCGTGTGACTATATATTAAGTCTTATAAAACTATATTGCTTGGACATTGTAATTAAACATATTGAAACTATGTGTTATAAATATGTTATCTATGTGACAATATGTATATGGGCATGTATGGAAATTATATACCATGAACTATTAAAGTATACCAGTGTGATAAAATGTACATGGTTTATATGTATATTACATTTCCATATTCTATCTACTACATTGAAACCTTAATTATTAAGTATGATATTTAATTATAATATATGGTTGAGATGTGTATTAAAAATATAACATAAGAGTGTGGATGTGTAGGAGTATACAAGAATGCTAGTTAATTTGTTTATCCCAAATTGATAGTCCCAGTTTACTCTCATTTCCCATTCACGTGCATTTCATAAAGGCTAAGGCCTATGTTTTTCATATTTTCTTCCAAGCTTGCTAGGCATGATCATGGGGGTGGTACTCATGATGAAATCCAACAACTAATTACCAACTCCTTCTTATACATCATGCAATCCCTCAACCCATGAGTTTGATTTCTTGGACAATGGCTTGGCATGGTCAAAGAATTCTCTATAAATTGGACACTTCTGTTCATTATCTATGTTACTTGAATTGTCCGATAATTTGTTAAGTGAGAGATTGAGAGCATACAAGTGTGCTAGAGCTTAGAAGTTCATTTGGAGCAAGTCTTCATCACATTGCAAAGGTATAAACTCTTTTCCTTGTTACCATTTTATTCTCTGTAAAAATGGAGTTTTGGTCTTAAAATTCAAATTCTTGAATTCATGGAATTGTATGTTAATGAGGTTGGGTAATGTCCATATAGATGTTATATGGTCATATAAGCTTGTTGCAATTGGTTTATAAGTGTTTAAAACCCATTTGGTGAATAAATTTTGGGATTTGGCTAGTCGATTCTTTGAAGCGGTATTACTCGCTGAACTGTGAACTGCAAGCAATGCCTACGCCACATTGTATTGAAAGCAATACAGCCTTGCATTTACGCCTTGTTCTTGAGTTCGCTTTTTAGCTTCGCTTTTTGCGATCGATATAGTACTAAGACTTATAATAGCATGTAAGCATGTGTAATATGGGTGTACATGTATATTATGTTAAGTGGAGCATTTTTTAATAGATTTACATGATTAGTGATAGTATATGGTTTACATGGAGATTTGAACCATGAGTTTTGAAAACAAACTATGTTAAAGGTCATGTTCTACAAATTATGAACCTAGTAAGCTATACATGATTGATTTTGCATGTTACAGTGTATATAGTCCTTTGAGCATGATCAAACTTATTAAGCCTTGTGTTAGAAATATTTTCAAGAAAAGACTTAGCCTAGTATCCTAACTTCCATGATTTCTACATGTTGTATATTCTGATTTTGAAAGCATTTGAGTATGACTTGGAAATGCATGAATAAACCTTTAACTTATGTTTATGTGTTTAGCAAAGAAACATGATCATGTTGAACCTATTAGCAAACTTTGAATGTGAATATTGTCAAGATACCATGAGCACTAAAATCTGACATTTGTGATCATGTTTGATAACACTCTTAGACTTTCTCATGTAGTATAAACATATATATACCATACTTGTGTGTTATATTTCAAATAAAGCATGAACAAAGCATATTTTCAACCAAAGCGGTGTTAGTTTCACGTATGTGTTACGAATACACACAAGCATGTATAATATGAGTGTTGTAACTAACTTGTATGCTTTAGAAAGCAAGCATGCTAGACTTTGTAGTTTTATGACCTTAATTTATTGAAATGATCGAACTTAGAACCATGATATGCAAGAAAGGGCCTAGATTGATCTAAGAAGCATGTGAAAGCCTTTAACATGTCAAAATACATTAAGTATAAGTGTGTGTTTGAGACCCACGAACTCACAAGACAAAGAAATTTGAGTCTTGGCAAGGGATGAGGGGATGGCGTATACTGCTTGTGGCCCTAGTTTAGCCATATGCACACATTGTGCCATCTGAATCCCGAAAATGAATTACGATCATTTGACAAGAATTTACATTATACTTATGATGCTAAATGTGATCTAAAACCTACTGATGTACATATATATGTGTGATGCTTAGTTGATAAGTCGGTGTTGCATTAAAATGAAAAGTCCATGAGTAGGAGGTCTTAACCTTAAGCATTCTTGATTTGCTTGTGAAGTAACTAAGTAGTTGATTCATGATGACTTATAAACTGATTTTGTACCCTATGTGCATACTTGTATCATGTCAAGCTTAATTAAAAACTGTGTTAGCTAACGAATATCTTGATCATATAATACGCTATAAATATGATTCAAAAGTGTTGATTTATTAACGTGAATAAACTATGCTTAAGGCAAGTTCCCTAAACTTACTCTAATTATTATTGAGCAAGTTTCCTTGAACCTTACTTTTATTGAGAAATTATCCAAACCCTATTATTATTGTGGTGCAATATCATTACATTATTTATTCGACCAATACCGTAAGCTTATCCTTTTGAATACAAGTTAGATTACTTTGTTAATCCCTTGTGAAAGCTATTATTCATGTTGAAATTGGTATTTCCCTTGAATATTGTGAAAGAGTCGATGCCATTTGATTCGGCTAGACTATATGCATGTTTATAAAAACTGTCCAAACCAATTGATTGGTGCGGAAATCTTGAAAATTGAGTTGGACAACCCTTTTGGTAAGGGGAGTGTATGTTGTTGGAAACCCCAACACATGAATAAATATTATTGTGGGGTTATGTATAAAGTAAAGTATTGTAGACTGATCATCTATAGTACTTGATATTTTATGGTTATCAGTTTAATATTGGTAACTCTAGTGGAAGTTTCATAGTCCTTAGTGACTGCTCAGTATAAATTGCTTATCTAGTTGGATACATTGTTAGCCATTGAATTCATATATCTGTTGATTTATATTGAATTGTTATATCCCTTATTCATGATGTTATTCTGACACTTTAAATTATCTTAGAAATAACCCTTCGATATTTCAAACCTTATGATATTATATCCTACACCTTTGTTGTACATTACTTGCTGGGCAATTTGTGCTCATCCTTGCTTATTTAAAACCTTTCAGTTAAGGAGGAACAGGGAGGTCTCTCTGGAACAGACAAAGGCAAGGGCAAGGCTACCGACTAGCTTGTCCTTTTTATGTTTAAAGTCTATTATGATGTATTATGACTATTTCAAACTATGTTTAAGCTTAAGTGGGATTTATGTAATAAATCTTTATTAGATATTATTATGTAATCTATTAAGCACTGTAGGTTGCGAGACTTGGGGGAATAATTATAATAAATCATTGTATATTATTCTAAAGTAGATTTTCGTTGTGTATGCGTTATTTTAGTTATTATGGTGTTACCATGAGAACGTGATGAACCGAATTTGACTGACCAAGTGGAGGTCCGAATTTGGGGGCGTCACAGTATAATCAACTTATGTTGAATTAATATTTTGTGTATCATAAATATCTAAACAAAAGATTACACATTAATTATATTCTGTACACCAAATGGACCGTATTGGAAACATTAATATGGTAATTAGTTGGATACCATTAACCACCTAAATGGTTACCAATTACTAGTGATTTGGATACTGTATACTACTTGTAATTGTAATGATAGTGACGATGTTTCATATCAGGTTCCGTCACAGCCCTTGAGTTGGAAATAAATAGTCATTTCAAGTATTTATTCTTTGCCATTGGAGCATCCATTCAAGTATGGCACCATTGCTTTCCAATCATTGTAATCGATGGCATGTTCATACAATCAACTTATGGGGGGGGCACTACTGATAACAAGCACACAAGATGCAAACCGAAACATTGTTCCAATTGCTTTTGTAGTGGTTGACAGCGAAAATGAATTATCTTGGAGATGGTTTTTCGTAAATTTGAGAATTGCTTGTGGAGTTAGGGAAGGCCAGTGCATTATTTAAGATAGACATGAAGTCATTATACAAGAACTGAATTTTGTGTTTTCGGATGTCATGCATGGTTCATGTACATACCATGTACTGAAAAATTTTAAAAACAGATTCAGAAAGAGAGGAGAAGAACTTAAACAGGCTTACAATGGGGCTTGTACAGCTTACACTATTGAACAATTCAACAAACACATGGCTAAACCTGATGCCATTGATCCTCGAATAAGGACATATTTGGAGGAAGAGTTCAAGTTGGAGAAGTGCACCAGGCTCCATGGGACTGTAAGCAGATACTCAACAATGACTTCGAACACCACCGAATCTATTAATAATGTAATCAAGTTGATCAGGGATCTTCGAGTTGCGTCAATGATTGAATGCCTATGTTGTCTGGGTCAAAGATGGTATTTCACAAACAAACAAGCAGTCATATCAACATTCACAACACTTTCCACAACAACTGAGGGGAGGTTGCAATCTAATATCATTAAATCAAAGAAACTTAACGTAATTAATACAAATTTAAAATTATTACATCCAAAGTTGCATTTGCATTTTATGGAAACCTATTTGTTCACTATTGGTTACTTGTATATGCTGATAATTTTAACAACATTAAAAATAAATGCAATTATTTCGATGCAAAAAACTAAATATTTATGCATACTAACGACACACTTAATTTGTGTTGTAGGTTGAGACATCAAATGTGACACCCCCAAATTCGGATATCTTCTAACCCGACATATGGTGCTACACGGTACTACCATTCACACATACATTCAATTGAAAAGTCTCAAAGGAACGAATATGTCTTCTATATATTCAAAATAATATTAACATTCCCCCAGGTTCTTTATAACCATTACATTGTTCTTATCATAATATCAAATATATTAAAATCATTCATCCTATGCTATTACATAAGTATTCTACGGGTTCGTCTTCGCCTTGCCTTTATCCTTGCCGGAGCCTTCGGTCCGTTCGATCTTAGCTTTGTTCATATGGTTCAAGCAAGAGTGAGCATGACTAGCTCAGCAAGTACAACAATTCTAATAAACAACATGCTTAAAACATAGAAATCATATATCTCCAATAACTAAACAATAGTTACGAAGTACTATCGATAATTTAAAATAGCACTTCTTTTCCTTCAAAACGTTTTACAATAACAATATTCAGTAAAACATCAATTCCGGTCCAAGACCTTGAGCATTTCATAAGTTCTTTTGAAAAGGACATCCCGGCACTAAGTTCGTAAGTCCGACATTTCTTACGAGCACGTCTAGGTGATCAGCCTATAGTACTCTATGTTGATCAACATTACATTCATTAAACGTATGTGTGTTTAAGTTGTGGCAACCTCACGTTCCTGTGACGACAAAACTTTTTTAGCATACTCAGTCTTCGTTTGAAAATCACACCAATATAACTTGGTAAACATTGACCATGCTTGATAGAAACATAATAAAAGTCTAGCCGAAAGAGTTGGCTTTGACTTCATCATACAAGACTTCATGCGTAAGGATACATGAATTACAAAGCTTGCCCAGATTGAACTAGAACAAGGGTTAGAATACTTGCCTTTAGCGTCTGCTATTGTTAATAACACGTTCTCGTTTAAGTCTTTAAGTCTCTACAGTAAATGATAACATCACATAACACATTAGGTCATGAATGAACATACATGGTTCCTAATGAATCTTACCCTTCTTCTCAATCTAATTATGACTTAGATTATTTATTATTGGTTCTAGCTTTTTCGATATAGTTCACATTGTTCTTACGTTCATGTTCAATTCATTGTCATTAACATTTAGTCATCATACCCTAAGGTTTAACAATACCTTATAATGTTACAATTAATCTTTACTTCTTTGATAAACTGTTACCATTCTTTCTCTACTTGTAAACCTTCTTCTTTGTCGAAACCTAGGGGTCGGCAATCGCGCAGCCACCAACCCTTCCTTCTCTATGCCATTTCATGGCCATCCACTCTGCAGATGGCTAAGGATCGAACTTCAATACCGAGGCGCGAGTCTATGTGCTACATGTCGCGCTGCAACGCAAAACTTTAGTAGGTTATGACATACATGTGCTGGTGTCAGTAAGCGCCATCATTTGCTCAGGGTTGGCCATATGGCTGACTCTGTGCCTCAGATAGCTTTGACAGATTTTTCAACTTTGCAAAATTCTCGGACGCATAACTTCTTCGTTATAAGTCCGAATTAGCTCGTTCAAGAGCCTACGGTTCACAAATTACATACTCTATACGATCATGTAAGAATTTTATCTATTTAACTTCGTTTGCTAAAAAATCACCTATTAGTTCATTTTTAACGAAAACGGTAAACATTCGTGAACTTTCAACGCTCGTTTCTTCGTTCTAAGTCGGAATCCGGTCATTTTTGAGTTCGCAACTCTATAATGCCAAATATGACTTGTCTCTAAGGTTAGGGCATTATGGTCATTAGAACATCCCACCTCCTTTAATCACCTCATTACTATTCATTACTTGCTAAGCACAACACTTATCCTTTACTTGGTCATTACTTAAAGTACTTGGTCATTACATAAAGTTCTTGTCCACCAATTCACCCATGGGTTGCTCCATGGATCCTAATTATCCAATGGATCATGATTTGCGACCTAGTCCACTTAGATTAACTACATCCTTTGGGCTTGCATTACTTTTAGTTTGGGCTTTTGATTAACAAACACTTAGGTTTGTACATCCAATTCCTATTGGACTCTACCAATTTGTTAACAATCCTATAAGTCTCACTTAATTGGCTAAAAGCCTTATTACATATACTATACGTATAATCCTTGTATTCTAGCTCGTATATTAATTCATAATATACGTTATTCCATTCTTCATACATACTCGTATAATACTTTGTATTATACTTGTATTCAATACCTCGTACAAAACTTACGTATCATACGATCAATACACTCTCTTCTTAACGCTTAATATTCCTAACGTTCTCTAATTAAGTTTGCATGCAAAATATTGTGTTTTCCATACTTAGATTATTATTACATAATCCATCTCACCTTGACATTATAACGTTACTTATTTCTCGGAAGTTCAAAAATAATTCCCAAGCGGAAATTGATGAATAGTGTTTTTCAGAAAATTTCTCGGAAAACATTTTTTTTCGTCTTGAAAATTCAAACACTTTAATTCTCTTACGTAGTTAAAATACTATGACGTTCCGATGTTTCTAGGTTATAAAACGACATTCATCTTACTAACACATAATAATAATAACAATTAATATTATTTTATTCATTATTAAATTATTTTACAAAGGATCCGAATTTCTCGGTCGTTACATTCTTCCCCCCTTATAAAGATTCTGTCCCCAGAATCTCGCCTCTTATTATTCAAACAACTGAGGGTAATCCTTCTTTATCTTTTCTTCCAATTCCCACGTTGCTTCTTCCGCATCGTGGTTCTTCCATATCACTTTCACGGAAGGTATAACTTTATTCCGCAGAACTTATTCTTTTCTATCGACAATTTGAATTGGAGTCTCTTCGTACGTTAAGTCCTTCTCGATATGAATAGGCTCATATTCTATCACGTGCTAATAATCCGGCTTATAAGGATGCAATACCGATACATGAAACACGTTATGTATTCGTTCTAGGTCTGGAGGTAATGCTATCATATAAGCTACCTCACCTACCCGTTTTAATACTTCAAAAGGTCTTATAAACCTCAGACTTAAATTTTCCTTCTTTCCAAAGCATATCTTTCCTTTCCAAGGAGATACCTTTAGAAATACGTAAAAGCCTACTTCAAAGTCCCTATTTTCTCAATGCAAGTTCGCATACTTCTTTTGTCTGTCTTGAGTTGCAATGGAGACGCATTCTTATCAGCTTGACAATATCCGCTGTTTGCTGCACCAATTCTGGCCCTAGCATTCGGCCTTCTCCCACTTCATCCCAATAAAATGGTGTTCTGCACTTCCTCCCATACAAAGCTTCGTAAGGCGGCATACTTATACTTGCATGATAACTATTGTTATATGCAAATTCTACTAATGGTAGATGATCATCCCAACTACCCTTGAAATCCATGACGCAAGATCTTAATATATCTTCTAACATCTGAATTATTCTCTCGCTTTGTCCATTAATTTGTGGATGATATGCTGTACTCAGCTTCAACTGCGTTCCCAACTACTCTTGTAGACTCCTCCAAAAGTTTGATTTGAATCGTGGGTCATGATCTGACACAATTGATACTGGTGCTCCATGTCTGGAAATTATTTCCTTAACATAGAGTCTAGCTAACTGATCTAAGTTATACTTGACCCTAATTGGCAAAAAGTGAGCCGACTTCGTCAATCGGTCCACTATTACCCAAATCGCATCATACCCTTTCGTTGTAGTCGGAAGTCCCACTACAGAGTCCATAGTGATATGCTCCCACTTTCACTCCGGAATCTCCAATGACTGTAACAAGCCACTTGGTCGTTGATGTTCGGCCTTAATTTTCTGGCAAGTCAAGCACCTACTCACATACTCTACTATCTCTCTCTTCATGTTCCGTCACCAAAAACTCTGTCGAAGGTCTTGATACATCTTAGTACTACCAGGATGAATCGAAAACCTCAAACTATGAGCCTCTTGTAACACCTGCTCCTTTAATTCCGTCTCATTCTGAATCAAAATTCTTCCTTCAAATCTTAATAATCCCTCATTATCAAGACTATACTTAGTATCTTTTTCATTGGTTAGCCGCTCCTTTATTCGATCACACTCATAAGTTTTGAGTTGCATCTCCTTAACTCTCTCTACGATGGTAGATTGCATCTTCGTCGCAAACAGTATTTGTCCTGCTTCACTTGGTAACTTCACTTCTAATTCCATCCTAGCCATCTCTGTTATTAACTCAGTTTGAGCCGTTAATAAAGATAACTTTTCCCGAACCTTCCTACTTAAGCCGTCGACAACTACATTGGCTTTTCCAAGGTGATACAGGATTTCACAGTCGTAATCCTTTATCAATTCCAGCCATCTCCTCTGCCTCATATTCAACTCCTTCTGTGTGAAGATATATTTTAGACTCTTATGGTCCCTATATATCTCATATTTTTCTCCGTAAAGATAATGTCTCCATATCTTTAGAGCAAAAACTATTGCGGCCAGATCATGAGTAGGGTAAACTTTCTCATAATCCTTCAACTACCTTGATGCATACACAATGACCTTGCCATGTTGCATGAGCACACAACCAAGTCCTCTATGCGAAGCATCGCTATAAACTACGAAATTTCTTGTGTCATCGGGTAATGACAAATAGGCACTTCACTCAATCTCTTCTTCAGTTCTTGAAAATTGTCCTCGCATTTATCCGTCCACACGTATTTCACCGTCTTCCTTGTCAAGTTAGTCAACGAAGTATCTATCTTCGAAAAATCCTGGATGAATCTCTGATAATAACCCGCTAACCCTAGGAAACTCCGCACCTCGGTCGGCGTTTTTGGTTGTTCCCAATTCATCACGCCTTCCACCTTCGTTGGATCTACCAAAATCCGCTCATGGTCAATGACATGACCTAAAAATTGTACCTTTTCCAACCAAAATTCACACTTAGTGAACTTTACATACAACTTCTCCTTCCTTAGTGTTTCTGTGACGCCCCCAAAATAGGTATACATCACCCATCTTGAGTCACCAAATACATGGTATAGAATACAAATACAAACTTAATTATACAACCATCGTGTAATATACGACAAAACATAGCTGAGAGTTTAAACAGAAATATTGCCTTCTAGACAATATCCACTCTCAAATAGAGTCCTCATTACATTTATTGTCATACTATTTTATAGAATAGTGAGGACTACTAATACACCATCTCTCGGACCATCACTCGCTCCCCGACTAGTCCCAGCCACGCTTCTCATTTCCTCAAGAGAACAATGAAAGCAAAAGGGTGAGCTCAACTAGCCCAAAGAAAAATATTATGACTAAGATAATGCAGAATAAATTATCATTAGTCTTCAACAATGCTAAACTGATAAAATACAATAGACATCAAGTTTAACTGCAGCAGAATAAGCAATCCATTAGAAGAGTCAAGTAGAGTATGATATCTACTATCTTCTATGATTTAAAATGTTTTCATCAATTTTTATCGCTAAGACTCAGCTTAATAAATAAACCACATCATTGAACCATCCCTGCACTACGGGCCAAGGATATTCATTAAATCATCAATGGTCATGACTATACCAAATAATCCCTGGTCATAATCATACCAAAAACTATCCATCAATGCACTATAAGCCACTGAGGACTTTTATCACATCATTTATAACATTACAGGTCATGATTATACCGAATGATCCCTGGTCATAATCATACCAAGTCCATCTATGCACGTAAGCCAAAGATGACTTTCATCACAATATAAGCATGAGGATGATGACAATGACATAATAATTCAATAAAACAAGTTCAAGAATAAATTTTAAAGATTTATAAGTTAATTTATCCTGAAATCAATTACGTCCAAATTGTCAACATGATACTGCTTTGTGGAGTAAAATTCAAAAATGCTAAGAAGAATATTTCCATGAAAAGATACTGGATAAAGCACAAATATCCAGGATATTCTACTAATTTCATGGAATATAGAAGTCAAAACTTTAATCAACTAAGTATAATAGAATATATGAAACTGCAAATGGATTTTTGCCCACCATGCGGTAATCCACGTAGACGGATCATTTCCACAATTTAATAAGGAATGAATACGAAGGATCATTCACCATGCATGTGGTAATTCACATAGACGGGTTATTCCAACAGAATAATAAAGAATGGAATAATGTAAGAATTCACCGATTCTGCGATAGAATCGCATGCATGAAAGTTATTCCCAATGTAATAATAAAGAATGGAACCAAGTCATGCGTAATCCGCATGCAGGCATATGATATTCCAAATGTAATAATAAAGAATTGAACCAAGTCACGCGTAATCCGCATGCATGTGATGTTCCAACGTAATAATAAAGAATGGAATAACAATGAGAATTCACCAGGCATGCGATAAACTACACAGACAGGTTATTCCAATAGAATAATAAAGAACGGAACCAGGTCATGCGTAATCCACATAGACATTATGTTCCAACTGTTAGGTTTGGAATATTCATGTGCGCAATCAAATTGCATAAAAAGTGCTGAAGCGTGTAAAAATCAGAGTTTAAAAAATTTACAAACCATATACCCGGATCACCCTTTATGCACAATTATTAATTAAACGAAAAGATAAAGAATAAAATCATACCCTTGAAGATCGAGCTTCCTCAGGTACAAGTTCACCTCCAAATCCTTTCGCGTTCAACTTGAATCTACCGGGTTTTGTTCCTTCCTTTGATCAACGTTAGCCACCCATATGTTTGGCCTCTGAGGTGATCCACCAAGGAATAATAATGATTCAAGAAAAGGGTGGTTGGCTAAGCCCTAGTTTTTCTATCTCTATAGAAAGGGTGTACTCTCCCAACAATTGGAATTATGTCGATGTATGTAAAAAGTCAACAACCCCACCACCCATAATAAGACTCTCTTATTTATAGATGTGGGCAACCCACCTTAACAATTAAGGAATTGAGTTTTATTTAATTAATTAAATTCTTTTAATTAATTAAGCTCCCTAATCTTATTAGGGATAATTAATTAAACTCTTTTAACTAATTTTCCTTCCTAATCCAATTAGAATAAATGAGAGTACTTATATTAAATTAATTTCTAAACTCTTTTAGAAATTAAAATAATAATAATTGTAATAATATTAATAAGACTCCTCTTATTAATTTATATTTAATATTTCTAAAATATTAAATAATAAATATTAAGCTATTTAATTTATTCTATCACCATAGATTAAATTAAATATACTTAACATATTATTACGATTATGCCATTAACTTCTTAAATAATTATTCTTCCTTTTATGGTGTGACCCTTTAGGTTCTCCATATTAAACCTATGTGAATAAATCAATTAGAACAATTCTAATCTTATTTAAATAAATAAATTAAACAATTAATTTATTTAAATAAATAATATTTATTCTACAATAGGGATAAGCCTCCTAATGCGATCAACGACTTTCCGGATAATATAGATTTCAACATTAATCATAAAAGAACCTTTGAGTAAATAGTTACTGTATGAATTCAATCCTTCCACCATACAATGTCCCAATTAAATATAAGACATGGAATTACCACAAGTCTTATTTTATTTAATTATATGTATTTCGATCCTTAAATGCACAACTCCAAATAATGCAAATTAGAAACTCCTTTCTAATTTCATTACGCCTTAACCAAGGACTCTTCGGGTTGTCATTTATCGAATCACATAGACATTTCTCTTTTTTATTAGAAGTGGTAGATTCTTTATCGATCATACATTATCTCCATGTATAACTTATTATACCCAAGCATACCCTTTGATATACCCTATGGGTCTTAAGGAATAAGTCAAAGTATAACTCATCATACACAAGATACTATGATGATCTCAAGTCCAAGGATTACTTGTACTACTATCACTACAGAATTCCTATTGACAGCAGCAAATAAAACTCCATTAGGTATTCCTTAGCGAGTCACGCTCAAAGGAACTTATTCTCTAATAAGCACCTACATACTTGCTTTAGTGTCTCCACACAAATGATCATGAGATCAATCATCCTCATCCAATGAGCAAGCAACGTATGTACCAATCTATCCGAATTCACTAATCCCCAATTTAGTAATCCAATGATTGGGAACTATTTTAGTTTTAAGCTTTCTAAGAATTTAGATCTCATTAGAATGATCATCATCATTATTCTAAAAGCGTTGCTTAAAACTATGGGTTTATCACATATTATAAAACAGCATCATGTAGATAATTAAAAGCCTTTAATAAATTAATATTTTTTATTAATAAATGAATAAGATTGTTATAAAGTATATGCTTTATCATCAAACATGATTAGCTTGTGTGCATATTACTTTCAATCTCCCACTTGCACTAAAGCCAATCGCCATTGTATCTTATACTCTTCTTCTCTAAGTGATGATTATCCTGCTGTTGGATAAGCTTTAGTTAATGGATATGTAATGTTGTTCATGAGAGTCCACTATCTCTATAGTGATTTCCCATATTTCAATGATTCTAATAATCAAATGAAAGTGCCACAACACATGTTTAGATCCAAGATGAGACTTAGGAACTATTCCTAGTTCTGTAATGAACTTTTAATCCAAACAATCAACTTGTAGCTTTATTTATAGCTATTTACTTTGTCTTTATCACTAAACCAACAACTCTTTGCTGTTTGGAACCTTTCCAATTCACTACACCACTGTTCAAGGTAACACTTTACCTTAAAGTGGATTTTCGGTCGTCTTGGTCTATCTGAAAAACTTGAGTCTGTTAAGCCCTCTAGTTTTAATTAAGACCCACCATGAATATGATCACATCCTTAGTGCCGGTTAAGCATTTTAAGATGTTTTTCATTGACTCATAGTGAACTTCTCCATAATATGACTGATCAACATCAGGTCTCGTATATTTCATTGCATACATGATAGTTACTCATGTGATCTCTTTTTGAGTCTTTGGGGACTATTAAGAGAGATACACTCCATAAATTCATCGACATGAGACAACTCTTGAGTTTGCCATGCTAAACGACTTTAGCATCAAATGAATATACATTCCTTGGGTTAAGTCGAGCATCCTCTTGAATCTATCTATATAGATTTTATATCCCCAATTAAGATACTCTTCCAAATCATTCATGGAGGAATGTTTAGACAACTTTATCTTTACTGATTGTAGCATTGGTATGTAATTCCTCATCCGTAGTATATCAACATATAGTACTAGGAATGTCACGATGCTCCCAACGACCTTTGTATACACACTAGGTTCATTCTTATTTTGATAAAATCAAACTCTTTTGATTGCCTCATCGAAACGAATGTTCCATATTTGAGAAACTTGCTTCAATCCATTTCTCCGAGTGTTCACAACACTTACCTCATCGTATGTAATCGGATCATCATCTTCTATGATGTGTACCTCATCATCATCATCTATGATGAATCCATACCTCCTAGGTATCTTCTGTACTATTCCGATTTATTATCTTGTGGGTACAACAGTCTATCTATAGGTTCCTCTTATTTGACTTATAGTGTTTTGTGGTTCTTGAACTTTTCAAGATCTATTATCCTCCCACTAGCCCCTTCAATGATAAACACATTTATCTTAGAAGGCAGCGTGTTTCACAATAAACACCTTTTGCTAAGCAAGATTATAGAACATATACCCTAAACTTACTTTAGGATGTCCCACAAATCGACACTTGTCAAATCTTGTCCCAAGCTTATCCTTTGAAACCTTTTCACATAAGTTGGACAACCACTTATCTTAACATACTTAAGATTAGGAATCCTCCATGTCCATAACTTTTATGGAGTCTTGGGGCTGGATTTTGAGGTTACCTTTTCATAGATATGAAGTCATTTCTAGGACATGACCCTAGAAGGATACTGGAATGTCGGTAAAATCATTATAGACCGCACCATGTCCAACAAGGTATGATTTTTTCCTTTTAGATAAATCAATCAATTATTGCGTATCAGGAGGCATCCATTATGAGAAAACCATTTGAGATGATCTAGAAACTTATTGCACAAGTATTTATTCCTTGATCTAATCAAAGAATCTTAATACTTTGTCAATTTGTTTCACTTCTGAATTCTTTGAACCTTTCAAATAATTCATACTTGTATTTCAGCAAATACATACATTCAACTCTTTGAATGATCATCTCCTTTTCTTATACTAGTTTGTTCAATTTGCAAAATTATTTTCGCGTAAGTCAAGTATACAAAATCCATTAAGTAATATTCCAGTTCTATACAAAACATTATTATTATAAATAGAACAACAATTGTTCTTAATTATAATACCAAAGATTTCATTGTCCAACAATAAAATGGAAATAATGTTTCTAACAAGAATTGGTATACAATAACAACTTATCGACTTAATAGATTTGCCTAAGCGATCTAAAACTATGAGTTTCTATAGCTAATGCAAAGAACTTTGCTTCATTTTCCACACATAGGATTACTTATCTTTGTTTAACTTTCCACTTCGCTTGGTCCCTTCATAAATCTATATTTATGATAACCAAAGTCGGTATCCAATACCCAAGTAGAACCTCGACTTAAAGAAAAATTATTTTAAATCATGAACAAATTTGTATTTGTAACCAAAACTTCACTAAGCTTCTTTGGTTAGCCTCAAAGAAGATGCTTCTCGCAGCTTTATTTCAAAGTGTCCAGGCTTATAGCGTTGGAAGCAAACTCCTTTGCTATCCGTGATCGCTTTTATTCTTATTATCCTTTGTTTATGCCTTCTGTTTACCTTCTTTGAATCGCTTCTTCTTTCGAAGATCCTTTGGCCCCTACCAAGAAGACTTGATCTTTCTTGGTTGGAAAGTGACTCTCAACATTTTTCAATATGTTAAGCAAATCAATGAGGTCGATATCTAGCTTGTTCATATAAAAATTCACAACAATTATGAAAGGAGTCCGGAGTGAGTGCAAGATCAAATCTCTACTCAACTCTCCATCCATGACAAAACCCGTTGTCCTAATTGATCAATCAAATTAATTATGTTAAGAACTTTTTATGCATCTTATAGTGTCATTGGCCATTCTAGATCGGAAGAGCTCCTTAGATATCTCGATATATATCGGTCCCACTTTCCTCACCATCAACTACTTGATGTGCGGGAATATAGTAGGAGCATCCATAGTTTCATCTTGACGTCAAGCTCGTTACTCATAGATGCGAGCATGATGCATTGAATCAACATGCATCATCTTGACACTTTCTAAAAGTAGCAATCTCTTCCTCGAGGCATTGTGCAAACATTGCGAGGATAGGCGTATTAAGGACATAAGATAACTTTTCAACTATGAGAACTATTCTCAAATTCCTTAACCAATCCGCTTAATTTTACCCGTTAATTTAGCATTTAATATGCTTCGCATTGATAGTAATTTTAGACATTGTAAAATTTCGTAAATGAATTTGTAATTAACAACATTTTAACATACATTTTTTATTAATTACCAAAATAATTTAGGTCTTGTTTTAAATTGGTATCTCCCACTATTTTCTTCAAACTATATTACCCTCACTTATATAGTTCGGAAAAATCTAATTAAAGATTAGCTAGTGAGAATAAGGATCCCATTTCAAATGTATATAGCCTTGTGGTGACACAAACAAACTATATATAAATAAATAGGTAGACAACTTTTGTCAATTACATCAACTATGCAACTCCTTTTCTTTTGCCTCTTAGATTATTTTGATCAAGTGGTGGCACATCCAATCAAAATTATCCAAGTTAAGTAAGTCCCACCTAGCACTCCATATATTCAAAAAGAAAAATATCATCCTTGTCGTGACACAACAAAAATAATATTGTTCAAATTTCTTTATAAGCATCAAATGTGATAAATTAACATCTTAAATACTTAATACTTGCCTTGTGGTGACACAACAAACTCATATTAAATATTTAATACTCTATTAATTTTATCATGCTAGAAGGCGCGCTCGATATTCCAAATATCTTTGAACGCTTAGGACATAATATAAAAAATTGAGGGTTTGTTATTAATTTGTCTCATCTTGTTTAGCTATGCATGCATATATATATATAAAAATACGCTATTATATTAATGAACATGCGAAGCATGTTTGCATAATATATAATATATATATATATATAGTATAAGCATGCACATATAGAATACTATATTCTACTCTTGATTGATTATGGACTTTTATTCTAGTTTGGTTCACTAGAGCCACCAAGTGAACCAAAAGGTCAAACCCTAGGGGTGCAAGAAATAACATTTAAATATAACTATTACATTTAAACCCTGCTCCATTACAAACGGGTCTTCAAGCGCCTTGTTCCTTGATCTCCAATTTTTCAAAATTAATTCTAACTATTCCTATTACAAAACTATTTAAAATAAATAAAACCTTGATCGCGTGATCGAGGGAAGTACATAGGAGGGAGATAGAATTTACATTAAGAAAAATTAGAGAAGACGAGGTACGCAGACCCCATTTAATAAAACCCATACATTCATGCATCCAACTAAAATAAAATCCAATCATATTGGTCAATAGTCCATAATCAATCACATTTATTATCATACACATCACCATATGCATCAATAAATAACATTCATCTTATGAATAATAATCATTTAATATATATATTGATATCATTTAATGGGCAAATTTAGTTAGTATAAAATCTATTTTTGAATCAAAATAAACTCCTTTATTTTAATCCAAATTTAAATCAAAATAAAACTATTTTATTTTAATTTATCCAATTTTGAATAAAATAAACTATTTTATTTTAATCAAAATTTTAATCAAAATAAACTCCTTTATTTTAATTAATTATGGAATCCAATTCCATATATATATATAAAAAATTATTAAAGGAAACACTAATTCTTTTCCTATTCACAAATAAACTCTTTTTTATTTTGAATAATATGAAATCTTATTTCATATTTAAATAAACTCCTTTATTTAAGGAAACACGGATTTTCTTTCCTATTCACAAATAAACTCTTTTATTTTGAATAATATGAAATCTTATTTCATATCTAAACAAACTCCTTTATTTAAGGAAAGATGGATTTACTTCCTATTCACAAATAAACTCTTTTATTTTGAATAATATGAAATCTTATTTCATATCTAAATAAACTCCTTTATTTAAGGAAACATATAATCCAATTTCAACTCCAATTAGTTATCATAGAATCCAATTCTAACTCTAATTAGTTAGCATGAAATTTTAATTTTAAAATTAAAATAAACCTTTTATTTTAAAATTAAAATAAATTTTTATTTTAATTATAAAATAATTAAAATATATAATATATATATATATATATATATATTATATATACTAACTGCCTCGGATTCATGTTACATACCTGTAATATTATATATATATATATATATATATATATATATATCTACGAAAAACTAAGAAACTAAGAAACCATGCATTCCTGGACGAATTAGTAGTCTTTAAAATAAAAAAAAAGCACGTGGCCTTTAATATTTCCGTGCATGAATCTCAAAATTTTGTAGGCTTCCTTTTATTTTTTATTTTTTTTTTAAAGCACGTGGCAGGTTTTTTTTTTTTTTTTTTTTTAGATAAATTTTATACAATAAAATTATGCCCAAAAAAAATTGTTCTAAACACATATCAATATACATATCAAATTTAAAATAATTAATAATTTGCATAAAGGTTTGGCTCTGATGCCACTGTTAGGTTTGGAATATTCATGTGCGCAATCAAATTGCATAAAAAGTGCGGAAGCGTGTAAAAATTAGAGTTTAAAAAATTTACAAACCATATACCCGGATCACCCTTTATGCACAATTATTAATTAAACGAAAAGATAAAGAATAAAATCATACCCTTGAAGATCGAGCTTCCTCAGGTACAAGTTCACCTCCAAATCCTTTCGCGTTCAACTTGAATCTACCGGGGTTTTGTTCCTTCCTTTGATCAACGTTAGCCACCCATATGTTTGGCCTCTAGAGGTGATCCACCAAGGATAATAATAATGATTCAAGAAAAGGGTGGTTGGCTAAAGCCCTAGTTTTTCTATCTCTATAGAAAGGTGTACTCTCCCAACAATTGGAATTATATCGTATGTAGAAAAAAAGTCAACAACCCCCACCACCCATAATAAGACTCTCTTATTTATAGATGTGGGCAACCCACCTTAACAATTAAGGAATTGAGTTTTATTTAATTAATTAAATTCTTTTAATTAATTAAGCTCCCTAATCTTATTAGGGATAATTAATTAAACTCTTTTAACTAATTTTCCTTCCTAATCCAATTAGGAATAAATGAGAGTACTTATATTAAATTAATTTCTAAACTCTTTTAGAAATTAAAATAATAATAATTGTAATAATATTAATAAGACTCCTCTTATTAATTTATATTTAATATTTTTAAAATATTAAATAATAAATATTAAGCTATTTAATTTATTCTATCACCATAGATTAAATTAAATATACTTAACATATTATTACGATTATGCCATTAACTTCTTAAATAATTATTCTTCCTTTTATGGTGTGACCCTTTAGGTTCTCCATATTAAATCGGTTGTGAATAAATCAATTAGAATAATTCTAATCTTATTTAAATAAATAAATTAAACAATTAATTTATTTAAATAAATAATATTTATTCTACAATAGGATAAGCCTCCCTAGCGATCATCAACGACTTTCCGATAATATAGATTTCAACATTAATCATAAAAGAACCTTTGAGTAAATAGTTACCGTACAATTCAATCCTTCCACCATACAATGTCCCAATTAAATATAAGACATGGAATTACTGTCAAGTCTTATTTTATTTAATTATATGTATTTCGATCCTTAAATGCACAACTCCAAATAATGCAAATTAGAAACTCCTTTATAATTTCATTCTGCCTTGGCCAAGGACTACTGGGTTGTCATTTATCGAATCACATAGACATTTCTCTTCTTTATTAGAAGTGGTAGATTCTTTATCGATCATACATTATCTCCATGTACAACTTATTATACCCAAGCATACCCTTTGATATACCCTAAGGGTCTTAAGGAATAAGTCAAAGTATAGCTCATCATCATACACAAGATACTATGATGATCTCAAGTCCAAGGATTACTTGTACTACTATCACTACAGAATTTCTATCGACAGCAAATAAAACTCCATTAGGTATTCCTTAGCGAGCCAATGCTCAAAGGAACTTATTCTCTAATAAGCACCTACATACTTGCTTTAGTGTCTCCACACAAATGATCATGAGATCAATCATCCTCATCAAATGAGCAAGCAACGAACGTATGTACCAATCTATCCGGATTCACTAATCCCCAATTTAGTAATCCAATGATTGGGAACTATTTTAGTTTTAAGCTTTCTAAGAATTTAGATCTCATTAGAATGATCATCATCATTATTCTAAAAGCGTTGCTTAAAACTATGGGTTTATCACATATTATAAAACAAAGATCATCATAGATAATTAAAAGCCTTTAATAAATTAATATTTTTATTAATAAATGAATAAGATTGTTATAAAGTATATGCTTTATCATCAAACATGATTAGCTTGTGTGCATATTACTTTCAATCTCCCACTTGCACTAAAAGCCAATCGCCATCAGATCTTATACTCTTTCTTCTCTAAGTGGCGATTATCCTGTTTGTTGGATAAGCTTTAGTTAATGGATATGTAATGTTGTTCATGAGAGTCCACTATCTCTATAGTGATTTCCCATATTTCAATGATTCTAATAATCAAATGAAAGTGCCACAACACATGTTTAGATCCAAGATGAGACTTAGAACTATTCCTAGTTCGTAAATGAACTTTTAATCCAAACAATCAACTTGTAGCTTTATTTATAGCTATTTACTTTGTCTTTATCACTAAACCAACAACTCTTTCTTTGTTTGGAACCTTTCCAATTCACTACACCACTGTTCAAGGTAACACTTTACCTTAAAGTGGATTTTCGGTCGTCTTGGTCTATCTGAAAAACTTGAGTCTGTTAAGCCCTCTAGTTTTAATTAAGACCCACCATGAATATGATCACATCCTTAGTGCCGGTTAAGCATTTTAAGATGTTTTTCATTGACTCATAGTGAACTTCTCCATAATATGACTGATCAACATCAGGTCTCGTATATTTCATTGCATACATGATAGTTACTTATGTGATCTCTCTTTTGGAGTCTTTGGGGACTATTAAGAGAGATACACTCCATAGCTCATCAAACATGAGACAACTCTTGGAGTTTGCCATGCTAAACGACTTTAGCATCAAATGAATATACATTCCTTGGGTTAAGTCGAGCATCCTCTTGAATCTATCTATATAGATTTTTATATCCCCAATTAAGATACTCTTCCAAATCATTCATGGAGGAATGTTTAGACAACTTTATCTTTACTGATTGTAGCATTGGTATGTAATTCCTCATCCGTAGTATATCAACATATAGTACTAGGAATGTCACGATGCTCCCACTGACCCTTTTGTACACACTAGGTTCATTCTTATTTTTGATAAAATCAAACTCTTTTGATTGCCTCATCAGAACGAATGTTCCATATTTGAGAAACTTTCTTCAATCCATTTCTCCGAGTGTTCATAACACTTACCTCATCATCGATGTAATCGGATCATCATCTTCTATGATGTGTACCTCATCATCATCATCATCTATGATGAATCCATACCTCCTAGGTATCTTCTAATGCTTTATTCCAGATTTACGATTCTTTGTGGTACAACAGTCTATCTATAGGTTCCTCTTATTTGACTTATAGTGTTTTGTGGTTCTTGAACTTTTCAAGATCTATTATCCTCCCACTAGCCCTTTCAATGATAAACACATTTATCTTAGAAGGCGCGTGTTTCTGAATAAACACACTTTTGCTAAGCAAGATTATAGAACATATACCCTAAACTTACTTTAGGATGTCCCACAAATCGACACTTGTCAAATCTTGTCCCAAGCTTATCCTTTGAAACCTTTTCACATAAGTTGGACAACCACTTATCTTAACATACTTAAGATTAGGAATCCTCCATGTCCATAACTTTTATGGAGTCTTGGGGCTGGATTTTGAGGTTACCTTTTCATAGATATGAAGTCATTTCTAGGACATGACCCTAGAAGGATACTGGAATGTCGGTAAAATCATTATAGACCGCACCATGTCCAACAAGGTATGATTTTTTCCTTTTAGATAAATCAATCAATTATTGCGTATCAGGAGGCATCCATTATGAGAAAACCATTTGAGATGATCTAGAAACTTATTGCACAAGTATTTATTCCTTGATCTAATCAAAGAATCTTAATACTTTGTCAATTTGTTTCACTTCAATTCTTTTTGAACCTTTCAAATAATTCATACTTGTATTTCAAAGAAATACATACATTCAACTCTTCAATGATCATCTCCTTTTCTTATACTAGTTTGTTCAATTTGCAAAATTATTTTCACGAAGTCAAGTATACAAAATCCATTAAGTAATATTCCAGTTCTATACAAAACATTATTATTATAAATAGAACAACAATTGTTCTTAATTATAATACCAAAGATTTCATTGTCCAACAATAAAATGGAAATAATGTTTCTAACAAGAATTGGTATACAATAACAACTTATCGACTTAATAGATTTGCCCAGTAGCGCGAAGGCTAAACTATGAGTTTCTATAGCTAATGCAGCAACCTTTGCTTCATTTTCCACACATAGGATTACTTATCTTTGTTTAACTTTCCACTTCTGCTTGGTCCCTTCATAAATCTATATTTATGATAACCAAAGTCGGTATCCAATACCCAAGTAGAACCTTGACTTAAAGAAAAATTATTTTAAATCATGAACAAATTTGTATTTGTAACCAAAACTTCACTAAGCTTCTTTGGTTAGCCTCTCAAGAAGATGCTTCTCGCAGCTTTATTTCCAAAGGTCCGTGCTTATAGCGGTGGAAGCAAACTCCTTTGCTATCCGTGACGCTTTTATTCTTATTATCCTTTGTTTATGCCTTTCTGTTTACCTTCTTTGAATCGTTCTTCTTTTGTAAGATCCTTTGGCCCCTACCAAGAAGACTTGATCTTTCTTGGTTGGAAAGTGACTCTCAACATTTTTCAATATGTTAAGCAAATCAATGAGGTCGATATCTAGCTTGTTCATATAAAAATTCACAACAATTATGAAAGGAGTCCGGAGTGAGTGCAAGATCAAATCTCTACTCAACTCTCCATCCATGACAAAACCCGTTGTCCTAATTGATCAATCAAATTAATTATGTTAAGAACTTTTGTCTGCATCTTTATAGTGTCATTGGCCATTCTAGATCGGAAGAGCTCCTTAGATATCTCGATATATATCGGTCCCATTTTCCTCACCATCAACTACTTGATGTGCGGGAATATAGTAGAGCATCCATAGTTTCATCTTGACGCCAAGCTCGTTACTCATAGATGCGAGCATGATGCATCGAGCCAATCGTGCATCATCTTGACACTTTCTAAAAGTAGCAATCTCTTCCTCGAGGCATTGTTCGCAACCATTGCGGGGATAAAGGCGATTAAGGACATAAGATAACTTTTCAACTATGAGAACTATTCTCAAATTCCTTAACCAATCCGCTTTAATTGATTACGGTTAATTTAGCATTTAATATGCTTCGCATTGATAGTAATTTTAGACATTGTAAAATTTCAGTAAATGAATTTGTAATTAACAACATTTTAACATACATTTTTTATTAATTACCAAAATAATTTAGGTCTTGTTTTAAATTGGTATCTCCCACTATTTTCTTCAAACTATATTACCCTCACTTATATAGTTCGCAAAATCTAATTAAAGATTAGCTAGTGAGAATAAGGATCCCATTTCAAATGTATATAGCCTTGTGGTGACACAAACAAACTATATATAAATAAATAGGTAGACAACTTTTGTCAATTACATCAACTATGCAACTCCTTTTCTTTTGCCTCTTAGATTATTTTGATCAAGTGGTGGCACATCCGAATCAAAATTATCCAAGTTAAGTCCGACCTAGCACTCCATATATTCAAAAAAGAAAAATATCATCCTTGTCGTGACACAACAAAATAATATTGTTCAATTTTCTTTATAAGCATCAAATGTGATAAATTAACATCTTAAATACTTAATACTTGCCTTGTGGTGACACAACAAACTCATATTAAATATTTAATACTCTATTAATTTTATCATGCTAGAAAGCGACGCTCGATATTCCAAATATCTTTGAACGCTTAGGACATAATATAAAATTTGAGGGTTTGTTATTAATTTATCTCATCTTGTTTAGCAAGACATATATATATATATATATAATATACGCGTATATTAATGAACATGCGAAGCATGTTTGCATAATATATAATATATATATATAGTATAAGCATGCACATATAGAATACTATATTCTACTCCGGATTGATTATGGACTTTTATTCTAGTTTGGTTCACTAGAGCCACCAAGTGAACCAAAAGGTCAAACCCTAGGGTGTAAGAAATAACATTTAAATATAACTATTACATTTAAACCCTGGGGCTCCATTACAAACGGGTCTTCAAGCGCCTTGTTCCTTGATCTCCAATTTTCAAAATTAATTCTAACTATTCCTATTACAAAACTATTTAAAATAAATAGAAACCTTGATCGCTATCGAGGGAAGTACATAGGAGGAGATAGAATTTACATTAAGAAAAATTAGAGAAGACGAGGCACGCAGAATCCATTTAATAAAACCCATACATTCATGCATCCAACTAAAATAAAATCCAATCATATCGGTCAATAGTCCATAATCAATCACATTTATTATCATACACATCACCATATGCATCAATAAATAACATTCATCTTATGAATAATAATCATTTAATATATATATTGATATCATTTAATGGGCAAATTTAGTTAGTATAAAATCTATTTTTGAATCAAAATAAACTCCTTTATTTTAATCCAAATTTAAATCAAAATAAAACTATTTTATTTTAATTTATCCAATTTTGAATAAAATAAACTATTTTATTTTAATCAAAATTTTAATCAAAATAAACTCCTTTATTTTAATTAATTATGGAATCCAATTCCATATATATATATAAAAAATTATTAAAGGAAACACGAATTCTTTTCCTATTCACAAATAAACTCTTTTATTTTGAATAATATGAAATCTTATTTCATATTTAAATAAACTCCTTTATTTAAGGAAACACTTGATTTTCTTTCCTATTCACAAATAAACTCTTTTATTTTGAATAATATGAAATCTTATTTCATATCTAAACAAACTCCTTTATTTAAGGAAAGATGGATTTACTTCCTATTCACAAATAAACTCTTTTTTTTTGAATAATATGAAATCTTATTTCATATCTAAATAAACTCCTTTATTTAAGGAAACATATAATCCAATTTCAACTCCAATTAGTTATCATAAATCCAATTCTAACTCTAATTAGTTAGCATGAAATTTTAATTTTAAAATTAAAATAAACCTTTTATTTTAAAATTAAAATAAATTTTATTTTAATTATAAAATAATTAAAAATATAATATATATATATATATATAATATTATCTACTAACTGCCTCTGGATTCATGTTACATACCCGTAATATTATATATATATATATATATATATATATATATATATATATAATACGCAGGAAACTAAGAAACTAAGAAACCATGCATTCATGGACGAATTAGTAGTCTTTAAAATAAAAAAAAAAAAAGAAGCGTGTGGCCTTTAATATTTCCGCATGAATCTCAAAATTTTGTAGGCTTCCTTTTATTTTTTTTTTTTTTTTTTTTAAAGCACGTAAGCGTGTTCTTTTTTTTTTTTTTTTTTTTTAGATAAATTTTATACAATAAAATTATGCCCAAAAAAAATTGTTCTAAACACATATCAATATACATATCAAATTTAAAATAATTAATAATTTGCATAAAGGTTTGGCTCGATGCCACCGTTAGGTTTGGAATATTCATATGCTGCGCAATCAAATTGCATAAAAAGTGCTAAGCGTGTAAAATCGAGTTTAAAAATTTACAAACCATATACCCGATCACCCTTTATGCATAATTATTAATTAAACGAAAAGATAAAGAATAAAATCATACCCTCAAGATCGAGCTTCCTCGTACACAAGTTCACCTCCAAATCCTTTCGCTCAACTTGAATCTACCGGTTTTGTTCCTTCCTTTGATCAACGTTAGCCACCCATATGTTTGGCCTCTCTAGAGGTGATCCACCAAGGAATAATAATGATTCAAGAAAAGGGTGGTTGGGCTAAGCCCTAGTTTTTCTATCTCTATAGTAGTGTGTACTCTCCCAACAATTGGAATTATGTCGTATGTTGAAAAAATCAACAACCCCACCACCCATAATAAGACTCTCTTATTTATAGATGTGGGCAACCCACCTTAACAATTAATGAATTGAGTTTTATTTAATTAATTAAATTCTTTTAATTAATTAAGCTCCCTAATCTTATTAGGGATAATTAATTAAACTCTTTTAACTAATTTTCCTTCCTAATCCAATTAGGAATAAATGAGAGTACTTATATTAAATTAATTTCTAAACTCTTTTAGAAATTAAAATAATAATAATTGTAATAATATTAATAAGACTCCTCTTATTAATTTATATTTAATATTTCTAAAATATTAAATAATAAATATTAAGCTATTTAATTTATTCGATCATCACCATAGATTAAATTAAATATACTTAACATATTATTATTACGATTATGCCATTAACTTCTTAAATAATTATTCTTCCTTTTATGGTGTGACCTTTAGGTTCTCCATATTAAACCTAGGTTGTGAATAAATCAATTAGAATAATTCTAATCTTATTTAAATAAATAAATTAAACAATTAATTTATTTAAATAAATAATATTTATTCTACAATAGGATAAGCCTCCCCTATGCGATCAACGACTTTCCGTATAATATAGATTTCAACATTAATCATAAAAGAACCTTTGAGTAAATAGTTACCGCACAATTCAATCCTTCCACCATACAATGTCCCAATTAAATATAAGACATGGAATTCTTCATCAAGTCTTATTTTATTTAATTATATGTATTTCGATCCTTAAATGCATTAACTCCAAATAATGCAAATTAGAAACTCCTTTCTAATTTCATTATGCCTTAACCAAGGACTACACTGGGTTGTCATTTATCGAATCACATAGACATTTCTCTTCTTTTATTAGAAGTGGTAGATTCTTTATTGATCATACATTATCTCCATGTACAACTTATTATACCCAAGCATACCTTTGATATACCCTAAGGGTCTTAAGGAATAAGTCAAAGTATAACTCATCATACACAAGATACTATGATGATCTCAAGTCCAAGGATTACTTGTATTACTATCACTACAGAATTTCTATTGACGACAGCAAATAAAACTCCATTAGGTATTCCTTAGCGAGCCAATGCTCAAATGAACTTATTCTCTAATAAGCACCTACATACTTGCTTTAGTGTTCCACACAAATGATCATGAGATCAATCATCCTCATCCAACGAGCAAGCAACGTATGTACCAATCTATCCGGATTCACTAATCCCCAATTTAGTAATCCAATGATTGGGAACTATTTTAGTTTTAAGCTTTCTAAGAATTTAGATCTCATTAGAATGATCATCATCATTATTCTAAAAGCGTTGCTTAAAACTATGGGTTTATCACATATTATAAAACAGCATCATGTAGATAATTAAAAGCCTTTAATAAATTAATACTTTTTATTAATAAATGAATAAGATTGTTACAAAGTATATGCTTTATCACCAAACATGATTGGCTTGTGTGCATATTACTTTCACCAACAGAATAATAAAGAATGGAATAACAACAGAATTCACCAGGCATGCGATAGACCGCACAGACAGGTTATTCCAACAAAATAATAAAGAATGGAATAACAGAAGAATTTCACCAAGTATGCGGTACTTCTCATAGACAGCTTATTTCAACATAATAATAAAGAATGGAATAACAACGCTTACAAGTATTGAAAGAAAATAACTCTCTTCATGAATATGAAAGAATAATACCCCTTACCTTAAAAGAAGACTGGATACTGGAATTGTGAGGTAGCAGACTTCTCCTCTTCTTTCTCTCTATAATTTCTCTCTATAATAATAACTCTATAGCTTTAGTGAATTGGTGAGAAATGAAGGAAGAATGAGCTTCTATTTATAGGAAAATATAGTTTCGATAATTGCACGTTTTGGGGCTCGAAATATTACATTACAATACCTCCAACTTTTCTTTCATTTTTAATTTAGTCCTGCAAGTATTATCAAACTTGCACCACCTCCCCTAATAGTAAATCATGTGAATCAATAGTTCTAGACATGTGAAAATACGAATTATAGTATAGTACCTCCATCTATACCTCCATTTTTAACTTAGTCATGCAAGTATTATCAATCTTGCACCAACTCCCCTAATAGTACAAGAATGTGAATCAATAGTACACACATGTGAACAAATAGTTATAATCATGTGAATTAATAACAATTAATTGCTCATTTATCTGATTAATTACCCGATAACTTCCAGACATCAATTATTATCAAAATAAATGTCGATTTCCACTAACACTAATAATCCCAACACAATG
Source organism: Panax quinquefolius (assembly GCA_020205615.1). Classification (NCBI taxonomy): domain Eukaryota; kingdom Viridiplantae; phylum Streptophyta; class Magnoliopsida; order Apiales; family Araliaceae; genus Panax; species Panax quinquefolius. Next base: position 48,440,424 of record CM035158.1, read on the forward strand.
GAACTATCAATTTCATCTTTAATCAATACGAACTTATTCATCATTTAAAATTCACAATATTTAACAACCAGGTCATTCCCAGGAAAGAGGGGGCTTTCCGATAAGGATTTCTCCTTATTGGCGCACAATTAGATGACCAAACCTCTCCTTGACAGAATTTCTAGACATTGTCAATATTGCAAATAATAATATGAATAACTTTATCGTCTCAATTATTAATTTAATAATATAACATATTATACAAATGATACTGTAACAATAATTGAATCAATAATATGGGAGATATGATACAGCAATTACTATAGCAATAATTGAGTATAACTGAGTGACTTCTCATGTAAGCATCGATAACCAATACCGTATGCTACTATGCAACTACGCCATTCATCGTATTTTTACTATCTATCTGTAGTCAATGCAGCTTTAACGGTAACACACTTTCACCGTTATTTTTAATAGAAGATAATTTCGCTGCTTTTCTTACTCTACAATACTTCCGTTGTGGGGTCCACTAATGATTGTCTTTGTCGCATTTAATATTCCCCGTTAAAACGAATATTCCCCGACCAATCGAATATTATATAACCACTTACTTACTTTGCAAAATTTGTAAATATTACCCACAACTATAATGTTATATCAAATCCACACCATAATATTAAAAAAATATTTCGAGAGATTTAAATCTTTATTCTTAAAATCTGGGGTCTCACAGTTTCCAATAATAATCTCAGGTGTTCAGCATGATCTTCTAGCGTCTTAGAATAGACTAGAATATTATCGATAAACACCATGATGAACTTGTCCAAATATTGTTTGAACACCCTGTTCATCATATCCATAAATGCAGCTGGTGCATTAGTCAACCCAAATGACATCACCAGAAACTCGTAATGACCATAACGAGTCCTGAATATTGTCTTTGGTACATCCTCTTTCCTAACCTTTAACTGATGATACCCCATTCTTAAATCTATTTTAGAAAAATACTTAGCCCCTTTCAACTAATCAAAAAGATCATCGATCCTGGGAAATGGGTATTTATTCTTTATCGTTAACTTGTTCAACTCTCGGTAGTCGATACAAAGTCTTAATGATCCGTCCTTCTTCTTGACAAATAGTACCGGCGCTCCCCACGGCGAAACACTCAGTTGAATGTACTTTATGTCCAACAGTTCTTGTAACTGCACCATCAACTCCTTTATCTCCACTGGCACCATACAATACGGTTGCCACGAAACCAAAGGCTACCCACGCACAATGTCTATTACAAACTCGCTCTCCTATCTCGCGGAAGACCCAAAGAATTCACTCAAAATACATCGGTAATTCTCTAACTATAGGTATTTGTTCCATGGTTGCTACCACTCTCTGGGTATCAACAACATGACACAGATAACCTACACATCCCTTCCTCAATAATTTCCTAGTTTGTGTCATGGTTAGATAGCACGAACATCCCGGCGATCTATTCCCGTAAAATACTACATGTGGTTGTTTTAACGTTCTAAGGTTCACACATTTCTTCTGACAATCAATAATTGCCCCATGGTTAACTAACCAATCCATTCCGAGAATTACATCGAATTCTCCTAACTTTATCGGTATCAAATCTACTGATAATTTACAACCTCGTATATCTACGCAACAACTCCTATGAACATCTTCAACACGAATTATTTCTTCGTTTGCTACCTTGGTATTTAAAGGTATAGGCAACTTTTCGGGAAGTATTCCTAATCGTCTAACAAAATCACATGCTATAAACGAACAAGTAGCACCCGAATCAAATAGCACGTAAGCATTTATGTCGTTGATCGGAATAATACCTCACGATAACGCCCCCTAATGCAATCGCATCTTGATCATTATGTTAAAGGTACGGCCCCATCGGCTACCACCCTACTGACCGACCACTTATAGCTAACTTACCGCCATTAGTGCCCTTGCTTCACGTCCCGTCCCTTCTTCGGCGATTATTTGCCATGTGGTCAGTTGACCCACACACAAAGCATTCGTGGTTCTTTTTCAGAGTTGGACAGTTAGGCGAAATGTGACCTTCCTGTCCACAGTTGTAGCATACGTCCTTCCCCTTGAGACAGACTCCTAAGTGAGTCTTCCCACAGGTCTTGCAGGCCTCCATCCTCCTCTTTGGGTCCCCTTTCTTCACTCTGGTATTCCCAGAGCTGAACGTTTTCCTCTTCTGTCCCTCACCACTACCGCTGGCTCCTTCGACCTTCACTACCCCATCCATTTTCCCCTTATTCTTCTTGTCTTTGGGGTACTGGCTCAGAAGCCTCACTACCACCTTCGGCGATTATCGCCTTCTCTAAAATGGTTCCAAATGAAGTACTCTGGAACACAGATATACGGTTATAGAGCCAAGGTTTCAAGCCCTTCTCGAACCGTCGCACCTTCCTAACCTCGGTGTCCACTTCGTGTGGAGCAAACCTTTCCAGTTCATTAAACTTGGCGGCGTATTGGGGAACCGTCATGCCCCCTTATTTCAACTCAAGAAACAGCATCTCCATCCTTCTTTGCATGCTCGTGGGAAAGTAGTTCTCAAAGAATATCTCCTTGAAGCTCACCCACGTCAGATTCTCTATCCCGGCCCTAGCCTGATTGGCTTCCCACCAAAAGTTGGCCTCTCCCTTCATCATATAGGTTGCAAAGGCAACCTTCTGGTGTGACGCCACCAAAACAGGTATACTTCACCCATCTTGCGTCTCCAGATACATGGTACAGAACTCAACTACAAACTTAATTATACAACTGTCGTGCAAAATACGACAAAACATAGCTGAGAGTTTAAACACGAATATTGTCTTCTAGACAATATCCACACTCAATGGAGTCCTCATTACAATTATTATCACACTATTTTATAAAAATAGTGAGGACTACTATAGACACCATCTCGGACAATCACTCCATTCCCCGACTTGTCCCAGCTATATTCTCATTTCCTGAAGAGAACAATGAAAGAAAGGGTGATCTCAACTAGCCTAGTAAGAAATATTATGACTAAGATAATGAAGAATAAATTATCCTTAGCCTTCAACAGTATAAAAACTGATAGAATACAATAGACAATAAGTTTTAGATCAATAATCGCAATGGATAAGCAATCCATTGTAAGAGTCAAGTAGAGCATGATATCTACTATCTTCTATGATTTAAAAGTTTATCATCAATTTTATCCTCAGTAATACTCATCAATAGTTCTTTATTATACCCAAGACAAATAGAACTTTCATCACCGCCTTCACCGAACCACCAAAGATGTTAGTTAAATTCACAATTCATGTTTATAATAATGTGGATCAATAATTTCTCCTTGCCACAAAGGCTTAATAGAACATTTACTCAATATCCTTACCCCAAAGGCTAAAGATATTCAAATGTAATAACAATGATCATACCAATCAGTTGTCTATCTTTGCACTACTGGCCAAAGATATTCAACTATAAAACCAATGGTCATGATCATACCAATCAATTGCCTGTCAGTGTACTACGGCCAAAGGCATTCAACTGTTAACTAATGGTCATGATCTTGTTAATCACATCATCGAATTATCCTTGCACTACGACCAAGGATATTCATTAGTATCACAAGTGGTCATGATCATGTCATACACCTATCCATCTTTGCACTACGGGCCAAAGCTATCAATTAACAGTTCATCTTAGCACGTAAGCCAAAGATATACTACTGTAAAATCAATAATCAACAGTCCATCTTTGTACGTAAGCTAAAGATATACAATTGTAAAACTAATAATCAACAGTCCATCTTTGCACGTAAGCCAAAGATATACAACTATAAAACCAATAATCAACAATTCGCCTTTTTTGCACGTAAGCCAAAGATATACAACTCAGAAAACCAAATAATCAATAAATTCATCTATGCATGTAAGCCAAAGACGATTTCATCACAATATAAGCATGAGGATGATGACAATGATATAAGCATTAATCAACGAAATCAAGGATAAATATTAAAGACTTTAAATTTATCCAGAGTTTAAAATATCCAAATTGTCAACATGATACTTTTTGGAGTAAAATTCAAGAATAATATTCATATACCAAAAATAATTTGGATGTAAAAGAAATATATTTTTTGGGTAAATAGTACCCCGTAAATAGTAACTCGTGAATAGTAACTTGTAAATAATAACTTATGAATAGTAACTTGTAAATAGTACTCCGTATTCGTACATAGTACCATATACATAAATAATATTATATACGCAACTAGTGTCATATACATGATTCTCTCTATAGCTTCTCTCTCTATAGCTTCTATCTCTATAATTGCTGTTGTGAGACTTAGTGAATTAGTGAGAAATGAAGGAAGAATGAGCTTCTATTTATAGGAAAATATAGTTTCAATAATTGCACATTTTGGGGCTCGAAATATTACAGTACAATACCTTCAACTTTTCTTTTATTTTTAATTTAGTCCTGCAAGTATTATCAAACTTGCACCTCCTCCCTTAATAGTAAATCATGTGAATTAATAGTTCATTCATGTGACTCAATAGTATAATCATGTGAAAAAAACTAATTACAGTGTAGTACCTTTATCTATACCTCCATTTTTAACTTGGTCATGCAAGTATTATCAAACTTGCACCAACTCCCCTTATAGTAAATGAATGTGATTCAATATACACACATGTGAACAAATAGTTATAATCAAGTGAATTAATAGATATTAATTGCTCATTTATCCGATTAATTACCCGATTGGTCAATATAACTTCCAGACATCAATTATTATCGAAATAAATGTCGGTTTCCACTAACACTAATAATCCCAACACAATGGAACTATCAATTTCATCTTTAATCAACACGAACTTATTCATCATTAATATTATAACTCACAATATTTAACAACCAGTGTCGCTCTCGTGAAAGAGGGGGCTTTCCGATAAGGATTTCTCCTTATCATGCAATTTAGGTGACCAAACCTCTCCTCGATGTAACTTCTAGACATCACAATATTGCAAATAATAATATGAATAACTTTGTCATCTCAATTATTGATTTAATAATATATCATATTATGGAGATGATCATCGTGACAATAATTGAATCAATAATATGAGAGATATGATGCGAAGAATTATCGTAGTAATAATTGAGTATAATCGAGTGACTTCTCACGTAAGCATCAATAATCAATATCGTGTGCTACTATGCAACCACGCCAGACATCGCATTTTTACAACCGAGTAGTTCAACAATTTTAACGGTAATACTTTCGCTGTTATTTTTATAAAAAGATAATTCTGTAATTTTCTTACTACTACAATACTTCCGTTGTGGGGTCCACCAATGATTATGCCGTCCTACGGATATTTCCTGACAAAAAGAATATTTCCCGACCAAATGAATATTTTATAATAACTTGCATACTTTGAAAAATTTTCACATATCACCCTTAACTTTAACCCTTTATTAATTTAACCATTTACTAAATAGAATAATTATAAGAAAATTGAATACTTTCATTTCATAAAATTCGGTCTCGAATCTCCTCCTTATGAAATTTTGCCCTCAAAATTTGCGAACCTGGTAGTTCGAAGAGATGAGAATACCTTGCTTTCTTTTCGGATTGTACCTTCCCGGTTATATCCTCTGTATCATGATTTTTCTATTTCTCATCTCCTGTATTTCAGATATCATTCTAGAATATAGTTTCAAAATAAAGGTTAATTGACATGCAACATATTATCCCTATATTCTGACCGACCAATTAAATAACAAGTAACTTAGGTAGGTCATACTAGCGAAGGAATTACCCGTCTCTCCCCTCCTAGTTCTAGTCTCACATCTCAGCCAGGGATCATATCCCTAAGCTTTGATACCAACTGTGACGCCCCCAAAACAGGTATACTTCACCCATCTTGAGTCGCCAGATACATGGTACAAAACTCAACTACAAACTTAATTATACAACTGTCGTGCAAAATACGACAAAACATAGCTGAGAGTTTAAACACGAATATTACCTTCTAGACAATATCCACACTCAATGGAGTCCTCATTACAATTATTATCACACTATTTTATAAAAATAGTGAGGACTACTATAGCCACCATCTCGGACCATCACTCCATTCCCCGACTCGTCCCAGCTATATTCTCATTTCCTGAAGAGAACACTGAAAGAAAGGGTGAGCTCAACTAGCCTAGTAAGAAATATTATGACTAAGATAATGAGAATAAATTATCCTTAGCCTTCAACAGTATAACAACTGATAGAATACAATAGACAATAAGTTTTAGATCAACAACTGCAGCGGAATAAGCAAACCATTAGAAGAATCAAGTAGAGAATGATATCTACTATCTTCTATGATTTAAAAGTTTATCATCAATTTTATCCCTGTAATACTCATCAACGGTTCTTTATTATACCCAAGACAAATAGAACTTTCATCACATGTATTCACCTGAACCACCAAAGATGTTAGTTAAATTCACAATTCATGTTTATAATAATGTGAATCAACAATTTCTCCTTGCCACATAGGCTTAATAGAACATTTACTCAATATCCTTACCCCAAAGGCTAAAGATATTCAAATGTAATAACAATGATCATACCAATCAGTTGTCTATCTTTGCCCTACTGGCCAAAGATATTCAACTATAAAACCAATGGTCATGATCATACCAATCAATTGTCTCGTCAAAGGCACTACTACCAAAGAAATTCAATCATAACTAATGGTCATGATCCTGCCAATCACATCATCGAATTATCCTTGTACTACGACCAAGGATATTCATTAATATCACAAGAGGTCATGATCATGTCATACACTTGTCCATCTTTGCATTACGGGCCAAAGCTATCAATTAACAGTTCATCTTAGCACGTAAGCCAAAGATATACTACTGTAAAACTAATAATCAATAGTCCATCTTTGTACGTAAGCCAAAGATATACAACTGTAAAACCAATAATCAATAGTCCATCTTTGCTTGTAAGCCAAAGATATACAACTATAAAACCAATAATCAACAATTCATCTTTACACGTAAGCCAAAGATATACAAATCAGAAAACCAATAATCAATAAATTCATCTATGCACGTAAGCCAAAGATGACTTTCAAAGACAATATAAGCATGAGGATGATGACAATGATATAAGCATTAATCAAACGAAATCAAGGATAAATATTAAAGACTTTAAATTTATCCGAGTTTTAAAAATATCCAAATTGTCAACACGATATCGCTTTGGAGTAAAATTCAAGAATAATATTCATATACCAAAAAAATAATTTGGACAGAAAAGAAATATATTTTTCGGGTAAATAGTACCCCGTGAATAGTAACTCATGAATAGTAACTTATGAATTGTGACACCCCCAAACCCAGGTACTTCATTCCCACAGGATTTGGTGTTCTCTTAATCAAACATTCATATCTAACTACCCAATCACAATAAAACTGGATAAATAAAACCTTTCCCATTAAAGGGTTACATAATAAAAATCTCCCAGGTTGTCTAACCTTTAAATACAATCATTCAAATATGGAAATTATATAAACTTCATTACAACCATTCAATTAAAATCTGAAAATCAAATATCAAATTACAAGTCTTCAAAACTTGTTCAGCTTTCCTTTTCCCTTACTGGTGCTAGGTACATCAGCCTTTTCTTCTTTAACTATAAGAGTTATATAAGCAAGAGTAAGCAAACAATGCTCACTTGAAACAATAAGGAATCGACAAGAGTATAATAATAATAACTGCCCATGATAGGCTCATCAAGACTGAATGGTACTTTAACAATGATAATCAGGAACTGAAATCCAAAATGTGGAATAAATATAACTGAGGGTCATAAGACCATGAACTATGTCCACAGTTGCGAGTAATCTTTCAACTCCAACTTTAACAAATCATAAGACTATAAGGACTCCTCGTACTTTAGGGGGATCAAATCCTTCGCACCATGTATCAGGCAAAAACATTTAACGTTACGCATAAGTTATCCCCTAATAATAGGGTTGTTCATCTCAGTATTTAGAGGACAAGTCCGCACCAAAGAGAGTTTGGTTTGGATAAGCTTTCAAGGGTAATTTGAAGTTCAACATTCATCAACTAGAGGACTAGTTGAATTAATACCAATAACATCATATTATAGAATAATCGTAATTGAATCAACATGGTAAACCAAAATCATGCTTTAGGAATAATCTAATAGCATATACTTTGAATAACTATAACATGCCTTGCTTGAACAATATTAAGTCAAGGTTAATTAGAATTGAGTACTAAGCATGCATAGTAGTTTGAACGATAAAATTTTTCGACATTAGTATAAATAGTTGTGCATGCTAAACAACAAGTTAAATACAAGAATAACTTGTCAACATCCAACCAAAGTTTAGAAAGCTTGCATCATTTATAAGGTAATCGAATTGAGACAATAAATAGTTCAACAAGGTAAAGAATTAGAAAACTTGCATCATTTATAAGGTAATCGAATTGGAAACAATAATGGCTTCAATAAGAAAATAGATTAGAGAAATTGTCTTGCTCATGGGCTAAACCGAATAATTCAAATCACAATATCCTATAAACATATGTCATCATGACATAATTAGTCATTACCACATTAAAAACATATCTAAGTACGTTCATCATGTAAAAATTGGATTTTTAATCATGTAATCAAATTACAAAACAATTTAATTGCTAGTAACATGATCATTCTAGGTATAGAAACATTAAAATCATAACTTAACAATCCTAATATTAACACATAATCATTTCTTAAAATTTTGAGTACAAAATTAACATCGTTTCAAATATTCACTAATTAATTACATTGCTGGCTACGCTTTATCTTATATCATGCGTGACATGACGCGAGATGGCATCACAAGACGAGAATAAAGCTTCAAGGCCACGCGTGGCCAGTGGTCATACAAGCATGATAAATGAATCATTGGTCAAGGCAATACAAGACGAAAATCATAGCTGATCGATAAATTTTAAGAACAAAGATAAGAAAAAACCAATTTTAGCCTATAAGCTCATTTCTAACAGTCTAATTCACATGCAAATCATACAAAGACTTCATGTAAACCTAATTCAAGAATTCCTAACATGATTCTACCCATACAACAACATAAACAACTAATTTAAAACATCCAATTTCACTATTTTTGATAAAAAAAATCACTTTTTGATATTTTGATGAAAATCAATACTGTAAATTTTGTTTTTCAACCAAAACAATTAATTCAAAGCATCTTTATCAATATTTATATATACTCTATCAATTTAAATAGCCAATTTATCAACTACACAACTAATTAACTCTCAATTTCTACTTTAAATTAACCCATATTCATTCACAAAACTGTCTGTAAAAAAGGTTTTCTTCACAAACAACATAACAACAATACATTGATTATAATCATATATAACCTATAAAAATAACTTTACAACACTAGTTTATCATATAAACACACATAAAATCAACAATCATCCTACCACAAGAATTTTACAGAGAAATAGGAGAAGAGAAAGCTAAAACTTTTAAAACCAAAAGGGTAGAAGAATACCTTGATAGAAGATGATGGTTATCCTTTAGATTATCAAGCCTTTCTCCAACTTCACTCTCAAATTCTCTAGGATTCTCTCTCACTTTTCCACTTTTCTTCTTTTCTTCTTCTCTTCTTCCTCTGAGTCTCTTCCTAACACTAACTAGCATACTAACAAAATAACGTATATAATATAATAGTTACTAATTATATAATAGTATAACTGATATCAGTTATAATAGATTTAAAAATCAAAAGCCATAAGGCTTGTTTGGTTAACTAACTAAAAATAACCCATTAATCCTAACACCTTGTTTGGTAAAACACAATTAAATTAAAAACTTAATAGGCATTAGGCCTTGTTTGGCAAAACTGAATTAAAACTCCTTTAAGTTATTTTAATAACTACTTAATAAAAGGTTATTCGTCACACTTTTATTTAATTAAAATAATTCTAATAACACTTTATTAAATTACTACATCACACAAATCAATATCACAAAATTATAATTTTCTATATAATTATAACTTTATTTAATTCAACTAACACATCCTTTTAGTTACAAATTCAAATAAAAGAATAATAATTCAATTAATCAAAACTCTCTAACTTAATAATTAAATTAAATTAGAATATAATAACTAATTTCCTTAATTATTTATTTAACAAATAGTTAACCAAATTGAATCAAATTTGAACAATTATTTATTTAACAATAAACACATCCATTAAATACTTAAATATTTAATATAACAATAAAAATTCGGAATGTTACATGAATAGTAACTCATAAATAGTAACTTGTAAATAGTACTCCGTATTCATACATAGTACCGTATACATAAATAATGTCATATACGTAAATAGTGTCATATACATGAATAATGTCGTATACGTGAATAAAGTCGTATATCGTGAATAGTAAACTCCACACAAAAAGATAAAGTTTCACAATAAAATCCATATCAATATTTATAACACCTTAATCCAAATGTTATAAATCACTTAATAATCTCATAATCTAATATTATTAATATTACCACAATATTTTAATCATTTCTTAAACTTATAAACAATTTATTTTAATTATTTATAATTTACTAATTAATGCATTTAATCATTCTAAAATGTCAAACTCATAAGATTTCATCACCAATAACCAAAACTCTCATCAAAAATCTGCATATACCTTATATAGAATTCTCAAGCTATAAAATCATATTTACCAATTTTTTAACTTCACATAACATATTTAATTCATATGTTCATAACTAAACTATTTTCATGAAAAATAACAAATCAGTCCCAAAAAGTTTTTTTTCTGGGATTTAGCAGAATATAGTCCCATATTGAACATATATTTTTCTCAGAATTTTTAAAATTCATTTACTATTTCTCATATGGCCAAAGCTGCCGAATATTTAGACATTTATCATAAACTGTACTTTTGTCCAAAAATTCTAAAATTTAAAGGGTATACTCCTGTGATATACATGTACTCCTAATAAAAATTTCATCAATTTTGGAGTTAACCACAAGGAGTTATAAGAGTTTACTTTTAAAATAGTCTTTTCCCATAAAATTCATAACTCCTAATCTATACATCCAAAAATCGCCATTTTTGGACATAATCTAGAAAACTCATCAAACTATCATTTCAAAGTTTTCCAAAATTTTTGAGGGTAGGAAAAATTACAAAACTGCCCCTGGTAGAACCCATTACTTACAACGGTTGAACGAAAATAATATTCCTTACGAATATTGAACGAAAATAATATTCCTTACAAATATTAACGAATATAATGAATATTGAACGATAATAATATTTATATGAATACGAAAAAGAATATCTCTTCAGAATAAAAAAATAATAACCCTTACCTCAGAAGAAGACTGGATACTGGAGTAGTGAAGTAGCAGACTACTCATCTTCATTCTCTCTATAGTTTCTCTCTATAGCTTCTATCTCTATAATTGCTCTTGTGAGACTTAGTGAATTGGTGAAAAATGAAGGAAGAATGAGCTTCTATTTATAGGAAAATATAGTTTCAATAATTGCACATTTTGGGGCTTGAAATATTATAGTACAATACCTTCAACTTTTCATTTATTTTTAATTTAGTCCTGCAAGTATTATCAAACTTGCACCACCTCCCTTAATAGTAAATCATGTGAATTAATAGTTCATTCATGTGACTCAATAGTATAATCATGTGAAAAAACTAATTACAGTATAGTATATTCATCTATACCTCCATTTTTTACGTAGTCATGCAAGTATTATCAAACTTGCACCAACTCCCCTAATAGTAAATGAATGTGATTCAATAGTACACACATGTGAATAAATAGTTATAATCATGTGAATTAATAGTAATTAATTGCTCATTTATCCGATTAATACCCGATTGGTCAATATAACTTCTAGACATCAATTATTATCGAAATAAATGTCGGTTTCCACTAACACTAATAATCCCAACACAATGGAACTATCAATTTCATCTTTAATCAACACAAACTTATTCATCATTAATATTATAACTCACAATATTTAACAACCGTGTCGCTCTCGTGAAAGAGGGGCTTTTCGATAAGGATTTCTCCTTATCATGCCGCAATTAGGTGACCAAACCTCTCCTTAATGTAACTTCTAGACATCATCAATATTGCAAATAATAAAATGAATAATTTTGTCATCTCAATTATTGATTTAATAATATATCATATTATACGTATGATAATCGTGACAATAACTGAATCAATAATATGAGAGATATGATGCGAAGAAATATCAGAGTAATAATTTAGTATAACCGAGTGACTTCTCACGTAAGCATCAATAATCAATACCGCAGTGCTACTACGCAACCACGCCAGACATCGTATTTTTACTACCGAGTAGTTCAACAGTTTAATTCGTAATACTTTTGCTATTATTTTTATAAAAGATAATTACATGCATCATTTTTTACTTACTACAATACTTTCGTTGTGGGGTCCACCAATGATTGTGTTGTCCTACGGATATTCCCCGACAAACAGAATATTCCCCGACCAAACGAATATTTTATAACAACTTGCATACTTTGAAAAATTTTCACATATCACCCTTAACTTTAACCCTTTATCAATTTAACCATTTACTAAATACAATAATTATAAGAAAATTGAATACTTTTATTTCATAAAATTCGGGGTCTCACATATGGGCCTCGTCAACATTTGCTATCACAAATGCCTTCTCTATTTCTTTCACCCACGTTTGTGCTTCGATAGGGTCCGTAGTTCCTTTGAACTCCGGCGGACCCACGCTCTTAAAATCCTTAAAGGTAGTAGCTCGTGCTACTCCCGGATTTACGGGGATATTAGCCCCATTTCTATTAAATGCGGCTGTTAAAAGATTAATAAACTCCTGCATTGGGTTAACCGGACCTCCCTCCAGTTGGTTTACATTAGCTCTTTGATTACGTTGTACTCTTCTTGGCGACATTTTGCTGATACAATAAACAACACATTTCGTTATTATTCCTTTCATTATTATTTAGTTATTATTCGATATTAAACAACAACTTCAATCATCCATTACTCATTATGTTCTATAAAAAGGTTTATATTCATTCATTCATTGTAGTATAATACTATCATCGCATTACATACACAAACCTAAGTCGATTACATTACTTTCCCGCTATTGCTTTCCAAAAATTAGGATTTACAAAAGACTACCCTTCGTTATACAAAAGAGGGTTTTACGTCACTACTAAGTATAAAATATTTACATACCTAAACTACTCTAGCTACTGCTAGATTATATCTGCCTCAAGGCATTATCAAAATATGCCTTGGCAAGACCGGCAATAATATCACTACCGATAAGATGTCGTGTTATGCGCCTCGCCTACAGGATAACCACCACTACTGTCATTGAAATCAGATGAGAACTCCTATGAACATAGGACATTCTCCATATCTTCTGTTGTTTGGTCTTCGCCTTGCCTTTATCCTTGCTGGAGCCTTCGGTCCGTTCAATCTTAGTTGTGTTCATATGGTTGAAGCAAGAGTGAGCATGACTAGCTCAGCAAGTACAACAATTCTAATAAACAACAAGCTTGAAACATAGGAATCATATATCTCCAATAATCGAATAATAGTTACGAAGTACTATCGATAATTTAAAATAGCACTTTTTTCCTTCAAAAACGCTTTTACAATAACAATATTCAAGAAAACATCAATTTCGGGTCCAAGACCTTGAGCATTTCATAAGTTCTTTTGAAAAGGACATCCCGGCACTAAGTCCGTGTAGTCCGACATTTCTTACGAAAGCCGCCTAGGTGATCACCTATAGTACTTATGTTAATCAACACTACATTCATTAAACGTATATATACGCTTTAGTTGTAGCAACCTCACGTGCACCGCTATTTGACGAAAAAACATTTTTAGCATACTCATCTTCGCTTGAAAACTACACCAATATAACTTGGTAAACATTGACCACGCTTGATAGAAACATAATATAAATCTAGCCGAAAGAGTTGGCTTTGACTTCATCATACAAGACTTCATGTAAAGGATACATGAATTACAAAGCTTGCCCAGTTGAACTAAAACAAGGGTTAGAATACTTTCCTTTAGCGTACCTTCACTGCTTAATAACACGCTCGCTTAAGTCTTTAAGTCTCTACAAAGAAATGATAACATCACATAACACATTAGGTCATGAATGAACATACATGGTTCCTAATGAATCTTACCCTTCTTCTCAATCTAATTATGACTTAGATTTGTTATTATTGGTTCTGGCTTTTCCTATATAGTTCACATTGTTCATACGTTCATGTTCAATTATCATTAACATTTAGTCATCATACCCTAAGGTTTAACAATACCTTATAATGTTACAATTAATCTTTACTTCTTTGATAAACTGTTACCATTCTTTCTCTACTTATATTCCTTCTTCTCTGTCGAAACCCTAGGGTTGGCGCTGCGGCGCCACCCTTCCTTCTCTATGTCATGTTGTGGCGCCACTCTGCAGTGGCTAAGGATCAACTCTGCTTACTGCGTCATGAGTCTATGTGTTACATGTCATGCCGCATGGCAAAAAACTTCAGATGAGTTATGACACTGTGCTCGCAATCGCAGTTGCCATCATTTGGCCTTGGTTGGCGCCATACGCCAAGTCTCAGGCCCTCGAGATAGCTTTGACAGATTTTCAACTTTGAGAAATTCCCGGACGCATAACTTCTTCGTTATAAGTTCGAATTGGATCGTTCAAGAGTCTACGCTTCACAAATTATATATTCTATACGATCATACAAGAATTTTATCTATTTGACTTTGTTTGCTAAAAATTCACCTATTAGTTCATTTTCAACGAAAACGGTAAACGTTCGTGAACGTTCAACGCTCGTTTCTTCGTTCTATGTCAAAATTCTGTCATTTTTGAGTTCGCAACTCTATAATGCCAAATATAACTTGTCTCCATTGAAAACCAAAGTTTTCGAGTTTAAACACAAAATTTGACTTCTATTCCGAGAATTTCACGAATTCGACGATTATCGTCCAATCATGTGAATTCCGGCGAAACTTCATTACTAATGAAATGATCATTGTTCTAAATAGATTCTAACCATCATATAAACATTTCAAACTACAAGTTACATCAACTTATTTAGGTTCAAGTTACTTATTCATGACTTATTCGGCTTACGTCCATTGCTTATTCAATTCTTACATGTTCTTAGCATACATGCTTATTAGACTACACTTCTCTTATCACCCTACAATGATAGAGATGGAAAATTATTAGACAAGAGTCTTACCCTTGAAGAACTAGTACTTCTCTTCTTCTTGAAAATCTAGCAAAGGATGTTATGACTTAAAAGTGCTTATTCTCTCTAACCAATAAGTTGTTTAATGTTGGATGAAAATTAACAACCAACAAATGATTGTGAGCTTGCTATTTATAGAAGTCTCTAAGGTTAGGGCATTATGGTCATTAAAACATCCCACCTCCTTTAATCACCTCCTTACTATTCATTACTTGCTAAGCACAACACTTATCATTTACTTGGTCATTACTTAAAGTACTTGGTCATTACATAAAGTTCTTGCCCACCAATTCACCCATGAGTTGCTCTATGGATCCTAATTATCCAATGGATCATGATTTGGGCCCTAGTCCACTTAACTTAACTCCATCCTTTGGGCTTGCATTACTTTTAGTTTGGGCTTTTCATTAACAAACACTTAGGTTTGTACATCCAATTCCTATTGGACTCTACCAATTTGTTAACAATCCTACAAGTCTCACTTAATTGGCTAAAAGCCTTATTACATATACTATACGTGTAATCCTTGTATTCTAGCTCGTATATTAATTCGTAATATACGTTATTCCATTCTCCATACATACTCGTATAATACTTCGTATTATACTTGTATTCAATACCTCGTACAATACTTACGTATCATACGATCAATACACTCTCTTCTTAACGCTTAATATTCCTAACGTTCACTAATTAAGTCCGCATGCGAAATATTGCGTTTTTCATACTTAAATTATTATTACATAATCCATCTCACCTTGACATTATAACGTTGCGTATTTCTCGAAAGTTCAAAAATTATTCCCAAGCGGAAATCGATGAATAGTATTTTTCAGAAAATTTCTCAGAAAACTTTTATTTTCGTCTTGGAAATTCAAACACTTTAATTCTCTTACGTAGTTAAAATACTACGACGTTCCGATGTTTCTAGGTTATAAAACGACATTCATCTTACTAACACATAATAATAACAATTAATATTATTTTATTCATTATTAAATTATTTTACAAAGGATACGAATTTCTCGGTCGTTACATCAAACTTAGTGATTTTCACTGTTTACGATGTCGCTAAACAATATATTGTGGACATCGAACAAAAGACATGCACATGCCGTAAAATTTAGTACCATGAGATGCCTTGTCCACACGATGCTACTATTATGAGCAAGCGAAATTTGAGATGTTATGACTTTTGCTCAAAAAATTACTCTAAAACAATATTGGTCGCATATATTCAGCTTCCATCATGCCGTTAGATGACAAAGAGAACTAGGATGTACCAGAAGAAGTAAGAAACATATGTGTAAAACTACCAAACACAACAAAACCAGCGGGAAGATCAAAAATAGGGAGGTACAAACACGGATCTGAAATCAAAATTCAAAATAAATGCAGTAGGTGCCAAGAAAAAGGACATAACAGGAAAACATGCAATAATCCACCGGTTTTAAGACCAAAAAAGGTCTTATATAGTGCAGTTACATTAAGAGTGTAAATACAAGAATATATAATTGTTTACTGAGTAACCATTAACCACATGGTTGGTAACATTTTGATTGTGTACTGTAACCAAAATTGTTATTGATTAATATTTTGATTTTTGATTTCATTATGAGTTGTCAATAAAAAGCAAACATATACATTGAACAATTGGTAACTATACTAAAACATTTTTATATAAATTTCTTTACCATCTAAAATAAAATGGTTACCCCTACATTCATGTTTAATTACTACCAACAAGATAACTATGTAATTTAAAAATATCCATCAGCTAGATAAATAGGAACCCACACATGTACACTATGCACTTGATAACTGTTCCAATATAAGTTGTAAATTATTTAGTTACTGACATAAACTAAAATGGTTATCCTTATATACAGCTTTGGATACCAACTGCACATTTCAAAAATATCTTTATTTTAATATGAGTTTATAAATGACCATCATATATATTAATGGGAACTCTTAATTAAAATTTCTTATTCCATCATGATGATAGACTATAAATAAAACACATACATTTAACAATTTATAACATTCGTGATACAAACTTATAACTGTTTGGTTATCAACAAAAACAAAAATTGTTAACATATATGTAGGTTTGGATACCAACCTAACATTTCAACTTAAATAATTGATATATACTGATTTTAACAAATTATATGTCAATTTGTTTACTTATAAAAATAAAATGGTTACCTCTACAATAAAAATAATGGTAACTTGTAACAAAATGCAAATCCATATTAGGCAAGCATGTATAATCAACAATTACATATTAACCAAAATAAAAAATAAAATTAACAAAATTCCCTCATTGATTACACAATAATAGTAGTTAAAAGCCATTAAATAACAATAAACAAAATATAATAAATAAGTAAGCAAATAGTTACATAACAGTAACTAGAATAGGTTTTAATGGTAACTATAACAAAAACAGAAATCCATCTTAGGCAAGCATGTATAATAAACAATTACATATTAACCAAAATAAAAAATAAAAATGACAAAAATCCCTCATTGATTGCACAATAATAGTAGTCAAAAGCCATTAAATAACAGTAAACAAAGTATAATAAATAAGTAACCAAATAGTTACATAACAGTAACCAGAACAGGTTTTAATGGTACACAAAACATAAACAACCTGTATATCCAACAACCTATAATGAAAGTGATATTGTTTGTTTAGGCAACCCATGTATACTCTCACATGCACATTTAACAATTGATATATGTCCTGATACAAGCTTGTAACTATCTGGTTACTATCAAAACATTAGATGGTTACCCTTTTATACATGTTTGGTTACCATCTGTACATTTCAAAACAATGTATAAAACACAACTTAAAAGAAACAAATACCAACCAACAAACAATATCACTTTCATTACTGGTAATATAATCAAATATGTAATCCCATCTACATAAGATCCAATAAACATCAAAAACTCATAAACCATACAAAAATGTTGTGTATATCCAACAAAAACAAATAATACAAAAACACAATTCATAAAGACAAAACAACGAGATCCGAACTAATTAAAATCTGGAACAAATCTTCTTGGAAATTCTCTGTCAGTCCCATATCCCTCCAACTGTTTGTTCCTTGCATGCATGTAGAGGTTTGTGCATAACTTCTTTCGATACTGCGCAATGGGGAATGGAATAGGAATTTCATCAAACTTCTGGTGAATGACATGCTCAGCGAAATAAATCGTGAACATCCCGCAATTACTGTACAAACAGACAAAAGATAACAAAAATCAAAACTAAAATCAACCTATATGTAATAATTAAAAAATGTAAACAATGTAACCCTTACCCCTCGACTTGTTCAAGAACCGCCTCTGCAAATTCCAACTCAATTATATTATCTTCACGTTCAACTTCATTACCAATCTCAATTTCATTCACATCCTTCTTCTCAACGAAATTCGACACATCAATACCATCATTATTCTTATTAGTTTTGAACCATCATCAACATCCTCATCAACATGGGGGTCTTCAACCATAACATCATCTTCACACTCTTTAACAACTTCAGTTTCAAACTCATCATTCTTCTCATCATCTTACAACCCATCATCGTCATCATTATAATTACCTTTAAAAACATCAGCATCCTCATTAGCTTCATCATCAGCTTCATCATCATCATCACTGCCATCATCAGAATCAGAATCATCATCAGAATCTCCATCAACTTATTTGTTCCCAACATCTTTGATCCCGCGTAACTCATCTCTAATAATTAACCTAAAGTCCTTGCATATCTAAACGTGTAAAATCTGCATCTCATCTCTAATATCAGCCCGCAATTTTCCAATGTCTTTCTTAATTTCAGACACTTTCTTCCCCAACGACGTAAATCGTGCATCAATAGCATCTTTAACGTCAGATATATCAAATTCAATGTTGTCACCCTTCACTTTTTTTTCAACCTTCTTATCAGCATCCTTCCCATTGAAAAAGTGAAGCCCGCCCAAATCAAGTCGATCCTTCTTTTCAGCCATGGGAATCAAGCTTCTTAGCTGAAAAACATTAAGTACACTTTAGTATAACATCTGACAAACATTGTACAATTACAGTAAAAACAATCAGTAAATAAAGAATCATAAAACATAATCAGTAACCAAATACGTATATATAGGCAACCAAATGTATAGAAATCAGTAACCAAATACATGTATAAAGGTAACCAAATTTGTATATTCAGGTAACCAACAACATTGTTATAATTAACCTACATGTAATATAATCAGTACCCAAATGCGTATATTCAGGTAACTAACAACATTGTTATTATTAACATGCACATAATATAATCAGTAACCAAATGAGTATATAAAGGTAACTAACTAATTTGTTAATTGTAAACTTCGCAAAATATAATCAGTAACCAATTATATAACTAAAGGTAACCAATTACATTCTTAGTAGTAAACTGCATACCTGTCTGGAACAAAATACTAAATCGTTCAACTTGTCATTTGTAGGGGGCTTCACTAGCTCCTTCCATCCAAATAAACGGACATCCGACGGATGCTCGTCATTGCATATACCCCGAGCTTTGAATGTCAGAATGGTTTCAAATATAAACACTTGGAATACATAAGGAAGCCCGTTCAACTTGTACAATTTGGTATAATGATCCTTGTAGAAATTATATATCGAAACACCATTCCTTCCTTTCTTCAAATGCCCCTTCAAAGAATTGGACAAAGAGTACTTTGTCATCTCAAACGTAACTTTCCCCCAAGGAAAACTACTAACATCACCATAACATAAAAAATTAACCATTGCACCATCCACATAATTTTCAAAAATTGTTGATAGAATGAAATTAAACACCAACAAAATCATTGACATCTTAATAGCCTCATCATCGTCATCAAAAACTACCTTCCGATATACCCTACCTATACTACTACGCTTCATAGCTTCCTCACCAAAAAACTTTTCAACAAGCAGATTCTCAATACCTTTATATGCAGTTATGTCATCCTCACCTTGCCATCTCAACCCAGAAATTAGACATAACTCAGGCAAACCAAACCTGACCCTTTTCTCCCCAAACAAAAATCACATTTCACTGCCATCCCTCTGGTGAACCTCCCTTACAAGAGCATGGTGAAGAATCTGGGAATACATTTGGTGCTTACCAAACTCCAAAAAATTCCCAAAACATGTTGCCTTAAACTTCTCCAACTGACTTTGGTTCAATTTCTTGACAATAATGTTGGGGACTTCCATGTCGCACCAATATATAACTTTTTTAGTGAATTTTCTGTTGCATTCCTCATAGTAAAGATCCCATAACTGCAAATAAACAAAATCAGATTTGCACAGTTATTAGTAACCAATATAAACAATATTTATACCATAAACAGTTACATAGTAACCAACAAATAATATCATACTAACCAAAACATAATATAACAATTACACAGTAACTAAAACAGACTATAACCAAACAATTATATTATATAATCTAATTCTAACCAAAATATTAACAAGATGCAGTACAAATCAGTTTATATAGTAACCAAACAGTTATATATAATATTAACCAAAACATAATTTAAAGGTAACCAAAACAAAAATATGTAGACCAAAAACATACTGAAGAAGTAACCGAACAGTTATATCATAGTAACCAAACCATGTTTTCATGGTAACCAACACATAATCAACATGTAGACCAAACTCAGTTTAGCCAACCAATGTATACTACGCAAATACATGGTAACCAAAACAACATAAAAAAGTAACCAAAATCCCAAATTGAGGGAACAAGAATGGTATCCCAATATTAAGCTAACAGTAACAAAAAACATACAAAACAAGTAATCAAACAGTTATATGATAGTAACCAAAACATATTTTCATGATAACCAATACATAAACAACATATAAATCAACCACATTTTAGTCAATCCATGTATACTAAGCATGGTAACCAGAACAACAAAAAATAGTAACCAAAATCCCAACTCAAGGGAACAAAAATGGTATCAAAATCATAAGCTTATAGTAAACAAAAACATATTAAAGAAGTAACCAGACAATTTTATGATAGTAACCAAAAAATATTTTAATGGTAACCAATACATAAACAACTTGTACACTAAAACCAGTTTAGTAAACCATGTATACTAGGCAAATACATGGTAACCATAACAACCTAAAAAAGTAACCAAAATACCAAATCGATGAAACACAAATGGTATCCAAATCAAAAGCTAACAGTAAACAAAAACATACTAACTAAGTAACCAAACATTTATATGATCGTAACAATAACAAAATTTAAATTAACACACCTTTAGAATTTTTTGTGTTGGAATTATCTTCTGATTAAGCACTTGACCTTCGGTCTTCACTACAGGGACATCAAAACCAGAATCTAACTGCACTTCAGTATGCTTGATATCATTATGTATCACCAACCTATTCTCATTCTTACTCAATTTCTATGTTAGAGTTTATGCCCTAGAGGCCAATTATTTGATATAATTGCTTAATGTTTTGATATTATATTTGATTGAGTAAATGAATGATTTTATTATGGTTTTATTTACTGCGTTATATAAATGTTAACATAATAAAAATTCCTTAGAATAATGATACAAATTATATAGTTTCAAGTATGTGACTTGAACATGAGATTATATAATTACAATTAGTATCATTGTTCTTAAATGTCCCTAGTCGAGTATCATTGTTGATGGGACAACAATGATGCATTAAGACTAGTATGTGGATTGACTGATGACCAAATCTCATTGGTCATAAATATATGAGATATTAAGTCAATGCATAGGTACATGTTAGAGAACGACGTCGACCGGATGGACCCACCACATGAGAATTCTATGTAGAGCATTATGCGAAGTGTCATTAGCAATTCTCATAAAACGACAATGATGTAATGGTCCTCCGACACGAAATCACTATATTTCTACACGGAATTTATGTACTTTGATATCATCAAATGTCACCTTTAATAGGTGGACTATAAAGGTGATTATTGGGTACATCATAAATCGTGTGAGGAATATGAGTGATCTAGATGGAATTTAACCATCCTATATATTAGGGTGATATCCATAGGCCTCTTGATTGAGTAGGACTATGAAATGCATGGCCAAGCTCAAATAGTGATTTGTTTATATACTCTACTCATCGATCAAGAAAACTTCAGATTAAATTATGAAGAGTATGACACATTCCATGACTCGAGTTTAATCTAGGATATTAAGGTTAAAAGGATTAAATTACATTGAAACATTGGTCACGTAAAAGGTTGCATCGAATCATCGATCTTATTATTACTGGGTAGCAGCGATGATGCATTACTAGATGTCGCTCAACGCTTATAATTTTATAATATGATTTTAAAATTATTGCCAACGTAACAATAACCTATAGGATCACACACATAGAACGTAATTTAAAATGGAATTAATTTAAATTTTAAGAATTTAAATATATTAATGTGATTAATAGTATTTAAATCACGAATTTAAATTAAAAGGATAATTTGTATGTGTATATTAATTAAGTAAGACTTAATGAAGATATATATGTATATATATATATAAATTTGGATTTTATGAAATTATATTTTGATTAATCCCCTTTTTAACTACTATATATATGATATAGTAGCCACTTAGGGTTAAAATCATAACTTCATAACCCTAGCTGCTCTTAGAGAGAGACTAGAGAGAAACAGTTCTAAAATCCATTCCTTTTGGTGGCTAGTACCGCAGCCTTTTTATCGCAGATCGTCACGATTTACTTAGTGTATGCTTAATGTGGATACCGTAGAGGCGCGATTCGTTTGGATTGCGTTGGAAATTCGAGCGCATCAATTTCAGAAGCATTTTCATATTCGATATAATTTCTAACCACTGAATTAATTGTTTTCGCATGGATCCTGTTTAGGGTTTCGAATTTGGTTAAAATTGTTCTATTTTCGCTGTGCGTTTCTGTGTCGAAACTCTTCATTCTGACCTACATCATTCCCCTTCCCCTTCCCCTTCCTCTTCCTTTCCATCTCAATAGCAAACTTCTTCAAGTCCTTAACAGGATCACCCTCCATGATTCTTTTCCTCTTTCCATCCTTGTATCAACCATTCTATACAAAACATAAAAACAACACAAACCCAAACAATTAATACTCCATTCTATTAGAAAACTACTTTAATAGATAATGCATTAAACTATTTAGAAATTACTTACCTGAAATAATAATAAACAACAGAATCGAACAATGGAGAAAAAGAACCAACTGAACCACTTTGCAACAGCGATAACAAGTAACAACGATGATGACGAACAACTAAACGAAAATGACGAACAACTAAATGAAGATGATAATGAGTAACGATCACTAAAATGAAGAATAAATCACTAAAAACGATGAATATAGAAGACTAACACACGAACCGAAGAGAGAAAAAGGGTTTCAGAATGCAAACAAGGGTATCTGTCAACTGAAGAGTCCCGTACAAATGATGGCGATTATCACATGTTTCAAAAAAAAATCGCAAAAAGTACTTTTTCGCCACTGTGGTTGTAGTGTTTTAAGCAATTAGTCACTGTGCTTTTAAAATATTCAATTAACCCACTGTACTTTTTAAAAATTAAAAATCAGACCATTCCGTCCAATTTTCGTCACAGACGTTAAGAAATCAATCAAGTTTTTCTAAGTGGCTTTTTGAAAAAACACAACAAAACACATCATTTCTTATCTGGCTTAAAAAAAGACACCTAAATGTTGACTCATTTTTCCCACTTTTTTCTTTCTTCTCTCTCACATTTCTTCTTCCCGACCACCATTTCATCTCTCCTATTTCTCACAGACAATTGATGAAGGAAAAAATAAAATACATGCATAATTGATCAAATTAAGAGTCGGAAGGAAGTTGTTATCCGAAGGCCTTAGTGGCAATTGCTAAGCAAAACAGATCTAGGGTTCTCTCCAAGGATTGTTACTTGTCTAGATCTGAGTCTCACAAGAGTGATTACAGATCTAATCGATCACAAATCTCACCGAAAGACATGGTGTTGACATTGAAGTTGATGATCGACAGCGGATCCAACCGCAGATCTCTCTCTCTCTCTACTTCTTTAACATAAGCCACTGTTCTGGTATATAATGAGTAGTGAATCAGTCATTTCTCTCTTCTGGTGTTCATTTATTTTATTAATTTTGTATGTGTGTGTGTATAGCTAGATTTATGTGAATATTAAGATTCATGGACATAGAAATAAGATGATTCATGTATATATGTGTACAACAATGGTAGACAACGGTGATGGAAGAACCGAGGAAAGCCAGGAAGAACGTTGATTCTATCCTGATTAAGTAGAGTGTTAGTTTTTCTTTTTGTTTAAGTAATTTATCAATTTATTTAATTGGTGTAATGGTTTAGTTTTGTAATTTACTAAATTTGTATGATTGTTATAATTGTTAAAAAAAAGTATATATTCAGTTAAAAATATTTTACTTTTAAAATACTTTTCATTTTACAATGTATTTTAAATTCATTTTCCTTATCTATTTTCCTTATTTTAATATTATTTTATTATTTGGAATTAATTTTAAAAATAAAAATAATTATTAAAAGAAAGGAAAAGATAAAAGAAAAAGAATAAAAAATAAAAATAATACAAATATATATATATATCAAAATATATATAAAAATGAATTAAAATATTTATTTTAATTTTATTATTTTAATTATTTCTTTGCCACATAAGTAATGATTTTTTATTTTTATTTTTTGTTGAAATTAATGTAATGTTGTAATAGATCTCATTGATACAAAAATTTTGATATATTATTTGTATTATTTGGAATTAATTTTAAAATAAAATAATTATTAAAAGAAAGGAAAAGATAAAAGGAAAAGAATACAAATAAAGAAAATGAATTAAAATATTTATTTTAATTTTATTATAATTTTAATTAATTTTTTCCACACGTAATTAATGATTTTTATTTTTAATTTTTGTAAAATTAATATAATGTTGTAATAGATCTCATTGATACAAAATTTTGATATATTATTTGGAAAAGAGAGATAAAAGGAAAAAAAATATTTAGGTAAAGAAAAGAAAGAAAATAAAACATAAAATATTTTTTATTTTTAAAATTTTATAAATATTTTAAAACATAAAAGTATTTTTATTTTTATTTTTAAATAAAACATACATATTATAAATATTATAATATTAATTTTTATTAATATTATACATATTATAAATATTTAGGTAAAAAAAAGAAAATAAAACATAAAAATATTTTTAAAACCACAGTGGGCCAATTGCATTTTTTTTTAAACTGCAGTGGCTCAATAGTGTTAGGAATTTTGCTGACTGGCTTGCCACGTAGGAAATAACTTGTTTTTCTCTTTTTTTTTCAAAAGCCACGTAGGAAAATCAGCCCACTTACTTTTTTAACGTCCGTCTACAAAATTGGACGGAATGGCTTGATTGAACATTTTTAAAAAGTACAGTGGGCTAATTGAATATTTTAAAAGTATAGTGGCTAATTGCTTAAAACACAACAACCACAGTGGTGAAAAAGTGCTTTTTGACCAAAAAAAACAAACCCGATTTTAAGATGGACACTAATTTGTCATGTCAGCTCATTAATATTAATCCCTTAAATTAAGGACTTATAATTGTAAATAAAAATGATGAAGTGTAATATTTTTATAATTATTTTATGGATGTATGATTTTTATAATTATTTTCAAAAATGTACTAATATATGTAATTAATCCTGATTTTTTTTTTCAGATTTCAATGTGGTTTGGGCCGGTCTTTTTGGGTAAAATAGTAGGCTTATTTAAGGCCTTCAAGTAAGACCAAGTCCAGACCCAAAGCAGGTCGGGTTTTTCAAACTTTTTTCACGCTAAGTCAAGCTTGGACTTTATGTGAACCCCTATGCACCTTTAAATTTTGGGTCCTTTACATAAGTATACAACAAATAGAAAGTAATTACAAGAAAAGTGCATCAACTAAATAATTACAAAAAGAGTGTAATTAGGACTCATATTACAAAAATAGTACAATTCATATTAATAAAGAAACCTAAAATCAAGGATAACTAATAATTCAAATTCAAATCTTGTCTCTAACAACAATTTCAAATCCATATTTCAAAATTCAAATCAAAATGAGAAAATTAAAATTAAAAAATTATGAAGGAGTTAATGTTCATCATCCTCCTCTCTCGCCGCCACATCACCGCCGCCATTATCATCATCCATACGCCACGCTAATTTGAGTTGCTATTCTCAATTTCTTTTGACGATTTGGTTACCCACAAAATTGAAATGGTTACCTTTATACTAATTTTGACTAAGAATCGCATCACATTTAAAATAAAATTGGTAATCAAATAAAATCGAATTGGTTACCTTATCAAATGGTTTGGTAACCAACTATATGAAATTTGGTTACCAAATCGCATCACATCCAAAATAAATTAGTAACCTAATAAAACTAAATTGGTTACCTTATCTAAGGTTTAGTAACCAACCGCATAAATTTTGGTTACCAATCGCATCACATTCAAAATATATTAGTAAGCTAATAAAACTGAATTGGTTACCTTATCAAATGATTTGGTAACCAACTACATGAAGTTTGATTACCAACTGCATTACATCCAAAATAAATTAGTAACCTAATAAAACTTAATTGGTTACCTTATCTAAGATTTCACACTGGTGAAAATAACGAATGGATGGTGTGGTGGTGGGAGGCGGAGGGATCAAGGAGAGGAGGGGCGGGAGGAGGAGGGGTGGGGCGTGGGGTGGGGGGAGAGGAGGTAAAGGATAAAGGGGGGGGAAGAGGGGAGGAGAAAGGGAGGCGTGAGGAGGGGGATGCGAAGGAAGGGAGGTGGTGAGGCGGAGGCGGGGCGGGAGGAGGGGAAGGCAAAGGAGGGGGAGGGGAAGGGGAGGGGAGGGGAGGGGAGGGGGGGCGAGAGGAGGAGAAAGGGGCGGGAGGAGAGGGGGGGTGGGGAGGGAGTGGCGGGAGAAGGTGGAGGCGGGAGGAGGGGGAGGCGGAGGGTGGGGAGGGGTTGGACAGGAGGAGGATGAGGAGGGAGGGAGGAGAAGAAGGGAAACAAAAATGGAATGGGAGAAAATCGTGAGAGAGATGGGGAGAAAATTGTGGGAGAGATGGTGAAAAAAATCGTGTGCATAATTAAAAGGATTACACTCTTTTGTAATTAAGTATTGTATTTGCATTAATTATGTAAATATTTAATGAGTGCACTTTTTTTGTATTATTTTATTAAAATGTACTATTATATGTAATTGTTCCTTAAATTTTCGGAAGAGTATTTTTAGCCCAAATAAAAAATGATAGACTTGGACTTTTTTGTTCTCTTACATTAGCCTTAAGCTTTTAGCAAGACCTCTCTTCAAAAATTAGAGATATGTTGATTTTTAGAGTCAATTTATAAAATTTTAAAATTTAAAATTAATATAATTTCATTCTAAATTTTAAAAACAAAAAAGATGATAATTAATAATATTTTATAGTTAATTTACAATTATATTTGTTTATACTAAAATTAAATAACTTAATATCAATTTCAAATTTTAAGATTTCGTAAATCAACTCTAAAAAGTCAAAATCTATCTTTAATTTTGAAACGAACGCAGTTCATAGATAAACAGTACCATACCCAAGGTACACCCCAAAAAAAAAAAAAACTAAGGCAGCGCTCTTAAAAGCTTCAACGGACCTAGCCAACACTGAGATATAAGGCCTCCTCAAATTAACCAGGAGCTTTCACGTGGTTTCATAACAATCTAATTTCTATATTGCTTTCAATGTACCAATCAGTCACTTCTCTGATATAGCCACGAGCTTCAAATGAATAAACACAACATATTAGTAAAGTATTTCAGTAATATACAATCAGTTGCATGCACAATAAGATCAGAAAACATCGTCAAAACTTTCTCAAAGAAAACAACATAAAAGTGCGCATAGTATCTGCCATAATAGTTCTGATTACAAGAGGATGCTGGCAAAAATTAAACAAAACAGAAATATGTGAAATAGTTGAAACTGCGTAATAATCATAGTTTTTTGCCCATTAAACTTGGACTCGACAAAATGGACAGAACTATCTTGACAGCAGGAAGATTGCCAGTAAATTCTGATCGAGTTTAATCTTCACTGCTGCTTTACAATTTCAGAAAATAACATCAAAACCTGGTTACAAGGAACACTAATCAACTGGGTACACGGAAATATCAGATACGAGGAACACTACTTGCCTATGCTCACTTTTTTTTTTTAGATAAACTCAAGGGTTAGAATTTACAAGTTAGTAAACTCAAGGGGGGCAGATTAATAAAAAAGTTAAACTTGGTGGGCAAAAGAAAAAATTCCATTATAATCTAATTCTTCAAACTATGTTTCCAGCTTACAGAAAGTTAGAGAGGGACGATAAATTTAGTTTAGATTCACCCCTTCCCGTACCATGATACGGAACAATAGTATCCACTATGCAAAATGCAAAGGCAATAACAGTTCCCTGGTAACTCTAGTCAAAACAACAACTAGGCATCCAAAACTTACACAGATTAATAGTCAGATTCACGAAAGAGGAAGCTGAAGAGATCCGTATCCTGCAAGTTGAGAGTTCCTCAATTTCACTAAAACTGAATAGTAGATCTTTTATACACAAAAAGACTCCAAACAAAACTGAGACCCTCTCCGAGTTTGACGAACCCCAGAATCTGTCTTGAGCTCCAACATTTATGCCTTCATGCATGCTTCTGATAACCTTCTCTTTTGTGGCAATCAGCCAATCACCACTCAACGCTTCTCGTAAACAAAACTGACCCTTCGTTAGCTATTCATGCCCAAATTGAAGCGCCCCAAAATCAACGCCATTAAGGCTCCATATTTTGTGACTTTAAAGCTGATGGGCATCTTCCTTTTAACAACCACCACCATTCAACCATATCCCAACTTTACTGGACCTTCTAGAATCTAAATTTTCTAATTCACTATTTTGAAATTCCAACCTTTTTATCCCAAGGATTTTCCCCTTTCCCTCCATCGACTATCTTCCAATGTTTCACCAGGCTGCATTTTCCAAGAATCGACACCATATACACATTTGACTAGTTAAAACTGATATCCCAACAGTTCCACTTCCAATCTCAATTATTCCCAGCGTCTCACTGACCTTTTCCCTTTACAAAGTTAAAACTTTGTTCAAAAGATTTACACCACTATAATCCAAATTAGACTTTTTGTTATCATTTAGCCACTAATCCCAACCCCACGATATAACCCTACAAATTCCCAAATTGTTGTCGTCAAATTCCCAAATTGTTGTCGTTCAAAGCCTCATTGACATTCTCAAACTTCCGAGAGTTGGCTCAACTATTGCAACCCTGTTCTACATCTTCAAACATACGGCTCTCAGTAGAGGACACTATTACCTAGATTTTCATCATTCCGTCCAGAAGTTATCTGCATCATCCGGACTAAAGTATTATTTATCCAAGTCCAACATCAGTACAGAATCAATCTCAGGGTTCCAATCGATTTTACCAATACATGTCCGGATCAGGTTCACAGCCCAAGAACGTTTTTGTATCAGAAAAGCCTTGTTTCCAGCTGAAACATTTCATTTGACCACATTATCCTGGCAGTACATATAGCAGAATTTCTGCCATAAAATTCCTGCCATACTGCAGAACTTCTTCTCCCGTGAAAGCACACTGTTTTGTAATATCTCTGTAGGAAGAAAATAATGATAAGAGAAAATCAAAATTCACCACTGACGAGACCAGTCAAATCATTTTCTTAAATTGCAAAAATTATTCACAACACTGCAATGCAAATAATAATATCAGGGAGAAGGCGAGACAATTTTGTAACTTGTTACAAACTTACAATAGTAAAAATAATTGATGTAAGAAATTCAGATAGACAAGGCCAGAGAGAGAGAGAGAGACGGACACACACACTAACAAAAAGAAAACAAAATATTACTTTTTTATAATAAAAATGTGATCATTGACTATCATGCAGTAGTCCAAGCCCAACTCATTCATCAGATAGAAGTTAACAGGCATATATACTCCCTTACAAGACTATAGTTCATAATTATATTTAACCATCTTTCTGAGATATATCAAAAGCTATTACCTCATTAAATAATGATTTTGAACCCCATAGCTGTTAATCTATCACCCCGGCTGTCGTGTTGACCTTTGAGAATTTTATGTTGATATCTAACTTGCATATATATTGATGGATAAAGAATAAATTTTCATCACCTTAATAATACTGTGAGGCAAGAGAAGGTTTAGAATGGCTTGGAAAATAGTTGACGAATGAGAAAGAAGGGTAAGAAAGAAACCTATCCTCACATATCGATAAAAAGACGCAACAAGACAAAAGCCTTAATCACCAAGAATATATCAAACTCTGAATTCCAACGATGGGATTATATCAGTTTATACAGAGCATACAACTCTAATTTTAATATAATGGGAATCTAATTTAATTAGGAAAGAAACTCCCAAGTGCTATTCTAATAATGTACCTACTTTAATTAAAAGATCTACAATAAATACAATTAACTTATCCCTAAACAGTAATACTAAATAATTAGTAAATATTTCTTTATCTTTATATCTCCTTCCACATCATACTGCTACAGATGTTATATAAGAATTATGGAAAAGAATCTACTAAATAAATTTCTATTTGGGAGAGGTAAGATATATAAAAACTACTTTGTATAGAACATTAGAACATAAACACAGAAGTTCAGAACAAAATCACAGAATCCGCGTTAATGGAAACAACAATAATCATCTCAAGTGTGCATAGAAGTAATAACATTAACATGCAAATTTACAAATGTGGAACTCTAATGAAAAATAGACAACAAAATAATTGTAAAAAATAAATACTCCCTCCGTCCCATATTTATTGCAACAGTTGACGTTTCACGCATTTTACGGATTTATGTTGACTTTATACAATTTGCCTAAAACACTCTTGAAATAATACACTATTATATTAACAAAAATATCAAAATTGGTGCGAAAAGTCTAAATTTTTTAATGTGTAAAACTAAGTAAGAAACATTGTCATAATGATGGTGGGACCAATAGCTTTAAAGGTATCATACTGGAAAATGGATAAAGAAAGTAGAAAGAACTAAAGAAGGGTAAGAAAGAAACCTATCCCTGCTAGATATCACACTATGGCACACAGCCTTAATCTCATAGAGTATGTTAACTCTGAATTCCAACGATGGGAGTACATAAGATTAAATAGAGCATAGAACTCAAATTTTAATATAACTAAGCGAACCTAATTTAATAAGTAAAGAAACTCCTAAGGGCTATTCTAATAATGTACCTACTATAATAAAAGATCTACAATAAATGCAATTAATTTATCCATAAATAATATATTTCTTTAATATTTATTCTCGTTCTGCATCATACTGCTATAAATGTTATAGAAGAATTATGGAAAAGAATCTACTAATAAATTTCTGTATGGGAGAGGTAAGAAATCTAAAAACTATTTCGTGTACAACATACACGTATAAGTGCAGAACAAAATCAATGAATTCACGTTACTGAAAAACAACAATAATCATCTTCAGCGTGCATAGAAGTATTGGCATTAACATTCAAATTTACAGATCTAACAAAAAACTGGTAAACAAAATAATTGTATAAATAAAAATAAGGTAATACTTATATGGTTAAATCATGACTACTTGTCTATGCGAGGATCTTATATCTAATATATAATACATGTGAATCTGCACACAATGACACATTTAACAACAAACTAATGAAGAAAATTTAAATTTCCCATATCTATCTATGGTAATGGTAACCAGTAATGCATGTAAAACCCGGCAGTAGCATAAAACTCCAATGTCTGTTTTCTCCTTGGCATCTTGTGAGAACTGTAAGTCCAACAAGTTAGCATACAATTCACTGCAAGAAAAAGAAGAAAATGTTATGGGAATAATAGGCTTCTGATCACTATGAGGTAGAGTTAGTAAAAATCTATTTTGGGAACCCTCACTCGGCAAGCCAAGGGTTGAGATTCCCTCATCAATTAGAAACCATAATCTTACTCCAAAAAAAATCAAATTTCTTAATCCACATCTATCCTCCTCTCATGTTATATATCTATAAATTAGTACAAGAAACTAGGCGCTAGAGACCAGTCACTATATATATATATATATATATATATATATATATATATATAACGATCCAGGGGGCTAGGGCCCGTGCTTGCGTTGGCCCTATTATGGCGCGATTAGGTCACTTAAAATATCTGAAAGAAATTGTTTCGGATACTGCAAGTATTTCTTGCGGATAGTTTTTACATTAAAAAACTCAAAAAAGGATCGGAACAATCATTCGCTTTCCTGAACTAACATTTTCTATTTCTTCAATCAAATTTTAGAATTCAAAAACTTTTTTGTTATAAATTCAAAAATGACAATATGTATATCGTTGAAAAGCTCTTGTTAAAATCTTTAAATACAAGATACGTTGTTAATATATTTTGATCGAGTTAAAATGACCAAAATTGAGGTTAAAGTCTTGTATTTTGGAATAACCTTTGTAGGCTTTGGGGTTGCTTGGTATTTTAGCTACCTCAAAATATATCAACAATGCCTCTTGTTTTGAAGATCTTTTTGAAACCTTTCCAATGATATATAGATTGAGGATTTTGGACAGTGTTCTAACAATCCCCGCCTAGGCCCCCGGCGCCTCACCTAGGCGGTTTAAAATCCCTCCAGGAAATAAGGCGGGGTCTAGACGGAGAGTTTTTGTTTTTTAACTACTCAAACCAGATCTTGATATATTTATTTTTCTAATGATTTATCATATTCATAATGCAAACTGTAGTAAATTTTGTCACAACAAGAAGTGAACAATATCAAGTCAAAATGGATAATTTTATTATAGTTGTAATTTTTCATCTTTTTGAACTTGTACCAACTTCAAATTATATAAATGATGATACATTTGTAATATTTAGTTTAATTCAATATAATTCTTAAATTTATGTTTAGTTTCTTAAGATTTAATATTGAATTGAATTCTTGAAATTTTATTATTTAATAGCAATCTTGTTTATGAATAAAACTAATACGTTAAAGATATGTTTGAACAATTTCATGTTTGTGTTTAAACTTTGACATTGACAATAAGTACATGTGTTTGAACTTTAAAAAAATGTCTTTATTATAGATTGTTTTGTTGTATATTATTATTTTATTTGGATAAATATAAGATAAAATATTAAAATTGACTTACAATAAAAAATCCCACCTAAGCCCCGCTCAGGCCCCGCCTAGGCCCCCTCCCGCCTAGCGCCTTTTAGAACATTAATTTTGGATTTGTAACACAAAGATATTGAATTTTGAAGTTTGATTGAAGAAAGAGAAAATTTTATTTTATGAGGAGTGTTCTAACATTTCTGGATTTTTTTACGCTAAAAGCTATTGCAGGTATTAATTGCAGGTACTTCAAACTATCTCCAAGAATTTCTAGCAGATAGTTTCATAAATTTTTAAATATGAACCTTTCACTCATAGATAGAATGATGGAAGATGATTTGGCTCTAGAAAGTACTATATATATATATATATTACCTTGTCATTAGAAAGAAAAAGAAATTGCACTAGCAATTAAATTTTACCTCTAAAAGAGAAAAGTTTGAATTCAAATGTCATTTTTAATTGTGTAATTAGTAGCTACTTAACTTTGTGTACAAAAATTTTTAAATTCAAATCTTATTTGATATAATTGAGATCTAGCAAAAAAATTAAAGATTGATCTTACAAAAGCTTATATGCGACACCATCTCTCTAGCTATAATTCCAAAATGTGTATGTTTTATTGAGAAGACATCACTGCAAGTCTGCAACCACGATCATTTGATATATTATAACTTCAATTATTATTTGTATTGATGGGGACGGAGGTTTTGAGATGAAGGATAAATATCATAAAGATAATTCTCGCACAAAATTCAATCAATTAATCATTTAATGTATTAAAATAATAAAATACATCACTATTTATAATACTCCTAGACAACTTTCCTAACCTAAATTGGACTCTAATAAGATAACTACAAATTAAATAAACTAATTAAAATACAACTAATTTATGGGCTTCTAAAACCCTTTATATTGTTCTAACCAACTTTCACGGGTTTGTCATACATCAGTTCTCTTCCGCTGAGAAAAACTCGACTCCGTCAAAAACATTAACACAAGAATAAGCATGTTGGATCACCAAAGAATTCTTTACAACCTTCAAATTTGGCATGTCGATAGCACAAGAGTTAATTTGGTATTGTCTTTGATAATCGAATAAACATTAGCACGAGCATCATGTTTTGCTAATGTTGATCCCACCAAATACGGGTTGTCCCTTTCAATTTAGCTTCCGCAAAGAAAAGTTTTCTTTCATCGGAAAATTCATACCAACGAAAGAAGCTCTCAAAACTATGAATCCAATCGAAGAATGCTTCAGGCCCTTGATCACCGTTGAAGTCTCCAACATCTAATTTCGCTCATCTATCCACTACATTCATCCTAAGATCTGAAACATCAGGATTAACTCGTGGATTAGGGTCATGTTGATGTAGTCTTAAATTATTAAGATCAGGGATGGGGTCTTCAAAATTCTTAATTCTTATGAGCATCTTCTTATACCTTATCAACCAACGCATTTCATGAGTACGTCAACTTTTGAGGCAAGAGTTGTAATAGAAGCTTAAACATTTGTTGCAATTGCAGTCAGTGTTGTGATCGAATCTTTAATCCTTTTGAAACGTGCATCTTGTTGTAACATATGAGCATCAAGCTTGGCGTTGATTTCTTCAGAATTTACCATGGTTCCTGTAAAT
The DNA here is from genome assembly GCA_020205615.1 of Panax quinquefolius. Lineage (NCBI taxonomy): Eukaryota > Viridiplantae > Streptophyta > Magnoliopsida > Apiales > Araliaceae > Panax > Panax quinquefolius. The sequence goes on from CM035158.1 coordinate 48,475,855, forward strand.
AAAAAACTAACTGTAGTTTAGCAGTAGATATTTACTCAAATTTGGTCTCTCTTTTTTTTCTTCACGGGTCTTTCTAGTCTTCTTTGTATTTTGTCTAATAAGGTATAGAGCAGCAAGCTTGGAGATGAGAAGGTTAAAGAATTACGCGACAAAGATGAGGATGGCGGTGGCGGCAGGATGCGGTAGCGACAGTGATAGCAAGCAAGGGGCAGTGATACCGACAATGTCATTTCTACTTCTCTTTTTTTCTCTCTTCTTTTGGGTTTTGTTTGGAAGCTAATTGTAGTAGTTTGATATTGGCGGCTAGGGTTTTTAGGAGGTTTTGTGGTGTTCAATTTGGTCTATGGCGGTGGCTATTAAGGCAGATTACGTTGGCGTGTTTGTGTACTATTGATGGCTCAAGGCAGTATGGTTTAGGGTTTGGGTAAGGCTTTGTTTGGATGGATGTTAAATATAGGTTGGTTGTTTTGGCAGATAGCAAATAGGTTGGGCAGATTAATGGTGGTTATACGACTGTTTTTCTGGTCTTGGTATTTTGTAGGGCAGTAGGGGCTAATGATTTTTTTGACTTTCTGGGCAGCGACTGGTTGTGGGATTCTGACCGGTTTGTGGGAAATAAATTTGGGACTTCTGGAAATTGATAACACGAACAAAAATTGCAATTAATGAAATTGCAAACCTTGTTCTGATACCAAAAATGATGGGAATGGAGGTTTTAGGATGAAGGACAAATATCACAAACATAATTCTTACATACAACTCAATCAATTAATCATTCAATGTATCAAAATAATAAAGTACATCACTATTTATAATTATAATACTCCTAGACAACTTTCTTAACTTAAATTGAACTCTAATAAGATAGCTACAAATTAAATAAGAAAATTACTAATAAAAATACAACTTCTAATTTATGGGCTTCCAAAGCCTATTATATTGTTTTAACCAACTTTCATGGACTCGTCCTACATCAACTGTATTAATGAAATATAAGCTACACATGGAATAGTGTTTTTCAAAAATTTACCAGGAATTTCTCTATTGCATTTTCAAGAAGCCTATCCAATAAATGACTTCTAAACTAAAGCTCGACTTATCAAAGAAGTTAAATAAATAGTGTTTAGCTCTATTCTATAGAAGTGAAGCATAATTACATTTAATTTCCTTTTCATTTTAACAGTACAATAATTGTAAGGAAATTTTTGACTTAGATATTTAGAAGCAATAGTAATATATATTAAGAGTAAATTACACTGAACCTAAAGATAGCAATTATTCCTCCTCCAATAATAAAAGTAACACTCAGCACCATATAGTTAACTAAATGTAATGTCGGCTGCCCCAATGTGTTTGACCCTCTATTTTTAATGACCCAAGTCTCACTCGTTCCTTCTGTCTTTCTTCAATCTTCATTTTTTGCATTGTCATTTTGCCAAATAGAGGGTTAGGGTTGAATCAGGGGTTTCAATTTAGTTTCAAAATGGGGGTGATTGTCTCTCACCCATTTCACTTTTTATCTCTTCATTTCTCTACCATCATTTCTCTGACTCGCTCTTCATCCTATATTTTTCATCTCCATCTTAATCTCTCTATTTTCATATTTGTTTTTCCAACTTGTGGGGGTTAGGTTTTAAATTGGGTTTCTGAAACTGCGGTTTCGAAATTGGTAGTTTCGGTTCACTTTGAAAAGTTATATCTAACAAATTGCAGTACAAATTTCGTAGGTAAGAAAGTTCAAAAGAAATAGCAAAGATGATCTTTTACTTCTTTCTGAGGAGGTATCAAAATCAGCCACTTGGTAGGCGACGCCTCAAATGCTTGGTTATCCCTTCTGGTGGCTTCTCGACTATTATCTAACTGGCTCTAGATTCTCGAAGAAACAGGGTCTTATCTTTGGAGCTTTGTCCATTAGAAACGATATTTTCGGATAATATTAGAGGGTCTTATTTAACTTTTCTGATTTGGTAAACAAAAATAACCTACAAGAGTACTGGGTATATTATTGAGAACTAAGGGCAATCAAAATATGGTTTTTGGGGGTGGAATTTGTGGCGTCAACCTGTAGGTTACTCGTTGTAATCACTCTACATTTAACTGTTCATGGAGTAAGTACTGATATAATTATACTTTTTACAAGTAATGTAAATAAGGCCACTACCATAACGTTATACGCTCAAATGGAAAGTTGTTAACTGAAAATTTAGCATGTGACTTCCAGTTCAAGATGGAGAATGCATCAGCTCCCGTGGATTAAGCCATGGGTTCAAACATAAATCTCGATTAACAATAAAATTTTGAATTATAAACAATAACAGTGACTTGGGTGTGAAGTATCGGGAGAGCTACTAAAAAATAACTGCCAATGTTCAAATCCAGAAAAAAGTTATATAAAGTAGGCATGTGAAAAGAAAAAGTAAAAGTATTGCAGTATTTGGCAAAAAAAAAAAACTTTCCCAAGATGTAACCTCATTGAATTGTAATTGCTCTTTCATCAAATTCCACAAGCATGTTACAAAGAAGACAAAAACAAAATAACTATCCCACAGATACATTGCCAAAAGCAATGTTCTAAAAGGCGCTAGGCGGGCGGCCGAGGGGGCCTAGCGCCTAGGGGGCCTAGGCGGGGCAGGATTTTTTATTTTAAGCTAATTTTAATATTTTATCTTACATTTATCCAAACAAAACAATAATATAAAGCAAAATAATTTAAAATAAAGATAATAAAGACATTTGCTTAAAATTCAAACACATATCCATATTGCTAATGTCAAAGTTCAAACACAAACATGCAATTGTTCAAAATTCAAACATATTTTTAACGTATTACTTTTATTCATAAACAAACAAGATTGCTATTAAATAATAAAATTTCAAATTTCAAAAATTTAATTCAATATTAAAACTTAAGAAACTAAACATAAATTTAAGAATTATATTGAATTAAACTAAATATTACAAATGTATCATTATTTATATAATTTGAAGTTGGTACAAGTTCAAAAAATTACAACTATAAATAAAATTATCCATTTTGACTTGATATTGTTCACCTCTTGTTGTGATTTGATATGCTACGATATGTATTATGAATATGGTAAATCATTTGAAAAATAAATATATTAAGACCTGGTTTGGGTAGTTATTAAAATTAAAAAAACCTCTCTGTCTAGACCCCACATAGGCCCCGCCTAATTTTATGGAGTGATTTTTTTGCCGCCTTAGACCTAGGTGAGGCGCCAAGGGGGCCTAGCGCCTAGGCGGGGCGCCAAGGGGGGGCCTAGCGCCTAGGCGGGACCTAGGTAGGGATTTTTAAAAAACTGGCCAAAAGACAGGTGTAATATTTATAAGAACAGAACTATAGGAAATTTGCATATTTGGAAAACAAAAGATGTGCATAACAATATCTACCACAAAAATTGTGATTACAGGAGGATACTGTAACAACAGAGAAAACCAAAAGCATGTGAATAATCATACCTTTTCCCAATCGGTTTAGACCTCTATAAAATATCAACATAAATATCTGGACAGCCGGCTACAGCCCAGAGAATTCTGATTTGAGTTTTAACCTTCACTGCAGGTTTATTGTTTCCAAAAAATACGTCATCACAACCACCATGTGTACCATTGTAATTTCAAGGATCAATAGCAGAATAAGGCAAAGAGGAAGTCCAAGGTCTCGTAGCCCTGAGAATTAAAAAACTTTTCTGTGTTTCTCTAAACTTTACTTGCTAAGAATCATTGCTTTGAAGCCTCCAGATTTTATACCTTAATGTGCCGCTGAGAACCTTCTATTTTGTGGCAACCACCACTCAATGCTAGTCATAAACAAAACTGGCACTATTCTGAGTTCTTCCCTTCCTTCAAAATTGACGTGCCCCAGAACCATCACCTTCAAGCTTCCAGCTTTTACGCCTCGACGTATGCTGCAGAGAACCTTCTCTTTTACGACAACAACCACTCGAACCTCTCCCACCTCTGCCAGATCTTCTGGAATCAAAATTTTCAAAGTCATTAATTTGATTGGCCCACCGTTTCGAGTCCCAAGAATTGTCTCTACAGCCCCTCCATCGTCTATCCTTTGAAGTTTCACCAGGCTGTGACTTCCAATAATTGACATTATTATACACATTCCTTGACTCGTTGAAACTGATATTCCAATGATTCCAACCACAAGAATTATTCCCAGTATCTCCCCATCCTTTTTCCTTCACAAATTTAGAACTTTGAGCACCACGGTTCAAAAGATTTCCACCATGATGATCAAAATTATTTGACTGTCTGGTATTATTTTGCCCCTTATTCCAGCCCAATAAATTATCCCCACAACTTTCCCAATTGTTGTCCTTCAAAGCCCCATCACCACCAAGGTGGCTCTGCTCCCACGGATTCTCAACATTTTTCGACTTCTGAGAGTTACCCCACCTGTTCCAACCCTGTGCTACGTCCTTTAAATCTACAGTATCCCGTACACGATAAGCCTCCCAGGGGTTATCATCATTACCTACATTCTTATTATTCCCATCTGAAGTTTGATCATGGACTGAGATGTTTGCTTCATCAGGATTGTAGTATTCTTTGTCCAAGTCTGACATCAGTCCAGGATCAATCTTCGGGTTCCAATCAATATTGTCGATAAACATGTCGGGATCAGGTAAGGGGGCATCAGACGGAAGGTCATAAATCATAGCACAAAAACGCTCTTTCGCATTAAAAAGTGCATCTTTTCCAGCTGAATCATTCCAATTTACCACATTTTCATGGCAATAAATATACTTCTTAGCAGCCACAACCTTATGCCACGGAATTCCCGCTAAAAGGCAGAACTTCTCCTCCCATGGAAGTGCATTGTTTTGTAATACCTCTGCAGGGAGAAAATAACAGCAAAAATCGAGTGAAACCATTTTCTTGGCTGGCAATAAGTATCCAATACAAGACAATTCAAGTTAAACTATTTGAGGAGAATGCAGATACAATTATGTAACTTGTTTTAATAGAAAAATAAACTTATGTAAACAATTCATATAAACATGTCCAGAAGAGAAAGAGACAACACCACTAACAAAACGGAAGTACAGGGGGAGAAAAAGTTCAAACCAACAAAACGTGATTATAGAGTATCAAGCAATTTCCCAACTCAATCATAAAGATAGAGGTTAACTGGCATAGAATAATATATAGACTCTTTTACATGACTAATATTTCTTAATATATTTTAATTGTCATTATGGCATATACAACAGTCTATTAATTTGATGTAGGACAAGGTAGAAAGAAGGAATAAGAATACCTATCCCCACAGAGAATTGGTAGAGAAACAAACACAAAAGCACAAACTCTTCTCAACTCATTTCATATTTAATAATCTGAAAAATAAGATTACAGCTCTTTATATAGGAAACGTATGGCTTAGCAACCAAGTAAAAACTAAAAAGCCTAACATAAAAAAGGAAACAATTATCTACTTCCAAATAATTATCTACAATTATAGTTATGTTAATAATTACATCAATTTATCTCCAAATAAAGTAATAAGTATAACTAATTAATTTTTGGGTCTTCTTCTTCCATTCCGCACCACTGTTCCGTCCTTAAATAATGATTTTGGAACTCAAAGCTGTCAATCTATAGTACCAGCTGTAGACTGATATGGTACTGTGAAGTACTGAAGTCTGAAATTTTCTGCTAATCTTTAATTGATATAAAAACATTCTTACTCTTAACAGTATTTCCTACAAACATGAATGTCACATAAGAATTTTGTAAGAGAATTTAATAAGTATCGACATGAGAGAAGGTCTAAATCCTAAAATCTAAAAACTACTTCTTACACCATACACAGATAAGTAAAATTACTACGGAAAAAAAAGAATCAAGGAGAAGTTGCTGAAAACAACATTAATCATTCTCAAGTGAGCACAAAAGTAATGTAATTAACATTCAAATATACAGATCTGGAACTTTAGAGATCAAAACTTGAAAAAGCGTATCCAGTAATGAATAACGCTTAATTGCAGAGATACAAGGATCCACTGCCAATAAAATACATAAATATTTAACTTGATACCTTCCAAATGAGATGACATGAGCATAAATAAATGATATGTCATGAACAAAGATCTTCTCCTTAGCATATCGTGAACAACTCGACTCCAAGAAATTATAAACAATTCAACGGAAGAAGAAAATACTATGGGAAAAAAGAACCACATGGACACGCACCCATGCAAGGGTTAAATTTCCCTCGACAACTGGAAAACTATTAAAAGATAAACACCCTCATAGATGATACCCCAAAATATGAATTTCTTCATCCATTTATCATCCTCTACCACATTAGATATCTAATTACAAGTACAAACACTAGTCGTTGAACTAGCCGTTAGGAGTGTTCAAAAAATTCGGAACGACCAGTTTTTTACTGCTAACAATTGGTTCGGTATGGATAATTTGGTAAAATTTAAAATCGGTTTGGTACTAGTAAAAAAAAGGTATATACCGTTTAATCGATATCGGTATCGGTATTTATTTTTTTCAAACGGTGCGGTATCTACCGGTTATATTATATACAATATAAATATTTAGATTTAGTCATCAAGAAGTATCATAGGAATTAAGAAACAATATCTTTATGAGTACCAATATCTTTAACATAAAGAGCAAAAAAAAACATATAGTGGCACCATGGGAACTTTCTAGTGCTCTTAACCAATAAAAGGGAAGCTTACTTGCTCCAGTTACTGCTTCAATAATAAATCATTGTAAACTCATATTACTATATATTTATCTCACACTATGGCCACATAATTACAATAAAATTATGTTTTAAAAAAATTAACAAAACCAAAATAAAACCAAAACCGATATTACCAGTACCGTCCCTATACTGAATCGGTCCATACCAGTATGGATACCGATATTTCGGTAACGGTATTGGTATCCATTTTTTTAGACATTCGATAATCGGTTCAGTACGGTGTTTTACCAATGAACACTCCTAGCCTTTAAAGAATAGTAGTTAAAAATTATTTAATAAACAAACAAATAAACTAGCCGTGAAAAAGGAAAAGAAATCTCACTAACAGCCAGATTATGCTTTTATTAGTCTACAAGTAGGAAAAGTTTAACCTTGAATCTTATTTGATATGATTGAATATGTCAAAATTAAATACTCCCTCCATTCTACCAAAAGAGTGCCATTAGAATTTTTTTACTAGTCAATTTGTGAACTCCTAAAATTTAAAATTGACCTTAATTTATTTGATTTTGATTGATGCGCTGATTAATATTGTAAATTACTTAAAAAGTATTACTAAATACAAAATTTTATTCCAAAAACATAAAAAAATTCAAAACACAAATTGAATTTTAGGATTTCACAAATTAAGTAGGATCAAAGTTAAATAGATTCTTTTGTGGAATAGTGGGAATATTATTTTACAAAAGCTTATGCGTAATGTCGTCTCTATAGTCAATCACCTTTCCAGTGTCGATTTTATTTCAAAAATGTCCTTGTGACTAGGTTTATTTGATCGCTTATAAGTTGGAATCCTCACTTGTGACAGAATTTGAGAATACTCCCTTGCTTCAACCTTGTATCCCTTCATGATTGCTTAGTTGCGGCTCTATATTAAAGTAATAGAAGCTACATATGTTACAAGCCCCGAGTTCAACAGTATGCACTCGCGTCATACAACTCTGTTCCCAAAAAAAGGAGGAGAAGCTATCTTGAGTAGAGCTACAAAGATATTACATTAGGTTTTGTTCAACAATCAGTCGGGATTTTCGCTATAAACTTTTCAAAACATCTCATGTTGATCACCTCAAATTTCATGAAAGGCTTTACCAAATCGTCTACAACATCTTTTTTGAATTATATACTTAAAAGTAAATAATTATTGATATATTTTATTAGTAATGTAAAAAAGCCACTACTAATCACATACTCTTAAATAGAAAAATAGTAAAAAAATATTGGCACATGCCAAATAATGGTCAAAAGAACATCTCCCCGATACTTTGAAATAAAAACTAAAATTAATTGGGCAGGGAACTAATATTAAGACTAGATGAATAGTTGTTGCAAGTAAAATATGCAAATGGTCAAATCACAATTTTCTAGTGGCCTCAAACATTTGTCGCAAATTACTAACATTACTAGAAAAAATAATAACTTGGGTGTAGTCGTATCATAAACGCTACTACGCAGTGAATCTCATTGTAATCCATCACTTCCTATCAAAAAAAGGTAGGCATGTAAAAAGCTACACTAAAATTAAACTTGCAAAGGAATCATTGTTATCCAGTGTAATTGCGTTTTGATACGGACGTTCCAAAAAATGGTACACTTTCGTTTTGAAACATAAAATGTGGTGATCCAAAAAAAAATTCCTATTTTCTTAAGCTTCTATTGCACAAGCCTGATTACAACTTCGTTTTATGATTTAAAATGTAGGAACTTCTCTAGTATAGACCTTGGGACGCACAACTAATGACAAAGATCAAAAATCTAATGAAACTCTAGAATCCATTATCTAAAATAGATAGGATATTTACAAAGTATAATATTCACATGAGTAAATATAGAACATTTTATTTGAAACTTTAATATGTAAAAGAAGATTCAAGTGACTACCACCTAATATAGCCAAATGAGCGCTTAGTAAGTATCAAGTAAGCGTCTAAGCGGTAATATGGCATAATCCCATTGAAAATGTGCTTGTTGTAACATAATGCTTAAAAAACTCAACTAATTTCAACTATATCTCAACTAGTTTTAATTATATCTTTTTAGAAAGTTATTTCCAACATGTTTTGGTTAAATATATTTTATACCAAGTAAGCAATTCAATAAACAAACCCTTGCGTACTCCGTACCATATACCATGAAAAATGACGTTTTCCATTCCCGATTCATTCCACGAACCACATTTAACTATGATTTAGGTTACATTGATATCAACTAATACAACTTTTCTTAGATAAAACCTCATTCAGTCGTAAGTCCATAGTCACTAGATACTCTCATACATCTAGCGAACCGCATATTGGTACTTGTGTACCCAAACAGAGTACTTTTACGTACTAATACTCTAAATTTAAAATACCGAAAAATTTCTTTGTTGTTTAACTATAATTGCACAAATATCAAAATTATAACTTAGTATTGGATGTTCAAATATTACATTTGTACTAAAAAATTTATAAAACTATAAACTTGTTGATTTTACTAAAAATCTTCTATAAAACCTAGGTTTATTACATTTGGATTCTAAAAGAATTCCTAACTATAAGAATTTATGTAAAGATACCCTAGCAAGTTGCGTTTTAGCTATGTAGCGTACCGCATATCCATATTTGTACTGGAACGTACCACGTTTCAGGTAACACTCGCAACTATCTTTGTCCATGAGCAAGTGCATGAGAAGACAAAAACAAAAGAGCAATCCCACAATCATGTTGCCTAAAACTCAAGTATATATAGAGAAGTGTCATAAAGATACGAATTTAAAAAAGTACATATAATCTAAAGTTTATAGAAATAACTCATAAAGGTATAATAAAATACATTAGTAACAGCAGCACACCAAACTATTCAAAATTCTCTTCATATATTTTTCACCTTTTTCCCCCTCAAAAAAGTTACTTTAGGTTTTATAATTTTTTGTGGCAAGGAAAGTTAATACAGATTTGATGGATGGGGAGAGGACTAGGAGATAAAATCTTTCCAGTATTAAGCGTGCCACGATCTTTAAAAAAATAAAAATAGAAATACAATAACAATGGTAACGTTAAACTTCTCACTCTTGATTTATCGATAGTGCAGAAATGGAAAGATATGTAATAATGCAAAAAATTGTAAATTATAATGTTGAACAGGGTTATTCGTAAGGGACAAGTACATTAAAAATCAACTAAAAGTTGTGTAGTATCATATACGTGATAACTTTTTCCCATGACTTGGGCTATTTTAAATAGTCGACGACCTCCATCAAGATCAGTTGAGACTCATAGTCATCTATCCAACCACCATAACAGCCATGAAGATCGATATGTTGGCTTAAAGTCGAAGTCCCTCACATAAATGTAACTTACACAGATGGTAATAAAAATTATAAAAGCAAAACACACACACACAAAGGTTTCATCAATCTAACAATTTATCTACATACATGCTTGAAGAGAGTAAAAAATTTGGAAGTAATTTATGTTTAACATACAAAAATTAGATTTTCTTTTCTTTATTTTTCCTTGATAAAGATTAAAATTAGAATTATAAAAATCAGTTGTCCAATTCTACATCATCTCAACTGTAACTGTTTTCGATTTAGCCAAACCCTAATTCTTTTCCTCTTAATTTTCCTATAAATTGCTTCATCCCTTACTCAGAAACAAAATGAGCTTCTAAATTTACAAAATTAAACTAGTTAAGGAGAAAAAGTTTCAATCTTGAACTACTTTGCAATTCCTTACAAATTTAAAACTAAAATTATAAACACAACAAAAACAGATCCTCCATCAACCAAAATCCATTTTTCAACAATGAAAATCTATACAAATTGTGTACATGCATCCAATTATAATGTTCTGAATTCATCAATGAACATTCACATACATACATTACACTGATTTTTAAATCAATCTATCATAATTGTTGCCCAATAAAACCATAAAAGCACAATTACCTTCAGGATTAACTTTGGTTTGGTAGTAATTCGGCGGCGATGGTCGGCGTTCTTCGTCGTACCTCCGGCGAGGGACCCATCGCCGGTTATTCCATCTACCCATTTTGAGATATGTATAATTATATATATATATATATATATATATATATAATTGTGTGTGTGTGTGTGTGTATATATATATATATATATAAAGAAAGAGAAAAGGATTTGAAATTAAAAATCAGAAATTGGGGCTACTGCAGAGGAGAGAGAGTCCAGTGAAGATACAAGAGCGAGATTGCAAGACGAGAGACAGGAGAGGCAGAGTTGAATTTATATAGAGGGTTGTGGGTCAGATGTTTGGGTTTTCCTATTCTTCTTTTTTAAAGAATTTAGTTGTCCAAAATAGCTCGAGTTCATAAAATCTTCCTTGGAAATTGATTTATATGTGAATAAATATATTATCAAGTTGGATTATAATTTAAGGGTGTGTTTGATAAAATTGAATTAAATATTACAGTAAAACATCTATTTAAGAATAGACTTAGGATCAAATTATTTGTATTTTAATTAAGAGGTTATTACTAAATAGAGATATTTGCAGACAAAATATTTTTCTAACAACAAAAATATCTACTTTAATAAAAATATAGATTTTATAACAAAAATTAAAAAAAAAACATAAATTATTTAGATTTTCAAACTAGAAAAATGTAGTCTTTTATAGAAAATATACTTTTTATATAGAAAAATGTGGTCTTTTATAGAAAATATAGTATTTTATAGGAAAATATAGTCCTTTATAGAAAAATATACTTTTAAAAAAATGTAATCTTTTAAAATTAATATTATCTCTCATATATATATATAAATTATTACTATATATAGAGATATAGTTTAATATCTGAGACTTAAAAAGTATATAACATATTACAATTTAGAGGTTATTCTTATTTATAATTGGCCCAAATTGGGACCAAATTTTTTTATAATATTGTACAGGTTATTCTTATATAGAGTATTTTTAAATAGGGGTTTTACTATATCTTCGTTCCTAAAATATTATCGTTTAAAGTTTTTGCACATGAATTAACAAAGTACCATTTACCAAGTAAAATTTGTTTAAAATTTCATCACTACCCCTTTATGGGAAGCTAAAAACTATTAATATAAGGGAGAGAAATTCTTGGGACAATGAGAGAAGCTAAGGGTAATATAGAAAAGTAAATAATTTATTCTCCTCAAAAGTTGTAAACGACAAACTTTTTAAAACAAATTTTACCTTCTAAAACGACAATTTTTTAAGAACGGAGGGAGTAGTTCTGAATGTTTAAGTAATCTGAATGAACTAAATAAAGCAGAATTTTGAATACTGAATGGAAAAAATTATTTGATAATTGACATATCTGAAACATCTAAATAACAAATTTTTATTATTTTACCTCTCTGAAAAAATTTAAAATAATTGTAAATTTATTTAATATTACTTAATATAATAGTTAATATTGTAAAAAACTTAAATATAAAATATTTTATTCAGCAGTCATCCAGCCCATTCAACCAAAAAAATTATACTTGGTCATTCAGCCCAAAAATCTGACTAATACAACCATTCACACTATTTTTATTCAAAACAAAAGTATTGAATGACTGATTGATTCAGTCATTCAACTCTAAACAAATTTTCCCCAAGTAGTTGTTTGTTTATAACTTAATACATCTGGTTGAATCGGTCTGTCATTAAGTACGTTTGTTTTGGGGAAAAATCGTCTGAATAAATTGAATCAATCGATGATTGAATTGATATTAAATCGATTTTTTTTTACTGAATAAATTGAATAAGCAAATGAATAAAGTAAAAAAAATTAAAAAATTAAAAAAATATATTAACTATTATATTAAGTAATATTAAATAAATTTACAACAACTTTGAATTTTTTTCAGAGAGGTAAAATAATAAAATTCTGTCATTTAGATATTTCAGATATGTTAATTATTAAACAACTTTTTTCATTCAGATTTAGCTCATTCAGATTCAGATTTTAATTTAAATTCAGATTCATTCAGATTTTATCAAATACCCCTAAGTTAATGTCTAAGCCATAAGATATGTATGTCTTCCAATAAAAAAATATCATAACTTTCACTACAATCAAATGTTATGCACATTATGTAAATAAAAATTATAAAATATTTATTACAAGATATATTATTTTTCCAACAAAATTTAAATTGAAATATTAATTGGCATTTTAAATATTTTTTTATTTTATTACTAAATACAACGCATTTCAAACTATGACTTAAAAGATAGTCAGAAAAAGGAGTCGGAAGGGAAATTAGGGAGATTTAGGAAAAACTTACGTTTGATTTTCAGTAACGCCTCTTCAATTTAAACTTCTTATTGATAGTAAACTCAAATTTATCATATTACACAATTTTAAAAAAAAATACCACTAGGCGACCTTTGATCTGATTTATAATAAGAGTGTTTTTACGATGACAATTTATTTTTAAAAAAAATTAGTTTACAAATTGTTATTAGTGGATGATCGACCATTACATAGATGGGCCTAGTAATAATAATCAATCATAATCAGCCAAATTATTTTATAAATAATTTTTTGTAAAATTATTTTTGTCATCAAAATATAATTGATAATAATAAAATAGAGAATATGGAGGTGCACAAGTTATACGGTCTACGATCGTAGAGTGAATTCACTTTACGATCGTAAAGTAGTCACTCCACGATTTATGAATTCACTCAACTATCGTGGACTATTCTACGATCGTAGAGTGAAATCACTCTACGATCGCCAGACACAGAACTTTAAAAGTTTCACTACCGCAGTAACTTCATTTTTACCTAATAAGATATAAGCTATTCAAATTTATAAGTTACACTTAAATTTATAAGTAAATTTGAGTGTAACCTATGTGTTAACGTCAAGATCTTTCTATACGCTTCAATCACCGAAAAGCACGTCCCAACCTCGCGATAAAGAAAAGTCAATACCGTAAGCTTGACGGTTTGACTGTCGGGGATAGCTCGGCGAGAATCGATGCAGACGAATACACAAAGTTAACAATGGAGGTGATAAGCTCTGGTGTTTTGATGATAAAAAATATCAGTTACCTCTCTTATGATGTACTCTGTCCTCATATACTCCTTTTTTCGTCTTGCATGCCGCCGACCTGCTATGACCTCAGTTAACTGCATGTAGCCCACCTGCTAATCCCATTACTGTTCGCTACCCTATAACATTATGTCAAATCCTCATTAATTAAGTTACAGCAGCATCAGTCAATGATTATCCCTCTAATGATTATCAGTCCAATCCCAAATGAAACCATATTCACATAATGGTCCGGCCCAATACTCCCAAGGTCCCAATAGAATGGCCCAATAAGTCCAAAATTTTATGGCCTAACATTGCCCCCCAGTCTTTTATTAAACAGAATATTTAATAAAAGAGTATATAGAAAAGGCCCATATAAAATTGGAGTTCATATGTAACTGAATCAAGCCCAATCAATAAGACAAACCAAGCCCGGAAGCCCAATCAGCAGGAAACCCAAATCCGGGCACCAACTCTCCAAATTCACCATCATGACCCGTATTAAATGCGCCGGCTTCGTGTTTCGCAAATAAATGAAAAGACAGCCAATATAAAAGCCTTTCCCCCCCAATTTTGACAGTTTTACCTGTTTAATTTGAATTTCGAACTCCTTTGGCTTTCTTCTTCCTCTCGATTTCTTTCTCTCTGCAAATCGCTATCAATGGCTTCTCAAAATCCAGATACTGTCATTCCCCTCTCCGTAATTCCCATTTCCTCCATTCCTCCTACTCAAAGCCCTACTAAAGTGGCTTCGGGATCAAACCCCAAATCCCTGCTACTTCCAGCAAGAATCCACCACCGAAATCTGCCCCTGATCATTCTCTATTCTTCAAAAGTGAAGAAAAATTTTCACACGCCAATACCCCTTCTGCACTTTTAGAGGATGATCTTCGTATCATCCGAGAACGCTATATGATACCAAATACCCACCATCTGAAGTTGCCCTCTTCTGTCGAACGAATGTAACAACGTCCAGATGGTTGGACTGCTATCCCTCTCACTCTCCTGGAGAAAGGAGTTCGTTTTCCTCTTCAAGCCTTCCTTATAACCCTTCTAGGGTTTGTGGGTGTGGGATTTGCTCAACTAGTCCCCAATTCCTACATTCATGTCCTTGCGTTCATTGCTTTCTGTCATGAGTTAGGAATTACACCTACTCTTAACTTCTTTTTCTCTATCTACGCCGCTAGTAAATCTCGAGAAAAGGGATTTAAAGTACTAAGTAAGATATCCCCTAAGCCCAATGAGAAGTTTGAGAGGCGGTCTCTGATAGCTACCCCTTCAAGCAATAAAGGATGGCATAAGGAGTGGTTTTTTGCTAAGGGACATGAAATCTCTTCTATCCCAGACTGGACTACTGTTGATCGCCTCTCTGTCGACTTTGGTGACATCACAGATGAACGCATAGGTGAGATGATAGAGCTTATGGAGAAGTTCCCGAAGAAGGAATGGAGCTTCGGACTCCTAACCAAGCAAGCGTGGTTGTATGACCACAAATGTAAGTCCCGAACTCAATTGATGTACAAATTTTCAAATCTCCTTTAATAATTATTCTAAATTATCATTCCTCCTTCTTCATATTGTCTCTTATCAAGCCGACTTCTTCTGACCAAAGAGATCTCGAAGCCTTCTTATCTGCCAAATCTTCTGAAACTTCTACCGAACCCCCAACTGCTGAACCTCCAGCTTCTGAACCCTAAATCTCTGAACCACCAATTAGTGAACCAAAACCTACTGAAGAAATAAGCCAACCTCACCGAAGAAAAAGAGGTGCCAGAAAACCAAAACATGTCCCTGTACCAACCTTAAATGTGACGCCCCCAAAATTAGGTATACGTCACCCATCTTGGGTCGCCACTTACATGGTACATAACTTCAAATACAACTTACTAATATAACTGCTGTAATAATATGATACGACATAAACCGTGAGTTTGAATACAAATATTATCTATTAGATATTATACAAACTCAAAAGGAGTCCTCATTACTACTATTATCACACTATTTCACGTAATAGTGAGGACTACTAATGCTATCCAGCCGGACCATTACTCCGCTCCCCGACTAAGTCCCAAATTATGTTCTCATTTCTTGAAGAGAATAAAGGAAAGAAAGGGTGAGCTCAACTAGCCCAAGAAGAAATATTATGACTAAGATAATGCGTATAATTTATCATTAGCCTTCAACAAAGGCTTAAACCGATAAAATACAATAGACAACAAGTTTAATCATAATGGAATAAGCAATCCATTAAAAGAGTCAAGTAGAGAATAAAGTCTACTATCTTTTAGGTTTTAAAAGGTTTTTCATCATCATTATAAATTTAGAGACTCACTTTAATAAATAATCCACATCATCGAATCACCCCACACTACTTACCAAGGATATTCATCAAATTATCAATGGTCATGACTATACCGAATCACCCCCGGTCATAATCATACCAAAACTATCCATTATCGCATTACACGCCACCGAGGACTTTTATCACATCATTTATAACAAGCCATGATTATACCGAATGATCCTCGGTCATAATCATACTAAGTTCATCTATACACGTAAGTCAAGATAACATAATATAACATGAGGATGATGACATTGACATAATAATTCAATAAAACAAGTTCAAGAATTATTTTATCCGTGAATTATTAACGTCCAAATTGTCAAAATGATACTTGCTTTTGTAGAGTAAAATTCAAGAATGATCGTAAGAATATTTCCATGAAAAGATCTTTGGATGAAACGCAAATATCAAGGATATTCTACTAATTTCATGGAGTATAGAAGTCAAAGTTTTAACCAACTGGGTATAATAAAGAATGGAATAACAAAAGAAATCACCACGCATGCGGTAGATTGCAGATAAAGCAAAGTTATTCCAACAGAATAATAATAACGGAACCGTGTCGTGAAATTCACAAAGCGGATGTTCCAATGTAATAATAAAGATGAAACCGGATCCGGTGTAAAACACATGTATAGGATATTCCAACGTAATGATAAAGATTTTAACCAGTCCTGTAAAACACACACGCATGTGATGTTCCAACAGAATAATAATAAAAAGCGGAACCGGTCCTGTAAAACACATGTGATGTGATGTTCCAATGTAATAATAGAAGAATGTCACCAAGTATAGGTAAACCACAGATACAAAAGTTATTCCAATGTAATAATAAGCAATGGAATAACAACAGCTCTCTTCATGAATAAGAAAGAATAACACCCCTTTACGGACAACAAATAATATTCCCTACCTTAGAAGAACCGAATATTGGCGAAAGTGAAGTAGCGAATACTTTTCTTCTTTCTCTATAGTTTCTTTCTCTAGAGTTTCAATTGAATTAAGTGAAAATAATGAAGCACTAGGCCTCTATTTATAGAAGATTTCTAGCTTAAGACCGCCATGTGAAAAGGCAAGTGGCTCGATTTAATGTGATGTGAAAAGAAAAGTGGTTTGATGCCTGTAATGTGAAACGACAAGTGGTTCGACGCCTGTAATGTGAAACGACAAGTGGTTCGACGCCTGTAATGTGAAACGACAAGTGGTTCGACGCCTGGTAAAGGTAATTACTATTGACGAAGGTAATTACTATTCACAAAGGTAATTACTATTGACGAAGGTAATTACTATTGACGAAGATAATTACTATTCACAAAGGTAATTACTATTGATGAAGGTAATTACTATTGACGAAGATAATTACTATTCACAAAGGTAATTACTATTGACGAAGGTAATTACTATTCACAAAGGTAATTACTATTGACGAAAGTAATTACTATTGACGAAGAGACTCTTAGATGATGACATATACGGGCCCCCATAAAATAATCAAACTTACCACAAATGTCTCATAATGTACTCTTTATATACATCAAGGATTGAATAAATATTACCACAAATCATTTTATTTTTAATCAACATATATTTAATCTTTCAACAATTATTAATCATTTATAACTTGTCGTCTCAATTATTGATTTAATACTATAACATATTATACGATGATAATCGCGACAATAATTGAATCAATAATATAAGAGATATGATGCAAAGAATTACTATAGCAATAATTGAGCATAAATGAGTGACTTCTCACGTAAGCATCAATAATCAATATCGTGTGCTACTATACAACTACACGTACATCGTACTTTTACTACTACCGGGTAGTTCAACAGCTTTAACGGTAATACCTCTGCCGTTATTTTTATAGAAAGATAATTTTGTCGCTTTCTAACTACGACAATACTTCCGCTAATGGGGTCCACTTAATGATTGAGCCGTCGTCTGAATATTCCCCTTGACAAAAAGAATATTCCCCACCAAACGAATATTTTATAACAACTTGCATACTTTGCAAAATTTATAAATACAACCCACAACTATAATATTATCTTAAATTCACACCATAATATTAAAAATTATTTCGACAAAATTTAAATCTTTATCGATAAAATCTGGGGTCTCACAATCTCCCTCCTTATGGAATTTTGCCCTCAAAATTAGGGGTACGACACTGGTATGATAAAGAGGTGAGGATACCTTGAATACCTTTATCGTTTGAAAACATTAAATTCATCTTTGCAATCCGGCCAAAGATATTTATTCAATATTCATCTTTGCACTACAGGCCAAAGATATACAATCAAAAACCAATAATCTTTGAGACGCAATTAATAGTATCACGACCACGAATTACCCATTTAATTAATCGGCCAAAGATATTCGTGTTTTCAATTATGGTCATGATTATACCGAATAATCCTTAGTCATAATCATACCAAGTCTATCAATGCACTACGGCCAAAGATGACTTTTACCACATCCATGAATTAATATTTCATTGTTGAGACTCAGCTTTCAATAATTAATCCATATCATCGAATCATCCCTGCACTACAAGCCAAGGATATTCATTAGTATCACGACCACGAATTATCCATGCACTACTACCAAAGATAATCGTGTATTCATTAAGATCACGACCACAAATTATCCATGCACTACTACGACAAAGATAATCGTGTATTCATTAAGATCACGACCACAAATTATCCATGCACTACGTGCAAAAAGATAATCGTGTATTCATTAGTATCACGACCACAAATTATCCATGCACTACGTGCAAAGATAATCGTGTATTCATTAGTATCACGACCACAATTTATCCACGACCACGTACAAAGATAATCGTATTCATTAGTATCACGACCACAAATTATCCATGCACTACGTGCCAAAGATAATCGTGTATTCATTAGTATCACGACCACAAATTATGTAAGACCCCAACTTATTATTAATGAAATTTAATTTTCTCTATTTATTATTTTGAAATAGTAAGGGTTGATTTGATTAATGTGGATAGTTAGGGGTAAAATACGCTAATATTTCAAAATAAGCAAGTGGTTATAAAATATTCATTGTTGTTTTGGGAATATTCATTTGGTCGTGGAATATTCAGATCGTCGGGGAATATTCGCAATTGACGACAGTAAGCAGCATGTGTGGGCCCTATAACTGAAAAGCTATTGGATGAAGAAAACGACAAATATAAGTTGGTTAAAAATAACTACGTAGTTGTTACCATTAATACCGTTAAAATACTCTAATGGTTAAAACACAAGAAGATACCAGTATTGCACCAATTATTGATTCTTACGTAAGAAGGCACTACTCAATAATGGTTCTGAGAATTCTTGTTCAAAGATTTTATCGAGTTAATAATTCTTTGCGTTGATATTTTATATTCATCATTGTTTCAATAATTGTCATTACACAAGATCTTTCATTATCGAAGCAATAATTCATATTATCTCAATAATATTATTAGATAACATTATTGGCAATGTCTAGAAAGTTCTGTCTAAGGAGAGGTTTGGTCACCTAATCAAGCTGCCAAGAAGAAGAAGAAATTCTTATTGAAAGCCCTCTTTCCTGAACCGCCCCAGTCATCAATATTGTGATTCTAATATTATTTGAGAATAATTAATTATTGATTTATATGATGAGGAAAATATTGATTTTATGTGGATATAGATGGAGAAAATTTTAAAATGACAATTGTTGAAAATTAATATTTTATCTTTTTCTCGATAAAATAATTCATTTAAATATATTATTTTAATAATATATTAAAGGTGATATTTTACAACGAATGTGGGATATATGAGTATACGAGGAGGAAGAGTATTTTTGTTGCAATAAATGTTTAAAACATGTTAAACATGTCTGGTGGACCCCATTTATTGATCGAAATTTGATTATAACTGTAAAATTGCCCGTTTGTGGATTTCGGTCAATTTCTCGATTGAATTTGGAAAAACTTTCTTCCGCAAAGTTGTATAGAATTGAATTTCCTATAAAAATCGCGAGATTCAATTTTCTGATGAAAGGGCTATTTATTATGAATTATTGAAGTTCTGAAGCTCAGAAATAATTAATTTTTGGAAGTTTAAAATATTTAAAATTAGAAAAACGTTTTTTCTTATTTTTTTCTAGAAGGTGGCATGTGTTTGATGGCTGAAATCAGATTCTAGACATGTGTAGAAAATAATATAATTATATTATTAATTTATTAAATTTTCTGCTTTGGTGTTCTAAGCAATTTCCTATAAATAGGTGCTTAGGTTAGAATTGAAAATCACACCGTAAACTCAAGTTTTCTCTCTATATTATCGAGCGTTTCTCTTGTGAGTATTTTGAATATACTTTGAGTATTGTTAGATTCATTGCAAGTTCCTTCAAAGACTATACCCTTATTCCAAATTAAAGTACTAATCTTTCGAGGTAAGGGATGTTATTTTCTTCTCAAATGATATTATTTCTTCAATATCATTATGTCAAATATTGGTTGAAACTTTTTATCAAATTTGGAACTTTTCCATGCTCTGGGTTACTATTCATGAGTTACTATTTATGAGTTACTATTCACGAAGTTACTATTCATGAAGTTACTATTCACGAGTACTATTCATGAAGCGTGAAGATATTTTTGGGAAATTTCTATCTTTTGGTGTCTGAAGTTACTTATTCACGATACTGCACTATTCACGATACTGACTATTCAATTTAAAAAATAAAATTTCTTCTTTTTCGTCTAAAATATCTATTCGGATACTAACTCCGATTGTATCCATGTTTTGATCATTCTTGAATTTTACACCACTATGATTATTTTTGAGGTATTTTTGGGCGTGGATAAAACCAAGTACGAATCCTTAATCCTTAATCCTTGTCATTTTTTTGTTTCACCGGATTCGCTTCTTAAAAATATTTTCATCATCCTCGCCTTAAATGATGATATTATTGAATATCTTTGGCCCAGTAGTGCAAAAGATGAATGATTTCAAGAATATCTTTGGCCCAGAGTGCAAATGATGAACAGTGTTGAGATGAATACGATCGATTGATTAATATCTTTGGCCAGTAGTGCAAAGATGAACAGTGTGTTAAAAATGAACATGACTTAATCGATGAATATCTTTGGCTCAGAAGTGCAAAGATGAATATTTGATTCCGTATGCATATTGATTGATGTTACAGGATAAAATATTGATGATGGAATTTAAATTCATAGATTATAGTAGATTTCATTCTCTACGTAACTCTTCTATGAATTATTATTTTCATTGCGAATATTGATCTCAAAACTTGTTGCTCATTGTATTCTATCGATTTTTCCTGTTGAAGACTAACGATAATTTGTTGTATATTATCTTAGTCATAATATTCTTTACCGGGCTAGTTGAGCTCACCCTTTTCCTTGTTGTTCCATTTTTTCTTCTCGTGAGGCGAGAATATAGCGAGTACGAAGTCGAGGTATGGAATGAAGGTTTTAGAAAGGATTGTTTAGTAGTCCTCACCATTTTGTAAAATAATGTATCAATAAATGTGATGAGGATTTATTTGAGTATAGATATTGTCTAGAAGATAATATTTGTATTCAAACTCACAGCTTTCTTGTTGTAATAATAAAGTTGTAGTTGTTTCGTATCATGTATTGACAACTCGTAATAGGTGATGTATACCTATTTTGGGGACGCCACAAATTATCCATGCACTACTACCAAAGATAATCGTGTTTTCAATTACTACATGATTATACCGAACAAACCCCGTCATAATCATACCAAGTCCATCTATGCACTACAGCCACGTATGACTTTCAACATAATATAAGCATGAGGATAATGATATAAAGAATCAATCAAATGAGATAAAGGATAAATATTAAATATTTATAATATAATTTATCCAGATTCAAGAATATTCCCATATTATCAATCACTTAATAATCTCATAATCTAATATCATTAATATTATAACAATATTTTAATCATTTCTTAAATTTATAAACAATTTATCTCAATTGTTTACGCTTTACCATATAATGCATTTAATCATTCAAAAATGCCATACTCATAAGATATCATCACCAATTATCAAATCCTCATAAAAAAAATGCATATATTCTATATAGGATTCTCTACCATAAAATCTTATATTTTCAACTTTGTTACTTCACATAACATATTTAACTCATATGTTCAGTAATTAAACTATTTTCATGAAAAATACCAAATCAGTCCCAAAAATATTTCTTTTCCGGTTTTAGCATAATATAGTCCCATAATGAAAATATATTTTTCTCAAAATTTTAAAATTCATTTACTATTTTTCAAAAATCAATTTCTAATTAATTCCTTAAGAAATTAGCTACCTCAAGTTTAACTCCAAAATTCCCAAATCTTGGCAAGACCTTACACATGTTAACGTGAGCTTCCAGTTTAAATTTCATGGTCATCTGAGTTATAGAACTTCTATTATATAAGCGTTTTCATTTTAAAAACCTAAATATTGAAATAGTCATAACTTGCTCATTTTAAGTCGAATGAGCTCATTTTTGGACAGAGGTACTTTATACCATATACCTTCATGTCCCAAAAGGCCAAAATTTAAGTGGTAAAAACAATTTCGCCTAAAAATCATGGCGCAGACTTTTTCGGTTTTGCAGATTTCGCACTCCTTTTGCTAAAATCACCCACAAAAAATCTACAACACCTTTTCCGTAATTCCACTTGGATTAGTTAGGTAACTCATAGATATAACTCTAGGACTGACCATACTCAAAATTCAAAATATAATAGGAGATATGGTCAATTGAATTTCATGTTACGCTTTTCACCAAAACTCGATTTTCAACTCTTTCAGTGATTTCTAAGAAACTTTCATGTTTTCATATACTAACCAACATAACTCATCATAAAACTTACTAATACCACGTATACCCATGATTTTCATTAGTCCAATGCTTTTATTATGACTTTCATCATTAACCACGTAAACTGCTGCTCATTTTAGTTGAAGAAATATTTGAGGGTTTAAGAAATGGGTTTTGTCTCGAGGTCAATCGACAAAAATTCGATTTCACGCTCTAGGGTAGGCTAGGAAATCTTCAAGAATACGCCAAGAAATTTATTAATGATAGAAATATCATTCAAAACTACTACTCTTATCCAAGACTTGGATAGTATGTTATATTGATACCAACCGCGACTTTCATCCCAACTTTGGATAAGACGTCACAATGACACCTTACATAAATGTATAGTCAAAACCGCTTTTAGAAATTAGAATCTTTGGGAAGTGCTCAAGAAACCTTCGTACATGGGAGGCCATGCTTCTAGGTTATGAAAGATATCATATGGCCACGTAATTATCCTTGGTTTACCCAATAGACCCCAAAGAAAAATGAGAAGATTACTATCATATTCTTCCCAATGGTGAGTCTTCTCTTGATTTATCATTATCTCCACTGCCTCAAATTGAGAATTATACTTCAAACAAACACCAAGATCATATAGGTAGTGCTCAGAAATATACTCAAGAAGTGGATGAGCACAACCTCGCCTTATGATGACACGAGGTTGTATGTCATTAGACATCTTGTATGACAAAGGGCAAAACACTATTCCAACGTTGTGTTCGCTTTCACCCTAGTTGATTCACCAAATATAACTACTAAATGATAACCACCGTTCTATTCCACTGTTACCCCCGCTCGACCTAGCTACACTCTTATTACCTGAAAGGAATTGTGAAGCAAAAGGGTTAATTAATATATCAAATATTATCCCTATACTCCTAATTCCACCAATTAAATACCAATTAAATTTAGGTAGGTCATACTAGCAAGTAATTCCCGCCTCTCCCTCCTAGTTCTTATCTCACATCTCACCAGTGGATCATATCCCTAAGCTCGATACCAACCGTGACGCCCCCAAAATTAGGTATACGCCACCCATCTTGGGTCGCCACTTACATGGTACATAACTTCAAATACAACTTACTAATATAACTGCTCGTGGTATAATACGACATAAACATGAGTTTGAATACAAATATTATCTATTAGATATTATACAAACTCAAAAGGAGTCCTCATTACTACTATTATCACACTATTTCACGTAATAGTGAGGACTACTAATGCTATCCATCGGACCATTACTCCGCTCCCCGACTCGTCCCAAATATGTTCTCATTTCAAGAGAACAAAGGAAAGAAAGGGTGAGCTCAACTAGCCCAAAGAAGAAATATTATGACTAAGATAATGCGTAATAATTTATCATTAGCCTTCAACAAAGGCTTAAACCGATAAAATACAATAGACAACAAGTTTAATCATAAATGAAATAAGCAATCCATTAAAAGAGTCAAGTAGAGAATAAAGTCTACTATCTTTTAGGTTTTAAAAGGTTTTTCATCATCATTATAGCCGAGACTCGACTTTTAATAAATAATCCACATCATCGAATCACCCCGCACACTACTTACTCCAAGGATATTCATCAAATTATCAATGGTCATGACTATACCGAATCACCCCCGTCATAATCATACCAAAACTATCCATTATCATTACGTGCCAATTGAGGACTTTTATCACATCATTTATAACAAGCCATGATTATACTTAAATGATCCTCGTCATAATCATACTAAGTTCATCTATACACGTAAGTCAAGATAACATAATATAACATGAGGATGATGACATTGACATAATAATTCAATAAAACAAGTTCAAGAATTATTTTATCCGTGAATTATTAACGTCCAAATTGTCAAAATGATACTTGCTTTTGTAGAGTAAAATTCAAGAATGATCGTAAGAATATTTCCATGAAAAGATATCTTTGGATGAAACGCAAATATCAAGGATATTCTACTAATTTCATGGAGTATAGAAGTCAAAGTTTTAACCAACCGGGTATAATAAAGAATGGAATAACAAAAGAAATCACCATGCATGCAGATTGCGATAAAGTGTGTTATTCCAATGTAAATAATAATAACGGAACCGTGTCGTGAAATTCACAATCGATGTGATGTTCCAATGTAATAATAAAGATGGAACCGCATCCTGTAAAACACATGATAGGATATTCCAACAGAATGATAAAGATTTTAACCATGTCCTGTGTAAAACACATGCATGTGATGTTCCAACGTAATAATAATAAAGATTTTAACCAGTCCTGTAAAAACACATGCATGTGATGTTCCAATGTAATAATAGAAGAATGACACCAAGTATAGGGTAAACCACAGATACAAAGTTATTCCAATGTAATAATAAGCAATGGAATAACAACAGCTTCTCTTCATGAATAAGAAAGAATAACACCCTTTACTTGCATACAACAAATAATATTCCCTACCTTAGAAGAACCAATATCGGCAAGTGAAGTAGCGAATACTTTTCTTCTTTCTCTCTATAGTTTCTTTCTCTAGAGTTTCAAAGTGAATTAAATGAAAAATAATGAAGCACTAGGCCTCTATTTATAGAAGATTTCTAGCTTAAAGACCGCCATGTGAAAAAGGCAAGTGGCTCGACGATCGGTGATGTGAAAAGAAAAGTGGTTCGACGCTCAGAATGTGAAACGACAAGTGGTTCGACGCTTTGTAATGTGAAACGACAAGTGGTTCGGCGCTCAGAATGTGAAACGACAAGTGGTTCGACGCTCACCGTAAAGGTAATTACTATCGACGAAGGTAATTACTATTCACAAAGGTAATTACTATCGACGAAGGTAATTACTATCGACGAAGATAATTACTATTCACAAAGGTAATTACTATTGATGAAGGTAATTACTATCGACGAAGATAATTACTATTCACAAAGGTAATTACTATCGACGAAGGTAATTACTTTCACAAAGGTAATTACTATCGACGAAAGTAATTACTATCGACGAAGAGACTCTTAGATGATGACATATGGGCCCCCCATAAAATAATCAAACTTACCACAAATGTCTCATAATGTACTCTTTATATACATCAAGGATCAATAAATATTACCACAAATCATTTTATTTTTAATCAACACATATTTAATCTTTCAACAATTATTAATCATTTATAACTTGTCGCCTCAATTATTGATTTAATACTATAACATATTATACGATGATATCGTGACAATAATTGAATCAATAATATAAGAGATATGATGCAAAGAATTACTATAGCAATAATTGAGCATAGTATGAAAGTGACTTCTCACGTAAGCATCAATAATCAATATCGTAAATACTATACAACTACACGACATCGTATTTTCTTTTACTACCGGGTAGTTCAACAGCTTTAATTCAGTAATACCTCCGCCGTTATTTTTATAGAAAGATAATTTTGTCGCTTTTCTAACTACGACAATACTTCCGCCAGGGGGTCTACTAATGATTGAGTCAGTCAATGCATTTAATATTCCCCACAAAAAGAATATTCCCCACCAAACGAATAATATTTTATAACAACTTGCATACTTTGCAAAATTTATAAATACTACCCACAACTATAATATTATCTTAAATTCACACCATAATATTAAAAAATTATTTCGACAAAATTTAAATCTTTATTGATAAAATCTGGGGTCTCACAATCTCCCCTCCTTATGGAATTTTGCCCTCAAAATTAGGGTACGTACCTGGTATGATAAAGAGGTGAGGATACCTTGAATACCTTTATCGTTTGAAATCATTAAATTCATCTTTGCAATCCGGCCAAAGATATTTATTCAATATTCATCTTTGCACTACAGGCCAAAGATATACAACTGTAAAACCAATAATGCTGAGACGCAGCTTAATAGTATCACGACCACGAATTACCCATGCACCACTGGCCAAAGATATTCGTGTTTTCAATTATGGTCATGATTATACCGAATAATCCTTAGTCATAATCATACCAAGTCTATCAATGCACTACGGCCAAAGATGACTTTTACCACATCCATGAATTAATATTTCATTCACGAGACTCAAATTTCAATAATTAATCCATATCATCGAATCATCCTCGCACTACAAGCCAAGGATATTCATTAAGATCACGACCACGAATTATCCATGCACTACTACCAAAGATAATCGTGTATTCATTAAGATCACGACCACAAATTATCCACGACTACTACCAAAGATAATCGTGTATTCATTAAGATCACGACCACAAAATTATCCATGCACTACGTACAAAGATAATCGTGTATTCATTAGATCACTCACGACCACAAATTATCCATGCACTACGTGCAAAGATAATCGTGTATTCATTAGTATCACGACCATTAATTTATCCACGCACCACGTACAAAGATAATCGTGTATTCATTAAGATCACGACCACAAATTATCCATGCACTACGTACAAAGATAATCGTGTATTCATTAGTATCACGACCACAAATTATGTAAGACCCCAACTTATTATTAATGAAATTTAATTTTCTCTATTTATTATTTTGAAATAGTAAGGGTTGATTTGATTAATGTGGATAGTTAGGGGTAAATACGCTAATATTTCAAAATAAGCAAGTGGTTATAAAATATTCATTGTTGTTTGGGAATATTCATTTGGTCGTGGAATATTCAGACCGCTTGGGAATATTCGATTTACGACAAATAAAATACCATGTGTGGGCCCCATAACTTGAAGCGATTGGATGAAGAAAACGACAAATATAAAGTCAAGTTAAAAAATAACTACGTAGTTGTTACTCAAGTATCATCGTTAAAATACTCTTGGTTAAAACACAAGAAATATTACCTGTATTGCACCAATTATTGATTCTTACGTAGAAGGCACTACTCAATAATGGTTACAAGAATAATTCTCCGTCAGATTTTATCGAGTTAATAATTGCTGCGTTGATATTTTATATTCATTGTTGTTTCAATAATTGTCATTACACAAAGATCTTTCATTATCGAAGCAATAATTCATATTATCTAATAATATTATTAGATAACATTATTGGCAATGTCTAGAAAGTTCTCATCTAAGGAGAGGTTTGGTCACCTAATCATGCGCCAAGAAGAAGAAATTCTTATTGAAAGCCCCCTCTTTCCTGGAGCGCACTGGTCATCAATATTGTGATTCTGTAATATTATTTGAGAATAATTAATTATTGATTTATATGATGAGGAAAATATTGATTTTATGTGGATATAGATGGAGAAAATTTTAAAATGACAATTGTTGAAAATTAATATTTTATCTTTTCCTCGATAAAATAATTCATTTAAATATATTATTTTAATAATATATTAACGGTGATATTTTTACAACGAATGTGGGATATATGAGTATACGAGGAGGAGGAAGAGTATTTTTGTTGTAATAAATGTTTAAAACATGTTAAACATGCTCTGCGGACCCCATTTATCGATTGAAATTTGATTATAACTGTAAAATTGCCCGTTTGTGGATTTCTTGATTTTCGATTGAATTTGGAAAAACTTTCTTCCGCAAAGTTGTAGAGAATTGAATTTCCTATAAAAATTTGCGAGATTCAATTTTCTGATGAAAGGGCTATTTATTATGAATTATTGAAGTTCAAGTTCAAAAATAATTAATTTTTGAAGTTTAAAATATTTAAAATTAGAAAAACGTTTTTCTTATTTTTTCTAGAAGGTGGCATGTGTTTGATGGCTGAAATCAGATTCTAGACATGTGTAGAAAATAATATAATTATATTATTAATTTATTAAATTTTCGCTTTGGTGTTCTAAGCAATTTCTATAAATAGGGTGCTTAGGTTAGAATTGAAAATCACACCGTAAATCAAGTTTTCTCTCTATATTATCGAGTTTATTCTTGTGAGTATTTTGAATATACTTTGAGTATTGTTAGATTTGCAAGTTCCTTCAAAGACTATAAATCTTATTCCAAATTTGGAAGTACTAATCTTCGAGGTAAGTGGATGTTATTTTCTTCTCAAATGATATTATTTCTTCAATATCATTATCTTTGAAATATTGGTTGAAACTTTTTATCAAATTTGGAACTTTTCCATGCTCAAGTTACTATTCATGAGTTACTATTTATGAGTTACTATTCACGAAGTTACTATTCACGAAGTTACTATTCACGAGTACTATTCATGAAAGCGTGAAGATATTTTTTGGGAAATTTCTATCTTTTGGTGTCTGAGTTACTATTCACGTGATACTCAAGACTATTCACGATACTGACACTATTCAATAGAAAAATAAAATTTCTTCTTTTCGTCTAAAACATCTATTCGGATACTAACTCGATTGTATCCATGTTTTGATCATTCTTGAATTTTACACCACTATGATTATTTTTGAGGTATTTTTGGGCGTGGATAAAACCAAGTACGAATCCTTAATCCTTAATCCTTGTCATTTTGTTTCAATTTGGATTCGCTTTCTTAAAAATATTTTTCATCATCCTCGCCTTAAATGATGATATTATTGAATATCTTTGGCTGTAGTAAAGATGAATGATTTCTGAAGAATATCTTTGGCTGTAGTGCAAAGATGAATGCAGTGTTGAGATGAATATGACCGATTGATTAATATCTTTGGCTCAGAGTGCAAAAGATGAACAGTGTTTAAAAATGAACACGACTTAATCGATGAATATCTTTGGCTCAGTAGTGCAAAGATGAATATTTGATTCCGTATGCATATTGATTGATGTTACAGGTGGATAAAATATTGATGATGGATCTGTTAAATTCATAGATTATAGTAGATTTCATTCTCTACGTAACTCTTCTATGAATTATTATTTTCATTTGC
This sequence comes from Panax quinquefolius, assembly GCA_020205615.1. Taxonomy (NCBI): domain Eukaryota; kingdom Viridiplantae; phylum Streptophyta; class Magnoliopsida; order Apiales; family Araliaceae; genus Panax; species Panax quinquefolius. Next base: position 48,505,790 of record CM035158.1, read on the forward strand.
GAATATTGATCCGAAACTTGTTGTTTATTGTATTCTATCGATTTTTCCTCGTCAAAGACTAACGATAATTTGTTGTATATTATCTTAGTCATAATATTCTTTACCGGGCTAGTTGAGCTCACCCTTTTCCTTGTTGTTCCATTTTTTCTTCTCGGGGAGGCGAGAATATAAATGAAAGTACGAAGTCGAGGTATGGAATGAAGGTTTTAGAAAGGATTGTTTAGTAGTCCTCACCATTTTTGTAAAATAATGTATCAATAAATGTGATGAGGATTTATTTGAGTATAGATATTGTCTAGAAGATAATATTTGTATTCAAACTCACAGCTTTCTTGTTGTAATAATAAAGTTGTAGTTGTTTCGTACTATGTATTGACAACTCGTATTAGTGATGTATACCTATTTTGGGGCGCCACAAATTATCCATGCACTACTACCAAAGATAATCGTGTTTTTTTTAATTACGGTTATGATTATACCGAACAAACCTCGGTCATAATCATACCAAGTCCATCTATGCACTACAAAAGCCATGTATTGACTTTCAACATAATATAAGCATGAGGATAATGATATAAAGAATCAATCAAATGAGATAAAGGATAAATATTAAATATTTATAATATAATTTATCCAGATTCAAGAATATTCCCATATTATCAATCACTTAATAATCTCATAATCTAATATCATTAATATTATAACAATATTTTAATCATTTCTTAAATTTATAAACAATTTATCTCAATTGTTTACGCTTTTACCATATAATGCATTTAATCATTCAAAAATGCCATACTCATAAGATATCATCACCAATTATCAAATCCTCATAAAAAAAATGCATATATTCTATATAGGATTCTCTAGCCATAAAATCCTATTTTCAACTTTTTACTTCACATAACATATTTAACTCATATATTTAAGAATTAAACTATTTTCATGAAAATACCAAATCAGTCCCAAAAATATTTCTTTTCCGGGTTTTAGCATAATATAGTCCCATAATGAAAATATATTTTCTCGAAATTTTTAAAATTCATTTACTATTTTCAAAATCAATTTCTAATTAATTCCTTAAGAAATTAGCTACCTCAAGTTTAACTCCAAAATTCCCAAATCTTGGCAAGACCTTACACATGTTAACGTGAGCTTCCAGCTTTAAATTTCATGGTCATCGGAGTTATAGAACTTGGTTATAGCGTTTTCATTTTAAAACCTAAATATTGAAATAGTCATAACTTGCTCATTTTAAGTCGAATGAGCTCATTTTTGGACAGGAGGTACTTTATACCATATACCTTCATGTCCCAAAAGGCCAAAATTTAAGTGGTCAAACAAATTTGCCTAAAATCATGGCGTGACTTTTTTTTTTTGCAGATTCGCACTCCTTTTCATAAAATCACCCACAAAAAATCTACAACACCTTTTCCGTAATTCCACTTGGATTAGTTAGGTAACTCATAGATATAACTCTAGGACTGACCATACTCAAAAATTCAAAATATAATAGGAGATATGGTCAATTGAATTTCATGTTACGCTTTTCACCAAAATCGATTTTCAACTCTTTGTGATTTCTAAGAAACTTTCATGTTTTCATATACTAACCAACATAACTCATCATAAAACTTACTAATACCACGATACCCATGATTTTCATTAGTCCAATGCTTTTATTATGACTTTCATCATAAACCACGTAAACCTGCTCATTTTAGTTGAATAAATATTTGAGGGTTTAAGAAATTGGTTTTGTCTCGAGGTCAATACAAAAATTCGATTTCACGCCTAGGGTAGGCTAGAAATCTTTCAAGAATACGCCAAGAAATTTATTAATGATAGAAATATCACTCAAAACTACTACTCTTATCCAAGACTTGGATTGTACGTTATATTGATACCAACTGTGACTTTCATCCCAACTTTGGATAAGACGTCACAATGACACCTTACATAAATGTATAGTCAAAAAAACTGTTTTAGAAATTAGAATCTTTGGGAAGTGCTCAAGGAAACCTTCGTACATGGGAGGCCATGCTTCTAGGTTATGAAAGATATCATATGGCCACGTAATTATCCTCGGTTTACCCAATAGACCCCAAAGAAAAATGAGAAGATTACTATCATATTCTTCCCAATGGTGAGTCTTCTCTTGATTTATCATTATCTCCACTTTGCCTCAAATTGAGAATTATACTTCAAACAAACACCAAGATCATATAGGTAGTGCTCAGTAAATATACTCAAAGAAGTGGATGAGCACAACCTCATCTTATGATGACACGAGGTTGTATGTCATTATTAGACATCTTGTATGACAAAGGGCAAAACACTCTTCCAACGTTGTGTTCGCCTCACCCTAGTTGATTCACCAAATATAACTACTAAATGATGACCACCGCTCTATTCCATCATTACTTACCCATTTCACCTAGCTACACTCTTATTACCCGAAAGGAATTGTGAAGCAAAAGGGTTAATTAATATATCAAATATTATCCCTATACTCCGACCACCAATTAAATACCAATTAAATTTAGGTAGGTCATACTAGCTGTAATTCAATTCCCCCTGCCTCCCCTCCTAGTTCTTATCTCACATCTCACCGGTGGATCATATCCCTAAGCTCGATACCAACCGTGGCGCGCCCCAAAATTAGGTATACGTCACCCATCTTGGGTCGCCACTTACATGGTACATAACTTCAAATACAACTTACTAATATAATCGTAGGTACAATACGACATAAACCGTGAGTTTGAATACAAATATTATCTATTAGATATTATACAAACTCAAAAGGAGTCCTCATTACTACTATTATCACACTATTTCACGTAATAGTGAGGACTACTAATGCTATCCATCGGACCATTACTCCGCTCCTCGACTCGTCCAAATTATGTTCTCATTTCAAGAGAACAAAGAAAGAAAGGGTGAGCTCAACTAGCCCAAAGAAGAAATATTATGACTAAGATAATGCGTAAATAATTTATCATTAGCCTTCAACAAAGGCTAAACCGATAAAATACAATAGATAACAAGTTTAACCTGCAGCGTTGAATAAGCAATCCATTAAAAGAGTCAAGTAGAGAATAAAGTCTACTATCTTTTAGGTTTTAAAAGGTTTTTCATCATCAAGATAGGCCGAGACTCGACTTTAATAAATAATCCACATCATCGAATCACCCTCGCACTACGACCAAGGATATTCATCAAATTATCAATGGTCATGACTATACCGAATCACCCCGGTCATAATCATACCAAAACTATCCATTATTGCATTACAGTGCCCACCGAGGACTTTTATCACATCATTTATAACAAGCCATGATTATACCGAATGATCCTCGTCATAATCATACTAAGTTCATCTATACACGTAAAGTCAAGATAACATAATATAACATGAGGATGATGACATTGACATAATAATTCAATAAAACAAGTTCAAGAATTATTTTATCCGAATTATTAACGTCCAAATTGTCAAAATGATACTGTTTTGTAGAGTAAAATTCAAGAATGATCGGAAGAATATTTCCATGAAAGATACTTAGATGAAACGCGAAATATCAAGGATATTCTACTAATTTCATGGAGTATAGAAGTCAAAGTTTTAACCAACTGGGTATAATAAAGAATGGAATAACAAAAGAAATCACCATGCATGCGGTTGCAGATAGGCGGGTGTTATTCCAATGTAATAATAATAACGGAACCAGTCGTGTGAAATTCACACCAACGTAATGTTCTAACGTAATAATAAAGATGGAACCAGATCCTGTAAAATACATAGATAGGATATTCCAACATGAATGATAAAGATTTTAACCAGGTCCGGTGTAAAACACACGAGCGTGATGTTCCAACAGAATAATAATAAAGATTTTAACCAGTCCGGTGTAAAACACACGCATGTGGATGTTCCAATGTAATAATAGAAGAATGTCACCAAGTATAGGGTAAATCGCGATATCTGAGTTATTCCAATGTAATAATAAGCAATGGAATAACAACATTTCTCTTCATGAATAAGAAAGAATAACACCCTTACTACAGTCTGACAAATAATATTCCCTACCTTAGAAGAACCGAATATCGGCGAGGTGAAGTAGCGAATACTTTTCTTCTTTCTCTCTATAGTTTCTTTCTCTAGAGTTTCAGTGAATTCGTGAAAAATAATAAAGCACTAGGCCTCTATTTATAGAAGATTTCTAGCTTAGCACCTGCCATGTGAAAAGGCAAGTGGCTTGACTACTGGTGATGTGAAAAGAAAAGTGGTTTGACGCCTGTAATGTGAAACGACAAGTGGTTCGACGCCTGTAATGTGAAACGACAAGTGGTTTGACGCTTGTAATGTGAAACGACAAGTGGTTCGACGCCTGGTAAAGGTAATTACTATTGATGAAGGTAATTACTATTCACAAAGGTAATTACTATTCATGAAGATAATTACTATTGACGAAGGTAATTACTATTCACAAAGGTAATTACTATTGACGAAAGTAATTACTATTGACGAAGAGACTCTTAGATGATGACATATGGGCCCCCCATAAAATAATCAAACTTACCACAAATGTCTCATAATGTACTTTTTATATACATCAAGGATTGAATAAATATTACCACAAATCATTTTATTTTTAATCAACACATATTTAATCTTTCAACAATTATTAATCATTTATAACTTGTCGTCTCAATTATTGATTTAATACTATAACATATTATACAGATGATACTGTAATAATAATTGAATCAATAATATAAGAGATATGATGCAGCAATTACTATAGCAATAATTGAGCATAGCTGAGTGACTTCTCACGTAAGCATCAATAATCAATATCGTGTGCTACTATACAACTACGTGTATTACTGTACTTTTACTACCGGGTAGTTCAACAGTTTTAACGGTAACACCTCTGCCGTTATTTTTATAGAAAGATAATTTTGTCGTTTTCTAACTACGACAATACTTCCGTTGTGGGGTCCACCAATGATTGAGCCGTCGTACGAATATTCCCCGACAAAAAGAATATTCCCCGACCAAACGAATATTTTATAACAACTTGCATACTTTGCAAAATTTATAAATACTACCCATAACTATAATATTATCTTAAATTCACACCATAATATTAAAAAATTATTTCGACAAAATTTAAATCTTTATTGATAAAATCTGGGGTCTCACATTAAACGAAAGTCTTCTCGACATGCCTTTCGCCGAACGCACCCAAATCCTCTGTACCAAAAAGAGAAGAGTCAAAATAACCCCCCTCTCTGCCAAAAAACTCCGAGTACCCCCTACTGAAGCCACTCAACCACCAGTTATTCCAATTAAAATCAATGTTTCTGAAGAAGAACCTGAAGAACAAGTTGAACCCATTCCTTCTCTTGTTCGAAAAAGAAAACACGCTTCCGATAGCCAACCAACACCACCACCTGAACCTACAACAACCAATAATCCACCTCCCCCCCCGAATAACCCATATCCTCTCCACAATGACCAGCTTCCTCTGAGGCCAGGCCCGAAGCTGTGGCGTCTCCCACTCTATGGAAAGACCTTAACGAGAACTTCCCTTTCCACCTCTACAATTCTTCTGTACGTGATACCAATGACCACCGTTTTGGAAACAGCTCCATCATGGATCTGATTGAAGCTTGTATGATGCACCAAGCCAGAGTAAGTTATCAATGACTTATCTATTTATATTTATATTTATTTGCTTGAAATCCATTGATTAACTCTGAATAACTATAGGCCAATGGTATCTTCGGGCACCTCCATCAAAAGTATAAAGAAGCTGAAACTGAAGAGGATGCTGCCCGAAGAGAGAACAAAATTCTGTAGTCTGCTTTGGCAAAAGAGAGAAGTCAACATGATATTGCTCTCTTTAATAATGAATGCCTCAGAAAGGATCTTGCCAAAGCTAAAGAGCAACTAGAGATAATTGAAGCCATTCATCGAATGACTGTTGAAGTGAATGTAAATCTGGTTCGAAAAAATGAGACTCTTGCACAATCTAACCAGAGCTTGGCGAAGTAAATTTATAACGCTAAAGTTACCGAAGAACGACATCTTGCACACCGTCGCAAGCTTGAAAATGAACTTTGGGAACTCAAAGCTCTTGGTCCCCCACTTACTAAAGAGCTCCATAAGGAAATCTAGGCGGAATACCGCAAATCGCCCGAGCTGAACAATGAGATAATTAAGATGTATGCTGAGGGATATGAAACTGCCCGAAGCAAAGGCAAGGCAAAACTTGCTGCAACTTCGGTAAGTCTAACTCTCATCAACTCTTCGGACGATGAAGATGAGGATGATGCCTGAAGATGACCTTCCTTGACTTTAACTTTAGAACTTTTTGTAAAAATTTACTATCTTTTTGTAATCACTTTTATATTTTAATGAAATGCTATTAACTTTTCATCCTTATTACTCCTTTTAAATTTATCCTGAATTGTTGGTAAATAATCTAACAGTCTGTACTTCATATAAAATCAAGTAGAAATATATTTTGAACTCAACACTTTAAATAAAATCAGGTAATAAAGCAATGTAATACTTATTCATTACCGTAATGTGGAACATATCTATAATACTCCAATTCACCATCTTTAGGACGAATTGATCCAACTAAACCTCCGAACATGCTTGTTCGCCATCTTTAGGACGAACATGATCTGTTCACCATCATAAGGATGAACATTCCCCCAAACCTCCAGAAAATCCAGTTCACCGTCTTTAGGACGAATCAGGACCTTACTCACCATCTTAAGGATGAGCAAGTTCTATTCACATCTTAAGGATGAATAGATCCAACCGAACCTCCATTTCATTTTATTCGCCATCATAAGGACGAACAAATCCCATCGAACCTCTAAAAAATCCAGTTCGCCATCTTTAGGACGAATTAAGACCTTACTCGCCATCTTAAGGATGAGCAAGTTCTATTCACCATCTTGAGGATGAATAGATCCAACCAAACCTCCATTTCATTTTATTCGCCATCACAAGGACGAACAAATCCCACCGAACCTCCAGAAAATCCAGTTCGCCGTCTTAGGATGAATCAGGACCTTACTCACCATCTTAAGGATGAGCAAGTTCTATTCACCATCTTAAGGATGAATAGATCCAACCAAACCTCCATTTCATTTTATTCGCCATCATAAGGATGAACAAATCAACCGAACCTCTAGAAAATCCAGTTCGCCGTCTTTAGGACGAATCAAGACCTTACTCACCATCTTAAGGATGAGTAAGTTCTATTCACCATCTTAAGGATGAATAGATCCAACCGAACCTCCATTTCATTTTATTCACCATCATAAGGACAAACAAATCCAACCGAACCTCTAGAAAATCCAGTTAATAAAACACGATTGGAGAAAAAGCTTCTTTTATTTATAGCTGTTGGCATAATTACAAACTTCTATACATTAACATTACCCCTACTGAAAATATTTCTGAAGCCTTCCAGCATGTCAAGTATTCTTGATTTTAGATCCATCTAATGCTCGCAACCGATAAGTCCCTGGCTTTGGCACTTCAATAACTTCATAAGGACCTTCCCAATTTGGCATCAACTTTCCCAAATTCTGAGGCATAGGAGCTTCTACTTTCCTAAGAACGAGATCTCCCACTTTAAACTTTCAAAGCTTTACCCCTTTATTATAATGCTTAGCCACATATCGCTGATAGGCTGCCAACTTTATCAAAGCTGCTTCTCTAACTTCTTCAAGTAAATCCATGTTGACCTTAAGTCCTTCATCATTATATATCTCCTTAAACTGACTGACTCGAAGACTTGTAGATCCAATCTCCACAGGAACTAATGCATCTGTACCATAAGCCAACCTAAAAGGTGAATCTCCAGTTGTAGTCCTCGTAGTAGTTTGATAAGCCCATAATACACTAAGCAGCTCTTCTGTCCATCTTCCCTTCGCCTCATCTAGTCTTTGATTGATTCAATTTAACAGCATTCTATTAGTTACCTCAACTTGCCCGTTAGAATGTGGATGAGCTACCGAAGTCCTTCTTTGCTGAATCCCCAATTCCTTCAAGAATGCTTCGAACTTTGATCCCACAAACTGGCGAGAGCGTTTGTCAAGACCTCCCAAAAAGCGAGGAACCCGAACGAGGTTATCACGGGTAAGATAATCATAAACTCTTGCGAAGTCTATACCTTATTTGATACCGGTTCTACCCATTCTTTTATTTCTCCTACTTGCGCTCAACATTTAAATTTAACTCCGGAGAAATTAGACTTTGACTTATCTATTGAAACTCCGTTGGGAGAAACCTTCATTACATCCACTATTTATAAGTCTTGTTTGATTCAAATCGACAACCGCACGTTACCTGTCGATCTTATCTCTTTGAAAATACTTGCATTCAATGTGATTTTAGGAATTGATTGGTTAACTAATCATCATGCTAAAATTATTTTTTTTTGTAAAGTTATTAGCTTTCATATTCCTAACCAACCTATTATGCGAATTCAAGCAACAAAACCATTAAAGTCAATCACTGTCATATCAAGCCATAAAGCTATTCGTTTATTGAAAAATGGATGTCAAACTTTCTTAGCCCATGACACGAATTTAAACAAAAATACGTCAGATTTGAATGATATTTCTATTGTTAATAAATTTTTTGACGTATTCCCTGAAGAACTTCCTGGCCTATCCCCAGAGCATGAAATTGAATTTTGTATCGACCTTGAGCCCGGTACAAAACCCATTTCTAAAGCCCCATATCGAATGACTCCTATTGAATTCCAGGAGTTAAAAACCCAACTACAAGAATTGTTAGACATTGGTTTCATTCGTCCTAGTACGTCTCCTTGGGGTGCTCCTGTTCTATTCGTAAAGAAGAAAGATGAAAGTATGCGACTTTGTATTGACTATCGGGAGTTGAATCATATCACCATAAAAAATAGGTACCCGTTGCCTCGCATTGATGACCTATTTGACCAGTTACAAGGAGCTAAATTCTTTTCAAAGATCGATCTACGTTCCGGATATCATCAGTTAAAGATTAAAACTGATGACATTCCAAAGACTGATTTCAGAACTCGCTATGGGCATTATGAATTCCTAGTCATGTCTTTTGAATTGACTAATGCTCCTACTACCTTCATGGATATGATGAACTGAGTATTCAAGGAATATTTGGATCATTTCATAGTTGTCTTTATTAATGACATCCTCATATACTCTAAAAGTAGTGAAGATCATGAGCAATGTTGGGTAAAATCTAATTATACACAACACGCAAGTATACGTGGTCAACAAGTAATAAAGTGAAAGTAGAGTATCATTCCCATGAGGAATTATTAATACAAATTACTAAATACTAACTCTTAATCAAACTAATTTTATTTAAACAAACAATTTAGGATTATAAATTAAATTATCTAATTACACTAATTCTAATTACGACTAATTAAAAATCAGATTATGAAGATTTATGATCACAACTTCACTTATTGTTTCATTCAAGTTAACACACTTCTAATCAATTATTCTCTATCCTGAATTGTTAATCAAGAACACTAAAGCAGATAAAATCACCTCTCGATGCAATATACCCATACTCACTTAAATCCACAATTGATAGAATTAAGCAAGACACCCTAATTAACTAATCCACTATATCTCTATGTGAATTACAATTAAAAAGAATTTAAAGCACAAGTTCTCTATAAGATTACATATGGCGTAAAGGCATATCTCTATCCTAAACACGAATCATGAATTCCATCTATGCATAAATCACAAACACATGCTATCATGATCAGATCTAAATCTAAACTTCATCTCTCGAGTTCATATAGATTATCACGGTAATTGATGGCCAATCAATTAAATAATTAAGTCTAAATCACAATAAACAATCCTCACAATAGAACATAATAATTGATAGCGAATCATATTAAAATAAACTACACAATAAGATCCATTGTAATCTCAAACAAAAAATTAGTTCATTGAATTAAAACTAAGAATCCACACTTGAATAAACATTAAAAGACAAAAATAGAAGTAGAGTGAAGAATAAATCTGTTGTCAGCAAATCTCCATCTTCCTCAAGCTCCTGCTCTTGATCTTTATTGGTTTCCAAGTTGCATTAATCTCCAAAACTAATAAGAACTAGGATTTTTTCCTAATCTACTATAATCTAATCTAATGGAATCCTCTTTAATCCTTGCAATTCTCCTCCTTTTATATGACTCTTTATATGTCTTTAAGTCCTCCTAGAAGTCCTTGAATCAAACGGCTCGAACCAATCCTTCTTGGACTCAAATTCTGACAAAATTCATTTTTTCTACGCGTACCCCCACCCCGATGGGGGGGGTTTTTACATCATATGCCCTGCCCAAATGCAATAGGGTTCTATTTTACATCTTGTAGCCCATACAAGCGGGGTTTTGTGAAGAGAACGCCATTTCCAAGGGCATCCTTTTTTTACTGTAGTGTCTTCTGGTAAAATGGTCATAACTTTTGATCCGGGAAGACTTACGAGGTCTTCCACCTATCAAATCGAAGCTATCGACGAGCTCTAAAACTTTCTTTCTTTGAGAATTGAGAAATAACGAACGGATGAAGGCCAAAATTGGACTGGAAGTGGATGCTATGTAAATTGCAAGCATGAGAACTCTTAGCTTTGATCTTCGTTGATAAAAAGGCCATAACTCTCGCATCTGGACTCCGATTGGGATCATTCAAGATGTTCCGAAAAGATAAAAAGAAGCTCTACAGTATAATCCAAGTTCCAAGCTAAGAACATGCATCCAACTTGGTGTTAAAAGCCCTGCAATCTCCCCTTCTTGTATTTGCTTGCATATTTTAGTCCAAAAGATGTCCAAATTGCTTTTCCTTGCTTCTTCATGCCAATGTTATGTCATAGCCTACAAAATAACATAATATGTATGAAAAGTAACTAAGAAACATGAATATAAGCAACTAATTCAAGTAACAGATACCAAAAAAGTAGGTATAAAACCTACTTATCAAATACCCCAAAACTTAAACTGTTGCTTGTCCTCAAGCAAAACCACAAAACAACAATGCTATGCAATACAACTAATCTACATGCCTACAAACCCATCAGCAATGATAGAAACAAGTCTATTCAACCGGCCTTAGAGAAATCAAGTAAACATGATAATACATCATATCAAAACAAATTAGTAATTTCCTAATCAATCATCAAATCTTAGACTGCTATTACAGATATAGTGCGTGTGTGGTCAACAACAATGCTAACTGATGTAAAATCAAATTTAACACATTTTAAATCTCTTTGAAGGCATCATACAATGTAAACTCAAGAAATCCACAAATGAGCTAGATTCGACTAAAATTAAATAGTTTTACCAATATCGATGGTCAACATGGGATACTTATGCTTCATTTTTCATCTACGGGGGCTTTTTGCTCTTATTTCCCATTTTATTCATTTTTTTCTTTTGGTTTATACACACATAGTTATGCAATGTCTTATTTCCTTAGGCTTTTCAATGCTACCTTAACGAGCTTTCGACCAACGACTCCCAGACCATTAAGACCTTAGAGCGCTAGGTGTAAAGACAATCCACTCGGGCTTACTTACTCAAGTAACAAAGGCCACAAAACTAGACAAGCACGCCATAGTGTTTATTCATATTTTTTTCTTTTTCTTTTTTTTATATAGCTTATATACCCCAAATATTCTCCCAAACTTAGGTTCTTGTCTAACCTTAGCCATAACTACTTATTCTTGTCATTCTTTCATTCAAACTAGCATTATCCTTTAGAGTCCCATTATGTATCAATTTAAACTCAATCAATCAACAAGTTATTTTTACTGTGTTATCCTTATTATACCAGTTTTAAACAAAAAAAAAACTCAATTCATAACAAGAAATCACATCAAAGCTCTAATAGTCAGTACTATACTTGTCAACCCAATTCCAATCTCAACATTGGCCAAAACAAACTATAAATATCAAACAGCTGGACTCATGCAAGATGTACTAAATGCTATATAAACATAGTCTAACTACTATTTTTGAAAATTTTCAATTTTTTTAATTTTTTATTTTTTTAATTTTAAACAAAAAACTGAATGCAAAAACTAAATGTAAATAACCCGTAAACATAACGAACTACAATGTAAATAACTAACTAACTGAATGTAAAAACTAAATGTAAATAACCCGTAAACATAACGAACTACAATGTAAATAACTAACTATATGCAAAACAATACTAAAATGCCCCCAAACTTAAACTAGACATTGTCCTCAATGGCTGAAATAGAAAAAAGTAAAGCAGATGACTTCCTTGAAAATATAGCAATCCTCCTCCTTGTCCGCTAAGTTTGGAGAATAGGTTAGGCACATGGAATAAATTGGGCACCACACTTGAATTTGACTTGCATAACCTTTCCATTGAACCTCCAATACCTGGATTGAAGAGAGACAACATGGATTAGAATAACACTTTGGATTGGTAAGAGAACTTAATAAGCAAATTAATTCCTATCTACTAAATAAACTAGTAAAACATATAAATATAAAAATTCCCAGGTTGCTTCCCAGTTAGCACTTGAATTACAGTCTTTCAGTCTGACTTTGTCTGGTTAACGCTATCCAATTCCTCTTCGATGATTGAGGAACCCTCCATCCATCGGAAATAATATAACTTTTGATAGGTTCCCATTTGTGATGGCTATCGAATTAAAGTCACCTAACATGCTTTATTTAAATAAGTGCCCAATTGAGAATGTTGAATAACTAGGTGCTTTTCCGTCCGTTGAGCCTATGATTCGATTAGGGCTTTGAGGCTTGGCAAGAACAACAGGCTCTTCTTCTATATTCTCTTTCTCATCCCACCATGGCTTTAAATTTGTACTAGCTCTCATGTCATAAAGAGCCTTGTCGACGACATGACTACCAAGCGGGCATGGTTTTGAAAATCTAACTGGACCCTTGATCATTGGCGGAGAAGGAACTTGGGGCACTAATAACATCGGCTCATCCTCGTTGGTACTCATAGTTAGTTCTTCACCGACCTTATTTTCATTATCCGCACTTGTCTCCTCTTTTTCAACATCTCGTGTCTTATCCAGTTGTAAATTTGGTTCGGGCACTTCGTCAATATCGGAATCCAAATCATAACACCAATTATATTGAGGACATTTGTTCAAGGCTTTGAACATTTGATCTATCTTATTCTGAAGATTCTGAATTGACCGCTCTTGATTAATCCTCCTCTTATCATTTGATGCTACGAATTGGACAATAATTCCACTACCCCTGAATTATCTGTCTCAGTATTGGAATCCATGTATTGAGGACCATGGGTTGAAGTGGCGATGAGTTGTTCCATCTGGTGCTAAAAATTGTGGCTCGATATTTCTTGACTCATCATCCTCTCCTCTTGGTTTGCTATGATCTTTGACATGAATTCCTCCAAGTTTGACTTTTCTTCTTGCAATGGAAGTTGACATAAGAATTTTGAAGTGTATGTTGGATTTGGAATAGAGTATTGATCTTCATAATTGAAACTCCATGAAGAATCCGGGTGATACCCCCAATCTTGATGATAGTTGTTGGGATAGACATAATTGTTGGGGTACTCACCACCACATTGTACCGGATCAAAACTGATGGCGCATTGATGACTCAGATGATTTCCAACACAATAATCACAAGTAACCGCCACACTTTGACGACGTTGTGCTGTAAAAGCGTCCAACTTCCTCGAAAGTGTCTCAATCTGTGCTGACAATGCAAAAAATGCATTGAGTCCATCAATTCCTGTGTCCCTTGGTGGAGTCATATTTATGTATGGCCATTGATAATTGCATCCATCCATGGTACCTGAAAAGAAAGAAAAATAGGGAGAGAATTAAATAAAAAAAAAGTTTAAATTAAGACTAATTTGATTGAAGCTAATATTGGGAAAAAAATATTAAACTAATTCCCCGGCAACGGCGCCAAAAACTTGTTGGGTATAATCTAATTACGCATAACACTCTACGTGGTTAACAAGTAATAAAGTGAAAGTAGAGTATCGTTCCCACGAGAAATTATTAATACAAATTACCAAATACTAACTCTTAATCAAACTTATTTTATTTAAAGAAACAATTTAGGATTATGAATTAAATTATCTAATTACCACTAATTAAAAATCAGATTATGGAGATTTAAGATCACAACTTCACTTATTACTTCATTTAAGTTAACACACTTCTCATCAATTATTCTCTATCCTGAATTGTTAATCAAGAACACTAAAGCAGATAAAACCACCCTCGATGCATAATACCCATACTCACTTACATCCACAATTGATAGAATTAAGCAAGACACCCTAATTAATTAATCCACTATATCTTTATGTGAATTACAATTAAAAAGGATTTAAAGCACAAGTTCGTTATAAGATTACATATGGCGTAAAGGCATATCTCTATCCTAAACACGAATCATGAAATCCATCTATGCAGAAATCACAAACACATGCTATCATGATCAAATCTAAATCTAAAATTCATCTCTAGAGTTCATATAGATTATCACAGTAATTGATGGCCCATCAATTAAACAATTAAGTCCAAATCACAATAGACAATCCTCACAATAGAATATAATAATTGATAGCGAAGCATATTAAAATAAACTACACAATAAGATCCATTGTAATCTCAAACAAAGAATTAGTTCATTGAATTAAAACTAAGAATTCACACTTGAATAAACATTAAAAGACAAAAATAGAAGTAGAGTGAAGAATAAATTTGTTGTCAGCAAATCTCCATCTTCCTCAAGCTCCTGCTCTTGATCTTCAATGGTCTCCAAGTTACATCAATCTCCAAAACTAATAAGAACTAGGGTTTTGTCCTAATCTACTCTAATCTACTCTAATGGAATCCTCTTTAATCCTTGCAATTCTCCCCCTTTTATATGACTCTTTATATATCTTTAAGTCCGCCTAGAAGTCCTTGAATCAAACGGCTCGAACCAATCCTTCTTGGACTCAAATTCTGACAAAATTCGCTTTTTCTACGCGTAACCCCGCCCTATGCCTGCCCCGATGGGCTAGGGTTCTATTTTGAAGCTTGTACCCCTGCCCCGGTGGGCATCCTTTTTCTACTGTAGTGTCCTCTGGTAAAACAGCTATAACTTTTGATCCGAGAAGAGTTACGAGGCCTTCCACCTATCAAATCGAAGCTATCAACGAGCTCTACAACTTTACTACTTGATAATTGATAAATAACGAAAGGATGAAGGTCGAAATTGGACTGGAAGTGGATGCTATGTAATTTGAAAGCATGAGAACTCTTAGCTTTGATCTTCGTTGATAAAATGGCCATAATTCTCGCATCCAAACACTGATTGGGATGATTCAAGATGTTCTGAAAAGCTAAGAAGAAGATCTACAGTATAATCCAAGTTTTAAGCCAAGAACATGTATCCAACTTGGTGTTAAAATCCCTGCAATCTTTCCTTCTTGTATTTGCTTGCATATTTTAGTCCAAAAGATGTTTGAATTGCTTTTCCTTGCTTCTTCATGCCAATGTTATGTCATAGCCTGCAAAATAACATAAAATGTATGAAAAGTAACTAAGAAACATGAATATAAGCAACTAATTCAAATAACAGATACCGGATAAGTAAGTATAAAACCTACTTATCAAGTAACACTTGAGGCTGATACTCTAAAAGCTTCGTAAAAACAAGCTTTATGCCAAGTTGAAAAAATGCGAGTTTTGGCTTGAGGAAGTAGCATTCCTTGGGTACGTGATATCAAATCACGGAATATCTGTTAACCCAGCGAAGATTGAAGCAATACAAAGTTGGGAGCAACCTAAGTACGTAGCTTTCTGGGCTTAACTGGTTATTCTCAGAGATTCGAGGAAGAGTTTTCTCGAATCGCCATTCCATTAACTCAGCTGACTTGAAAAGATATAAAATTTGGTTGAAGCGAGAAATGTGAGAAGAGTTTTAAAGAACTCAAGAGGAGACTCATTTTAGCACCTGTTCTGACAATACCATCTGGTTTGGACAAATTTGTCATCTACAGCGATGCTTCAGGCAAAGGGTTAGGATGTGTTCTCATGCAACATGGGAAAGTCATAGCCTGTGCCTCACAACAACTCAAAGAATATGAGAGGAATTATCCTACTCATGATCTAGAGTTGGCAGCTATCGTTTTTTGCGCTAAAAATATTCGTTTAGTCGTGGAATATTCTTACTTTCGGGGAATATTCGTACGATGATGCAGTCTTGTGTGGGCCCCATAACGGAAAGCGATTGGATGAAGAAAATGACAAGTATGAGTTTTTATAAATAACGACGTATTTATTACCGTTAACACTGTTGGAGTACCAGGTGGTTAAAACATAGTAATACGCGGTGTTACACAGTGGCACACGATATTGCACCAATTATTGATTCTTATGTAGGAAGACACTACTCAATAATTGTTACAGTAATTACTGTTCAATATTTTATTTTATTGATTCAATAATTACTATGTTGATATTTTATATTATTGTTGTTTCAATAATTGTCACTACACAGTATTTCCCATTATCAGATCAATAATTCATATTATTTGAATAATATTATTAGATAGCATTATTGGCAGGGTCTAAGGAAGTTCTGTCTAAGGAGAGGTTTGGTCACCTAATCAGCACGCCAAGAAGAGAGAAATCCTTATTGGAAAGCCCCCTCTTTCCTAGGAATGATCTGGTTGTCATTATTGTGATTCTGTAATATTATTTGTGAATAATCAATTATTAATTTATAGGATAAGAAAAATATTTATTTATGTGGATATAAATGGAGGAATGTTTAGAAAAGTGACAATTGTTGAAATTTGACATTTTATTCATTTAAATATATTATTATATTATATAATAATGGTGATATTTTTACAATAAATGTGTGATATATGAATAAATGAGGAGAAAGAGTATTTTTGTTACAATAAATGTCAAAAACATGTTAAACATGTTGGTGGACCCCATTTTTGACTGAAATTTGATTATAGCCTGCAAAATCGACCGTATGTGGATTTCGGTCAATTTCTGTTTAGAATTTAGAAAAACTTAAAGCTACAAAGTTGTAGAAAATTGAATTTCCTATGGAATGGACATAATATTTGAATTTTTATGATAAAAGGGCTATTTATTATGAATTATTAAAGTTCCGAAATATTGGGTCTGAATTGATTTGTTAAAAAAAATATTTAAAACATGTTTTTCATTTTGGTGGGCCCCACTAGCATGTGTAAAATTCTGAATTCTGAATTCTGAATTCTAAGGTGTACGTAGGAAAAATTTAATAAATAATATTATTTTATTATATTTTTTGCTTTGGTGTTCTAAGCATTTTCCTATAAATAGGGTGCTTAGGTTAGAATTGAAAATCACACTAGAAACTAAAGTTTTCTCTCTCTATATTATCGAGCATATTTTTGCGATATTTTGATACTTTGAGTGTTGCTATACGGTGCAAGTGTCCTTCAGCGTTATATCTAATATTTCAGCCAGAAGTACTATTCTTTTGAGGTAAGGGATGTTATTTTCTTCGTAAATTATATTATTTCTTTCAATATCATTATACCGGAATATTGGTGAATTTTATTATGAAATTTTTACCTTTTCATGTCGGGGTTACTATTCATAAGTTACTATTCACGAGTATTATTCACAAAGTATGATGATTTTTCTTGTGGAATTTCTACCTTTTTGTGTCGGGGTTACTATTCACGTATACGGAACTATTCACGTATACGATACTATTCACGAATACGACACTATTCACCAAAAAAATTAAATTTTTCTTTCTTTGTCCATGTTATCTATTGTTGTTACTATCTTTGATTGTATCCATGTTTTGATCTTTATTTTTGAATTCTGCTCCACAATTGATTATTATGGAGTATTTTTGAACTTGGATAAATCGAAGTACGAATCCCTAATCTTTGTCTTTTTATCTCTCTGGATTTGTTTTCTTGAAAATATTTTAATCATCTTCAGTCCTAAATGATGATATTACTGAATATCTTTGGCCTGTAGTGCAAAGATGAATGATTTTCTGATGAACATCTTTAGCTCGTAGTGCAAAGATGAACATGTGTTGAGATGAACATGACCAACTGATGAATATCTTTGGCCTGTAGTGTAAAGATGAATATTTGATTCAAGATGTATATTGATTGATGTTACAGGGATAAAATATCGATGATGGACTTTTAAATCATAGAAGATAGTAGATTTCATTCTCTACTTAACTCTTCTAATGAATTGTTGTTTCCGCTGCAGTTGTTGATCTAAAACTTGTTGTCTATTATATTCTATCAGATTTTTTCCTGTTGAGGACTAACGATAATTTGTTCTATATTATCTTAGTCATAATATTCTTTATTGGGCTAATTGAGCTCACCCTTTTCCTTTTTGTTCCATTTTTCTTCTCAGGAGGCGAGAATATAGCAGAAACTAGTAGGGGTGTGGAGTGATGTTCCAAGGCAGTTGTTATAGTAGTCCTCACTATTTTGTAAAATAGTGTATCAATAAGTGTAATGAGGACTTTATCTGAGTGTGGATTTTGTATAGAGGACAATATTTGTATTTGAACTCATAGTATATGTGTTGTCATATTTTGCACGATAATTGTATAATAAAGTTGTAGTTATTTTCTGTACCATGTATTTGGCGACTCAGAATGGGTTTGGTGGATTGGACCTATTTTGGGGGCGTCACAGTTGGTATCAGAGCTTAGGGATATGGTCTCCGGTGGAGATCGGGGAATAGAACTAGGAGGGGAGAGACGAGTAAATCCTTCGCTAGTGTGTCTTACCTAACCTTATTTGTTATTTAATTGGCTGGTCAGAATATAGGGGTAATATGTGGCATGTAAATTTACCATTGTTTTGTGACAGTAAAATGGCATCTGAAGATGTTAAGATAAGCAATAGAGCACATGAGACCATTGAGTCACCACTAATCAATACCCAAGATAAGTTGCATCAAGAAGGCAATAACCCTCCTGTAAATAATAACACCAACTAAATGATGAACGATGGTATGTTTAGAAACTTTCTAGAATTCATGCAAAACCAAACGAGAGAGACTACTGTTCAAAATGCAGGTGGAAACACTGGCAACTCATGGATGGTCACCGCTAAGCAGTTCAAGGAGTTGGGACCGCCAGATCTTTTGGGAAAGCCAGAACCACTTACGGCAGAGACGTGGATAAAGTAGATCACTAAGATATTTGATGTCTTGGGATGCTTAGAGGAGCAAAAGGTTCCTTTCGCCACCTTCATGTTGCGAGGAGAGGCAGATTATTAGTGGGAATTCGTAAAGCGTACTCAGTCTGCCGCACTGAAGGTGTCTAAGGAGAAGTTCCAAGAATTGTTTAACGACAAGTACTTTCCCGAAAGTATTCGACACATGAAGGAGGTAGAGTTCATCAAGCTGGAGCAAAACAAAATGAACGTGTCACAGTACGAAGCTAAGTTTGCCGAGTTGTCCCAATTTGCATCCCATTTAGTTGATAATAAGGAGAGAATGACACGAATGTTTCTGCGAGGTTTGAAACCCGAAATACGTCAATACCTCATTTCTCACAAACTTTGTTTATATTCAGATGTTGTGAATAGGGATCAGTTATTGGAGCGCGATAATGAGTCAGCTCAACCGAAGAATATCGACCAATAACTCGATGATAATCGTACCGGTGGCAACGGTCATCGGAACAATATGGGTTAGTTAATTATAAATTCTTGCGAAGTCTTTACCTTATTAGATACTGGTTCTACCCATTCTTTTATCTCTCCTACTTGTGCTCAACGTTTGAACTTGACTCTTGAGAAATTAGACTTTGACTTATCTGTGGAGACTCCGTTAGGAGAAACATTCATTACATCCACTGTTTAGAAATCTTGCTTGATTCAGGTTGGCACTATCACATTACCTGTTGACCTTATTTCTTTAAAGATATTTGCATTTGATGTGATTCTAGGGATTTATTGGTTAACTACTCATCATTCTAAAATTGATTGTTTTCGTAAGGTTGTTAGTTTTCATATTCCTAACCAACCTGTTATGCAAATTCAAGTAACCAAACCACTAAAGTCAATCACTCTTATATCAAGCCATAAAGCCATTCGTTTATTGAAAAACGGATGTCAAGCTTTCTTAGCCCATTTCATGGATTTAAACAAAAATACGTCAAATTTGAATGACATTTCTGTTATTTCCTGACGCATTTCCTGAAAAACTTCCTAGCCTACCCCCAAAGCGTGATATTAAATTTTATATCGTCTTTGAACTCGGTACAAAACCCATTTCTAAAATCTCATATCGAATGGCTCCTATTGTACTTCAAGAGTTAAAAACCCAACTATAGAAGTTGATACCCGAGACTCTATTTGGTGACTTCCTTTATGGAATGCACTGAAGCCAAACTCTCCGTAGAGGGCGTCATATTCGTGTGGTGGTAAAATGATAGGTGCCATTGTGACGTGCTATCTAAGATTGGGATATGAGTCATAGTTGAGAGCAACCTAAGTCAGTAATCGAAATACGTAGCTTTTTAGGCTTAGCTGGTTATTATCGGAGATTCGTGAAAGGATTTTCTCAAATCGCTACTCCATTAGCTCAGCTGACTCGAAAAGATACAAAATTTGAATGGGGCGAGGAATGTGAGAAGGGCTTCTAAGAACTCAAGAGGAGAATCATTTCGGCACCTGTTCTGACCATACCATCTTAGAAAAGCAAACGTGGTAGCTGACGCATTGAGTAGAAGATCGTATGCGGGTACTAGTGCGATGTTGTTAACACAAAGACCCATTTCGTATAACTTACAAATGATAGAGATAGAGTTAAAGACTTTAGGGACCCATGTGATGATATTAAATATACGCGTAGAACTGACCTTAATCGACAAATTTAAAGCTGCTCAAGCTACAGACCTGGAGCTGATGAATATGAAAAAGAAGATGCAAGAAGTTGTTATTTTAAAAGCGAGAATCGATGATGTGAGAAAAGCTCAAACCTTCGATTTATTAGTCCATTTGAAATTCTCGATCGAGTTGGAATTGTGGCCTATAGACTTGTTTTACCTCCAAGTATGTCGCGTGTTTATAACGTTTTTCACGTATCGACGCTACGTAAATATGTGAAAGACCCGAACCACATTATTAAGTTAGAACCAGACAAGATAACTGAAGATTTAACGTACGAGAAGGTACTTGTCAAGATCTTGGATATGAAAGAGCATGTCCTACGCTCAAAGTATTACCTCATGTCAAAGTTTTATGGATTGAAACACCAGGAATGTACGTTAATTTCGAGAAAAAAATTTCATAATGAGGGGAGGTTCTAAGACCCTAACTTTTTATAAATAAAGATTTAATTTCTCTAATTATTATTTTGAAATAGTAAGGGATTGATTTGATTAATGTGGTTAGTTATGGATAAAATACGCAAATATTTTAAATAATCAAGTGGTTATAAAATATTCATTGTTGTCAGGAAATATTTGTTTGGTTATGGAATATTCTTACTGTCGGAGAATATTCGTACGATGGCGCAGTCTTGTGTGGGCCCCATAACGGAAAGTGATTGGATGAAGAAAACGACAAGTATGAGTTTTTATAAATAACGACATATTTGTTACCATTAACACTGTTGGAGTACCCGGTGGTTAAAACACAGTAATACGCGGTGTTGCATAGTAGCACACGGTATTGCACCAATTATTGATTCTTACGTAGGAAGACACTACTCAATAATTTTTACAGTAATTATTGTTCAATATTTTATTTTATTGATTCAATAATTGCTACGTTGATATTTTATATTATTGTTGTTTCAATAATTGTCACTGCACAATATTTCCCATTATCAGATCAATAATTCATATTATTTGAATAATATTATTAGATAACATTATTAGCAATGTCTAAGGAAGTTCTGTCTAAGGAGAGGTTTGGTCACCTAATCATGCGCCAAGATGGAGAGAAATCCTTATTGAAAGCCCCCTCTTTCCGGAATGACGACTTGTTGTCATTATTGTGATTCTGTAATATTATTTATGAATAATTAATTATTGATTTATATGATAAGGAAAATATTTATTTATGTGAATATAAATGGAGGAATGTTTAGAAAAGTGACAACTGTTGAAAATTGACATTTTATTCATTTAAATATATTATTATATTATATAACAATGGTGATATTTTTACATTGAATGTGTGATATATGAATAAATGAGGAAGAGTATTTTTATTATAATAAATGTTAAAAACATATTAAACATGTTGGTGGACCCCATTTTGACTGAAATTTGATTATAGCCTGCAAAATCGTCCTTATGTGGATTTTGGTCAATTTTTATTTAGAATTTGGAAAAACTTAAAGCTACAAAGTTGTAAAAAATTGATTTTCTTATGGAATTGACATAAGATTTGAATATTTCTGATAAAAGGGCAATTTATTATGAATTATTGAAGTTCCAAAATATTGGGTCTGAATTGATTTGTTACAAAAAATATTTAAAACATGTTTTTCATTTTGGTGGGCCCCACTAGCATGTGTAAAATTCTGAATTCTGAATTCTAAGGTGTGCGTAGGAAAAATTTAATAATATTATTTTATTATATTTTCTGCTTTGGTATTCTAAGCATTTTCCTATAAATAGGGTGCTTAGGTTAGAATTGAAAATCACACCAGAAACTAAAGTTTTCTCTCTCTATATTATCGAGCGCATTTTTGTGATATTTTGATACTTTGAGTGTTGCTATACGGTGCAAGTTTCCTTCAGTGTTATATCTGATATTCCAGCCAGAAGTACTATTCTTTTGAGGTAAGGGATGCTATTTTCTTCGTAAATGATATTATTTCTTTCAATATCATTATATCAGAATATTGGTATGAATTTTATTATGAAATTTTTACCTTTTCATGTCGGGGTTACTATTCATGAGTTACTATTCACGAGTTACTATTCCTGAGTACTATTCACAAAGTATGATGATTTTTCTTGTGAAATTTCTACCTTTTTGTGTTGGGATTACTATTCACGTATACGACACTATTCACGTATACGACACTATTCACGAATACGACACTATTCACCAAAAAATGAAATTTTTCTTTCTTTGTCCAAGTTGTCTATTGTTTTACTATTTTTGATTGTATCCATGTTTTGATCTTTATTTTTGAATTCTGCTCCACAATTGACTATTATGGAGTATTTTTGCACTTGGATAAACCGAAGTACGAATCCCTAATCTTTGTCTTTTTATCTCTCTGGATTCGTTTTCTTGAAAATATTTTCATCATCCTCAGTCCTAAATGATGATATTACTGAATATCTTTGGCCTGTATTGCAAAGATGAGTGATTTTTTGATGAACATCTTTGGCCCATAGTGCAAAGATGAACATTTGTTGAGATGAACATGACCAACTGATGAATATCTTTGGCCTGTAGTGCAAAGATGAATATTTGATTCAAGATATATATTGATTGATGTTACAAGGATAGAATATCGATGATGAACTTTTAAATCATAGAAGATAGTAGATTTCATTCTCTACTTAACTCTTCTAATGAATTGTTGTTTCCGCTGTAGTTGTTGATCTAAAACTTGTTGTCTTTTATATTCTATCAGATTTTTCCCTGTTGAGGACTAACGATAATTTATTCTATATTATCTTAGTCATAATATTCTTTATTGGGCTAGTTGAGCTCACCCTTTTCCTTTTTGTTCCATTTTTCTTCTCAGGAGGCGAGAATATAGCAGGAACTAGGCAGGGTGTGGAGTGATGTTCCAAGGCAGTTGTTATAGTAGTCCTCACTATTTTGTAAAATAGTGTATCAATAAGTGTAATGAGGACTTTATCTGAGTGTGAATATTGTCTAGAGAATAATATTTGTATTTGAACTCACAGTATATGTGTTGTCGTATTTTGCACGAAAATTGTATAATAAAGTTGTAGTTGTTTTCTGTACCATGTATTTGGCGACTCAGAATGGGTTGGGTGGATTGGACCTATCTTGGGGGCGTCACACCGACCAAACAAATATTTTATGATAATTTGCTTACTTTGCAAAATCTGTAAATATTACCCACAACTATAACATTATATCAAATCCACACCTTATTATTCAAAATAACATTTAGAGAAAATTAATTTTTTATTCATAAAAGTTGGGGTCTTACAACCTCACCTTCTTATGAAATTTCATTCTCGAAATTGATATACGTACCTGGTATGTCGAAGAGGTGAGGATACCTTGTTTTTATTTTAGATTCTAACTCCCAGGTCATTTCCTTAATATCGTGGTTTCTCCACAAAACTTTGACTTGAGTTATAACCTTTGAGCGTAGAATATGTTCGTTCTTATCCAAGATTTTAACATGTACATCTTCATACATTAAATATTCCACTATCTCATCTAGTTATAATTTAATAATGTGGTTCAGGTCTTCCACATATTTACGTAACATAGATATGTGAAAAAATGTTATGAACACGAGACATACTTGGCAGTAAGGCGAGTCTATAGGCCACAATTTCTACTCGTATATTTGACATCATCACGTGGGTCACTAGAGTCTTTAACTCTATCTCCATCATTTGTGCGTCTTTGTGTTCGACAATATCGCACTCGTACCCGCATATGATCTTCTACTCAACGCGTAAACTACGTTCGCTTTTCCAGGATGGTATTATCAGAATAGGTGCTGAAATGAGTTTCTTCTCGAGTTCTTAGAAGTTCTTCTCACATTCCTCGCTCCATTCGAATTTTGTATCTTTACGAGTCAGCTAGGTTAATGGAGTGGCGATTCTAGAAAATCCTTCCACAAATCTCTGATAATAACCAACTAAGCCTAGAAAGCTATGTATTTTGATTATTGACTTAGATTGCTCTCAACTGTGACTCATATCCCAACCTTGGATAGCATATCACAATGGCACCTATCAGTTTATCACCGCACAAATATGGCATCCCCTACAGAGAGTCTGGCTTCAGTGCATTCCACAAAGGAAGTCACCAGATAGAGGCTTGGGTACCAACTCTTGTAGTTGGGTTTTTAACTCCTGAAGTTCAATAGGAGCCGTTTGATATGGGGTTTTAGAAATGGGTTTTGTACCTGGTTCAAGGTTGATACAAAATTCAATTTCACGTTCTGGGGGTAGGCCAAGAAGTTCTTTAGGGAATATGTTAGGAAATTATTAATAATAGAAATATCATTCAAATCTAACGTATTTTTGTTTAAATTGATAACATAGGCTAAGAAAGCTTGACATTCGTTTTTCAATAAACGAATGTCTTTATGGCTTGATATGACAGTGATTGACTTTAGTGGTTTGGTTGCTTAAATTCACATAATAGGTTAGTTAAGAATATGAAAGCTAACAACCTTATGAAAATAATCAATTTTAGCATGATGCGAAGTTAACCAGTCGATTCCTAAAATCACATCAAATGAAAGTATTTTCAAAAAGATGAGATCAACAGGTAATGTGAGGGTGCTGATTTGAATCAAACAAGATTTATAAATGGTGGACGTAACGAAGGTTTCTCCCAACGGAGTTTCAACCGATAAGTTAAAGTCTAATTTCTCAGGAGTCAAGTTCAAACGTTGAGCACAAACATGTGAAATAAAAGAATAGGTAGAACCGGTATCAAATAAGGTATAGACTTCACAAGAATTTATTATTAGCTTACCTGTGATAACTTCTTTCGGGTTCCTCGCTTTTTGGGAAGTTATGACAAATGCTCTCCCTTAAACTACCGACTTTGACTTGTCTGGGATAACCTTTGGTGTCTCCATCCCAGATGGGCCTGAGTTTCCTTCATGACAAAATCGAGCTAAATGACCTTCCTTTCTACAATTGAAACACACTTTGGGTTTCTGCGTACAGTTTGGACGGATGTGTCCCTCCTATCCGCATTTGTAGTATACGACCAGTGGTCATTCTCCTTCCTTAGAAATGGGTGCTGGTACTGTGACGCCCCCAAATCTGGGTATCTTCCAACCCGACAGATGGTGCTACACGGTACTACCATACACACATATATTCAATTGAAAAGTCTCAAAGGAACGAATTTGTCTTCTATATATTCAAAATAATATTAACATTCCCCCAGGTTCTTTATAACCATTACATTGTTCTTTCCATAATATCAAATATATTACAATCATTCACCCTATACTATTACATAAGTATTCTACGGGTTCATCTTCGCCTTGCCTTTATCCTTGCCGGAGCCTTCGGTCCGTTCGATCTTAGCTGTGTTCATATGGTTTAAGCAAGAGTGAGCATGACTAACTCAACAAGTACAACAATTCTAATAAACAACATGCTTGAAACATAGGAATCGTATATCTTCAATAATTGAACAATAGTTACAAAGTACTATCGATAATTCAAAATAACACTTCTTTTCCTTCAAAACATTTAACAACAACAGTATTCAGTAAAACATCAATTTCGGTCCAAGACCTCGAGCATTTCATAAGTTCTTTTAAAAAAGACATCTTGACACTAAGTCCGTAAGTCAGACATTTTTTACGAGCACGTCTAGGTGATAAGCTTATAGTACTCTATGTTGATCAACACTACATTCATTAAACGCATGTACGTTTAAGTTGTGGCAACCTCACGTGCCTGTCGTTTGACGACAAAACATTTTTAGCATACTCAGTCTTTGTTTGAAAACAACACCAATATAACTTGGTAAACATTGACCATGCTTGATAGAAACATAATATAAGTCTAGCCGAAAGAGTTGGCTTGGACTCCATCATACAATACTTCATGTGTAAGAATACATGAATTACAAAGCTTGTCCAGATTGAACTGGAACAAGGGTTAGAATACTTGCCTTTAGCGTTTGCTACAGTTAATAACACATTCTCTTTAAAGTCTTTAAGTCTCTACAGTAAATGATAACATCACATAACACATTATGTAAGACCCCGAATTTTATGAAATAAAAGTATTCAATTTTTCTATTCAGTAAATGGTTAAATTGATAAAAGTTAAAGTTAAGGGTGATATATGAAATTTTTTTTTTCAAAATACGCAAGGGGGGTATAAAGTATTCATTGTTGTTTGGGAATATTCGTTTGGTCGTGGAATATTCTTTTCACGTGAGAATATTCGCATTTACGACGCAGATCATTTGTGGGCCCCATAATGTAATAACTGCTTGGATGGAGAAAGCGACAAATTTGAGTTTTTATAAATAACGGCGTAATCGTTACAGAGTAACACCGTTGGAATACCCGATTGGTAAAGTAAAAATGATGCGCGCGTTGTTGCACAAAGAGTATTACCAGATTGCGACAAGATTTTTTTTCAATTATTGATTCTTACGTGAGAAGGCACTACTCAATAATTGTTACAGTAATTACTGTTCAATATTTTATTTTATTGATTCAATAATTGCTGTGTTGATATTTTATATTATTGTTGTTCAATAATTATCACTGCACAGTATTTCCCATTATCAGACCAATAATTCATATTATTTGAATAATATTATTAGATAGCATTAGTGGCAATGTCTAGAAAGTTCATCAAGGAGAGGTTTGGTCACCTAATTGCGGCGCCAAGAAGGAGAAATTCTTATTGAAAGCCCCTCTTTCCTCGAAACTACTGGTTGTCATAAATGTGATTCTCGTAATATTATTTGTGAATAATTAATTATTGATTCATATGATAAGAAAATATTTATTTGATGTGGATATAAATGATGGATTTATTTATGTGGTTATAAGTGAAGGAATTAATGATGAGGTGTTTTATCAAGATTTGTTTAAAATGGAGAATGTAATATGGGATTTTCGTAAAAATTAGTTTATTACTTGATTTTGTAAAATCCATAACTCTTTATTATATAATGAGTTAAGAGATGAGCCATATATCAAAAGAAAGCCCTAGAAGTAAGCTAATCAGAGAAATTTGAATCACCCAAAAATTCTTTGTAGATATTTCGTGGTGAAATTTTGAATGAAATCGTCCGAAGGACTAATAGTCCAAAAAATCGTTGTTCTTCACTATATTATGTGAGTTATAAATTTTGATCCGACCGTTGGATCGTTGTAATTTTTGGATATGTTATACATATATAAGTTGAGTATATGTCCACAAATTTTGAACCGTTAAAATGAACGTATGATTTGTTATGAATTTTAAGAGGTAACTGATTCGGAAATTAGGTTTTGGTGGAAAATTCTAGAATTGAGTGGGCCCCACTCTTGGTTGTTGGGGAAGATGGCTGATTTTTGGTGGGTGGAATAGTATCGTAAAGCCATCAAAGTTGCAGTGTTAAGTCCGCCTTGGCGTAACATTTTCCTATAAATAGAGGCTAAGTTAGAATTGAAAACACACCGTAAACAAGTTTTCTCCTTTCTCTCTATATTATCGAGTATTCTTGTGAGTATTTTGAGTATACTTTGAGTATTGTTAGATTCTGCAAGTTCCTTCAAAGACTATATCCTGGTTTCAACTAGAAGTCTTGTCTTTCGAGGTAAGGGATGTTATTTTCTTCTCGATGATATTATTTCTTCAATATCATTATCTTTGAAATATTGGTTGGAACTTTTTATCAAATTTGGAACTTTTTCATGTTGGGGTTACTATTCATGAGTTACTATTCACGAGTTACTATTCATGAGTTACTATTCACGAGTAACTATTCACGAGTACTATTCATGAAGCGTGAAGATGTTTTTTTGTGGAATTTCTATCTTTTGGTGACGAAATTTACTATTCACGATACTCTGACTTATTCACGATACTCGGACTATTCACGAATCGGCACTATTCAATTTAAAAATGAAAATTTTTCTTTTAAATCTAAAATATCTATTTTGGATACTAGCTTTGATTGTATCCATGTTTTGATCATTCTTGAATTTTACACCACTATGATTATTTTTGAGTATTTTTGGGCGTGGATAAAATCAATGCAAAGATGAATGATTTCAAGAATATCTTTGGCCCAGAGTCTGCAAGATGAACAGTGTTTAAATGAACATGACCAATGATGAATATCTTTAGCCAATGGTGCAAAGATGAATTATTGATGAATATCTTTTGCTCGTAATGCAAAGATGACACATTGTTGAATATCTTTAGCCAATGGTGCAAAGATGAATTATTGATGAATATCTTTTGCTCGTAATGCAAAGATGACTGTTGTTGAATATCTTTAGCCAAGAGTGCAAAGATGAATTATTGATGAATATCTTTTGCTCGTAATGCAAAGATGACTGTTGTTGAATATCTTTAAATTGCCAGTAGTGCAAAGATGAATTATTGATGAATATCTTTTGCTCGAAATGCAAAGATGACTTCGTTGTTGAATATCTTTAGCTTTGTAGTGCAAAGATGAATTATTGATGAATATCTTTGGCTTGTAATGCAAAGATGACCCGTTGTTGAATATCTTTAGCTTTGTAGTGTAAAGATGAATCTGTTGATGAATATCTTTGGCCCGTGGTGCAAAGATGAATTTATTAGTATGATTATGAACAGAACTGTGATTTGGTATAACCATGATCTTTGATGTTTCGTAAAGACAAGTGATGAAAATTATCTTTGTCTTGGATGAGGAAAGGAATTTAGAACTACAATTACGATTATGAAGTTATACACGTGATTGTGGATGAGGAATTGTTGATTGATGTTACGAGGATAAAACATTGTTGGTGGATTTTTAACATGGAGAAGACAATAGACTTTATAGTCTATTCGACTCTTCTAATGGATTGCTCATTCACGCAACTATGGTTGAAAAGTTTTATCATCTACCATATGTTCTAAATCTCCGATTTATTATCGATGAAGACTATTGATAATTTATTTATCTTTAGTCATAATATTCTTTATCGAGCTAGTTGTGCTCACCCTTTTGTTTCACAATTCCTTCGTGTAATAAAGGTGTAAATTTGGGTCGAGCGGGGGATAGCGAGGAATAGAGTGGTGGTCTATAGATGTTGAGGGTGAGGTGAATTTAACTTGGAAGGGTGTTTTGTCACTATCATACAAGATGTCTAATGACATACAACCTCGTGTTATCATAAGACATGGTTGTGCTCATCCACTTGCGTGTATATTTACAAGCACTACCTATATAATCTTGGTGTTTGTTTGGAGTATAATACCCAATTAGAGACAAAGGAGATAATGATATGTCAAGAGAAGACTCACCATTGGGAAGAATATGATAGTAATCTTCTCGTTTTTTCTTTGGGGTTTATTGGGTCAACCAAGGATAATTACGTGGCCATATGATATCTACCATAACCTAAAAGCATGGCCTCCCATGTATGAAGGTTTCCTTGAGCACTTCCCAAAGATTCTAATTTCTAAAATGCAGCTTTTGACTATACCTTTATGTAAGGTGTCATTGTGACGCCATCTGATTTGGTATATATTTGTATCCAAACTCACAAAGATATGTGTTGTTGTATTTTGCACCGACAATTGTTGTAATAAAGTTGTAGTTGTTTTTCGTACCATATATTTGGCGACTCAGAATGGGTTGGATGGAATGAACCTATTTTGGGGTTGTTACACATTAGGTCATGAATGAACATACATGGTTCCTAATGAATCTTACCCTTCTTCTCAATCTAATTATGACTTAGATTTGTTATTATTGGTTCCGGCTTTTTCGATATAGTTCACATTGTTCTTACGTTCATGTTCAATTAATCTTTACTTCCTTGATAAACTTTTACCATTCTTTCTCTACTTGTAAACTTTCCTTACTATGAATCTTTTAAAGTCCAGAGCTGCTATGCCTTCAATCATTCTTATCTAACTCACATGCCATGCATAAATTTCAAAGAAATGATGGTCGAAGTCCGGTGCCATATATAACACACTAGGCCGCACCGCGGTGTGACTCTACAGAAAGTTGTGACACCTTTGCTCGCATTTGCTAGCCACCACCATTTTAACCTTGGGTTGGCCAGCCATGGCCAACTCCGTGCCTCAGATAGCTTTGACAGATTTTCAACTTTGCAAAATTCTCAGACGCATAACTTCTTCGTTATAAGTTCGAATTGACTCGTTCAAGAGCCTACGGTTCACAAATTACATACTCTACATGATCATGTAAGAATTTTATCTATAAAAATTCACCTATTAGTTCATTTTTAACAAAAACGGTAAACGTTCGTGAACGTTCAACACTCGTTTCTTCGTTCTAAGTCGGAATCCGGTCATTTTTGAGTCCATAACTCTATAATGCCAAATATGACTTGTCTCCATCGAAAACCAGCATTTCCGAGTTCAAACAAAAAATTCGACTTCCATTTCGAGAATTTCACGAATTCGACGATTATCGTCCAATCGTGTGAATTCCAGCGAAACTTCATTACTAATGATTTGATCATCGTTCTAAATGGATTCTAACCATCATATGAACATTTTAAACTACGAATTACATCAACTTATTTTCAAGCTAGGTGTTGACTTATTCTTCATAAGTTCATGACTTAATAACTTATAAACTACAAGTTTTCATTTCTTATGAGTTATTATAGATTTAAGTCCTTTACTCAACATTCTCACATCTTATCAAACATACTAACTTCATATGAAAAATATATGACAAGTTCATCATAAATTCTTCATAAGTTTATAACTTATTTAGGTTCAAGTTACTTATTCATGACTTATTCGGCTTAAGTCCATTACTTATTCAATTCTTACATGTTCTTAGCATACATGCTTATTAGACTACACTTCTCTTATCACCCTACAATGATAGAGATGGAAAATTATTAGACAAGAGTCTTACCCTTGATGAACTAGTCTTCTTCTTCTTTGAAAATCTAACAAAGGATGTTTGTCTTAAAAGTGCTTATTCTCTCTAACCAATAAGTTTCTTTGTATTGGAAGTTGTTGGTGTTTTGAACAATTGATAAATGACTAGCAATCTCCTTCTATTTATAGGAAAGCAAAAGTGAGGGCATTTTAGTACTTAAATCATTCCACCTCCTTAATACACCTCCTTACTATTCATTACCTACTTATTAAGTAAACTTGCTAATCACTCATATTACTTGGCCACCACAAAACATATCCTATGCTTGGCCATCACATAAAGTACTTGGTCACCAAGTTTAACCCACATTAACCTTGGTTTGCTCCATGGATCAAGCCTAACCCAATGGATCATTAATTGGACTTAGGTATTAAAGTACTTGACTTATCTTTGGGGTTGTATTAAATCAATTTGGGCTTCCACCTTCATTCTTATTGGACTCTTCAATTGTTACACAATCCTATTAGTCCATTCCATTTAACTAAAAGTCTTATAACATATACTATACTTATAATTTTCGTATTCTAACTCGTATACTAAATCATAATATACGAAATACCATTATTCCCATATACTTGTATAATACTTCGTATCTTACTCGTATATACTACCTCATACAATACATACGTATTATACGATCATTATATTAGATTCTTAATACATGATTTTCCTAACGTTCACGAACTATGTCCACATGAGAAATATTACGTTTTCCATACTTAGATTATTATTACATAATCCATCTCACCTTGACATTATAACGTTACGTATTTCTCAGAAGTTCAAAAATAATTCCCGAGCGGAAATCGATGAATAGTATTTTTCAGAAAATTTCTCGGAAAACTTTTATTTTCGTCTTGGAAATTCAAACACTTTAATTCTCTCACGTAGTTAAAATACTACGAAGTTTCGACGTTTCTAGGTTATAGAACGACATTCATCTTACTAACACATAATAATAACAAATAATATTATTTTATTCATTATTATTATTTAAAATTATTTTACAAAGGATCCGAATTTCTCGGTCGTTACATTCTTCCCCCCTTATAAAGATTCTGTCCCCAGAATCTCGTCTCTCATTACTCAAACAACTGAGGGTAATACTTCTTTATCTTTTCTTCCAATTTCCACATTGCTTCTTCTGAATCGTGGTTCTTCCATATCACCTTCACGGAAGGTATAACTTTATTCCGCAGAACTTGTTCTTTCCTATCGACAATTTGAATTGGCATCTCTTCATATGTTAAGTCTTTCTCGATATGAATAGGCTCATATTCTATCACGTGCTTATAATTTGGCTTATAAGCACGCAATACCGATACATGAAACACGTTATATATTCATTCTAGGTCTAGAGGTAATTGTGACGCCCCAAAAATAGGTATACATCACCCATCTTGAGTCGCCAAATACATGGCACATAAATCAAATACAACTTTTTTAATACAACAGTCGTGTAAAATATGACAAAACATAGCTGAGAGTTTAAACAAGAATATTGTCATCTAGACAATATCCACACTCAATGGAGTCCTCATTACAATTATTATCACATTATTCCATAGAATTACTAAAGCTACTTATCCTGGACCATCACTCTATTCCCCGACTCGTCCCAGCTATATTCTCATTTCCTGAAGAGAACAATGAAATAAAAGGGTGAGCTCAACTAGCCTAGTAAGAAATATTATGACTAAGATAATGCAGAATAAATTATCCTTAGCCTTCAACAGTATAACAACTGATAGAATACAATAGACAACAAGTTTTAGATCAACAACTGCAGCAGAAATAAGCAATCCATTAGAAGAGTCAAGTAGAGCATAAAATCTACTATCTTCTATGATTTAAAATTTTTTCATCAACTTTATCATTTGAGACTCGACAATAAATAAAATCGAATCATCCCTGCACCACGACCAAGGATATTCATGTAATCATCAATGGTTATGATTATACCGAATAATCCCTGGTCATAATCATACCAACAACTGTCCATCAATGAATTACAGGCCAATGAGGACTTTTACCACATCATTCGTCACACTGCGGTTATGATTATACCAAATAATCCCTGGTCATAATCATACCAAGTCCATCTATGCACGTAAGCCAAAGATAACTTTCATCACAATATAAGCATGAGGATGATGACAATGATATAAACAATAATCAACCGAAATCAAATCAAACAAAATCAAGGATAAATATTAAAGACTTTAAATTTATCTAGAGTTTAAAGATATCCAAATTGTCAACATGATACTGCTTTGTAGAGTAAAATTCAAGAATAATATTCATGTACCAAAAATAATTTGGACAGAAAAGAATATATTTTTAGGGTAAATAGTACCCCGTGAATAGTACACTGTGAATAGTACTTCGAGAATAGTACCCCGTGAATAGTACCCCGACATGAAAAGTGTCCCGAATACCCGAGTGAATAATATTTAGGTGAATAATAATTTTGGTGAATAGTAACCTGTGAATAGTAACTCGTGAATAGTACTCTGACACGAAAAGTACCCCGAATACCCGAGTGAATAATACTAGAGTGAATAGTAACCGGGTGAATAATAACCCGTGAATAATTTTGGTGAATAGTAACCTGTGAATAGTAACTCGTGAATAGTACTCCGACACGAAAAGTGCCCCGAATACCCGAGTGAATAATACTAGAGTGAATAGTAACCAGGTGAATAATAAAACGTGAATAGTAACTCGTAACAGAAAAATACCAAAGAAAACGATATTTCATGACGAGTACAAAAGAAATGATATCCTAGATGAGTATAATAGAATATACAAAACTGCAAATGGATTTTCACCTGCCATGCGGTAATCCACGTAGACAGATCATTTCCATAATTTAATAAGGAATGAATACAAAGGATCATTCACCATGCATGCTGTAATCCACATAGACAGGTTATTCCAACATAATAATAAAGAATGGAATAACAGAAGATTTCACCATGCATGCGATAAACCGCACAGACAGGTTATTCCCAACAGAATAATAAAGAATGGAACCAGGTCATGCGTAATCCACACAGACAGGATATTCCAATAGAATAATAAAAAATGGAACCAGGTCATGCATAATCCGCACAGACAGGATATTCCAATAGAATAATAAAGAATGGAATAACAATAGAATTCACCAGGCATGTGATAGATCAAGCCGCAGACGAGTTATTCCAACAGTAATAATAAAGAATGGAATAATGAAGAATTTCACCATGTATGCAAGATTGCTTGGCGTAGACGAAGTTATTCCAACATAATAATAAAGAATGGAATAACAACCCTTACGAGTATTGAAAGAAAATAACTCTCTTCATGAATACGAAAGAATAATACCCTTTACCTCAAAAGAAGACTGGATACTGGAATAGTGCGGTAGCAGACTTCTCTTCTTCTTTCTCTCTATAATTTCTTTCTATAATAATTGCTCTAAAGCTTTAGTGAATTGGTGAAAAATGAAGGAAGAATGAGCTTCTATTTATAGGAAAATATAGTTTCGATAATTGCACGTTTTGGGGCTCGAAATATTATAGTATAATACCTTCCTCTTTTCCTTCATTTTTAATTTAGTCCTGCAAGTATTATCGAACTTGCACCATCTCCCCTAATAGTAAATCATGTGAATCAATAGTAAATCATGTGAATCAATAGTTTTAGACATGTAAAATACGTAATTTACGATAAGACCTCCATCTATACCTCCATTTTTAACTTAGTCATGCAAGTATTATCAATCTTGCACCAACTCCCCTAATAGTAAATGAATTTGAATCAATAGTACACACATTTGAACAAATAGTTATAATCATGTGAATCAATAGCAATTAATTGCTCATTTATTCGGTTAATTACCCGATTGGTCAATATAACCTCCAGACATCAATTATTATCGAAATAAATATCGATTTTCACTAACACTAATAATTCCAACACAATGGAACTATCAATTTTATCTTTAATCAACATGAACTTATTCATCATTAATATTATAATTCATAATATTTAACAACCAGGTCGTTCCCGGGAAAGAGGGGGCTTTCCGATAAGGATTTCTCCTTATTGGCGCAATTAAATTGACCAAACCTCTCATTGATGAACTTCTAGACATTGTTAATATTGTAAATAATAATATGAATAGCTTTGTCGTCTCAATTATTGATTTAATAATATATCATATTATGCGAGATGATCTTGTGATAATAATCGAATCAATAATACGAGATATAATGCATCAATTCAGTAGCAATAATTGAGTATAAATGTGAGTGACTTTTCACGTAAGCATTAATAATCAATACCGTGTAATACTATGTAACCACGCCAGATTACTATACTTTTACTCTTTGGGTAGTTCAACGGTTTTAATGGTAACACTTTCACGTTATAAAGAGATAATTCATTGTTTTCTTACTACAACAATACTTCCGTTGTAGGGTCTACCAATGATTGTGCCCGTCATATTTAATATTCCCCCGTTAAAACGAATATTCCACGACCAATCGAATATTTTATAACAACTTGCATACTTTGCAAAATTTATAAATATTACCCGCAACTATAACATTTTATCAAATCCACACCATAATATTAAAAAAAATATTTCAAGAAATTTAAATCTTTATTCATAAAATTTGGGGTCTCACAGTAATGCTATCATATAAGCTACCTCACCTACCCGTTTTAACACTTCAAAAGGTCCTATAAACCTTGGACTTAACTTTCCCTTCTTTCCAAAGCGTATCTTTCCTTTCCAGGGAGATACCTTTAGAAATACGTAAGAGCGTACTTCAAACTCCCTATTTTTTTGATACAAGTTTGCGTACTTCTTTTGTCTGTCTTGAGCTACAATGAGACGCATTCTTATCAACTTGACAATATCCGCTGTTTGCTACACCAATTCTAGCCCTAGCATTCGGCTTTCTCCCACTTCATCCCAATACAATGGTGTTCTGTACTTCCTTCCATACAAAGCTTTGTAAGGCGGCATACCTATGTTTGCATGATAACTATTGTTATACACAAACTTTACTAATGGTAGATGATCATCCCAACTACCCTAGAAATCTATGACGCAAGATCTTAACATATCTTCTAACGTCATAATTGTTCTCTCGCTCTGTCCATCAGTTTATGGATGATACGCCGTACTCAGCTTCAACTGCGTTCCCATCTGCTCTTATAGACTCCTCTAAAAGTTCAATGTGAATTGTGGGTCACGATCTGACACAATCGATACTAGTGCTCCATGTCTGGAAATTATTTCCTTAACATAAAGTCTAGCTAACTGGTCTAAGTTATACTTGATCTTAATTGGCAAAAAGTGAGCCGACTTCGTCAACCGGTCCACTATTACCCAAATCGCATCATACCCTTTTGTTGTAGTCGAAAGTCCCACCACAAAGTCCATCGTGATATGCTCCCACTTCCACTCCGGAATCTCCAATGACTGTAACAAGCCACTTGGTCGTTAATGTTTGGCCTTAACTTTCTGGCAAGTCAAGCACCTACTCACATACTCAACTATTTCTCTTTTCATGTTCGGCCACCAAAAACTCTATCGAAGGTCTTGATATATCTTAGTACTACAAGGATGAATCGAAAACCTCAAACTATGAGCCTCTTGTAACACCTGCTCCTTTAATGACGTCTCATTCAGAACCCAAATTCTTCCTTCAAATCTTAATAATCCCTCATTATCAAGACTTTACTTATTATCTTTTTCATTGGTTAGCCGCTCCTTTACCCGGTCACACTCATTAGTTTTGAGTTGAATCTCCTTAACTCTCTCTTCGATGGTAGATTGCATCTCCGTCGCAAACAGTATTTGTCTTGCTTCATTCGGCAACTTCACTTCTAATTCCATCCTAGCTATCTATGTTATTATCTCAGTTTGAGCCGTTAACAAAGACAACTTGTCCTGACCCTTCCTACTTAAGGCGTCAGCAACTACATTGGCATTTCCAGGGTGATATAGGATTTCACAGTCGTAATCCTTTATCAACTCCAGCCATCTCCTTTGTCTCATATTCAACTCCTTCTATGTGAAGATATATTTTAGACTCTTGTGGTCCGTGTATATCTCACATTTTTCTCCATAAAGATAATGTCTCCATATCTTTAGAGCAAAAACAACTGCGGCCAGTTCCAGATCATGAGTAGGGTAAACTTTCTCATAATTCTTCATCTGCCTTGATGCATACGCAATGACCTTCCCATGCTGCATGAGCACGCAACCAAGTCCTCTATGCGAAGCATCGCTATAAACTATGAAATTTCTCGTGTCATCAGGCAATGACAAAATAGGCGCTTCACTCAATCTCTTCTTCAGTTCTTGAAAACTACCCTCACACTTATCAGTCCACACGTATTTCATCATCTTCCTTGTCAAGTTAGTCAATGGAGTAGCTACCTTCGAAAAATCCTAGATGAATCTCCGATAGTAACCCACTAACCCTAGGAAACTTCGCACCTCAGTTGGCATTTTCGGTTGTTCCCAATTCATCACGGCTTCCACCTTCGCTAGATCTACTGAAATCCCCTCATGGTCAATGACATGACCTAAAAACTGTACCTTTTCCAACTAAAATTCACACTTAGTGAACTTCGCATACAACTGCTCCTTCCTTAGTGTTTCCAACACTAATCTTAGGTGTTCAGCATGATCTTCTGGCATCTTAGAATAGACTAGAATATCATCTACAAACACCATAACAAACTTGTCCAAATATTATTTGAACACTCTATTCATCATATCCATAAATGCAGCTGGTGCATTAGTCAACCCAAATGACATAATCAGAAACTCGTAATGACCATAACGAGTCCTGAATGTTGTCTTTGGTACATCCTCCTTCCTAAACTTCAACTGATGATACCCTGTTCTTAAATCTATTTTAGAAAAATACTTAGCCCCTTTTAACTGATCAAAAAGATCATCAATCCTGGGCAATGGGTATTTATTCTTTATCGTTAACTTGTTCAACTCTCGGTAGTCGATACAAAGTCTTAACGATCCGTCCTTCTTCTTGACAAATAGTACAGGCGCTCCCCACGGCGAAACACTCGGTTGAATGTACTTCCTGTCCAACAGTTCTTGTAACTGCACCATCAACTCCTTCATCTCCACCTGACGCCATATGATACGGTGCCGTGGAAACCGGTGCCGCTCCTGGCACAATGACTATTACAAACTCTGTCTCCCTATCTGGCGGAAGACCCGACAATTCACTTGGAAATACATCGATGAATTCTCTAACTATAGGTATTTGTTTTATGGTTGCTACCACTCTCTGGGTATCAACAACATGACACAGATAACCTACACATCCCTTCCTTAATAATTTCCTAGTTTGTGTCATGGTTTGACAACACGAACATCCCAGCGATCTATTCCCGTAAAATACTACATGTGGTTGTTTTAACGTTCTAAGGTTCACACATTTCTTCTGACAATCTATAATTTCCCCATGGTTAACTAACCAATCCATTCCGAGAATTACATCGAATTCTCCTAACTTTATCGGTATCAAATCTACCGATAATTTACAACCTCGTATATCTACGCAACAACTCCTATGAACATCTTCAACATGAATTATTTCTTCGTTTGCTACCTTAGTATTTAAAGGTATAAGCAACTTTTCGGAAAGTATTCCTAATCGTCTAGCAAAATCACATGCTATAAACAAACAAGTAACACCCGAATCAAACAGCACGTAAGCATTTATGTTGTTGATCGGAATAATACCTGCGACGACGTCTCCTAATGCAACTACATCTTGGACTGTCATATTAAAGGTACGGCCCATCGGCTTACCCGGCTGCGCTGGACCACTAATAGCTAACTTACCGCCATTAGTGCCCCGGTTCCCCTTCTTCAGGCAGTTATTTTCCATGTGGTCAGTTGATCCACACACAAAGCATTCGTGGTTCTTTTTCGGACTTGGACTGTTAGGCGAAATGTGCCCTTCCTGTCCACAGTTGTAGCATACGACCTTCCCCTTGAGACAGACTCCTAAGTGAGTCTTCCCACAGGTCTTGCAGGACTCCATCCTCCTCTTTGGGTCTCTTTGCTTCACTCCGGTATTCCAAGAGCTGAATGTTTCCACTTCTGTCCCTCGTCACTACCGTTGGCTCCTTCGTCTTTCACTCTCCCATCCACTTTCCCTTTATTCTTCTTGTCTTTGTGGTACTGGCTCAAAGCCTCGCTACCACCTTCGGCGATTATCGCCTTCTCTAAAATAGTCCCAAATGAAGTACTTTGGAACACAGAAATACGGTTATAGAGCCAGAGTTTCAAGCCCTGCTCGAACCGTCGCGCCTGCCTAACCTCGGTGTCCACTTGGTGTGGAGCGAACCTTGCCAGTTCATTAAACTTGGTGGCGTATTGGGGAACCGTCATGTCCCCTTGTTTCAATTCGAGAAATCGCATCTCCATCCTTCCCTACATGCTCGTGGGAAAGTAGTTCTCGGAGAATATCTCCTTGAACCTCACCCACGTTAGATTCTCGATCCCGACGCTAGCTTGATTGGCTTCCCACCAAAAGTTAGCCTCTCCCTTCATCATATAGGTTGCTAAGGCAACCTTCTGGGCCTCGTTGACATTTTCTATCACAAATGCCTTCTCGATTTCCTTCACCCACGTTTGGGCTTTGATAGGGTCCGTAGTTCCTTTGAACTCCGGCGGACCAACACTCTTAAAATCCTTAAAGGCAGTAGCTCGTGCTACTCCCGGATTTACGGGGATATTAGCCCCATTTCTATTAAATGCGGATGTTAAAAGATTAATAAACTCCTGCATAGGGTTAACTGGACCTCCCTTCGGTTGATTTACATTAGCTCCTTGGTTACGTTGTACTCTTCTTGGCTGCATTTTGCTGATACAATAAACAACACATTTCATTATTATTCCTTTCTTTATTAGTTATTATTCGATATTAAACAATAAATTCAACATCCATTGCTCATTGTGTTCCATAGAAAGGCTTATATTCATTCATTCATTGTAGTATAATACTACATCGTTTACATTACACAGCTTAAGCTGATTACATTACTTTCCCGTTATTGCTTTCCAAAAATTGGGATTTACAAAAGACTACCCTTTGTTATACAAAAGAGGGTTTTACGTCACTACTGGATACAAAATATTTACATACTTAAACTACTCTATCCACTAATAGACTACATCTGCCTCAAGGCATTATCAAAATCTGCCTTGGCAAGACCGACAATAATATCATGGCTGATAATATGCTGCGTCTGCCCTGCCTCTACAGGATAACCAGCTACCTACTACTGGAAATCTATATGAGAACTCCTATGAATATAGGACATTCTCCCTATCTTCTTCTGTTTGGTCTTTAGCTCCTCCTTGAGCTTAAAAACCTCATGTTTCAGCTCATGGACTTTGTCCTTGGCCAAAATCCTCTCGTCGTGCTCCTGTTCCCATATGGACTCCACGTCCATCTTGTCCTCTATAACAGCTTGGAGCTCTGCCTTCAGCTCCTTAACCCCCTGACAGTAATGGATATTTCTATCCAACACTAACATAAATAATGACATCATTGACTCCCCAGGAGCCATCTCTGCTGCTATAGCTACCGGGTTAAAGGACACTACCTCCACCTCCTCTTCTATCATGCCGTCGAACACGGACATGAGATTGGGATCCTTTGAGTCTCCAGACTCAATGACAACTATCTCGGGCTCTTCTGCTATGGGATTAGGTATAACCTCTATTTGGTTAACCGATTCCTCACTAACTTCCTATCCATCTAAAGGCATTCCATTTACTCCTGACATCTACACAAAATAATTAAGTTGATTAGTACACGTCAGTAGAATAATTAAAACACATAACATATTCATAATGCATTTTTATAAGGTTATTTTCTTTTTTTACTTCTTTGACTTCTCTTAAGGTTATGACTTAAGGTTTTTAATTCCCCTCTTAAGTTT
The DNA here is from genome assembly GCA_020205615.1 of Panax quinquefolius. Taxonomy (NCBI): domain Eukaryota; kingdom Viridiplantae; phylum Streptophyta; class Magnoliopsida; order Apiales; family Araliaceae; genus Panax; species Panax quinquefolius. Next base: position 48,547,682 of record CM035158.1, read on the forward strand.
TATAACCTAATGGTTTGATACCAACTTGTGACGCCCCCAAATCGGGGTATCTTCCAACCCGACAGATGGTGCTACATGGTATTACCATACACACATACATTCAATTGAAAAGTCTCAAAGGAACGAATATGTCTTCTATATATTCAAAATAATATTAACATTCCCCCAGGTTTTTTATAACCATTACATTGTTCTTGTCATAAAATAAAATATATTACAATCATTCACCCTATACTATTACATAAGTATTCTAGGGGTTCGTCTTTGCCTTGCCTTTATCCTTGCCGGAGCCATCGGTCTATTCGATCTTAGCTGTGTTCAGATGGTTCACGCAAGAGTGAGCATGACTAGCTCAACAAGTACAACAATTCTAATAAACAACATGCTTGAAACATAAGAATCGTATATCTTCAATAACTGAACAATAGTTACGAAGTACTATCGATAATTCAAAATACCACTTCTTTTCCTTCAAAATGTTTTACAACAACAATATTCAGTAAAACATCAATTCCGGTCCAAGACCTCGAGCTTTTCATAAGTTCTTTTAAAAAGGACATCCCGACACTAAGTCCGTAAGTCCGACATTTCCTATGAGCATGTCTAGGTGATTAGCCTATAGTACTCTATGTTGATCAACACTACATTCATTAAACGTATGTACGTTTAAGTTGTGGCAACCTCACATGCCTGTCGTTTGACGACAAAACATTTTTAGCATACTCAGTCTTCGTTTGAAAACCACACCAATATAACTTGGTAAACATTGACCATGCTTGATAGAAACATAATATAAGTCTAGCCGAAAGAGTTGGCTTGGACTTCATCATACAATACTTCATGTGTAAGAATACATGAATTACAAAGCATGTCCAGATTGAACTAGGACAAGGGTTAGAATACTTTCCTTTAGCGACTACTACAGTTAATAACACGTTCTCATTGAAGTCTTTAAGTCTCTACAGTAAATGATAACATCACATAACATATTAGGTCATGAATGAACATACATGGATCCTAATGAATCTTACCCTTCTTCTCAATCTAATTATGACTTAGATTTGTTATTATTGGTTCCGGCTTTTCCGATATAGTTCACATTGTTCTTACGTTCATGTTCAATTAATCTTTACTTCCTTGATAAATTTTTACCATTCTTTCTCTACTTGTAAACTTTCCTTACTATGCATCTTTTAGTCTTACATCATTTCATACCAAACCTTCTTCGTTCTTCAAATAACTTCATATTTGCGGTGCGAGTTTCAATAGTGATGGTTTAGTCCGTTGCGATGGTGCTTAAGGCTTGGCTATATATACATTGGCCGCTACCAAGGTAATGACTCTGCAGAAGGTTGTGACATCGTGCTTTCAAGTACCGCAATGCCACCATTTGGCCTTGGGTTGGCGCCGCGGTGCCAACTCTGTGCCTCAGATAGCTTTGACAGCTTTTCAACTTTGCGAAATTCCCGGATGCATAACTTCTTCGTTATAAGTCCGAATTGGCTCGTTCAAGAGCCTACGGTTCACAAATTACATATTCTACATGATCATATAAGAATTTTATCTATTTGACTTCATTTTCTAAAAATTCACCTATTAGTTCATTTTTAATCGAAAAATAAAGAACGTTCGTGAACGTTCAACGCCGCTTTCTTCGTTCTAAGTCGAATCCTGGCATTTTGAGTCCGCAACTCTATAATGCCAAATATGACTTGTCTCCATCGAAAACCAACGTTTCTGAGTTCAAACACAAAATTCGACTTCCATTTCGAGAATTTTATGAATTCGACGATTATCGTCCAATCGTGTGAATTCTGACGAAACTTCATTACTAATGATTTGATCATCATTCTAAATGGATTCTAACCATCATATGAACATTTTAAACTACAAATTACATCAACTTATTTTTAAGCTAGGTTTTGACTTATTCTTCATAAGTTCATGACTTAATAACTTATAAACTACAAGTTTTCATTTCTTATGACTTATTATAGATTTAAGTCCTTTACTCAACATTTTCACATCTTATCAAACATATACTAACTTCATAAGATAAACATATGACAAGTTCTTCATAAGTTTATAACTCATTTAGGTTCAAGTTACTTATTCATGACTTATTCGGCTTAAGTCCATTGCTTATTCAATTCTTACATGTTTTTAGCATACATGCTTATTAGACTACACTTCTCTTATCACCCTACAATGATAGTGATGGAAAATTATTAGACAAGAATCTTACCCTTGATGAACTAGTCTTCTTCTTCTTTGAAAATCTAACAAAGGATGTTTGTCTTAAAAGTGCTTATTCTCTCTAACCAATAAGTTACATTGTATTGGAAGTTGTTGGTGTTTTGAACAATTAATAAATGACTAGCAATCTCCTTCTATTTATAGGAAAGCTAAAGTGAGGGCATTTTAGTACTTAAATCATCCCACCTCCTTAATACACCTCCTTACTATTCATTACCTACTTATTAAGTAAACTTGCTAATCACTCATATTACTTGGCCACCACAAAACATATCCTATGCTTGGCCATCACATAAAGTACTTGGTCACCAAGTTTAACTCACATTAACCTTGGTTTGCTCCATGGATCAAGCCTAACCCAATGGATCATTAATTGGACTTAGGTATTAAAGTACTTAACTTATCTTTGGGCTTGCATTAAATCAATTTAGGCTTCCACCTTCATTCTTCTTGGACTCTTCAATTGTTACACAATCCTATTAGTCCATTCCATTTAACTAAAAGTCTTATAACATATACTATACGTATAATTCTCGTATTCTAACTCGTATACTAAATCATAATATACGAAATACCATCATTCCCATATACTTGTATAATACTTCGTATCATACTCGTATATACTACCTCGCACAATACATACATATTATACGATCATTATATTAGATTCTTAATATATGATTTTCCTAACGTTCACGAACTAAGTCCGCATGCGAAATATTATGTTTTCCATACTTAGATTATTATAACATAATCCATCTCACCTTGATATTATAACGTTACGTATTTCTTGGAAGTTCAAAAATAATTCCCGAGAGAAAATTGATGAATAGTGTTTTTCAAAAAATTTCTCGAAAAACTTTTATTTTTGTCTTGGAAATTCAAACACTTTAATTCTCTCACGTAGTTAAAATACTACGATGTTCCGACGTTTCTAGATTATAGAACGACATTTATCTTACTAACACATAATAATAATAAATAATATTATTTTATTCATTATTAAATTATTTAAAATTATTTTACAAAGGATCCGAATTTCTCGGTCGTTACAGGTGCTGCCGTCGATGTCTTTACGTTGTAATTTTTGAATTTTCTCTTCTTAAAGTTGTTCCCACTTAGTTCACCTCTCCTATTATCTTGGCCATGATTACCACCGAAGTGGTTACCATTTCTGGCACGATAATTTCCTCTACGATAGTTATCAGTGTTCCGATGACCATTGCCACTGGTACGATTATTATCGTGTTGTTGGTCGTTATCTTTTGGTTGGACTGACTCATAATCGCGTTCTAATAACTGAGCCCTATTCACAACATCTGAATATAAACAAATTTTGTGAGAAATGAGGTATTGATGAATTTTGGGTTTTAAACCTCTCAAAAATATTCGTGTCATACGCTCCTCAATATCTACCAAATGGAATGCAAACCAGGATAAATCCGTAAACTTAGCCTCGTATTGCGATACGGTCATATTATTTTGGTCCAGCTTGATAAATTCTACCTCCTTCATGTGACGAATACTCTCTGGAAAGTACTTGTCATTGAACAATTCTTGAAACTTCTCCCAAGACATCTTCAGTGCGAAAAGATGAGTACGTTTTACAGATTCCCACCAGTAATCTGCATCTCCTCGCAACATGAAGGTGGCAAAGGGAACCTTTTGCTCCTCTGAGCATCCTAAGACATCAAATATCTTGGTGATCTACTTAATCCATGTCTCTGTCTTAAGTGGATCTGGCTTTCCCAAAAACTTCGGTGGTCCCAGCTACTTGAATTTCTTTGAAGTGACCATTCGTGAGTTGCCATTGACTCCACCTGCATTATGAATAGTAGTCTCTCTCGTTTGGTGTTGCATGAATTCTAAAAAGTTCCTAAATATACCATAGTTCGTTATTTAGTCGGTATTGTTGTTTACACGAGGATTATTACCTTCCTAATGCACATTATCCTAGTTATTAATCGACGGTGTCTCAACAGTCTCATGTGCTCCATTGCTTATCTCAAAAATTTTAGATGCCATTTTCAAACACTGCCACAACACAAGGGTTAATTGATATGCCACATATTATCCCTATATTTTGACTGACCAATTAAATAACAAATAAGTTTAGGTAGGACACACTAGCGAAGGATTTATTCGTCTCTCCCTTCCTAGTTCTAGCCTCAGATATCCGCCAGGGATCATATCACTAAGCTATGATACCAACTGTGACGCCCCCAAAATAAGTATACACAACCCATTCTGAGTCGCCAAATACATGGTACATTATTCAAATATGTAAAGCCCCCAAATCCAGGTACTTGAAACCCGAACTCGGTGCTTCACGATACCATTTCTATGAGCGGAATAATACTAATAATAATAACAATAAAATAAAGATCAACTTAATTTACATATCATCAGAGTCTAATCCCCAGGTACGAGACCTTTAAACATTCCTTACAATACATGATAATAAATAGATATCATACTTGTCTTAATAAAGTTAACTATTACATAAAATAGCAATGCACTCATTCAACAACCTTTCCTTTCCCTTTATTCTTAGCCGAGCCTTCTGCTTGTTCACACTTAGCTGAAAACATTTAAATTAAGCAAGGATGAGCATTTGAGTGCCCAACAAGTATTAACAATTATATATATATATATATATATGTATATATAAGCTAAAAGAATTTAAATGTTTTCTTTATATTACCCTTCTATAACAAATCAATAGTTGTGAAGTAATCTGAACCGATAATAATAACATAATAACCCTCTTTCAAATTTTTGAAACTACGTACTGACTACAAATAGGGTTAAGGTGACATACTATGAACATTGTTTTATTTTCAAAAAGGTTTAGCGAAACTTCATCCATAAACCGTCATAACTTACGACGCGGGGGGTGATCACCCGTTGTACTCAGATATTAATCAATACTACATTGCAAAAACGATGTTATCGTTCACTCTGTCCACCTTGGGTGCATAAAAAATTTTCCCGTGTAAGGGATGTTCATACTTGTTAGGGTTCCAAACCAAAGGTTTTATCTTGTTCAATAATAATCTATAATTCAACATATATATATATATATATATATATAACAAAGGTGTATCAACATGTGATTAAATACAATGATTATCCAAGTGGGGACACTTGTATAAACATTTATAAAAAATTAACGAACAAAATATATATCTCTATCCAATTACCATATACTAACATGTTGATAATCAATGATATATATAATATAGGGTTAATAATCTGTATAGTAATAATATAATTCTGAAACATTCTTACTCATGTTCATTGTATAAAGAAAATGCAAAGGTAAGATACTTGCCTGGTCTGCTGCTTACAAAATGCAACTTAGATTTATCTTTTATATCACGACCTATCATTAATCAGATCATTCGTTCGATTAGAACAATATACTATAACACATAATACTCGCATTTCGCAAATTCAAAGACATAACCTAATCACATTATCACATATGTTCAACAATCATTAAATCACAAACAATCATTAACACAATCAAAATATCTAAGTCCAGATCAATTTCTAAAACATGTCAGTATACCGACAGCTTTATCGGGTAATGATCGAGTCTAAGACTCTATTCTGTATCTCAATATCCGTAAGTATCAGTCATATTATTTTTAAATGGCATACAATAATTTTAAAACAATTATTATAATCTATCATGAATTTTCAAACACCTAATCATTATTAAATGATTTAAATATTAAATAATTCTATTATCATTAATATTTAATTAATATTAAACTATTAATGAAACCATTGCCAAAATATTAAAGTTATTTATAATAACTTAGAATATTTTAAAGTATTAATATTACCCTTAAATGATTTTTAAAACATTTAAAATCATTTTAAAAATAATTATCATTAATATTAAAATATTAATGTACTATTTATCAAAATATTAAAAGTCATTAATTATAACTTAAAATATTTTTAATTCATTTATATCCTTTTTAAATGATTTTAAATTAATAAAATTTTTAAACTATTTATTTAATATAATATTTAATTAATATTAAAATCATTAATGTCATTAATATTAAATTATTAATGAAATTATCCTTTAAATATTAAAAGTTATATTTTATAACTTAAAATATCTTTAAACACTTTATTTTCATTTAAAATGATTTTTATAATATTAAAATCATTTTTAAACTAAATTATTTAATATAATTATTAAATAACTTTAATATCATTAATAATAATTAATTAATGAAATTTACCTTTAAATATTGAAAGTTATATTTTATAACTTAAAATATTTTTACACACCTTATTATTATTTAAAATAATTTTTAATATAATAAAATCATTTTTAATCTATTTATTTAATTCATTTATTAAATATCTAAATTATCATTAATATTAATTTATTAATGAATTTCATCACAAAATATTAAAAGTCATTAAAAATAACTTAAAATATTTTCTTATACCATAATATAATTTTAAATGATTTTTCAAATATTAAAATCATTTTTTAATAATTTATTTAATATAATAATTAAATAAATTAAATACCTTTAATATTTCAAAAATATTAAATATTTATGAAATATATTAAAAATAATTAAAACTATTTTTCGAACTTTAAAATAATTTTTAATAATTTATTTTATATTTTAATAATTAAAAACTAATTTTCTATAATTATTTAATAAAAATATAATTTTTATAAATAAATCATCATTAAAGACCACCTATAGCGACAGTAACTGTCATTATATAGGTGTTCTTCATGTTCTTATTCATTCCCGAAACTCAAGTGCGATGAATCGAGTTGGGTTACTTTGACCAACGATTAAACACTGATCAATTAATTTCTGGACTTGTTATTGATCAGATCATGTAGTACAAATACACCACGAAAAGACCCAACAACAAACATAATCATAACATTCATAACAAAGGAGATCTAAGAGCCTAAAGTAGTTTGTTGAGTCATTTCTTCATTTCAGGTTACCCGTAAATGAAGAACAGATTAAATATGCACATTCCAAATTTCTCCACTACACTTGAATCTTGTAATGTTTTTGTGATTTATGAACTCCAGGTTGTAGACCACACATACAACAACAGACCTATCACATAACATCGTTATAACATCAATAAATCAAGCGATATACAAGTTTCATCAACCAACCGCCGAAAATAAGCTTCAACCGCTTTTCGGAAATTCCCGAAAAAAGAAAATATGATGGATCGGATACTCTTGACTCACCATCCACTACCTTCAACTCGTTTAATCTTAAGGAGATTTTAAGGCATAATCTTGTAGTACTTATACCAAGCTACCATGCTATTACAACAACAACAAATCTTGCAAAACCTGTCAGATCTAAGAGGTTAAATATGTTGTCAGACACTATTTTATACTTTCTGGGCTGCCCAGAAATAACCCGATCATGGTCGGTTAACGACCTTTGACCAACAATATCATGCAATCTATAACAGATATAAGCCTGATTCCAAGCCCAGATCCAAGTTCACATATCAGACTACAACTACCAACTTTCAAAACACAAAAAACATTACAGATCACAGAGATATAAGGCCTGACATTCGGTTGTCAGACATTAAAAACAAAATTTCTAGATTTTGTAGATCTTCAAATCTGAGCCTCTAGATGTTATGGATCTAACATTTAGCAACCCAGATCATCATTATACACTATTTATAACATATTTTAACACTTAAACACAACATTGAACATAGAGTCAAAGGTCAGATTTCAAGCTAGAATTTTATACCTTTCTTTGATCAATCTTGGTCTTAGGGTTCTGTTTTGATATAGATGTTAGTGGGGTTGGTTTTGGGGACTGATCTAGCAAAAATTTTCGCTGGTTTGGGTTGAGAGAAAAGGTTTGAGTGTTTTGTGCAAAATGAGCTAGCAAAATACAATTCTCTCTCTTCCAATCTATATATAGAAGTGTTAGATGCATGCATGGCTGAGCTTAGGGGCTGATTGCTGGCATTTTTGTGTCACATGGAGTGGTTGAAGTAGTTCACCAACTCCCATCTATTGTCAAAACCTATATATTAGCCTCTTTAATGCTCAAAAGGGCAATATGGACATTTGATTTTTAATTTTAATGGCAACAAAGTAATCTTGACAAACCCTTAGGGTTTGACCCTTAGGGTTTAACCCTTAGGATTTAATCCTAAGGTTTAACACATAACATTTGTAGAATTTCTAATTAGGGTTTGAACAAAATGAAAATTTTAGTTTCTAAAATTTGTAATTAGGGTTTTCTTAATTTGATTAGGGTTCTAATTATACATGAACATTAGGATATTAATTACTAATTATAATTAACCTTGCTAATTTAGTAATTAGGGTTTATAATTTTGGTAATTAGAGTTACCAAATCACAATTAGGGCTTATAATTCAAATATTAGGGTTTCTAGAAATTAATATATCTAAATGTTAATTAGGGTTGACCTAATTAACCATAAAATCATATAACACAGTTATATAATAGTCTTGAACTCACAATTGAGTTTCAAATTAGGGTTTCTCACAATAAAACTAGGGTTTTGAAATACTGCACCATAATTGACCAATCATTATCAGTACGTACATACCGTACATATCTATAACACTAAAAAATCAAAACATAGTTAATATTATATTATTATTCTCATTCTTTGATCAAAATCCAAAATTAAGATTTGGATTCCATATCTGATTTATCTGCCATACTTAACATTATTCATTAAGTTAAAATAATTAACTTAATAATTTGTACTAAAATTCATATAATAAAATAATTATTATATTTATTCTAAAAATCATTTCATATATTATTTAAATAATATAAATATAATTAATAAAAATATTTCTACTATAAAATTAATTATTAAAAGAATATAATTTATAATGATCAATAATTCTAAAATAAAATTATTTAGAATTATTCATATAATAAATATATTTTATATTCATCACATAAATACATACACATTATCTTGGCACATATTCCCCATATTTATTTTAATAAATAATAATAATAAAAATTTATACGTAAAATTTCTAATTTATTTGTGTAGAAAATATCGGGTTGTTACATTCACCCTCCCTTATAAAGATTCCGTCCTCGGAATCACCGTTTTAAAACATGTACATACCAGAGTACATAGCATACCAAATCATTGCAAGTAGATCTTGATCATAATTGATCAAACCAATCTTTAACTTATTCACGTAAAGTTTGTCTATCCGATTCAATGGAAATTTGATTTCTAAAAGAACTCAAATTCCTCATTCAAAATTTCTTTATAAGATAATTTACTATATATATGAAATTCATGAATATAAAACAAATAAAAGTTATATGAATAATACTTGGAGTTCCATTGCCAGCTGCCGCCATATCCTAGACCGTCATGTTGTAGACCCTTGCTGTTGATTTTGTTGGCTTGCTCGATGACGTAGGTACCGTGATTGCTAAAGTCCCACTGCCCTTGCCCGTATTCACACTCCCTGCCTCCATTCTCCTTTTTGGGCAATCCTTCACCCTATGCTTCGTTGACCCACAGATAAAACAACCAGAATTCATTCTTGGATTGGGGCAGTTGGGAGAGATATAGCCCTCCTGCCCGCACTTATAACAAACAAACTTCCCCTTCAGACATTCCCCAGAGTGGTTCTTTCCACAATTTCCATACTGCACCGCTTGCTTCTTAACTCCTTCCTGTTTTACCTGCACACTTCCAAAACTGCTTCCCTTCCTCTTGCTACTACCACTTTTACTTCCACTATTAATTTCTACGTTCTCATTTCCTATAACCTGGCCCTTGTTATTCTTCTCCTTGTTGTAGAGGCTCATGGCCTCACTCCCCTCCTCAACAATAATAGCCTTCTCCATGAGTGCTGCAAATGTAGGGATCTGCAACACCGCCACCTTGTTATAGAGCCAGGGTTTTAATCCCAACTCAAACCTTCTTGCTTTCCTAGTCTCCGTATAAACTTGATGCAGAGTAAACCTAGCCAACTCATTGAACTTTGCAGCATATTCTGCAACTAACATATCCCCTTGCTTCAACTCCACAAATTTCACCTCCATCCTAGCCTGCATACTAGGTGAAAAATAATTTTTGAAAAACAAAGTCTTAAACCTATCCCAAGTAACTACACCTTCTCCTGCCCTCGCCTGATTTGCTTCCCACCAAAAATTTGCCTCACCCTTCATCATGTAGGTGGAAAAAGCGGTCTTTTGCCCCTCAGCTACCCTTACTATCACGAACGCCTTCTCAATCTCCTTAACCCAAGTTTGGGCTTCAATAGGGTCAGTTGTACCTTTGAATTCTGGCGGTCCTACAGCCTTAAAATCTTTAAAATTTGCCAAGTGGTTACCTGGCTGGTTCCCTACGGCTGGCATTCCTTGCTGCATAGCTTGTGCTACCATATTTGGAAAATGTTGCATTGGGTCTGCTTGTTGCTGTCCCTCAACGTTATTGACAGATTCTTCTGCCCTTTGATGTCGAGTTTGACGTCTTGGCGGCATTATCTGGATAAATAAACATGAATTTAACTTACATTCTAAACCTTATCATATAAGTTTAATATATTAAACTTGTTTCATTACTCAAACTTAGATTCATATTCATTCCACGATTTCAAAATACTTTATATATCATAGCACATATTGCTTTAAACATTAGCTATCCCTTTGTGACTACAAAAGTCAGGATTTACAACCTTGACCAACACAAAAGTTTTAGAATATTACATTACACAGACATACTAAGCACATATATTACATTAAACACGCCTACACAACAGAACCTATACTACCTATTTACTAAGCCTTTTTTCTTGGACAACTCTTCGCCTGATGATCTTCCATTCCACAAATAAAACATGCACCTGGTTTATAGTCGGGACAATACAGAGTGGTATGCCCCTCATAGCCGCAAAGATAACATATTCTTTTTCCTTTCTTCTTATCGGGTCTTTCTAAGTCATGGTCTTCCATCTTTCTTTTTCCCTTATTACATGGAGTTGCACACGATATGTTGCTTGAGGCTCCTATCTGATCAATTTGGATTTTAAGCTTATCTTGTTCTTCCATTGTTTCTATTAACGCCCGTCGCAGTTGACTATTAAGCAGCTTTTCTATTTCCCACAGCCTTTCTAGAGAAGAAACCTTGTTCCTCAGATTCTGCACTTCCATTGACGCTTGATCAGCTTCAACTTTAGTGTCCGAATCACTATCTATCAGTTCTACCATTTCTGGATCTTGTACTACATTTTCCACAATAACTACCTCGTCCGAGTTGGTTTCATTGTGAGCCCCTATTTCAGCTATTGGCTTCGATATTAGCTCGGGTGAATGGATCTGATCCTTCTTCAAGTTATAAGCGTACAACAAGCCTTTTTCACTAGACATCTACACACATAAGTTATCCTGATTAGCATATAGTATACACACACATCAATTAATAGTTTAATATAAGTTATCTTTTATTTTGTTTGGCGATGAATTTGTTCAATTCATCTCTTTTTAAACTCTATATGAGTTATTTATATTTTCAACGTTTCCCTCTGTTATAAGGTTATAGCCTAAAGTCTATCCCACCTAAGGTTTCTAACCCTATAGCTCTGATACCAACTTGTAAAGCCCCCAAATCCAGGTACTTGAAACCCGAACTCGGTGCTTCACAATACAATTTCTATGAGCGGAATAATACTAATAATAAGAACAATAAAATAAAGATCAACTTAATTTACATATCATCAAAGTCTAATCCCCAGGTACGAGACCTTTAAACATTCCTTACAATACATGATAATAAATAGATATCATACTTGTCTTAATAAAGTTAACTATTACATAAAATAGCATTGCACTCATTCAACATCCTTTCTTTTCCCTTTATTCTTAGCCGAGCCTTCTACTTGTTCACACTTAGCTGAAAACATTTAAATTAAGCAAGGATGAGCATTTGACTGCCCAACAAGTATTGACAATTATATATATATATATATATATATATAAGCTAAAAGAATTTAAATATTTTCTTTATATTACCCTTCTATAACAAATCAATAGTTATGAAGTAATCTGAACCGATAATAATAACATAACAACCCTCTTTCAAATTTTTGAAACTACGTACTGACTACAAATAGGGTTAAGGTGACATACTATGAACATTGTTTTTATTTTCGAAAAGGTTTAGCAGAACTTCATCCGCAAACTGTCATAACTTACTGAGCACGGGGGTGATCACCCCAGTTGTACCTCAGATTGATCAATACTACATTGCAAAAACGATGTTATCGTTCACTCTGTCCACCTTGGGTGCATAAAAAGTTTTTCTGTGTAAGGGATGTTCATACTTGTCAGGGTTCCAAACCAAAGGTTTTATCTTGTTCAACAATAATCTATAATTCAACATATATATATATATATATATATATATATATATATATATATATATATATATAGTAATTAACAAAGGTGTATCAACATGTGATTAAATATAATGATTATCCAAGTGGGGACACTTGTAGATAAACATTTATAGAAATTAACGAACAAAATATATATCCTAATTACCATATACTAACATGTTGATAATCAATAGGCGATATAATATATATATATAATAATAATCATAGTAATAATATAATTAATTAACATTTCTTACTCATGTCCATTACATAAAGAAAATGCAAAGGTAAGATACTTTCCTGGTCTGCTGCTTACAAAATGCAACTTAGATTTATCTTTTATATCATGACCTATCATTAATCAGATCATTCGTTCGATTAGAACAATATACTATAACACATAGCACTGCATTTCGCAGTCAGCACATAACCTAATCACATTATCACATATGTTCAACAATCATTAAATCACAAACAATCATTAACACAATCAAAATATCTAAGTCCATATCAATTTAAAAATACGTTGGATAATCGACAGCTTTTATCAGTAATGATCGAGTCTAAGACTCTATTCTGTATCTCAATATCTGTAAGTATCAGTCATATTATTTTTAAATGACCTACAATAATTTTAAAACAATTATTATAATCTATCATGGATTTTCAAACATCAGAATCATTATTAAATGATTTAAATATTAAACAATTCTATTATCATTAATATTTAATTAACATTAAAGTATTAATGAAACCATTGCCAAAATATTAAAGTTATTTATAATAACTTAGAATATTTTTAAAGTATTAATATTACCCTTTAAATAATTTTTAAAATATTTAAAATCATTTTTAAATAATTATCATTAATATTAAAATATTAATGTACTATTTATCCAAATATTAAAAGTCATTAATTATAACTTAAAATATTTTTAATTCATTTATATCCTTTTTAAATGAATTATAAATCAATAAAATCGTTTTTAAACTATTTATTTAATATAAAAAATATTAATGTCATTAATATTAAATTATTAATAAAATTATCCTTTAAATATTAAAAGTTATATTTTATAACTTAAAATATCTTTAAACACTTTATTTTCATTTAAAATAATTTTTATAATATTAAAATCATTTTAAAACTAAATTATTTAATATAATTATTAAATAACTCTAATATCATTAATAATAATTAATTAATGAAATTTACCTTTAAATATTGAAAGTTATATTTTATAATTTAAAATATTTTTACACACCTTATTATTATTTAAAATAATTTTTAATATAATAAAATAATTTTTAATCTATTTATTTAATTTATTTATTAAATATGTAAATTATCATTAATATTAATTTATTAATGAATTTCATCGAAAAAATTAAAAGTCATTAAAATAACTTAAAATATTTTTATACTTATACCATAATATAATTTTAAATAATTTTTAAATTTTAAAATCATTTTAAATAATTTATTTAATATAATAATTAATTAAATTAAATACCTTTAATATTTCAAAAATATTAAATGTTTATGAAATATATTAAAAATAATTAAAAACTATTTTTCAGACTTTACAATAATTTTTAATAATTTATTATGTATTTTTCCTAATTAAAAACTAATTTTCTATAATTATTTAATAAAAATATAATTTTTATAAATAAACTGTCACTAAAGACCACCTATAGCGACAGAACCGTCGCTATAGGTGTTCTTCATGTTCTTGGCCATTCCCAGAAACTCAAGTGCAGTAATCGAGTTGGCTACTTTGACCAACGATTAAACACTGATCAATTAGTTTCTGGACTTGTTGTTGATCAGATCATGTAGTACAAATACTGTGACGCCCCCAAAATAGGTAAACATCACCTATTCTAAGTCGCCAAATACATGGTACAGAATACAAATACAATCTTAAATATACAACATGTGTTGTGAGTTTTAATACAAATATTGTCTCTAGACAATATTCAAACTCAAAATAAGTCCTCAATACATTTATTATCACACTATTTCATAGAATAGTGAGGACTACTAATGCTATCATCTGGACCGTCACTCTTTTTTCTGACTAGTCCGTGCTACGTTCTCATTTCCTGAAGAGAACAATGAAAGCAAAAGGGTGAGCTCAACTAGCCCAGTAAGAAATATTATGACTAAGATAATGCAGAATAAATTATCGTTAGCCTTCAACAGTGTTAAACTGATAAAATATAACAAACATCAAGTTTAACTGCAGCGGAACAAGCAATCCATTAAAAGAGTCAAGTAGAGAATAAATGTGACGCCCCCAAAATAGGTCCAATCCATCCAACCTATTCTGAGTCGCCAAATACATGGTACAGAAAATAACTACAACTTTATTACTACAATTGTCGTGCAAAATACAACAACACATATGTTGTGAGTTTTGATACAAATATATATATCAACTGTGACTCTTGACACCAACTTGGATAACACGTTACAATGGCACCTTACATAAAGGTACAATCAATAACTGTTTTAGAAATTAAAATCTTTGGGAAGTGCTTAAGGAAACCTTCGTACATGGGAGGCCATGTGTCTAGGTTATGATAGATATCACACAGAATTATCCTTGGTTGACCCAATAGACCCCAAAGAAAAACTAGAAGATTACTATTATGTTCTTTCCAATGGTGAGTCTTCTCTTGACATATAATTATCTCCACCGTCTCCGCAATTGATAATTATATTTCAACCAAACTCCAAGATCATATAGGTAGTGCTCGTAGATATATACTCAAAGAAGTGGATGTGCACAACCTCGCCTTATGATAACTCGTGAGGTCATTAGACATCTTGTATGATAGTGGCAAAACACCCTTCCAAAGTTGGGTTCACCTCACCCTATTCGGTTCACCAAAATTAAATATCAAATGACGTATACAATACGACACACTTATCTAAAGTTCTTAATAAAATTATTTCCATACTATTTAGGAGAACCTCAACAAATATAGACCACCGCTCTATTCCTCACATACCCCGCTTTCGACCCACTACACTCTTGTTACCTGAAAGGAATTGTGAAGCAAAAGGGTGAGCACAACTAGCCCAGTAAAGAATATCACGACTAAAGATAATTAAATTATCAATAGCCTTCGTTAGTAATAAATCAGAGATTTAGAAAATATGGTAGATGAAAAACTTTTCAACCATAGTTGCAGCGGAACGAGCAATCCATTAGAAGAGTCAAATAGACCATAAAGTCTATTATCTCCTCCATGTTAAAAGTCCACCAACGATGTTTTAACCCTGTAACATCAGTCAATAGTTTCTGTCCACAATCATGTGAATAACTCATAATCATTGTGATTCTGAATTCCTTTTCGCACCCAGGATGAAGATAATTTTCATCACATGTCTTTACCTGAAACATCAAAGATCATGGTTATACCAAATCACAGTTCCTGTTCATAATCATACTAATAAATTTATCTTTGCACTACGGGCATCAACAGTTCATCTTTGCACTACAGGCCAAATATATTCAAAAACATGACATCTTTGTACTACGAGCCAAAGATATTCAACAACAAGTCATCTTTGCACTACGGGCCAAAGATATTCAACAACAGGTCATCTTTGCACTACGGGCCAAAGATATTCATCAATAATTGATCTTTGCACTACAGGCCAAAGATATTCATATCTCAAAGAAACATACAATCATTTCAGAATTTATATAAACCATAATTATAATCATGTTGATCAATTCACCTTTGCACTTAAGCTAAAAATATTCAATTGTAAATTCAATAGTCATGATCATACCAGTCAATGATTCAACTTTGCACTACTGGCCAAAGAGAACCCATAGTCACGATAATACCAATAATCTACCCATCTTTACACTTAAGTCAAAGAGAAATTTCATCACCGGGATTATAAAAATGTTATATATGATAATAAAAACAATATGATCAACAACTGCATTTAATTTCAAGAGTAAGATTCATAAATCAATGATTTCATAACACCTTAGTTCAAATGTTATAGATCACTTAATAATATCATAATCTAATATTATTAATATTACCACAATATTTTAATCATTTCTTAAACTTATAAATAATTTATTTTAATTATTTAAACTTTATTAATTAATGCATTTAATCATCCTAAAATGCCAAACTCATAAAATTTCATCACCAAAAACCCTCATCAAAAATCTTCATATACCTTATATAGGATTTTCAAGCCATAAAATCATATTTTCCACTTTTCTTACTTCACATAACATATTTAATTCATTTATTCATAACTAGTCTATTTTCATGAAAAATACCAAATCAGTCCCAAAAATATTTCTTTTCTGGGATTTAGTAGAATATAGTCCCATATTGAACATATATTTTTCTCGGAATTTTTAAAATTCATTTACAATTTTTCACATAGCCAAAACCGCTGAATATTTAGACATTTATCATAAATTGTGCTTTTGTCCAAAAATTCTGAAATTTACAGAGTATACTTCTGTTATATACATGTACTCCCAATAAAAATTTCACCAATTTTAGAGTTAACCACAAGGAGTTATAAGGGTTTACTTTTAAAATAGTCTTTTCTCATAAAATTCATAACTCCTAATCTATACATCCAAAAATCGCCATTTTTTGATACCATGTAGAAAACTCATCAAATTATCATTTCCAATTTTTCCAGAATTTTTGAAGGTCAGAAAAATTACGAAATATGAAAAACATAATAACCCTTAAAATCCCTTACCATAATAATGACAATATCCCTTACCTCAAAAGAGCAGTACTTCTGACTGGAATATCGAATATAATGCTGAATAAAACTTGTACTGAATAGCAAATCTTAAAGTATCTAAATACTCACAAAATACACTCGATAATGTCGAGAGAGAAAGAGAGAAAGCTTATGTTTCTGGTGTGATTTTCAATTCTAACTCAGCACCCCATTTATAGGAAAATGCTAGCACGCCGTAGTAGACTTGACCTGCTACCTGATGGCTTTATCTGCTACTATTGCCACCCACCATATTTGAAATAAAATTCAGCACATTTCTTCACCACCCACAAGTGGGGCCCACTCATTCTAGAATTTTCACCCAAAAATCATTTATAAACCTAATTTCCGAATCAATCACCTCTTAAAATTCATAACAAATCATATGTTCATTTTAACGGTTCAAAATTTGTGGACATATACTCAACTTATATGTGTATAACATATCCAAAAATCACAACGATCCAACGGTCGGATTAAAAATTATAACTCACGCAATAGAGCTTAAGAACACCGATTTGATCTTTTAATACCTCTAATCCGATAAAATACTAATAAAACACCTCAACATTAATTCTTTCATTTATAATCACATAAATAAATCCATTATTTATATCCGCATCAAATAAATATTTCCATATCATATACATCAATAATTAATTATTCACAAATAATATTACAGAATCACAATAATGACAACCAGACAGTTCCCAGGAAAGAGAGGGCTTTTCGATAAGGATTTCTCCTTACTGGCGCGCAATTAGGTGACCAAACCCCTCCTTGACTTTCTAGACATTGCCAATAATGCTATCTAATAATATTATTCAAATAATATGAATTATTGATCTGATAATGGTAAATACTGTGCCGTGAAAATTATTGAAACAACAATAATATAAAATATCAACGTAACAATTATTGAATCAATAAAATAAAATATTGAACAGTAATTACTGTAATAATTATGGAGTAATGTCTTCTTACGTAAGAATCAATAATTCAAAAACACTGTGTAATACCATGTGTTACTGTGCAACCACGCGTATTACTGTATTTTAACCACGGGGTATTCCAACAGTGTTAACGGTAACAACTACACCGTTATTTATAAAAACTCAAACTTGTCATTTTTTCTTCATCCGACAGTTATTCTGTTATGGGGCCCACAAATGGCTGCGCCGTCATACGAATATTCTCCAACAACAAGACTATTCCATGACCAAACGAATATTCTCCAACAGAAATGAGTATTTTATAACCACTTGCGTATTTTAAAAATTTTATATATATCACCCTTAACTTTACTCTTTATCAATTTAACCATTTACTGAATAATAATTATAAGAAAAATATAAGAAAAATTGAATACTTTTATTTCATAAAATTCGGGGTCTTACAATAAAATCTATTATCTTTTATGATTTAAAAAGGTTTTTCATCATTTTTATCGCTGAGACTCAGCTTAATAAATAATTCACCTCATCCCTGCACTACGGCCAAGGATATTCATTAGTATCACGACCACAAATTATCCATGCACTACGGGCCAAGGATATTCGTGTTTTCATCAATGGTCATGATAATGCCAATAACTGTCCATCAATGCACTACGGGCCAATGAGGACTTTTACCACATCATTTGTAACATTATGGTCATGATTATACCGAATAATCCCTAGTCATAATCATACCAAGTCCATCTATGCACTACATGCCACAGATGACTTTCAACATAATATAAACATGAGGATGATGACAATGACATAATAATTCAATAAAACAAGTTCAAGAATTAATTATCCAGGAACCAATAACGTCAAAATGGTCAACATGATATTGCTTTGTGGAGTAAAATTCAAGAATGCTCAGAAGAATATTTCCATGAAAAGATACTGGATGAAGTGCAAATATCAATGATATTCCACTAATTTCATGGACTATAAAAGTCAAAACTTTAACCAACTGAGTATAATAAAGAATGGAATAACAAAAGAAATCACCAGGCATGCGATAGACCGCACAGACAGGTTATTCCAACAGAATAATAAATAACGGAATCAAGTCATGCGTAAATGCACATACAAGATATTCCAACAGAATAATAAATAACGGAACCAGGTCATGCGTAAACGCGCATGCGGATGTTCCAACGTAATAATAAAGAATGGAATAACGAAGAATTTCACCATGTATGCGGTACTTGCGCCATACAGTTAATCCAACATAATAATAAAGAATGGAATAATGTAAGTTCTCTTCATGAATACTGAAGAAATAATACCCTTACCTTATAAAGAAGAGTACTCAAGCCCGGTAGGCGGCGGGATATACTTGAAGAAAACTTGCACTACGCTCAAAGCTTTCTTAAACTCTAAAGAAATACGCTCAAGATTATAGAATAAGAATTCTCTGAATTTCTGGTGTGTTTTCAATTCTAACTAAGCATCCTATTTATAGGAGAATGGAAATGATACGATGCAATAATGTATTATATATTATATATATATAAACTCACGGGTCATTACCCCCGTGAATCAACAGATAATTCTTGTGAATCCTATATATATATATAATACATTATAGTACTCCCCCGTGCACCACCAAGAATCCCACCCCCAACCATTATTACATTATCATATATATATATATATATATATATATATATATATATATATATATATAACTACTCCTACCATATAACCCGTGACTAACATATCGCCCACCTCCCATTTACATTTTTTTCAAACGTGGGCCCCACAATTGGGCCCCACCTATTATATTAAAAAACTTTCTGGAATTATTTTAAAAATGGGTAAATGGGGTGTCCATAAAATAAGCAAAACTTTATAAAAATTACCTTAATAATTTTAACAACATTTATCACCTTTATTATAATTCACAATATTAATCGACTCAGTGTCGCTTCCTGTGAAAGAGGGGCTTTCCAATAAGGATTTCTCCTATTGGCGCAATTAGGTGACAAAACCTCTCCTTGATGTAACTTCTGACATCGTTAATATTGAAAATAATAATATTAATAACTTTGTCATCTCAATTATTGATTTAATAATATATAAAATATCGATGATAATTGAATCAAATAATGTGATACTATGCAACAATTCATCAGAGCAATAATTGAACAAAACTGAGTGACTTCTCACGTAAGCATCAATAATCAATACCGTGTGCTACTATGCAACCACGCGTGTAAGACCCCAACTTATTATGAATAAAATTAAATTTTCTCTATTTATTATCTTGAAATAATAAGGAGTTAATTTGATATAATACTTTGGTTATGGGTGAAATGTGCAAATTTTACAAAATAAGCAAGTGGTTATAAAATATTCATTTTGTCGGGGAATATACGTTTGGTCGTGGAATATTCTTATTGTCGGGGAATAATCGTACGACGGCGTAGCCATTCGTGGGCCTCATAATGAATAACCGTGGGATGAAGAAAACGCATAAGTTTGAGTTTTATAAATAACGGCATAGTTGTTACCGTGAACACCGTTGGAATAATCGATTGGTTAAAATACGATGTACGTGTGGTTCTTGTGAGCACACGCAGATTGCATAATATTTTTGAATTATTGATTCTTACGTAAGAAGGCACTACTCAATAATTGTTATAGTAATTACTTTTCAATATTTTATTTTATTGATTCAATAATTGCTGCGTTGATATTTTATATTATTGTTATTTCAATAATTGTCACTGCACAGTATTTCCCATTATCAGATCAATAATTCATATTATTTGAATAATATTATTAGATAACATTATTGGAAATGTTTAGAAAGTTCTATCTAAGGAGAGGTTTGGTCACCTAATTACCCGCTAGTAAGGAGAAATCCTTATTGGAAAGCCCCCTCTTTCTTGGGAACGGCCTGGTTGTCATAATTGTGATTCTGTAATATTATTTGTGAGTAATTAATTATTGGTTTTTATGATAAGGAAATATTTATTTGATGTGGATATAAATGATGGATTTATTTATTTTATGTGGTTATAATTGAAGGATTTAATGTTGAGGTATTTTATCAGTATTTTTGTCAGAATGGAGGTATTAAAAATCAATTCAGTATTTTTACGATATATTGCGTGAGTTATAATTTTTAATCCGACCGTTAGATCGTTGTGATTTTTGGATATGTTATACATATATAAGTTGAGTATATGTCCACAAATTTTGAACCGTTAAAAATGAACGTATGATTTGTTATGAATTTTAAGAGGTGACTGATTCAGAAATTAGGTTTATAAATGATTTTGGTGGAAAATTTTAGAATTTAATGGGCCCCACTTGTGGTTGGTGAAGAAATGTACTGAATTTTATTTCAAATGTGGTGGGTGACAATAGTAGCAGGTAGTAGCTGATGCGTATGAAAAAGAAAGTGCAAGAAGGTGCTATTCCAGAGGCAAGAATTGATGAAGAAGGAATACTTAGAGTCAACTCCAAACTTTGCATTCCTAACGATTTTGACTTGAAGCACAGAATCATGATGGAGGCACACAATACACCATTTGCAATCCATCCTGGGAGTACCAAAATGTATCACGATCTTCGGCATACATTTTAGTGGAGCAATATGAAGAAAGAGATCGCGGAGTTTATCTCGAGGTGTTTAACTTGTCAACGTGTAAAGGCGGAGCATCAAGTGCCAAAAGGTCCATTGCAAGAACTTGAGATTCCGAAATGGAAGTGGGAACACATTATTATTGATTTTGTTACGGGTCTTCCC
Source organism: Panax quinquefolius (assembly GCA_020205615.1). NCBI lineage: Eukaryota > Viridiplantae > Streptophyta > Magnoliopsida > Apiales > Araliaceae > Panax > Panax quinquefolius. The sequence goes on from CM035158.1 coordinate 48,569,924, forward strand.
AAGGTTTCTCAAGGTATAGATGCGATTTGGGTTATTTTTGATAGATTAACCAAGTCGGCTCATTTCTTGCCCATACGTGAGACTTATTCCCTTGAACTTCTTGCTAGTATGTACGTAAATGAGATTGTGAGATTGCATGGCATGCCAGTATCCATAGTTTTGGATCGTGACCCAAGATTCATATCACGATTTTGGGTTAGCTTGCAGAAAGCTATGGGCGTGAATTTACGATCCAGTTCGGCATACCATCCTCAAACGGACGGACAATCAGAGAGGACTATTCAAACTCTTGAAGATCTATTAAGACTCTGTGTCCTAGACTTCAAAGGGAGTTGGGATAAGTATATACCATTGGTGGAATTCTCCTACAACAACAGTTATCAGACAAGTATAGGTATGGCTCCATTTGAAGCCTTGTATGGACGAAAGTGTCACTTTCTAGTATATTGGGATGAGGTGGATGATGCAATGTTGTTGGGACCAGAATTAGCACGCATGACTACAGAAAAGATTCAAATGATCCAGCAACGTATAAAGACCTCACAAGATCGATAAAAGAGTTATGCTGATCTTCATCAAAAGGACGTGGAGTTTAATATTGGAGATCATGTATTATTACGTATTGCTCCATGGAAGGGAGTTACAAGATTCGGGAAGAGAGGAAAGCTCAATCCACGATTTATTGGTCCATTTCAGATTCTTGACCGAGTAGGAAATGTGGCCTATAGACTCGCGTTACCTCCAAGCATGTCTCGCGTTCATAATGTTTTTCACATATCTATGCTTCGTAAATATGTGAAAGACCCAAACCACATTATTGCGTTAGAACCAGATGAGATAGCCGAAGATTTAACGTACGAGGAGGTAACTATCAAGATATTGGATAGGAAAGAGCATATCCTACGAACAAAGGTTATACCACAAGTCAAGGTTTTGTGGAGGAACCATACTATTGAGAGAAAATGACTTGGGAGTTGGAATCAGAAATGAAAGCGAGGTACCCTCACCTTTTTGAAACACCAGGTACGTACGTCAATTTCGAGGACGAAATTTCATAAGGAGGGGAGGTTGTAAGACCCCAACTTATTATGAATAAAATTAAATTTTCTCTATTTATTATCTTGAAATAATAAAGAGTTAATTTGATATAATACTTTGGTTATGGGTGAAATGTGCAAATTTTACAAAATAAGCAAGTGGTTATAAAATATTCATTTTGTCGGGGAATATTCATTTGGTTGTGGAATACTCTTATTATCGGGGAATATTCGTACGACGGCACAGCTATTCGTGGGCCTCATAACAGAATAACTGTCGGATGAAGAAAACGACAAGTTTGAGTTTTTATAAATAATGGTGTAGTTGTTACCATGAACACTGTTGGAATAACCAAAGGGTTAAAATACGATAATATCGCGTATGTTGCTTGTGATAGCACCCAGTATTACATGTATTTTGAATTATTGATTCTTACGTAAGAAGGCACTACTCAATAATTGTTATAGTAATTACTTTTCAATATTTTATTTTATTGATTCAATAATTGTTGCGTTGATATTTTATATTATTGTTATTTCAATAATTGTCACTACACAATATTTCCCATTATCAGATCAATAATTCATATTATTTGAATAATATTATTAGATAACATTATTGGCAATGTCTAGAAAGTTCTGTCTAATGAGAGGTTTGGTCACCTAATTGCGCGCCAGTAGGGAGAAATCCTTATTGGAAAGCCCCCTCTTTCTTGGGAACGGCCTGGTTGTCATAATTGTGATTCTGTAATATTATTTGTGAATAATTAATTATTGGTTTTTATGATAAGAAAATATTTATTTGATGTGGATATAAATGATGGATTTATTTATTTTATGTGGTTATAATTGAAGGATTTAATGTTGAGGTATTTTATCAGTATTTTTGTCGGAATGGAGGTATTAAAAATCCAATCAGTATTTTTACGATATATTGCGTGAGTTATAATTTTTAATCCGACCGTTGGATCGTTATGATTTTTGGATATGTTATACATATATAAGTTGAGTATATGTCCACAAATTTTGAACTGTTAAAAATGAACGTATGATTTGTTATGAATTTTAAGAGATGACTGATTCAGAAATTAGGTTTATAAATGATTTTGGTGGAAAATTCTAGAATTTAGTGGGCCCCACTTGTGGTTGGTGAAGAAATGTGCTGAATTTTATTTCAAATATGGTGGGTGACAATAGTAGCAGGTAAAGCCATCAGGTAGTTGGTCAAGTCCGCTTGACAAGTGCTAACATTTTCTTATAAATAGAGGGCTAAGTTAGAATTGAAAATCACACCAGAAACATAAGCTTTCTCTCTTTCTCTCTCTCTATATTATCGAGCGTATTTTGTGAGTATTTAGATACTTTTAGAGTTGCTGTTCAGTACAAGTTTCATTCAGCATCACTTCCGACCTTTCATTCTGAAGTACTTGATTCTTTGAGGTAAGGGATGTTATTTTCTTCTTAAATGATATTATTTTCTTCAATATCATTATGCCGAAATATTGGTTTGAACTTTTTAATCAAATTTGGAACTTTTGTGTTGGGGTTACTATTCACGTATACGACACTATTCATGTATACGACACTATTCACGAATCTGGCACTTTATTCAATAGAAAATGAAGTTTTCTCTTTTTAAGTCCCGGATGTCTTTTATGGTTACTATCTTTGATTGTATCCATGTTTTGATCTTTATTTTTGAATTCTACTTCACACTTGGTTATTATGGAGTATTATTGAATTCGGATAAATCGAAATACGAATCCCTAATATTTGTCCTTCTGTCTTACTGGATTCGTTCTCTAAAATGTTTTTCATCATCCCAAGTCCTTTATGGTGGTACTTGATGAATATCTTTGGCCTGTAGTGCAAAGATGAATGATTACCTGATGAATATCTTTGGCCTGTAGTGCAAAGATGAATGATTACCTGATGAATATCTTTGGCCCGTAGTGCAAAGATGAATAGGTGTTGAGATGAACATGACCAACTGGTGATACAAATGAATATCTTTGGCCCAGAAAAGATGTATATTTATTGATGTTACAGGGATAAAATATTGATGATGGACTTTTAAATTCATAGATGATAGTAGATTTCATTATCTACTTAACTCTTCTAATGAATTATTATTTCCGCTGCAGTTGTTGATCTAAAACTTGTTGTCGATTATATTCTATCAAATTTTTCCCTGTTGAAGACTAAGGATAATTTGTTGTATATTATCTTAGTCATAATATTCTTTACTGGGCTAGTTGAGCTCACCCTTTTCCTTTTTGTTCCATTTTTCTTCTCAGGAAGCGAGAACATAGCAAGAACCTGTCGGGGTATAGAGTGATGGTCTTAGACAGTTGTTTTAGCAGTCCTCACTATTTTTGTAAAATAGTACATCAATAATTGTATGAGGACTTTATTTGGGTGTTGATATTGTCTAGAAGACAATATTTGTATTTAAACTCACGTAGATGTGTTGTCAGTATTTTACGACAATTGTATTAATAAAGTTGTAGTTGTTTTTTACGTATCATGTATTTGGCGACTCGGAAATGGGTGATGTATACCTATTTTGGGGGCGTCACAACGCCAGATATTGTACTTTTTAACACCGTGTTTCAACAAGCTAATGGTAAAACTTCCGCCGCTATTTTTTTCATAAAATATTTTTGTCGTTTTCTTAATCCGATAATAATTCCGTTCTGGGTCCACCAATGATTGTGCCATCATACGAATATTTCCTGTTAAAACGAATATTCCCTGACCAATCGAATATGATATAACAACTTGCGTACTTTGCAAAATTTATAAATATTACCCACAACTATAACATTATATCAAATTCATTCCATAATATTTAAAAATGATATTTATATAAAAATCATCTTTATTAAAAAAATTGGGGTCTTACAACCTCCCCTTCTTATGAAATTTCGCCCTCAAAATTAGGGTACGTACCTGGTATGTCAAAGAGGTAAGGATACTTGATTTTATTTTAGATTCTAACTCCCAGGTCATTTCCTCAACATCGTGGTTTCTCCACAAAACTTTGACTTGAGGTATAATCTTGGAGCGTAGAATATGTTCCTTCTTATCCAAGATTTGAACAAGAATCTCTTCATACGTTAAATCTTTCGCTATTTTGTCTGGTTCTAACTCAATAATGTGGTTCGGGTCTTCTACATATTTACATAACATGGATATGTGAAAAACGTTATGAACACGAGACATACTTGGCGGTAAAGCGAGTTTATACGCCACAGTTCCTACTCGATCAAGGATTAAAAATGGGCCAATAAATCAAGGATTGAGCTTTCCTCTCTTTTCAAATCTCGTAACTCCTTTCCATGGAGCAACACGTAACAACACATGATCTCCAATATCGAATTCCACGTCCTTTCGATGAAGATCAGCATAACTCTTTTGTTGATCTTGTGAGGTTTTTATACATTGTCGGATTGTTTAAATATTTTTCGTAGTCATACGTACTAACTCCGGTCCCAACAACATTGCTTCACCTACCTCATCCCAGCATACTGGAGAACGACACTTTCTTCCATACAACGCCTCGAATGGAGCCATGCCAATACTTGCTTGTTAACTGTTGTTGTAGGAAAACTCTACCAACGGTAAGAACTTATCTCAACTTTCCTTGAAGTCAAGGACACAGAGTCTTAATAAATCTTCAAGAGTTTGAATAGTTCTCTCTGATTGTCCGTCCGTCTCAGGATGATATGCCGAACTAAATCGTAAATCCGTTCCCATAGCTTTTTGCAAACTAACCCAAAATCGTGAAGTGAATCTTGGGTCTCGATCGAAACTATGGATACCGGCATACCATGCGATCTTATAATCTCGCTTATGTACATACTGAGCAAGACGCGTTCAAGTGTATAAGTTTCTCGTATAGGTAAGAAATGAGCAGACTTGGTCAATCTATCAACAATGACCCAAATTGCATCTATGCCTTGAGAAACCTTGGGAAGACCAGTAACGAAATTCATGGTAATGTGCTCCCACTTATATTCTAGAATTTCAAGTGGTTGCAATGGACCTTTTGGTACTTGAAGCTCCGCCTTGACTCGTTGACAAGTTAGTCACCTTGAGATAAACAGCGCTATCTCTCTCTTCATATTGCTCCACCAAAATGTATGTTGAAGATCACGATACATTTTGGTACTCCCAAGATGGATTGCAAATGGTGTGTTGTGCGCCTCCATCATGATTTTATACTTTAAATCAGGGTTATTAAGAACACAAAGTCTGGAGTTGACTCGAAGTATTCCTTCTTCATCGATTCTTGCTTCCAGCATAGCACCTTCTTGTACTTTGTTCCTCATACGCATCAGCTCCAGGTCTATAGCTTGAGCAGCTTTAACTTTATTGATTAAAGTTGATTTTACTCGTATATTCGCCATCATCACATGGGTCCCTAGAGTTTTTAACTCAATCTCCATCCTTTGCAAGTCATACAAAATGGGCCTTTGCGTTGACAATATCGCACTTGTACCCGCATATGATCTTCTACTCAATGCGTCAGCTACTACGTTCGTTTTTCCAGGATAGTATTGGATGGTATGATCATAATCTTTCAATAGTTTAAGCCAACGTCGCTGTCGCATGTTGAGTTCCTTTTGTGTGAAGAAATATTTGAGGCTTTTATGATCCGTAAAGATCTCAACTTTCTCCCCATACAAGTAATGCCTCCAAATCTTTAGTGCGAAGATAACAATTGCCAACTCTAGATCATGAGTAGGATAGTTCCTCTCATATTCTTTGAGTTTCCGAGAGGCATAGGCTATGACTTTCCCATGTTGCATGAGAACACATCCTAACCCTTTGCCCGAAGCATCACTGTAGATGACAAATCCCTCCGAGCCAGATGGTATTGTCAGAACAGGTGCTGAAATGAGTCTCCTTTTGAGTTCTTGAAAACTCTTCTCGCATTCCTCATTCCAACCAAATTTTGTATCTTTCCGAGTCAGCTGAGTTAATGGAGTAGGGATTCGAGAAAACCCTTCTACAAATATCCGATAATAACCAGCTGAGCCGAGAAAGCTACGTACTTTGGTCACTGATTTAGGTTACTCCCAGCTTTGAATAGCTTCAATCTTTCTTGGGTCAACAGATATTCCATGACTTGATACCACGTGCCCAAGGAATGCTACTTCCTCAAGCCAGAACTCGCATTTCTTTAACTTGGCATAAAGCTTGTTTTCACGAAACTTTTGGAGTATCAGCCTCAAGTGTTGCTCATGATATTCACGGCTTTTGGAATATATGAGGATGTCATCAATAAAGAAAATCACAAAGTGATCCAAATATTCCTTGAATACTCGGTTCATCATATCCATGAAGGCAGTAGGAGCATTAGTCAATCCAAAAGACATGACTAGGGATTCATAATGCCCGTACCGAGTTCTGAAATCTATTTTTGGAATGTCATCGGTTCTAATCTTCAATTGGTGATATCCGGAACGAAGATCAATATTTGAAAAGAATTTGACGCCTTGCAACTGGTCAAACAGGTCATCAATACGTGGCAATGGGTACCTATTTTTGATGGTGACATGATTCAGCTCCCGATAAAAAATACAAAGTTGCATACTCCCATCTTTCTTTTTCACAAATAGAACAGGAGCACCGCAAGGAGACGTACTAGGATGAATGAAACCGATGTCTAACAATTTCTGCAGTTGGGTCTTTAACTCCTGAAGTTCAATAGGAGCCATTCGATATGGGGCTTTGGAAATAGGTTTTGTACCGGGTTCAAGGTCGATACAAAATTTAATTTCACGCTTTGGGGTTAGGCCAGGAAGTTCTTCAGGGAATACGTCAGGAAATTTATTAACAATAGAAATATCATTTAAAACTGACGTATTTTTGTTTAGATCCGTGACATGAGCTAAGAAAGCTTGACATCTGTTTTTCAATAAACGAATAGCTTTATGGCTTGAAATGACAGTGATTGATTTTAATGGTTTGGTTGCTTGAATTCGCATAATAGGTTGGTTAGGAATATGAAAGCTAACAACCTTACGAAAACAATAATTATTTCATGATGAGTAGTTAACCAATCAATCCCTAGAATTACGTAAAATGCAAGTATTTTCAATGAAATAAGATCGACAGGTAATGGGAGGGTACCGATTTGAACAAAACAAGACTTATAAATAGTGGATGTAATGAAGATTTCTCCCAACGGAGTTTCAACAGATAAGTCAAAGTCTAATTTCTCCGGAGTCCAATTTAAACGTTGAGCGTAAATAGGAGAAATAAAAGAATGGGTAGAACCAGTATCAAATAAGGTATAAACTTCGCTAGAGTTTATGATAAGCTTACCCGTGATGACCTCGTTCGAGTTCCTTGCTCTATGGGAGGTCACAACAAACGCTCTCCCTTGAACTACCGGTTTTGTCTTGTCTGGGACGGCCTTTGATGCCTCCATCCCAACTAGACTTGACTTTGGTGCATGACAAAATTGGGCTAGGTGACATTCTCTTCCACAATTGTAACATGCTTTGGATGGCATCACGCAGTTTGGACTGATGTGTCCCTCCCCTCCACATTTGAAGCATATGATAGGTGGTCGTTCTCCTTCCTTAACGATGGGTGCTGATGCTGACGTCTTTCCATCATTGTTTAATCTTCTCTTCTTGAAATGTCCACTCTTATTATTTTGGCCATGATTACCACCGAAGTGGTTACCATTTTTGGCCTGTTGATTTCCTCCACGCTTGTTGACACCGCTTCGATTACTGCTATCATTGGTATTATCATTTTGCCGGCAGCTCTCTTTTGGTTGGGTTGATTCATTATCGCGCTCCAATAACTGAGCTCTATTCACAACATCTGAATACAAACACAGTTTATGAGAGATAAGGTATTGACGTATCTCGGGTTTCAAACCTCTTAGAAACATTCGCGTCATTCTCTCCTCATTATCAACCAAATGGGATGCAAACCGGGATAACTCGATAAACTTGGCTTCGTACTGCGACACGATTATGTTATTTTGTTCCAGTTTAATGAACTCTACCTCTTTCATGTGACGAATACTTTCGGGAAAGTACTTGTCGTTGAACAGTTCTTGGAACTTCTCCCAAGACATCTTCAGTGCGGTAGGTTGAGTACGCTTTACAGATTCCCACCACTAATCTGCCTCTGTCCGCAACATGAAGGTGGAAAAGGGAACCTTTTGCTCCTCGGAGCATCCCAAGGCATCAAATATCTTGTTGATCTGCTTTATCCACGTCTCTGCCTTAAGTGGTTTTGGCTCTCCAAAAAACTCCGGTTGTCCCATCTCCTTGAACTGCTTAGCAGTGACCGTCCGAGAGTTGCCAGTGTTTCCACCTGCATTTCGGATAGGAGTCTCTCTTGCCTAATGCTGCATGAATTGCATAAAGCCTCTGAACATTTCATCGTTCATCATTTGGTCAGTGTTGTTGTTTGCATGAGGATTGTCGCCGTCCTGATGTAGATTGTCCTGATTATTGATCTGTGGAGACTCAACGGTCTCCTGTGCTCCATTGCTATTCTTAAAATTCTCGGATGCCATTTTCAAATACTGCCACAAAACAAGGGTTAATTAATATATCACATATTATCCCTATACTCTGACCGACCAATTAAATACCAAATAAACTTAGGTAGGTTATACTAGCGAAGGAATTCCCCATCTCTCCACTCATAGTTCTTGTCTCACATCTTAGCTAGGGATCATATCCCTAAGCTTTGATACCAATTGTGACGCCCCCAAAATAGGTAAATGTGACGCCCCCAAAATAGGTATACACAACACCCATTCTGAGTCGCCAAATACATGGTACAAAAAGCAAACTACAACTTCAATAATACAAATGTCGTGTGAAATACGACAATATATCTTAATGAGTTTAAATATAATATTGTCTTCTAGACAATATCCACATGCAAATAGATCCCCATCATAATTATTGATTCATTATTTTACAAAATGGTGAGGACTACTAAACAACTCTCTCTAGAACCTTCATTCCATACCCAGACTAGTACTCGCTACATTCTCGCCTCCCGAGAAGAAAAAATGGAACAACAAGGAAAAGGGTGAGCTCAACTAGCCCAAGAAAGAATATTATGACTAAGATAATATACAACAAATTATCGTTAGTCTTCAACAGGAAAAAATCGATAGAATACAATAGACAACAAGTTTCGGATCAATATTCGCAGTGAAAATAATAATTCATAGAAGAGTTACGTAGAGAATGAAATCTACTATAATCTATGAATTTAATAAATCCATCATCAATATTTTATCCTCCTAACATCAATCAATATGCATCTGGAATCAAATATTCATCTTTGCACTACTGTGCCAAAGATATTCATCGATTAATCATGTTCATTTAAACACTGCTCATCTTTGCACTACAGTGCCAAAGATATTAATCAATCGGTCATGTTCATCTCAACACTGCTTCATCTTTGCACTCTGTGCCAAAGATATTCTTCAAAATCATTCATCTTTTGCACTACAGCCAAAGATATTCAATAATATCATCATTTAAGACGAGAGGATGATGAAAAATATTTTTAAGAAACGAATCCAAAGAAACAAAATGACAAGGATTAAGGATTAAGGATTCGTACTTGGTTTTATCCACGCCAAAAATACCTCAAAAATAATCATAGTGGTGTAAAATTCAAGAATGATCAAAACATGGATACAATCGAGTTAGTATCCGAATAGATATTTTGGACAAAAAAAGAAATTTTATTTTTCTATTGAATAGTCACCGATCGTGAATAGTGCAGATATCGTGAATAGTGCCGCATACGTGAATAGTAACTCCAGACACCAAAAGATAGAAATTCCACAAAAAACATCTTCACGCTTCATGAATAGTACTCGTGAATAGTAACTCGTGAATAAGAACTCGTGAATAGTAACTCGTGAATAGTAACTCATGAATAGTAACCCATGAATAGTAACCCCGACATGACAAAGTTCCAAATTTGATAAAAACTTCAGATCAACATTTCAAAGATAATGATATTGAAGAAATAATATCATTACTGAAAAAAAATAATATCCCTTACCTCGAAAGATCAAGATTTCTAAATTTGAAACACCTTGATATAGGCTATGACTTGGACTTGCACCGATATAGCAATACTCAAAGTATACTCAAAATACTCACAAGAATACGCCGATAATATAGAGAGAAAAACTTCAGCTTTACGGTGTGATTTTCAATTCTAACCTAAGCACCCTATTTATAGGAAATTGATTAGAACACCAAAGCAGAAAATTTAATAAATTAATATATATATATATCAAATTCATACGCCAACCTTAGAATTCAGATCCTAGCATTTCCCACATGCCACCTTCTAGAAAAGTAAGAAAAAAAAACGTTTTTCTAATTTTAAATATTTTAAACTTCCAAAAATCAATTATTTCGGAGCTTCGGAACTTCAATAATTCATAATAAATAGCCCTTTCATCAGAAAATTCGAATCTCGTGTGTTTTTATAGGAAATTCAATTCTCTACAACTTTGCAGAAGAAAGTTTTTCCAAATTCCAAATAGAAAATGACCGAAATCCACAAACGGGCGATTTTACAGGCTATAATCAAATTTCAGTCAATAAATGGGGTCCACCGACATGTTTAACATGTTTTAAACATTTATTGCAACAAAAATACTCTTCCTCCTCGTATACTCATATATCCCACATTCGTTGTAAAAATATCACCGTTAATATATTATTAAAATAATATATTTAAATGAATTATTTTATCAGAAAAAGATAAAATATTAATTTTCAACAATTGTCATTTTAAAAATTTTCTCCATCTATATCCACATAAAATCAATATTTTCCTCATCATATAAATCAATAATTAATTATTCACAAATAATATTACGTAATCACAATATTGACAACCAGCAGCGGTTCTGAGAAAGAGGGGGCTTTCCAATAAGAATTTATTCTTCTTGGCGCAAGCAATTAGGTGACCAAACCTCTCCTTAGATGAACTTTCTAGACATTGCCAATAATGTTATCTAATAATATTATTCGGATAATATGAATTATTGCTTCGATAATGAAAGATACCGTGTAATGACAATTATTGGAACAACAACAATATAAAATATCAACGCAACAATTATTAACTCAATAAAATATCGAATAAGAATTATCAGAACCATTATTGAGTAGTGCCTTCTTCACGTAAGAATCAATAATTGGTGCAATACTGGTGCTACTTGCTCAACAATGCGTATTAGTGTGTTTTAACCACCGGTTTTCCAACAAGATTAATTGGTAATAACTACGCTGCTTATTTAAAACAACTTATATTTGTCGCTTTCTTCATCCAATCGCTTTCCAGTTATGGGGCCCACACATGGTCGCTACCATTGTCAGCATTTAATATTCCCCGACCGCATTTAATATTCCACGACCAAACGAATATTCCCCGACAACAATGAATATTTTATAACCACTTGCTTATTTTGAAATATTTGCATATTTAACCCTTAACTATCCACATTAATCAAATCAACCCTTACTATTTCAAAATAATAAATAAAGGAAATTCCTTTTATTTAAAAAAATTTCGGTCTTACAACCTCCCTCCTTATGAAATTTCGTCCTCGAAATTGACGTGCGATGCTGGTGTTTCAAAAGGTGAGGATACCTCGCTTTCATTTCCGCTTTCCAATTCCCAGTGTCATTTCCTCTATAAAGATGATTCCTCCACAAAACTTTAACTTGTGGTATGACCTTTCAAGCCGTAGGACATGCTCCTTCCTATCCAAAATCTTGACAGTACCTCCTCATACGTTAAGTCTTCTATATCTCGTCCTGCTCTAACTCAATAACGTGGTTCGGTCTTTCACATATTTACGGCATGATATGTGAAACACATTATGAACACGAGACATACTTTGAGGTAACGCAAGTCTATAGGCTACATTTCCTACTCAATCAAGAATTTGAAATGGACCAATAAATCGTGGATTGAGCTTTCCTCTCTTCCCAAATCTTGTAACACCCTTCCATGGGGCAACTCGCAACAATACATGATCCCCTACATTAAATTCCACGTCCTTTCGATGAAGATCCGCATAACTCTTTTTGTCGATCTTGTGCCGCTTTGTATACGTTGTCGAATCATTAGTCATATACGTACTAACTCGGGTCCCAACAATGTTGCTTCACCCACCTCATCCCAACATATTGGAGAACGACATTTTGTCCATATAATGCTTCAATGGAACCATGCCTATATTTGTTTAATAACTATTGTTGTATGAGAATTCCACCAATGGCAAGTACTTATCCCAACTTCCTTTGAAATCTAGGACACAGAGTTTTAATATATCTTCAAGAGTTTGAGTAGTCTTTTCGATTGCCCATCCGCTTGAGGATGGTATGCCAAATCAATCAGAAATCCGCGCCCATAGCTTTTGCAAGCTAACCCAAAATCTTGAAGTGAATCTTGGGTCACGATCCAAAACTATGGATACAGAGCATGCCATGCAACCTCACAATCTCATTCACGTATATACTAGCAAGACGTTCAAGGAATAAGTCTCCAGATCGGCAAGAAATGAGCGAGACTTGGTTAATCTATCAACAATAACCCAAATAGCATTGATGCGTTGAGAAACCGTAGGGAAGACCCGTAAACGAAATCCATAGTAATGTGTTCCCACTTCCATTCCTAAATCTCAAGTGGTTGCAACGGACCCTTAGGTACAAGATGCTCCGCCTTTACACGCTGGCAAGTTAAACACATCGAGATAAACTTTGCAATCTCTCTCTTCATATTGTTCCACCAAAATGTATGTCAAGATCACGATACATTTTAGTACTTCCAGATGGATTGCAAATGGCGTATTGTGTGCCTCCATCATAATCTTGTACTTTAAATCGAGTCGTTAGGAACACAAAGTCTAGAGTGGACTCAAGTATTCCTTCTTCATCAATTCTCGCTTAGGAATAGCTCCTTCTTGTACTTTCTTCTTCATACGCATCAACTCCGAAATGAGGGTGGCTTGAAACAATCTTAACTTTTTCTATTAAAGTTGGCTCTACGCGTATATACTGACATCATCGCACTCGTTCCTCAAGATATGATCTTCTACTCATCGCGTCGCCTACCACGTTCGCTTTTCCAGGATGGCATGATCGTAACATGTCTTTGAAATGAGTCTCCTCTCGAGTTCTTCAAGCTCTTCCCACATTCCTTTCTCCATTCGAATTTTGTATCTCTACGAGTCAACAAGCGTTAATGGAATAGCGATTCGAGAATATCCTTCAACGAATCTCCGATAATAACCAACTAAGCCTAGAAAGCTACGTATTTCGATTCATCGACTTAGGTTGCTCTCAACCGTGACTCATATCCCAATCTTGATATAGACGTCACAATGACACCTATCGCTTTACTATCGCATCGAATATGGCGTCCCCTACAGAGAGTCTCGCTTAGGTGAATTCCACAAAGGAAGTCACAAAATAAAGGCTCGGTACCAAATTCTATAGTTGAATTTTAAACTCACAAGTTCAATAGAGCCATTCGATATGAGATTTTAGAAATGAGTTTTGTACTTAGGGTTCAAAGTCGATACAAAATTTAATATCAGGCTTTGGGAGTAAGCCAAGAAATTCTTCAGGAAATACGTCAGGAAAAATCAATAACAACAGGAATATTATTCAAATCTGACGTGTCTTTATTCAAATCCATAACATGGACTAAGAAAATTTGACATCCGTAATAAACGAATGACTTCATGGCTTGATATGAAAATGTTTGACTACAATGGTTTGATTGCTTGAATTGAATAACAAAGTTGCTTAGGAATATGAAAACTAACAACCTTACGAAAATAATCAATTTCGGCATGATGAGTAGTTAACCTTAAAATCACATCAAAAACAAATATCTCTATAGAAATAAGGTTAACGTGATAATGTGATAGTGCCAACCCAATCAAGCAAGATTTATAAATAGTGGATGTGATGAAAGTTTCTCCTAACGGAGTTTCCACAGATAGGTCAAAGTCTAATTTCTCCGGAGTCAAGTTTAAACGTTGAGCGCAAGTAAGAGAGATAAAAGAATGGGTAGAACCGATATCTAGTAAGGTATATACTTCGCAAGAATTTATAATTAACTAACCTGCAAGCTAACTTCGTCGGGTTCCTTGCATTTTGATTCCAATGGCCACGACAAACGCTCTTCCAAGAACCGTTGACTTTGACTTTTCTGGGACATCCTTTTGAGTCACCATTCCCGCTGGACCTGGTTTCGATATCGTACAATCTCGAGCGATATGTCCTTCTTTTCCACAATTATAGCATACCTTAAACTGTTGTGGGCGCTTTGAATGATATGTCCCTCTTTCCGCATTTGTAACATACGACCTGGGTGGTCGCTTCTCCTCCCTTAAAACTAGTTGCTCTTGTTGCCGACGCCTTCACATGGTCGTTGTTGAATCTCCTCTTTTAAAATCTCCTCCCGACTCGCTTCTTCTATTTTCATGGCCACGATTACCACCAGAGTGGTTTACCGCTTTTGTCAGATTCTTCTTTCTCTCACCGGGTTATCGTTATTCGATGACTACTATCTTTGGTATGATCCTCGTTATGGTCCCTCGGTTGAACATACTCGTTATCTCGCTCTAACAACCGAGCCCCGCTGACAACATCCGGAATAGAGAAAAATTTATGAGAAATGAGATATTGACGTATGTCGGGTTTCAAACCTCTCGAAACATCCGTAATAATATACGCTCCTCATTCTCCACCAAATGAGGTGCAAACCGGATAACTCCGCGAACTTCACCTCGTCTTTGGGACACCGCCATGTTATTCTCGCTCTAGTCTAATAAACTCCACTTCCTTCATACGACGAATACTTTCGTGGAAATACTTGTCATTGAACTGCTTTCAAAACGTCTCCCACGACATGCCGAAAGTAAATGGATGGTACGCTTCACGATTCCCACCAATAATCTACCTCCACCACGGAACATAAAGGCGGCAAATGGAACTTTCGTTCTCTCGCATCCCAAGATATCGAATATCTTGGTAATTTGTTTGACCCACGTCTCGCCTTTAATCGGATCCGGCTTCCCAGCACTGCGTGGTCCCAACTCTTTGAACTCGCTTGGCTATGACCACTCGTGAATTCACATCATTTCTCTCCTGTATTTTGAACACGAGTCTCCTTCGTGCGATTTTGCATGAATCGCAAAAAGCTTCTAAACATCCCCTCGTTCATCATCTGCTTTCGATGGTGTTGTTCACGGGAGGAACATTACCACTGTTGCACTTTCTCCTCGTTGGTGAGTACAGTGCATCTCCACGGTCTCATTTACTCCAATTCATAATATTCTCATTCGACATTCTCAAATCTCGTCATAAAATAAGGGTTAATTAAGGAAATCAATATATCACATAATATCCCTATATATCGACCAACTAACAAATAAGCTTAGGTAGGACACACTAGCGAAGGATTTACTCGCCTCTCCCCTCCTAGTTTTATTCCCCGATCTCCGCCAGAGATCATATCCTAAGCTCGATACCAACCGCGACGCCCCAAAAATAGGTATACACAACACCCATTCCGAGTCGCCAAATACATGGTACAAAAAAGCAAACTACAACTTCAATAATACAAATGTCGTGTGAAATACACAATATATAATCGCGTGAGTTTAAATATAATATTGTCTTCTAGACAATATCCACATGCAAATAAATCCCCATCATAATTATTGATTCATTATTTTACAAAATGGTGAGGACTACTAAACAACTCTCTCTAGAACCTTCATTCCATACCCAGACTAATACTCGCTACACTCTCGCCTCCCGAGAAGAAAATGGAACAATAAGGAAAAGGGTGAGCTCAACTAGCCCAAGAAAGAATATTATGACTAAGATAATATACAACAAATTATCGTTAGTCTTCAACAGGAAAAAACTCGATAGAATACAATAGACAACAAGTTTCGGATCAATATTCGCAATGAAATAATAATTCATAGAAGAGAGTTACGTAGAGAATGAAATCTACTATAATCTATGAATTTAATACCATCATCAATATTTTATCCTCAACATCAATCAATATGCATCCGAATCAAATATTCATCTTTGCACTACAGCCAAAGATATTCATCACTTAGTCATGTTCATTTAAACACTGCTCATCTTTGCACTACATGTGCCAAAGATATTAATCAATCTGGTATGTCATCTCAACACTGCTCATCTTTGCACTACAGCCAAAGATATTCTTCAGAAATCATTCATCTTTGCACTACAGCCAAAGATATTCAATAATATCATCATTTAAGACCGAGGATGATGAAAATATTTTTTAAGAAACGAATCCAAAGGAAACAAAATGACAAGGATTAAGGATTAAGGATTCGTACTTGGTTTTATCCACGCCCAAAAATACCTCAAAAATAATCATAGTGGTGTAAAATTCAAGAATGATCAAAACATGGATACAATCGAGAGTTAGTATCCGAATAGATATTTTGGACAAAAGAAGAAATTTAATTTTTCTATGAATAGTCAGATATCGTGAATAGTGAATAAGCATACGTGAATAGTAACTCAGACACCAAAAGATAGAAATTCCACAAAAAACATCTTCACGCTTCATGAATAGTACTTTTGAATAGAACTCGTGAATAAGAACTCATGAATAGTAACTCGTGAATAGTAACTCATGAATAGTAACCCATGAATAGTAACCCCACATGAAAAAGTTCCAAATTTGATAAAACTTCAGATCAACATTTCAAAGATAATGATATTGAAGAAATAATATCATTACTGAAAAAAAATAATATCCCTTACCTCGAAAGATCAAGATTTCTAAATTTGAAACCTGATATAAAGCTATGACTTGGACTTGCACCCAGATAGCAATACTCAAAGTATACTCAAAATACTCACAAGAATACGCCGATAATATAGAGAGAAAAAACTTCAGCTTACGGTGTGATTTTCAATTCTAACCTAAGCACCCTATTTATAGGAAATTGCTTTAAACACCAAAGCAAAAATTTAATAAATTAATATATATATATATCAAATTCATACGCCAACCTTAGAATTCAGATCCTAGCATTTTCCACATGCCACCTTCTAGAAAAGTAAGAAAAAAAAACGTTTTTCTAATTTTAAATATTTTAAACTTCCAAAATCAATTATTTGAGCTTCGAACTTCATAATTCATAATAAATAGCCCTTTCATCAGAAAATTCGAATCACGCGAGTTTTATAGGAAATTCAATTCTCTACAACTTTGCAGAAGAAAGTTTTTCCAAATTCCAAATAGAAATTGACCGAAATCCACAAACCAAGGCGATTTTACAAAGCTATAATCAAATTTCAACCAATAAATGGGGTCCACCGACATGTTTAACATGTTTTAAACATTTATTGCAACAAAAATACTCTTCCTCCTCATATACTCATATATCCCACATTCGTTGTAAAAATATCACCGTTAATATATTATTAAAATAATATATTTAAATGAATTATTTTATCGTAAAAAGATAAAATATTAATTTTCAACAATTGTCATTTTAAAAATTTTCTCCATCTATATCCACATAAAATCAATATTTTCCTCATCATATAAATCAATAATTAATTATTCACAAATAATATTACGTAATCACAATATTGACAACCGTGCG
This sequence comes from Panax quinquefolius, assembly GCA_020205615.1. Taxonomy (NCBI): domain Eukaryota; kingdom Viridiplantae; phylum Streptophyta; class Magnoliopsida; order Apiales; family Araliaceae; genus Panax; species Panax quinquefolius. Next base: position 48,587,684 of record CM035158.1, read on the forward strand.
CTTCCCGAGAAAGGGGGCTTTCCAATAAGAATTTCTTCTTCTTCAAGCAAGCAATTAGGTGACCAAACCTCTCCTTAGATGTAACTTTCTAGACATTGCCAATAATGTTATCTAATAATATTATTCGAGATAATATGAATTATTGCTTCGATAATGAAAGATACTTGTGTAATGACAATTATTGGAACAACAAAATATAAAATATCAACGCAAAGAATTATTAACTCAATAAAATAATCGAATAAAGAATTATCGTAACCATTATTGAGTAGTGCCTTCTTACGTAAGAATCAATAATTGGTGCAATACTGCAGCTACTCTTGCTCAACAACGCGTATTAGTGTGTGTTTTAACCACCGGGTATTCCAACAATGATTAATACAGAATAACTACGCCAGCTATTTAAAACAACAACTTATATTTGTCGTTTTCTTCATCCAATCGCTTTCAGTTATGGGGCCCACACATGGTCATACTGTCAGCATTTAATATTCCCGAATCGCATTTATATTCCACGACCAAACGAATATTCCCAACAACAATGAATATTTTATAACCACTTGCTTATTTTGAAATATTTGCATATTTAACCCTTAACTATCCACATTAATCAAATCAACCCTTACTATTTCAAAATAATAAATAAAAGAAATTCCTTTTATTTAAAAAAAATTCGGGTCTTACAAAGAAACATCACCTATTCGAGTCGCCAAATACATGGTACTAGTAATACAAATACAATCTTAAATATACAATGACGTGTCTTTGTGAGTTTTAATACAAATATTGTCTAGGCAGACAAAGATTCAAACTCAAAATAAGTCCTCAATACATTTATTATCACACTATTTCATAGAATGAATAGTGAGGACTACTAATGCTATCATCTGAACCGTCACTCTTTTCCCCGACTAGTCCCTACTACGTTCTCATTTCCTGAAGAGAACAATGAAAGCAAAAGGGTGAGCTCAACTAGCCCAGGAAGAAATATTATGACTAAGATAATGCAGAATAAATTATCGTTAGCCTTCAACAGTGTTAAACTGATAAAATATAACAAACATCAAGTTTAACTGCAGCGGAACAAGCAATCCATCAAAATAGTCAAGTAGAGAATAAAATCTACTATCTTTTATGATTTAAAAAGGTTTTTCATCATTTTTATCGCTAAGACTCAGTTTAATAAATAATTCACCTCATCCCTGCACTACGGCCAAGGATATTCATTAGTATCACGACCACAAATTATCCATGCACTACGGGCCAAGGATATTCGTGTATTCATCAATGGTCATGATCATGCCAACAACTGTCCATCAATACACTACGGGCCAATGAGGACTTTTACCACATCATTTGTAACATTACGGTCATGATTATACCGAATAATCCCTAGTCATAATCATACCAAGTCTATCTATGCACTACAGGCCACAGATGACTTTCAACATAATATAAACATGAGTATGATGACAATAACATAATAATTCAATAAAACAAGTTCAAGAATTAATTATCCAGGAACCAATAACGTCCAAATTGTCAACATGATAATGCTTTGTGGAGTAAAATTCAAGAATGCTCAGAAGAATATTTCCATGAAAAGATACTGGATGAAGCGCAAATATCAAGGATATTCCACTAATTTCATGGAGTATAAAAGCCAAAACTTTAACCAACTGAGTATAATAAAGAATGGAATAACAAAAGAAATCACCAAGCATGCGATAGACCGCACAGACAGGTTATTCCAACAGAATAATAAATAACCAAACTAGGTCATACGTAAACACACAGACAGGATATTCCAACCGAATAATAAATAACGGAACCAGGTTAGGCGAAATTCACACCGACATGATGTTCCAACAGAATAATAAATAACGAAACCAGGTCATGCGTAAACGCACAGATAAGATGTTCCAATAGAATAATAAAGAATGGAATAACAGAAGAATTTCACCATGTATGCGGTACTTCGCATAGACAAGTTAATCCAACATAATAATAAAGAATGGAATAACAGAAGTTCTCTTCATGAATACGAAAGAAATAATACCCCTTACCTTATAAAGAAGAGTACTCCGACGGGTAGGGCGGGGATATACTTGAAGAAAACTTGCACTACGCTCAAAGCTTTCTTAAACTCTAAAGAAATACGCTCAAGATTATAGAATAAGAATTCTCCTCAATTTAAAGTGTTTTCAATTCTAACTAAGCATCCTATTTATAGGAGAATGGAAATGATACGATGCAATAATATATTATATATTATATATATATAAACTCACGGGTCATTACCCCCGTGAATCAACAGATAATTCTTGTGAATCCTATATATATATAATACATTATAGTACTCCCCCGTGCACCACCAAGAATCCCACCCCCAGCCATTATTACATTATCATATATATATATATATATTATAAAACATATATATATATCATATATATACATATAACTACTCTTACCATATCACCCGTGACTAACATATCAACCACCTCCCATTTACATTTTCAAACGTGGGCCCCACAGTGGGCCCCACCTATTATATTAAAAAAACTTTCTACTGATTATTTTAAAAAATGGGTAAATGGGGGTCCATAAAATAAGCAAAACTTCATAAAAATCACCTTAATAATTTTAACAACATTTATCACCTTTATTATAATTCACAATATTAATCGACCATGTCGTTCCCAGGAAAGAGGAGGCTTTTCAATAAGGATTTCTCCCTATTGGCGCGCAATTAGGTGACCAAACCTCTTCTTGACAGAACTTGTAGACATCGTTAATATTGCAAATAATAATATTAATAACTTTGTCGTCTCAATTATTGATTTAATAATATATAAAATATCGACAATAATTGAATCAAATAACGTGAGATACTATGCAACAATTCATCGTAGCAATAATTGAACAAAATCGAGTGACTTCTCACGTAAGCATCAATAATCAATACCGTGCTACTACTTATGCAACCACACGTATTATTGTACTTTTAACACCGGGTGTTTCAACAGTTAACGATAAAACTTCCGCCGTTATTTTTATAAAATATTTTTGTCGTTTTCTCAATCCAACAATAATTCCGTTGTGGGGTCCACCAATGATTGTGCCGTCATACGAATATTCCCTATTAAAATGAATATTTCCCGACCAATCGAATATTATATAACAACTTTCGTACTTTGCAAAATTTATTAATATTACCCACAACTATAACATTATATCAAATTCATTCCATAATATTTAAAAATGATATTTATAGAAAAATCATCTTTATTAAAAAAATTGGGGTCTTACAAATACACCACAACAAGACCCAACAACAAACATAATCATAACATTCATAACAAAGGAGATCTAAGAGCCTAAAGTAGTTGTCAGAGGCTGTTCTTCATTTTTGGGTTACCCAGAAATGAAGAACAGTCTAAGGTGCCACATTCCAGCCTCCACTACATGCTAGGCTTGTAATGTTTTTGTGATCTATGAACTTTAGGTTGTAGACCACACATACAACAACAGATCTATCACATAACATCGTCATAACATCAATAAATAAAGCAGATACAAGTCGGTCAACCACTGTCAGAAATAAGCTTCAACCAGTTTCTGGAAATTCCCAGAAACAGAAAGCATGACCGGATGGTCTACTTTGACCATCCACTACCTTCGACTCGTTTAATCTTAAGGAGATTTTAAGGCACAATCTTGTAGTACTTATACCAAGCTACCATGCTATTACAACAACAACAACAAATCTTGCAAAACCTGTCAGATCTAAGCGGTTAAATATGTTGTCAGACACTATTTTATACATTCTAGGCTGCCTTGAAACAGCCCGGTCATGGTATGTCAACGACCTTTGACCAACAATATCATGCAATCTATAACAGATATAAGCCTGATTCCAAGCCCAGATCCAAGAGCTCATATCAGACTACAACTACCAACTTTCAAAACACAAAAAACATTACAGATCACAGAGATATAAGGCCTAACATTCGGTTGTCAGACATCAAAAACAAAATTTCCAGATTTTATAGATCTTCAAATCTGAGCCTCTAAATGTTATGGATCTAACATCTAGCAACCCAGATCATCATTATACACTACTTATAACATATTTTAACACTTAAACACAACATTAAACATAAAATCAAAGGTCAGATTTCAAGCTAGAACTTTATACCTTTCTTTGATCAATCTTGATCTTAGGGTTCTGTTTTGATATAGATGTTAGTGGGGCTGGTTTTGGGGACTGATCTAGCAAAATTTTTTGTGGGTTTGGGTTGAGAGAAAAGGTTTGAGTGTTTTGTGCAAAATGAGCTAGCAAAATACAATTCTCCCTCTTCCAATCTATATATAGATGTGTTAGATGCATGTATGGCTGAGTCATATGTCAAAACGTATATATTAGCCTCTTTAATGCTCAAAAGGGCAATATGGACATTTGATTTGTAATTTTAATGGCAACAAAGTAATCTTGACAAACCCTTAGGGTTTAACCCTAAGGTTTAACACATAACATTTGTAGGATTTCTAATTAGGGTTTGAACAAAATGAAAATTTTAGTTTCTAAAATTTGTAATTAGGGTTTTCTTAATTTGATTAAGATTCTAATTATACATGAACATTAGGATATTAATTACTAATTATAATTAACCTTGCTAATTTAGCAATTAGGGTTTATAATTTTGGTAATTAGAGTTACCAAATCACAATTAGGGCTTGTAATTCAAACATTAGGGTTTTTAGAAATTAATATATCTAAATGTTAATTAGGGTTGACCTAATTAACCATAAAATCATATAACACAGTTATATAATAGTCTTAAACTCACAATTGAGTTTCAAATTAGGGTTTTTGACAATAAAACTAGGGTTTTGAAATACTGCACCATAATTGACCAATCATTATCAGTACGTACATACCGTACATATCAATAGCACTAAAAAAAAATCAAAATATAGTTAATATTATATTATTATTCTCATTCTTTGATCAAAATCCAAAATTAGGATTTGGATTCCATATCTGATTTATCTGCCATACTTAACATTATTCATTAAGTTAAAATAATTAACTTAATAAATCATCTTAAAATTCATATAATAAAATAGTTATTATATTTATTCTAAAATCATTTCATATATTATTTTCATGGAAAATAATTAATAAAAACATTTCTACTATAAAATTAATTATTAATAGAATATAATTTATAATGATCAATAATTCTAAAATAAAATTATTTAGAATTATTCATGTAATAAATATATTTTATATTCATCACATAAATACATACACATTATCTTGGTGCATATTCTCCATATTTATTTTAATAAATAATAATTAAAAATTTATACGTAAAATTTTTGATTTATTTGTGTAGAAAATATCGGGTTGTTACAAAATACAATCTTAATTTATACAATACGACAAACGCAAGCTGAGAGTTTTAACAAGAATATTGTCTCATAGACAATATCCAAACTCAAACGACGTCCTCATTACATTTATTATCACACTATTTGTAAGACCCCAACTTTTATGAATAAAGATTTAATTTTCTCTAAATATTATTTTTGAATAATAAGGTGTGGATTTGATATAATATTATAGTTGTGGGTAATATTTATAAATTTTGCAAAGTAAGCAAGTTGTCATAAAATATTCGTTTGGTCGGAGAATATTCGTTTTATAAGGGAATATTCGTACGACAACACAATCATTGGTGGATATATATAAATATAAATGGTGGAAAAGGGAGTACTATATATATATATATTTAATAAATAGAATATATTATATTTTATTGCATATTATCCTTTCTATTTTTCCTATAAACAGGATGCTTAGTTAGAATTGAAATCACACCAGAAATTCAGAGAATTATCTTCTATAATCTTGAGCGCATTTCTTTAGAATTTTAAGAAGCTTTGAGCGTAGTGCAAGTTTTCTTAAAGAATATTCTCGCCCTACCAGTCGGAATACTCTTCTTTTATGGTAAGGGGTATTATTTCATTTGTATTCATGAAGAAAACTTCTGTTATTCAATTATTTATTATTCTGTTGGAAAACCTGTATACGCGGGCTACCCTATACTTGTTGAAATTCTTCTGTTATTCCATTCTTTATTATTCTGTTGGAATATCCTGTCTGTACGTTGTACGCCGGACCTGGTTCCGTCTTTATTATTCTGTTGGGATATCCTGTCTATGCATTTTACGCCGGACCTAGTTCCATCTTTATTATTTTGTTGAATATCCCGTCATGCATGCGTTTACACCGGACCGTTTCATTATTTATTATTCATTGGAATAACTCGCCTGTCTGCCTATCGCATGCCTGGTGATTTCTTTTTTTATTCCATTCTTTATTATACTCAGTTGGTTAAAGTTTTGACTTCCATACTCTATGAAATTAGTGGAATATCCTTGATATTTGCGCTTCATCCAGTATATTTTTATGGAAATATTCTTTTGAGCATTCTTAAATTTTACTCTACAAAGAAGTATCATGTTGACAATTTGGACGTTATTGGTTCCAGGATTAATAAATTCTTGAACTTGATTGATTGAATTCTTATATCATTGTCATCATCCTCATGTTTATATTTTGTTGAAAGTCATCTGTGGCCTGTAGTGCATAGATGGACTTGGTATGATTATGACCAGGGATTATTCAGTGTAATCATGACCAAAATATTACAAATGATGTGGTAAAAGTCCTCATTGGCCCGTAGTGCATTGATGGACAGTTATTGGCATGATCATGACCATTGATGAATACACGAATATCCTTGGCCCGTAGTGCATGGATAATTTGTGGTTGTGATACTAATGAATATCCTTGGCCGTAGTGCAGGGAAGATGTGGATTATTTATTAAGCTGAATCCCAGTGATAAAAGTGATGAAAACCTTTTAAATCATAAAAGATAGTAGATTTTATTCTCTACTTGACTCTTTTAATGGAGTGCTTGTTCCGCTGCAATTAAACTTGATGTTTGTTATATTGTATCAGTTTAACACTGTTAAAGGCTAACGATAATTTATTCTGCATTATCTTAGTCATAATATTTCTTACTGGGCTAGTTGAGCTCACCCTTTTACTTTCATTGTTCTCTTCAAGAAATGAGAACGTAGCAGGGACTAGTCGGGGAACGGAGTGACGGTCCAAATAATAGAATTAGTAGTCCTCACTATTCTGTTAAATAGTGTGATAATAAATGTAATGAGGACTCAATTGAGTGTGGATATTGTCTAGATAACAATATTGTATTAAAATTCACAGCATATGTTTTGTTATATTTTACACGACTGTTGTATAATTAAGTTATTTTTGAATTTTGTACCATGTATTTGGCGACTCAGAATAGGTGATGTATACCTATTTTTGGGGGCGTCAAAGTTGGTATCAAAGCTTAAGGATATGATCCCTGGCTAAGATATGAGACAAGAACTAGGAGGGGAGAGATGGGGAATTCCTTCGCTAGTATGACCTACCTAAGTTTATTTGGAATTTAATTGGTCGGTCAGAGTATAGGGATAATATGTGATATGTTAATTAACCCTTATTTTTTGGCAATATTTGAAAATGGCATCCGAGAATGTTGAGAACATCAATGGAGCACAGGAGACCATTGAGTCTCCACAAATCAATAACCAGGACAATGTGCATCAAGAAGGCGAAAATCCTCATGCTAACAACAACACTGACCAAATGATGAACGATGGAATGTTCCGAGGCTTCATGCAATTCATGCAACATCAGGCGAGAGTGGCTCCTATCCAAAATGCAGGTGGAAACACTGGCAACTCTCGGACGGTCACCGCCAAATAGTTCAAGGAACTGGGACCACCGGAGTTTTTTGGAGAGCCAAAACCACTTAAGGCGGAGACGTGGATAAAGCAGATCAACAAGATATTTGATGTCTTGGGATGCTCCGAGGAGCAAAAGGTTCCCTTTGCCACCTTCATGTTGCGGGTAGAGGCAGATTACTGGTGGGAATCTGTAAAGCGTACTCAACCTGCCGCACTGAAGATGTCTTGGGAGAAGTTCCAAGAACTGTTCAATGACAAGTACTTTCCCGAAAGTATTCGTCACATGAAAGAGGTAGAGTTCATTAAACTGGAGCAAAACAACATGACCGTGCCGCGGTACGAAGCCAAGTTTGCTGAGCTGTTCCGGTTTGCGTCCCATTTGGTTGATAATGAGGAGAGAATGATGCGAATGTTTTTAAGAGGTTTGAAACTCGAGATATGTCAATATCTTATCTCTCATAAACTGTGTTTATATTCAGATGTTGTTAATAGGGCTCAGTTATTGGAGTGCGATAATGAGTCAACCCAACCAAAGGAAAGCAGCCGACAAAATGATAATACCAGTGATAACAGTCATCGAAGCGGTGACAATAAGCGTGGAGAGAATCAACATGCCAGAAATGGAAACCACTTCGGTGGTAATCATGGCCAAAATAATAAGAATGGACATTTCAAGAAAAGAAGATTCAACAATGATGGAAAGATGTCAGCATCAGCACCTGTCGTTAAGGAAGCAGAACGATCAGCTATCATATGCTTCAAATGTGGAGGGGAGGGACACATCAGTCCAAACTACGCGATGCCCTCAAAAGCATGTTACAATTGTTGAAAAGAAGGACACCTGGCCCGATTTTGTCGCGCACCGAGTCCAGCTGGGATGGAGGCATTAAAGGCCGTCCCAAACAAGACAAAACTGGTAGTTTAAGGGAGAGCGTTTGTCGTGACCTCCCAGAAAGCAAGGAACCCGAACGAGGTCATCACGGATAAGCTTATCATAAACTCTAGTGAAGTATATACCTTATTTGATACCGGTTCTACCCATTCTTTTATTTCTCCTACTTGCACTCAATGTTTAAATTTGACTCCGGAGAAATTAGACTTTGACTTATCTGTTGAAACTCCGTTGAGAGAAACCTTCATTACATCCACTGTTTATAAGTCTTGTTTGGTTCAAATCAGTACCCTCACATTACCTGTCGATCTTATTTCATTAAAAATACTTTCATTTGACGTAATTCTAGGGATTGATTGGTTAACTACTTATCATGCAAAAATTGATTGTTTTCGTAAGGTTGTTAGCTTTCATATTCCTAATCAACCTAATATGCGAATTCAAGCAACCAAACCATTAAAATCAATCATTGTCATCTCAAGCCATAAAGCTATTCGTTTATTGAAAAACGGATTTCAAGCTTTCTTAGCTCATGTCACGGATTTAAACAAAAATACTTTAGTTTTGAATGATATTTCTATTGTTAATAAATTTCCTGACGTATTCCCTGAAGAACTTCCTGGCCTACCCCCAGAACGTGAAATTAAATTTTGTATCGATCTTGAACCCGGTACAAAACCTATTTCCAAAGCCCCATATCGAAGGGCTCCTATTGAACTTCAGGAGTTAAAGACCCAACTGCAGGAATTGTTAGACATTGGCTTTATTCGTCCTAGTACTTCTCCTTAGGGTGCTCCTGTTCTATTCGTGAAGAAGAAAGATGGGAGTATGCGACTTTGTATTGATTATCGGGAGTTGAATCATGTCACCATAAAAAATAGGCACCCATTGCCACGTATTGATGACCTGTTTGACCAGTTGTAAGGCGCCAAATTCTTTTCAAAGATTGATCTTCGTTTCGGATATCACCAATTGGAGATTAGAACCGATGACAATCCAAAGACGGCTTTCAAAACTCGGTACGGACATTATGAATTCCTAGTCATGTCTTTTGGATTAACTAATGCTCCTGCTGCCTTCATGGATATGATGAACCGAGTATTCAAGGAATATTTGGATCACTTTGTGGTCGTCCTTATTGATGACATCCTTATTTATTCCAAAAGCCGTGAAGATCACGAGCAACACTTGAAGCTGATACTCCAAAAGCTTCGTGAATATAAGCTTTATGCCAAGTTGAAGAAATGCGAGTTCTGGCTTGAGGAAGTAGCATTCCTTGGGCACGTAGTATCAAGTCATGGAATATCTGTTGACCCAGCAAAGATTGAAGCTATTTAAAGTTTGGAGCAACCTAAATCAGTGACTGAAGTACGTAGCTTTCTCGGCTTAGCTGGTTATTATCAGAGATTCGTAGAAGGGTTTTCTCGAATCGCTACTCCATTAACTCAGCTAACTCGAAAAGATACAAAATTCGGTTGGAACGAGGAATGTGAGAAGAGTTTTCAAGAACTCAAGAGAAGACTCATTTCAGCACTCAAATGAGTCTACAGTGATGCTTCAGGCAAAGGGTTAGGTTGTGTTCTCATGCAACATGGGAAAGTCATAGCTTATGCCTCTCGACAACTCAAAGAATATGAGAGGAATTATCCTACTCACGATCTAGAGTTGGCAGTTGTTGTCTTCGCACTTAAAATTTGGAGGCATTACTTGTATAGGGAGAAAGTGGAGATCTTTATGGATCATAAAAGCCTCAAATATTTCTTCACTCAAATGGAACTCAACATGCAACGACGTTGGCTTGAATCATTGAAAGATTATGATCATACCATCCAATACCATCCCGGAAAAGCAAACGTGGTAGTTTGAAGCATTGAGTAGAAGATCATATCTTGCGTACGAAAGTCGATATTGTCAACGCAAAGGCCCATTTTGTATGACTTGCAAAGGACGGAGATAGAGATAAAGACTCGAGGGACCCACGTGATGATGATTTATATCTGAGTAGAGCAGGACTTTAATCGATAAAGTTAAAAGTCGCTCTCAAGCTACTGCAGACACAGAGTGATGCATATGAGGAAGAAAGTACAAGAAGGTGCTATCTTTGAAGCAAGAATCGATGAAGAAGGAATCTCATGAGTCAACTCTAGACTTTGTGTTCCTAACGACCCTGAGTTAAATTATAAAATCATGATGGAGGCGCACAACACACCGTTTATAATCCATCCTGGGAGTACCAAAATGTATCATGATCTTCGACATACATTTTGGTGGGGCAATATGAAGAGAGAGATAGCGCTGTTTATCTCAAGGCGTCTAACCTGTCAATGAGTCAAGGCGGAGCATCAGGTACCAAAAGGTCCATTACAGCCACTTGAAATTCCAAAATGGATGTGGGAGCACATTACCATGGATTTCGTTACTGGTCTTCCCATGGTTTCTCAAGGCATAGATGCGATTTGGGTCATTGTTGATAGATTGACCAAGTCTGCTCATTTCTTACCAATACGAGAAACTTATACACTTGAACGTCTTGCTCGTATGTACATAAACGAGATTGTAAGATCGCATGGTATGCCAAAGATCCATAGTTTCTGATCGAGACCCAAGATTCACTTCACGATTTTGGGTTAGTTTGCAAAAAGCTATGGGCACGGATTTACGATTTAGTTCAGCATATCATCCTCAGACGGACGGACAATTAGAGAGGACTATTCAAACTCTTGAAGATTTATTAAGACTCTGTGTCCTTGACTTCAAGGGAAGTTGGGACAAGTTCTTACCATTGGTGGAGTTTTCCTACAACAACAACTATCAAGCAAGTATTGGCATGGCTCTATTCGAAGCGTTATATGGAAAAATGTATCGTTCTCCAGTATGCTGGGATGAGGTGGGTGAAGCAACGTTGTTGGGACCGGAGTTGGTACGTATAACTATGGAAAAGATTCAAACGATCTGACAACGTATAAAAACCTCACAAGACTGACAAAAGAGTTATGCTGATCTTCATCGAAAGGACGTGGAATTCGATATTGGAGATCATGTGTTGTTACGTGTTGCTCCATCGAAAGGAGTTACGAGATTTGGAAAGAGAGGAAAGCTCAATCCTCGATTCATTGACCCATTTTTAATCCTCGATCGTGTAGGGACTGTAGCCTATAGACTCGCTTTACCGCTAAGTATGTCTCGTGTTCATAACGTTTTTCACATATCCATGTTACATAGATATGTGGAAGACCCGAACCACATTATTAAGTTAGAACCGGACGAAATAGCGGAAGATTTGACATATGAAGAGGTTCCTGTTCAAATCTTGGATAAGAAGGAACATATTCTACGCCCCAAGGTTATACCTCAAGTCAAAGTTTTGTGGAGAAACTACGATGTTGAGGAAATGACCTGGGAGTTAGAATCTGAAATGAAATCAAGGTATCCTTACCTCTTTGACATACCAGGTACGTACCCTAATTTTGAGGGCAAAATTTCATAAGAAGGAGAGATTGTAAGACCCCAATTTTTATGAATAAAGATGAATTTTCTATAATTGTCATTTTTGAATATTATGGAATGATGTAAGAGCCCAACTTTTATGAATAAAGATGAATTTTCTATAATTATCATTTTTGAATATTATGGAATGAATTTGATATAATGTTATAGTTATGGGTAATATTTATAAATTTTGCAAAGTACGCAAGTTGTTATATAATATTCGATTGGTTGGGAATATTCGCTTTAACAGGGGAATATTAAATGCGACAACACAATCATTAGTGGATCCTGTTAATGTAATTATTGTCGGATTGAGAAAACGACAAAAATATTTATTAAAATAACGGCGGAAGTTTTATCGTTAACTGTTGAAACACCCGGTGCTAAAAGTACAGGAATACGCGTGGTTGCATAGTAGCATACGGTATTGATTATTGATGCTTACGTGAGAAGTCACTCAGTTTTGTTCAATTATTGTTACAGTAATTGTTGCATAGTATCTCACGTTATTTGATTCAATTATTGTCGATATTTTATATATTATTAAATCAATAATTGAAATGACAGAGTTATTAATATTATTATTTGCAATATTAATGATGTCTAGAAGTTCTACCAAGGAGAGGTTTGGTCACCTAATTGAGCGCCAATAGGGAGAAATCTTTATTGGAAAGCCCCTCTTTCACAGGAACGACTTTGATCGATTAATATTGTGAATTATAATAATGATGATAAATGTTATTAAAAATATTGAGTTGATTTTTATGAAGTTTTGCTTATTTTATGGATCCCCCATTTACCCATTTTTCAAAGTAATATGTAGAAAGTTATTCGGTATATATATATATATATATATATATATATATATATATATATATATATATTTGTGTTGGGGCCACTAGTGGGATGAATGATTTTGGTGGAGGAATTTTCAACCGTGAATGTGGTGGAGTGGTGGAGTGATGGGTGTATATTATATATATATATATATATATATATATATAATGGTGGAAAAGGGATTACTATATATATATATATAGTGCAAGTGGGGAGGAGGAAGAATTTTGAGGCAGTCACGGAGGGAGTTACGTATTATTATATATATATATTTAATAAATAGAATATATTATATTTTATTGCATAGTATCCTTTCTATTTTTCCTATAAATAGAATGCTTAGTTAGAATTGAAATCACACCAGAAATTCAGAGAATTCTCTTCTATAATCTTGAGCGTATTTCTTTAGAATTTTAAGAAGCTTTGAGCGTAGTGCAAGTTTTCTTAAAGAATATCCTCGCACTACTAGTCGGAATACTCTTCTTTTACGGTAAGGGGTATTATTTCATTTGTATTCATGAAGAGAACTTATGTTATTCCATTATTTATTATTACATTGGAATAACTCAGATATGCTGGCTACCCTATACTTGGTGAAATTCTTACATTATTCCATTCTTTATTATTCTGTTGGAATATCCTGTGCATGCGTTGTCTGACGGACACAGTTCCGCCTCTTTATTATTCATTGGAATATCCTCGTCTTACGCGTTTTACTGTAGAACACAGTTCCGTCTTTATTATTTTGTTGGAATATCACATACATGCATTTCTGTTTACGGACTGGTTCCGTTATTTATTATTACATTGGAATAACTTTTGCTGTGCAAGGTCTATCGCATGCCTGGTGATTTCTTTTGTTATTCCATTCTTTATTATACTCAGTTGGTTAAAATTTTTACTTCTATACTCCATGAAATTAGTTGAATATCCTTGATATTTGCGCTTCATCCAGTATCTCTTCATGGAAATATTCTTCTGAGCATTCTTGAATTTTACTCTACAAAGAAGTATCATGTTGACAATTTGGACCTTATTGGTTCCTAGATTAATTAATTCTTGAACTTATTTTATTGAATTCTTATATCATTGTCATCATCCTCATGTTTATATTTTGTTGAAAGTCATCTATGGCCTGTAGTGCATAGATGGACTCGGTATGATTATGACCAGGGATTATTCGGTGTAATCATGACCAAAATGTTACAAATGATGTGGTAAAAGTCCTCATTGGCCCATAGTGCATTGATGGACAGTTGTTGGCATGATCATGACCATTGATGAATACACGAATATCCTTGGCCCGTAGTGCATGGATAATTTGTGGTTGTGATACTAATGAATATCCTTGGCCGTAGTGCAGGGATGACGTGGATTATTTATTAAGCTGAATCCCAGCGATAAAAGTGATGAAAAACCTTTTAAATCATAAAAGATAGTAGATTTTATTCTCTACTTGACTCTTTTAATGAATTGCTTGTTCATTTACTGATTAAACTTGATGTTTGTTATATTGTATCGATTAACAACTGCTTTGAAGGCTAACGATAATTTATTTTGCATTATCTTAGTCATAATATTTCTTCTTTGGGCTAGTTGAGCTCTCCTTTTACTTTCATTGTTCTCTTGAAATGAGAAGCGTAGCGAGGGACTAGTCGAGGAACGGAGTGACGGTCCGGATAATAGAATTAGTAGTCCTCACTATTACATTAAATAGTGTGATAATAAATGTAATGAGGACTCAATTGAGTGTGGATATTGTCTAGATGACAATATTTGTATTAAAACTCACAGCATATGTTTTGTCATATTTTACACGACTATTGTATAATTAAGTTATTTTTGAATTTTGTACCATGTATTTGGCGACTCAGAATAGGTGATGTATACCTATTTTTGGGGGCATCACACCCTCTTTCCTAGGAATGATCTGATTATTAATATTACGAGTTATAATATTAATGATGAATAAATTTTATTAAAAATGTGTTTTGAGAAGCCAAGTGAATTGAGATAAATAGAAGGGTTTTTTATGAAGTATTTGTTTTAAATTTGGCTTATTACACGGACCCCACTTACTAATTTTTCAAATCGTCGGTAGAAAGTTATCTCAGTTTTGTTTTATTACATATATATATATATAAGTATTATATATGTGTGTGTGTGTGTTACGTGTGTGTATGTGTGTGCATGTGATTATATATATATATTATAAGTTATGATTTTTATATAAAATAGAATATATTATATTTTTTTATTCTGCATAGTGTTGTAGAGTACTGCATAGTGTTGCATAGTACTGCATAGTGCTGCATAGTACAACATAGTAAAATCAAAAAAAAATTCAACGAATTTAGCCGAATTGTCCATGAACTTCGCCCGTGAACCTTTCCTAATGTGCATCCAAATAGTGTCCTGCAATTCTCCTATAAATAGGATACTTAGTTTAGAAATGAAAATCACACCGGAATCAGAGAATTCTTCTTCTATAATATTGAGCATATTTCTTTTGAGTTTAAGCAAGATTTGAGTGTAGAAAATAGTATAAGTTTTCTTCAAGAATATCTCCGCTATACCAGTCGAAATACTCTCCTTTTAAGGTAAGGGGTATTATTTATTTCATATTCAGAAGATATATTATTTTTCGTATTAGTAAGGAATATTATTTTTGTAAGACCCTAACTTTTTTGAATAAAGAATAATTTTTCTCGAAATATATTTTTGAATACTATGGTGTGGATATGATATAATGTTATAGTTGTGGGTAATATTTGAAAATTTTACAAAGTAAGCAAGTTGATATAAAATATTCGTTGTGTCGGGGAATATTCGATTGGTCGGGGAATATTCGATTGGTCGGGGAATATTCGTTTTAACAGGGAATATTCGTACAACAGCACAATCATTGATGGAGCCCACAACGGAAGTGTTGTCATAGTTAGAAAACGACACAATTATCTTTTTATAAAAATAACAGTGAAAGTTTTACCGTTAAACTATTGAACTACCCGGTGGTAAAAGTACAGTAATATGCGTGGTTGCATAATAGCACACGGTATTGATTATTGATGCTTACGTGAGAAGTCACTCAGTTATACTCAATTATTGCTACAATAATTGCTGCATAGTATCTCACGTGATTTGATTCAATTATTGTTACAGTATCATGCTAAAATTGATTGTTTTCGTAAGGTTATTAGCCTTCATATTCCTAACCAACCTATTATGTGAATTTAAGCAACTAAACCATTAAAGTCAATCACTGTCATTTCAAGCCATAAAGCTATTCGTTTATTAAAAAACGGATGTCAAGCTTTCTTAGCTCATGTCACAGATTTAAATAAAAATACGTCAGTCTTGAATGATATTTCTATTGTTAATAAATTTCTTAACGTA
The DNA here is from genome assembly GCA_020205615.1 of Panax quinquefolius. Classification (NCBI taxonomy): domain Eukaryota; kingdom Viridiplantae; phylum Streptophyta; class Magnoliopsida; order Apiales; family Araliaceae; genus Panax; species Panax quinquefolius. The sequence goes on from CM035158.1 coordinate 48,604,135, forward strand.
TTCCCTGAAGAACTTCTTGGCCTACCCCCAGAGCGTGAAATTGAATTTTATATCGACCTTGAATCCGGTACAAAACCCATTTCCAAAGCCCCATATTAAATGGCTCGTATTGAACTTTAGGAGTTAAAAACCTAACTACAGGAATTGTTAGACATCGGTTTCATTCGTCCTTGTACGTATACTTGGGGTGCTCCTGTTTTATTTGTGAAGAAGAGAGATGGAAGTATGCAACTTTGTATTGATTATCGGGAGTTAAATCATGTCACCATCAAAAATAGGTACCCGTTACCTCATATTGATGACCTGTTTGACCAGTTGCAAGGCGCCAAATTCTTTTCAAAGATCGATCTCCATTCCGGATATCATTAGTTAAAGATTAAAACCAATGACATCCCAAAGACTGCTTTCAGAACTCGGTACAGATATTACGAATTCCTAGTCATGTCTTTTGGATTGACTAATGCTCCTTCCGCCTTCATGGATATGATGAACCGAGTATTCAAAGAATATTTGGAACACTTTGTGGTTGTCTTTATTGAAGACATCCTTATTTACTCCAAAAGCCGTGAAGATCATGAGTAACACTTGAGGCTGATACTCCAAAAGCTTCGTGAGAACAAGTTATATACCAAGTTGAAGAAATGCGAGTTTTGGCTTGAGGAATTAACATTCCTTGGGCACGTAATATCAAATCATGGAATATCTGTTGACCCGACAAAGATTGAAGCAATTCAAAGTTGGGAGCAACCTAAGTCAGTGACCGAAGTACGTAGCTTTCTCGGCTTAGCTGGTTATTATCGGAGATTCGTAGAAGGGTTTTCTCGAATCGCTACTCCATTAACTCAGCTGACTCGAAAAGATACAAAATTCGGTTGGAGTGAGGATTGTGGGAAGAGTTTTCAAGAACTCAAGAAGAGACTCATTTCAGCACTTGTTCTGACAATACCATCTGGTTCGGAGGGATTTGTCATCTATAGTGATGTTTCAGGCAAAGGTTTAGGATGTGTTCTCATGCAACATGGGAAAGTCATAGCCTATGCCTCACGACAACTCAAAGAATATGAGTGGAATTATCCTACTCATGATCTAGAGTTGGCAGCTGTCATTTTTGCACTTAAGAATTGGAGGCATTACCTATATTGAGAGAAGATGGAGATCTATACGGATCATAAAAGCCTCAAATATTTCTTCACTCAAAAGGAACTCAACATGCGGGAACGACGATGGCTGTAGCTGTTGAAAGATTACGATCATACCATTCAATACCATCCTGGAAAGCAAACGTAGCAGCTGACATATTGAGTAGAAGATCATATGTGGGTATGAGTGCGATATGGTCAACGCAAAGGCCCATTTTGTATGACTTATAAAGGATGGAGATAGAGTTAAAGAATCTAGGGACCCATGTGATGATGGAGAATATACGAGTAGAACCGACTTTAATCAATAAAGTTAAAGTTAAGCTCGAAGCTCTGGACACGGGTGATGCGTATGAGGAAGAAAGTGCAAGAAGGTGCTATTCCGGAAGCAAGAATCGATGAAGAAGGAATACTTTGAGTCAACTCCAGACTTTGTGTTCCTAACAATTCTGACTTAAAGTATAAAATAATGATGGAGGCACACAACACACCATTTGCAATCCATCCTGAGAGTACCAAAATGTATCGTGATCTTCGACATACATTTTGGCTGAGCAATATGAAGAGAGAGATAGCGGGGTTTATCTTAAGGTGTCTAACTTGTCAACGGGTCAAGACAGAGCATCAAGTGCCAAAAGGTCCATTGCAACCACTTAAAATTCCAGAATGGAAGTGGGAGCACATTATCTTGGGTTTCGTTACTGGTCTTCCCAAGGTTTTTCAAGGCATAAATGCAATTTGGGTCATTGTTGATAGATTGACCAAGTTTGCTCATTTTTTACCGATACGAGAAACTTATACACTTGAACGTCTTGTTCGTATGTACATAAACGAGATTGTAAGATGGCATGGTATGCCAGTATCCATAGTTTCTGATCGAGACCCAAGATTCACTTCAAGGTTTTGGGTTAGTGTGCAAAAACCTATGGACACAGATTTACGATTCAGTTCGGCATATCATCCTCAAATGGACAGACAGTCAAAGAGGACTATTCAAACTCTTGAGAATCTATTAAGACTCTATTTCCTTGACTTCAAAGGAAGTTGGGACAAGTTCTTACCATTGGTGGAGTTTTCCTACAACAACATTTATCAAGCAAGTATTGGAATGGCTCCATTTTAGGCATTATATGGAAGAAAGTGTCGTTCTCCAGTATGCTGGGATGAGGTGGGTGAAGGAATGTTGTTAGGACCAGAGTTGGTACGTATGACTACGGAAGAGATTCAAACGATCTGACAACGTATAAAAACCTCACAAGATCGATAAAAGAGTTATGCTGATCTTCATCGAAAGGGCGTGGAATTCAATATTGGAGATCATGTGTTGTTACGTGTTGCTCCATGGAAAGAAGTTACGAGATTTGGAAAGCGAGGAAAGCTCAATCCTCGATTCATTGGCCAATTTGTAATCCTCGATTGAGTAGGAACTGTGGCTTATAAACTCGCCTTACCGCCAAGTATGTCTCGTGTTCTTAACGTTTTTTACATATCTATGTTACGTAAATATGTGAAAGACCCGAACCACATTATTGAATTAGAACCGGACGAGATAGCGGAAGATTTAACGTATGAGGAGGTTCTTATTAAAATCTTGGATAAGAAGGATCATATTCTACGCTCCAAGGTTATACCTCAAGTCAAAGTTTTGTCGAGAAACCACGATGTGGAGGAAATGACTTGGGAGTTAGAATCTAAAATGAAATTAAGGTATTCTCATCTCTTCGACATATTAGGTACGTACCCTAATTTCGAGGACAAAATTTCATAAGAAGGGGATATTGTAAGACCCCAACTTTTTTGAATAAAGAATAATTTTTCTCGAAATATATTTTTGAATATTATGGTGTGGATATGATATAATGTAATACTTGTGGGTAATATTTGAAAATTTTGCAAATTAAGCAAGTTGATATAAAATATTCGTTGTGTCGGGGAATATTCGATTGGTCGGGGAATATTCGTTTTAACAGGGAATATTCGTACGACGACATAATCATTAGTGGAATCCACAACGGAAGTATTGTCGTAGTTAGAAAATGATAGAATTATCTTTTTATAAAAATAACGGCGAAAGCTTTACCGTTAAACTGTTGAACTACCCGGTGGTAAAAGTACAGTAATATGCATGGTTGTATAGTATTGACGCCCCCAAAATAGGTATACATCACCCATCTTGAGTCGCCAAATACATGGTACAGAATACAAATACAAACTTAATTATACAACTGTCGTGTAATATACGACAAAACATAGATGAGAGTTTAAACAGGAATATTGCATTCTAGACAATATCCACTCTCAAATAGAGTCCTCATTACATTTATTATCACACTATTTTATAGAATAGTGAGGACTACTAATACACCATCTCGGACCATCACTCCGTTCCCCGACTAGTCCCGGCCACGTTCTCATTTCCTGAAGAGAACAATGAAAGAAAAAGGGTGAGCTCAACTAGCCCATTAAGAAATATTATGACTAAGATAATGCAGAATAAATTATCATTAGTCTTCAAAAATGTTAAACTGATAAAATAAAATAGACATTAAGTTTAACTGCAGCGAAATAAGCAATCCATTAGAAGAGTCAAGTAGAGCATGATATCTACTATCTTCTATGATTTAAAATGTTTTCATCATTTTTTATCATTGAGACTCGACAATAAATAAACCACATCATCTAATCATCCTCCACGCACTACTGAGCCAAGGATATTCATTAAATCATCAATGGTCATAACTATACCGAATAATCCACGTCATAATCATACCAAAAACTATCCATCAATGCATTACGAAACCCATTGAGGACTTTTACCACATCATTTATAACATTACAGGTCATGATTATACCGAATGATCCCTGGTCATAATCATACCAAGTCCATCTATGCACGTAAGCCAAAGATGACTTTCATCACAATATAAGCATGAGGATGATGACAATGACATAATAATTCAATAAAACAAGTTCAAGAATAAATTTTAAAGATTTATAAGTTAATTTATCCTGAAATCAATTACGTCCAAATTGTTAACATGATACTGCTTTGTGGAGTAAAATTCAAAAATGCTCAGAAGAATATTTCCATGAAAAGATACTGGATGAAGCACAAATATCCAGGATATTTTACTAATTTCATGGAATATAGAAGTCAAAACTTTAATCAACTGAGTATAATAGAATATATGAAACTGCAAATGGATTTTTGCCCACCATGCGGTAATCCACGTAGACGGATCATTTCCACAATTTAATAAGGAATGAATACGAAGGATCATTCACCATGCATGTGGTAATTCACATAGACGGGTTATTCCAACAGAATAATAAAGAATGGAATAACAGAAGAATTCACCAGTTATGCGATAGAATCGCATGCATGAAAGTTATTCCAACGAATAATAAAGAATGGAACCAAGTCATGCGTAATCCGCACAGACATGATATTCCAACAGAATAATAAAGAATGGAATAAGAACAGAATTCACCAGGCATGCGATAGACCACACAGACAGGTTATTCTAACAAGATAATAAAGAATGGAACCAGGTCATGCGTAATCCGCACAGACAGGATATTCTAACAAAATAATAAAGAATGGAATAACAACAGAATTCACCAAGAATGCAATAGATCATGATGCAGACGAGTTATTCCAATGAATAATAAAGTATGGAATAACAGAAGAATTTCACCATGTATGCGGTATTTCATGATGTACGAGTTATTCCAACATAATAATAAAGAATGGAATAACAACCTTTACGAGTATTGAAAGAAATAACTCTTTTCATGAATACGAAAGATATAATACCCCTTACTATAATAATAATATCCCTTACCTTAAAAGAAAACTGAATACTAGAATAGTGAGGTAACAGACCTCCCTTCTTCTTTCTCTCTATAATTTCTCTCTATAATAATTGCTCTATAGCTTTAATGAATTGGTGAGAAATGAAGGAAGAATGAGCTTCTAGTTATAGGAAAATATATTTTCGATAATTGCATGTTTTGGGGCTCGAAATATTACAGTATAATACCTCCAACTTTTTTTTCATTTTTAATTTAGTCCTGCAAGTATTATCAAACTTGCACCACCTCCCCTAATAGTAAATAATGTGAATCAATAGTTCAATCATATGAACCAATAGTTATAATCATGTGAAAATACGAATTACAGTATAGTACCTCCATCTATACCTCCATTTTTAACTTAGTCATGCAAGTATTATCAATCTTGCACCAACTCCCCTAATAGTACAAGAATGTGAATCAATATTACACATGTGAACAAATAGTTATAATCATGTGAATTAATAGCAATTAATTGCTCATTTTTCCGATTAATTACCCGATTGGTCAGTATAACTTTCAGACATCAATTAATATCGAAATAAATGTCGATTTCCACTAACACTAATAATTCCAACACAATGGAACTATCAATTTCATCTTTAATCAACACGAACTTATTCATCATTAATATTATAACTCACAATATTTAAAAACCAGGTCGTTCTCAGGAAAGAGGGGGCTTTCTGATAAAGATTTCTCCTTATTGGCGCGCAATTAGATGACCAAATCTCTCATTGACAGAACTTCTAGACATTATAAATATTACAATTTAATAATATGAATAACTTTGTCATCTCAATTATTGATTTAATAATATATCATATTATGCAGATGATACTATGACAATAATTGAATCAATAATATGAGAGATATGATGCTGCAATTACTATAGCAATAATTGAGTATAACTGAGTGACTTCTCACGTAAGCATCAATAATCAATACCGTGTGCTATTATGCAAGCACACGTATTACTTACTTTTACTACCGGGTAGTTCAACAGTTTAACGGTAAAACTTTCGCCGTTATTTTTATAAAAAGATAATTCTGTCATTTTCTAATTACGACAATACTTCCGTTGTGGGGTCCACCAATGATTGTGCTGTTGTACGAATATTCCCTGTTAAAACGAATATTCCCCGACCAATCGAATATTATATAACCACTTGCTTACTTTGCAAAATTTATAAATATTACCCACAACTATAACATTATATTATATTATATTACGTCCTCGAAATTAGGGTACATACCTGGTATATCAAAGAGGTGAGGATATCTTTACTTCATCTCAGATTCTAACTCCCAGGTCATTTCTTCCACATCATGGTTTCTCCACAAAACTTTGACTTGAGGTATAACCTTGGAGCTTAGAATATGATCCTTCTTATCCAAGATTTTAACAGGTAACTCTTCATACGTTAAATCTTCCTCTATCTCGTCTGGTTCTAATTCAATGATGTGGTTCGGGTCTTTCACATATTTACGTAACATAGATATGTAAAAAACGTTATGAACACGAGACATACTTGGCGGTAAGGCGAGTTTATAGGCCACAGTTCCTACTCAATCGAGGATTACAAATTGGCCAATGAATCGAGGATTGAGTTTTCCTCGCTTTCCAAATCTCGTAACTCCTTTCCATGGAGCAACACGTAACAACACATGATCTCCAATATTGAATTCCACGCCTTTTCGATGAATATCAGCATAACTCTTTTGTCGATCTTGTGAGGTTTTTATACGTTGTCGGATCGTTTGAATCTCTTTCGTAGTCATATGTACTAACTTTGGTCCTAACAACATTCCTTCACCCACCTCATCCCAGCATACTGGAGAACGACACTTTCTTCCATATAATGCCTAAAATGGAGCCATTCCAATACTTGCTTGATAAATGTTGTTGTAGGAAAACTCCACCAATGGTAAGAACTTGTCCCAACTTCCTTTAAACTCAAGGACATAGAGTCTTAATAGATCCTCAAGAGTTTGAATAGTCCTCTTCGACTGCCTATCCATTTGAGGATGATATATCGAACTGAATCGTAAATCTGTGCCCATAGCTTTTTGCACACTAACCCAAAACCTTGAAGTGAATCTTGGGTCTCGATCAGAAACTATGGATACTAGCATGCCATGCAATCTTACAATCTCGTTTATATACATACTAGCAAGACGTTCAAGTGTACAAGTTTCTCGTATCGGTAAGAAATGAGCAGATTTGGTCAATCTATCAACAATGACCCAAATCGCATCAATGCCTTGAGAAACCTTGGGAAGACCAGTAACGAAATCCATGCTAATGTGCTCCCACTTCCATTCTGGAATTTCAAGTGGTGGCAATGGACCTTTTGGCACTTGATGCTCCGCCTTGACTCGTTGACAAGTTAGACACCTTTAGATAAACCCCGCTATCTCTCTCTTTATATTGCTCCACCAAAATGTATGTCGAAGATCACGATACATTTTGGTACTCCTAGGATGGATTGCAAATGGTGTGTTGTGCGCCTCCATCATGATTTTATACTTTAAGTCAGAATTGTTAGGAACACAAAGTCTGGAGTTGACTCGAAGTATTCGTTCTTCATCGATTCTTGCTTTCGGAATAGCACCTTCTTGCACTTTCTTCTTCATACGCATCAGCTCCAGGTCTGTAGTTTGAGCAACTTTAACTTTATCGATTAAAGTCGGTTCTACTCATATATTCGCCATCATCACATGGGTCCCTGGAGTCTTTAACTCTATTTCCATCCTTTCCAAGTCATACAAAATTGGCCTTTATGTTGACAATATTGCACTCGTGCCCGCATATGATCTTCTACTCAATGCGTCAGCTACTACGTTCGCTTTTCTAGGATGGTATTAGATGGTATGATCATAATCTTTCAACAGCTCAAGCCATCATTGTTTCCGCATGTTGAGTTCTTTTTGAGTGAAGAAATATTTGAGGCTTTTATGATCCGTATAGATCTCCACCTTCTCTCCATACAGGTAATGCCTCTAAATCTTAAGCGCAAAAATGACATTGGCCGACTCTAGATCATGAGTGGGATAATTCCTCTCATATTCTTTGAGTTGTCGTGAGGCATAGGCTATGACTTTCCCATGTTGCATTAGAACACATCCTAACCCTTTGCCTGAAGCATCAATGTAGATGACAAATCCCTACGAGCTAGATGGTATTGTCAGAACAGCTGCTGAAATGAGTCTTCTCTTGAGTTCTTGAAAACTCTTCTCATATTCCTTGCTCCAACCGAATTTTGTATCTTTTTGAGTCAGCTGCGTTAATGGAGTAGTGATTCGAGAAAACCCTTCTACGAATCTCTGATAATAACCAGCTAAGTTGAGAAAGTTACGTACTTTGGTCACTAACTTAGGTTGCTCCCAGCTTTGAATTGCTTCAATCTTTGCCGGGTCAACAGATATTCCATGATTTGATATTACGTGCCCAAGGAATGCAACTTCCTCAAACCAGAACTCACATTTCTTCAACTTGGCATATAGCTTGTTTTCACGAAGCTTTTAAAGTATCAGCCTCAAGTGTTGCTCATGGTCTTCATGGGTTTTGGAGTATATGAGGATGTCATCAATAAAGACGACCACAAAGTGATCCAAATATTCCTTGAATACTCGATTCATCATGTCCATGAAGGTAGCAGGAGCATTAGTCAATCCAAAAGACATGACTAAGAATTCATAATGCTCGTACCGAGTTCTGAAAGCAGTCTTTGGAATGTCATCAGTTTTAATCTTCAACTGATGATATCCGGAACGAAGATCAATCTTTGAAAATAATTTGGTTCCTTGCAACTGGTCAAACAGGTCATCAATGCGAGTCAATGGGTACCTATTTTTGATAGTGACATGATTCAACTCTCGATAATCAATGCAAAGTCGCATACTTCCATCTTTCTTTTTCACGAATACAACAGGAGCACCCCAAGGAGACGTACTAGGACGAATGAAACCAATATCTAACAATTCCTATAGTTGGGTTTTTAACTCCTGAAGTTCAATAGGAGCCATTCGATATGGGGCTTTGGAAATGGGTTTTTGTACTGGATTCAAGGTCGATACAAAATTCAATTTCACGCTCTGGGGGTAGGCCAGGAATTTCTTCAGGGAATACGTCAGGAAATTTATTAACAATAGAAATATCATTCAAATCTGACGTATTTTTATTTAAATCCGTGACATGGGCTAAGAAAGCTTGACATCCATTTTTCAATAAACGAATAGCTTTATGGCTTGATATGACAGTTATTGATTTTAGTGGTTTGGTTGCTTGAATTCGTATAATAGGTTGGTTAGGAATATGAAAGCTAACAACCTTACGAAGACAACTGATTTTAGCATGATGAGTAGTTAACCAATCAATCCCTAAAATCACATCAAATGCAAGTATTTTCAAAGAAATAAGATCGACAGGTAACGTGCGATTACCGATTTGAATCAAACAAGACTTATAAATCGTGGATGTAATGAAGGTTTCTCCCAACGGAGGTTTAACATATAAGTTAAATTCTAATTTCTTCGGAGTCAAATTTAAACGTTGAGCGCAAGTAGGAGAAATAAAAGAATGGGTAGAACCGATATCAAATAAGGTATATACTTCGCTAGATTTTATGATTAGCTTACCCGTGATCACCTCGTTCGGATTTCTCACTTTTTGGGAGGTTACGACAAATGCTCTCCCTTGAACTACCGATTTTGTCTTGTCTGGGACACCCTTTGATGCCTCCATCCCAGCTGGACTTGACTTTGGTGCATGACAAAATCAGGCTAGGTGACCTTCTTTTTCACAATTGTAACATGCTTTGGACTGCATTGTGCAGTTTGGACTTATGTGTCCTTCCCCTCCACATTTGTAACATACTGACCGTGGTCGTTCCTTCCTTTACAACACAGTCTTTGGTCTTGACGTCTTTCTATCATTATTGAATCTCCTCTTCTTGAAATGTTCACTCTTATTGTCATGGCCATGATTACCACTGAAGTGATTACCATTTCTGGCATGTTGATTCCCTCCACGTTTGTTGTCACTGCTTCGATGACTGCTACCACTGGTATTATTGACTTGCCGACTACTCTCTCTTGGTTGGGTTGACTCATTATCGTGCTCCAATAACTGAGCCCTATTCACAACATCTGAATACAAACACAGTTTATGAAAGATAAGGTATTAACGTATCTTGGGTTTCAAACCTCTTAGAAACATCCGCGTCATTCTCTCCTTATTATCAACCAAGTGGGACGCAAACCGAGATAACTCGGCAAACTTAGCTTCGTACTGCGCCACAGTCATATTGTTTTGCTCAAGCTTGATGAACTTTACCTCCTTCATGTGACGAATACTTTTAGGAAAGTACTTGTCGTTGAACAGTTCTTGGAACTTCTCCCAAGACATCTTCATGACGAGGTTGAGTACGCTTTCTGATTCCCACCGATGTCACCCTCTCTAGCATAACATGAAGGTGGCAAAGGGAACCTTTTGCTCCTTGGAGCATCCCAAGACATCAAATATCTTGTTTATCTGCTTTATCCACGTGTCTGCCTTAAGTGGTTTTGGCTCTCCAAAAAACTCTGGTGGTCCCAGCTCCTTGAGCTGCTTAGCGGTGACCATCTGAGAGTTGTTAGTGTTTCCACCTGCATTTTGGACAGGAGCCGCTCTCGCCTGATGTTGCATGAATTGCATAAAGCCTCTGACCATCCCATCATTCACCACTTCATCGGTGTTATTGTTTACATGAGGATTATTGTCTTCCTGTTGCACATTACCTTGGGTATTGATCGTTGGTGACTCAACGGTCTCATGTGCTTCATTGTTTATCTTAACTTTTTCGGATGCCATTTTTAAATACTGCCACAAAACAAGAGTTAATTAACATATCACATATTATCCCTATACTCTGACCGACCAATTAAATACCAAATAAACTTAGGTAGGTCATACTAGCGAAGGAATTCCCCGTCTCTCCCCTCCTAGTTCTTGTCTCACATCTCAGCCAAGGATCATATCCCTAAGCTTTGATACCAACTGTGACACTCCCAAAATAGGTATACATCACCTATCTTGAGTCGCCAAATACATGGTACAGAATACAAATACAAACTTAATTATACAACCGTTGTGTAATATACGACAAAACATAGCTGAGAGTTTAAACAAGAATATTGTATTCTAGACAATATCCACTCTCAAATAGAGTCCTCATTACATTTATTATCACACTATTTTATAGAATAGTGAGGACTACTAATACACCATCTCGGACCATCACTCCGTTCCCCGACTAGTCCCTACCACGCTCTCATTTCTCAAGAGAACAATGAAAGCAAAAGGGTGAGCTCAACTAGCCCATTAAGAAATATTATGACTAAGATAATGCGTAATAAATTATCATTAGTCTTCAAAATATTAAACCGATAAAATACAATAGACATTAAGTTTAAGCTGCAATGAAAATAAGCAATCCATTAGAAGAGTCAAGTAGAGCATGATATCTACTATCTTCTATGATTTAAAATGTTTTCATCATTTTTTATCGCTGAGACTCAGCTTAATAAATAAACCACATCATCTAATCATCCCTGCACTACGAGCCAAGGATATTCATTAAATCATCAATGGTCATAACTATACCGAATAATCCCTGGTTATAATCATACCAAAAACTATCCATCAATGCATTACAGGCCACTGAGGACTTTTACCACATCATCTATAACATTACAGGTTATGATTATAACGAATGATCCCTGGTCATAATCATACCAAGTCCATCTATGCACGTAAGCCAAAGATGACTTTCATCATAATATAAGCATGAGGATGATGACAATGACATAATAATTCAATAAAATAAGTTCAAGAATAAATTTTAAAGATTTATAAGTTAATTTATCCTGAAATCAATTATGTCCAAATTGTCAACATGATACTGCTTTGTAGAGTAAAATTCAAGAATGCTCAGAAGAATATTTCCATGAAAAGATACTGGATGAAGCGCAAATATCCACGATATTCTACTAATTTCATGGAATATAGAAATCAAAACTTTAACCAACTCAGTATAATGGAATATATGAAACTGCAAATGGATTTTCGCCCGCCATGCGGTAATCCACGTAGACAGATCATTTTCACAATTTAATAAGGAATGAATACGAAGGATCATTCACCATGCATGTGGTAATCCATATAGACAGGTTATTCCAACAGAATAATAAAGAATGAAATAGCAGAAGAATTCACCAAGCATGCGATAGACCGCACACACAGGTTATTCTCAACAAAATAATAAAGAATGGAACTAGGTCATGCGTAATCCGCACAGACAGGATATTCCAACAAAATAATAAAGAATGGAATAACAACAGAATTCACCAAGCATGCGATAATATCGCATGCATGACGGTTTATTCCAACGTAATAATAAAGAATGGAACCAGTCATGCGTAATCTGCATGAACGTGATATTCCAACAAAATAATAAAGAATGGAATAACAACAATTTCACCAAGCATGCGATAGATCCGCCTGCATAAAGTTATTCCAATGAATAATAAAAAGAATGGAATAACGAAAGAATTTCACCATGTATGCGGTATTAGCCATGAAACGAGTTATTCCAACATAATAATAAAGAATGGAATAACAACCCTTACGAGTATTGAAAGAAATAACTCTTTTCATGAATACGAAAGAAATAATACCCCTTACTATAATAATAATATCCCTTACCTTAAAAGAAAACTGAATACTAGAATAGTGAGGTAACAGACCTCCCTTCTTCTTTCTCTCTATAATTTCTCTCTATAATAATTGCTCTATAGCTTTAGTGAATTGGTGAGAAATGAAGGAAGAATGTGCTTCTAGTTATAGGAAAAAATAGTTTCGATAATTGCACATTTTGGGGCTCGAAATATTACAGTACAATACGTCCAACTTTTCTTTCATTTTTAATTTAGTCCTGCAAGTATTATCAAACTTGTACCACCTCCCCTAATAATAAATATTGTGAATCAATAGTTCAATCATGTGAACCAATAGTTATAATCATGTGAAAATATGAATTACAGTATAGTACCTCCATTTATACCTCCATTTTAACTTTGTCATGCAAAGTATTATCAATCTTGCACCAACTCCCTTAATAGTACAAGAATGTGAATCAATAGTACACACATGTGAACAAATAGTTATAATCATGTGAATTAATAGCAATTAATTGTTTATTTTTCCGATTAATTACCCGATTGGTCAGTATAACTTTCAGACATCAATTAATATCGAAATAAATGTCGATTTCCACTAACACTAATAATTCCAACACAATGGAACTATCAATTTCATCTTTAATCAACACGAACTTATTCATCATTAATATTATAACTCACAATATTTAAAAATCGAATCGTTCCGGAAAGAGGGGCTTCCAATAAGGATTTCTGCTTATTAAATAAGCCTTGATTAGATGACCAAACCTCTCCTTGATGAACTTCTAGACATTGTAAATATTGTAATTTAATAATATGAATAACTTTGTCCTCTTAATTATTGATTTAATAATATATCATATTATGCGGATGATCTTTGTAACAATAATTGAATCAATAATATGAGAGATATGATCGTGAATTCATCGTAGCAATAATTGAGTATAACCGAGTGACTTCTCACGTAAGCATCAATAATCAATCACCGTGCTACTATGCAACCACGCGTATTACTTTACTTTTACTACCAGGTAGTTCAACAGTTTAACGGTAAAACTTCCACCGTTATTTTTATAAAAAGATAATTCTGTCGTTTTCTAACTACGACAATACTTCCGTTGTGGGGTCCACCAATGATTGTGCTGCCATACGAATATTCCCTGTTAAAACGAATATTTCCCAACCAATCGAATATTATATAACCACTTGCTTACTTTGCAAAATTTGTAAATATTACCCACAACTATAACATTATATTACATCCACACCATAATATTCAAAAATATATTTCGAGAGAAATTAATTTTTATTCATAAAAGTTGGGGTCTTACATAGTAGCACACGGTATTGATTATTGATGCTTATGTGAGAAGTCACTCAGTTATACTCAATTATTGCTACAGTAATTACTGCATAGTATCTCACGTTATTTGATTCAATTATTGTTACAATATTAATATTTTATATAATTGAGACGACAAAATTATTCATATTATTATTTACAATATTAACGATGTCTAGAAAGTTCTGTCGAGGAGAGGTTTGGTCACCTAATTGCGCGCCAATAGGGAGAAATCTTTATCGGAAAGCCCCCTCTTTCCTGGGAATGATCTGGTTGTTAAATATTATGAGTTATAATATTAATGATGAATAATTGTTGAAGTATTAAGAATGTGTTTATTGAAGATAAGTGAATTACAAAAGTTAGAGGGGAATAATGCAAACTTGGAAAACTTTAGGGGTACTAAAGTGTAATATGTTAAATCAATTTGTACCATTGATGGTGGTTTTAATAGTTAATCAATCTGGACCATTGATGGTGATTTTAATAGTAAATCAATCTGGACCATTGATGGTGGTTTTAATAGTAAATCAATCTGGACCGTCAGTGGTGGTTTTAAAAGTAAATCAATCTGGACCGTCAGTGGTGGTTTTAAAAGTAAATCAATCTGGACCGTCGGTGGTGGTTTTAAAAGTAAATCAATCTGGACCGTTGATTGTGGTTTTAATAGTAATCAATATGATCCCTCCGTTGTAATAGTAAATCAATCTGGACCGTTCGTGAATTAGTTACTATTTAGTCCATTCTCCTATAAATAGAAGCTTAATTCTTCTTTCATTCTCACCAATTCACTGAGATTCATAAGAGACACTATAGAGAGAGAAACTATAAAAAGCAAGAAGAAGAGTATTCTGCTACTTCACTATTGTAGTATCCAGCCTTCTACTAAGGTAAGGGGTATTATTTTTTTTGTATTTATAAGGAATACTATTTTTTGTATTCATCCTTTAATATGTCGGAATAACCTGTCTACGCGGACTACGTACCGTATGACATGTAAAAATCTATTTGCAGTTTCGTATGTTATTTCTTTTCATGTTCTTAAATCTAAACTTACTATGGTAAGTATTGCTTCTATAATCCTTGAAATTAGTAGAATATCCTTGAGTTTTGCGCTTCAACCAGTATCATTTTATTGGAATATTGATATGAACTTTCTTATTAAATATCAATATTTTCACCCGGGGTACTATTCACGGGTTACTATTTACCCAGTTACTATTCACTATAATACTATTCACTCAGGTATTCGGGGCACTTTTCATGACGAAGTACTATTCACGAGTTACTATTCACCCAGTTACTATTCACTCAAATATTGTTCACTCGGGTATTCGGGGCACTTTTCATGTCAGGGTACTATTCTCGAAGTACTATTCACGGGGTACTATTTACCGAAAAATTTATTTCTTTTCTGTCCAAATTATTTTTGATACATTGATATTATTCTTGAATTTTACTCCACAAAGCAGTATCATGTTGACAATTTGGACATTATTGAATTCTGGATAAATTAAGTTATAAATCTTTAAAAATTTATCATTTGCTTTCTTTTAATTGAATTCTTATATCATTGTCATCATCCTCATGCTTATATTTTGACGAAAGTCATCTTTAGCTTACGTGCATAGATGGACTGTTGATTGGTATGATCATGACCATTGATGATTACACGAATATTCTTGGCTCGTAATGCAAGAATAATTTGTGGACGTGATACTAATGAATATCCTTGGCCCGTAATGCATGGATGATTCAATGATGTGATTTATTTATTAAGCTGAGTCCCAGCGATAAAGTTAATGATAAACTTTTTAAATCATAGAAGATAGTAGATATCATGATCTACTTAACTCTTCTAATGGATTGCTTGTTCTGCTGAAGTTAAACTTGTTGTCTATTATATTCTATCAGTTTAACATTGTTGAAGGCTAATGATAACTTATTTTGCATTATCTTAGTCATAATATTTCTTACTGGGCTAGTTGAGCTCACCCTTTTACTTCCATTATTCTCTTCAGGAAATGAGAACGTAGCCGAAACTAGTCGGGGAACGGAGTGATGGTCTGAGATGGTGTTATAGTAGTCCTCACTATTCTATAAAATAGTGTGACAATAAATGTAATGAGGACTCCATTTGAGTTTGGATATTGTCTAGAAGATAATATTCGTGTAAAAACTCTTAGCTCATGTTGTATAATTAAGTTTGTATTTGTATTCAGTACCATGTATTTGTCGACCCAAGATGGGTGATGTATACCTATTTTTGGGGCGTCACAGTTGGTATCAAAGCTTAGGGATATGATCCCTGGCTGAGATGTGAGACAAGAACTAGGAGGGGAGAGACAAGGAATTCCTTCGCTAGTATGACCTACCTAAGTTTATTTGGTATTTAATTGGTCGGTCAAAGTATAGGGATAATATGTGGCATGTCAATTAACCCTTGTTTTGTGGCAGTGTTTGAAAATGACATCTGAAAATGTCCAGATAAGCAATGAAACACATGAGACCATTGAGTCACCAACGATCAATATCTAGGATAATGTGCAACAGGAAGACAATAATCCTCAGGTAAATAACAACACCGATCAAATGATGAATGATGGGATGTTCAGAGGCTTTATGCAATTCATGCAACATCAGGCGAGAGCGGCTCCTGTTCAAAATGCAGGTGGAAACACTGGCAACTCTCGGATGGTTAGTGCTAAGCAGTTCAAGGAGTTGGGACCACCAGAGTTTTTGGGAGAGCCAAAACCACTTAAGGCGGAGACGTGGATAAAGCAGATAACCAAGATATTTGATATCTTGGGATGCTCCGAGGAGAAAAAGGTTCCCTTTTTCACCTTCATGTTGAGAGGAGAGGCAGATTACTGGTGGGAATCAGTAAAACGTACTCAGCCTACCGTACTCAAAATGTCTTGGAAAAAGTTCCAAGAACTGTTCAACGACAAGTACTTTCCCGAAAGTATTCATCACATGAAGAAGGTCGAGTTTATCAAGTTGGAGAAAAATAATACGACCGTGTCACAGTACGAGGCTAAGTTTGCAGAGTTGTCCCTGTTCGCATCCCATTTTTTTGATAATGAGGAGAGAATGACACGAATATTTCTACGAGGTTTGAGACCTAAAATACGTCAATACCTCATTTCTCACAAACTGTGCTTGTATTCAGATGTTGTAAATAGGGCTCAGTTATTGGAGCGCGATAATGAGTCAACCCAAGAAAGAGAGAGCAGCCGGTAAGTCGATAAAACCAGTGGTAGCAGTCATCGAAGTGGTGACAACAAACGTGGAGGGAATCAACATGCCAGAAATGGTAACCACTTCGGTGGTAATCGTGGCCAAGATAATAGAAGTGGAAATTTCAAGAAGAGAAGATTCAATAATGATGGAAAGACGTCAGTACCAACACCTGTTGTTACAAATGCGGAGGGGAGGGACACATCAGTCCAAACTGTACGCAGTAGTCCAAAGCATGTTACAATTGTGGAAGAGAAGGTCACCTAGCCCGATTTTATCGTGCACCAAAGTAAAGTCCAGCGGGGATGGAGGCATCAAAGGCCGTCCCAGACAAGATAAAACCGGTAGTTCAAGGGAGAGCGTTTGTCATAACCTCCCAAAAAGAGAGGAATACGAACGAGGTGATCACGGGTAAACTAATCATAAACTCTAGCGAAGTCTATACCTTATTTGATACCGGTTTTACCCATTTTTTTATTTCTCCTACTTGCGCTCAACGTTTAAATTTAACTCCAGAGAAATTAGACTTTGATTTATCTGTTGAAACTCTGTTGGGAGAAACCTTCATTACATCCACTGTTTATAAGTCTTGTTTGATTCAAATCGGTAACCGCACGTTACCTGTCGATCTTATCTCTTTAAAAATACTTGCATTCGATGTGATTTTAGGAATTGATTGGTTGACTACTCATCATGCTAAAATTGGTTATTTTTCATAAGGATGTTAGGTTTCATATTCCTAACCAACCTATTATGCGAATTCAAGCAACCAAACCATTAAAGTCAATCACTGTCATCTCAAGCCATAAATCTATTCGTTTATTGAAAAACGGATGTCAAGCTTTCTTAGCTCATGTCACAGATTTAAACAAAAATACATCAGTCTTGAATGATATTTCTATTGTTAATAAATTTCATGACGTATTCCCTAAAGAACTTCCCGGCCTACCCCCAGAGCGTGAAATTGAATTTTATATCGACCTTGAATCCGGTA
This sequence comes from Panax quinquefolius, assembly GCA_020205615.1. Taxonomy (NCBI): domain Eukaryota; kingdom Viridiplantae; phylum Streptophyta; class Magnoliopsida; order Apiales; family Araliaceae; genus Panax; species Panax quinquefolius. The sequence continues at coordinate 48,622,427 of CM035158.1, forward strand.
CAAAACCTATTTCCAAAGCCCCATATCGAATGGCTCCTATTGAACTTCAGGAGTTAAAAACCCAACTATAGGAATTGTTAGACATCGATTTCATTCATCCTAGTACGTCTCATTGGGATGCTCCTGTTCTATTCGTGAAGAAGAGAGATGGAAGTATGCAACTTTGTATTGATTATCGGGAGTTAAATCATGTCACCATAAAAAATAGGTACCCGTTACCTAGTATTGATGACCTGTTTGACCAGTTGCAAGGCGCCAAATTCTTTTCAAAGATCGATCTTCATTCTGGATATCATCAATTAAAGATTAAAACCGATGACATCCCAAAGACTGCTTTCAGAACTCAGTACGGGCATTACGAATTCCTAGTCATGTCTTTTGGATTGACTAATGCTCCTGCCGCCTTCATGGATATGATGAACCGAGTATTCAAGGAATATTTGGATCACTTTGTGGTTATCTTTATTGATGACATCCTTATTTACTCCAAAAGTTGTGAAGATCATGAGTAACACTTGAGGCTGATGCTCCAAAAGCTTCGTGAGAACAAGTTATATGCCAAGTTGAAGAAATGCGAGTTTTGGCTTGAGGAAGTAGCATTCCTTGGGCACGTAATATCAAATCATGGAATATCTGTTGACCCGGCAAAGATTGAAGCAATTAAAAGTTGGGAGCAACCTAAGTAAGTGATCGAAGTACGTAGCTTTCTTGGCTTAGTTGGTTATTATCGGAGATTCGTAGAAGGATTTTCTCGATTTTCTACTCCATTAACTCAGCTGACTCGAAAAGATATAAAATTCGGTTGGAGCAAGGATTGTGAGAAGAGTTTTCAAGAACTCAAGAGGAGACTCATTTCAACACCTGTTCTGACAATACCATCTGGTTCGGAGGGATTTGTCATCTACAGTGATGCTTCAGGCAAAGGTTTAGGATGTGTTGTCATGCAACATGGGAAAGTCATAGCCTATGCCTCACGACAACTTAAAGAATATGAGAGGAATTATCCTACTCATGATCTAGAGTTGCTAGCTGTCATTTTTGCGCTTAAGATTTGGAGGTATTACCTGTATAGAGAAAAGGTGGAGATCTATACGGATCATAAAAGCCTAAAATATTTCTTCACTCAAAAGAAACTCAATATGTGGCAACGACGATGGCTTGAGCTCTTGAAAGATTACGATCATATCATTCAATACCATCCTGGAAACACAAAAGCCCATTTTGTATGACTTACAAAGGATGAAGATAGAGTTAAAGACTCCAGGGACCCATGTGATGATGGAAAATATATGAGTAGAACCGACTTTTTTCAATAAAGTTAAAGCTGCTCAAGCTACAGACTTGGAGCTGATGCGTATGAGGAAGAAAGTGTAAGAAGGTGCTATTCCAGAAGTAAGAATCGATGAAGAAGGAATACTTCGAGTCAACTCCAGACTTTGTGTTCCTAACGATTCTAACTTGAAGTATAAAATCATGATGGAGGCGCACAACACACCGTTTGCAATCCATCTTGGGAGTACAAAAATGTATCGTGATCTTTGATATACATTTTGGTGGAGCAATATTAAGAGAGAGATAGCGGGGTTTATCTCAAGGTGTTTAACTTGACAACAAGTCAAGGCGAAGTATTAATTTCTAAAAGGTCCATTGCGACCACTTGAAAATCCAGAATGGAAGTGGGATCACATTACCATGGATTTCGTTACTTGTCTTCCCAAGGTTTTTCAAGGCTTAGATGTAATTTGGGTCATTATTGATAGATTGACCAAGTTTGCTCATTTCTTACCGATACGAGAAATTTATACACTTGAACATCTTGCTCGTATGTACATAAACGAGATTGTAAGATTGCATGGTATGCCAATATCCATAGTTTCTGATCGAGACCCAAGATTCACTTCAAGATTTTGGGTTAGTTTGCAAAAAGCTATGGGCACAGATTACGATTCAGTTCGGGATATCATCCTCAAACGAACATACAGTCAGAGAGGACTATTCAAATTCTTGAGGATATATTAAGACTCTGTGTCCTTGACTTCAAAGGAAGTTGGGACAAGTTCTTACCATTGGTGGAGTTTTCCTACAACAATAATTATCAAGCAAGTATTAGAATGGCTCCATTTGAGGCGTTGTGTGGAAGAAAGTGTCGTTCTCTAGTATGCTGGGATGTGGTGGGTGAAGGAACGTTGTTAGGACCGGAGTTGGTACGTATGACTATGAAAAAGATTCAAACGACCCGACAACGTATAAAAACCTCACAAGATCGACAAAAGAGTTATATTAATCTTCATTGAAAGGACATGGAATTTAATATTGGAGATCATGTGTTGTTACGTGTTGCTCCATGGAAAGAAGTTACAAGATTTGGAAAGCGAGGAAAGCTCAATCCTCGATTCATTGGCCCATTTGTAATCCTCAATCGAGTAGGAACTGTGGCCTATAGACTCGCCTTACCACCATGTATGTCTCGTGTTCTTAATATTTTTCACATATCTATGTTACGTAAATATGTGAAAGACCTGAACCACATTATTGAATTAGAACCAGACGTGATAGCAGAAGATTTAACGTATAAAGAGGTTCCTGTTAAAATCTTGGCTAAGAAGGATCATATTCTACGCTCTAAGGTTATACCTTGATAAGTGGATTTTATATACACGAATCGGTGGCCATTTAATGCTTATTTGTTGCTAAATTCTTGTGTTCATGTTTGATTTTACTTGTTTTATGTTCTTTTATGTGTAGGATGGTTGATGCGGCATTTAACATTTATTTTGAGTCAATTGGGATGATTTGGAGTCAATTGGTGCAAATTTGGAAGAAGTCATGAAGCTCAACAAGTGATTTAGCAGAACACACCCTCGGGGGGGTGAGATCAGAATCATCGGGAATTAGCAAAGGGTAGCCCACCCGGGGCCTAAGAATAGTACACATACACCCATTTGGGCGGTGTTGAATCTAATAGACTTATGTTGAGCTTGAAACTCTTATTTGATATGGTTTCTAGCATATTGGATTATACATGGACTCTACTTGATGGAGAATTTCGGTTGGGACTTGGGTGTTAGACATCTAATACTCAATTAACAACGAATTCAACAATACGCAAGGCATATTACGAAGATCAAATCTAGTTTTTCTTAGCAAGCGTTGGAGGAGTATTTCGAGGAGATTTTTATGACGATTGCAATTCTAGGCTATGTGAAGGGTGTTTTTCAATATTCTTCTTATTAGGCTATTAATTGTAATTGAAAGAATGTTTTCTATGATTTATTAAGTAGTTATATCATTTATGATGAACTAATTCACTTTTTAGGCTTATGATGGATCTTTGAGTGAATCAATGATTTTGTAAACTTTGATTTTCAATTTTAATAATCTATTTCCAGTTTTTCTATATTAATTTGAGCTTGAATTTATGAATTGCCTGATCAACAATTCTTTGTAGATTTGTATGGAATCGAGAGAGGATATTCGAATCTAGACTTAGTTAATATAACATGTGTTCATGAATTTTATGAATAGCAGAATCGTGATTAATGTTAAGGTAGAGATATGCTTGACATCGCATGTAATTGGATAGATAACTTAATCTTAAACCTTCTTTAATTGTAATTCACATAGAGATATAGTGAGTTAGTTGATTAAGGTGTTTAACTTGTTTCTATCTTAATTGTGGATTTAAGTAAATATGATATTAGTGCATCGAGAGGTGGTTAATACTACATTTGTGTTCTTGATTAATAAACTGGGATAGTGAATTGAATTGGAATATAGGTGTTAAAATCAGAGTGAAGTTTAAGGTGAAATCATAAGTCTAATTCTCCATTAATTGTGTTAAATTCCAGATTTTGATATTTGTGGTTGGTTTGTGGTAGTTGTTTAATCTTTAATTTAGTTTCTTTATTTATAATCATTGAGTTGATTAGTTTAATAAAATTAGGATTAATAGGAAATTGGTAATTGTAAGTTAAGTTTCTTACTATTTGATCTCTGTGGGAACGACACTCTACTCATCACTTTATTACTTGTTGACCATGTATACTTGCGTGTATTGCGTATATAGATTTTACCCAACATACCTCAAGTCAAAGTTTTGTGGAGAAACCACGATGAGGGGTCGTTTGGTTCCATTCAATGCCGATGCAATAAACACCTACTATCAACTGCGGGTACCTCGCTACTGCCAATATGCTCATTTACGAGATTCTGATCCGGACTATGATGCAATAATCACGGAGATGACAAAACCAGGAACATCTTGGATCAAAGGTCGAAAGGGTGGCACAGTGTTTCATAGCAAGGACCTTAGTCGGTATGGAAAAATCTGGTACGCATTCCTATGTGCTAAATTGTATCCATCCTAACACACCTCAGACATGACCAAAGAGAAGGCGTTACTGTTGTACGCAATTATGCAAGATCTCATCATCGACGTTGGGGCCATTATCTGTTTCTCCATCCGCCGGTGTTTATGTGGAAATTTTTCGGGCAGCTTGCCACACCCCGCACTCATATATAGGTTGTGCCATCAAGAAGGGGTGAGATGGTCCGACGATGAGCCCACACAAATGCCGCTTGCGTTGTTTGATTCTAGAATAATAACGCAGTATTCTGTATGGACAAGAGGCGATTCACATCCGCGTGGATTGGGCTTTATTTTTTCGTCGGCTTCGGAAGACGAAGTTGATGCTACAGAGATGTCGGAGGATGATGACGAAGCTATGGGAGATCAAGGGGCCGAGCAAGTACCGCAGACCGAGGCAATGTCCAATCCTCAGTTCCTTGACTTTCAAAATCAAATGAATGCACACAACAAGCAAGCACGTTGGGAAATGCAGCGATTAGCAATGAGGCAAGATCATATTTTTGATGCTATGAACGCATCTTTCGCCTCACTCAACACAACCCTTCAAAGCTTTAACCCGGCGGCCCAATTTCCATATCAGCAGCCCGTGCCAATGCCGAGGTTTCCACCAAGTGATTTAGATGAAGAAGATCAACTACATCCTTCTCAGCTGAAGCGATAACAGGGAAGTCCTCACATACTTAATTTTGATTAATCATCCAATGAGGACATTATATTACTTAAGTTTGGGGGAATTAAATTCATGTTTGCACGCATATGTAGTACTTAGGTTTGCATTTTGTCAGTTTAATTTCAGTATTGCATAGTAATTTAGGAAGAATTGCATGATAGCTTAGGTGCATACATAGTAGCTTAGGTTATTTTTGTCATTGCATTATTTTTAGTTTTGTAAATAGTGCATTTTGTTGAATATATATATAAAAAAAATTTAGTTAAATATTGTGTTTGCATAAGTCTAGCAGTGTGGTAGTTCATGTTATTTGTGGGCCAATGATAAGATTGATAATAAGTTAACTAATACAACATTGATTACTAGAACTGTGATACAATTTCTGTTATGAATCGAATCTTGAGTTCATTTAAAACTGGTATAGAAAAGGTTAGCACGATTAGTAACATCTTTGTTGACTAGTAAGTTCAAATTGATACATAAATAGTCTCTAAAGGATAATGCTAGAGTAAATGAGAAAACGACAAGGATAGACAGTAAAGGTGAAAAGTAGGCAAGAACCTAAGTTTGGGGGATGATATGTGGGGTATATAAGCTTTATAAAAAAAAGAAAAAAAAGAAATATAGATATCATGACTAGTCTTGTTTCGGGGCCTTTGTAACTTGAGCAGAAATGCCTGAGGGGATTGTCTTTACACCTAGCCTCTAAGGTCTTTTTATGGTGCAGGAGTCATTGGTTGAAAGCTCATAAGGGGTAGATCATCGACTTAATGGGATGAGACATTACACGCAGTCTTGTATGTATATAAAAAAAGAAGAAGAATATGAATAAAATGGGAAAAGAGCAAAAAGCCCCGTGGAAAGAAATATATATATATATATATATATATATATATATATATATATATATATAGTATAAGTATCCTGTGTGAACCCCTGGGATTAGTAATTGCTTAGTTTTAGTTGGAGCTGTCTATTTTTTTTTTGGAATTTTCAAGTTTGCATTGTATGATTCCCTCTAAGAAATTGGTTATGTATTGAGTTTGAGTCTGTAGTAGTTATTATGGATGTTAATCACACACACACACACACACACACACACTATACCAGTGATGGTGGCTTGAGATTTGAGGATTAAGGTGGAATTGTAGATTGGTTTTGGTGATTGATATTGTATAGTTGTTTGTTTTCGCTGAGGCCATTAAGATAATCTTGATTCTGCGATACTGATGGATTCAAAAGCATATACATTAGATCATATTCATTTCATCTCATTGCATAGCATGTAGTTGTTTTGTGCTCGAGGACTAGCACAGTTTAAGTTTGGGGGATTTTGATAAGTGGATTTTATATACACGAATCGGTGTCCATTTCATGCTTATTTGTTGCTAAATTCTTGTGTTCATGTTCATTTTTACTTGTTTTATGTTCTTTTATGTGTAGGATGGTTGATGCGGCATTTAACGTTTATTTTGAGTCAATTGGGATGATTTGGAGTCAATTGGTGCAAATTTGAAAGAAGTCATGAAGCTCATCAAGTGATTTAGCGAGAACACCCTCGTATGGAATGACACATTTCTTTGTATACTACCCGTAGGGCTGGGGAGATCTTCATCAAGAATTAGTAGAAGGGTAGCCCGTCGGGGCGGGGGGTGTCGAATTCTGTAGACCTATGTTGAGCTTGAAACTCTTATTTGATATGGTTTCTAGCATATTGGATTATACATGGACTCTACTTGATGGAGAATTTCGGTTGAGACTTGGGTGTTGGACATCTAATACTCAATTAACAACGAATTCAACAACACACAAGGCATATTACGAAGATAAAATCCAGTTTTTCTTAGCAAGCGTTGGAGGAGTATTTCGTGGAGATTTTCAAGACGATTGCAATTCTAGGCTATGTGAAGGGTGTTTTTCAATATTCTTCTTATTAGGCTATTAATTGTAATTGAAAGAATGTTTTCTATGATTTATTCAGTAGTTATTTCATTTATGATGAACTAATTCACTTTTTAGGCTTATGATGGATCTTTGAGTGAATCAATGATTTTGTAAACTTTGATTTTCAATTTTAATAATCTATTTCCAGTTTATCTATATTAATTTGAGCTTAAATTTATGAATTGCCTGATCAACAAATCTTTGTGGATTTATATGGAATCTAGAGAGGATATTCGAATCTAGGCTTAGTTAATATAGCATGTGTTCATGAATTTTGTGAATAGCAGAATCGTGATTAATGTTAAGGTAGAGATATGCTTGACATCGCATGTAATCGGATAGAGAACTTAATCCTAGACCTTCTTTAATTGTAATTCAAATAGAGATATAGTGAGTTAGTTGATTAAGGTGTTTAACTTGTTTCTATCTTAATTGTGGATTTAAGTTAATATGGTATTAGTGCATCGAGAGATGGTTAATACTACATTTGTGTTCTTGATTAATAAACTGGGATAGTGAATTGAATTAGAATATAGGTGTTAAAATAAGAGTGAAGCTTAAGGTGAAATCATAAGTCTAATTCTCCATTAATTGTGTGAAATTCCAGATTTTGATATTTGTGGTTGGTTTGTGGTAGTTGTTTAATCTTTAATTTAGTTTCTTTATTTATAATCATTGAGTTGATTAGTTTAATAAAATTAGGATTAATAGGAAATTGGTAATTAAAAGTTAAGTTTCTTACTATTTGATCTCTGTGGGAACGATACTCTACTCATCATTTTATTACTTGTTGACCACGTATACTTGCGTGTATTGCGTATATAGATTTTACCCAACATACCTCAAGTCAAAGTTTTGTGGAGAAACCACGATATGGAGGAAATGACCTTTGAGTTAGAATCTGAAATGAAATCATGGTATCCTCTCCTCTTCGACACATCAGGTACGTACCCTAATTTGGAGGACGAAATTTCATAAGAAGGGGAGGTTGTAAGACCCCAACTTTTTTGAATAAAGAATAATTTTTCTCGAAATATATTTTTGAATATTATGGTGTGGATATGATATAATGTTATAGTTGTGGGTAATATTTGAAAATTTTGCAAAGTTAACAAGTTGATATAAAATATTCGTTGTGTTGGGGAATATTCGTTTTAATAGGGAATATTCGTACAACAGCACAATCATTGGTGGAGCCCACAACGGAAGTATTGTCGTAGTTAGAAAACGACACAATTATCTTTTTATAAAAATAACAGTGAAAGTTTTACCGTTAAACTGTTGAACTACCCGGTGGTAAAAGTATAGTAATACGCGTGGTTGCATAATAGCACACGGTATTGATTATTGATGCTTACGTGAGAAGTCACTAAGTTATACTCAATTATTGCTACATTAATTGTTGTATAGTATCTCACGTTATTTGATTCAATTATTGTTACAGTATTAATATTTTATATAATTGAGACGACAAAGTTATTCATATTATTATTTGTAATATTGAGGATGTCTAGAAAGTTCTGTCGAGGAGAGGTTTGGTCACCTAATTGTGTGCCAATAGGGAGAAATCCTTATCGGAAAGCCCCCTCTTTCCTGGAAATAATCTGGTTGTTAAATATTATGAATTATAATATTAATGATGAATAATTGTTGAAGTATTAAGAATGTGTTTATTGAAGATAAGTGAATTACAAAAGTTAGAGGGGAATAATGCAAACTTGAAAAACTTTAGGGGTACTAAAGTGTAATAAGTTAAATCAATCTAGACCATTGAGGGTGGTTTTAATAGTTAATTAATCTGGGCCATTGATGGTGGTTTTAATAATAAATTAATCTGGACCATCGGTGGTGGTTTTAAAAGTAAATCAATCTGGACCGTCGGTGGTGGCTTTAAAAGTAAATCAATCTGGACCGTCGGTGGTGATTTTAAAAGTAAATCAATTTGGACCATTAGTTGTGGTTTTAATAGTAATCAATAAAGAAAAGAGTATTCTGCTACTTCACTATTGTAGTATCCAACCTTCTACTAAGGTAAGGGGTATTATTTTTTTCGTATTTATAAGGAATACTATTTTTTCGTATTCATCCTTTAATATGTCGGAATAACCTGTCTACGCGGATTACGTACCTTATGATAGGTGAAAATCCATTTGCAGTTTCGTATGTTATTTCTTTTCATATTATTAAATCTAAACTTACTATGGTAAGTATTGCTTCTATAATCCTTAAAATTAGTAGAATATGCTTGAGTTTTGCGCTTCATCCGGTATCATTTTATTGGAATATTGATATAAACTTTCTTATTAAATATCAATATTTTCACCCAGGGTACTATTTACGGGTTACTATTTACCTAGTTACTATTCACTATAATATTATTCACTCAGGTATTCGGGGTACTTTTCATGACGGAGTACTATTCATTTTTGATACATGGATATTATTCTTGAATTTTACTCCACAAAGTAGTATCATGTTGACAATTTGGACATTATTGAATTCTTTATAAATTAAGTTATAAATCTTTAAAAATTTATCATTTGCTTTCTTTTAATTGAATTCTTATATCATTGTCATCATCCTCATCCTTATATTGTGATGAAAGTCATCTTTGGCTTACGTGCATAGATGGACTGTTGATTGGTATGATTATGACCAGGGATAATTTGGTATGATCATGACCATTGATGATTACACGAATATTCTTGGCTCGTAGTGCAAAAATAATTTGTGGACGTGATACTAATGAATATCCTTAGCTCGTAGTGCAGGGATGATTCGATGATGTGATTTATTTATTAAGTTAATGATAAACTTTTTAAAGCATAGAAGATAGTAGATATCATGCTCTACTTGACTCTTCTAATGGATTGCTTGTTCCGCTGCAGTTCAACTTGTTGTCTATTATATTCTATCAGTTTAACATTATTGAAGGCTAATGATAATATTTCTTATCAGTTAAACTTATTTTGCAATATCTTAGTCATAAAATTTCTTACTAGGCTAGTTGAGCTCACCCTTTTACTTCCATTGTTCTCTTCAGGAAATGGGAACGTAGCCGGAACTAGTGGGGAAACAGAGTGATGGTCCGAGATGGTGTTATATTAGTCCTCACTATTCTATAAAATAGTGTGATAATAAATGTAATGAGGACTCCATTTGAGTTTGGATATTGTCTAGAAGACAATATTCGTGTAAAAACTCTCAGCTAATGTTGTATAATTAAGTTTGTATTTGTATTCAGTACCATGTATTTGGCTACCCAAGATGGGTGATGTATACCTATTTTGGGGCGTCACAATTTTCGTTCAATATTCGTAAGGAATACATTTTCGTTCAATATTCGTAAGGGATATTGTCTTCGTTCAATATTCGTAAGGAATATTATTTTCGTTCAATATTTGTAAGAGATATTATTTTTGTTCAATATTCGTAAGAAATAATATTTTCTTCCATACCCTGTAGTATGTGAGTAATATTATTTCATTTCGTATTCCTAATTCTACACTCATGTTGATAACGATTGCTTCTATACTCCTTGAAATTAGTAGAATATCCTTGAAATTTGCGCTTCATTGAGTATCTTTTCACGTGAATATTTTTCTAAAAATTCTTGTTAAATTTTAATCTTTTCATGTCGGGGTACTATTCACGAAGTACTATTCACTTAGGTACTATTTACCCAGGGTACTATTCACAACAAAAAATGATTTCTTTTCTGTCCAAATTATTTTTACATGAATATTATTCTTGAATTTTACTCCACAAAGCAGTTATCATGTTGACAATTTGGAAATTCTTAAACTTAGGATATATTGAATTATGAATCTTTAATATTTATCCTTGACCTCGTTTGATTGAATTCTTATATCATTGTCATCATCCTCATGCTTATTTGTGATGAAAGTCATCTTTGGCCTGTAGTGCATAGATGGACTGTTGATTGGTATGATTATGATCAGAAATTATGTATCGGTATAATCATGACCTATAATGTTACAAATGATGTGGTAAAAGTCCTCATTAGCCCGTAGTGCATTGATGGATAGTTGTTGGTATGATTATGACCATTGGTGATAATAACGAATATCCTTGGCCTATAGTGTAGTGATAATTCGTGGATGTGATAATAATGAATATCCTTGGCCCGTAGTGCATGGATAATTCAGTGATGTGGATTATTTATTGATCTGTGTTACAACAATAAAATATGGATGATGAACTTTTAAATCGTAGAAGATAGTAGATATCATGCTCTAATTGACTCTTCTAATGGATTGCTTATTCCGCTGCAGTTAAACTTGTTTATCATTGTATTCTATCGGTTAACCTTTATGTTGAAGGCTAATGATAATTTATTCTACATTATCTTAGTCATAATATTCTTTACTGGTCTAGTTGAGCTCACCCTTTACTTTCATTGTTCTCTTCAGGAAATCAGAATATTGTGATGCCCCCAAAATAGGTATACATCACCTATTTTGAGTCGTCAAATACATGGTACAGAAATCAAATACAAACTTCATTTATATAATTCGACAAAATATAGCTGAGAGATTTAACACGAATATTGTCTCGTAGATAATATCCAAACTCAAATAGAGTCCTCATTATAATTATTATCACACTATTTTATAAAATAGTGAGGACTACTATAGCCACCATCTCGGACCATCACTCCATTTTTCGACTAGTTCCAACTATATTCTCATTTTCTAAAGAGAACAATGAAAGCAAAGGGTGAGCTCAACTAGCCCAATAAAGAATTTTATGACTAAGATAATGCAGAATAAAATTATAGTTAGCCTTCAACAGTGTTAAACTGATAGAATACAATAGACAATAAGTTTAACTGCAACGGAACAACAATCCATTAGAAAAGTCAAGTAAAGCATGATATCTACTATCTTCTATGATTTAAAAGTTTATCATCAGTTTTATCGCTGAGACTCAACTCAATAAATAATCCACATCACTGAATTATCCATGCACTACGGGCCAAGGATATTCATTATTATCACCAATGGTCATGATTATACCGATACATAGTCATAATCATACCAATCAACAATCCATCTATGCATTACGGGCCAAAGATGACTTTTATCACAATAAAAGCACGATGATGATGACAATGATATAACCATCAATCAAACGAAATCAAGGATAAATATTAAAGATTTTAATTTATCCAAAGTTTAAAAATGTCCAAATTGACAACATGACAACTGCTTTATGGAGTAAAATTCAAGAATAATATTCATGCATCAAAAATAATTTGGACAGAAAAGGAATCAATTTTCCAGGTGAATAGTACCCGCCTGAATAGTACCTGTAGACACTCGAAATTTTGCATTCCTGTTACTAACCTTGCAGGAGGGCAGGCTCGTCTTCCAGAGATAACCTTAGAGGTCAAATCAGTTCAAGTTCGGGAGACAACCCCGGGATACTCAGTCATTTCCATCTCAGAGACAACCCCGAGATATTTAGTTCCAGTCCCGGAGATAACCCCGGGTATTTCAGTTTTAACCTCGGAGACAACCCCGAGAAATGTAGTTCCAGTTCCGGAGATAACACCGGAGAAGGCAGTTCCATCTTGGAGACAACCCCGAGACATTTAGTTCCAGTCCCAGAGACAACGTCCCGAGGAATGCAGTTGCAGTTCTGGAGATAACCTCGGAAATGGTTGTTTCTACCTAGCAATCAGCTTCAACCTCAAAGATAACCCCGAGGCATTCAGTTCCAAACCCGGAGACAACCCCGGGAGGTCAGGCACACCTCAGAGACAACCTTGAGGATAGTCAGCACTTGTAGCAGCCCAATCTCAGAGATAACCCTGAACAACGACTGCTAAATCAGCCTAAATCGGAGATAACCCCGGTTAGGGGCAAGATCGTTATTTTTCCACCTTGATCCCATATTAGCACCATCTCAACAACATTTCAACATACATTCTACATAGCAGTGTCTTACAAGAACCATAGCTCCAATCCCGAGTGACTACTACACAAGATATCACACCGGATAGAATTTGAAGCTTGAAGACCTGGGCTTGGTCCCATCTTCTTGACTTTGTATAACTTCTAATCCCATGTCATTGTGTAGGTCTTTACAACAGCACTCTGAAAAGGTCTTATACACCTCAATCGGATGCCCAGATTGAAGTTTTGAAAGTTCGAGCGAAGAACGTGTTGCATGTGTGAACGTACTTCGAGATGGCAAGACCCGCGGAGCCCGGGGTACCCCGGTTAGCCGCAGGTGCACCTGCGGCTCCCCCCTCTATAAATAGAGGGCTTGGGGTGGCCATTTTTCATAGAGAAAAGGCGAGGAAGCCCTGTCCATTTTGCTATGTACACAATATAAACTGAGTGCTTTCTCATTTTAAACACTTGTGAGCTTGTATTATGTCATATTTTATCGGTGGAAACCGAGTGTTCATTCATTTAAAGCCATTTGAAGTCTTCTTGGTAGCCCACTATAAGACTTCTTATATTTCTTAAAGCCTTTCTCCACTACTATGCACACACCGTTCTTCACGTTGAGAGTCGTGTTGCGTGTGTGTATGCCTGGACTTCAGTCCATGGTTTTTTATTTCTTTATATATATATATATATATTTATATTTATATACATGGACTAACATCATCGAATTATGGCTCGATTGAGCCTGGATTCACATCCGGAATGTTTATTGCTTTTATATATACACTTATATATAAACTGTTGTCGAACTCTGTTCGATGAGCCTGGATTTTATATCCTCAGGGCGTTTATCGCTTATATATATATATATATATATATATATATATATATATATATATATATACTTATAGATATTATTACCATCAAACTCTATTTGATTGAGCCTAGGTTTTATATCCGATGCGTTTACTGCCTTTATATATATATATATATATATATATATATATTTGTCAGGCCTGGAGTTTACTTCGTGACCTTTTACTGCTTTATTTACATTTAATCCCGCCTGGAGTTTACTTCGTGGCGGTTGATCATCTTTACTGCTTTATTTACGTTTAATCCCGCCTGGAGTTTACTTCGTGGTGGTTGATTGTTTATATATATATATATTTACCAATTTTATATATTTACATTTCCAATCCTCTATGAAGTTCGCTTCATGGTTGTTGATCGTCTCTATATATATATTTACATCTTTTATATATTTACATTTCCAATCCCCCATGAAGTTTACTTCGTGGTGGTCGATCGTTCATATATATATTTACAGCTTTTATATATCTAACTACTTACAACTTTCATATAAACTGCGGCATCATGTGAGCCTAGGAATTATGTGATCACATATTCAGTCTCCTGAATCTAGATTCGGTTCCCGTGATGGACATTTTCAGCTATAATCGGCTTGTCAATTATTCATGGTGTTTGAATTTCCTTAGATGACTCTTATGCCTATAAGGAGTTCGGCCCTGCTTTGTACATTATTTTCTCGAAGATGCTTCGCATCTCGAAAATAAAAACAATCAAGCCGAACATATAATAAAATGGAAGTATTAAAGGCCTCAATTACTATTGAGCATAAGGGTTTGAAAAAACCTCTTTTACAAAACATCACTGCTATATCTTGTTAAAATTAAACTTTTATACAAAATTTAAACCCTTTGTATATAGGTGCGAACGAGGCATAGCACTACTTCCAGATAATTACACATTGACCCACACACACACGCACGTGATAACACGAATGTCGGGGGATGCCTAACACATTCCCTCCGCATAATCAATCCCCGGACCCTAACGAATCTCGGTTTCACAGACCAGTTTAGCAGTGTCACATCACTTGGTCAATGTGCAAACCTTTTCTCGATTGAGTTGGTGAAACCATTTAAAAATACCAACTGGCGACTCTTACAGTCCAATCGTTGACATATACATGTCGGACCTTTTCACAACTTATTTTTTCAAATAAATCTCACCTAACATGAGAACACCAAAAGACAAGAACATAAAATTGACAAATAAAAATCCCAACGTCGACAGGTGGCGACTCTGTCGGGGACCTTCCAGTAAGAGGGTTAAGCCGCTATTATAAACTTTTCAAAACTGTTATATGCTTGTATGTGGATGTTGCATTTACATTTGAATGGATGTGTACAAATGCATTTACTTACTACACTTAGTGCTTCGGACATGTCATCATTTCCATACGGTGAGACACGTTGTATGTGAATGTATGTTGTGTGGTCCCTCCACTAGGAGGCTATCCTGTCAGTGTTTGATTACTGAACTCGTAGGGAGACTAATTCTAGTGAGGCTCAGGAAAGGCACCACCCAGAATCTGTGACGCCCCCAAATTCAGGTACTTGAAACCCGAACTCGGTGCTTCACGGTACCATTTCTATGAGCGGAATAATACTAATAATAATAACAATAATATAAATACCAAACTTAATTTACATATATCAGAGTCTCAATCCTAGGTACGCGACCTTTAAACATTCATTACAATACATGATAGATAATATATATCATCCTTAATAAAGTCTAGTTATTACATAGGATAACATAAAACTCATTCAACAACCTTTCCTTTTCCCTTGTTCTTAGCAGAGCCTTCAGGTTGTTCACACTTGGCTGAAAACATTTAAATTTAAGCAAGGATGAGCATTTGAGTGCCCAACAAGTAATGGCAATAATAAATATTAGCTGAAAGAAGTAAATGTTTTCTTTATACGGCACTTCTACAACGAATCAACAGTTGTGAAGTAAGCTGAACCAATAATAACAATATATTAATTCTATATCAAAATTTTGAAACTACGTACTGACTATAACTGGAGATTAGTCGACAGACTATGAACAATGTTTTTTATTTTTGAAAAGGTTAAACAGAACTTCATCTGCAAACCATCATAACTTACAGGCACGGGGGGTGATCAGCCCATTATGCCCTGTATTGATCAATACTACATGCAAGAATGATATTATCGTTCATCTTATCTGCCTTTGGCGCACAAAAGTTTTCCCATGTACAGGATGTTCATACTTAGTCGGGAATTCAAACCAAAATAATTTGGTCGGATAATAATAAAGTTCTATCTTGTTCAACAATATTTTTAAGCTTTTGTCTAGCCTGATCAAATAGCTTAGACAGCTTTTAAGTCAACGTATACATAACAGAAATTGATAAGTATGTATCAACATGTGATTAAATACAATGATTATCCAAGTGAGGACAATTGTATAACCATATTTAGAAATTAACGAACAGAATAAATATCTGAATTATACAATAATACTGTACTGATAAATAATGATAGGATACATAATCGATAACAATAGAGTTAATATTTTGGCACAATGATAATATAATTCTGAAACTTTCTTACTTATGTCCATTGCATAAAGTAAATGCAAAGGTAGGATACTTGCACGGTTTCTTTGCACATACGATTCTGTGACTTAGTTTTATCTTTTATACCGAGACCTATCATTATTAAGATCATTCTATCTATTAAAATAACATATCATAACATATAGTACTGTTATTTGCAGTCAGAACATAACCTAATCACATTGTCACATACGTTTAGAAATCATTGGATCACAAAAAAACACGTATCTTATTCAGTTATCTAAGTCCAGGTCAATTTCTAAAATATTTCGGTGTACCGACGACTTTATCGGATAATTATCTAGTCTAAGACTCTATCTTGTAGTTCAATAACTGTAAATATCAGTCATATTATTTTTAATTGACTTATAATAATTTTTAAATAATTATTTTAATTTATCATGATTTTTCAAACACTGAAATCATTATTAAATGATTTAAATATTATATAATTTTATTATCATTAATATGTAATTAATATTAAACTATTAATGAAACTATTGCCAAAATATTAAAGTTATTTATAATAACTCAAAATATTTTTAAAGTATTAATATTACCCTTAAATTATTTTTTAAAACATTTAAAATCATTTATAAATAATTACCATTAATATTTAAATATTAATGTATTGTTTATCCAAATATTAAAAGTCATTAATTATAACTTAAAATATTTTTAATTCATTTATATCCTTTTAAATGATTTTTAAATTAATAAAATCATTTTAAAACTATTTATTTAATATAATTAATAAATTAATCTAATATCATTAATATTAAATTATTAATAAAATTATCCTTTAAATATTGAAAGTTATATTTTATAACTTCAAATAATTTAAAACACTTTATTTTATTTAAAATGATTTTTATAATATTAAAATCATTTTTAATTTATTTAATATAATTATTAAATAAATCTAAATATCATTAATATTAAATAATTAATGAAATTCACCTTTAAATATTAAAAGTTATATTATATAACTTAACATATTTTTAAATACCTTATTATCATTTAAAATGATTTTTAATATAATAAAATCATTCTTAATTAATTTATTTAATGCATTTAATAAATAACTTAATTATCATTAATATTAATTTATGAACGAAATTCATCACAAAATATTAAAAGTCATTAAAATAACTTAAAATATTTTCTTATAACATAATATAATTTTTAAATGATTTTTCAAGTATTAAAATCATTTTTAAATAATTTATTTAATATTATAATTAAATAAATTAAATACCATTAATATTCCAAAAATATAAAATATTAATGAAATATATTCAAATTTTTTAAAAACTAATTTTTTAGGCTTTAAAATAATTTTTAGCAATTTATTATGTATTTTTCATATTTAAAAACTAATTTTTTTTAATTATTTATTAAAAATAATAATTTTATAAATAAAGTGTTGCTAAAGACTGCCTATAGCGACAGAACCGTCGCTATAGGTGTTCTTTATGTTCTTGATGAAACCCAGATCTTCATAGACACTGAACGAGGGACCACGTTTGACCATCAATTAATCTGTGTATAGTGTGTTTCTGGGAATGTTGTTAGTCAGATCTTGTAGTACTGTTGTACCACTACAAGATACAACAACAAACACAGTCAAAACATGCATCAAATGCAAGATCTAAGCTCAAGAATAAGCTGTCAGAGCTGTTCTTCATTTTCTGGGTTACCTAGAAATGAAGAACAGTTCGACTGTTCATATTTGGGCTTCTACAACTTGCTTTTCATGAAATGTTTTAGTGATCTATTGATTTCAGGTTGTAGCCAGCATGTACCTTAAGAGATCTATTACAAAACATCAACAAAACAACAACATAATCAACAGATCCGGACCGGTCAAACCATGTCAGAATACATGATCATACGTTTTCTGGGTTACCCAGAAAACGTATTTCGTGTTCATCCTTCTTGTTTTGACCGTCCATGAAATCTAACCTGCATGATATTTAGATGATCTAAAACCTTGAATAACCAGTCCATGTACCATTACATTCCAGATACAACATCAAGAACAAAACAACTAACACACGAAAGATCTAAAGTCACAAAATTATTGTCAGAGTGTTCTGGGTAACTTCTGGGTTACCTATATTTTGTTTGGTCATGGTCGGTAACCCGACTTTGACCAGGAATAACTTTTAATCCATGCATGATTTGGTCCTGATTCAAGCTTCAGAACAAAGATCTCATGATATACTACAACTTTAAACATTTAAACAGCTAAAAATATAAACAAGATGAGATCTAGATGGTCTGACATTCGTTGTCAGAAGTCAAAAACAAAAATTTCCAAATTTTGTAAAACATCAAATCCGAGCCTCTAGATGTTATGGATCTAACATCTAGCAATCCAGATCAATTAATAACACTATATTCAACATGTTTAACACAAAAAAGTAACATCTAACACATCATCAAAGGTCAGATTCTAAATTAGGGTTTTATACCTTGATGATCAATTTCTGATTCTTGGCTACTATTTTTGTGACGGCCCCAGAATAGGTATACATCACCTATTCTGAGTCGCCAAATACATGGTACAGAAATAACTACAACTTTATTAATACAATTGTCGTGCAAAATACGACAACACATAAACTGTGAGTTTAAATACAAATATTGTCTTCTAGACAATATCCACACTCAAATAAAGTCCTCATTACAACTATTGATATACTATTTTACAAAATAGTGAGGACTACTATAACAACAGCTATGGAACATCACTCCACACCCCGACTACTCCCCGCTATATTCTCGCTTCCTGAGAAGAAAAATGGAACAAAAAGGAAAAGGGTGAGCTCAACTAGCCCAGTAAAGAACATTATGACTAAGATAATATAGAACAAATTATCATTAGTCCTCAACAGGGAAAAATCTGATAGAATATAATAGACGACAAGTTTCAAATCAATATTCACAGCGAAAATAACAATTCATTAGAAGAGTTAAGTAGAGAATGAAATATACTAAAATCTATGAAATTAAAAGTCCATCATCAATATTTTATCTCTGTAACATAAATTAATATTCATCTTTGCACTACAGGCCAAAGATATTCATCAGTTGGTCATGTTCATCTCAACACCTGTTCATCTTTGCATTACGGGCCAAAGATATTCATCAGAAAATCATTCATCTTTGCACTACAGGCCAAAGATATTCAGTAATATCATCATTTAGAACTGAGGATGATGAAAAATATTTTTAAAGAATCGAATCCAGTGAAACAAAAGAACAATTTTTAAGGATTCGTACTTCAAACAATCCAAGTTCAAAAATACTTCATAAATAACCATAGTGAAGTAAAATTCAAGAATGAAGACTAAAACATGGATACATTCAAAGCTAGTATCTATAATAGATATCTTGGACAAAAAAAATGAAAATTTAATTTTTCTATGAATAGTGTCGTATCGTGAATAAACCGTATACGTGAATAGTGCCGTATACATGAATAGTAACCCCGACATTAAAAGATAAGAATTTCACAAGAAAAATCTTTCCAATATTCCGGTATAATGATATTGAAAGAAATAATATCATTTATAAAAAAATAACATCCCTTACCTCGAAAGAATAGTATTACATTCGGAATATCAAATATAACTTAAGGAACTTCAGAACTTGTATAACAACACTCAAAGTATCAAAATACTCACAAGAATACACTCGATAATATAGAGAGAGAACATTTCAGTTTCTGGTGTGATTTTCAATTCTAACCTAAGCACCCTATTTATAGGAAAATGCTTAGAACACCAAAGTAGAAAATTTAATAAAATATTAATATATTTTTTAAAATTTCCTACGCACACTTCTTTTGATCCAAAACATCAGCCACCAAGTGGGGTCCACCTCACCAAAATAAAAAAAAATGTTTTTCCTAAAAAAAATATTTAAAACTTCAAAAATCAATTATTTCGGAACTTCAATAATTCATAATAAATAGCCCTTTTATCAGAAAAATTCAAATCTTACAAATCAAATGGTGCTCATTAATCAAATCAACCCTTACTATTTCAAAATAATAAATAGAGAAAATTCAATTTCATTTATAATAAGTTGGGGTCTTACAATTTTTGCTATGGGTGTTAGTGGGGCTTAGTTTGGGACTGGTCTAGCAATAAATTTCGGAGGTGTGGAGCTGAGAGGGTTTTGGTTGAGTGTGATGAACAAATGGGCTTAAAAATGATTTTTCTCTCTCCAATTCTATATATATAATGTAAATGCAATGCATGTATCTGATGTTGCTGTCAATAATTGGCTGATTTGTATAGATTTTTAATACATTGGAAAGTCAAGGGTTGTTCAACCACTAAAGGTTTGGCAAGTTATACAAGTTTCCTACTAAATAATTCAAAAAGGGTATTATGGTCAATTTGATCCCAATTTTAATGGCATTCTTGACAATCTAATCCAACCCTTAGGGTTTAACCCTAAGGCTTTAGAATTTTAGTTTCTAGGATTTCCATTTAGGGTTAAAAATAAACATTTTAGTTTCTAAATTATAAATTAGGGTTTCTAAATTAATTTAGGTTTCCTAGTTACATTAGGTTATGTAATTACTTTAGACATGAACATTAGGGTTTAAAGTCCACTAAATAGCATTAAGCTTTATCATTTAGCGATTAGGGTTCCTCATTTAGTAATTAATGTTTTAAATTGGAAATTAGGGTTTCTAATTTACAATTAGGGTTTTTAGTCAATAATTAGGGTTTCTAATTTCCTTGGGTTTCCAAATTACTTAAATTATAATTCTAACACTTATTATAATCACATTAATACAATTTTTAACTGATCTTAACTTTGGTTTGAGTTTCAAATCACAGTACCACTATGTTTTCAAATACTTCACCATAATTGACCTACCATTATCAATACGTACATACAGTACATATTTATAGCATTGAAATATAATTAATATAATACTAATATTCTCTTTCCTTATTGTAAATTTAGAATTAGGGTTTGGATTCCATATCTCGATTTATCTTGCATAAATAGCATTATTAATTAAGTTAAAATAGTTAACTTAACTAATGCAAATAAATTCACATTATAGAATAAAATAATTATTATAATAATTCTATAATCATTTTATATATTATTTAAATAATATATAATCATATTTTCATGGAAAATAATTAATAAAAAAATATTTTTACTATAAAATTAATTATTATAAGAATATAATTTATAATGATCAATAATTTTAAAATAAAATTATTTGTAATTATTCATGTAATAAATATATTTTATTTATCACATAAATAAATACGCCTTGACTTATATATATTCCCCACATTTATTTTAATAAATAAATAAATAAATTTATACGCAAAATTTCTGATTTAATTATATAGAAAATATCGGGTTATTACAGATTCGCTCTAGTTGAAAGACCGGATTAATTTCTCGTTAAGTAAATTGCGATGATCTAGAAACCTTCATGCCAAAAAGCCGCGAGAGTAACCTAAGATAGGTCAGCCTCTGATAAACCAAACGCGGAGGGAAGTCTATTCATACTTTCCCATTTCAATTACTCGTAAATTTAATTACTTGCAATTTCATTCCATGTTCAATCTCAATATAATGGAAAATATGAAGGAATATGTGTACATGCATATTAAAACTTGACATGTTATACTGTCTTATAAACAACTAACATCCATTGTGCAGGATAATACTCCTAAAACGGATATATCACATAACATGTAAACATTTATACATTCCCTAAGACTAAACTACGAAAGTTTTTGTAGGGAAACAATTGGTCCTGTTACCCGTTCAAAGTCCAAAAAGGCAAAAAGCCTACAACCAAGCATGGCTTTATCTGACCAGTCTAGTCCTTCTCCTATCTCTCGCGAGGAGTTTGAAGGATTAAGCAAATAAATTATAGATTTGACTGTTATGCTCAAAGAATTACACCAGTCTACTCAGGGTCCATGAATACCCATACATACAGAATCCTCTGCACAGGAAGAACCCAAGGTCCGGACAAAGAAGCTCACATACTTGAGTCTCAGTTGGACAAAACCAAAAAAATCCCTGAAATCACCCATCTTAAAGAGGATCCAAACACCAGTGATATCAGGAAGAAAGTCCTACAAATAGAAGAGACCATTCGGTCTATCAAAAGGATTGGAGCACATGAGAGTGTTTCATATGCTGACCTTTGTATATTCCCTGGTGTTCATTATCTAGAGAAGTTCAAGACTCCTGACTTTAAAAAGTATGATGGGTTAGGGGATCCTTACACACATTTGAAAGTATTTATTGGAGAACTCAGATCTTTTACAGAAGATGAAAAGCTCAGAATGTAGCTGTTTCAAAAGAGTCTAACTGGAGAAGCCAGATCATGGTATAACAGATTAGATAACTCTAAGATCCATAGCTAGGAGGAACTAGCTCATGCCTTCCTCAGTCAGTACAATTTACAGTCTCAGATGGCTTCAGACCGGTACCAAATTATCATAGTTAAGAAACAAGCCAATGAGTCTTTCAGGGAGTATGCTCAAAGGTGGAGGCGCCTTGTTGCTCAAGCTATTCACTCTATGACTGAGTTTGAGATGGTGATGACATTCATAGACAAACAAGAAGCTCCCTTCTATGAGAGAGTTTAAGTTGGCATAGATAAGCCATTTTCTAAAATGATCAAACATGGAGAGATGGCTGAGATGGGATTGAAGTCAGGAAAGATTCAAGACATTACCGCTCTGAAAGCTGTTGCTGAGCACATCCACTCCGGAAGTTATGGAAACAACCCCCGGAGGGTCCATAAGAAAAAAGAGGAGGATGTTTCCTTAATACTATAAGGACAAAAAGGCAGTCAGAACATGCCTATTCAAAGGAGAAACTACTCCCCTTTTCAAGCACAGTCTTCAAACCCTCCATTGCCCAAAAGTGGAGAAGTTCGACGCACTCGAGTGTTCACACCCTTAGGGGACTCACTCAAGAACATTCTCAATCTTCTGACAACTCAGAAGAAAATTACCCATCTTCTTCCACCAGCCAACCCGAATGGGAAGGGTTTCAATGCTAATCGGAAGTGTGCTTATCATACTGGAGCTCCAGGACATGATACTCACGATTGCTGGGCTTTGAAGCATAAGATCCAAGATTTGATTGATAACAGTGAGATCATGGTAACTAAACCCAACCAACCTCATGTGCAAGACAACCCTCTTCCTCAACACAAAGAAGATGAGGTTAATATAATTAATTAGAGAAGTGGACAGAGTTCCAATTACGGTGGTGAATGTAAGACCCCAACTTTTATGAATAAAGAAGAATTTTTCCTATAAATATCATTTTTGAATATTAAAGGTGTGAAATTGTTATAATGTTATAGTTGTGGATAATATTTATAAATTTTTGCAAAGTAAGAAAGTTATAAAATATTCGATTGGTCGGGGAATATTCGTTTTAATAGGGAATATTCTTATGACGGCACAATCATTGGTGGACCCCACAACAGAATTATTATCGGAATGAGAAAACGACAGAAATATCTTTTTATATAAATAACGGCAAAAGTTTTACCATTAACTATTGAAATACCCGGTGTTAAAAGTATAGTAATACGTGTGGTTGCATAGTAGTACACGGTATTGATTATTGTTGCTTGCATAAGAAGTCACTCAGTTATATTCAATTATTGCTACAGTAATTGCTGCATAGTATCTCATGTTATTTGATTTAATTATTGTCGATATTTTATATATTATTAAATCAATAATTGAGATGATACAGTTATTCATATTATTATTTGTAATATTGACGATGTCTAGAAAGTTCTGTCGATGAGTGGTTTGGTCACCTAATTACATGCCAATAGGGAGAAATCCTTATCAGAAAGCCCATCTTTCCTGGGAACGATCTGGTTGTTAAATATTGCAAATTATAATAATGATGATAAATATTGTTAAAAATATTGGGGTGATTTTTATGAAGTATTTGATGTAAATTTTGCTTATTATCTGGACCCCCACTTATTCAATTTTCAAAATAGTGTGTGTTGTGAGTATGATAATATATATATATATATATATATATATATATATATAAAATTGCCGTTGAATTGAGGGAGTACATATAATATATGTAAATAAGTTGCGTTTGAAGTTTTTTTCCTTTCGCCCGTGATTCTGAAAATTATTTTGTCCGAAATTATTGTGCGTCCGTGATTTTCTAAATTCAAATAGTATCCTTCTATTCTCCTATAAATAGGATTCTTAGTTAGAATTGAAAATCACACCAGAATCAGAGAATTCTTCTTCTATAATATTAAGTGTATTTCTTTAGAGTTTATGGAAACTTTGAGCGTAGAAAACAATATAAGTTTTCTTCAAGAATATCTCCGCTCTACCAGTTGGAATACTCTTCCTTTTAAGGTAAGGGATATTATTTTTGTTCAATATTCATATGAAATAATATTTTCTTCCATACTCTGTAGTATGTAAGTAATATTATTTTGTTTCAGATTTCGAATTCTACACTCATTTGGTTAAAGTTTTGGCTTCTATACTCCATGAAATTAGTAGAATATCCTTGATATTTGCGCTTCATCCATTATCTTTTCATGAAAATATTATTCTGAGCATTCTTGATATGTTTTAAAATTTTCATACTGGAGTACTATTCACGGTGTTACTATTCTCGAAGTACTATTCACGGGGTACTATTCACTCAGTTACTATTCACCCGGGGTACTATTCATCACAAAAATTGAATTCTTTTCGATCCAAATCATTTTTGATACAATATTATTCTTGAATTTTACTCCACAAAGTGGTATCATGTTGACAATTTGGACATTATTGAATTCTGGATAAATTAAATTATAAATCTTTAAAAATTTATCCTTCGCTTTCTTTTAATTAAATTCTTCTATCATTGTCATCATTCTCATGCTTATATTATTATGAAAGTCATCTTTGGCCCGTAGTGCATAGATGGTCTTGGTATGATTATGATCAGGGATTATTCGGTATAATCATGACTGTAATGTTACAAATGATGTGGTAAAAGTCCTCATTGGCCCGTAGTGCATTGATGAACAGTTGTTGGCATGATCATGACCATTGGTGAAAATACGAACATCCTTGGCCCGTAGTGCATGGATAATTCATGGTCGTGATACTAATGAATATCCTTGGCCGTAGTGTAGGGATGATTCGATGATGTGGATTATTTGCTAAGCTGATTCTCAGCGATAAAATTGATGATAAACTTTTTAAATCATAGAAGATAGTAGATATCATGCTCTACTTGACTCTTCTAATGGATTGCTTGTTCCACTGCAGTTAAACTTGATGTTTATTGTATTTTATCAGTTTAACACTATTGAAGGCTAACAATAATTTATTCTGCATTATCTTAGTCATAATATGTCTTACTGGGCTAGTTGAGCTCACCTTTTGCTTTCATTGTTCTCTTCAGGAAATGAGAACATAGCCGAGACTAGTCGGGGAATGAAGTGATGGTCCGAGATGGTGCATTAGTAGTCCTCACTATTTTGTGAAATAGTGTGTTAATAATTGTAATAATATTAAATTTGAGTTTGGATATTATATAGAAGACAATATTTGTATTAAAACTCACAACTTATGTTTTGTCGTACTTTACACGACAGTTGTATAATTAAGTTGTATTTGAATTCTGTACCATGTATTTGGCGACTCAGAATGGGTGATGTATACCTATTTTGGGGGCGTCACAGTTGGTATCAAAGCTTAAGGATATGATCCCTGGCTGAGATGTGAGACTAGAACTCAGAGGGGAGAGACAGGTAATTCCTTCGCTAGTATGACCTACCTAAGTTTATTTGTTATTTAATTGGTAGGTCAGAATATAGGGATAATATATTGCATGTCAATTAACCTTTGTTTTGTGGCAGTATTTGAAAATGACATCCGAGAATGTTGAGAATAACAATGGAGCACATGAGACCGTTGAATCACCAACGATCAATAACTAGGAAAATGTGCATCAAGAAGGCAACAATCCTTATGCAAACAAAAACACCGACCAAATGATGAACAACAAAATGTTTAGGAGCTTTCTACAATTCGTGCAACATCAAGCAAGAGAACCTTCTATTCAAAATGCAGGTGGAAACACTGACAACTCTCGGATGGTCACCGCTAATCAGTTCAAGGAGCTGGGACCACCAAAGTTTTTGGGAGAGCCAAAACCACTTAAGGCGGAGACGTGGATAAAGCATATCACCAAGACATTTGATGTCTTGGGATGATCTGAGGAGCAAATGGTTCCCTTTGCCACTTTCATGTTGTGAGGAGAGGCAGATTATTGGTGGGAATCTGTAAAGCGTACTAAGCCTCCCGCACTGAAGATGTCTTGGGAGAAGTTCCAAGAACTGTTCAACGACAAGTACTTTCCCGAAAGTATTCATCACATGGATATGAAGCTAAGTTTGCTGAGTTATCCTAGTTTGCGTCCCACCTAGTTGATAATGAGGAGAGAATAACGCAGATGTTTCTAAGAGATTTGAAACCCGAGATACGACAATACCTCATTTCTCACAAACTTTGTTTGTATTTAGATATTGTAAATAGGGCTCAGTTATTGGAGCACGATAATGAGTCAACCCAACCAAGAGAGAGTAGCAGACAAAATGATAATACTAGTGGTAGAAGTCATCGAAGCGGTGACAACAAACGAGGAGGGAATCAACATGCCAGAAATGGTAACCACTTCAGTGGTAATCATGGCCAAGATAATAAAAGTGGACATTTTAAGAAAAGGAGATTCAACAATGATGGAAAGACGTCAGTACCAGTACCAGTTGTTAAGGAAGGAGAATGACCACCTGTCATATGCTTCAAATGAGGAGGGGAGGGACACATCAGTCCAAATTGCATGCAGCAGTCCAAAACGTGTTACAATTGTGGAAGAGAAGGTTACCTAGCTCGATTCTGTCGTGCAGGGAAGCCAAGTCCAGCTGGGACGGAGGCACCAAAGGTCATTCCAGAGAAGTCAAAACCAGTAGTTTAAGAGTGAGCGTTTGTCATGACCTCCCACAAAGAAAGGAACCCGAACGAGGTCATTACGGGTAAGCTAATCATAAACTCTAGCGAAGTCTATACCTTATTTGATACCGGTTTTACCCATTCTTTTATTTCTCCTACTTGCGCTCAACGTTTAAATTTAACTCCGGAGAAATTAGACTTTGACTTATGTGTTGAAACTCCGTTGGGTGAAACCTTTTTTTACATCCATTGTTTATAAGTCTTGTTTGATTCAAATTGGCACCCGCACGTTACTTGTCGATCTTATTTCTTTAAAAATACTTGCATTTGACGTAATTCTAGGGATTAATTGGTTAACTATTCATCATGCTAAAATTGAATATTTTCGTAAAGTTGTTAGCTTTCATATTCCTAACCAACCTATTATGTGAATTCAAGCGACCAAATCACTAAAGTCAATCACTGTCATATGAAGCCATAAAGCTATTCGTTTATTAAAAAATAGATGTCAAGCTTTCTTAGCCCATGTCACAGATTTAAACAAAAATACGTCAGATTTGAATGATATTTCCATTGTTAATAAATTTTCTGACGTATTCCTTGATGAACTTCCTGGCCTACACCCAGAGCGTGAAATTGAATTTTTTATCGACCTTGAACCCGGTACAAAACCCATTTTCAAAGCCCCATATCGAATGGCTCCTATTGAACTTCAGGAGTTAAAAACCCAACATCGGGAGTTGTTAGACATCGGTTTTATTCGTCCTAGTTTGTCTCCTTGGGGTGCTCCTGTTCTATTCGTGAAGAAGATATATGGAAGTATGCGGCTTTGTATTGATTATCGGGAGTTGAATCATGTCACCATCAAAAATAGGTACCCGTTGCCTCGTATTGATGACCTGTTTGACCAGTTGAAAGGCACCAATTTCTTTTCAAAGATTGATGTTCATTCCGGATATCATCAGTTGAAGATTAAAATTGATGACATTCCAAAGACTGCTTTCAGAACTTGGTACGGGCATTATGAATTCCTAGTCATATCCTTTGGATTGACTAATTCTCCTGCTGCATTCATAGATATGATGAACCGAGTATTCAAAGAATATTTGGATCATTTTGTGGTTGTCTTTATTGATGACATCCTTATTTACTCCAAAAGCCATGAAGATCATGAGCAACACTTGAGGCTGATACTCCAAAAGCTTCGTGAAAATAAGCTTTATGCCAAGTTAAAGAAATACGAGTTATGGCTTGAGAAAGTAGCATTCCTTGGGCACATGATATTAAATCATGGAATATCTATTGACCCAATAAAGATTAAAGCAATTCAAAGCTAGGAGCAACCTAAGTCAGTGACCAAAGTACGTAGCTTTTTGGGCTTAGCTGGTTATTATTGAAGATTCGTGGAAGGATTTTCTCGAATTGGTACTCCATTAACTCAGCTGACTCAAAAAGATACAAAATTCGGTTGGAGCAAGGAATGTGAAAAGGGTTTTCAAGAACTCAAGAGAAGACTCATTTCAGCACCTGTTTTGAGAATACCATTTAGTTCGGAGGGATTTGTCATCGATAGTGATGCTTCAGGCAGAGGGTTAGGATGTGTTATCATGTAACATGAGAAAGTCATAGCCTATGCCTCATGAAAACTAAAAGAATATGAGAGGAATTATCCTACTCATGATCTAGAGTTGGTAGTTGTCGTTTTTGTACTTAAAATTTAGAGGCATTACCTGTATGGGGAGAAAGTGGAGATCTATACGGATCATAAAAGCCTCAAATATTTCTTCACTCAAAAGGAACTCAACATGCGGCAGCGACGTTGGCTCGAGTTATTGAAAGATTAAGATCATACCATTCAATACCATCCTGGAAAAGCGAACATGGTAGCTGACGCATTGAGTAGAATATCTTATGCGGGTACGAGTGTGATATTGTCAACGCAAAGGCCCATTTTGTATGACTTGCAAAGGATGGAGATAGAGTTAAAGACTCCAGGGACCCACGTGATGATGTCAAATATAAGAGTATAACCGACTTTAATCGATAAAGTTAAAGTTGCTCTAGCTAAAGACCTGGAACTAATGCGTATGAGGAAGAAAGTACAAGAAGGTGCTATCCCGGAAGAAAGAATCGATGAAGAAGGAATAATACGAGTCAACTCTAGACTTTGTGTTCCTAACGAACCTGATTTAAAGTGTAAAATCATGATGGAGGCGCACAACACACCGTTTGCAATCTATCTTGGGAGTACCAAAATGTATCGTGATCTTTGACATACATTTTGGTGGAGCAATATGAAGAGAGAGATAGCTAAGTTTATCTTAAGGTGTTTAACTTGTCAACGAGTCAAGGCGGAGCATTAAGTGCCAAAAGATCCATCGCAACCACTTGTAATTCCAGAATGAAAGTGGGAGCACATTACCATGGACTTCGTTATCGGTCTTCCCAAGGTTTCTCAAGGCATAGATGCAATTTGGGTCATTGTTGATAGATTGACCAAGTCTGCTCATTTCTTACCTATACGAGAAACTTATTCACTTAAACGTCTTGCTCGTATGTACATAAATGAGATTGTAAGACTGCATGGTATGCCAGTATCCATAGTTTCTGATTGAGACCCAAGATTCACCTCACAATTTTGGGTTAGTTTGCAAAAAGCTATGGGCATGGATTTATGATTCTGTTCGCCATACCATCCTCAAACGGACGGGAAATCAGAGAGGACTATTCAAACTCTTGAAGATCTATTAAGACTTTGTGTCCTTGACTTCAAAGGAAGTTGGGACAAGTTCTTGCCATTAGTGGAATTCTCTTACAATAACAGTTATCAAGCAAGTATTGGCATGGCTCCATTCGAGGCATTATATGGACACAAGTGTCATTCTCCAATATATTGGGATAAGGTGGTTGAAGCAACGTTATTCGGACCAAAATTAGTACGCATGACAATGAAAAAGATTCAAATAATCCGGCAATGTATAAAAACCTCACAAGATCAACAAAAGAGTTATGTTGATCTTCATCGGAAGGACGTGGAATTCAATGTGGGAGAACATGTGTTGTTACGTGTTGCTCCATGGAAAGGAGTTACAAGATTTAGATAAGAGAGGAAAACTCAATCCTCGATTCATTGGCCCATTTGAAATCCCCGATCAAGTAGGAACTGTGGCCTATAGACTCGCCTTACCACCAAGTATGTCTCGTGTTCATAACGTTTTTTACATATCCATGTTACGTAAATATGTGGAAGACTCGAACCACATTATTGAGTTAGAACTCAACAAAATAGCGGAAGAATTAACGTATGAGGAGATACCTGTTAAAATCTTGGATAAGAAGGAACATATTCTATGCTCCAAGGTTATACCTCAAGTTAAAGTTTTGTGGAGAAACCACGATGTTGAGGAAATGACCTGGGAGTTAGAATCTGAAATGAAATCAAGGTATCGTAACCTCTTCGATATACCAGGTACGTACACTAATTTCGAAGGTGAAATTTCATAAGAAGGGGAGGTTGTAAGACTCCAACTTTTATGAATAAAGATGATTTTTTCCTATAAATATAATTTTTGAATATTAAAGGTGTAAAATTGTTATAATGTTATAGTTGTGGGTAATATATATAAATTTTTGCAAAGTAGGCAAGTTGTTATAAAATATTCGATTGGTCGGGGAATATTCGTACGACGACACAATCATTGGTGGACCCTACAACTGAATTATTGTCGGAATGAGAAAACGACAGAAATATCTTTTTATAAAACTGATGGCGAATGTTTTACCGTTAACTATTGAAATACCCGGTGTTAAATATACAATAATACGCGTGGTTTCATAGTAGCACACGGTATTAATTATTGATGCTTACGTGAGAAGTCACTCAGTTATATTCAATTATTGCTACAGTAATTGTTGCATAGTATCTCACGTTATTTGATTCAATTATTGTTGATATTTTATATATTATTAAATCAATAATTGAGATGATACAATTATTCATATTATTATTTGCAATATTGATGATGTCTATAAAGTTCTGTCGAGGAGAGGTTTGGTCACCTAATTGCGCGTCAATAGGGAGAAATCCTTATCGTAAAGCCTCTTCTTTCCTGGGAACGATCTAGTTGTTAAATATTGCGAATTATAATAATGATGATAAATTTTGTTAAAAATATTGGGGGGATTTTTATGAAGTATTTGATGTAAATTTTGCTTATTATTTGGACTCCCACTTACTCAATTTTCAAAATAGTGTGTGTTATAAGTATGATAATATATATATATATATATATATATATGATGAAAGTGACATTTGGGGGTGGGAGAATTATGTTAGTCATAGGGGGGGGGGACTAAAATGGTGTATATATATAATATATATAAGTTGCCATATGATTATATATATATATATATATATTATAATATAAATTGTCATTGAATTGAGGGAGTACATATAATATATGTAAATAAGTTGCGTCTGAAGTTTTTTTCCTTTCGCCCGTGATTCTGCAAATTATTTCGTTCGAAATTATTGTGCGTCCGTGATTTTCTAAATTCAAATAGTATCCTTCCATTCTTCTATAAATAGGATGTTTAGTTAGAATTGAAAATCACACCAGAATAAGAGAGTTCTTCTTCTATAATATTGAGCGTATTTCTTTAGAGTTTAAGGAAGCTTTGAGCGCAAAAAATAGTATAAGTTTTCTTCAAGAATATCTCCGCCCTACCAGTCGGAATACTCTTCTTTTTAAGGTAAGGGATATTATTTTTGTCCAGTATTGATATGAAATAATATTTTCTTCCATACTCTGTAGTATTTAAGTAATATTATTTCGTTTCAAATTTTGAATTCTACACTCATTTTGTTAAAATTTTGGCTTCTATACTCCATGAAATTAGTAGAATATCCATGATATTTGCTCTTCATCTAGTATCTTTTCATGGAAATATTATTCTGAGCATTCTTGATACGTTTTAATGTCGACGTCGAAAATTTTATTTGTCCCTATTCTGTTCTTGGTCTTTGGTGTTCTCATGTTAGGTGAGATTTGTTTAAAAAAATAAGTGAAAAAGGTCCGACATGTATATGTCGACGATTTGACTGTAAGAGTCGCCAGTTATTGTTTTTAACTGGTTGCACCAAGGCAACCGAGAAAAGGTTTGCATATTGAACCAGTGATGTGACACTGCTAAACGGGTATGTGAAATCGAGATTCATTTGGGTTCGGAGGGAAGGTGTTAGGCACCCCCCGACATCCGTGTTACCACGGTGTCCGCCACTTTTCAAGAAACTGTTATATGAATGTGTGTGTGTGTGTGTGTGTCAATATGTTGTTATTTGGAAGTAGTGCGAGGTCTCATTCGCACATATATACAAAGGGTTTGAATTTATATAAAAAATTAATTTTAAACAAGATATGGCAATGAGATTTTATAAAAGAGGTTTTTCAAACCCTGTGCTCAATAGTAATTGAGGCCTTTGATACTTCCATTTTATTATTAAATGTTCGGCTTGGTTGCTTTTATTTTCGAGATGCAAACCATCTCCGAGAAAATAATATATAGCAGTGCTGAACTCCTCATGGGCATGAAAGCCATCTAAGGAAATTCAAACACCGTGAATAATTTACAAGTCACATAAATTGAAAATATCCATCACGGGAACCGAATCTAGATTCAGTAGACTGAATCTGTGATCACATGATTCCTAGGCTCACATAATGCCGCAATTTATATGAAAAGTAGTAAGCACTAATATATATAGAAGCTGTAAATATATATATATATATATATATATATATACAGACATGATCAACCACCACGAAGCACCTCCACGGGAGATCTAAATGTAAATATATAAAAGCGGTAAATATATATATATATATATATATATATATATATATATATATATATATATATATATATATATATATATATATATAGACATAGTCAACCACCACGTAAGCACCTCCATGGGGATCAAAATGTAAATAAATCAATAAATACGATCAACTACCACGAAGTAAACTTCAAAGTGGACATAATGTAAATAAAGCAATAAAAGCGATCAACCGCCATGAAGTAAACTCCACGCTGACTTTAAATGTAATTAAAGCAAGAAAACTATCAACAAGGCCACAACGTAAACTCCAGCCTGACAAATGTAAATATATATATATATATATATATATATATATATATATATATATATATATATATATAAGAGCTAAACGCATATATATATATATCGATCCCTACGAGCTTTATCATTTCAAATGATTTGTTATATATATATATATATATATATATATATATATATATATATATATATATATAAAGAGCGATAAACGCATATAGGATATAAAATCTGTGCTCATCGAATAAAGTTCGACAATAGTTTATATATATATATATATATATATATATATATATATATATATATAAAGAAAATAAACGCCTCGGGACGTGAGTCTAGGATCAATCGAGGCATTATTCGATAATGTTATATATATATATATATATATATATATATATATATATATATATGTGTGTATATATATACAAATAGAAATGAAAACCACGGACCGAAGTTCGGGCATACACACACAACACGACTCTCAATGTGAAGAAGAGTGTGTGCAAAGATGAAGAGAAAGGCTTTAATGTGTGTAAGAAGGCTTACAGTAGACTGCCAAAGAAGACTTCTATAGATTTAAGTGGATGAACACTCAGCTCCCGCTGGTAAAAATATAGCTATATGTGAGCTCACGGGTGTTTAAAATGAGAAAGCACTCAATATAGGGTGTATACAGAGCAAATTGGACAGGACTTCCTCGCCTTTCTTCTCTTGAATATGGCCATCCCAAGCCCTCTATTTACAGAGGGGGAGCATAGTATATACCTACCAGAGCCAGCAGATGCACTACGGTGCCCAGGTACCCAGTGCTCATGCGGTCCCGCTTATCTCGAAGCACGCACGCGCAGGTAATGTGATGTTCGCTCAAACTTACAAAACTTCAATCCGAGCATCCGATTAAGGTGTATAAGACCTATTTTGGACTGATGTTGTCGAGAGCTATGTAATGACATGGGATTAGAGGTCTTACAAAGTCAGAAAGATGGAACCATGTCCTATGTCTTGAAGCTTCAAATTCTATCCGGTGTTCTGCATTGCGTAGTAGTCTCTAGGGATTGCAACTCCTTGGTTCTTGTGGGACATTATTGTGTAGAATGTATGTTGACTGTTGTTTGTTGAAACGGTGTCATGTGGGGTTGAGGTAGAAATTTAACAATTTTACCCTTCACCGGGGTTATCTCCGATTTTGGCTGATAAAACAGACATTACTCAGGGTTATCTCTGAGATTGGGCTATTACAAGTGTTGAATACCCTCAGGGTTGTCTCTGAGGTGTGCCTGTCCTCTCGGGGTTATCTCCGGGTTTGGGAGTTGAGTGCCTCGGTGTGAGTCCCAAGGTTGAAGCTGACTGCATGGGTTGAAACAAGCATCTCTGTGGTTATCTCCAGAATTGTAACTGCACTTCTTGGGGTTATCTCCAAGGTTGCCATTGTCTTTCTCGATGTTATTTCCGAGACTGAGACTGAACATCTCGGGGTTATCTCCAAGATGAAACGGCCTTCTCCGATGGAATTTCTGGTGTTTGCATTGCTTTCCCCGGGGTTATCTCCGAGTTCAGAAATGATACTCCCAGTGTGTTTTTTGGGGTTGAAATTGAACTTCCAAAGAGTCACTATCTTCCGTGGTTATCTCTCGAAAAGAAGATATCGCTTCTCTGCAATGTTAAGTAATGTAGCGAAAAATTTCGAGTGTCTATAGATGCCCTCTTTATCATATTCATGCAATGCAATGGCATGGATAGGATAAAGAATACTAGACACTTGAAATACGACAAGATGATTATGATGCAATGCATAACAACATGATGCAAATGTATGTGGTTTGTTGGATTGTTCTCCAATATGGTGGGATGATTGCCGGCTCCTTGTTGCTTCTACCGGGGGAGCATGCCATAAGCAGCCTTATGAACTGTCATGGACGTGTGATCCACAGCTTCCAGGAATCTTTAGGATGTTGACGTTGGGGTTATCACCAAAGTCATTAATCCTTGATACAAACTTTATTGAAGATGCATCTCTCATGTACAAGATATTATGTGGATATAAAGCTTTGTCTGTTGAGGATGTGTATAACATATTCCATCATCAGTCTTCCCTGATGAGGATGTTCTTCCCTAGTTTGTACCGCCAGGTCTTTCCACTGCTATGTTGGAGTTACTGCCACCAGTCGGTATTGTCAGGGTTGTCTGACCTTCACTGACATGTGCATCAATAGATGAGATCCCTATTGGGGAAAATGTCAAGGCTGCTTGACTTTTGTTGACGTGTGCATCAACAGATGTATGAAAACCTGCTAGGGAAAAAGTTTTAGGGCTACAACCATGAATTGACGACATCAGACCTTCGTGAGGTATTGCCGAATGTAGTTTGCAATAGCTGAAATCATCGGTATAGTGTACCTTGTGTTTGGACGAACACCAATGAGTGATATCTAAACCCAAAACTTGACCTGTGAAAACCAGGATTTCAGGTTATTCCGCTAAATTGCGTAGCATTTTTATTCTTGATTTGGCTTTTTCAGCTTGTGATAACTCCTTTGCAACTCAAACCGGACCAAGCTAGAGGGGTGGGACCCACTTAGGGTCGCCGCAGGTACACCTGCAACAGCCGTAGGTGGACCTACGGCTAACCGTGACTGCCTTTAAATGGGCTGGTTGCTTTCCCAAGTCATTTTCAAGCTGCGTCACAAAGGAAATCTGAGAGCTCTTTTTCAGATCTGTTGAGTTCAGATGACTTTCTGCGAATTCTGTCACCGTACAAGTGTTCTACACTGTCTCGGTAATGTATGCATGTCTTCTTTTCTAGTTTTTATCCGTTAGAAAATGACTTATCACATGAAATGCATCTAAACACATAGTAGTGATTATGCATGCTGAAATGACATGATAAAAAATATTCAACATAGTAAATATTAGTATTAAACCATGTTGAACATAATGATGTGAAATTTTTTTACTTTTGAACCAGTCAAATTGTCACCTTTTTTCTGTTATTTCTTATCCTATTTGAGGACAAATGAGCTAAGGTGAAAAAGCAAAATAATCCTGGTAATTAGGCTACCCTTATAGATTGTTTACTTTGATGTATTAATGCATATAGGATGTATATGACTGTGGTTAGGTGTGCTACTGAATGGCCACCTAGTCATGCCTATGTGCATGTGGATAGTCCTATTTACAAAGGAAACTATGGCAAAAAAAATTCAAAATGTAGGCATTGGGTAGTCATGCATTTTTAACTCTATTATAGATGTATGTTAAAATAATGCATGCATGCATGTAGTTATAAAACTGCATTTTGAAAAGCTCTAGATAAGAATTTATCACACCCTTTCTGAGGTGATTTGGAGATTTTTTGTCCAGATATATGGATCCGGATCAGCCGAGTAGTTCTTGTAGGACCACTTCTGGTGTGCGGAGGAGGGCTTCTGAAGTACCTCGACCACGTTCCGTTAGACAGCCTCGTCGTTCAGCGGAGGCGGTGATACGCCCTATCCGGGTTGATGTACCAGATGTGGAGGACGAGGAGGAGGATGTACCGGTTGAGGCTCCCGCTCCTGCTACACATGTTCCTTGGAGGGTGAACCCAGAGTTTCTAGGTGATTTCAGTCGACACCCCTCAGTTTACTTGCATGCAAACGAGGTACAAAGCTAGATTTTGATCTAATTTTTTCTATTGATGAAGAATAATGGATTCTGATGTTGATTTGCTTTGTGATGTAGGTTCCCGACTTTACACAGCCTAGAGGGAACTGGTTTAGCATTTACTCCATGTATCAGGCTCTGCATCCTGACTATAGAGCGATCGTGCATAATTGGGGATTTTGGACATTCTTTTCCATCCTTCTCCGCCATTGTCCCTGGGGTTACCTCAGGGCATTTTCTGAGCACTGGTTTCACCAAACTCAATCATTCCATTTGTTGGACTATGAGGTGATGATGATGTCGATGGATTAGCAGTTTATCACATGTATGGAGTTTGGAGGGACACCAGTGCCTTGTACGACGGATATTACCCCGACTATCGTCCGATCTTAGCTAGGAGTTCCGGTGGAGGTGCTCAAGGGAAGGATTATTCATACAGGTCCTTTGAGCATAGATGCTATGAGCAGGTTGTTGAGTGAGCCCATACCCTCTGATGTGAGAGTCAGGGATCGCATTCTTCGGCGATTGTTCCTGATGATCATTAGGGGCTGCTTCATAGCTGATAACTCTTCTACGGTGCCATTCGTTTTGATCAGCGCCACACGACACATGGACCGTATTAAAGAGTATGATTGGGGTTCTGACACCTTTGCCTATTTCCTCAGGGGAATGCGAATGCGTTCGCAGGGCTTGATAGAGGCTTGGCTAGGATTTTACCCATTTCTGCTGGTGAGTATTTCTCTTGTAATTTCCCAAGTGCAGGTTAAGAGTGTTGACTGACAACAGATGTTTTCCTTTCTGTTGGAAGTTCTGGGCCTATGAGAGGCTCCCATGTTTGCATCCTGTGAGTGTGTTAGGTTTGGCTCCCAAAAGCTCCCTTGAATAGGGAATCCTTGTAGCTGAGGGTTTCACTCATAGCCGCCTACAGCTAGAGTTGTTGATAGCTGATGTCATCACATGGATTCCCTATTCAAGGGAGCTTTTGAGCATTTGATTTGAGGATGGGTACCCGACTGGTGTCGAGTACGTGATTTCCACCCATAGGATTCCTCTCTTCACAGTTGGAGGATGGGAACTATATTTAGGAGAGCGTGCTATTAGGAGCACCACAAGAGAGATTCGTATACCGATCTTGCCTCCTGCCAGGCGTTATTAGCCTATTTCACAGTCACCCGTCATTGATATCCCGTTGTTGGGTGTTGACGATTTTACATTATCAGAGGGTCCCTGAACTTAGGAGATATTTCAGTATTGGTGGTTCCCTCGTTCCATTGGAGCCCAGACTTGTGCCACTCACCCTCATGGGGATATGGTTCCTGATCCGCTATGATGATGTGTCCGATTCACTCATTCGACTCATTTGACATAAATTGACAATTTGACCCTAAGCAATGGACCGGGCACATTTCTTTATCCCAAGACTTGGCAGAGATCCTTCAGAGGTAGATGCTTTTGATCCTTCCAGCTCTAGCACTGGCCCTTCAAGTGACCCATATGTCTTTACCGGTGCAGAGCCTCCCTTGTATAGGCCTGACATCCTTGTGGATAGAGATCCAGTGACTCAAGAGGAGTTACATCAGGTGGACAGAATTGATGATGTAGACACCATTGTCTTCTTCTGATGTATATTCTCATTATCTCTTTTGATAGGCCTCTGTTAGACACTGGGTGACTTTCCCCCATTCTCGTTATATCTTTTGATAGGCCTCTATTAGATGTAGGGCGTTTGTGCCCCATTTCCCTGTATTTCTAGCTGTACAGAGATGTATTAGATGATGATATACTTAGGAATGTATGTATAGTTTTCCATTCCCTATATCATATTGTCATCTATTCTTTATCATGCATGTATTATGTTATGCATATATATGTATGTCCAGAGATATTCAGCATTGACCCCTGGATGGTCTTATGATACGGCCAACACAGATGTCTTCTTCAATAGTTAGCCACATTGATCATACCCCACCAGTATTGGTGGCATCCCATCTGAGATCGTGGTATGATAGTATGTCACCTTCAGACAGGGTGACTATAAATCAGTTATTGCAGTATACTATGACTCTCCCGATGTTTCAGGTTCCCGTAGTCTTTGTAGAGGGTATGCTGGAGCATTGGATACTGGAGAGGCAGGTCTTCCGATTTAGCATCCATGAGTTGACTCCTACTCTGGAGGAGTATGCACGGTTGATGGTGCTTCCATTGGACAAACCTTGCGCGTGGATGGCCGTCGGCGACATGAGTCGACAGTTTATGACCCTCACCTGGCTGAGGCATAGAGTTGTGCAGGATGAGATCACATCTGGTCACATTATATCCTAGCATTTTCTGATGGACAGATTTGGCTCTGAGGATAGTTATACACGGCACTCTGGGGATTTCACAATGTCGGAGGATCATTGGCACCCAGCTAGAGTAGATGTCTTACTACTGTACGTATTGTCGTATGTATACATGACATGGTACATGGATGAGCTAGATATTGGCGTCATCATAGAAGTGAGAGCTCTCAGGAAAGGTCACACCATTGTACCGATGATCATAGCAGAGACGCTGAGATCAGCCACATATTATAGGACTTACCCTGCAGGGGTATTCACAGGTAGTTCGGTCATGTTGTACGTGTGGTTTATGTCACACTTGAGACTGATTGGCACTTTCAGACAGCACGGGTATTGTTTCACCTATGAGATAGCTATGTCGTACTCTTTTCAGCATGTGAAGTGTATAGATCCTGCATCTTGGTCCGTTTTCCTGGCAGGGATCTGAGATCCATTTGATATATTACCGTGTACATGGCTCAGCTCACCCTACAGCTTCATCACTCATGCTCCGAGCATGGATTATCTCCCTCTAGCTTGTTTGAGAGGTATGACTACTTACCACCCATTGGCCGTGATGTGTCAGTTTGACCAATTCCAGGACTTCCATCCTTTTGAGGGGGCATTGAGTCAGTGTTTAGCTTCTTGCCACTTATCAGCAGAGGATAGATCCTGGTTGTATGCCTATTGGGATCAGCGTGAGCTAGCTGAGTTTTTCGTTAGCCACCCGGGTTGTTCTGCAGAGTATTCCTAATGGATGGCGACAGAGACGACATTGACTATGATAGTATCCATAGTGCATGGGATTGATTCCGATGATGGGGAGCCTATGGAGGAGAATTTTATGTCCACCGAGGAGGATTTGACTACTGGGTTGCCAGCAGTTATGATGGATTCTCCCAGTATGAGTGCTATTGTGATTCAACATTCAACACAATATTTAGAGCAGAGTCTTCATCTGATGACATTTGAGAGAGGTCAGGCTAGGGCCTTGATGTTGATAGCTCTTGATGGGAGAGACACCGCTCTATTGGAGATAGATAAGGCCAGATCAGCCAGAGATGCATTGATTGTAGAGCGGGATGCTGCCCTATCTGCCCGGGATGTGGCCGTCATAAATAGTGCTTCAATGAGATCCCTTACGACTGACATCCTTGCCGATATGAGTGCATACATTGATGAGCATCATGCCACCATGCAGTTGGCCTCAGATCTGCTATCTTGTGTAGATACCATTGAGTAGGAGCTTGCAACATTACCTCCTTCTTCGGAGAGGGATGTTATATTAGATCTGATAGTCCGCATACATACAGATCCATAGATAGACTTATATTTTCCTGCATAGACTAGCTTAGCCATTTTGTCATGTACAACACATATGTATATATCAAACAACATTATATATGATAGGGAAATATATTTTGAATCCTTTCCCTTTCAGTTGTGCCTTAATACTTGCTTGATATTTGCCTATTTTTTCAGGGCTTGTGATCTTGATATATTCTGAACTCATCCTTGATGTGTGGACATTGAGACATCGCAGGATATTTTAGAATAGATCATTGATCTGTGTGTATCCCTACTCTCTTTGATGTCTTGGGACTGGTTTCTGTATGGAAATGTGTAGAGGAGTGTGACTTTTCCGCTCTGAGATTGACCGTACCACAGATGGTCGCCAGTACTCCTATTTAAGAGGAGCCCAGGTAGTTCCATCTCTTATGGAATGGTGTTGCTCTTTGAGGACTCAACCGCAGCTTAGATGGTCGCCAATTGTCCCATTTGTGTGGGGAGATCAGTTAGTTCCATCCTTTTGACAAGTATTTGTGTTTTGGTAGGGGGTTAGACCGAACGATAAATGACTGCCTACGTACTCCTATTGAAGATGAGATCAGGTCTACGTAGTTTGAACTTGGTGTAAGAGGTTCAACGCTGAATGTAAAAGGGTGTAGGAATGTTTTTGTTTACGTAGAGAAAGGGCAGAAATGTTTTTGTTGTTTTTGTTTTTGTTGAGAAAGGGCAGAAATGTTTTTATTGTTTTTGTTTTTGTTTTATTGCGACCAGGACATATAAAATATGGTTTCCTACATACTCCCAGGTATCAGGGAGATCAGGTCGATGTAGTTCCCCCCTCAGGACGATTTGCAGCCAAAGAAAAGTTTAATCCCATGTGCAGGCTAAACTGCAGGGGAAAGAAAGTTTGATTCCATGTTTGGGACAAATTGCAGGTGTGAAAAAGTTTGATCCTAAGTTCAGGACAAACTACAAGTGTGAAAAAGTTTGATCCTATGTTCAGGACAAATTGTAGGTGTGAAAGGTTCAATCCCTGGTGGGATAACCAAAATTGTATGAAAGGTTTGAAATGAAGTGAAACCAGGCTACTGGCTTGAAGAGTATGTTTCCCTGAGGGGAAGAAGAGTATAAAGAAGATTTTGTATGTAAGAAAGGGTTAGAAAACCTGAATGATTGGTGATCTGATGATCTAAAACCAGGATATTTGCTTGATGGTAACCTCAGACATAGTACCGTTTCAGTGTGTCCGAGTTGATGAGTTATAGAAATTAATCGTCGTCCATTTCCTGTAGTCTGAGAGCGCCTCTTATCAATACCTCCTTGACAACAAACGGGCCTTCTCAATTTGGAGCGAATTTTCCCTTAGATTAATCTTGGTTACAATGATCTTCTTCAAAACCAAGTTATGTTGTTTAAACTTCCGTAGCTGAACTTTTTTGTTGTAGGATCTGGCGATCCTTTGTTGATATAACTAGCCATAGAAGATAGTCGTGATTCGCCTTTCATCTATTAGAGACAATTGGTGATATCTGTCTTGTACCCATTGGACTTCATCCAGTTGAGCATCCATCAACACTCTGAGGGATTCCATTTCCACCTCTATGGGGAGTACTGCTTCCATCCCATAGGTTAATCAGTAGGGGGTTGCCCCAGTGGAAGTATGCATTGAAGTTCTATAGGCTAATAAAGTTAGAGGCAACAAGTCAGGCCATCCTTTATG
Source organism: Panax quinquefolius (assembly GCA_020205615.1). NCBI lineage: Eukaryota > Viridiplantae > Streptophyta > Magnoliopsida > Apiales > Araliaceae > Panax > Panax quinquefolius. Next base: position 48,664,918 of record CM035158.1, read on the forward strand.
ATTGGCGGACATCGTTTGCATGATTTTCTTGATGTTTTTATTAGTCGCTTCAACAACACCATTCATCTTTGGATGGTAGATGACATAGTTAAGGTGTTTGATGTGGAATTTACTGCATAGCTCCTTCATCATTTTATTGCTGAGGTTCTTAGCATTGTCTGACACAATTACCTCTGGTTGTCCATATCGACAAATGACATTGTTTCTGACGAAAGCAATGATGACTTCTTTGGAAACCCTGGGGAAGGAGGCTGCTTTTACCCACTTGGCGAAGTAGTCGATCATGGTGAAGATAAGTCGATGCCCATTATTGGCTTTGGGCTCGATGGGCCCGATCACGTCCATTCCCCACATTGAGAAGGGCCAGGGAGAACTCATATTGTGGAGTTCCCTTGGAGGGGCGTGGTAACATTCCCATGAATTTGGCATTGGTAGCATCTCTTGACGTGATCATCACAGTCAGCCTTGAGATTAAGCTAGTAATGCCCTGTTTTGAGAATCTTTTTAACAATTAAGGGTCCGCTCATGTGTGGGCCACATACTCCACCATAGATTTCATCCATGAGCCTTTGAGCTTGGTCTTTGTCCAGACATCTAAGGACACCTAATCCTGCATATCTTTTGTAGAGTGCATCTTCGCTCAAGTAAAATTTTATAGCCAATCGATGGATCTGCCTTTTTTCAGTCGGGCTTTCCTCAGTGGGTGTAGATCCATCTCGTAGATACTCCTTGATATGTTGATGCAGGATGGGAGGTAGCTCATCTGATACTTCTCCAACGTAGTTACCATAGGCTGGAGCCTTTTGTTGGGCAAATGAGATGCTTGACATGTTTTCCTTGTCATGTATATTGATCAAGGAGGCCAAAGTTGCTAGCACATCCACAAAATCATTCCTATTTTGAGGAATATGGAGGAAGTTTACTTCTTCAAACTCCGAAGCCATCTGTGAAACTTGTCGACGGTAAGGCAACAAATGTATCTCTTTGGTTTGATAGATTCTTGTGGTTTATCAGATTACCAACTCCGAATCCCCAAAGACAGTTAACCGTCTGATGCCCATTAAACGTGCAAGTTTTAGCCCCATGATACAACCTTCATATTCAGCTATGTTGTTGGTGCTGACAAACTGCAATTTTATGGTGATGGGATACCGCTTCCCCGCATGCGTATACTAGAACGCTCCACCTCCGTAAGCCTTCTCGTGTTAATGTACCCATTAAAATACATTTTCCACGTATGGCATGCATCGTACTAATGGTGTTGCTAAACTACCATTACCCCTTCATCAGAGAAGTATGTTTCCAAGGGTTTGAAATCCACTGCAGGTGCGGCAACCAGTTGATCCGTAATTCCATGACCTTTGATAGACTTTTGCATCATGTAGACGATGTCAAATTGCTGTAGGATCAACTGCCATCTGGACAGCCGATAATTCAGTATGGGCTTACTGAACACGTACTTCGGAGGATCCACGTGAGATATGAGATGGGTTGTGTGACCATGGAGGTAATGTTATAACCTCATGGAAGCCCATGCTAAAGCAAAACAAGTCTTCTTAATCAGAGTGTACTTGTGTTCACTGCTGCTGAATTTTTTGCTGAGGTAGTAGATAGTTCACTCTTGGCCTCTATCGTGTTTCTATCCCAGCATGCAGCCCATGGCATTGTCATTAATGGACAGGTACATGAACATGGGAACATCATCCCTGGGAGGTACCAAAATAGGAGCATTAACCAACTACTCTTTGTAAGGAAGGCTTTTTGACACTCATCATTCCATTTCATGGAGGAGTTCTTCCTTAACAACTTGAAGATGGGCTCACAGGTTGTTGTGAGTTGAGAGATGGACCGACTAATGAAATTGATTCTACCCAAAAATCCTTGTATTTCTTTCTCTGTCTGAGGAATGGACATTTCCTTGATGGCCTGGATTTTGGTGAGATCCAGCTCAATCCCTTTATGGCTGACTAGGAAGCCTAACAACTTGCCTGATTTAACACCAAAGGCGCACTTGACTGGATTCAACTTCAAGTTGTACTTACGTAACCTGTTGAAAAGCTTTCTGAGATGGTCTAAGTGGTCTTCCTCTCTTCGGGATTTGACAATGATGTCGTCCACGTAGATCTCTATCTCTTTATGCATTAAGTCATGGAAAAGAGCCATTATAGCTCACTGATAGGTTGCTCTGACATTGATGAGGTCAAATTATAACTGTGTATAACAAAAGGTTCCCCACGGCGTGATGAAAGCAATTTTCTCATGATCCTCCTCAGCAACCATAATCTGATGATACCCTGCGAAGCAATCCGCAAAGGAGTAAATGCCGTATTGAGCAGTATTGTCAATGAGAATGTGGATTAATGGCATGGGAAAGCTATCCTTAAGGCAATCTTTGTTCAGATCCAGGTAATCCACGCAAACTCGCACCTTTCCTCTCAGTTTAGGCACGGGGACTATGATTGATAGCCATTCAGGATATGTAGACACCATGATGATTCCCGCTTGAAATTGTTTCACAATTTCTTCTTTAACCTTTAAACTCCACTCAGGTTTCAATCGCCTGAGCTTCTGCCTGTTTGGCTTGAATCTCTCTTTAATGGTAAGGCGATGAAGGACAATGTTAGTGGACAAACCCACCATGTCTTCGTGAGACCATGCAAACACATCCTGGAATTAGGTTAGTAGCGCAACCATGTCATTCCTTTGGTTTGGAGTGAGGTCTGAACCAATCTGGACTAGCTTAGGGTTTTTTAAGGTTCCGAGATTGAAAGATGTGGTTTGATTAAGGTTAGGTTTAGGTTTGTCTTCGACCCATTCCTTGATCTCCTGAGGTATCTCAATATCCTCTTGTATTTCCATCAAGTCTGAGTCCAACTTTTCATCAAAGTTACAGTCCTTGTGGAGAAAAGGCACCTCATCAGCAAGTACATGCACATCTAAATTCAGAGTCCTGAAACAAAATATGCTTTCACTTAATATATGAAATTGTTCAATCATACAAAGTGTTAGCATGTACTAATAAAATAACTGCTAATACTGTACAAAAAAGTAAGCAGTTAAAGTTATCTACATGGCAGATGGAATTTCTGCCCGTTTTACCCTCGTCGACTAATGAATGGAGTGTTGTTCCAATTGTCGAGGGTAAAGTTTTGATGGACTGCAGTGATGGAGGGGCTATCATCGTCCTCCTTTTCCCGAATTATGACCATAATGTCGGGACAATCATCGTCTGAAGTGTATCTGTTTGTGTGCTCATCATGAAAAAGGATGCGTAGATGAGACAAACTCCTGGCGATGTCTTGTTTATGTCTTCGTTCCTCTTCTACCACTTTGGGATCAGGAATCAGGACCTCTTTTGCTTTAACCGATATCAGTCTGGGAAATAACATAGCCATGATATGGGCTGGAACCTTTACCGGAGACTGTATAAGTTCAGGATTTGCAGGTGGAGACAATCGTCGTATGGCTAAAGTTGAAGGAATCTGTTTATGTTTATGAGGATTTCTGTGACTGGAGCTAGTAGAATAGCCTAATCCAGCTGTCTTTGTTTGACTGGGCACTTGAATAGGGTGCTTAATACCCTGGTGATCTTTGACCAACCCTTGTCTAGGTTGATAACCCAATGATATCATTTCTTGAGTAACCGACAATACTTCGACAGAAATCTTGGGTGTGAGAGGTGGCGCCCCAATGGGATGGTAATAAGTGTTGCTCACCTCTAAGGTATGGAAACTGACCGGCTCAACTTCTGAATTGAAGCTGATTAGTGACATGTCACCTTGTTCAGGACATTCTGGCTCAGCATTAACAGTGACTAGGTTATTGTTAATAATGTACTTGAGTTGTTGATGAATGGTGGAAAGGACGGCTCTAGCCATATAAATCCATGGTCTTCCCAAAAACAGGTTATATCCTGTGGCTATTTTGAGCACGTGAAAGGATACACTGAATGTATGTGGACCAATCTCCACTGGTAATTCAATCACTCCAGTGGCGTTTCGTCGGGACCCATCAAAAGCTTTGATAACCGTATGGCTTCTTTTGATCCTCTTGGGGTGGGTTGATATTCATCTTCTCCGAGGTAGCATAAGGACAGATATTCAGAGATGAACCTCCATCTATCAAGAGTCCTCCTACCATGTATTTGGAGGACAAAACCGCTATGTGCAACGGCTTGCAATTACCGGTCCCTTCAGCGGGTATGTCGTCATCAGTGAAAGATATCACATTGTTGTTGAAAATGTGATCAACCAGATGTTGGAATTTTTCTACATCCACTGATTTCTGTAAATGGGCTTCTTCTAAGACCCTTATCAATATTTTCCTGTGATCTTCGGAAGAGAAAACCAAGTCCAGTATGGAAATTTGTTGCGGAGCTTCTCTCAAGCTTAAAACGACCTTGGCTTCATTATGGCCCATGGTACGGAGGAATTCTTCAATTTTCTCTATGGGAACTTTCCCATTTGATTTGATGGCAGGCTTCATCACCCGATGGGGAAGATACAGTTGGTTCTCCTTCGACATTGCATCAGTTGTATGTGATGTAGATCCTTTAGCCTCCCCATAATTCCATGGGACTTTGTGTAGGCTGACAACAGGATACTGTGGTCTGAAGGGTAAGTTAATTGGCTCTAGTGCAGCTACTTTCAAAGGATTGTCAATACCTTTGAGTTGAATTGCTTGTATTGTGAGTGATCTGGCAGCCAAATCATCCTCAGCGGATACAACTGCTATGCCATCCTTCCATTTTGTAGGACATGTGTTCCCACTCTCGAGTAACAAAGTGTCATCGTCTGCCATTTATAGGACACCACTGTCAATTAAATTTTGAATGAGGTGGCGGAGTGCCCAGCATTCTTCTGTGTTGTGACCGCGAGAGAGGGAGTGATATTAGTATACTCTCTTGGAATTAAACCGTCTGGAACGGGGATTGATTGGAGGTAGAAAGGATGTAATTCTTCCTTCATTGATCAACATTTGAAATATCTCCTTCATAGGTTGGCCAAGATATGTAAATTCCCGTTTGTTGGAAAAATCCCGACGGGCTTTTGCACTTGCTCTTTTCGCAACTTTATCCTCCAGTGTTTCTGTAAGACCCCAACTTATTATAAATGAAATTGAATTTCCTCTATTTATTATTTTGAAATAGTAAGGGTTGATTGGATTAATGTGGTTAGTTATGGGTAAAATGCGCAAATATCTTAAATAAGTAAGTGGTTATAAAATATTCATTGTTGTCGGGGAATATTTGTTTGGTCGTGGAATATTCTTACTGTCGGGGAATATTCGTACGACGGCGCAGCCTTGTGTGGGCCCCATAACGGAAAGTGATTGGATGAAGAAAACGACAAGTATAAGTTGTTTATAAATAACTTAGCGTAGTTATTCTGCTATCATCTTGTTGGAATACCCGGTGGTTAAAACACAGTAGCACACGATATTGCACCAATTATTGATTCTCACGTAAGAAGGCACTACTCAATAATTGTTACAGTAATTACTATTCAATATTTTATTTTATTAATTCAATAATTGCTACGTTGATATTTTATATTATTGTTGTCTCAATAATTGTCACTACACAGTATTTTCCATTATCAAATCAATAATTCATATTATTTGAATAATATTATTAGATAGCATTATTGGCAATGTCTAGAAAGTTCTGTCTAAGGAGAGATTTGGTCACCTAATTGCTTGGCGCCAAGAAGGAGAAATCCTTATTGAAAGCCCCTCTTCCTGAGGAGCAGTGCAGTTTGTCGATGTTGTGATTCTGTAATATTATTTGTGAATAATTACTTATTAATTTATATGATAAGGAAAATATGTATTATATGTGGATATAGATGGAGAAAATTTTTAATGTGACAATTGTTAAAAATTGATATTTTATCTTTTATGATAAAGTAATTCATTTTAATATATTATTATACTATAATAATATAATAATGGTAATATTTTTACAATGAATGTGTGGTATATGAATAAATGAAGAGGAAGAGTATTTTTGTTACAAAAATTGTTTAACACATGTTTTGTGTGTTGGTGGGCTCCATTTTGTGACTGAAATTTGATTATAGCCCGTAAAATCGTCTGTATGTAGATTTCGGTCAGCTTCTGCTTGGAATTTGGAAAAACTTAAACTTACAAAGTTGTAGAGAATTGAATTTCCTATGGAATGAACATAAGATTCGAATTTTTCTGATAAAAGGGCTATTTATTATGAATTATTAAAGCTCCAGAATAATTGATTTTTGAAGTTTAATTTTTTTTTTTAAGAAAAACATTTTTTTTATTTTGGTGAGGTGGGCCCCACTTGGTGGCTGATGTTTTGGATCTAAAGAAGTGTTCGTAGAAAATTAAAAAAAATATATTAATATTTTATTAAATTTTCTGCTTTGGTGTTCTAAGCATTTTTCTATAAATAGGGTGCTTAGGTTAGAATTGAAAATCACACCAGAAACTGAAATCTTCTCTCTCTATATTATCTAGCGTATTCTTGTGAGTATTTTGATACTTTGAGTGTTGCTATACGGTGCAAGTTCCTTTCAAATATTATATCCTATATTCCAAATTGTAAGTATTATTCTTTCGAGGTAAGGGATGTTATTTTTTTTATAAATGATATTATTTCTTTAAATATCATTATGCTAGAATATTGGAAAGAATTTTCTTGTGAAATTCTTATCTTTTAGTATCGGGATTACTATTTACGTATACGGTACTATTCACGCATACGATACTATTCACGATACGACACTATTCACAGAAAAATTAAATTTTCATTTTTTTTTGTCCAAGATATCTATTATGGATACTAGCTTTGATTGTATCCATATTTTGGTCTTCATTCTTAAATTTTACTCCACTATGGTTATTTATGAAGTATTTTTGAACTTGGATTGTTTGAAGTACGAATCCTTAAAATTTGTTCTTTTGTTTCACTGGATTCGTTTCTTTAAAAATATTTTTCATCATCCTCAGTTCTAAATGATGATATTACTGAATAACTTTGGCCTGTAGTGCAAAGATGAATGATTTTCTGATGAATATCTTTGGCTGTAGTGCAAAGATGAACATGTGTTGAGATGAACATGACCAACTGATGAATATCTTTGGCCTGTAGTGCAAAGATGAATGAGTTACTGATTAATATCTTTGGCCTGTAGTGCAAAGATGAATATTTGATTCTAGATGAATATTGATTTATGTTACAGAGATAAAATATTTATGATGGACTTTTAATTTCATAGATGTTAGTAGATTTCATTCTCTACTTAACTCTTCTAATGAATTGTTATTTCCGCTGTGAATATTGATCTGAAACTTGTTGTCTATTATATTCTATCAGATATATCCCTGTTGAAGACTAACGATAATTTATTCTATATTATCTTAGTCATAATGTTCTTTACTGGGCTAGTTGAGCTAACCATTTTCCTTTTTATTCTATTTTTCTTCTCAAGAAGCGAGAATATAGCGGGGAGTAGTTGGGGGTGTGGAGGGATGTTCCATGGCAGTTTTTATAGTAGTCCTCACTATTTTGTAAAATAGTATATCAATAATTGTAATGAGGACTTTATTTGAGTGTGGATATTGTCTAGAATACAATATTTGTATTTAAACTTATAGTTTATGTGTTGTTGTATTTTGCACGACAATTGTATTAATAAATTTGTAGTTGTTTCTGTACCATGTATTTGGTGACTCAGAATGGGTGATGTATACCTATGTTGGGGGCATCACAGTTGGTATTAGAGCTTAGGGATATTGTCTCTGGCGGTGATTTGGGAATAGAACTAGGAGGGGAGAGACGAGTAAATCCTTCGCTAGTATGTCCTACCTAAACTTATTTATTGGTTGGTTAGAGTATAGGGTTATTATGTTGCATGTCAATTTCTTTAATTAACCCTTATTTTATGGTAGTATTTGAGAATGGCAGCTGAGAATGTTAATAGTGGAGTGAATGAAACCATGGAGACACCTTACTCACCAATCAGGAAAACGTGCAACAAGACCACAATGTTCCTCCTGTAAAAATACCACTGATCAGACGATGAACGACGGGATGTTTAGAAGCTTTTTGCAGTTCATGCAAAATCAGACGAGGGAGACTCGTGTACAAAATACAGGTGGAAATGATAGTAATGCACGATTTGTCACAGCCAAGTAGTTCAAAGAGTTGGGACCACTAGAATTCTAGGGAAAGCCGGATTCGATTAAGGTAGAAACGTGGGTCAAGCAAATTACCAAGATATTCGATGTCTTGGGATGCATGGAGGAACAGAAGGTTCCATTCGCCACCTTTACGTTCCGTAATGAGGCAGATTACTGGTGGGAATCTGCGAAGCATACCCATCCAACCGCACTCAGCATGTCTTGGGAGACATTTCAAAAACTATTCAATGACAAGTACTTTCCTGAAAGTATTCGTCATATGAAGGAGGTGTAGTTTATTAGACTAGAGCAGAAAAACATCACGGTGTCCCAGTACGAGGAGAAGTTCGCGGAGTTATCCAGGTTTGCACCTCATTTGGTGGAGAATGAGGAACGTATGATGCGGATGTTTCTGAGAGGTTTGAAACCCGACATACGTCAATATCTCATTTCTTATAAATTTTCTCTAAATTCAAATGTTGTCAACAGGGCTCAATTATTAGAACGAGATAACGAGTACGTTCAACCGAGGGACCACAACCAGGGTCATACCAGTGACAAAAGTCATCGGAGCAACGATAACCAGCGGGGAAAGAAAAATACGGACAAAAGCGGTAACCACTCTGGTGGTAATCGTGGCCATAAAAATAAAAGAAGCAAGTCGGGGGGAGATTTTAAAAAGAGAAGGTTCAACAATGATAATGTGAAGACGTCAGTACCAGCGGAAACTGGTTCTAAGGGAGGAGAACGACCACTGGTCGTATGCTATAAATGCAGGAAAGAGGGACATATCAGCCCAAACTTCCCACAACAGTTCAAGGGATGTTATAATTGTGGAAGGAAGGACATGTCACTCAAGATTGTACTGTAGCGAAACCAAGTCCAGTGGGGATGATGACTCAAAAGGCTGTCCCAAAAAAGTCAAAGTCAACGGTTCTTGGAAGAGCGTTTGTCGTGGTCGTCAAAATCGAGAACCCAAATGAGGTGATCATGGGTAAGCTAATCATAAATTCTTGCGAAGTTTATACCTTACTAGATACCGGTTCTACCCCTTCATTTATCTCTCCTACTTGTGCTCAATGTTTAAACTTGACTCCGGAGAAATCAGACTTTGACCTATCTATGGAGACTCCGTTAGGAGAAACTTTCATTACATCCACTGTTTATAAATCTTGTTTGATCCAAGTTGGCACCATCACATTACCTATTGACCTTATCTCTTTAAAGATAGTTGCTTTTGATGTGATTTTAGGGATTGATTGGTTAACTACTCATCATGCCAAAATTGATTTTTTCGTAAGGTTGTTAGTTTTCATATTCCTAACCAACCTGTTGTACGAATTCAAGCAACTAAACCACTAAAATCAATCACTGTCATATCAAGCCATAAAGCCATTCTTTTATTTAAAAATGGATTTCAAGCTTTCTTATCCCATGTTATGGATTTGAATAAAGACACGTCAGATTTGAATAATATTCCTGTTGTTAGTAAATTTCCTGACGTATTTCCTGAAGAACTTCCCAATCTACCCCCAGAACGTGAAGTTGAATTCTTTATTTACCTTGAACCTAGTACAAAGCCCATTTCTAAAACCCCATATCAAATGGCTCCTATTGAGCTTCAAGAGTTAAAGGTCCAACTACAGGAGTTGTTGGACATATGTTTCATTCGTCCTAGTACATCTCCTTGGGGTGCTCCTGTTTTATTCGTAAAGAAGAAAGACGAGAATATGCAACTTTGTATTAACTACTGGGAATTGAACCATGTCACCATCAAGAATAGGTATCCACTACATCGCATTGATGACATATTTGACCAGTTGCAAGGAGCACAATTCTTTTCAAAGATTGATCTTCGTTCTGGATATCATCAGCTGAAGATTAGAACTGAGGATATTCCAAAGACTGCCTTTAGAACTCGGTACGGGCATTATGAATTCTTAGTCATGTCTTTCAGATTGACTAATGCTCCTGCGTCTTTCATGGATATGATGAACCAAGTATTCAAGGAATATTTGGATTAGTTCATTGTTGTCTTTATTGATGACATCCTCATATATTCCAAAATCCGTGAAGATCATGAGCACCATTTGAAGCTTGTACTCCAAAGGCTTTGTGAAAACAAGCTATATGCTAAGTTGAAGAAATGTGAGTTTTGGCTTGAGTAATTAGCATTCCTTGGGCACGTGGTGTCAAAAAATGGAGTATCTGTTGACCCGACGAAGATTGAAGCAATACAAAGTTGGGAGCAACCAAAGCTCAGAATCAAGTACGTAGCTTTACGGGCTTAAATTGGATATTATCTGAGATTCGTGGAAGGATTTTCTCGAATCACTACTCTGTTAACTCAGCTGACTCGAAAGGATACAAAATTCGTATGGAGTGAGTAATGCGAGAAGAGTTTTCAAGAGCTCAAAAGGAGACTCATTTCGGCACCTATTCTAACAATACCATCTAGTTCGGATGGATTTGTTATCTACAACGATGCTTCGGGCAAAGGGTTAGGATGTGTTCTCATGCAACATGGGAAAGTCATAGCCTATGCCTCGCGACAACTTAAAGAATATGAGAGGAATTATCCTACTCATGATCTAGACTTGGCAACAGTCGTTTTTGCGCTAAAGATCTGAAGGGACTATCTATATGGAGATAAAGTGGAGATATATTCAGACTATAAAAGCCTCATATATATCTTCACCCAAAAGGAACTCAACATGCGGCAATGACGTTGGCTCGAGCTGTTGAAAGATTATGACCACACCATTCAATACCATCCTGGAAAAGCGAACGTGGTAGCTGATGCGTTAAGTAGAAGATCATATGCGGTAACGAGTGCTATATTATCAACACAAAGGCCCATTTTGTGTGATTTACAAAAGATGAAGATAGAATTCAAGACTCCGGGGACCCATGCGATGATTTCAAGTATACGCATAGAATCAACTTTAATCGATAAAGTTAAAATTGCTAAAACCACAGACCCGAAGCTGATGCGTATGAAGAAAGCAAATAAAAAAAATAAAAATAAAAGTAAAAATAAAAAATAACAATAAAAATTCCTGGGTTGCCTCCCAGTTAGCGCTTGGTTTATAGTCTTCAGCCCGACTTTCTTCTCTGTTCTAATCAGCAACGTTGATCGATGTCTTTTCACGATCAACATAACCCCCATAGTAGTGCTTCAATCTTTGACCGTTGACTTTGAAATTACGTTTGGCATCCGGGTCTTCCACCTCCACATCTCCATGAGGATAAACTTTTGTAATGATAAATGGCCTTGACCAACGGGATTTTAACTTTCCTAGAAACAGTTTAAGCCTTGAATTGTATAATAGCATTGTTTGCCCTGCTTCAAACTTTCTTTCCAGAATTTTATCATCATGCCACCTCTTAATCTTTTCTTTATATAACCCGCATTCTCAAATGCGATTGGAGTCTAAATTCATCCATTTGGTTCAATTGTAAGTGCGCTTCTCTCTACAAAGCAGGATATATCAAAGTTTAACTTCTGAATTGCCCAATAAGCACTATGTTCTAGTTCAACTGGAAGATGGCATGCCTTACCATATACTAACCTGTACGGAGACATCCCTATTGGAGTTTTGTAAGTTGTACGGTATGCCCATAAAGCATCATCCAACTTGCTAGCCCAATCTTTCCGACTAGGGTTCACGATCTTCTCGAGGATTCGTTTTACTTCTCGGTTAGATACCTCGGCTTGACCACTTATTTATGGATGGTAAGCAGTAGCTATCTTATGAGTGACTCCATACTTAGTGAGAATGGTTGAGAACTACTTATTACAGAAGTGCGTGCCTTCGTCACTAATGATTGCACGAGGGGTGCCGAATCTAGAGAAAATATTCTTCTGTATGAACTTAACCACAACCTTAGCATCATTGGTGGGCGATGCTATAGCTTCTACCCACTTCGAAACGTAGTCCACCGCTAGAAGTATATAGGAGTTGCTGAAAGATGATGGAAATGGTCCCATGAAGTCGATGCCCCAAACATCAAATAATTTGACTTCTAGGATCATATTAAGGGGCATCTCGTGTCGCTTTGATATATTACCAACTCTTTCGCATCTGTCACATTTCAATGAAAACACACGGGCATCCTTAAAGAGTGTTGGCCAGAAAAATCCATATTGAAGCACCTTAGCTGCCGTTCTTTCTCCCCCAAAATGTCCACCATAGTCAGATGCATGACATTGGTATAGAATATTCTCTATTTCAACTTCCGGGACGCACCTTCTTATTACTTGATCGCCACACTATTTAAATAAAAATGGCTCATCCCATAAATACTGTTTCACATCATGGAGAAATTTCTTCTTCTGCTGACTTGTCAAATCTGGTGGAAACACCTTACTCACAATGAAATTTACATAATCTGCATACCATGGTGTATCCATCCTTACCGCAAACAGTTGTTCATCCGGGAAATATTCATTGATCATTGTTGTGTCATTTTTTTTAGTTCTGCATTCTCTAATCGTGATAAATGATCAGCAACCTGATTTTCTGTTCCTTTTCGGTCCCGGATCTCCAAGTCAAACTATTGTAGCAATAATACCCATCTAATTAATCTCGTCTTCGCGTCCTTCTTTGCTATTAAGTACTTAATTGCCGAATGATCTGTAAACATGATCACCTTTGTCCCAATCAAATATGAGCAAAATTTATCAAATGTATAAACAACTGCTAATAGCTCCTTCTCGGTAGTGGTATAATTTAGTTGGGCATCCATTAACGTCTTACTAGCATAGTATATAGCATGAAAAATTTTATCCTTTCGTTGGCCAAGAACTGCGCCAATCGCAAAGTTACTAGCATCACACATTAATTCGAACGGGATACTCCAATCTGGCACTAGGATTACAGGTGCGGTAACTAGTTTCTTCTTCAACACATCAAAAGCTTTCAGGCATGCTTGATCAAAGTTGAATGGGACATCCTTCTCCAATAGATTACAAAGTGGTTTCGTGATTTTGGAGAAGTCTTTTATAAATTGTCTATAGAAACCAGCGTGTCCCAAAAAACTTCGAATACCCTTTACTGAAATAGGTGGTGGCAGGCTCTCAATAGTTTTGATCTTAACTCTATCAACCTCAATTCCTTTTGATGACACTCGACGACCCAATATTATTCCCTCTTGCACCATAAAATGACATTTCTCCCAGTTTAAAACCAAATTCGTTTCCGTACACCGTTTAAGCACGAGAGTGAGATTTTCCAAACAATAATCAAACGAATCCCCAAAAACTGAAAAATCATCCATAAATACCTCAAGATTTTGTTCGACCATATCGGAAAAAATAGCCATCAAACACCATTGAAATGTCGCCGGCGCATTACATAATCCAAAAGACATTCTACGAAAAGCAAAGGTACCATATGGGCATGTGAATGTTGTCTTTTCCTGATCCTCGGGTGCAATGGCAATCTGGTTATAACCCGAGTATCCATCCAAGAGACAAGAATACTCATGCCCTGCAAGCCTGTCTAACATCTGATCTATGAATGGTAAAGGAAAATGGTCCTTACGAGTGGCCTTGTTCAACTTTTTGTAATCCATACACACCCGCCAACCCGTAACTGTTCGAGTCGGGATCAATTCATTATGCTCATTTACAACTACTGTCATTCCCCCTTTCTTTGACACACATTGAACCAGATTTACCCATGAGCTATCTGAGATAGGGTAGATAATTCCCGCATCCAACCATTTAATGATTTCCTTTTTGACAACTTCCTTCATGATGGAATTGAGTCTTCGTTGTTGTTCAATAGTCAGTTTCGCTTCATCTTCCAACAAAATCTTATGCATGTAAATTGATGGGCTTATCCCCTTGATATCCGTAAGAGTCCACCCAAGAGCAGTCTTGTATTGCCGAAGTACCCTTAGTAGCTTTTCTTCTTGAACCTTATCAAGTGATGTAGAAATAATAACTGGAAAGGAGGAAGAAGAACCAAGGTAGGCATACCGTAGATGGTTAGGCAATGGTTTAAGTTCCAAGGTAGGCGGTTCTTCTAAGGATGATTTCACCTTTTCATCTGGCTTTCCCCAATAATCCAGAGGTTCAAATTTTTGCAAACATCGTGTGAACTTCGGAGCTGAATCTAACATTTGAACCCATTCTATCACAGTTGAATCATCAAATAAATTTTCACTAACCAATACGATTTTAAGAGGGTCTTCATTCACAGATTCACTAAATACCTCTCTAGTTGCTTCTTCAATCAGATCAACTTTAAAGCACTCTTCCTCTCCCTTTAGAAATTTCATAGCCTTGAAAACATTAAAAGTTATTTCTTCATCTTGGACTCTCATTGTTAACTCTCCCTTTTGTACATCAATTAATGTCCTTCCAGTGGCTAAAAACAGTCTTCCAAGGATAATGGGTATGTCTTTATCCCCTTCATATTCTAACATAATGAAGTCGGTTGGAAATATGAATTTGTCCACCTTCACTAATATGTCTTCCACAATGCCCCTAGGGTATGTCATTGATCTATCTGCGAGTTGTAAAGATATATTTGTTGGCTTTGGTGCTGGTAGTCCCTACTAAGTGTAGATCGAAAGTGGCATCAAGTTAATACTCACACCCAAATCACACAAACATCTGTTAAAGAACTGGGGTCCAATCGTGCACGGTATGGTGAAGCTACCCAGATCCTTCAACTTCGGTGGTAACTTTCTTTGCAGAATTGCACTACATTCTTCTGTCAACGCTACAGTTTTGAACTCCCCTAGCTTCCACTTTCTTGCTAAAATATCTTTCATGAATTTCGCATAGCTAGGCATTTGTTCTAAAGCATTTGCGAATGGAATGTTGATTTGCAGCTTTTTGAACACTTCTAAAAATTTCAAAAACTGTCTATCCAATTTCTGCTTTTTCAATCTTTGAGGAAACGACACAGGTGGTACGACTGCTGTTTTCTTATCTTCTTGTTGTTTTTTCACAACTTTTTCCCCAGATTTACTTAACGAATTTTCACTCTCTTTTTCACTATCCTTAGCATAAATTATTTTCTTTTGTCCATCTAAATCAGTAGTCAACTCCTTCCCACTTCTGAGTGTAATTGCCTTACATTGCTCATTTCCATCATTCCTTGGATTTTTCTCCGTATCACTAGGTAAAGAACTTGGAGTTCTAGTATTCAAAGCACTAGCTATCTGCCCAATTTGGTTCTCAAGGTTCTTTATTGCAGCTGATTAGTACTTCGTTGTGGCTTCAAACTGAGTTGCCAATCTTACCAACAATTCTTCCATTTGTGATAGCTTATCAGGTTGTTGAGGTTGTGGGTGTTGTTGAGATTGTTGATGTGGCTGAAATCCAGGTGGATATGATTGCCTTGGAGCTTGTGCTTGAGAATGTGACTGATTATTACTCCAAGAAAAATTCGGGTGGTTTCTCACTCCTGGATTGTAGTTGTTTGGATAATTGCCCTACTGCCTGTTATAACTGGAAACAAACTGGATTGACTCAGGATTTGTTGTACATTGATAACTTGAGTGGCTACCCGCACATATTTCACAGATCGTTTCCATTTTCTAAACTAGTTGTACCCCAAGTGCATCTATCTTCTTTGTAAGAGTAGAAATCTGAGTTGTCACTTGAGCTGACAATGTTGTCATCGCATCCACTTCATACACCCCGACTGTCCTTGGCTGAGCCGTTCTTGCTGTTGGCCACTGATAATTATTAGCTGTCATAGTTTCAAGCAACTAATACCCCTCATCACAATTCTTGGCCATAATAGCTCCTTCCGCTGCAGCATCTATACTCGATCTCACTGTGCTGAATAAACCATTATAAAAAGTTTGCACCTGAAGCCATTTAGGAATCCCATGGTGTGGGCATTTTAGCAATGACTCTTTGAATCTCTCCCAAGCTTCATATAGTGATTCTGAATCGTGCTGAACGAAAGAGAAGATATCGTTCCGCAACTTTGCTATTTTTGCAGGCGGGAAAAACTTTGCAAGAAATTTTTGGGCTAGGTCATTCCATGTAGTAATCGAGCCTGGTGGTAGTGAATGGAGCCAACTCTTAGCCTTATCTCTGAGAGTAAATGGAAACAGCCTTAGCCTTATTGCATCCTCTGACACATTATTATACTTGAAAGTATCGCAGATTTCTATAAAGCTGACTATGTGATCGTTCGGATCATCATTCGGTAACCCTCCAAACTGACATGAATTTTGAATCATCTGTATTGTCCCCAGTTTTATCTCAAAACTTGTAGCAGTAATGGCAGGCCTCGTAATACTCGACTGAATTTTAGTAACCCGCGGCGTAGCATAATCCCGCAGTGCTTTTTGCTCTTCTTCAGCCATATTATCTTTCTTATCAAGTGCCTCTTTGATTTCTTCAACCCACTTACGCAACTGCTGAAATTTTTTTCGATGTCGTCGTCGTGAGGCAATAAATCTGGCTTCTTCGATCGCATTTGCATACACTAGTCAAGAACACCTGAATATAATAGAAAAGAAAAAGTTTAAATTAAGATTAACTTTATCAAAATTAATAATGACAAAATGCTAAACTAATTTCCCCGGCAACGACGCCAAAAACTTGTTGCCTAATTTCTTAATAGCACTTTAACACACAAGTATACGCGTTCAATTATAATATTCAGCAAGAAAGGATATTGTTCCCATGAGGAAATAGACTAATATTTATCAATTACTAATTCTAATGCAATTAATCCTATTTTAAACTACGAAATATTGTTTCTGATTTGAAAATTAATCTCAACAAAACTAATAATTAAAATCAAAATTTCACAAGTGTAACTATAGATTTAACATGTTAAGATTACAACTTCCCTTGGTATTTCATTTAAATCAATTTACTTCCCATTTAAATCAATTAATTACTATGAATCATTATCCAAGAATGCTTTATCAAATTCAAGCACTTTTTCCAAAATACATGAACAAATCCTCCTAACTCCGATCCTTAAGACACAAAATTACAAGGAACACCCTAGTCAACTAATTCACTATATTCCTATGTGAATCAAGTTAATTAGGATTTTAAGCACAAATTCTTTCAATGGATACAAAAGACACATAGGTATATTCCTATCCTACATGGTAATCATATTAACCCTATTCAGAATATATGCACAGATGTTATCATATCCAGATCTCAATATATACTCCATCTTCTAATTTTATATAGATTATCACAGTAATTGTTGGCCAAACAATTAATCAATAAGCAAAAGATATAATAAATAATTCAATAAAAACCAACTTTCATTCAATGGGAAGATTCAATTTAAACTACATACCAAGTTCCGTTGCAATCTTAATTAAAGTTTAGTTCATAATAATAATAATGAAAAACATCATTCAAATTAACAATCCAAACATCCCAGATAATTATAAAAGATAAAAATAGAGAAGAGACGAAGAAACTCTGAATTCGCTCAAATACTCTCTCTTTGATCTTCAGCCTTTGCAATCCTCCTTCGTGTTTTTCTTCGTTGTTCTCTCTGCAAATCTCTTGAACAATTGAGTGATACGTCTTTTCTAAAGTCCTCTCCTATTTGTATTAGATCAGCCCTCTTTTAGATTCCTTATTGGCTTCAAAAACCCACTTAGCAGTAGAAAAGTTCTCCTTTTTTAGCACATGAGCGCCTAAGCGCTCAACACGAGTTATTTCAAGCGCTTTAGGCGCTTAGCCGAGACAACATATAATTACGTAAATGCCACTCAGCTCTAATTTTCATGATTTTTGACCTTTTTCTTCTCCGAAATGACCAATTTGTCCCTCCAGCTCCAACCTACAAGAAATAAACACAAAACACATAAAAAGATACTAAAAAACAATTAAAGATAGCAATAATTAAGTTTAATAATATCGAATTCATAGGTATAAAACCTACTCATCACTTCATCGAAAGGACGTGGAATTTAGTATTGAGGATCATGTATTGTTGCGTGTGCCTCCATGGAAGGGAGTTACAAGATTTGGGAAGAGAGGAAAGCTCAATCCACAATTTATTAGTCCATTTTAGATTCTTGACCGAGTAGGAAATGTGGCATATAAACTCGCGTTACCTCCAAGTATGTCTCGTGTTCATAATGTTTTTCACATATCTATGCTTCGTAAATATGTGAAGGACCCGAACCACGTTATTGAGTTAGAACCAGACGAAATAGCTGAGGATTTAACGTACGAGGAGGTACCTATCAAGATCTTGGATAGGAAGGAGCATGTTCTATGCACAAAGGTCATACCACAAGTCAAAGTTTTGTGGAGGAACCATGCTATTGAGAAATGACCTGGGAGTTGGAAACGAAAATGAAAGCGAGGTATCCTCACCTTTTCAAAACACCAGGTACGTACGTCAATTTCGAGGATAAAATTTCATAAGGAGGGGAGGTTGTAAGACCCCAACTTATTATAAATGAAATTGAATTTCTTCTATTTATTATTTTGAAATAGTAAGGGTTGATTTGATTAATGTGGTTAGTTATGGGTAAAATGCGCAAATATCTTAAATAAGCAAGTGGTTATAAAATATTCATTGTTGTCGGGGAATATTCGTTTAGTCATGGAATATTCTTACTGTCGGGGAATATTCGTATGACGGCGCAGCCTTGTGTGGGCCCCATAACGGAAAGCGATTGGATGAAGAAAATGACAAGTATAAGTTGTTTATAAATAACGGTATAGTTGTTACTGCTATCTTTGTTGGAATACCCGGTGGTTAAAACACAGTAGCACACGGTATTGCACCAATTATTGATTCTCACGTAAGAAGGCACTACTCAATAATTGTTACAGTAATTACTATTCAATATTTTATTTTATTGATTCAATAATTGCTACGTTGATATTTTATATTATTGTTATCTCAATAATTGTCACTACACAATATTTTTCATTATCAGATCAATAATTCATATTATTTGAATAATATTATTAGATAGCATTATTGGCAATGTCTAGAAAGTTCTGTCTAAGGAGAGGTTTGGTCACCTAATTGTGCGCCAGTAAGGAGAAATCCTTATTGGAAATCCCCCTTCCTTCACGAGAACTACTTAATTACATATTGTGATTCTGTAATATTATTTGTGAATAATTAATTATTGATTTATATGATAAGAAAAATATTCATTTTATGTGGATATAGATGGAGAAAATTTTTAATGTGACAATTGTTAAAAATTGATATTTTATCTTTTATGATAAAATAATTCATTTAAATATATTATTATATTATAATAATATAATAATGATGATATTTTTACAATGAATGTGTGGTATATGAATAAATGAGGAGGAAGAGTATTTTTGTTACAAAAATTGTTTAACACATGTTTTGTGTGTTGGTGGGCCCCATTTTGTGACTGAAATTGGATTATAGCCCGTAAAAATGTCCGTATATGGATTTGGTCAACTTCTGCTTGGAATTTGGAAAAACTTAAACTTACAAAGCTGTTGAAAATTGAATTTCCTATTGAATGGACATAAGATTCGAATTTTTCTGATAAAAGGGCTATTTATTATGAATTATTGAAGTTCCGGAATAATTGATTTTTGAAGTTTTAAATATTTTTTTTAAGAAAAACGTTTTTTTTTAATTTTGGTGAGGTAGCACACGGTATTGCACAGTATTTTTGAATTATTGATTCTTATGTAAGAAGACACTACTCAATAATTGTTACAGCAATTACTTTTCAATATTTTATTTTATTGATTCAATAATTGTTGCGTTGATATTTTATATTATTGTTATTTCAATAATTGTCAACCATGATTTCCCATTATCGGATCAACAATTCATATTATTTGAATAATATTATTAGATAACATTATTGGCAATGTCTAGAAAGTTACATCTAAGGAGAGGTTTGGTCACCTAATTGCGGCGCCAGAAGAGAGAAATCCTTATTGAAAGCCCCTCTTTCCTCTGAACTACTGGTTGTCATAATTGTGATTACATAATATTATTTGTGAATAATTAATTATTGGTTTTTATGATAAGAAAATATTTATTTGATGTGGATATAAATGATGGATTTATTTATTTTATGTGGTTATAATTGAAGGATTTAATGTTGAGGTATTTTATCAGTATTTTTGTCAGAATGGAGGTATTAAAAACCAAATCAGTATTTTTACGATATATTGCGTGAGTTATAATTTTTAATCCGACCGTTGGATCGTTGTGATTTTTGGATATGTTATATATATATATAAGTTGAGTATTTGTCCACAAATTTTGAACCGTTAAAAATGAACGTATGATTTGTTATGAATTTTAAGAGGTGATTGATTTAGAAATTAGGTTTATAAATAATTTTAGTGGAAAATTCTAGAATTTAGTGGGCCCCACTAGTGGTTGGTGAAGAAATGTGCTGATTTTTATTTCAAATGTGGTGGGTGACAATAGTAGCAGGTAAAGCCATCAGGTAGCAGGTCAAGTCTGCTTCGGCGTGCTAACATTTTCCTATAAATAGAGAGCTAAGTTAGAATTGAAAAATCACACCAGAAACATAAGCTTTCTCTATTTCCCTCTCTATATTATCGAGCGTATTTTGTGAGTATTTAGATACTTTGAGAGTTGCTATTCAGTACAAGTTTCATTCAGCATCACTTCCGACCTTTCATTCCGAAGTACTAATTCTTTGAGGTAAGAGATGTTATTTTCTTCTTAAATGATATTATTTTCTTCAATATCATTATGCCAAAATATTGGTTTGAACTTTTTAATCAAATTTGGAACTTTTGTGTTAGGATTACTATTCACGTATACGGCACTATTTACGTATACGACACTATTCACGAATACGTCATTATTCACCGAAAAATGAAATTTTCTCTTTTTCGTCCCAGATGTCTTTTATGGTTACTATCTTTGATTGTATCCATGTTTTGATCTTTATTTTTGAATTCTACTTCACACTTGGTTATTATGGAGTATTATTGAATTTGGATAAACCGAAATACGAATCCCTAATATTTGTCCTTCTGTCTTACTGGATTCGTTCTCTAAAATGTTTTTCATCATCCTTAGTCCTTTATGGTGGTACTTGATGAATATCTTTGGCCTGTAGTGCAAAGATGAATGATTACCTGATGAATATCTTTGGCCCGTAGTGCAAAGATGAACAGGTGTTGAGATGAACATGACCAACTGGTGATACAAATGAATATCTTTGGCCCGTAGTGCAAAGATGTATATTGATTGATGTTACAGGGATAAAATATTGATGATGGACTTTTAAATTCATAGATGATAGTAGATTTCATTCTCTACTTAACTCTTCTAATGAATTGTTGTTTCCGCTGTAGATGTTGATCTAAAACTTGTTGTCGATTATATTCTATCAGATTTTTCCCTATTGAAGACTAAGGATAATTTGTTGTATATTATCTTAGTCATAATATTCTTTACTGGGCTAGTTGAGCTCACCCTTTTCCTTTTTGTTCCATTTTTCTTCTCAAGAAGCGAGAACATAGCAGGAACCAGTCGGGGTATAGAGTGATGGTCCTAGATAGTTGTTTTAGCAGTCCTCGCTATTTTTGTAAAATAGAACATCAATAATTGTATGAGGACTTTATTTGGGTGTTGATATTGTCTAGAAGACAATATTTGTATTTAAACTCACAGTATGTGTTGTCGTATTTTGCACGACAATTGTATTAATAAAGTTGTAGTTGTTTTTCTGTACCATGTATTTGGCGACTTCGTAATGGGTGATGTATACCTATTTTGGGGCGTCCACGATTGGTATCAAAGCTAAGGGATATGGTCTCCAAGGCGGAGATCGGGGAATAGAACTAGGAGGGAGAGATGAGTAAATCCTTCGCTAGTGTGTCCTACCTAAGCTTATTTGTTGGTCGGTCATAATATAGGGATATTATGTGATATGTTAATTTGTTTAATTAACCCATGTTTTATGGTAATTTTTAAGAATGGCAGTTGAGAATGTTAACAATGGAGTCTATGAGACTATGGAACAACCTTTGATTACCAACCAAGAGAACGTGCAAGAGGAAGGCAATATTCCTCCTGTAAACAACACTACCGAGCAAACGATGAATGATGCGAGGTTTAGAAGCTTTTTGTAGTTCATGCAAAATCAGACGAGGGAGACTCGTGTACAAAATATGGGTTGAAATGATAACAACGCGCGTTCTGTCATAGCCAAACAGTTCAAGGAGTTGGGACCACCAGATTTCTGGGGAAAGCCCGGTCCGATTAAGGCGGAACGTGGGTTAAGCAAATGAGCAAGATATTCGATGTCTTGGGCTTCACAGAGGAACAGAAGGTTCCATTCGCCACCTTTATGTTCCGTGGTGAGGCGATTTCTTGTGGGGAATCATGAAGCGCGTCGTACCAAACCGGTACTTTCGAATATGTCTTGGGAAAAATTTGAAATCGCTTTCAATGACAAGTACTTTCTCCGAAAGTATTCATCATATGAAGGAGGTAGAGTTTATTAGACTGGAATAGAACAACATGACGGTGTCCCAGTACGAGGCGAAGTTCATGGAGTTATCCAGGTTTGCACCTCATTTGGTAGAAAATGAGGAACGTATGACGCGGATGTTTCTGAGAGGTCTAAAACCCGAGATTCGATAATATCTTATCTCATAAATTTTCTTTATATTAGGATGTTGTAAACAGGGCTCAATTATTAGAGCGTGATAATGAGTATGTTCAACCGAGGGACCACAACTGTCATCATAAATGGTGATGTTAATCATCGGAGCGATGATAACCAATGAGGAGGGAAGAATACAGACAAAAGCGGTAACCACTCGGGTTGTCATCATGGCCATGACAATAGGAGAGGTGAGTCAAGTGGAAATTTCAAAAAGAGGAGATTCAATAATGACGAAAAGACATCAGCACCAGCACCAACAACAAATTCTAGGGGAGGAGAATGACCGCCACTTAGATGTTACAAATGCGGAGAGGAGGGACACATAAGTCCAAACTGTTCACAGCCTTCCAAGGTGTGTTTTAATTGTGGAAAAGATGGTCACATAGCCCGATTTTGTCCGATAGCAAATTCGAGTCCAACTGAGACGGCGGCACTAAAGGCAACTACGGACAAAACAAAGTCGGTGGTTCAAGGAAGGGCGTTTGTCGTGACTGGCCAAAATGTGAGAAACCTGAACGAGGTGATCACGGGTAAGCTAATCTTGAACTCTTGCGAAGTTTATACCTTACTAGATACCGGTTCTACCCATTCTTTTATCTCTTCTGCTTGTGCTCAACGTTTAAACTTGACTCCGGAGAAATTGGACTTTAACTTATCTGTTGAAACTCCGTTGGGTGAAACCTTTGTTACATCTACAGTTTATAAATCTTGCTTGATCCAAGTTGGCACAATCACATTACCTGTTGATCTTATCTCTTTAAAGATACTTGCATTTGATGTGATTTTAGGGATTGATTAGTTAACCACACATCATGCCAAAATTGATTTTTTTTGTAAGGTTGTTAGTTTTCATATTCCTAACCAACCTGTTATACGAATTCAAGTAACTAAACCACTAAAATCAGTCACGGTCATATCAAGCCATAAAGCTATTCGTTTATTGAAAAATGGATGTCAAGCTTTCTTAGCCCATATTATGGACTTGAACAAAAACACGTCAGATTTGAATAATATTCCTGTTGTTAATGAATTTCCTGACGTATTTCCTGAAGAACTTCCTGGTCTACCCCGAGCGAGAAGTTGAATTCTTTATTGATCTTGAACCGGGTACAAAGCCCATTTCTAAAACCCCATATCGAATGGCTCCTATTGAACTTCAGGAGTTAAAAGTCCAACTACAGGAATTGTTAGACATCGGTTTCATTCGTCCTAGTACATCTCCTTGGGGTGCTCCTATTTTATTTGTAAAGAAGAAAGACGGGAGTATGCGACTTTGTATTGACTACCGAGAATTAAACCATGTCACCATCAAGAATTGGTATCCACTACCTCGCATTGATGACTGTTTTGACCAAATTCAAGGAGCATAATTCTTTTCAAAGATCGATCTTAGCTTACGGATATCATCAAATTGAAGATTAAAACTGAGGATATTCCAAAGACTACATTCAGAACTCAGTACGGGAATTATGAATTCTTAGTTATGTCTTTTGGATTGACTAATGCTCCTGCTGCTTTCATGGATATGATGAACCATGTATTCAAGGAATATTTGGATCAGTTCGTTGTTATCTTTATTGATGACATCCTTATCTATTCCAAAAGCCGTGAAGATCATGAGCACCATTTGAAGCTGGTACTTCAAAGACTTCGTGACAACAAGTTATACGCCAAGCTAAAGAAATGCGAGTTATGGCTTAAGGAATTAGCATTCCTTGGGCACGTGGTGTCAAAACATGGAGTATCTGTTGACCCGGCAAAGATTAAAGCAATCCAAAGTTGGGAGCAACCAAAGTCGGCGACCGAAGTGCGTAGCTTTTTGGGCTTAGCTGGTTATTATCGGAGATTCGTGGAAGGATTTTCTCGTATCGCTACTCCATTAACTCAGCTGACTCGAAAAGATACAAAATTCGTATGGAGCGAGGAATGCGAGAAAAGATTCCAAGAGCTCAAGAGGAGACTCATTTCGGCACCTGTTCTGAAAATACCATCTGGTTCGGATGGATTTGTTATCTACAACGATGCTTCAGGCAAAGGGTTAGGATGTGTTCTCATGCAACATGAGAAAGTCATAGCCTATGCCTCGCAACAACTCAAAGAATATGAGAGGAATTATCCTACTCATGATCTGGAGTTGGCAGCAGTCGTTTTTGCGTTGAAAATTTGGAGACACTACCTGTATGGGGAGAAAGTAGAGACTTATATGGATCATAAAAGCCTCAAATATTTCTTCACCCAAAAGGAACTCAACATGTGGCAACGACGTTGGCTCGAGCTGTTGAAGGATTACGACCATAGCATTCAATATCATCCTGGAAAAGCAAACGTTATAGCTGACGCATTGAGTAGAAGATCGTATGCGGGTACGAGTGCAATGTTGTTAACACAAAGGCCCATTTTGTACGACTTACAAAGGATGGAGATAGAGTTAAAGGCTCCAAGTACCCACGTGATGATGGCAAATATACGAGTAGAATCTACTTTAATCGATAAAGTTAAAGTTGCTCAAGCTACAGACCTGGAGCTGATGCGTATGAAAAAGAAAGTGAAAGAAGGTGCTATTCCAGAGGCAAGAATT
Source organism: Panax quinquefolius (assembly GCA_020205615.1). Taxonomy (NCBI): domain Eukaryota; kingdom Viridiplantae; phylum Streptophyta; class Magnoliopsida; order Apiales; family Araliaceae; genus Panax; species Panax quinquefolius. The sequence goes on from CM035158.1 coordinate 48,690,290, forward strand.
GATGAAGAAAGAATACTTAGAGTCAACTCCAAACTTTGTGTTCCTAACGATTTTGACTTAAAGCACAGAATCATGATGGAGGCACACAACACACCATTTGCAATCCATCCTGGGAGTACCAAAATGTATTACAATCTTTGAAATACATTTTGGTGGAGCAATATAAAGAAAGAGATCGCGGAGTTTATCTCGAGGTGTTTAACTTGTCAACGTGTAAAGGCGGAGCATCAAGTGCCAAAGGGTCCATTGAAACCACTTGAGATTCCAAAATGGAAGTGGGAACACATTACTATGGATTTCGTTACGGGTCTTCCCAAGGTTTGTCAAGGTATAGATGCGATTTGGGTTATTGTTGATAGATTAACCAAGTCGGCTCATTTCTTTCCCATATGTGAGACTTATTCCCTTGAACGTTTTACTAGTATGTACATAAATGAAATTGTGAGATTGCATGGCAGCTAGTATCCATAGTTTTGGATCGTAACCCAAGATTCACTTCACGATTTTGGGTTAGCTTGCAGAAAGCTATGGGCGCAGATTTATGATTCAGTTCGACATACCATCCTCAAACGGACGAACAATCAGAGAGGACTATTCAAACTCTTGAAGATCTATTAAGACTCTGTGTCCTAGACTTCAAAGGGAGTTGGGATAAGTATTTACCATTGGTGGAATTCTCATACAACAACAGTTATAAGGCAAGTATAGGTATGGCTCCATTTGAAGCCTTGTATGGACGAAAGTGTCGCTCTCCAGTATGTTGGGATGAGGTGGGTGAAGCAACATTGTTGGGACCAAAATTAGTACGCATGACTACAGAAAAGATTCAAATGATCCGGCAACGTATAAAGACCTCACAAGATCGACAAAAGAGTTATATTGATCTTCATCGAAAGGACGTGGAGTTTAATATTGGAGATCATGTATTGTTACGTATTGCTCCATGGAAGGGAGTTACAAAATTCGGGAAGAGAGGAAAGCTCAATCCATGATTTATTGGTCCATTTCAGATTCTTGACCGAGTAGGAAATGTAGCCTATAGACTCGCGTTACCTCCAAGCATGTCTCGTGTTCATAATGTTTTTCACATATCTATGCTTCGTAAATATGTGAAAGACCCAAACCACATTATTGTGTTAGAACCAGACGAGATAGCCGAAGATTTAACGTACGAGGAGGTACCTATCAAGATATTGGATAGGAAAGAGCATATCCTACGAACAAAGGTTATACCACAAGTCAAGGTTTTGTGGAGGAACCATACTATTGAGGAAATGACTTGGGAGTGGGAATCAAAAATGAAAGCAAAGTACCCTCACCTTTTCAAAACACCAGGTACGTACGTCAATTTTGAGGACGAAATTTCATAAGGAGGGGAGGTTGTAAGACCCCAACTTATTATAAATTAATTTAAATTTTCTCTATTTATTATCTTGAAATAATAAGGAGTTAATTTGATATAATACTTTGGTTATGGGTGAAATGTGCAAATTTTATAAAATAAGTAAGTGGTTATAAAATATTTATTTTGTCGGGGAATATTTGTTTGGTCGTGGAATATTCTTATTGTCGGAGAATATTCGTACGACGGCGCAACCATTCGTGGGCCTCATAACAGAATAACCGTCGGATGAAGAAAACGACAAGTTTGAGTTTTTATAAATAATGGCGTAGTTGTTACCGTGAACACTGTTGGAATAACCGGTGGTTAAAATACAGTAATACACGCGTGTGTTAGTTAGATACTACCACGATATTACAAAGATATTTTTGAATTATTGATTCTTACGTGAAGGCACTACTCAATAATTGTTACAGTAATTACATTTCAATATTTTATTTTATTGATTCAATAATTGTTGCGTTGATATTTTATATTATTGTTATTTCAAAAATTGTCACTGCACATTATTTCCCATTATCAGATCAATAATTCATATTATTTGAATAATAATATTAGATAACATTATTGGCAATGTCTAGAAAGTTCTGCTCTAAGGAGAGGTTTGGTCACCTAATTACTAGCCAAATGAGGAGAAATCCTTATTGAAAGCCCCTCTTTCTCTGAACTACCGTCATTGTCATAATTGTGATTCTCGTAATATTATTTGTGAATAATTAATTATTGGTTTTTATGATAAGGAAATATTTATTTGATGTGGATATAAATGATGGATTTATTTATTTTATGTGGTTATAATTGAAGGATTTAATGTTGAGGTATTTTATCGATATTTTTGTCGAATGGAGGTATTAAAAATTAAATCAGTATTTTTACGATATATTGCGCGAGTTATAATTTTTAATCCGACCGTTGGATCGTTGTGATTTTTGGATATGTTATATATATATAAGTTGAGTATATGTCCACAAATTTTGAACCGTTAGAAATGAATGTATGATTTGTTATGAATTTTAAGAGGTGACTGATTCAGAAATTAGGTTTATAAATGATTTTGGTGGAAAATTCTATAATTTAGTGGGCCCCACTTGTGGTTGGTGAAGAAATGTGCTGAATTTTATTTCAAATGTGGTGGGTGACAATAGTAGCAGGTAAAGCCATCAGGTAGCAGGTCAAGTCTACTTCGGCGTGCTAACATTTTTTTATAAATATAGGGCTAAGTCAGAATTGGAAATCAAACCAGAAACATAAGCTTTCTCTCTTTCTCTCTCTATATTATCGAGCGTATTTTGTGAGTATTTAGATACTTTGAGAGTTCTTTGTTCAAAGATAAGTTTCATTCAAAGATCACTTGAGACCTTTCATTCCGGCAATCTTGATTCTTTGAGGTAAGGGATGTTATTTTCTTCTTAAATGATATTATTTTCTTCAATATCATTATGTCAAAATATTGGTTTGAACTTTTTAATCAAATTTGGAACTTTTGTGTTGGGGTTACTATTCATGTATACGGCACTATTCACGTATACGACACTATTCACGAATACGACACTATTCACCGAAAAATAAAATTTTCTCTTTTTCGTCCCAGATGTCTTTTATGGTTACTATCTTTGATTGTATCCATGTTTTGATCTTTATTTTTGAATTCTACTTCACACTTGGTTATTATGGAGTATTATTGAATTTGGATAAACCGAAATATGAATCCCTAATATTTGTCCTTCTGTCTTACTGGATTCGTTCTCTAAAATATTTTTCATCATCCTTAGTCCTTTATGGTGGTACTTGATGAATATCTTTGGCCTGTAGTGCAAAGATGAATGATTACTCGATGAATATCTTTGGCGTAGTGCAAAGATGAGCAGTGTTGAGATGAACATGACCAACTGGTGATACAAATGAATATCTTTGGCCCGTAGTGCAAAGATGTATATTGATTAATGTTACAGGGATAAAATATTGATGATGGACTTTTAAATTCATAAATGATAGTAGATTTCATTCTCTACTTAACTCTTCTAATGAATTATTGTTTCCGCTGCAGATGTTGATCTAAAACTTGTTGTCGATTATATTCTATCAGATTTTTTCCTGTTGAAGACTAAGGATAATTTGTTGTATATTATCTTAGTCATAATATTCTTTACTGGGCTAGTTGAGCTCACCCTTTTCCTTTTTGTTCCATTTTTTTTCTCAAGAAGCGAGAACATAGCAGGAACCAGTCGGGGTATAGAGTGATGGTCCTAGACAGTTGTTTTAGCAGTCCTCACTATTTTTGTAAAATAGAACATCAATAATTGTATGAGGACTTTATTTGGGTGTTGATATTGTCTAGAAGACAATATTTGTATTTAAACTCACAGTATATGTTGTCGTATTTTGCACGACAATTGTATTAATAAAGTTGTAGTTGTTTTTCTGTTTGGCGACTCAGAATGGGTGATGTATACCTTTTTGGGGGCGTCACATCTTCTCTCTCTATATTATCGAGCGTATTCTTGTGAGTATTTTGATACTTTGAGTGTTGCTATACGGTGCAAGTTCCTTTCAACATTATATCTGATATTCCAGCTAGAAGTACTATTCTTTCGTGGTAAGGGATGTTATTTTTTTTATAAATGATATTATTTCTTTCAATATCATTATGCCGAAATATTGGAAAGATTTTTCTTGTGAAATTCTTGTCTTTTAGTGTCGGGGATAGTATTCACGTATACGACACTATTCACAGAAAAATTAATTAATTTTTTTTTTGTCCAAGATTTTAATTATGGATACTAGCTTTGATTGTATCCATGTTTTGGTCTTCATTCTTAAATTTTACTCCACTATGGTTATTTATAAAGTATTTTTGAACTTGGATTGTTTGAAGTACGAATCCTTAAAATTTGTTCTTTTGTTTCACTGGATTCGTTTCTTTAAAAATATTTTTCATCATCCTCAGTTCTAAATGATGGTATTACTGAATATCTTTGGCCCGTAGTGCAAAGATGAATGATTCTCTGATGAATATCTTTAGCCCGTAGTGTAAAGATGAACAGGTGTTGAGATGAACATGACCAACTGATGAATATCTTTGGCCTGTAGTGCAAAGATGAATGAGTTACTGATAAATATCTTTGGCCTGTAGTGCAAAGATGAATAATTTATGTTACAAGGATAAAATATTGATGATGGACTTTTAATTTCATAGATGTTAGTATATTTCATTGTCTACTTAACTCTTCTAATGAATTGTTATTTCCGCTGCGAATATTGATCTTAAACTTGTTGTTAATATTCTATCAGATTTTTCCCTGTTGAGGACTAACGATAATTTGTTCGATATTATCTTAGTTATAATGTTCTTTATTGAGCTAGTTGTGCTCACCCTTTTCCTTTTTGTTCCATTTTTCTTCTCAGGAAGCGAGAATATAGCGGGGAGTAGTCGGGGTGTGGAGTGATATTCCATGGTAGTTGTTATAGTAGTCCTCACTATTTTGTAATGAGGACTTTATTTGAGTGTGGATATTGTCTAGAAGATAATATTTGTATTTAAACTCATAGTTTATGTGTTGTCATATTTTGCACGACAATTGTATTAATAAAGTTGTAGTTATTTCTATATCATGTATTTGGCTACTCAGAATGGGTGATGTATACCTATTTTTGGGGTGTCACAGTTTCACTTTCTGAAGGTGAGGATGGAATATTCATGACAAAAGGAAGGAGAGTAGTATGCTCCTGACTGATTAATTGGCATGTGACTTGGTGTTGATGATTCACCAGTTCTACCAATTGATCTACTTGTTTGGGAAGAGCCTTAATCTTTCGCTCCATCATAAATTGGAACTGCGCATACTCCCATCTGTTAGCACCGTCTTTGCTCGTCTGGGAAGATTCAACAACGTAATTGGAACTCTGTCCATTGCTCCAATTAATCATATTGACCTCTCCTTCTTTGTGTTGAGGAAGAGGATTGTCTTGCACATGAGGTTGGTCGGGTTTAGTCACGAAAATCTCCCCATTGTCGATTAAGTCCTGAATCTTATGTTTCAAGGCCCAGCAATCCTGAGTGTCATGTCCCGGTGCCCCGATAAGAACACTTCCGAGTAGCATTGAAACCCTTCCCATTCGGGTTGACTAATGGAAGAAGATGTGTAATTTTCTTCTGAGTAGTCAGAAGAGTAAGGATATTCTCGAGTGAGTCCCATAAGGGTGTGAACACTCGAGGGCGTTTGACTTCTCCACCTTCAGGCAATGGAGGGTTTGAAGACTGTTGTAAAATCCCAAATTTTACGAATAAAGATTTAAATTTCTCAAATTTTTTTTTTGAATATTATGGTGTGGATTTAATATAATGTTATAGTTATGGGTAATATTTATAAATTTTGCAAAGTATGCAAGTTGTTTTATTATATTCGATTGGTCGGGGAATATTCTTTATACGTGGGGGAATATTAAATGCGACGACACAATCATTAGTGGACCCCATAACAAAATTATTGTTTGATTGAAAGCGCGACAAAAATATTTTTATGAAAATAACGGCGGAAGTTTTACCGCTAAAACTATTGAACTACTCGGTAGTAAAAGTACAGGAATACGCGTGGTTGCATAGTAGCACACGGTATTCATTATTGATGCTTACGTGAGAAGCCACTCAGTTTTGTTCAATTATTGCTTTAGTAATTGTTGCATAGTATCTCAAGTTAATTGATTCAATTATTGTCGATATTTTATATATTATTAAATCAATAATTGAGATGACAGAGTTATTAATATTATTATTTGCAATATTAACGATGTCTAGAACTTACGCCAATGAGAGGTTTGGTCACCTAATTGCGCTACCATATGGAAAAATCCTTATTGAAAGCCCCTCTTTCTGGGAACCACACGATCGATTAATATTGTGAATTATAATAATGATGATAAATGTTGTTAAATATATTGAGGTGTCTTTTATGAAGTCACGGTTTATATATATATATATATATATATATATATATATATATATAAATTTTGCTTTATTATTATTAATATAATAAAATAGAAAAGCTTTTTATATAAAATGAGAATACTTTTATAAAGTTATTTGTTTTATTAGACTATAAATAGAATATATTATATTCTATTATGCATAGTAATTTGCATAGTAAAATCTATTTATATAAAATAGAATACTTTTATAAAGTTATTTGTTTTATTAGACTATAAATAAAATATATTATATTCTATTATCATAGTATTTTGCATAGTAAAATCTTTTATATAAAATAGAATACTTTTATAAAGTTATTTGTTTTATTAGACTATAAATAGAATATATAATATTCTATTATGCATAGTGTTTTGCATAATATACTGCATAGTATTTTGCATAGTAAAATCTTTTTATATAAAATAGAATACTTTTATAAAGTTATTCGTTTTATTAGATTATAAATAGAATATATTATATTTTATTTAAAAGATTTTGTTTTATTAGAATATTTTATTAATCTTTGCGTATAGTAAATCAATATGGACCGTCTGGTTTTAAAAGTAAATCAATACGGATGGTTCATGAATTAGTTACTATTCATCCATTTTCCTATAAATAAAGCTCATTCCTTCATTATTTCTTACGAATTCACTTGAAACTCTAGAGAGAAAACTATAGAGAAAAGAAGAAAAGTATTCTACTACTTCACTACTCCTATATTCAGGTTTCTTCTAAGGTAAGAGATATTATTTGTTGTATTCTTAGTAAGGGTATTATTTCTTTCGTATTCATGAAGAGAACTTACATTATTCCATTCTTTATCATTATGTTGGAATAACTTTGTATATCTTGAGTACTTATATACATGGTGAAATTCTTCATTATTCCATTCTTTATTATTACATTTGGAATATCACATACCGTGCATGCGTATTACGCATGATCGGGTTCCATTATTTATTATTCCATTGGAATAACTTTGTTTGTGAGGTCTATCGCATGCATGGGTGAATTACATTGTTATTCCATTCTTTATTATTCGTCTTTAATATCACATCGTGCATTTACCCATAACTTTGGTTCCATTATTTATTATTACATTGGAATATCTTGTCGGTCTTGCGATTACGTGTATGACCTAGTTTTCGTTATTTATTATTACATTGGAATAACTTTGTTTGTCTGCGGTCTATCGCATGCTGGTGATTTCTTTTGTTATTCCATTCTTTATTATACTCAGTTGGTTAAAGTTTTGACTTCTATACTCCATGAAATTAGTGGAATATCCTTAATATTTGCCCTTTATCCAGTATCTTTTCATGGAAATATTCTTCTGAGCATTCTTGAATTTTACTCTACAAAGAAGTATCATGTTGACAATTTGGACGTTATTAGTTCCTGGATAAATTAATTCTTGAACTTGTTTTATTGAATTATTATGTCATTGTCATTATCCTCATGTTTATACTATGTTGAAAGTCATATGTGGCCTGTAGTGCATAGATGGACTTGGTATGATTATGACCAGGGATTATTCGGTATAATCATGACCGTAATGTTACAAATGATGTGGAAAAAGTCCTCATTGGTCCGTAGTGCATTGATGGACTGTTTTTGGTATGATTATGGCTATAGATTCTCTTCGGCCAAGGGTGCAAAGATGAATTGTTTTATGGCATGATCAGGACCGTTGATGAAAACATGATTATCTTTGGCCTGTAGTGCATGGATAATTTATGGTCGTGATACTAAATAGTATCATTGGCCTGTAGTACAGTGATGATTAGATGATGTGGATTATTTATTAAGCTGAGTCTCAGCGATAAAATTTATGATAAATCTTTTAAATCATAGAAGATAGTAGATTTTATGTTCTACTTGACTCTTCTAATGGATTGTTTGTTCCGTTGTAGTTAAACTTGATGTTTGTTATATTTTATCAGTTTTAACAGTGTTGAAGGCTAATGATAATTTATTCTGCATTATCTTAGTCATAATATTTCTTACTTTGGGCTAGTTGAGCTCACCTTTTGCTTTCATTGTTCTCTTGAGAAATGAGAACGTGGCGAGGACTAGTCGGGAAGCGGGTGACGGTCCGGATGATAGCATTAGTAGACCTCACTATTCTATGAAATAGTGTGATAATAAATTTATTGAGAACTTATTTTGAGTTTGAATCATCCGCCTGAGACAATATTTGTATTAAAACTCACATTTCATGTTAGATAGTTAAGATTGTATTTGTATTATGTACCATGTATTTGGTGACTCAGAATAGGTGATGTATACCTATTTTGGGGGCGTCACAGTTGGTATCAAAGCTTAGGGATATGATCCCTGGCTAAGATTTGAGACAAGAACTAGGAGGGAGAGCGGGGAATTCCTTCGCTAGTATGACCTACCTAAGTTTATTTGGTATTTAATTGGTCGGTCAGAGTATAGGGATAATATATGATATGTTAATTAACCATTGTTTTGTGGCAGTATTTGAAAATGACATCCGAGAATGTTGAGAATAGCAATGGAGCACATGGACCGTTGAGTCACCACAGATTAATACCTAGGATAATGTGCAACAGGAAGACAATAATCTTCAGGTAAATAACAACACCGATCAGATGATGAACGAGGGGATGTTCAGAGGCTTTAAGTAATTTATGCAACATCAGGTAATAGAGACTCCTGTTCAAAATATAGGTGAAAATAATGGCAACCCACGATCGATCACCGCTAAGCAGTTCAAGGAGCTGGGACCACCGGAGTTTTTGGGAAAGCCAAAACCACTTAAGGCGGAGACGTGGTTAAAGAAGATCACCAAGATATTTGATGTCTTGGGATGCTCAGATGAGCAAAAGGTTCCCTTCGCCACCTTTATGTTGCTTGAAGAGGTAGATTACTGGTGGGAATCTGTAAAACTTACCCAAACTGGCGCTTTTCAAGATGTCTTGGAAGAAGTTCGAAGAGTACATTCAACGACAAGTACTTTCCCGAAAGTATTCGTCACATGAAGGAGGTGGAGTTTATCAAGTTGGAGAAAAATAATATAACCGTGTCGCAATACGAGGCTAAATTTTTGGAGTTATCCCGGTTTGCATCCCATTTGGTCGATAATGAGGAGCGAATGACGCGAATGTTTCTAAGAGGTTTGAAACCCGATAAACGTCAATACCTCATTTCTCACAAACTTTGTTTATATTCAGATGTTGTGAATAGGGCTCAATTATTGGATCGCGATAATGAGTCAGCACAACCAAAAGGCAACGACCAGTAAAACGATAATAATCATACCAGTGTCAACGGCCATCGGAACAATGATAACCATCGTGGGGGAAATTATCATGCCAAGAATGGTAACCACTTCGGTGGTAATCATGGCCAAGATAATAGAAGTGGAAATTTTAAGAAGAGAAGGTTTAATAATGATAGAAAGACAGTAGCACCAGCACCCATTTCCAAGGAAGAAGAATGACCACCGTTCGTATGTTTCAAATACGGACAGGAGGGACACATCCATCCAAACTGTACGCAGCAATCCAAAGCGTGTTTAAATTGAAGAAGAGAAGGTCACCTAGCTCGATTTTGTCATGTAGTGAAGTCAAGTCCAGCTGGGATAGTGATGCCATAGGATGTCTCAGACAAGTCAAAGCAGGTAGTTTAAGTAAGAGCGTTTGTCGAGGAACCCGAACGAAGATATCACGGGTAAGTTAATCATAAACGCTTATGAAGTCTATACCTTATTTGATACCGGTTCTACCCACTCTTGTATTTCACCTAGTTGTGTTCAACGTTTGAACTTGGTTCTTGAGAAATTAGACTTTGACTTATCTGTTGAAACTCTATTAAGAGAAACCATCGTTACCTCCACTGTTTATAAATCTCGTTTAATTCAAATCGACGCTTTCACGTTACCTGTTGATCTTATCTCTTTGAAAATACTTACCTTTGATGTTATTTTAAGAATCGATTGGTTAACTACTCATCATGCTTTTCGTAAGGTTGTTAGCTTTCATATTCTTAACCAACCTATCATGCGAATTCAAACAACCAAACCACTAAAGTCAATCACTGTCATATCAAGCCATAAGTAAAGAGCCCCGGGCCTTTATCTGGTGACTTCCTTGTGTGGAATGCACCGAAGCCAGACTTTCTGTAGGCGCCGTCGTGAATGACGGTGACAAGTTGATAAGTATCAATGTGACGTACTATCCAAGTCTTGGATGAGAGTCACAATTTTGAATGATATTTCTATTGTTAATAAATTTCCTGACGTATTCCTGAAGACTTCTTAGCTTACCCCAGATCGTGAAATCGAATTTTGTACAGACCCCAGTACAAAACCCCATTTCTAAAACCCTTAAATATTTCTTCAACTAAAACGAACGTAACATGCGCCAAAGATGTTGGCTCGAGCTGTTGAAGATTATGATCGTACCATTCAATACCATCGTTGAAAAGCGAACGTGGTAGCTGACGCGTTGAGTAGAAGATTGTATGCGTTTACGTGTGCGAATATACGAACCTATGTGAAGATAACGAATATATGATTAGAACCGACTTTAGTCGATAAAGTTAAAGCCGCTTAAGCTACAGACCCGGAGCTGATGAATACGAAGAAGAAGGTTCAAGAGGGCGTTATTTTAGAAGCAAGAATCGATTAAGAGAGGAAATCTCAACCCTCGATTTTATTAGACCATTTGAAATCCTCGATCGAGTAGGAACTGTGGCCTATAGACTCGTTTTATCACCAAATATGTTACGTGTTCATAACGTTTATCACGTACCGATGTTACGTAAATATGTTGACAACCCGAATCACATTATTGATTCAGAACCGAACAAGATAGCGGAAGATTTAACGTATGAGGAAATATTTGTTAAAATCTTGGGTAAGAAGGATCGTATTGAACACTCAAAGGTTATACCTCAAGAGTTAGAATCTGACGAAGTGTCCTCATTTGTTCGGCATACCTGGTACGTACATAAATTTCGATGGCAAAATTTCATAAGGAGGGGAGATTGTAAAATTCCAAATTTTAAGAATAAAGATTTAAATTTCTCAATTTTTTTTTTGAATATTATGGTGTGGATTTAATATAATGTTATAGTTGTGGGTAATATTTATAAATTTTACAAAGTATGCAAGTTGTTATATTATATTCGATTGGTCGAGGAATATTCTTTATGTCAGGGAATATTAAATACGACAAGCTGAATCATTAGTGGTCCCCATAACTTGGAATTATTGTCGGGATTGAGAAAACGACAAAATATTTTTTATGAAAATAACGACGGAAGTTTTACCGTTAAAAGCTGTTGAACTACTCGGTAGTAAAAAATACGAGAATACTGGCGTGGTTGCATAGTAGAACACGGTATTGATTATTGATGCTTACGTGAGAAGTCACTCAGTTTTGTTCAATTATTGCTTTAGTAATTGTTGCATAGTATCTCAAGTTAATTGATTTAATTATTGTCGATATTTTATATATTATTAAATTAATAATTGAGATGACAGAGTTATTAATATTATTATTTGCAATATTAATGATGTCTAGAAGTTACGCGAGGAGAGGTTTGGTCACCTAATTACGCTAATCATAGGGAGAAATCCTTATTGAAAGCCACCTCTTTCACGAGAAACGACACAGTCGATTAATATTGTGAATTATAATAATGATGATAAATGTTAAATATATTGAGGTGTCTTTTTATGAAGTCACGGATGTTTATATATATATATATATATATATATATATATTCTATTCTATTAGTATTATTAATATAATAAAATGTAAAAGCTTTTTATATAAAATGTAATACTTTTATAAAGTTATTTGTTTTATTAGACTATAAATAGAATATATTATATTATATTATGCATATTATTATGCATAGTAAAATCTTTTTATATAAAATGTAATACTTTTATAAAGTTATTTATTTTATTAGACTATAAATAGAATATATTATATTTTATTATGCGTAGTGTTTTGCATAGTAAAATCTTTTTATATAAAAAGTAATGCTTTTATAAAGTTATTTGTTTTATTAGATTATAAATAGAATATATTATATTACTATTATGCATAGTATTTTGCATAGTAAAATCTTTTATATAAAATAGAATACTTTTATAAAGTTATTCGTTTTATTAGATTATAAATAGAATATATTATATTTTATTTAAAAGATTTTGTTTTATTAGAATATTTTATTAATCTTGCATAGTAAATCAATATGGATAGTCCATTTAAAAGTAAATCACTCTGACCGTTTCATGAATTAGTTACTATTCAGGTCCATTTTCTATAAATAGAAGCTCATTCCTTCATCATTTCTTACGAATTCATTGAAACTAGAGAGAGAAACTGTAGAGAGAAGAAGAAAAAAAGATACTCTACTTCACTACTCCAATATCCAGTTTCTTCTAAGGTAAGGGATATTATTTGTTGTACCGTAAGGGGTATTATTTCTTTGGTATTCATGAAGAGAACTTATGTTATTCCATTCTTTATCATTATGTTGGAATAACCTGTATATGCGAAGTACCGTATACATGGTGAAATTCTTCTGTTATTCCATTCTTTATTATTCTATTAGAATATCCTGTCTGTGCGTATTACGTAAGACCTAGTTCCATGATTTATTATTCTGTTGGAATAACCTGTCTGTGCAGTCTATCGCATGCATGGTGAATTCTATTGTTATTCCATTCTTTATTATTTTATCGGAATATCCTGTCTATGCGTTTACGCATGACACAGTATCTGTCGGTCTTGGATTCACGCATGACACAGTTCCATTATTTATTATTACATTGGAATAACTTGTCTATGCGGTCTATCGCATGCTTGGTGATTTCTTTTGTTATTCCATTCTTTATTATACTCAGTTGGTTAAAGTTTTGACTTCTATACTCCATGAAATTAGTGGAATATCCTTGATTTTTGTGCTTCATCCAGTATCTTTTCATGGAAATATTCTTCTGAGCATTCTTGAATTTTACTCTACAAAGAAGTATCATGTTAACAAGTTGGATGTTATTAGTTCCTGGATAAATTAATTCTTGAACTTGTTTTATTGAATTATTATATCATTGTCATCATCCTCATGATTATATTATGTTAGAAGTCATCTGTGGCCAGTAGTGCATAGATGGACTTGGTATGATTATGACCAGGGATTATTCGGTATAATCATGACCGTAATGTTACAAATGATGTGGAAAAAATCCTCATTGGTCCGTAATGCATTGATGGATAGTTTTTGGTATGATTATGGCTTCGACCAAGGGTGCAAAGATGAATTATTTTATGGCATGATCAGGACCGTTGATGAAAACATGATTATCTTTGGCTCGGAGCGCATGGATAATTTGTGGTCGTGATATTAAATAATATCCTTGGCCTGTAGTGCAGGGATGATTTGATGATGTGGATTATTTATTAAGCTGAGTCTCAGCGATAAAATTTGTGATAAATCTTTTAAATCATAGAAGATAGTAGATTTTATGTTCTACTTGACTCTTCTAATGGATTATTTATTTCGCTGCAGTTAAACTTGATGTTTGTTATATTTTATCAGTTTAACAGTGTTGAAGGCTAATGATAATTTATTCTGCATTATCTTAGTCATAATATTTCTTACTGGGCTAGTTGAGATCACCCTTTGCTTTCATTGTTCTCTTCAGGAAATGAGAACGTAGCAGGGACTAATCGGGGAATGTAGTTACGGTCCAGATGATAACATTAGTAGTCCTCACTATTCTATGAAATAGTGTGATAATAAATGTATTGAGGACTTATTTTGAGTTTGAATACTATCTAGAAGATAATATTTGTATTAAAACTCACAACTCATATTGTATATTTAAGATTGTATTTGTATTCTATACCAAGTATTTGGCGACTCAGAATAGGTGATGTATACCTATTTTGGGGGCGTCACAACTGTGCTTGCAAAGGGGAGTAGTTTCTCCTCTGGATAGGCATGTTCTGACTACCTTTTTGACCTTGTAGTATCAAGGAAACATCTTCCTCTTTCTTTTTATGTACCCTCCGGGGGTTGTTTCCATAAGTTCCAGACTGGATGTGCTCAGCAACTACTTTAAGAGCGGCTAGGTCTTGAATCTTTCATGACTTCAATCCCATCTCAGCCATCTCTTCGTGTTTGATCATTTCAGAAAATGGCTTGCCAATGCCAGCTAAGACTCTTTCGTAGAAAGGAGCTTCTTATATGTCTATGAAGGTCATGACCATTTCTGATTCCGTCATGGAAGGAATGACTTGAGCAGCAAGGCACCTCCACCTTTGAGCATACTCTCTAAAAGACTCATTGGACTGTTTCTTTACCTTTGTAATCTGGTACCAGTCAGGAGCCATCAGAGATTAGAATTTGTACTGAGTAAGGAAGGTATGAGCTAGTTCCTCCCAGCTATGGATCTTTGAGTTGTCTAATCTGGTATACTACGTCCGGGCTTCTCCAGTCAGACTCTTTTGGAACAGATGCATTCTGAGCTTCTCGTCCTCTGTATAAGATCCAAGTTCTCCAATGAACACCTTTAAATGTGTATAAGGATCCCCTAACCCATCATACTTTTCAAAGTTAGGAGTTTTGAACTTCACTGGATAATGAGCACTAGGGAATATACAAAGGTCAGCATAGGAAACACTCCCGTGTGCTCCAATTCCTTTGATAGAACAGATGGTTTCCTCCATTTGAAGGACTTTCTTCCTAATATCACCGGTGTCTGGATCTTTTTTAAGATGGGTGTTTTCAGAAATTTTGTTGGTACTATCCAACTGAAGTTCAGGAATTGTTTTATTTGAACCTTGTACTCCTCCTTGTGCAGAGGATTCTGTATGTACGGGTATTCATGAACCCTAAGTAGATTGATGTAGTTCTTTAAGAAGAACAACCAAATCTGTAATTTGCTTGCTTAATCCATCAAACTCTTCTCGAGAGACAGGAGCAGGATTAGACTGGTCAGATGAAGACATGATTGGCTGAAGGCTCGTGGCCTTTTTGGATTTTGAGCCAGTAACAGGCACAATTGTTTCCCTACAAAAACTTATGTAGTTTAGTCTTAGGGAATGTATAAATGTTTACATGCTATCATAATGTGTCCATTTTAGGAATATTATCCTGCAAAACGGGTGTCATTTAATAGCATGTCAAGTCATAATATGCACGTGCGAATATTCTTCATATTTTCCATTACATAGAGATGAACATGGAATGAAATTACAAGTAATTGTCTTTACACGTAATTTGAAAAATGGAAAGCATGAAGAGACTTTCCTCCGTATTTGGTTTATCAAAGGCTGGCCTATCTTAGGTTACTCTCACGACTTTTTAGCATGAACGTTCTCAGATCATCGCAATTTACTTGATGGGAAGTTAATCCGGTCTTTCAACTGGAGCGAATCTGGGTGGTGCCTTTCCTGAGCCTCGTTGGAATTAGTCTTCCTATGAGTCCAGTAATCAAACACCGATAGGATAGCATCCTAGTGGAGGAACCACACAACATACATTCACATACAACATGTCTCACCGTTTATGAAAATGATGACATTGCGAAGCACTTCACAGATAGATATATTGCAGTGCAGTAAGTAAAATGCATTCGTACACATTCATCAAAAAATGTAAATGCAACATTCACACACAAACATATAATAATTTTGAAAAGCTTGTAGTAGCGGCTTAAGCCCTCTTACTGGAGTCCCCAGCAGAGTCACCACTTGTCGACGTCGGGATTTTTATTTGTCCCTTTTCTGTTCTTGTTCTTTGGTGTTCTCATGTTAGGTGAGATTTGTTTGAAAAAATAAGTGAAAAAGGTCCGACATGTATATTTCGACGATTTGACTGTAAGAGTCGCCAGTTGGTGTTTTTAACTGGTTGCACTAACGCAATCGAGAAAAGGTTTGCACATTGACCCAATGATGTGACACTGCTAAACCGGTCTGTGAAATCGAGATTCATTTGGGTTCGGGGGCTTGATTATGCGGAGGGAAGGTGTTAAGCACCCCCCGACATCCATGTTACCACAGTGACCGCCACTTTTCAAGAAACTGTTATATGAATGTGTGTGTGTGTGTGTGTGTCAATGTGCTATTATTTGGAACTAGTGTGAGGCCTCATTCGCACCTATATACAAAGGGTTTGAATTTATATAAAAATTCAATTTTAAACAAGATATGGCAATGAGATTTTATAAAAGAGGTTTTTCAAACCCTGTGCTCAATAGTAATTGAGGCCTTTGATACTTCTATTTTATTATTAAATATTCAGCTTGGTTGCTTTTATTTTCGAGATGCGAAGCATCTTCGAGAAAATAATATATAGCAGTGCCAAACTCCTCATGGGCATGAAAGTCATCTAAGGAAATTCAAACACCGTGAATAATTTACAAAAGTCGCTACAAACTGAAAATGTCCATCATGGAATCAGAATCTAGATTCAATGGCCAATCATGATCACATGATTCCTAGGCTCACATAATGCCGCAGTTTATATGAAAAGTAGTAAGCAGTTATATATATATATAAAAGCTGTAAATATATATATATATATATATACAGATATGATCAACCACCACGAAGCACCTCCATAGGGGATCAGAAATGTAAATAAAGCAATAAATGCGATCAATCGCATCGAAGTAAACTCCAGGCGGGATGGAATGTAAATAAAGCAGTAAAAATGATTAACTGCCACGAAGTAAACTCCACGCGGGACGAAATGTAAATAAAGCAGTAAAAGGCCACGAAGTAAACTCCAGGCCTGACAAAAATATAAATATATATATATATATATGTATATAAAAGCGGTAAACGCACATGATATATATCGATCCGGCTCGATTTATCATTTCAAATTTATCGCATATGTATATATATATATATATATATATATATATATATTTTTAATCGAACTTTGTTCGATGAGCACGAAAACGCTCGGATGTAAAATCGAAGCTCATCGAACAAAGTTCGATAATAGTTCATATATATATATATATATATATATATATATATATATATATATATATAAGCAAATAAACGCTCGGGACGTGAGTCCGAGGCTCAATCGAGGCATAACTCGATAATGTTAGTCCATATATATAAATATATATATATATATATATATATATATATATATATATATATATATATATATACAATCGTGAAAACTGAAAACTATGAATCAAGTCCGCGTACACACACACAACACGACTTTCAACGTGAAGAAGAGTGTGTGCAAATATGAAGATAAAGGCTTTAAAGTGTGTAAGAAGGCTTACAGTGGACTGCTAAAGAAGACTTATATAGCTTTAAGTGGATGAACACTCGGCTCTTACCGGTAAAAATATAGCTATATGTGAGCACACAAGTGTTTAAAATGAGAAAGCACTCAATTTAGGGTGTGTATAGAGCAAATTAGACAGGGCTTCCTTGCCTTTCTTCTCTTGAATATGGCCACCCCAAGCCCTCTATTTATAAAGGGGGGAGCCGCAGGTGCACCTACGGCTGCCCGGGGTGCCCCGGGCTCCGCGAGTCCCTCCGTCTTGAAGTATGTGCACGCGTTCAACGTGATGTCGGCTCAAACTTGCAAAACTTCAATCCGAGCATCTGATTGAGGTGTATAAGACCTGTTTCAGACTGCTATTGTTGAGAGCTACACAATGACATGGGATTAGAGGTTGTATGGAGTCAAGAAGATGGAATCATGTTTTATGTCTTTAAGCTTCAAATTTTATCTGGTGTTCTGCCTTGCGTAGTAGTCACTCGGGATTACAACTCCTTGGTTCTTGTGGGACATTGTTGTGTAGAATGTATGTTGACTGTTGTTTGTTGAGACTACGTCATTTGGGGTTGAGGTGGTAATTTGATGATTTTGCCCTTCACCGGGGTTATCTCCGATTTTGGCTGATAAAGTAGATGTTACTCAGGGTTATCTCTGAGATTGGGCTGCTGCAAGTGCTGAATGCCCTCAGGATTGTCTCTGAGGTGTGCATGTCCTCCCGGGGTTATCTCCGGGTTTGAGAGTTGAGTGCCTCAGTGTGAGTCCCGAGGTTGACGCTGACTGCATGGGTTGAAACGAGCATCTCCGGGGTTATCTTCGAAACTGCAAGTGCACTCCTTGGGGTTAACTCCAAGAATGACATTGTCTTTCCCGGTGTTATTTTCGGGACTGAGACTGAACATCTCGGGGTTATCTCCAAGATGAAACGGCCTTCTCCGGTGGAATTTCTGATATTTCCACTACTTTCCCCAGGGTTATCTCCGAGGAGGGAAAGGATACTCCTGGTGTGTTTTTCGGGGTTGAAACTGAACTTTCGATGGTATTAACGGGATTAAGCTAAGCTGTCTTCTAGGGTTATCTCTGAAAGAAGATTCCGCGCTTCCTATAATGTTAGTAACAGGTAGGCAAAAAATTTTGAGTGTCTACATTTAACTTTTTCATGCCAGAGTACTATTCACAGCGTTACTATTCCTGAAGTACTATTCACGGGGTACTATCTACTCGGGGTACTATTCATGATAAAAATTGATTTCTTTTTGGTCCAAATCATTTTTGATACAATATTATTCTTGAATTTTACTCTACAAAGCAGTATGATGTTGGCAATTTGGACATTATTATATTTGGATAAATTAAATTATAAATCTTTAAAAATTTATCCGTTGCTTTCTTTTAAATATTGTTATGAAAGTCATCTTTAGCCCGTAGTGCATAGATGGACTTGGTATGATTATGACCAGGGATTATTCGGTATAATCATGACCGTAATATTACAAATGATGTGGTAAAAGTCCTCATTGGCCCGTAGTACATTGATGAATAGTTGTTGGCATGATCATGACCATTGGTGAAAACACGAACATCCTTGGCCCGTAGTGCATGGATAATTCGTGGTCGTAATACTAATGAATATCCTTGGCCGTAGTGCAGGGATGATTCGATGATGTGAATTATTTGTTAAGTTGAGTCTCAGTGATAAAATTGATGATAAACTTTTTAAATCATAGAAGATAGTAGATATCATGCTGTACTTGACTCTTCTAATGGATTATTTGTTCCACTGCAGTTAAACTATATGTCTATTGTATTTTATCAGTTTAACACTGTTAAAGGCTAACGATAATTTATTCTGCATTATCTTAGTCATAATATTTCTTACTGGGCTAGTTAAGCTCACCCTTTGCTTTTATTGTTCTCTTCAGGAAATGAGAACATAGTCGGGACTAGTCGGGGAACGGAGTGATGGTCTGAGATGGTGCATTAGTAGTCCTCACTATTCTATGAAATAGTGTGTTAATAATTGTAATAAAATTGAATTTGAGTTTGGATATTGTCTAGAAGACAATATTTGAATTCAAACTCACAGCTTATGTTTTGTCGTACTTTACACAATAGTTGTATAATTAAGTTGTATTTGAATTATGTACCATGTATTTGGCAACTCATAATAGGTGATGTATACCTATTTTGGGGGCATCATAGTGAATCCTCCCAAACCAGCAAGGATGGTGCTGACAAATGGGATTATGCGTAATTCCAGTTTATGATTGAACGGAAAATGAAAGCTCTTTGTAAGTAAGTCAACCAATTGGCAGAACTAGTGATCCATCAACACCAAGTCACACGCCAATTAGTCAGCCAGGAGCATGCTAGTCTCCTTCCTTTTGTTATGAATACTCCATCATCATCTCTAGAAAATGAAACGCTGGAGGATAAAATTGCAAAAAGAGCAAGTGCTAAAGCCCGTCGGTATTTTGCCAACAAGAGGGAATTTACCTATCTGGGCCAACCGATGGAGAAGATATTTAAGATGCTGATCAATGAAAGAAGAATCACAGCTCTGCTACCTCCAATCAATCCCCGTTCAAGACGGTTTAATTCTAATGGAATATGTAAGTATCACTCCCATTCTCGCGGTCACAGCACAGAAGAATGCTAGGCACTACGCCATCTTATTCAGAACTTAATTGACAGTGGTGTCCTGCAACTAGCAGACGATGATACTGTACTACTTGAGAGTGGGAACACATTTCCTACAAAGTGGAAGGAAGTCGTAGCAGTTATATCTGCTGAGGATGATTTGACTGCCAGACCACTCATAATACAAGAAATTCAACTCAAAGGAACTGACAATCCTTTAAAAGTGGTTGCGCCAAAGCCAATTATCTTGCCATACAGACCAAAATATCATGTTGTCAGCCTACACAAAGTGCCATAGAATTATGGAGAGGCTGAAGGATCCACATCTCACATAACTGCTATAGTGTTGAAGGAGAATCCACTGTATCTTCCCCAACGGGTGATGAAGCCTACAATCAAATCAAAGGGAAAAGTTCCCATGGAGAAGATTGAAAAGTTCCTCCGTACTATGGGCCATAATAAAGCCAGGGTGGTTCTAAGCTTGAGAGAAGCTCCATAACAAATTTCCATACTGGACTTGGTTTTCTCTTTCGAAGATCACATGAAGGTCTTGCTAAAGGTTTTGGAAGAATCCCATTTGCCAAAATCAGTGGATGTTGAAAAATTCCAGCATCTGGTTGATCACATTTTTAACAACAATGTGATATCTTTCACTGATGATGACATACCTCATGAAGGGACTGGTCATTGCAAACCGTTACACATAGTGGTTCTGTCATCCAGATACATGGTAGGAGGAGTTTTGATAGATGGTGGGTCATCTTTGAATATCTGTCCTTATGCCACGTTGGATAAGATGAACATCAATCTTAAAAGGATCAAAAATAGCTATACGGTTATCAAAGCTTTTAAAGGATCCCTACGAAATGCTGTCGGAGTAATTGAATTGCCTGTGGAGGTTGGTCCAAATACATTATGCGTATCCTTTCACGTGCTCAAAATAGATACAGGATACAACCTACTATTGGGGAGACCATGGATTCATATGACTGGAGCCATCCCTTCCACCCTCCACCAGCAACTCAAATACATTATTAATAATAACCTAGTCACTGTTAATGCTGAACTTAAATGTCCTGAACAAGGTGACATACCACTCATCAGCTTCAATTCAGAAGTTGAGCCGGTCAGTTTCCATTCCCTGGAGGTGAGCAACACTCACTATCATCCTATTGGGGCGCCACCTCTAATACCCAAGATTTCTACTGAGGTAATGTCGGCCACTCAAGAGATGATGTCATTAGGCTATCAACCTGGACAAGGGTTGGGCAAATATCATCAGGGTATTAAGCGCCCAATTCAAGTTCCCAGTCAAATAGGGACAGCCGGACTAGTCTATTCTGCTAGCTCCAGTCACAGGAATCCTCATAAGCAAAAGCAGATTCCTTCAACTTCAGTCATACGATGATTATCTCAACCTACAGATCCTGAACCTGTATGGCTTCCGGTAAAGGTGCCTGCCCATGTAATGGCTATGTTGTTTCCTAAACCGGTAACGGTCAAAGGAAAAGAGGTCCTGATTCCAGATCCCAAAGTGGAAGAAAGGGAACGGAGACGTAAACAAGACATTGCCTGGCGATTTCCAAACATACGCATCATTGTCTATACTGAGGGTATGAATAGAAACATCCCAGACGATGATTGTCCAGATATCATGGTCATTATTCGGGAGAAGGAAGACAATGACAGCCCCTTCATCACTATTGTCCAATAGGATTTCACCCTTGGCAATTGGAGTAGCATTCCATACGTTTGCCGACAAGGGTAAAAAGGGCAGAAACTCCCCCTGCCCTGTAGATAGCAATAATTGCTTACTTTTTTTGTACAGTATTAGCAGTTATTTTGTCACTATATGCTAACACTTTGTATGATTGAATAGTTTCATATATTAACTGAAAGCATTTTTGTTTCAGGACTCTGAACTAAGATGACACCTATACTTGCTGATGAGGTTCCTTTTCTCCACAAGGACTGTAACTTTGATGAAAAGTTGGACTCAGACTTGATGAAAATACAAGAGGACATTGAGATACCTCAGGAGATTAAGGAATGGGTCAAAGACAAACCTAAACCCAACCTTGATCAAACAACTTCTTTTAATCTCAGAACCTTAGAAATCCCTAAGTTAATCCAGATTGGTTCAAACCTAACCCCAAACCAACGGAATGACATGGTTGCGCTATTAACCCAATTCCAGGATGTGTTTGCATGGTCTTATGAAGATATGGTGGGTTTGTCCACTGGCATTTTCCTTCATCACCTCCCCATTAAAGAGGGATTCAAGCCAGTCAGGCAGAAGCTCAGGCGATTAAAACCTGAGTTGAGTTTAAAGGTTAAAAAAGAAATTGTGAAACACTTTTAAGCTGGCATTATCATTGTGTCAACATACCCTGAATGGCTATCCAACATAGTCCCCGTACCAAAACCAGGAGGAAAGGTGTGAGTTTGCATAGATTACCAGGATCTGAGTAAAGCTTTCCTTAAAGATAGCTTTCCCGTGTCATTTATCCATATTCTCATTGACAATATTACTTAATACGACATGTACTCCTTTGCTGATTGTTTTGCGGGGTACCATCAAATTATGGTGGCTGAAGATGATCGTGAGAAAACTGCATTCATCACGCCTTGGGGAACCTTTTGCTATAGACGGTTGTTATTCGACCTCATCAATGTCGGAGCTACCTATCAGCGGGCCATGATGGTTCTTTTCCACGATTTAATGAATAAGGAGATAGAGATCTACGTGGATGACATCATTGTCAAGTCCCGAAGGGAAGATGACCACCTTGACCATCTCAAAAAGCTCTTCAACAGGTTGCGTAAGTACAACTTGAAGTTGAATCCAGCCAAGTATGCCTTTGGTGTTAAATCAGGCAAGTTGCTAGGATTCCTAGTCAGCCACAAAGGGATTGAGCTGGATCCCACCGAAATCCAGGCCATCACGGAAATGCCCATTCCTCAGACAGAGAAGGAAATAGGGGGATTTTTGGGAAGGATCAACTTCATCAGCAGATTCATCTCCCATCTCATAGCAACCTATGAGCCTATCTTCAAGCTGTTGAGAAAGAACTCCTCCATGAAATGGAACGATGAGTGTCAAAAAGCCTTCCTTGCAATCAAAGAGCAGTTAGTCAAAGCTCATGTTTTGATACCTCCTAGGGATGGTGTTCCCCTATTCATGTACATGTCAATCAA
Source organism: Panax quinquefolius (assembly GCA_020205615.1). Lineage (NCBI taxonomy): Eukaryota > Viridiplantae > Streptophyta > Magnoliopsida > Apiales > Araliaceae > Panax > Panax quinquefolius. The sequence continues at coordinate 48,713,806 of CM035158.1, forward strand.
TAACAATGCCATGGGTTTGCGTCTTTGGGACGAGAAAAGGCGCGAGAGAGCGCGAGCAGAGTTATCTACTACTTGACAAAAGATTCGTGACGATGAACACAAATGCGCTCGATTGAGAAGACTTGTTGTGCTTTAGCTGGGCTTCCATGAGGTTATAACATTACCTCCATGGTCACAGAACCCATCTCATATCTCGCGTGGATCCTCTCAAGTACGTGTTCAGTAAACCCATGTTGAATTATCGACTGTCCAGATGGCAGTTGATCCTACAGCAATTTGACATCGTCTATGTGATGTAAATGTCTATTAAAGGTCAAGAAATTACGGATCAACTGGTCGTCGCACCTTTAGGGGATTTCAAACCCTTGGAAACATACTTCCCCGATGAAGGGGTAATGATAGTGCAGCAACACCACAAGTACGATGCATACCAATCATGGAAGATATATTTCGATGGAGTTATAAATATGGAAGGTTCTTGGGCTGGAGTAGTTCTAGTATCCAGTACAGGGGAGCAGTATCCTGTCGCCGTCAAATTACAGTTTGTCAGCACTAACAACACAGCTGAGTATGAAGGTTGTATCATGGGGCTAAAACTTGCCCAATCAGGGGGCATCAGGCGGTTAACTATCTTTGGAGATTCTGAATTGGTAATCAGACAAACCACAAGAATATATCACACCAAAGAGCTATATTTGCTGCCTTACCATCGGCAAGTTCTACAGATGGCTGCGGAGTTTGAAGAAATATCCTTCCTCTATATTCCTCGGAATAGGAATGATTTTACGGATACACTAGCAACTTTGGCCTCCTTGATCAACATACCTGACAAGGAAAACATGCCAAGCATTACACTTGCCCGGCAAAAGGCTCCAGCCTATAGGAACTATATTGGAGAAGTATCGGATGAGTTACCTCCTATCCAACACCCTTGGTATAAGTATATCAAGGAGTACTTGCGAGATGGATCTACACCCGCTAAGGTGAGCCCGACTGAAAGAAGGCGGATTCATCGACTGGCTATGAAATTTTACCTGAGTGGAGATGCACTCTAAAAAAGAGATGCAGGACTAGGTCTCCTCAAATGTTTGGACAAAGACCAAGCTCAGAGGCTCAGGGATGAAATTCATGGTGGAGTATGTGGCCCACACATGAGCGTCCCTCTACTTGTCAAAAAGATCCTAAGAACAGGGCATTACTGGCTATCTCTCAAGGCTGACTGTGATGATCACATCAAGAGATGTTACCAATGTGAAATTCATGAGAATGCTATCCACGCCCCTCCAAGGGAGATCTATAATATGAGTTCACCATGGCCCTTTGCAATGTGGGGAATAAACGTGATTGGGCCCATCGAGCCCAAAGCTAGTAATGGGCATCGGTTTATCTTCACAATGATCAACTACTTCACCAAGTGGGTAGAAGAAGTATCCTTCCCCATGGTTACCAAAGAAGCTATCATTGGTTTCATCAGAAACAATGTCATTTGTCGATATGGACAACCAGAGGTGATTGTGTCAGACAACGCTAAGAGCCTCAACAACAAAATGATGGAGGAGTTATGTAAATTCCACGTCAAACATCTAAACTCCGTTATCTACCGTCCAAAGATGAATGGTGCTATTGAAGTGGTTAACAAGAACATCAAGAAGATCATGCAAAAGATGTCCTCCAACCATGAAGGATGGCCTGACTTGTTGCCTCTGACTTTATTAGCCTACAGAACATCAATACGCACTTTTACTAGGGCAACCCCCTACTCATTCACGTATGGGATGGAAGCAGTACTTCCCATAGAGGTGGAATTAGAATCCCTCAGAGTGTTGATAGACGCTCAGCTGGATGAGGACCAGTGGTTACAAGATAGGTATCACCAATTGTCTCTAATAGACGAAAGGCGAAGTGATGCTATCTTTCATGGTCGGTTATACTAACAAAAGATTGCCAGATCTTACAACAGGAAAGTTCAGCTGTGTCAGTTTAAAAAATATGACTTGGTTTTGAAGAAGATCATTGACAACCAAGATCAGTCTAAGGGAAAATTTGCCCCAAACTGGGAAGGCCCGTTTATTAACCCAGATTACAGGAAATAGATGGCGATGAATTTCCACAGCTCATTAACTCAGACACCGTGAAATGGTACTATGTTTGAAGTTACCATCAAGCAAACATCCTGGTTATGGATCATCAGATCCCCAGTCAATTCAGGTTTTCTAACCCTCTCTACATACAACCTTCCTTCATACCCATCTGCCCCATCAGGGACAAACACACCATTTAAGATAGCATTCTGGTTTCAGATAAGCAGATTCCTGAAAGTAGTATGCACACAAGCCAATCATGTTTGATGATAAAGCATATACTTTGTAACAATCTTATTCATTTATTAATAAAAAGTATTTATTAAAGGTTTTTAATTATCTACATAATGTTGTTTTATAATATGTGATAAACCCATAGTTTTAAGCAATGCTTTTAGAATAATGATGATGATCATTCTAATGAGATCTAAATTCTTAGAAAGCTTAAAACTAAAATAGTTCCCAATCATTGGATTACTAAATTAGGGATTAGTGAATCCGGATAGATTGGTACATACGTTAACTTGCTCATCGTTGGATGAGGATGATTGATCTCATGATCATTTGTGTGGAGACACTAAAGCAAGTATGTAGGTTCTTATTAGAGAATAAGTTCATCGAAGCGTGGCTCGCTAAGGAATACCTAATGGAGTTTTACTTGCTGTCGATAGGAATTCTGTAGTGATAGTAATCTGAGTGATCTTTGGACTTGAGATCATCATAGTATCTTGTGTATGATGAGTTATACTTTGACTTATTCCTTAAGACCCTTAGGGTATATCAAAGGGTATGCTTGGGTATAATAAGTTGTACATGGAGATAATGTATGATCAATAAAGAATCTACCACTTCTATTAAAGAAGAGAAATGTCTATGTGATTCGATAAATGACAACCCGGTAGTTCTTGGCGGCGAGAATGAAATTAGAAAGGAGTTTCTAATTTGCATTATTTAGAGTTGTGCATTTAAGGATCGAAATACATATAATTAAATAAAATAAGACTTGACATGAATTCTATGTCTTATATTTAATTGGGACATTGTATGGTGGAAAGGATTGAATTATCTGGTAACTATTTACTCAAAGGTTCTTTTATGATTAATGTTGAAATCTATATTATCCGGAAAGTCGTTGATCATTGTGGAGAGCTTATCCTATTGTAGAATAAATATTATTTAAATAAATTAATTGTTTAATTTATTTATTTAAATAAGATTAGAATTGTTCTAATTGATTTATTCACAACCTAGGTTTAATATGGAGAACCTAAAGGGTCACACCATAAAAAAAGGAAGAATAATTATTTAAGAAGTTAATGGCATAATCGTAATAATGTATTATGTATATTTAATTTAATCTATGGTGATAGAATAAATTAAATAGCTTAATATTATTATTTAATATTTTAGAAATATTAAATATAAATTAATAAGAGGAGTCTTATTAATATTATTACAATTATTATTATTTTAATTTCTAAAAGAGTTTAGGAATTAATTTAATATAAGTACTCTCATTTATTCCTAATTGGATTAGGAAGAAAAATTAGTTAAAGGAGTTTAATTAATTATCCCTAATAAGATTAGGGAGCTTAATTAATTAAAAGAATTTAATTAATTAAATAAATCCCAATTCCTTAATTGTTAAGGTGGGTTGCCCACATCTATAAATAAGAGGAGTCTTATTATGGGTGATGGGGTTGTTGACTTTTACATATACGTAATAATTCCAATAGTTGGGAGAGTACGCCTTTTTCTATAGAGATAGAAAAACTAGGGTTTAGCCAACCACCCATTTTCTTGAATCTTTATTATTCCTTGGTGGATCACCTCTAGAGGCCAAACATTTGGGTGGCTAACGTTGATCAAAGGAAGGAACCAAACCCGGTGGATTCAAGTTGAACGCGAAAAGGATTGGAGGTGAACTTGTACATGAGGAAGCTCGTATCTTCAAGGGTATGATTCTTGTTCTTCATATCTTTTCGTTTAATTAATAATTGTGCATAAAGGGTGATACAGGTTTATGGTTTGTAAAAAATTTAAACTCTGATTTTTACACGTTTTCGCGCTTATTTTGCAATTTGATTGCGTTCATGAATATTACAAACCTAACAGTGGCATCAGAGCCAAACCTTTATGCAAATTATTAATTGTTTTGATTTGATATGTATGTTGATATGTGTTTAGAACAATTTATTTGGGCATAATTATGTTGTATAAAATTTATTAAAAAAAATAAAAATAAAATTCGGTAATCCTGTTTTTTTTTTATTACCGAATATTGTAAGTTCTGATACATGTATTGATTTCCTTTTAAAAAAGGGTGTTGTGGCTTTTATATATAAAATATATATTAATGATTTACGGAAATCATGGCCGGCATCACCTTAAATGCTTTTGAAATCACGGAAATCAAGGGGGATTCATGATATAACTTATATATATATTAACGGAAACTTCATAAATATATATATATATGCTAACAAGTTTCTTCCACGGAAATCGTGGCCTGATTTCGGTACTAACAGTGGTACTAACTATATATATATATTTATACGGTTATTATATAAAATATATACGGATTCCTTGATTACTTATATATTATATATATATAATAGTTATATATATATATATATATTCTTAATTATTTTATAATTAAAATAAAAGTTTATTTTAATTTTAAAATAAAAGTTTATTTTAATTTTAAAATTAAATTTCATGCTAATTAATTAGAGTTGGAATTGGATTCCATGATAACTAATTGGAGTTGAAATTGGATTCTAAATAAAGGAGTTTATTTAGATATGAAATAAGATTTCATATTATTCAAAATAAAAGAGTTTATTTGTGAATAGGAAAAGAAAATCCGTGTTTCCTTAAATAAAGGAGTTTATTTAAATATGAAATAAGATTTCATATTATTCAAAATAAAAGAGTTTATTTATGAATAGGAAAGAGAATCCGTGTTTCCTTTAATAAAGGAGTTATTTTTTTACATGGAATTGGATTTCATAATTAATTAAAATAAAGGAGTTTATTTTGATTAAAGATTTTGATTAAAATAAAATAGTTTATTTTATTCAAAATTGGATAAATTAAAATAAAATAGTTTTATTTTGATTTAAATTTGGATTTAAATAAAGGAGTTTATTTTTATTCAAAAATAGATTTTGTACTAACTAAATTTGCCCATTAAATGATATCAATATATATATTGAATGTTTATTATTCATAAGATGAATGTTATTTATTGATGCGTATGGTGATGTGTATGATAATAAATGGGATTGATTATGGACTATTGACCAATATGATTGGATTTTATTTTAGTTGGATGCATGAATGTATGGATTTTATTAAATGGGAATGCATGCATACCTCGTCTTCTCTAATTTTTACGAATGTAAATTCTATCTCCTCGTATGTACTTCCCTTGATCACTAGCGATCAAGGTTTCTATTTATTTTAAATAATTTTGTAATAGGAATAGTTAGAATTAATTTTGAAAATTGGAGATCAAGGAGCAAGGAGCGCTTGAAGACCCGTTTGTAATGGAGCCCGGGTTTAAATGTAATAGTTATATTTAAATATTATTTCTTGCACCTCTAGGGTTTGACCTTTTGGTTCACTTGGTGGCTCTAGTGAACCAAACTAGAATAAAAGTCCATAATCAATTCGGGTAGAATATAGTATTCTATATGTGCGTGCTTATACTATATATATTATTATTTATTATACAAACATGCTTGCATGTTAATTAATATAATGAGTATTTTATATATATATTTGCATGCTGCTAAACAAGAAGATGAGACAAATTAATAACAAACCCCTCAATTTTATATTAAGTCCTAAGTGTTCAAAGATATTTGGAATATCGAATGTAAGCCTTCTAGCATGATAAAATTAATAGAGTATTAAATATTTAATATGAGTTTGTTGTGTCACCACAAGGCAAGTATTAAGTATTTAAGATGTTAATTTATCACATTTGATGCTTATAAAGAAAATTGAACAATATTGTTTTGTTGTGTCATCACAAGGATGATATTTTTATTTTTTGAATATATATGGAGTGCTAGAGTCGGACTTAACTTGGATAATTTTGATTCTATGTGCCCCCACTTGATCAAAATAATCTAAGAGGCAAAAGAAAAGGAGTTGCATAGTTGATGTAATTGACAAAAGTTGTCTACCTATTTATTTATATATAGTTTGTTGTGTCACCACAAGGCTATATACAATTGAAATGGGATCCTTATTCTCACTAGCAAATCTTTAATTAGATTTTCTTTAACTATATAAGTGAGGTAATATAGTTTGAAGAAAATAGTGGGAGATACCAATTTAAAACAAGACCTAATTTATTTTGGTAATTAATAAAAGAATGTATGTTAAAATGTTGTTAATCACAAATTCATTTATAGAATTTTACAATGTCTAAAATTACTATCACTGCGAAGCATATTAGATGCTAAATTAACTTGGGCCAAATTAAATGGATTGGTTAAGGAATTTCGAAATAGTTCTCATGGTTTGAAAAGCTATCTTATGTCCTTAATATGCCTATCCCTGCAATGGTTGCAGACAATGCCTCTAAGGAAGAGATTGCTACTTTTAGAAAGTGGAAAGATGATGCACAGTTGGCTCAATGCATCATGCTCGCATCCATGAGTAACGAGCTTCAACGTCAGCATGAAACTATGGATGCTCTTACTATATTCCTGCACATCAAGTAGTTGATGGTGAGGAAAGTAGGACTAATAGATATCAGATATCTAAGGAGCTCTTCTGATCTAGAATGACTAATGACACAACAGTACAGAGAAAAGTCCTTAACATAATCAATTTGATTGATCAATTAGGACAATGGGTTTTGTCATGGATGGAGAGTTGAGCCAAGATTTGATCTTGCACTCACTCCCGGACTCCTTTCACAATTGTTGTGAATTTTTCATATAAACAAGCTAGATATCAGCCTCGCTGATTTGCTTAACATATTGAAAAATGTTGAGAGTCACTTTCAAACGAAAGATCAAGTCTTCTTGGTAGGGGCCAAAGGATCTTCCGAAAAGAAGAACGATTCAAAGAAGGTAAAAAGAAAGGCAAAACAACGGATAATAAGAACAAAACTAATACGGATAGCAAAGGAGTTTGCTTCCCTTCTGCAATAAGCTCAGACACCGGAAAGAAAGCTGCGAGAAGTATCTTGTAGAGGCTAACCAAAGAAGCTTAGTGAAGTTTGATTTATAAATACAAATTTGTTCATGATTTAAAATAAATTTTCTTTAAGTCAAGGTTCTACTTGGGTATTGGATACCGACTTTGGTTATCATAAATATAGATTTATGAAGGGACCAAGCGAGTAGAAAGCTAAACAAATATAAGTAATCCTATAATGAGAAATGTAGCAAAGGTTGCCATATTAGCCATAGAAACTTATAGTTTAGCAATGCCTACTGAGGCAAATCTATTAAGTCGATAAGTTGTTATTGTATTCCGCCTCTTGTTAAAATATTATTTCCATTTTATTGTTGGACAATGAAATCTTTGGTATTATAATTAAGAACAATTGTTGTTCTATTTATAATAATAATGTTTTGTATAGAATGGAATATTACTAATAAATTTTGTATACTTGACTTACATGAAAATAATTTTGCATATTGAACAAATTAGTATAAGAAAATGAGATGATCATTCAAAGAGTTGAATGTGTGTATTTGCTAAAATACAAGTGTGAATTATTTGAAAGGTTCAAAGAATTCGAAGTGAAATAAATTAGCAATGTATTAAGATTCTTTGATTAGATCAAGGAATAAATACTTGTGCAATAAGTTTGGATCACCTCAAATGGTTTTCTCATAATGGACACATCCCGATCTGCAATAATTGATTGATGTATCTGAATGAAAAATCGTACCTTGTTGGACATAGTGCGATCCAAAATGATTTCTACCGACATTCGGTATCCTTACGGGATAATGTCCTAGAAATGGTACGTGCATATCTCTGAAAATGGTAACCTCAAAATCCGACCCCAAGACTCCATAAAAGTTATGGGCGGGAGGATTCCTAATCTTAAGTATGTTAAGATAAGGGGTTGTCCAACTTATGTGAAAAGGTTTCAAAGGATAAGCTTGGGACAAGATTTGACAAGTACAATTTGTGGGACATCCTAAAGTAAGTTTAGGGTATATGTTCTATAATCCTACTTAGCAAAAGGTGTTTGTTGCGAAACACGCGCCTTCTAAGATAAATCGTTTATTATTGAAGGGGCTAGTGGGAGGATAATAGATCTTGAAGAGTTCAAGAACACAAAACACTATAAGTCAAATAAGAGGAACCTATAGATAGACTATTGTACCTGGCCAGATCAATCGTAAATGGAATAGTCTCAAGAAGATACCTAGGAGGTATGGATTCATCATAGATGATGATGATGAGGTACACATCATAGAAGATGATGATCCGATTACATCTGATGAGGTAAGAGTTCTAGTGTGTACAAAGGGGACGATTAGGAGCGCCAAGTGACATTCCTAATATTATATGTTGATATACTACGGATAAGGAATGACATACTAATGCTACAATCGATAAAGATAAAGTTGTCTAAACATTCCTCCATGAATGATTTGGAAGAGTATCTTAATTGGGGATATAAATCTATATAGATAGATTTAAGAGGATGCTCGACTTAACCCAAGGAACGTATATTCATTTGATGCTAAAGTCGTTTAGCATGGCAAACTCAAGAGATGTCTCATGTCGATGAGCTATGGAGTGTATCTCTCTTAATAGTCCCCATAGACTCACGAAAAGAGAGTCGCATGAGTAACAATCATGTATGCAATGAAATTCTGACGAGACGATGTTGATCGGTCATATTATGGAGAAGTTCACTATGAGTCGTTGAAAAACATCTTAAAGTGCTTAACCCAAGCACTAAGGATGTGATCATATTCATGGTGGGTCTAAATTAAAACTAGAGGGCTTAACAGACTCAAGTTTTTCAGACGGACCAATATGACGAAAAAATCCACTTTAAGGTAAAGCGTTATCTTGAATAAAGGTGCGATGAATTGGAAAGGTTCCAAACAATGAAAGAGTTGTTGGTTTAGTGATAAAGACAAAGTATATAGCTATAAATGAAGTCTGCAAGTTGATTGTTTGGATTAAAAGTTCATTACTGAGAACTAGGAATAGTTCCTAAGTCTCATCTTGGATCTAAACATGTGTTGTGGCACTTTCATTTGATTATTAGAATCATTGAAAGATGGGAAATCACTATCTGAGATAGTGGACTCTCATGAACAACATTACATATCCATTAACTAAAGCTTATCCAACAATGGGGATAATCGTCACTTAGAGAAGAAGGGTATGAAATACCATGGCGATTGGCTTTAGTGCAGTGGGAGATTGAAAGTAGTATGCACACAAAGCCAATCATGTTTGATGATAAAGCATATACTTTGTAACAATCTTATTCATTTATTAATAAAAGTATTTATTAAAGGTTTTTAATTATCTACATAATCTTTGTTTTATAATATGTGATAAACCCATAGTTTTAAGCAATGCTTTTAGAATAATGATGATGATCATTCTAATGAGATCTAAATTCTTAGAAAGCTTAAAACTAAAATAGTTCCCAATCATTGGATTACTAAATTGGGGATTAGTGAATCCAGATAGATTGGTACATACGTTAACTTGCTCATTGGATGAGGATGATTTATCTCATGATCATTTATGTGGAGACACTAAAAGCAAGTATGTAGGTGCTTATTAGAGAATAAGTTCAACGAGCATTGGCTCGCTAAGGTATACCTAATGGAGTTTTACTTGCTGTCGATAGGAATTCACTGTAGTAATAGTTGTATAAGTGATCCTTGGACTTGAGATCATCATAGTAACTTGTGTATGATGAGTTATACTTTGACTTATTCCTTAAGACCCTTAGGGTATATCAAAAAGGGTATGCTTGGGTATAATAAGTTGTACATGGAGATAATGTATGATCGATAAAGAATCTATCACTTCTATTAAAGAAGAGAAATGTCTATGTGATTCGATAAATGACAACCCATAGTCCTTGGCAAATGAATAAAATTAGAAAGGAGTTTCTAATTTGCATTATTTGAGTTGTGCATTTAAGGATCGAAATAAATATAATTAAATAAAATAAGACTTGTGATGAATTCCATGTCTTATATTTAATTGGGACATTGTATGGTGGAAGGATTGAATTATCACGGTAACTATTTACTCAAAGATTCTTTTATGATTAATGTTGAAATCTATATTATCCGGAAAGTCGTTCATCGCTAGGGAGAGGCTTATCCTATTGTAGAATAAATATTATTTAAATAAATTAATTTTTAATTTATTTATTTAAATAAGATTAGAATTGTTCTAATTGATTTATTCACAACCCATTTAATATGGAGAACCTAAAGGGTCACACCATAAAAGGAAGAATAATTATTTAAGAAGTTAATGGCATAATCGTAATAATATATTATGTATATTTAATTTATTCTATGGTGATAGAATAAATTAAATAACTTAATATTTATTATTTAATATTTTAGAAATATTAAATATAAATTAATAAGAGGAGTCTTATTAATATTATTACAATTATTATTATTTTAATTTCTAAAAGAGTTTAGGAATTAATTTAATATAAGTACTCTCATTTATTCCTAATTGGATTAGGAAGGAAAATTAGTTAAAGGAGTTTAATTAATTATCCCTAAAAAGATTAGGGAGCTTAATTAATTAAAAGAATTTAATTAATTAAATAAATTCCAATTCCTTAATTGTTAAGGTGGGTTGCCCACATCTATAAATAAGAGGAGTCTTATTATGGGTGATGGGGTTGTTGACTTTTACATATACGTAATAATTCCAATAGTTGGGAGAGTACGCCTTTTTCTATAGAAATAGAAAAACTAGGGTTTAGCCAACCACCCATTTTCTTGAATCTTTATTATTCCTTGGTGGATCACCTCTAGAGGCCAAACATTTGGGTGGCTAACGTTGATCAAAGGAAGGAACCAAACCCGGTGGATTCAAGTTGAACGCGAAAAGGATTGGAGGTGAACTTGTACCTGAGGAAGCTCGTATCTTCAAGGGTATGATTCTTGTTCTTCATATCTTTTCGTTTAATTAATAATTGTGCATAAAGGGTGATCTGGGTTTATGGTTTGTAAAAAATTTAAACTCTGATTTTTACACGTTTCCGCGCTTATTTTGCAATTTGATTTTTTTCATGAATATTACAAACCTAACAATTCCTTCACACAACTTTGGTTTTAAAACCCTTTACATCTTCAGGTTATCCCACCAGGGATTAAACCTTTCATAACTGCAGTTTTGTCCGACCAGGGATAAAACTTTTCACACCTGCAGTTTTGTCCCACTAGGGATAAACTTTTTCCCCTACAGTTTTTCCTGTACATGGGATCAAACTTTTCCTCTGCAATCCATCCTGAACATGGGGTGAACTACGTCGACCTGATCTCCCCAATACACGGGGAGTACACGTGCAACCTTTTTTATGGCCCAGTCACACCACATAAAAAAAATAAAAAACACAACATCTCTACACCCTTTTACACCCTTACCACATACAACATTTAACCTCTTACACCAGGTTCGAACTATTCAACATTGATCTCCTATTCAATAAGAGTATGTAAGCAGCCATTTATGGTTCGGTCTCACCCCCTACCAAAACACAAAAACTTGTCGGCGGTACTGGGATCATCCTTCAATCCACCACTTTTCATCGACTTCAGACCAAATGGATGGAATTACCTGATCTGTGACAACCCGAGAATTTAGACAATTTATTAAAATCTTAAATGATTGATTTAAGGTCAAATAATAGACCTAGATAGAAAATAAGTGTATGCATTTGATGTTATTGGGAAGGAATTTTGAGGATTTCAAAATTTTGTGAAGGATTTAGGTGAATTATTCAGAATTAAGTTTATATGTGTTTATGTTAGGTGTATATGGTTATGTATGTGTTCATAATGTGGTTAAGGGTCAAGGTTGACGGATAAAACTTATCACTTTGTCAATCTTAGGTATATATTAAGAACGTCGATTGCTACATTAGAAAACTCTTACGTTTGATAAGAAAACCTAGAAATGGGTTCGAAACCTAGTTTGAGTTAAAGAGTCCAAACCCTAATTGGGATATTAAAACCCTAGATTGGGAATGCGATGCTATATATAAGGTTTAACGTTATTAATTATAAATTAATTAGGAAAAACCTAATAAATTCTTTGAAACCCTATTTGAGTATTAGAAACCCTAATACCATATCTAAAAATCCTAATTTGATTTGAATATTTGAAACCTAATCTGGGAATATATAACAGAGAATTATAATGCTCAAGTGATTTAAATTATAAGCTTAATAGGGTAAAAGCTTAATTATTTAGCAAACCTTAATTTCCAAAAATTTGAACCCTAATTATTCGCATGCAAAACCCTAAATCGGGATATTAAAACCTACAAGTGGGAAGCTTGAAGTTAAGTATAGAGTTCTATGTTATTAATTGTAGGTATCGTTAGGGATAACCCTAATTAATTAGAAAGCCCTAATTTCTAATGTTGGAAACCCTAATGTACAATTAGAGAAAACCTAATTATTAATTTATAAAGTTTAATGTTAATTAGGAAGCCTTAACCCTAATTAGCAAGCTTGAATGTGATTAGTAAACTTTATTGTAATTAGGGAACATTAATTATAATCTTCTATTTTAAAACCTATGGGTTGTGACCAATTACCAAGTTACCATTCACTTTACAAGTCAAATGACCAAAGTACCCTTATTGAATATTTTAATGGGATGGAGTGTAGATCTAGCCCTAGTATGTGGTTGGTGACCAACCCTAGCTAAGCCATGTGCCTATATCTCACAAATGACTAATCTAGAATTTAAAATGGTAAGAAATGACTATAATGCCCTTTTGGGTGTTTTAGTGAGCTAACTTGTAGTTGTGTCCAAAACTTTAGTTGCTTACCTAACCTCACTAACTCTTGGTGACTCACATTTCCAAAGACATCGCCTCTAGAACATCCCATACATGAATCTAAGTTGTCTATAAAAGGATTGGAAGAGAGAAAAATCATTTGGTAAACTAAAATTTGTTCAACACTCAAGCTATTACTCTCGAGCCTCAAACCTACTGAAACTTGTTGCTATATCGGTCCTAAATCAAAGCCCCACGATCACACAACAATGGATCGAAGCCAAAATCAAGAAATCAAAGTTAGAAAAGGTATAAAACCCTAGGTCTAGAAATCCTTCGATTCTATGTTATTTGTTACAATTGATTTTTAAAGTTGTGTAATAGGATGTTAATTGATGATCTGGGTTGATAAGTCAAAGACCCATAACATCAAAGTATACGAATTTGAAGATTTGAGCAAGTGAGAAAAACCGAAAATTTTGGTCTGACAGTCAAATGTCAATGGCCATAGATCTTTGCTCGATCATGATTTTTGTTTTTTAAAAGTTGTTATGTCTAGTCTGATATGTGGTCTTTAATATGCAAAAAGAATCAAGTTCATATCTGTTATAGATCGGAAGTTATTCATGGTCAATTTTCGTGTTGAACTTTGACCGGCTAGATCTTTCTCATGTTATGATGTTAATGTGTTATGATGCTTTTTAGTTGTAGTCCTACATGTTGTCTACACACTGCAATTGATAGATCACACAAAAAATACACAGATTGCAAGTTATAAGGATCCAAAGTAGGCACCTCGATTGTTCTTCAGTTGAAGAACAGTGTTGTTAGAGTTTTTGATGACCAATATCTCCCGGATCGATGTTTTTAAACATGATGTTTGTTGATAATTGTATTATTACACTAATACTGACAAGATCTAAGGGTTAGATTGCCCGAAAACGTAATGGATTGAGAATTATAATCGGTCAAAACTAGCCCACTCGGATCTGTCGACTTTGGAATTACGAAATGGTGAAGAACACCTAAGATGACGACAGTTTACGTCATTAAAGCTATAATGACGGTTTTGAATTATTTTTAATTTAAAATTATGAAAATGATTTAAAAATTAGAAAAATTAGTCTTTAATTATTAAAATACATATTAAATTACGAAAAATTATTTTAAAGTCTAAAAATATAGTTTTTAATTAATTTGAGTATATTTGAAAATATTTAATATTTTTGCAATATAAATGGTATTTATTTATTTAATTATAATATTAGATAAATTATTTGAAAAATAGTTTTAATTCATGAAAAAAATCATGAAAAAATATATTATGGTGTTAGAAGATATTTTAAGTTATTCTTGATGACTTTTGATGACTTTCATTAATATTTATTATTAATGATAATTAGTTTATTTAATGAATATATTAAATAAATTATGAAAAAATAGAATTTATGATTTAAAAATCATATAAAAATGATTCAAGTGTTATAAAAATATTTTAAGTTATAAAATATAACTTTTGATATTTTGGCATGAAAATATTAATATTTTAATTATCGGATAATGGATTTGGTTGTTTAAAAATCATATAAATATGATTTGAAGATATTAAAAATACTTTGTGATATTATAATTATATTATCATATTATGTTATGATTTTATTAAAATTTAATATTAAATAAATGTTAATGATCAAGGAATAATGTGGTATTTATATTAATATCGATTATTGATTAATGTTTTTAATTACTTTAAAAACATTTAAAGGAAATAATAAAGTATTGAAAATACTTTGAGATATTACAAATATGTTATAATATTATGACATGTGTTTCATTAATGTTTAATATTAAATAAATATTAATGATATTAGAATATTGTGGTATTTAATTCATTTAAATACAGTATTAATGATTGAAAATGTTGTTAAATGATATTAATTATCCGAAAATTGTTGCAAGTTTATGAAAATGTTTTGGTCGATACTATGATTATCTAAGATTATTGTTAATTATTTAGGCGAGTTTAATTGAACTTAAACTCGATATTATCCGATTGGCCAATGGCTCGGGATGATTGAATTGTGTTGGTTTCAACTTGAACTTAAATAAATGCGATTTAATGTTAAGTCTTATGTGTTGTATGGTAGCGAGGATTATGTGATAATGTGTTTAGGTTATTTTATCTTTGTGATGATATTATTATAATATTTGGAGATCGGTATTATCGTATTAGGTCTTGGATAAAGCTAAGTTATATTTAAATATCGATAATCAATGGAATAGGCAAGTTTGTTTTCTTAACTCTATTAAGAGTGTTTCATTCAGATATGCTTATGGTTAATCATTCTTGATTGCCTATATAGAATTATTACTCTGTACATCTTGTATGTATAAATCGGTATGAAAAGTGATCACCTTCATTACCAGTTGGTCCAGATATATATTGTTCATATGTAATACTTGTTCGATCAAAGTTTGTTCATGCTAATTCACAACTACATTGTGAATTATAGCCACTTATTATTCTAAATCTTTCAATCATGATATATCCTTAAATTGTATGTTAAACTTCTTTGGGCAACTTTCATGCTCACCCTTGCTATATCATGATAAAACATTGCAGATTAATGTGAATGCGTCGAAACAAGGAAAGTTAAAGACAGTTCGACTTAAAAGTTAATGTCTTGCGATTAGTTTTGTAATAGTCTTATATGATAATGAGGTCATATGTTAGATAAGTTATGAATTGTGTATAAGTTATAGTTACTCGACACGGGAATAGTGTATAATGTTTAATGTATAAACAATTTATGTTTATATCTTCCGCAATAGTAGTAGAATGATTGAACCGGATCCGCGGTGATTTGGGGCCCGGATTCGAGGCTCTCACAAGATCTCCCCACACAAATGGGAGAATCAACGACCATCTAAGCTGCGGTTGAGTCCTCAAAGAGAATCATCAATCCATAAGAGATGGAACTACCTGGGCTCCCCCATATAAAGGAGTATCAATGACCATCTGTGGTGCGGTCAACCTCAAAGAGGAAAGCCACACTCCTCTCCATATTTATATACAAAAACCAATCCTAAGATACCAAAAAGGGTAGGGATATACACAGATCAACGATCCATTCTGAAAGATCCTGAGACATCTCATTGTTTATCTATCAAGAAGGAGTTCAGAATACATCAAGATCACAAGCCCTGGAGAAACATGCAAATATCAAGCAAGTAGCAAGGCACAACTAAAAGGGAAGTGAATCAAAATATATTTCCCTATCATATATAATGTTATTTGATATATACAATGTGTATTGTACATGACAAAATGGCTAGGCTAGTCTGTGCAGAAAATACAAGCCCATCTATAAATCAGTGTATATGCGGGCTATCAAATCCAACATAGCATCCCTCTTACAAGAAGGAGGTAACTCTATGAGCTCCTGCCCAAGGGTATCTACATGAGCCAGCAAATCCATAGCCAACTGCATGGTGACACTATGCTCATCAATATATATGATCATCTCTGCAATAATACCAGTGGTAAGGGATCTCACTATAGTACTATCTATAATGACAACATCCCATGCAGATATAGTGTCATCCCGCTAAATAAGCAATGCATCTCTAGATGATCTAGCCTCATCCCGCTCAGCAATAGCGGTGTCTCAATGAACTAAAGCATCATCTCTACCAGCAAGAGCTGTCAACATCAAGGCCCTAACTTGATCCCTCTCAAATGTCATCAGATGCAAGCTCTGCACTAAATACTCTTAATGTGGAGTCACAACTGCAGAAGTACTAGGAGAATCAATAAGAGCTACTGGCAACCCAGTAAATAGCTCATCCTCGGTGGGTGAAGTAATATCGTCCATGGGTTCTCAACTACCAGAACTAATGTGAGACCCCGAATTTTATGAAATTAAAGTATTCAATTTTCTTATTATTATTCTATTTAGTAAATGGTTAAATTGATAAAAGGTTAAAGTTAAGGGTGATATGTGAAAATTTTGCAAAGTAAGCAAGTTGATATAAAATATTCGTTGTGTCGTGGAATATTCGATTAGTCGGGGAATATTCGTACGACGGCATAATCATTGGTGGACACCACAACGGAAGTATTATCGTAGTTAGAAAACGATAGAATTATCTTTTTATAAAAATAACGGTAGAAAGTCTTCTGCGTTAAAAATGTTGAACTACCCTAGTAGTAAAGTACGATGTCTGGCGTGGTTGCGTAGTAGCACCGGTATTGATTATTGATGCTTATGTAAGAAGTCACCGGTTATACTCAATTATTGCTACGATGAATTGTTGCATCATATCTCTCATATTATTGATTCAATTATTATCACAATGATCCGCCCCAAAATAGGTATACATCACCTATTACGAGTTGTCAATACATGAATGCGAAACAACTACAACTTTATTATTACAACAATAAAAGCGTGAGTTTGAATACAAATATTATCTTCAGACAATATCTATACTCAAATAAATCCTCATCACATTTATTGATACATTATTTTACAAAAATGGTGAGGACTACTAAACAATCCTTTCTAAAACCTTCATTCCATACCCCAGACTAAATTACTTCTATATATTCTAGCCTCCACGAGAAAAATGGAACAAAAAGGAAAAGGGTGAGCTCAACTAGCTAGCCGATAAAGAATATTATGACTAAGATAATATCTGACAAATTATCGTTAGTCTTCAACGAGGAAAAATATAATAGAATCTGATAGACAACAAATTTTAAATCAATATTACATGCATGGAAATAATAATTCATTAGAAGAGTTAAGTAGAGAATGCAAACTACTATCTTCTATGTATGAATTTAAAAGTTCATCGTCTATCTTTTATCCTGTAACATCAATCGATATACATCTGGAATCAAATATTCATCTTTTACTCTGAGGCCGAAAGATATTCATCAATTAATCATGTTCATTTAAACACACATTCATCTTTTGCACTACTGGGCCAAAGATATTCTTGAAAAATCATTCATCTTTGCACTACTGAGGCGAAAGATATTCTTAAGAAATCATTCATCTTTTTTTTTCTGGGCCGAAGATATTCCATAATATCATCATTTAAGGCGAGGATGATGAAAATATTTTTTAAAGAAAGCGAATCCGATGAAACAAAATGACAAGGATTAAGGATTAAGGATTAGTACTTGGTTTTATCCACGTCAAAATACCTCAAAAATAATCATAGTGGTGTAAAATTCAAGAATGATCAAAACATGGATCTGATCGAGTTAGTATCCGAATAGATGTTTTAGACGAAAAGAAGAAATTTTATTTTTCGATTGAATAATCTACAGTATCGTGAATAGTCTTAGTATCGTGAATAGTCTTATATCGTGAATAGTAACTCAGACACCAAAAGATAGAAATTCCACAAAAACATCTTCACGCTTACATGAATAGTACTAAATGAATAGTAACTTCGTGAATAGTAACTTCATGAATAGTAACTTCGTGAATAGTAACTCATGAATAGTAACCCATGAATAGTAACCCATGAATAGTAACCCGAGCATGAAAAAGTTCCAAATTTGATAAAAACTTGGATCAACATTTCGATATAATGATATTGAAGAAATAATATCATTCTTCGAAAAAAATAATATCCCTTACCTCGAAGAAGCGATCTTACAGTTGGAATAGGATATAGTCTTTGAAGGAACTTGCACCAGTATAGCAATACTCAAAGTATACTCAAAATACTCACAAGAATAAATTCGATAATATAGAGAGAAAACTTGATTTACGGTGTGATTTTCAATTCTAACCTAAGCACCTATTTATAGGAAAATGCTTAGAACACCAAGCGAAAAATTTAATAAAATATTAATATAATATATATTAAATTCCTCGCCCACTTTTGAATCATCTGACCATCTGAATTCAGCTACTAATAATGACAAAAACAAAAAAAACGTTTTTGTTATTAAAATTAATTAAAACTTTCAAAAATCAATTATTTCGGAGCTTCAGAACTTCAATAATTCATAATAAATAGCCCTTTCATCAGAAAATTCGAATCTCGCGAGTTTTATAGGAAATTCAATTCTCTACAACTTTGCGAAGAAAGTTTTTTCAAATTCCAAATAGAAATTGGCCAAATCCACAAGCGGGCGATTTTACGTTATAATCAAATTTCGATCGATAAATGGGGTCCACAGACATGTTTAACATGTTTTAAACATTTATTGCAACAAAATACTCTTCCTCCTCGTATACTCATATATCCCACATTAGTTGTAAAAATATCACTAGTTAATATATTATTAAAATAATATATTTAAATGAATTATTTTATCGAGAAAAAGATAAAATATTAATTTTCAACAATTGTCATTTTAAAATTTTCTCCATCTATATCCACATAAAATCAATATTTTCCTCATCATATAAATCAATAATTAATTATTCACAAATAATATTACGAGAATCACAATATTGTGACGAGGCGGTTCAAGGAAAGAGGGGCTTTCGATAAGAATTTCTTCTTCTTGGCGGCATGATTAGGTGACCAAACCTCTCCTTAGACGAACTTTCTAGACATTGCCAATAATGTTATCTAATAATATTATTCGGATAATATGAATTATTGCTTCGATAATGAAAAAATCTTGTGTAATGACAATTATTGAAACAAACAATGATATAAAATCATCAACAGCGACAATTATTAACTCGATAAAATCTTGAGCGATAATTCTTTGTAACCATTATTGAGTAGTGCCTTCTTACGTAAGAATCAATAATTGGTGCAATCTGGTATCTTCTTTGTTTCAACAACGGCGTATTAGTGTGTTTTAACCAAGGGTATTCCAGCGATGTAACTTGGTAACAACTTCTGGCAGATTATTTAAAAAAAACAACTTATATTTATCGTTTTCTTCATCCAATAAACTTTTCAGTTATGGGGCCCACACATGGGCTGCTGCCGTCGTGCGAATATTCCCAAGCGATCTGAATATTCCACGACCAAACGAATATTCCCAAAATAATGAATATTTTATAACCACTTGCTTATTTTGAAATATTTGCGTATTTAACCCTTAACTATCCACATTAATCAAATCAACCCTTACTATTTCAAAATAATAAATAAAGGAAATTCCTTTTATTTAAAAAATTTGAGGTCTTCTGACCTCCCTCCTTATGAAATTTAAGTCCTCGAAATTGGCGTCACGTACTGGTGTTTGAAAAGGTGAGGATACCTCGCTTTCATTTCGTTTCAATTCCCAAGTCATTTCCTCTATAGCATGATTCCTCCATAAAACTTTAACTTGTGGTATGACCTTTCTTGCGTAGGACATGCTCCTTCCTATCCAAGATCTTGGCGGTACCTCCTCATCGTTAAGTCTTGGCTATCTCGTCCGGTTCTAACTTCGATAACGTGGTTGGGTCTTTCACATATTCTGAAATCGGATATATGAAACACATTATGAACACGAGACATACTCGGAGAGTAACTTGTGAGTCTATAGGCTACATTTCCTACTCGGTCAAGAATTTGAAATGGACCATAAATGCGTGGATTGAGCTTTCCTCTCTTCCCAAATCTTGTAACTCCCTTCCATGGAAGCAACTTCATGACAATCATGATCCCCTACATTAAATTCCACGTCCTTTCGATGAAGATCCGCATAACTCTTTTGTCGATCTTGTCTTGGTTTGTATCGTTGTCGAATCATTTGGATCTTTTCGGTGATCATACGTACTAACTTCGGGTCCCAACAATGTTGCTTCACCCACCTCATCCCAACATATTGGAGAAGCGACATTTTTCGTCCATATAATGCTTGAATGGAGCCACACCTATACTTGCACGATAAGCTGTTGTTGTTGTAGGAGAATTCCACCAATGGTAAATACTTATCCCAACTACCCTTGAAGTCTAGGACCACGAGTCTTAATAGATCTTCAAGAGTTTGAATAGTCCTCTCACGATTGTCCGTCCGGTTTGGGGATGGTATCTTTGAACTAAATCGCAAATCCGTGCCCATAGCTTTTTGCAAGCTAACCCAAAATCTTGAAGTGAATCTTGGGTCACGATCCAAAACTATGGATACAGGCATGCCATGCAACCTCACAATCTCATTCACGTACATACTAGCAAGGCGTTCAAGGAATAAGTCTCCGTATCGGCAAGAAATAAGCGGACTTGGTTAATCTATCAACAATAACCCAAATAGCATTGATGCCTTGAAAGCCGTAGGAAGACCCGTAATAACGAAATCCATAGTAATGTGTTCCCACTTCCATTCAGGAATCTCAAGTGGTTGCAGCGGACCCTTAGGTACAAGATGCTCACGCTTTACTACGTTTGGCAAGTTAAACACATCGAGATAAACTTTGCAATCTCTCTCTTCATATTGTTCCACCAAAATGTATGTAGAAGATCACGATACATTTTAGTACTTCGAGGATGGATTGCAAATGGCGTATTGTGTGCCTCCATCATAATCTTGTACTTCAAATCGAGTCGTTAGGAACACAAAGTCTAGAGTGGACTCAAGTATTCCTTCTTCATCAATTCTCGCTTAGAATAGCTCCTTCTTGTACTTTCTTCTTCATACGCATACGCTCAAGAATTGGGTGGCTTGAGCAACCTTAACTTTTTCTATTAAAGTTGGCTCTGTCGTATACTTGACATCATCGCTTTTCGTTCCGCATATGATCTTCTACTCGATAAATCGGCTACCACGTTAAACTTTACCGGGATGGTATTGAATAGTGTGGTCGTAGTCTTTCAATAGCTTTCGAGCAGCGTCGTCATTTGCGCGTGTTGAGTTCTTTTTGAGTGAAGAAATATTTAAGGCTTTTATGGTGCGAATATATCTCCACTTTCTCCCCATATAGATAGTGCCTCCATATTTTTAGCGCAAAACTTATTGCTTTGCATGACTCTAGATCATGAGTAGGATAATTCCTCTCATACTCTTTAAGTTGTCGCGAGGCATAGGCTATGATGACTTTCCCGTTGCATGAGAACACATCCTAACCCTTTGCACGAAGCATCATTTGTAGATAACAAATCCATCCGAACCGGATGGTATTGTTAGAAACAGTCTTAGAAATAAGTCTCCTCTTAAGCTCTTGGAAACTCTTCTCGCATTCTTCGCTCCAAGCGAATTTTGTATCCTTAGGAGTTAGGCGAAGTTAATGGAGTAGCGATTAGAAAAACCCTTCCACGAATCTCAGATAATAACCAAACTAAGCCCAAAAAACTACGTGCTTGATCCACCGACTTGGTTGCTCCCAACTTTGTATTGCTTCAATCTTGGCGGGATCAACGGATACTCCATGTTTCGACACCACGTGCCCAAGGAATGCTACTTCCTCAAGCGAACTCGCATTTCTTCAATTTGGCATATAGTTGGTTTTCACGAAGCCTTTGGAGTACCGACTTCAAATGGTGCTCATGATCTTCACGGCTTTTGGAATATATGAGGATGTCATCAATAAAGACAACAACGAATTGATCCAAATATTCCTTGAATACTCGGTTCATCATATCCATGAAAGCCGCGCGGGAGCATTAGTTAGTCAGAAAGACATGACTAAGAATTCATAATGCCCATCTGGGGAGTTACGAAGGCGGTCTTTGGAATATCCTCGATTCTAATCTTGGTGATGATATCCGAGCGAAGATCGATTTTTGAAAAGAATTGTGCCCCTTACAATTGGTCAAACAAGTCATCAATACGAGGTGAGGATACCTATTCTTGATGGTGACATGGTTCAATTCCGATATAGTCGATACAAAATCGCATACTCCGTCTTTCTTCTTTACAAATAAAAGCAGGAGCACCCCGAGGAGATGTCTTGGGGCCAGATGAAACCGATGTCCAACAATTCACGTAGTTGGACCTTTAACTCTGAAGTTCAATAGGAGCCATTCGATATGGGGTTTTAGAAATGGGCTTTGTGCGGGTTCAAGATCAATAAAGAATTCAACTTCACGTTACGGGGTAGGCCAAGGAAGTTCTTGAAATCGTCGGAAAAATCGATAACAACGGAATATTATTCAAATTTGGCGTGTCTTTATTCAAATCCATAACATGGGCTAAGAAAGCTTGACATCCGTTTTTTAATAAGCGAATAGCTTTATGATTAGATATGACGGTGATCGATTTTAATGGTTTAGTTGCTTGAATTAAATACAACGGGTTGGTTAGGAATATGAAAACTAACAACCTTACGAAAACAATCAATTTTGGCATGATGAGTAGTTAACCAATCAATCCCTAAAATCACATCAAAAGCAAGTATCTTTAAAGAGATAAGGTCAACGAGTAAGGTAATGGTGCCAACTTGAATCAAACAAGATTTATAAGCGATGGATGTGATGAAAGTTTCTCTAGCGGAGTTTCCACGAGATAGGTCAAAGTCTAATTTCTCGGTCAAGTTTAAGCGTTGAGCACATGCGGGAGAGATAAATGAATGGGTATGCCGGTATCAAGTAAGGTATAAACTTGCAAGAATTTATAAATAGCTTACCGTGATCACCTCGTTTGGGTTCCTCGCATTATGACCGATCCACAACAAACGCTCTTCCGGAATCGTTGACTTTGACTTTTACGGGACGATCTTTTGAGTCACCGTCCCCATTGAACTAGGTTTATTCTTTGTCTGATCTCGGCGATATGTCCTTCCTTTCCACAATTATAGCATACCTTGAATTGTTGTGGGCGGTTTGGTGATATGTCCCTCTTTTCGCATTTGTAGCATATGGCCGGTGGTCGTTCTCCTCCCTTAGAACCCGATTCTTTGCTTGCAACTTTGTCATCTTCACATGATCGTTGTTAAATCTCCTCTTTTTAAAATCTCCTCCTCGACTCGCTTCTTCTATTTTCATGGCCATGATTACCACGGAGTGGTAACCATTTTTGTCCGTCTGTTTCTTTCTCATGAGTTATCATTATTACATTGGCTGCTATCTACGTGCGATCCACGGTTGTGGTCCCTCGGTTGGCCGTACTCGTTATCTCGCTCTAATAATTGAGCCACATTTTACAACATCTGAATAGAGAAAATTTATGAGAAATGAGATCTTGGCGTATCTTAAGGTTTTCAAACCTCTAAGAAACATCCGCGTCATCGTTCCTCATTCTCCACCAAATGAGGTCTGAACACGGATAACTCTGCAAACTTTGCCTCGTCTTTGAGACAAAATCGTGTTGTTTTGTTCAATCGATGAACTCCACTTCCTTCATATAGCGAACACTTTCGGGAAAGTATTTGTCATTAAATAGCTTCTGAAATGTCTCCCAAGACATCTTTGAGTCTTGGTTGGATGGAGTGCGCTTCACGAGACTCCCACCGATGATGCCTGCCTCGCCACGGAACATAAAGGTGGCGAATGGAACCTTCTGTTCCTCCGTGCATCCCAAGACATCGAATATCTTGGTAATTTGTTTGACCCGTGTTTCCGCCGTGATCGGATCGGCTTTCCCTTAAATTCGGTGGTCCCAACTCTTTGAAGCGCTTGGTTTTGTGACAACCCGTGAATTGCTATCATTTCCTCCTGTATTTTGAACACGAGTTTCCTAAATGCGATTTTGCATGAGCTGCAAAAAACTTCTAAACATCCCTCGTTCATCATCGCTTTCGATGGTGTTGTTCACGGGAGGAACATTGCCCGACTGTTGCTTTCTCCTCGTTGGTGAGTACTGAGCATCTCCACGGTCTCATTTCCATTGTTAATATTCTCGATCGACATTCTCAAATCTTGTCATAAAACAAGGGTTAATTAAAATCAATATATCACATAATATCCCTATATCTTGACCAACTAACAAATAAGCTTAGGTAGGACACACTAGCGAAGGATTTACTCGTCTCTCCCTCCTAGTTCTATTCCCGATCTCATGCGAGAGATCATATCCTAAGCTACGATACCAATTGTGGCGCCCCCAAAATAGGTATACATCACCTATTACGAGTTGTCGATACGTGATATGCGAAACAACTACAACTTTATTATTACAACATAAAAAGCGTGAGTTTGAATACAAATATTATCTTCTGACAATATCTATACTCAAATAAATCCTCATCACATTTATTGATACATTATTTTACAAAATGGTGAGGACTACTAAACAATCCTTTCTAAAACCTTCATTCCATACCCAGGCTACGTACTTCGCTATATTCTAGCCTCCACGAGAAAAATGGAACAAAAAGGAAAAGGGTGAGCTCAACTAGCTTCGATAAAGAATATTATGACTAAGATAATATACAACAAATTATCGTTAGTCTTCAACGAGGAAAAATATAATAGAATACAATAGACAACAAATTTTAAATCAATATTAGCGGTGAAATAATAATTCATTAGAAGAGTTAAGTAGAGAATGCAAACTACTATCTTCATGTATGAATTTAAAAGTTCATCGTCTATCTTTTATCCTGTAACATCAATCGATATACATACGGAATCAAATATTCATCTTTTGCACTCTGGGCCAAGATATTCATCGATTAGTCATATTCATTTAAACACACATTCATCTTTTTACTCTGGGCCAAAGATATTCTTGAAAATCATTCATCTTTTGCACTCTGAGCCAAAGATATTCTTAAGAAATCATTCATCTTTTACTTTCTGGGGCCAAAGATATTCAATAATATCATCATTTAAGGCGAGGATGATGAAAAATATTTTTTAAAGAAAGCGAATCCGATGAAACAAAATGACAAGGATTAAGGATTAAGGATTACGTACTTGGTTTTATCCACGTCCAAAATACCTCAAAAATAATCATAGTGGTGTAAAATTCAAGAATGATCAAAACATGGATACAATCGAGTTAGTATCCGAAATAGATGTTTTAGATGAAAAGAAGAAATTTTATTTTTCGATTGAATAGTACCAAGTATCGTGAATAGTCTTGAGTATCGTGAATAGTCTCCGTATATCGTGAATAGTAACTCAGACACCAAAAGATAGAAATTCCACAAAAACATCTTCACGCTTTCATGAATAGTACTCGTGAATAGTAACTCGTGAATAGTAACTAGTGAATAGTAACTTCATGAATAGTAACTCGTGAATAGTAACTCATGAATAGTAACTCATGAATAGTAACCCATGAATAGTAACCCCGAAGCATGAAAAAGTTCCAAATTTGATAAAACTTGGATCAACATTTCGATATAATGATATTGAAGAAATAATATCATTCTGAAAAAAAATAATATCCTTACCTCGAAGATCGATTTACTTACATTGGAATAACGGATATAACTTGAACTTACTTAAGTATAGCAATACTCAAAGTATACTCAAAATACTCACAAGAATAAACTCGATAATATAGAGAAAAACTTGAGTTTACGGTGTGATTTTCAATTCTAACCTAAGCACCTATTTATAGGAAAATACTTAGAACACCAAAGCGAAAAAATTTAATAAAATATTAATATAATATATATTAAATTCCTCGCCCACTTCGACCATCATTTCATCTGAATTCAGCTACTAATAATGACAAAAACAAAAAAACGTTTTTTAAAATTAAAATTAATTAAAACTTTCAAAAATCAATTATTTGAACTTGAACTTCAATAATTCATAATAAATAGCCCTTTCATCAGAAAATTCGAATCTCGCGAGTTTTTATAGGAAATTCAATTCTCTACAACTTTGTAGAAGAAAGTTTTTCCAAATTCCAAATAGAAATTGACCGAAATCCACAAACGGGCGATTTTCTGATATAATCAAATTTCGATTCGATAAATGGGGTCCACCGAGCATGTTTAACATGTTTTAAACATTTATTGCAACAAAAATACTCTTCCTCCTCGTATACTCATATATCCCACATTAGATTGTAAAAATATCACCGTTAATATATTATTAAAATAATATATTTAAATGAATTATTTTATCGAGAAAAAGATAAAATATTAATTTTCAACAATTGTCATTTTAAAATTTTCTCCATCTATATCCACATAAAATCAATATTTTCCTCATCATATAAATCAATAATTAATTATTCACAAATAATATTACGAATCACAATATTGACAACCAGTGGTTCCAGGAAGAGGGGCTTTCGATAAATTTCTTCTTCTTGGGTAGCCATGATTAGGTGACCAAACCTCTCCTTAGAGCGAACTTTCTAGACATTGCCAATAATGTTATCTAATAATATTATTAGGATAATATGAATTATTGCTTCGATAATGAAAAATCTTGTGTAATGACAATTATTGAAACAACGATATATAAA
Source organism: Panax quinquefolius (assembly GCA_020205615.1). NCBI lineage: Eukaryota > Viridiplantae > Streptophyta > Magnoliopsida > Apiales > Araliaceae > Panax > Panax quinquefolius. The sequence goes on from CM035158.1 coordinate 48,741,167, forward strand.
ATATCAACACGAATTATTATTAACTCGATAAAATCTTTGAGCGATAATTACATAACCATTATTGAGTAGTGCCTTCTTACGTAAGAATCAATAATTGGTGCAATACAGGTATACTTCTTGTTCAACAACAGCGTATTAGTGTGTTTTTAACCACACGGGTATTCAATATATATTTGCGGTAACAACTACGTAGTTTATTAAAAACAACTTATATTTATCGTTTTCTTTCATCCAATAAACTTTCAGTTATGGGGCCCACATGGGTTTGCGTGAGTAAATACGAATATTCCCAAACGATCTGAATATTCCACGACCAAACGAATATTCCCAAAAAATAATGAATATTTTATAACCACTTGCTTATTTTGAAATATTTGCGTATTTAACCCTTAACTATCCACATTAATCAAATCAACCCTTACTATTTCAAAATAATAAATAAAGGAAATTCCTTTTATTTAAAAAATTTTGGTCTTACTTATCTTTGTAATATTTTGAGCCCCAAAATGTACAATTATTGAAACTATATTTTCCTATAAATAGAAGCTCATTCTTCCTTCATTTCTCACCAATTCACTAAAGCTATAGAGCAATTATTATAGAGAGAAATTATAGAGAAAAGAAGAAGAAAGTCTTACATCTACTCCAAAGATCCAGGTTTCTTTCAAAGGTAGGGGATATTATTATTATAGTAAGGGGTATTATTTCTTTCATATTCATGAAGAGAACTATTGTTATTCCATTCCTTATTATTACATTAGAATAACTTTGTATCACGACTCTACCGTATATATGGTGAAATTCTTACATTATTCCATTCTTTATTATTATGTTGGAATAATGCATACATGTGAAGTACCACATACATGGTGAAATTCTTCTATTATTCCATTCTTTATTATTATACATTTAATATCACTGTATGTGTGTTTTATGCATGACCGGTTCCATTATTTATTATTTTGTCGAATATCACTGTTTGTGCGTTTACACATGACTGGTTCCATTATTTATTATTACATTGGAATATCACATACGTAAGTTGGCGTGACACAGTTCCATTATTTATTATTACATTGGAATAACTCATGCATGCGATCTATCACATGCACGGTGAATTCTTACATTATTCCATTCCTTATTGTTACATTGGAATAACTTTTGTCTATGTGGATTACCACATGCATGGTAAATGATCCTTCATATTCATTTCTTATTAAATTGTGGAAATGATCTGTCTACGTGGATTACCGCATGGCGGGTGAAAATCCATTTGCAGTTTCAAAATTTTTCTGACCCTCAAAAATTCTGGAAAAATTTGAAATGATAATTTTATGAGTTTTCTAGATTGTGTCCAAAAATGGCGATTTTTGGATGTATAGATTAGGAGTTATGAATTTTAATGGAAAAGACTATTTTAAAAGTAAACCCTTATAACTCCTTTTGGTTAACTCCAAAATTAGTGAAATTTTTATTGGGAGTACATATATATATGTATAGTATACTCAGTAAATTTCGAATTTTTGGACAAAAATACAGTTTATGATAAATGTTTAAATATTCGGCAGTTATGGCCATATGAAAAATAGTAAATTAATTTTAAAAATTCCGAGAAAATATATGTTTAATATGGGACTATATTCTGCTTAATCCCAGAAAGGAAATATTTTTGGGACTGATTTAGTATTTTTCATGAAAATGAACTAGTTATGAGTAAATAAATTAAATACGTTATGTGAAGTAACAAAATTGGAAAATAGGATTTTATGGCTTGGAAATCCTATATAAGGTATATGCAGATTTTTGATGAGGGATTTGATCATTGGTGATGAAATCTTAGGAGTATGGCATTTTTGAATGATTAAATGCATTATTTGGTAAAGTGTAAACAATTAAAATAAATTGTTTATACGTTTAGGAAGTGATTAAAATATTGTTATAATATTAATAATATTAGATTATGAGTTTATTAAGTGATTGATAATATTTGGATAAATTTAAAGTCTTTAATATTTATTCTGGGTTTCGTTTGATTAATGCTTATATCATTGTCATCATCCTCATGTTTATATTGTGATGAAAGTCATCTTTGGCTTACGTGCATAGATGGACTTGGTATGATTATGACCAGAGATTTTCGGTATAATCATGTCCGTAATGTGACAAATGAATGTGGTGAAAGTCCTCATTGGACAGTAGTTCATTGATGGACAGTTGTGGTATGATTATGACAAGGGATTATTCGGTATAATTATGACCATTGATGATTACATGAATATCCTTGGCCGTGATGCAGGGATGATTCAATTTTATTTATTAAGCTGAGTCTCAGCGATAAAAATTGATGAAAACATTTTAAATCATAGAAGATAGTAGATATCATGCTCTACTTGACTCTTCTAATGGATTGCTTATCCCGCTACAGTTAAACTTGTTGTCTATTGTATTTTATCAGTTTAACATTGTTGAAGACTAATGATAATTTATTACGCATTATCTTAGTCATAATATTTCTTCTTAAGACTAGTTGAGCTCACCCTTTCTTTCAATTTGTTCTCTTTAGGAAATGAGAATATAGCTGGGACGAGTCGGGGAACGAAGTGATGGTCCAGATGATAACATTAGTAGTCCTCACTATTCTATTAAATAGTGTGACAATAAATGTAATGAGGACTCCATTGAGTGTGGATATTGTCTAGATGAAAATATTCTTATTAAAACTCTCAGCTATGTTTTGTCGTATTTTACACGACTATTGTATAATTAAGTTGTATTTAAATTTATGTACCATGTATCTGGCGACTCAAGATGGGTGATGTATACCTGTTTTGGGGGTGTCACAGTTGTTATCATAGCTTAGGGATATGATCTTTGGCTAAGATGTGAGACAAGAACTAGGAGGGGAGAGACGGGGAATTCCTTCGCTAGTATGACCTACCTATGTTTATTCATTATTCAATTGGTCGGTCAGAATATAGAGATAATATGTGGCATGTCAATTAACCCTTATTTTGAATCAATATTCTAGAATGATATCTGAATTACAGGAGATGAGAAATGGGAAAATCATGATAGAGAGGAAATAACCGGGAAGGTACAAAACGAAAAGAAAGCAAGGTATTCTAATCTCTTCGAGCTACCAGGTACGTAAATTTCGAGGGCGAAATTTCATAAGGAGGGGAGATTGTGAGACCCCAAATTTTATGAAATGAAAGTATTCAATTTTCTTATTATTATCCTATTTAGTAAATGGTTAAATTGATAAAAGGTTAAAGTTAAGGGTGATATGTGAAAATTTTGCAAAGTAAGCAAATTGATATAAAATATTCTTTGTGTTTCTGGAATATTTGATTTGATTAGTCAGAATATTCATTTTAATAGGGAATATTAAATGCGACAAAGATAATCATTAATTGGACCCCTACAACGGAAGTATTATCGTAGTTAGAAAACGACGAATTATCTTTTTATAAAAATAACTACGAAAGTGTTACTGAGTAAAACTGTTGAACTACCCTTAGTAGTAAAAGTATGCGATGTCGCTTTGGTTGCATAGTAGCACACACAGTATTGATTATTGATGCTTATGTAAGAAGTCACTCAGTTATACACAATTATTGCTACAGTAATTGCTACATCATATCTCTCATATTATTGATTCAATTATTGTCACAGTATCAATATTTTATATTATTAAATCAATAATTGAGATGACAAGTTATTTATATTATTATTTACAATATTGACAATGTCTAGAAGTTCTGTCAAGGAGAGGTTTGGTCACCTAATTGCGCGCCAATAAGGAGAAATCCTTATCGAAAAGCCCCCTCTTTCCTGGGAACGACCTGATTGCTAAATATTGTGAGTTATAATATTAATGATGAATACGTTCGTGTTGATTAAAGATGAAATTGATAGTTCCATTGTGTTGGAATTATTAGTGTTAGTGGAAATCGACATCTATTCCGATGATAATTGATGTCTGGGGGTTATATTGTTAAATCGAGTAATTAATCGGATAAATGAGTAATTAATTGCTACAAATTCACATACTTATATAACTATTTGTTCACATGTGTGTACTATTGAATCACATTCTTGTACTATTAGGGAAGTTGGTGCAAGATTGATAATACTTGCATGACTAAGTTAAAAATGGAGGTATAGATGGAGGTACTATATACTATAATTCGTATTTTCACATGTCTAGAACTATTGAGTCACATGATTTATTATTGATTCACATGATTTACTATTAGGGGAGGTGGTGCAAGTTTGATAATACTTGCAGGACTAAATTAAAAAGGAAGAAAAAGAGGAAGGTATTATACTGTAATATTTCGAGCCCCAAAATGTGCAATTATTAAAACTATATTTTCCTATAAATAGAAGCTCATTCTTCCTTCATTTCTCACCAATTCACTAAAGCTATAGAGCAATTATTATAGAGAGAAAGAAGAAGAGAATCCATACATCTCTACTCCAAAGATATCAGCTTTCTTTCTAAGGTAAGGGATATTATTATTATAGTAAGGGGTATTATTTCTTTCGTATTCATGAAAAGGGCTATTGTTATTCCATTCCTTATTATTCTGTTGGATTAACATGTATACGCAGACTACTGTATATATGGTGAAATTCTTCTTTTATTCCCTTATTTATTATTATGTTGGAATAACATGTCTATGTGAAGTACCGCATACATGGTTCTTCTATTACTCCATTCTTTATTATTCTATCGGATTATCCTGTGTGTGCATTTACGTATGACCTGGTTCCATTATTTATTATTCTGTCCAAATATCATATACGTAAGCGTTTACGCATGACACAGTTCCATTATTTATTATTACATTTGAATATCCTCATGCTGCAAGTTTACGTATGACTGGTTCCATTATTTATTATTACATTAGAATAATATATACATGTGATCTATCGCATGCTCGGTGAATTCTTCTGTTATTCCATTCTTTATTGTTACTCGTTTAATAACTTGTCTATGTGGATTACCACATGCATGTTGAATGATCCTTCGATTCATTCCTTATTAAATTGTGGAAATGATCTGTCTATGTGGATTACCGCATGGCGGGTGAAAATCCATTTGCAGTTTTGAAATTTTGCTGACCCTCAAAAATTCTAGGAAAATTTGAAATGATAATTTGATGAGTTTTCTAGATTGTGTCCAAAAATGGCAATTTTTGGATGTATAGATTAGGAGTTATAAATTTTATGGGAAAAGAATATTTTAAAAGTAAACCCTTATAACTCCTTCTGGTTAACTCCAAAATTAGTGAAATTTTTATTGGGAGTACATATATATAACAGAAGTATACTCTATAAATTTCAGAATTTTTGGATAAAATTACAGTTTATGATAAATATTTAAATATTCTTTAGTTTTGGCAATATGAAAATAGTAAATGAATTTTAAAAATTCGAGAAAAATATATGTTCAATATGGGACTATATTACGCTAAATCCCGTTAAAAAGAAATAGTTTTGGGACTAATTTGGTATTTTTTGTGAAAATGAACTAGTTATGAGTAAATGAATTAAATACGTTATGTGAAGTAACAAAATTGGAAAATAGGATTTTATGGCTTGGAAATCCTATATAAGGTATATGCAGATTTTTGATGAGGGATTTGATCATTGGTGATCAAATCTTAGGAGTATGGAATTTTTGAATGATTAAATGCATTATTTGGTATAGTGTAAATAATTAAAATAAATTGTTTATAAGTTTAGGAAATGATTAAAATATTGTTATAATATTAATAATATTAGATTATGAGTTTATTAAGTGATTGATAATATTTGGATAAATTTAAAGTCTTTAATATTTATCCTTGGTTTCGCTTGATTAATGTTTATATCATTGTCTTCATTCTCATGTTTATATTGTGATGAAAGTCATCTTTGGCTTACGTGCATAGATAGATTTGGTATGATTATGACTAGGATTTTCTTTGTATAATCATGGTAGTAATATGACGTTGTGGCGCCCCCAAAATAGGTATACATCACCTATTACGAGTTGTCAATACATGATGCGAAAACAACTACAACTTTATTATTACAACAATAAAAGCGTGAGTTTGAATACAAATATTATCTTCTAGACAATATCTATACTCAAATAAATCCTCATCACATTTATTGATACATTATTTTACAAAAATGGTGAGGACTACTAAACAATCCTTTCTAAAACCTTCATTCCATACCCCAGCTAAATACTTTATATTCTCGCCTCCAGAAAAATGGAACAAAAAGGAAAAGGGTGAGCTCAACTAGCTTCGATAAAGAATATTATGACTAAGATAATATACAACAAATTATCGTTAGTCTTCAACGAGGAAAAATATAATAGAATCTGATAGACAACAAATTTTAAATCAATATTACATGGTGAAATAATAATTCATTAGAAGAGTTAAGTAGAGAATGCAAACTACTATCTTCTATGTATGAATTTAAAAGTTCATCGTCTATCTTTTATCCTGTAACATCAATCAATATACATCTGGAATCAAATATTCATCTTTTTGCACTCTGGGCCAAAGATATTCATCGATTAATCATATTCATTTAAACACTGTTCATCTTTTACTACGGGCCAAAGATATTCTTGAAAATCATTCATCTTTTTCTACAGGCGAAAGATATTCTTAAGAAATCATTCATCTTTTGCACTACTGGGCCAAAGATATTCAATAATATCATCATTTAAGGCGAGGATGATGAAAATATTTTTTAAAAAGCGAATCCGGTGAAACAAAATGACAAGGATTAAGGATTAAGGATTAGTACTTGGTTTTATCCACGTCAAAAATACCTCAAAAATAATCATAGTGGTGTAAAATTCAAGAATGATCAAAACATGGATACAATCGAGTTAGTATCCGAATAGATGTTTTAGACGAAAAGAAGAAATTTTATTTTTAATTGAATAGTCTACCAGTATCGTGAATAGTCAGAGTATCGTGAATAGTCTTGAGTATCGTGAATAGTAACTCAGACACCAAAAGATAGAAATTCCACAAAAAACATCTTCACGCTTAATGAATAGTACTCGTGAATAGTAACTTCGTGAATAGTAACTCATGAATAGTAACTTCGTGAATAGTAACTCATGAATAGTAACCCATGAATAGTAACCCAATAATAGTAACCCAGAAACATGAAAAAGTTCAAATTTGATAAAAATTTCGGATCAACATTTCGATTATAATGATATTGAAGAAATAATATCATTCTGAAAAAAATAATATCCACTTACCTCGAAAGATCGGTACTTATTTGAATCTAACGATAGTCTTTGAAGGGAACTTGCCGTATAGCAATACTCAAAGTATACTCAAAATACTCACAAGAATAAACTCGATAATATAGAGAGAAAACTTGATTTACGGTGTGATTTTCAATTACTAACCTAAGCACCTATTTATAGGAAAATGCTTAGAACACCAAAGCGAAAAAATTTAATAAAATATTAATATATATATATTAAATTCCTCGCCCACTCGACCATCTGACCATCTGAATTCAGCTACTAATAATGACAAAAAAAAAAAAACGTTTTCTTTATTAAAATTAATTAAAACTTTCAAAAATCAATTATTTGAACTTGAACTTCAATAATTCATAATAAATAGCCCTTTCATCAGAAAATTCGAATCTCGCGAGTTTTTATAGGAAATTCAATTCTCTACAACTTTGTAGAAGAAAGTTTTCCAAATTCCAAATAGAAATTGGCCAAATCCACAAGCGGGGCGATTTTACAATTATAATCAAATTTCGATCGATAAATGGGGTCCACCGACATGTTTAACATGTTTTAAACATTTATTGCAACAAAATACTCTTCCTCCTCGTATACTCATATATCCCACATTAGATTGTAAAAATATCACCAGTTAATATATTATTAAAATAATATATTTAAATGAATTATTTTATCGAGAAAAAGATAAAATATTAATTTTCAACAATTGTCATTTTAAAATTTTCTCCATCTATATCCACATAAAATCAATATTTTCCTCATCATATAAATCAATAATTAATTATTCACAAATAATATTACGAGAATCACAATATTGTGACCAGGCGGTTCAGGAAAGAGGGGCTTTCGATAAAATTTCTTCTTCTTGGCGCGCATGATTAGGTGACCAAACCTCTCCTTAGACGAACTTTCTAGACATTGCCAATAATGTTATCTAATAATATTATTCGATAATATGAATTATTGCCGATAATGAAAAATCTTGTGTAATGACAATTATTGAAACAACAACAATATAAAATATCAACACGACAATTATTAACTCGATAAAATCTTGAGCGATAATTCACGTAACCATTATTGAGTAGTGCCTTCTTCGTAAGAATCAATAATTGGTGCAATCTGGTATCTTCTCTTGCTTCAACAACGCGTATTAGTGTGTTTTAACCACGGGTATTCCAACGATGATACTTGGTAACAACTACGCCAGATTATTTAAAAACAACTTATATTTGTCGTTTTCTTCATCCAATAAGCTTTCCGTTATGGGGCCCACACATGGGCTTTGCATTGTCGTCACGAATATTCCCAAAAGCGATGCGAATATTCCACGACCAAACGAATATTCCCAAAAATAATGAATATTTTATAACCACTTGCTTATTTTGAAATATTTGCGTATTTAACCCTTAACTATCCACATTAATCAAATCAACCCTTACTATTTCAAAATAATAAATAAAGGAAATTCCTTTTTATTTAAAAAATTTGAGGTCTTACAACCTCCCTCCTTATGAAATTTAGTCCTCGAAATTGGCGTCACGTACACTGTGTTTGAAAAGGTGAGGATACCTCGCTTTCATTTCGTTTCAATTCCCGGTCATTTCCTCTATAGCATGATTCCTCCATAAAACTTTAACTTGTGGTATGACCTTTGCTTGGCGTGGGACATGCTCCTTCTATCCAAGATCTTGGCGGTACCTCCTCATCGTTAAGTCTTGACTATCTCGTCCGGTTCTAACTTCGATAACGTGGTTGGGTCTTTCACATATTTACTGAAATACGGATATATGAAACACATTATGAACACGAGACATACTCGGAGATGCTTGTGAAGTCTATAGGCTACATTTCCTACTCGGTCAAGAATTTGAAATGGACCATAAATGCGTGGATTGAGCTTTCCTCTCTTCCCAAATCTTGTAACTCCCTTCCATGGAAGCAACTTCATGACAATCATGATCCCCCCCATTAAATTCCACGTCCTTTCGATGAAGATCCGCATAACTCTTTTGTCGATCTTGTGCTTGTTTTATATCGTTGTCGAATCATTTGGATCTTTTCGGTGATCATCGTACGTACTAACTTTCGGGTCCCAACAATGTTGCTTCACCCACCTCATCCCAACATATTGGAGAGCGACATTTTCGTCCATATAATGCTTGAATGGAGCCACACCTATACTTGCTTGCGATAAGCTTTGTTGTTGTAGGAGAATTCCACCATGGTAAATACTTATCCCAACTACCCTTGAAGTCTAGGACACGAGTCTTAATAGATCTTGAAGAGTTTGAATAGTCCTCTCACGATTGTCCGTCCGGGTTTGGGATGGTATCTTTGAACTAAATCGCAAATCCGTGCCCATAGCTTTTTGCAAGCTAACCCAAAATCTTGAAGTGAATCTTGGGTCACGATCCGAAACTATGGATCTGGGCATGCCATGCAACCTCACAATCTCATTCACGTCACATACTAGCAAGAGCGTTCAAGGGAATAAGTCTCCGTATCGGCAAGAAATGAAGCGGACTTGGTTAATCTATCAACAATAACCCAAATAGCATTGATGCCTTGAAAACCGTAGGAAGACCCGTAATTGAAAATCCATAGTAATGTGTTCCCACTTCCATTCCGGAATCTCAAGTGGTTGCAGCGGACCCTTAGGTACAAGATGCTCGCCTTTACGTTGGCAAGTTAAACACATCGAGATAAACTTTGCAATCTCTCTCTTCGTATTGTTCCACCAAAATGTATGTCGAAGATCACGATACATTTTAGTACTTCGAGGATGGATTGCAAATGGCGTATTGTATTGTGCCTCCATCATAATCTTGTACTTCAAATCGAGTCGTTAGGAACAAAAGTCTAGAGTGGACTCAAGTATTCCTTCTTCATCAATTCTAAGCTTAGGAATAGCTCCTTCTTGTACTTTCTTCTTCATACGCATCATTTCAAGATTGGGTGGCTTGAGCAACCTTAACTTTTTCTATTAAAGTTGGCTCTGTCGTATACTTGACATCATCGCACTCGTTCCATATGATCTTCTCTTCGACTCGATCGTCGGCCTACCACGTTAAACTTTACCGGGATGGTATTGAATAGTGTGGTCGTAGTCTTTCAATAGCTCGAGCCAACGTCATTTCTGCCGCATGTTGAGTTCTTTTGAGTGAAGAAATATTTAAGGCTTTTATGGTGCGAATATATCTCCACTTTCTCCCCATATAGATAGTGCCTCCATATTTTTAGCAGCAAAACGATTTTTACTTGACTCTAAATCATGAGTAGGATAATTCCTCTCGTACTCTTTAAGTTGTCATGAGGCATAGGCTATGACTTTCCCACGTTGCATGAGAACACATCCTAACCCTTTGCACGAAGCATCGGCATTGTAGATAACAAATCCATCCGAACCGGATGGTATTGTTAGAAACAGTCTTGAAATAAGTCTCCTCTTAAGCTCTTGGAAACTCTTCTCGCATTCTTCGCTCCAAGCGAATTTTGTATCCTTAGGGTTAGGCGAGTTAATGGAGTAGCGATTAGAAAACCCTTCCACGAATCTCCGATAATAACCGGCTAAGCCCAAAAAACTACGTACTTGATCACCAAACTTGGTTGCTCCCAACTTTGTATTGCTTCAATCTTGGCGGATCAACGGATACTCCATGTTTTTGACACCACGTGCCCAAGGAATGCTACTTCCTCGAAGCGAACTCGCATTTCTTCAATTTGGCATATAGTTGGTTTTCACGAAGCCTTTGGAGTACCGACTTCAAATGGTGCTCATGATCTTCACGACTTTTGGAATATATGAGGATGTCATCAATAAAGACAACAACGAATTGATCCAAATATTCCTTGAATACTCGGTTCATCATATCCATGAAAGCCGCGGGAGCATTAGTTAGTCCGAAAAGACATGACTAAAATTCATAATGCCCATCTGGGAGTTACGAAGGCGGCGGTCTTTGGAATATCCTCGATTCTAATCTTGGTGATGATATCCGAGCGAAGATCGATTTTGAAAAGATTGTGCCTTACAAATTTGGTCAAACAAGTCATCAATACGAGGTGAGGATACCTATTCTTGATGGTGACATGGTTCGATTCCGATAGTCGATACAAAATCGCATACTCCGTCTTTCTTCTTTACAAATAAAGCAGGAGCACCCCAAGAGGAGATGTCTTAGGGCGGATGAAACCGATGTCCAACAATTCACGTAGTTGGACCTTTAACTCCTGAAGTTCAATAGGAGCCATTCGATATGGGGTTTTAGAAATGGGCTTTGTACGAGGTTCAAGATCAATAAAGAATTCAACTTCACGTTACGGGGTAGGCAGGAAGTTCTTGAAAATCGTCGGAAAAGTCGATAACAACGAAATATTATTCAAATTTGGCGTGTCTTTATTCAAATCCATAACATGTGCTAAGAAAGCTTGACATCCGTTTTTAATAAGCGAATAGCTTTATGATTAGATATGATGATGATCGATTTTAATGGTTTAGTTGCTTGAATTAAATACAACGGGTTGGTTAGGAATATGAAAACTAACAACCTTACGAAAACAATCAATTTTGGCATGATGAGTAGTTAACCAATCAATCCTAAAATCACATCAAAAGCAAGTATCTTTAAAGAGATAAGGTCAACGGTAAGGTAATGGTGCCAACTTGAATCAAACAAGATTTATAAGCGATGGATGTGATGAAAGTTTCTCTAACGGAGTTTCCACAGATAGGTCAAAAGTCTAATTTCTCCCGAGTCAAGTTTAAGCGTTGAGCACATGCGGAGAGATAAATGAATGGGTATGCCGGGTATCAAGTAAGGTATAAACTTCATGAGAATTTATAAATAGCTTACCGTGATCACCTCGTTTGGGTTCCTCGCATTATGACCGATCCAACAAACGCTCTTCCGGAATCGTTGACTTTGACTTTTACGGGATGATCTTTTGAGTCACCGTCCCCATTGAACTAGGTTTATTCTTGTCAATCTCGAAGATATATGTCCTTCCTTTCCACAACTATAGCATACCTTGAATCTGTTGTGGGCGGTTTGGGCGATATATCCCTCTTTTTCGCATTTGTAGCATAATGGGGTGGTCGTTCTCCTCCTTAGAGAACCGATTCTTTATAAGCCTTTCATCTTCTTCACATGATCGTTGTTAAATCTCCTCTTTTTAAAATCTCCTCCCGACTCGCTTCTTCTATTTTCATGGCCATGATTACCACCGAGTGGTAACCATTTTGTCCGTCTGTTCTTTTCTCCGAGTTATCATTATTACATTGACCTACTATCTCTACGATACGATCTGGTTGTGGTCCCTCGGTTGACCGTACTCGTTATCTCGCTCTAATAATTGAGCCACATTTTACAACATCTCTGAATAGAGAGAAAATTTATGAGAAATGAGATCTTGGCGTATCTTGGGTTTCAAACCTCTAAGAAACATCCGCGTCATCGTTCCTCATTCTCCACCAAATGAGGTGCAAACTGGATAACTCTGCAAACTTTGCCTCGTCTTTGAGACACCGTCATGTTGTTTTGTTCCAATCGATGAACTCCACTTCCTTCATATAATGAACACTTTCGGAAAGTATTTGTCATTAAATAGCTTCTGAAATGTCTCCCAAGACATCTTTGAGTCTTGTTTGGATGGGTGCGCTTCACGAGACCCCACCGATGATCTGCCTCGCCACGCAGGAACATAAAGGTGGCGAATGGAACCTTCTGTTCTCCGTGCATCCCAAGACATCGAATATCTTGGTAATTTGTTTGACCCATGTTTCTTGTGATCGGATCGGCTTTCCCTTAAATTCGGTGGTCCCAACTCTTTGAAGCGCTTGGGCATGTGACAACCCGTGTAATTGCTATCATTTCCTCCTGTATTTTGAACACGAGTTTCCTCGTCGATTTTGCATGAGCTGCAAAAAACTTCTAAACATCCCTCGTTCATCATCTCTTTCAATGGTGTTGTTCACGGGGAGGAACATTGCCCGACTGTTACACGTTCTCCTCGTTGGTGAGTCTGAGGCATCTCCACGGTCTCATTTCCATTGTTAATATTCTCGATTGACATTCTCAAATCTTGTCATAAAACAAGGGTTAATTAAGGAAATCAATATATCACATAATATCCCTATATCTTGACCAACTAACAAATAAGCTTAGGTAGGACACACTAGCGAAAGGATTTACTCGTCTCTCCCCTCTAGTTCTATTCCCGATCTCCGCTTGGGAGATCATATCCCTAAGCTACGATACCAATTGTGGCCCCCAAAATAGGTATACATCACCTATTACGAGTTGTCAATCATGATGCATGAAACAACTACAACTTTATTATTACAACAAGAAAGCGCGAGTTTGAATACAAATATTATCTTCTAGACAATATCTATACTCAAATAAATCCTCATCACATTTATTGATACATTATTTTACAAAATGGTGAGGACTACTAAACAATCCTTTCTAAAACCTTCATTCCATACCCAGGCTAAATACTCGCTATATTCTATATCCTCACGAGAAAAATGGAACAAAAAGGAAAAGGGTGAGCTCAACTAGCTCGATAAAAGAATATTATGACTAAGATAATATACAACAAATTATCGTTAGTCTTCAACAGGGAAAATATAATAGAATACAATAGACAACAAATTTTAAATCAATATTACGGCAAAAAATAATAATTCATTAGAAGAGTTAAGTAGAGAATGCAAACTACTATCTTCTATGTATGAATTTAAAAGTTCATCGTCTATCTTTTATCCTGTAACATCAATCAATATACATCTGAATCAAATATTCATCTTTGCACTTTCTGGGCCAAAGATATTCATCGATTAATCATGTTTCATTTAAACACTGTTCATCTTTTGCACTACGGGCCAAAGATATTCTTCGAAATCATTCATCTTTGCACTTTCTGAGGCCAAAGATATTCTTAAGAAATCATTCATCTTTTACTTTCTGAGGCCAAAGATATTCAATAATATCATCATTTAAGGCGAGGATGATGAAAAATATTTTTAAAAAAGCGAATCCGATGAAACAAAATGACAAGGATTAAGGATTAAGGATTAAGTACTTGGTTTTATCCACGCCAAAAAATACCTCAAAAATAATCATAGTGGTGTAAAATTCAAGAATGATCAAAACATGGATACAATCGAGTTAGTATCCGAATAGATGTTTTAGACGAAAAGAAGAAATTTTATTTTTAAATGAATAGTCTGCAGTATCGTGAATAGTCTTACAGTATCGTGAATAGTCCGAAATATCGTGAATAGTAACTCAGACACCAAAGATAGAAATTCCAAAAAACATCTTCACGCTTCATGAATAGTACTTTGTGAATAGTAACTTCGTGAATAGTAACTCATGAATAGTAACTCGTGAATAGTAACTCATGAATAGTAACCCATGAATAGTAACCCATGAATAAGTAACCCCAGAGCATGAAAAAGTTCCAAATTTGATAAAAATTTTGATCGAATTTCGAATAATGATATTGAAGAAATAATATCATTACGAAAAAAATAATATTCACTTACCTCGAAAGATCGGTATTTCTTAAGGCTTGGAATCCGAATATAGTCTTGAAAGGAACTTGCACCGTATAGCAATACTCAAAGTATACTCAAAATACTCACAAGAATAAACTCGATAATATAGAGAGAAAAACTTGATTTACGGTGTGATTTTCAATTCTAACCTAAGCACCTATTTATAGGAAAATGCTTAGAACACCAAAAGCGAAAATTTAATAAAATATTAATATAATATATATTAAATTCTTCGCCCACTCGACCATCTGACCATCTGAATTCAGCTACTAATAATAAAAACAAAAAAAAAAACGTTTTTGTTATTAAAATTAATTAAAACTTTCAAAAATCAATTATTTGAGACTTGAACTTCAATAATTCATAATAAATAGCCCTTTCATCAGAAAATTCGAATCTCGCGAGTTTTTATAGGAAATTCAATTCTCTACAACTTTGTAGAAGAAAGTTTTCCAAATTCCAAATAGAAATCGACCGAAATCCACAAGCGGGCGATTTTACAAAGTATAATCAAATTTCGATCGATAAATGGGGTCCACCAGGCATGTTTAACATGTTTTAAACATTTATTGCAACAAAAATACTCTTCCTCCTCGTATACTCATATATCCCACATTCGTTGTAAAAATATCACCATTAATATATTATTAAAATAATATATTTAAATGAATTATTTTATCGAAAAAGATAAAATATTAATTTTCAACAATTGTCATTTTAAAAATTTTCTCCATCTATATCCACATAAAATCAATATTTTCCTCATCATATAAATCAATAATTAATTATTCACAAATAATATTACGAGAATCACAATATTGACAACCGAGGCGGTTCAGGAAAGAGGGCTTTCGATAAAATTTCTTCTTCTTGGCGCATGATTAGGTGACCAAACCTCTCCTTAGATGAACTTTCTAGACATTGCCAATAATGTTATCTTATAATATTATTCGGATAATATGAATTATTGCTTCGATAATGAAAAATCTTGTGTAATGACAATTATTGAAACAACGAATAATATAAAATATCAACACGACAATTATTAACTCGATAAAATCTTTGAGCGATAATTCTGTAACCATTATTGAGTAGTGCCTTCTTCGTAAGAATCAATAATTGGTGCAATCTGGTAGTAACTGTTACTTTCAACAACGCCGTATTAGTGTGTTTTAACCACCGGGTATTCCAACAAGATAATTGGTAACAACTCTGTAGTTATTTAAAAACAACTTATATTTGTCGTTTTCTTCATCCATATCGCTTTTCGTTATGGGGCCCACACATGGTCATTGCTAGTAAATGCGAATATTCCCAAGCATGACGAATATTCCACGACCAAACGAATATTCCCAAAAAATAATGAATATTTTATAACCACTTGCTTATTTTGAAATATTTGCGTATTTAACCCTTAACTATCCACATTAATCAAATCAACCCTTACTATTTCAAAATAATAAATAAAGGAAATTCCTTTTTATTTAAAAATTTGAGGTCTTACGGTTGTGGTATGATTATGACCGAGGATTATTCGGTATAATTATGATCATTGATGATTACATGAATATCTTAAAATTTGAGTCTCGTGATAAAAATTGATGAAAACATTTTAAATCATAGAAGATAGTAAATATCATGCTCTACTTGACTCTTCTAATGGATTGCTTATTCAATTAGTTTAAACTTGATGTCTATTGTATTTTATCGGTTTAACATTGTTGAAGACTAATGATAATTTATTCTCGCATTATCTTAGTCATAATATTTAAATCTTTGGGCTAGTTGAGCTCACCCTTTCTTTCACTTGTTCTCTTTAGGAAATGAGAATATAAATTTGACTAGAGTCGGGGACGGAGTGATGGTCCGGATGATAGCATTAGTAGTCCTCACTATTCTGTTAAATAGTGTGACAATAAATGTAATGAGGACTCCATTGAGTGTGGATATTGTCTAGATGACAATATTCTTATTAAAACTCTCAGCTATGTTTTCTCGTATTTTACTCGATTGTTGTATAATTAAGTTGTATTTGAATTTATGTACCATGTATCTGGCGACTCAAGATGGGTGATGTATACCTGTTTTGGGGGCGTCACAACTAATTCTCTAAGATCATGGGATACAATCGCAAATTGATGCGATCTCTATCTTTATCCATGCAGAATACTACGCAGCCATTCAAATTTGGATGGATAACATAAAACTCAGCTAGCTCACATTGATCCCAATAGGCATACACCCTAGATCTGTCCTCTGCTGATTAGTGGCGAGAAGCCAAACGATGACCTAATGCCCCCTAGAAAGGATAGAAGTCCTGAAACTAGTCGAACTGTGACATCACAACCAGTGGGTGGTAAGTAGTAATGCCCCTCAAACCAGCCAGAGGGAGATAATCCATGCCAGGGGCATGAGTAATGAAACTGTAGGGTGAACTAAGCCCTGTACATGGAAAAATGCCAAATGGATCTCCGATCCCTGCCAAGAACACCAACCAGGATACAGCGTCTGTACACTCCGCTGGCTTAAAGGAGTAAGACATGGCTATCTCATGGGTAAAACAGTACCCATGCCGTCGAAAAGTTCTAATCGGTCTTAGGTGTGACATGAACCACATAGACAACATGACCGATCTTCCTAGTAATACCCCTACAGGGTGGATACAGCAATACGTGGCTGATCTCAATGTCTCTGCCATGATCATCTGTGACGCCCCCAAAATAGGTATACATCACCCATCTTGGGTCGCCAAATACATCGTACATAAATCAAATACAAACTTCTTTAATACAACTGTCGGGTAATATACGACAAAACATAGTTGAAAGTTTAAACAAGAATATTGCCTTCTAGACAATATCCACTCTCAATGGAGTCCTCATTATAATTATTATCACACTATTTTACAGAATAGTGAGGAATACTAAAGCAACCATCTGAACTGTCACTCTGTTCCCCGACTAGTCCCAGCTATATTCTCATTTCCTGAAGAGAACAGTGAAAGAAAAGGGTGAGCTCAACTAGCCCAGTAAAAAATATTATGACTAAGATAATGCAGAATAAATTATCCTTAGCCTTCAACACTATAACAACTGATAGAATACAATAGACAACAAGTTTTAGATCAACAACTGCAGCGGAATAAGCAATCCATTAGAAGAGTCGAGTAGAGCATAATATCTACCATCTTCTATGATTTAAAAAGTTTTTCATCAACTTTATCGCTGAGACTCAGCTTAATAAATAAACCACATCATCGAATCATCCCTGCACTACGGGCCAAGGATATTCATGTACTCATCAATGGTCATGATTATACCGAATAATCCCTGGTCATAATCATACCAATAACTGTCCATCAATGCACTACGGGCCAATGAAGACTTTTACCACATCATTTATAACATTACGGTCATGATTATACCGAATGATCCCTGGTCATAATCATACCAATCAACAGTCCATCTATAAATGTAAGCCAAAGATGACTTTCATCACAATATAAGCATGAGGATGATGACAATGATATAAGCATTAGTCAAACGAAAACAAAGATAAATATTAAAGACTTTAAATTTATCTAGAGTTTAAAAATATCAATATTGTTAACATGATACTGCTTTGTGGAGTAAAATTCAAGAATAATATTCATGTATCAAAAATAATTTGGACATAAAAGAAATATATTTTTCGGGTGAATAGTACCCCTTGAATTATACCCTTTGAATAGTACTTCGAGAATAGTACCTTGTGAATTGTACCCCGACATGAAAAGTGTCCCAAATACTCGAGTGGATAATACTAGAGTAAATAGTAACCGGGTGAATAGTAGCCCGTGAATAGTAACTCATGAATAGTACTCCGGCACAAAAAGTACCCCAAATACCCGAGTGAATAATACTAGAGTGAATAGTAACTGGGTGAATAGTAACCAGTGAATAGTAACTCATAAAAGAAAAATACCAAAGAAAATGATATTTCATGACGAGTACAAAAGAAATGATATCTCATACGAGTATAATAGAATATACGAAACTATAAATGGATTTTCACCCACCATGCGGTAATCCACGTAGACAGATCATTTCCACAAATGAATATGAAGGGTCATTCACCATGCATACGGTAGTCCGCATAGACAGGTTATTCCAACAGAATAATAAAGAATGGAATAACAGAAGAATTTCACCATGCATTCGGTAGTCCGCGTAGACAGGTTATTCGAACGAAATAATAAAGAATAGAACAATAGAAGAATTTCATCATGCATGTGGTAGTCCATGTAGACAGGTTATTCAAACAGAATAATAAAGAATGGAACAACAAACTTTTCAAGTATTGAAAAAAAATAACTCTCTTCATGAATACGAAAGAAATAATACTCCTTACCTCAGAAGAAGACTGAATACTAGAATAGTGAAGTAGCAGACTACTCTTCTTCTTTCTCTCTATAGCTTCTCTCTCTACAGCTTTTCTCTCTATAATTTCTCTTGTGAGTCTTAGTGAATTGGTGAGAATGAAGGAAGAATGAGCTTCTATTTATAGGAAAACATAATTTCGATAATTGCACGTTTTAGGGCTCCAAATATTACAGTGTAATACCTTCATCATTTCCTTCATTTTTAATTTAGTCCTGCAAGTATTATCAAACTTGCACCACCTCACCTAATAGTACATCATGTGAATCAATAGTTCTATATATGTGAAAAAAATAATTATAGTATAGTACCTTCATCTATACCTCCATTTTTAATTTAGTCATGCAAGTATTATCAATCTTGCACCACCTCCCCTAATAGTACATGCATTTGAATCAATAGTACACACATATGAACAAATAGTTATAAGCATGTGAATTAATATCAATTAATTGCTCATTTATCCGATTAATTACCTGATTGGTCAATATAACCTCCAGACAACAATTATTATCGGAATATATGTCGATTTCCACTAACACTAATAATCCCAACACAATGAAAATATCAATTTCATCTTTAATCAACACGAACTTATTTATCATAAATATTATAACTCATAATATTTAACAACCAGATCATTCCCAGGAAAGAGGGGGCTTTCCGATAAGGATTTCTCCCTATTGGCGCACAATTAGGTGACCATACTCCTTTTTTCGACAGAACTTTCTAGACATCTTCAATATTACAAATAATAATAGGAATAACTTTGTCGTCTCAATTATTAATTTAATAATATAAAATATTATGCAGATGATACTGTGACAATAATTGAATCAATAATATATGAGATATTATGCAGCAATTACTATAGCAATAATTGAGTATAACTGAGTGTGCTACTATGCAACCAAGCGTATTACTGTACTTTTATCACCGATTATTTTATGAAAACTTTTTTACTTTGAAATTTTTTCAAATATCACACTTAACTTTAACTTTTTATCAATTTAACCATTTACTAAATAGAATAATAATTATAAGAAAATTGAATACTTTCATTTCATAAAATTCGAGATCTCACAATCTCCCCTCCTTATGAAATTTTGCCCTCAAAATTTACGTACCTGGTAGTTCGAAAAGATGAGAATACCTTGCTTTCTATTCGGATTATACCTTCCCGGTTATTTCCTCTGTATCATGATTTTTCCATTGCTTATCTCCTGTATTTCAGATATCATTCTAGAATACATCTTCAAAACAAAGGTTAATTGACATGCCACATATTATCCCTATATTTTGATCGACCAATTAAATAACACATAAGCTTAGTTAGGTCATACTAGCAAAGGAATTCCCCGTCTCTACCCACCTAGTTCTTATCTCACATCTCAACCAGGGATCATATCCCTAAGCTTTGATACCAACTGTGACACCTCCAAAATAGGTATACATCACCCATCTTGGGTTGTCAAATACATCGTACATAAATCAAATACAAACTTCTTTAATACAATTGTCGGGTAATATACGACAAAACATAGCTGAAAGTTTAAACAAGAATATTGCCTTCTAGACAATATCCACTCTCAATGGAGTCCTCATTACAATTATTATCACACTATTTTACAGAATAGTGAGGACTACTAAAGCAGCCATCTGGACCGTCACTGCTCTCCCGACTAGTCCCAAATTATATTCTCATTTCCTGAAGAGAACAGTGAA
Organism: Panax quinquefolius; assembly: GCA_020205615.1. Classification (NCBI taxonomy): domain Eukaryota; kingdom Viridiplantae; phylum Streptophyta; class Magnoliopsida; order Apiales; family Araliaceae; genus Panax; species Panax quinquefolius. The sequence goes on from CM035158.1 coordinate 48,762,171, forward strand.
AGAAAAGGGTGAGCTCAACTAGCCCAGTAAAAAATATTATGACTAAGATAATGCAGAATAAATTATCCTTAGCCTTCAACGGTATAACAACTAATAGAATACAATAGACAACAAGTTTTAGATCAACAACTGCAGTGGAATAAGTAATCCATTAGAAGAGTCAAGTAGAGCATGATATCTACCATCTTCTATGATTTTAAAAGTTTTTCATCAACTTTATCGCTGAGACTCAGCTTAATAAATAAACCACATCATCGAATCATCCCTGCACTACGGGCCAAGGATATTCATGTAATCATCAATGGTAATGATTATACCGAATAATCCCTGGTCATAATCATACCAATAACTGTCCATCAATGCACTACGGGCCAATGAAGACTTTTACCACATCATTTATAATATTACGGGTCATGATTATACCGAATGATCCCTGGTCATAATCATACCAATCAACAGTCCATCTATAAACGTAAGCCAAAGATGACTTTCATCACAATATAAGCATGAGGATGATGACAATGATATAAGCATTAATCAAACGAAATCAAAGATAAATATTAAAGACTTTAAATTTATCCAGAGTTTAAAAATATCAAAATTGTTAACATGATACTGCTTTGTGGAGTAAAATTCAAGAATAATATTCATGTATCAAAAATAATTTGGACATAAAAGAAATATATTTTTTGGGTGAATAGTACCCCGTGAATAGTACTTTGACAATAGTACCTCGTGAATAGTACCCCAGCATGAAAAGTGTCCCGAATACCCGAGTGAATAGTAACCCATGAATAGTAACTTATGAATAGTACTCCGGCACAAAAAGTGCCCCGAATACCCGAGTGAATAATACTAGAGTGAATAGTAATTGGGTGAATAGTAACCCATGAATAGTAACTCATAAAAGAAAATTACTAAAGAAAATTATATTCCATGATGAGTACAAAAGAAATGATATCTCATACGAGTATAATAAAATATACAAAACTACAAATGGATTTTCACCCGCCATGTGGTAATCCACGTAGAAAGATCATTTCCACAAATGAATACGAAGGGTCATTTACAATGCATGCGGTAGTCCGCATAGACAGGTTATTTCAACAGAATAATAAAGAATGGAATAACAGAAGAATTTCACCATGTATGCGGTAGTCCATGTAGACAGGTTATTCCAACAGAATAATAAAGAATGGAACAACAAAAGAATTTCACCATGCATACGGCAGTCCGCGTAGAGAGGTTATTCCAATAGAATAATAAAGACTAGAACAACAACCCTTTCGAGTATTGAAAGAAAATAACTCTCTTCATGAATACGAAAGAAATAATACCCCATACCTCAGAAGAAGACTTGATACTAGAATAGTGAAGTAGCAAACTACTATTTTTCTTTCTCTTTATAGCTTCTCTCTCTATAGCTTTTATCTCTATAATTGCTCGTGTGAGTCTTAGTAATTTGGTGAGAATAAAGGAAGAATGAGCTTCAATTTAAAGGAAAACATAATTTCGATAATTGCACGTTTTGGGGCTCCAAATATTACAGTGTAATACCTCCATCTTTTCTTTTATTTTTAATTTAGTCTTGCAAGTATTATCAAACTTGCACCACCTCCCCTAATGGTACATCATGTGAATCAATAGTTCTATACATGTAAAAAAAATGATTATAGTATAGTACATTCCTCTATACCTCCATTTTTAATTTAGTCATGCAAGTATTATCAATCTTGCATCACCTCCCCTAATAGTACGTGCATGTGAATCAATAGTACACACATGTGAACAAATAGTTATAAGCATGTGAATTAATAGCAATTAATTGCTTATTTATCCGATTAATTACCCAATTGGTCAATATAACCTCCAGACATCAATTATTATCGGAATAGATGTCGATTTCCACTAACACTAATAATTCCAACACAATGAAAATATCAATTTCATCATTAATCAGCACGAACTTATTTATCATAAATATTATAACTCACAATATTTAACAATCAGATCATTCCCGGGAAAGAGGGGGCTTTCCGATAAGGATTTCTCCCTATTGGCGCGAAATTAGGTGACCAAACCCCTTTCCTCGACAGAACTTTCTAGACATCGTGAATATTACATATAATAATAGGAATAACTTTGTTGTCTCAATTATTAATTTAATAATATAAAATATTATACATATGATACTGTGACAATAATTGAATCAATAATCTGTGAGATATTATGCAGCAATTATTGTAGCAATAATTGAGTATAACTGAGTGACTTCTCAAATAAGCATCAATAATCAATACCGTGTGCTACTATGCAACCAAGCGTATTACTGTAATTTTATCACCGATTATTTTATGAAAACTTTCTTACTTTGAAAATTTTTCAAATATCACCCTTAACTTTAACCTTTTATCAATTTAACCATTTACTAAATAGAATAATAATTATAAGAAAGTTGAATACTTTTATTTCATAAAATTTGGGATCTCACATCATCGGCATAATGGTATGACCTTCCCTGAGAGCTCTTACTGCCATGATAACGCCAATGTCTAGCTCATCCATATACTGTGGCATGTACACATAGGACAATACACACATCACAAGTACATCTACTCTGGCTACACGTCACTGATCCTTCGGCGTGATGAAATCCCCGGAGTGTCATGCATAACTGTCTGATGAGCCAAATCTCTCTATCAGAAAATGCTGGGACACCACATGACCGGATTTAATCTCATCATGTACTACTCTACGCCTCAGCCCGATGAGGGTCCTGAACTATCGGCTCATATCACCGATAGCCATCCGAGCACAAGGCCTGTCTAGTGGTAAAGTTGTCAACCGCTCATACTCCTCTAAAGTAGGAGTCAACTACTGGGTCCCAAATCGAAAAACCTTCCTCTCTGGTACCCAATGCTCCAGCATACCCTCTACAAAACCCACAGGAACCTCGAACATCCTAAGTAAATCATCTCTGTACAGCTAAAAATACAGGGAAATGGGGCACAACTGATGAATGACTAACAAAGGCCTATCAACAAATATAGCGAGAATGAGGAAAAACCACCTAGTATATAACAGAGGCCTATCAAAAAATATAATGAGAATACACATCAGAAGAAGACAATGGTGTCGATGTCCATATCATCAATCTTGTCCACCTGATGTAACTCCTCCTGAGTCACTGGATCTCTATCAAGAGGGATGTCAGGCCTATACAATGGAGGATCTGCACCGATAAAGCCATATGGGTCATCTGAGGGGCCAGTGCCTGAGCTGGAAGGATCAAAAGTATCTGCCTCTGAAGGATCTCTGCCCAAATTCCGGATGAAAAAATGTGCCTGGTCCAACTATCGGATCAAGCTGTCAATCTGTGTCAAATGAGTCAGATCTTGAATACAGGCCATCCAATTCATCATCATCACAGATCCAGGAACCGTATCCCCCATAAACTGAGTGGCACCGGTCTAGGCTCTAATAGTAAGAGGGGACCACCTGCGGTATAATGCCTCCTGAGTAAATGGAACCTCTGACAAAGTATAGCCGTCAACGCCCATCAATGGGATATTACTGATAGGCGACTACGACACAGGCCAATAACGTCTGGCAGGAGGCAAGATCGGAACACAAATCTCTCCTGTAGTGCTCCAAAAAGCACACTATCCCAAGTAGAGCTCCCATCCTCCATTTATGAAGAGAGGAATCCTATGGGTGGATATCAAGTACTCGACAGCAGTTGGGTACCCATCCTCAAATTCAATGGTTAAGTGTTCCCCAGAGTAGGGAACCCAATGATAGCATCAGCTGTCAACAACTCCAACTGTAGGCGACAATGGGTGAAACCTTCAGTTATAGGAACCTCCGCCAGTATGGAGTGATGCCATTGCCGTCTCGTGGTAGGTATCTAAACCTAACATATTCACAGGATGCAAACATGGGAGCCTCTCATAGGCCCAGAACTGCCAACATAAAGGCAACCATCTACTATCAATTAACACTCTTAACCTGTACATGGGAAATCAAAAGAGAAATACTCATCAGCAGAAACGAGTAAAATCTTAACCAAACCTCTGTCAAGCCCTACGAGCGCATGCGCATTCCCCTGAGGAAATAGGCAAAGGTATAGGAACCCCAGTCATACTCTCAAATACAATCCACCAAAGCGAATGACATCGTGGAAGAGTTATCCGCTATGAAGCAACCCCTAATGATCATCAAGAATAATCGCCGAAGAATGTGATCCCTGACTCTCACATCATCGGGTATGGGCTCACTCAATAGCCCACTCATATCATCTACGCTCAGAGGACCTCTACGAATTATCCTACCCTTGAGCGCCTCAGCCAAAACTCCTAGAAAAGATCTGACAGCAGTTGGAGTAATGTTCGCTGTACATGGTAATGGCGCCCCTCCAAACTCCATACCGGTGATAAACTGCCAGTCCATCGGCATCATCATCACCTCACAGTCCAATAAATGGAGAGACTGAGTCTGGTGAAACCAACACTCAAACAACGCCCTGAGATAACCCTAGGGATAATGACGGGGGAGGATGGAAAAGAATGCCTCAAAGCCACAACCATACACAATCGCTCGATAATCGGGATACAGAGCCTAATATGTAGAGTGAATGTTGAACCAGTTCCCTCGAGGCTGCGTAAATCCGGGAACCTACATCATAAAGCTGATCAACATCAGAATCCTTGCTCCTCACCAATAGGAAAAAAGAAAATCAAATCCAGCTTGTACCTCATTTGCATGCAAGTAAACCGAGGGGTGTCAACTTAAATCACCTAGAAGCTCTAGGATCATCACCTGAATGCTTGGGAAATCCCTACGGGGACTATGAGCAGCAGGAGCGGGGTCCGCAACTGGTACATCCTCCTCTTCATCATTAACATCTAGTACATCAACCCGGATATAACGTATCATCGCCTCCGCTAGACGACAAGGTTGTCTAACTGAAATGGGTCGAGGCACATCAAAAGCCCTTCTCTGCACACCTGAAGTGGTCCTGCGGGAACTACTCGGGTGATCCGGATCCATATCTGGACACAAGTCTCCAAATCACCTCAGAAAGGGTGTGGTAAATTCTAACCTGGAGCTTTTTAAATACATTTTATGGCTACATGCATGCATGCATTACTTTAACATACAACTACAGTAGAGTTAAAAATGCATGACTACCTAATGCATACACTTTTGAGAAAATTTTGCCAGAGTCTCCTCTGTAAACAGGACTCCACATGCACATAGGCATGACTAGGTGGCCATTTAGTAGCACACATGCCCACAGTCATAAACATCCTATATGTATTAAAACATCAAAGTCACAATCTGTAAGGGTAGCCTAATTACCAGGATTACTTTGCTTTTCCACCTTAGCTCAATTGTCCACAAATAGGATAAGAAATAGCAGAAAAAATGAGCCAATTTGACTGTTTCAAGAGTTAAATTTTTTCACATCATTATGTTGAGCATGATTAAATACTAACATTTACTGTGTTGAATATTTTTTATCAAGTCATATGAGCATGCATATTCACTACTATGTGCTTAGAAGCATATCATGTGATAATTCATTTTTCAACGGATAAAAACTGGAAAAGAAGACATGCATACGTTACCAGGACAATGTAGAACACTTGTACGGTGATAGATTTTGCAGAAAGATGCCCGAACTCAGCAGATCTGAAGAAGAGCTCTTAGATTCTTTGTGTGTCACAATATAAAAATGACTTGTGAAAGCACCAAGTGCCTTAAAGCCATCCACAGCTGGTCGCAGTGTACCTGTGGCTCCCATAGATGGGTCCCATCCCTCTGGCTCGGTCCAATTCGAGTTGCAAAGGAGGACTCACAAGTTAAAAAGGTTAAATCAGGAAGAAAGATGCTACGCGATAGAGCGGAAAATCCTGAAATCCTGGTTTTCAGAGACCAAACTACGGGTCTACATATCATTCATTGGTATTCGACCAGACTCGGAAATACCTCGCGAAGGTCCGATGCCATCAGTTTGGGGTCGTAACTCCAAAATATTTCCCCCCAGCAGAAAATTTATCCAATTCCCGTTGATGTGCACATCAATGAAGGTCAAGTAGCCTTGACATTATCCCTAGCAGGGATTTTATCCGTTGATGTACATTTCAGCAAGAGTCAGGCAACCCTGACAACATAGACTATCGGCAGTAACTCCGACAAAATAGTGAAAGGACCTGGCAATACAAACCAGGGAAGAACATCCTCATTGGGGAGGACTAATGATGGAATATGTTATACACATCTTCAATAGACGAAGCTCTATCTTGCAGAGTCTCTTGTATATGAGAGATACATCTTCATTGGAAAGTCTGTGCCAAGGATTAAAGACTTTGGTGATAACCCCAATGTCAATATCCTGGAAGATCCTAAGAACTTTGGATCGTATGTCCAAGTAGTTCATCAGGGTTGTTAGTGATAACTCCAGCCCCCATTAGAAGACATGGGAGCAAACAGTCATCACACTCCGTTGGAAAACAGTCCAACAAATCACATTCATCATACATTTGCATCATGCTGCTGTACATTGCATCATGTTTATCTTGTCACATTTCAAGTGTCTAGTATTCTTTATCCTATCTATGCCATTACACTGCATGAATATGATAAAGAGGGGCATCTGTAGACATTCAAAATTTTGCATTCCTGTTACTAACCTTGTAGCAAGGCAGACTCGTCTTCCAGAGATAACCTTAGAGGTCAAATCAGTTCAAGTTCAAGAGATAACCCCTGGATACTCAGTCATTTCCATCTCGGAGATAACCTCGAGATATTCAGTTCCAGTCTCGGAGATAACCCCGGGTATTTTAGTTTCAACCTCAGAGACAACCCTGAGGAATGATGTTCCAGTTTCGGAGATAACACCGGAGAAGGAAATTCTATCTCGGAGACAACCTCGAGATATTTAGTTCCAATCCTGGAGACAACCCCGGGAATTTCAATGTCAACCTCAGAGACAACCCCGAGGAATGCAGTTGTAGTTCCGGAGATAACCCCAGAAATGCTTGTTTCTACCCAGCAATCAGCTTCAACCTCAGAGATAACCCTGAGGCACTCAGTTCTAAACCAGGAGACAACCTCAGGAGGTCAGACACACCTCAGAGACAACCCTGAGAACATTTATCACTTGCAACATCCCAATCTTAGAGATAACCCTAAGCAACGACTGCTAAATTACCCCAAACCAAAAATAACCCCGGTGAGGGGCAAGATCATCATTTTTCCACCTCAATCCCACATTAGCGCCGGTTCAACAACATTTTACCATACATTCTACACATCAGTGTCCTACAAGAACCATAGCTCTAATCCCAATTGACTACTACACAAGACAACACACCGGATAGAATTTGAAGCCTGAAGACGTGGGCATGGTCCCATCTTCCTGACTTCGTACAACCTCTAATCCCATGTCATTATGTAGCTCTCGACAACGACACTCTGAAAAGGTCTTATAAACCTCAATCGAATGCCGGATTGAAGTTCTGAAACTTCAAGCGGATAACGCGTTGCATGTATGCACGTACTTCGAGATGGCGAGACCCCGGACCCCAGGGCATCCCGGGAAACCGTAGGTGCACCTGTGGCTCCCCCCTCTATAAATAGAGGTCTTGGGGTGGCCATTTTTCATAGAAAAGGCGAGGAAGCCCTATCCATTTTGCTTTGTACACACTATAAACTGAGTGCTTTCTCATTTTAAACACTTGTGAGCTTGTATTCTGTCATATTTTACCAATGGAAACTGAGTGTTCATTCATTTAAATCCATTTGAAGTCTTCTTGGCAGCCCACTGTAAGACTTCTTACATTTCTTAAAGCCTTTCTCCTTTACTGTGCACACACCGTTCTTCACGTTGAGAGTCGTGTTGCGTATGTGTATGCCCGGACTTCGGTCCATGGTTTTTTATTTCTTTTTGTATATATATTTATATATATGGACTAACATCATCGAGTTATGCCTCGATTGAGCCTGGATTAACATCCGGAGCGTTTATTACTTTTATATATACTTATATATAAACTGTTGTCAAACTCTGTTCGATGAGCTTGGGTTTTATATATGACAACCCGAGAATTTAGAAAAATTTAAAAATCATAATTGATTGATTTAAGGTTCAATAGTAGAACCTAGACAGAAAATAAGTGTATGCGTTTGTTATTTTTGGGAAGAAATTTTGAGGATTTCAAAATTCTGTGATAGATTTTGGTGAATTATTCAGGATTAAGTGTATACGTGAATATGTTCTGTGTATATGGTCATTTATGTGTTCAGAATGTGGTTAAGGGTCAAGGGTTGACCAGATAAATTTTATCAGTGTCAAACCCTAATATTATTGTCGAATATTGACGTTTAGTTAGAAAACCCTAATGACAGAGAAGAAACCCTAAAACCGATTCTAAAATCTTAATTTCAGTTACCGGAATTCAAAAACCCTAATTCAGAAAATTTAAAACCCTAATTAGGGAAAGCAAATGCTAGTATAAGGTTTAAACATTATTAATAATAACCTAATTAGGGATAACCCTAATTGATTTAGAAAACCCTAATTTCTGGATTAGAAACCCTAATTTATAATTAGGGAAAACCTAATTGTTAATGTCATAATTTTAATGTTATTTACGAAACATTAATCCTAATTTTCAAGTTATAAGTAATTAGAAAACCCTAATCTAATTTCTAAATTAGAAAGAATATTTTTCTATTTAAAACCCTAATTCTTGGGTTATAAACCCTAAGGTACAATTATGACCCAAATTGCTAAATTAGCAAATTGTAATTGGGAAATATTAATCCTAAATTTTTTTAGTCCTAGTGTGATTTGGAAATTATAATATAATTAGGAAGCCGTAATTATAGATTAAAAATCCTAATTTTCTATTTCTAAAACCTAAGTTCAAAATCCTAGAATTTTTTTTTTTGAAAACCTTAGGTTTTAACCCTAAGGGTTGGACAATAGACAAGTTTGCCATTAAATTTATAAGCAAATGACTAAAGTACCATTTGTGCATTATTTAGTATGTTTCTTGTAGATCTAGCCCTAAAATGAGTTGGTGAACCACCCTAACTCAAGCTTATGACTTTTATATCCAGCAATCAGTCATCAATTGCCAGCTATATACATTAACTTGTAAGATATATAGATTAGAGAGAAAAAATATCACTTTACTTCTCATACATGCCAACCCTTTTTCTCTCTAGCTCAAATCCAAAATTTTAGAGTGAGAAAGAGTGAGAACTAAAGCTAATATCATGTCTTAACATTCCATGATCAGCAACAAAGAATCAGATTCAAGAAATCAAAGCACAAAGGTATAAACCCTAGCTTTATAAAAATCTTAGGATTTGATGTTAGATGTTGTTGTTTATTTGTTAAAGTTGTGTAATAAGATGTCATTTAGTGATCCGGGTTGTTAGATCCCAGATCCATAACATCAAAGTGCTCGAAATTGAAGATTTCTTAAATCTGGAAAATTTTGTAATTGGTGTCTGACAGTCAAATGTCAGGGCTTTTAGATCTGTGTGTGTTAGGTGTTATGTGTGTTTTATGTTATGGATCTATTCTATGCCATGTGGACTACAATCTGGAACTAGAATCACGGACATACCATGTCTAGATCTCCAAAAATAAGCAGTTAAACTGCGTTGACCAGCCACGAAATCTGGTTTCTGGGTAACCCAGAAACCCAGAAATCACTGACAGTGTTTTTGCAGGCCATGGATCTTACTAATGTTTAATGTTTAGGCTAAGTTGTTGTTTTTCATGTTGTAGTCTGGTATAAGGACTACACAATAATGCCTTTATCTCACCCAGAAAACACATAGAATCGAAGTTATAAGTGGTCAAACCGGCGTTGACCAACTACCGTGCACAAATTCTGGAAAACCCATAATTCGTTGAATAACAAATCATATCATGTATTTTGACCGGCTCAGATCTTGAGCTGATAATGATGTAAAGCTATAAAAGTGTTATATTGTTGTACCCTGACATCAGGGATATACGATAGAACCTCTAGATCACACAAACTAATCCAAGAAAACAAAGATCTAAGGTGGCTAAGTAGGAACCTTTAATTCTGGAAAACCCAGCAGCCTCTGACAACGATTTTGAGAACTTAGATCTCTCTGATGTGATGTTGTATGGGCCTGAAATTAGTTGGAGGTTGTAGTATTACATCAGTACTAAAATCCTAACACCATAAGCTACCCAGAAATCAACAAGAACACTACTTTAATGTTGGTCAAAGTAGGCATCCGGTAACTGGTTATGAAGATATGGGCTTGGGCCAAGAATGCGAAGAACACCTATAGCGACAGTCATATCGCTATAAGCACCCTTTCGCGACAGTTTCTTAGAAAAATAATTATTTTTATTAAATAAATTAAAATAAATAGTTTTTAATTATTAAAAATACATAATAAATTATGAAAAATTATTTTAAAGTCCGAAAATTAGTTTTTAACTATTTTGAGTATATTTCAAAAATATTAAATATTTTTGGAATATAAAAGTATTTAATTTATTTAATTATAATATTAAATAAATTATTTAAAAGTGATTTTAATACTTAAAAAATCATATTATGGTATAAGAAAATATTTTAAGTTATTTTTAATAACTTTTGATATTGTGATGAAATTCATTAATAAATTTATATTAATGATAATTAATTTATTTAATAAATATATTAAATAAATTATGGAAAAATAGAATTAATGCTTTAAATATCATATAAAAATGATTTAAGTATTATAAAATATTTGAAGTTATAAAATATAACTTCGATATTTTGTCGTGAAAATATTAATATTTTAATATTAAAAACAATTATCGATAATGGATTTAAGTGTTTAAAATCATATAAATATGATTTTAAGGTATTAAAATACTTTGTAATATTATAAATATATTATAATATTATGTTGTGATTTCCATTAATATTTAGTATTAAATAAATATTAATGATAAAGGAATTATGTGGTATTTAATTCATTTAAATACGATATTAATGATTGAAAAATTATGATAAATGGTACTAATTACTTGAAAATTATTACGAGCTTATGAAAAATAATTTGACTGATAATAAATTATCTAAGATATCTGTGAACTAGTTTAGATCGAGTCTTAATGATTTTAGACTCGGGTTTTGTCCGACTAGACCGTCGAGATGTTAGATTTGTGTTGGGTTCAACTCAAACTGCAATAGTTTGACTGGATACCAAGTCTTATGTGTGTTGTAGACTGATAGGGTTATGTGTTATGTGTTTAGGTTATTTTATTATATATATATATATATATATAAAATAGTATTATATTATGATGATATTATTCTAATTTGTATATCGCTATTATTTATATATTAGGTCTTCAGTCAAAGCTTAATAAATTGCGTAACCGTAATCGATCGAACATGCAAGTTTTTCTTAACTCTACTTAGAGTTGTTTCATTCAGATATACTTATGGTTAATCATTGCTGATTGCCATGTCTAAGAATTATAGAATTGTACTCTGTATATATTGTATGTATAAGTTAGGTATGAATGGCTGATCACCTTCATTACCATTCGGTCCAGATATGTTTGTTCATGTTTAATACTTGTCCAGTCAAAAGTTTGTTCGTGCTAATTCACAACTATGTTGTTGAATTATAGCTAGCTTATTATTCAGACTATTTCAATCATGATATATCTTTAAATAAAATTTAAACTTGTTGGGAAACCTTCATGCTCACCCTTGCTATATCATGATAAAACATTGCAGATTAAGGCGAATACGTCAGATACAAGGAAAGGTTAAAGACAGTTCCAACTTTAGCTTACATGTGCAGATAGATTGGTAATAGTAATGTATGATAAAATCTTTGTATGTCAGATATGATAATGAATTGTGTATTAAGTGAAGTTTTCGACCTTGGGGTAATGTGTAAAGAGTATTGTATAAACAATTTATGTTTATATCTTCCGCAATAGTTATAGAATTAGTATACCAGATCCGTGGTGATTTGGGACCCGGATTTGGGGTTATTACATTATATCCTGAGGCGTTCTTCATATATATATATATATATATATATATATATATATATATATATAGAGAGAGAGAGAGAGAGAGAGTCCGGATCAGGTCCGGACTCCCGGACCATAACAAAATCCGGACCTTTTTTTTTAAAACAACTAAAAAAAATAAAAATTTATGAAACTTGAATTTTTACATAATACAGTGTTTTGGGTGTGATTTGGATACATATAAAAAAACATGTCTGTACAGACATGTTTTGTTATATGTATAAATCATAGTAAAAATTCAAGTTCTATAATTTATTTATTTTTAGTTGTTTTAAAAAAAAACAAAAAAAAATAAAAAATTGGTCCGTATTTTAAGCCTAACCGGACTCCCAGACAGGATCAGTTTTTTTTTTTCTCTCTCTCTCTCTCTATGTATATATATATATATATATATATGTGTGTGTGTGTGTGTGTGTATATATATATTTACATTTCTGTCAGACCTGGAGTTTACTTCGTGGCCTTTTACTGCTTTGTTTACATTTAATCCCACATGGAGTTTACTTCGTAGCGGTTGATCGTCTTTACTGCTTTATTTACATTTAGTCCCACCTAGAGTTTACTTTGTGGCGGTTGATCGTCTCTCTCTTTCTCTCTCTTTCTCTCTCTCTCTCTCTCTCTCTCTATATATATATATATATATATATATATATATATATATACCGCTTTTATATATTTACATTTCCAATCCCCCATGAAGTTCGCTTTGTGGTGGTTGATCGTCTCTATATATAAATTTACAGCTTTTATATATTTATATTTCCAATCCCCCATGAAGTTTACTTCGTGGTGGTCGATCGTTCATATATATATATATATATATATATATATATATATATATATATATTTACAGCTTTTATATATCTAACTGCTTACAACTTTCATATAAACTGTGACATCATGTGAGCCTAGAAATTATGTGATCACAGATTCAGTCTCTTGAATCTAGATTCGGTTCCCGTGATGGACATTTTCAGTTGTAATTGGCTTGTAAATTATTCACGGTGTTCGAATTTTCTTAGATGGCTCTCACGCCCATAAGGAGTTCGGTACTACTTTGTACATTATTTTCTCGAAGATGCTTCGCATCTCAAAAATAAAAGAAATCAAGCCGAACATATAATAAAATGGAAGTATCAAAGGCCTCAATTACTAGTGAGCATAAGGGTTTGAAAAAACCTCTTTTACAAAACATCACTGCTATATCTTCTTAAAACTGAATTTTTATACAAAATTCAAACCCTTTGTATATAGGTGCGAATGAGGCATAGCACTACTTCCAAATAATTACACACTGACCCACACACACACACGCATTCATATAACAGTTTAAATTGAAAAGTGGCAGTCACCGTGGTAACACGGATGTCGGAGGGTGCCTAACACCTTCCCTCCGCATAATCAAGCCCCGGACCCTAACGAATCTCGGTTTCACAGACCAGTTTAGCAATGTCACATCACTTGGTAGTGCTTAGAAAGTAGTGTTATGCCTCTTTGGATCTATATACAAAGGATTTGATTTATATAAAAATTCAATTTTAACATATAAAGCATAATGAAAGTGAGGTTTTGAAATCTGGTTTTCAAACCATTTTGCTCAAATAGGAATTGAGGCCTTTGATACTTCCTTTTATCTTGTATTAAGCCTTTCTTTTGATCCTAGAAGCAATTTCGTTTGATTTTATTAAGATGCGAAGCATCTTTGAGGGTGGTTTAGAACTCGGGGTTTTAATTGCTTGATTTTTCTTAAGTTTAGCCATCCCGATGCGATTTATATTTTATAAAATCTTTGTTAATTTGATTTAGAAAACATTTTGAGTGACGAAATGAAAACTAGAAAATACAAGGGTTGGGCTCCTTATGGGCATGGAAGCCATCGAAGTAAGCCCGAGCACCACATACATGTTTTCACTATTTTAGAGCCTTAAATTTGAATAACCATTTTAAAGCCCTGGATTTACATAGCATTTACAACTTAAACAAGTCCATTTTTGAAACCGGATCTAGATTCATTGATTGAATCATCAATCCTTTGTAAATCCTAGGCTCACATCATATCATTTAAAAAGCTTGCAAGACATATATTTAAACATGATATATACATCTAACTTAAAACTTCGCTAAACAAGGGATTTATTGATCAAATCCTTGTATGCGAGTAAACAAACCTCCCGTTGCCTTTAGATACATATATAGGGTCACGTGGATGCTAAATATATATAAAAACTATAAAGTAAACTAGATCTATACATATCTTAGTCATTCTAGCTTCCAGGTTCAAATTTTACAACTTTTGAACCGGTTAAAAGCTAGATCTGGCTTGATCTAGTCAATACATTGATAAATATTGACTATTTACACTAAATGAACGACTAAAAACTAGATTTATGCCATATAGAGTTAGATATATATATATATATATATATATATATATATATATAACACTTGTATATAGCATAAAGCAAGAAAAAGAAGCAGATCTGAAGAGATCTTACAGTTGTCGATGTCGGGATTTTTGAGTGTCCCTTTTCGTTACTTGTTCTTTGGTGTTCTCATATTAATGTGAGATTTGTTTGAAAAAACAAGTAAAAAAGGTCTGACATGTATAATGTCGACGATTGGACTTTGAGAGTCGCTAGTTGGTGTATTTAACTGGTTGCACCAACGCAACCGAAAAGGCTTACACATTGACCTAGTGATTTGACACTACTAAACGGGTCTGTGAAACCGAGATTCATTTTGGGCCCGTGGGTTTGATTATGCAGAGGGAAGGTGTTAGGCACCCCCCCGACATCCGTGTTACCACGGTGACCGCCACTTTTCAAAGTAATTGTTTTATGAATGTGTGTTTGTGTTTGTGTGTGTGTGTGTGGATCAATGTGCGGTTATTTGAAAGTAGTTTGAGGCCTCGTTCGCACCTATATACACAAGGTTTGAATTTTATACAAAAATTCAGTTTTAACCAAGATATAGCAATGACGTTTTTTATAAACGAGGTTTTTCAAACCCTGTGCTCAATAGGAATTGAGACCTTTTCATACTTCCATTTTATTATTAAATGTTCAGCTTGTTTTCTTTTATTTTTGAGATGCGAAGCATTCTAGAAAATATTATATCAAAGATCTTAGAACTCCTCATGGGCATGATGACCATCTAAGGAAATTCGAACCTCGTAAAATAATGTACAAGTCGCCATAAATGAAAAAAGTCCATCACGGAACCAAATCTAGATTCAAGAGATCAATCTATGATCACATGATTCCTAGGCTCACATGATATCTGCAGCTTTATATGGAAAGCGATAGCGCTTATATATATAAAAGTCAGAAATATATATATACAGACAGGATCAACCACCACGAAGCAACTCCATGGGGCATCAGAAATGTAAATATATAAAAGTAGTAAATATATATATATATATATATATATATATATATATATATATGGACATGATCAACCACCACGAAGTAAACTCCAGGTGGGACGAAATGTAAATAAAGCTGTAAAAGCGATCAACTACCACAAAGTAAACTCCAGGCAGGACGGAATGTAAATAAAGTTGTAAAAGGCCACGAAGTAAACTCCAGGCCTGACAGAAATGTAAATATATATATATATAAGCGAGTAAATGCACCAGATGTAAAATCCAGGCTCATCGGATATGTTTGACAATAATTATATATATAAGTATATGTATATATAAAAGCGAGTAAATGCTCCGGATGTAAAATCCAGGCTCATCGGATATGTCCGACAACAATTATATATATAAGTATATATATATATATATATATATATATATATATATATATATATATATATATAAAAGCGATTAAATGCTCCGGATGTAAAATATGTGCTCATCGATATATTCGATAACAATTATATATATATAAGTATATATATATATATATATATAAAAGCAATAAACGCCTCCGCATCAAGTTCAGGCTCAATCGAGGCATAACTCGATAATGTTAGTCCATATATGAAATATATACATATATAAGTATATATATATATAGACAGAAATGAAAACCACAGATCGAAGTCCGGGCAAACGCACACAACTTGACTCTCAATGTGTATAACAGTGTGTGCTAATATGAGAAGAAGGCTTTATAGAATATGAGAAGGCTTACAGTGGGCTGTCAATGTAGACTTCTATGACTCTAGATGGATGAATACTCGGCTCTCACTGGTAAAAATATGACAAAATATAAGCTCAAAAGTGTTTGAAATAAGACAACACTCAGTTTATGGGGTGTACAAAGGCAATTGGACAGGGTTTCCTCGCTATTTTCTCTCTCAAAATGGCTAGCCCAAGCCCCATATTTATAGAACTAATTGCCGCAGGTGTACCTACGGCAGCTTCACACCTACTACGCCTAAATCGCCTTCGGGTCACATAAAAAGCACGCGCACTCGTCGATGTAATGTCCACTCAAACTTGCAGAACTTCAATCCGAGCATCTGAACAAGGTGTACAAGACCATCTTTAGACTACTTTTGTCAAGAGTTACGCAATGACATGGGATTTGCCCTTTTTTTTATTCCAGGAAGATGGGTCCATAATCGAAATAGCATTCCCGGGTTTCCGTCAGGTAATCCGGTGAGCAATTTCGCGTAGTTTTTGCTCCGAAGTTAAGATATGAGTCTTGTGGGACTAATTTTGAATCAATTTGAGTTAACATGAGTGTACTTGATTTGAAGTGAAGTTAAGTTGGCAAAATGACCATTTTGCCCCTCCCGGGGTTATCTCCGGTTTTCGCACAGTTGTAGCGGGTTTTTCCCAAGGTTATCTCTGAGATGGTCATGCTGTTAACTCTGAATGTACTCAGGGTTATCTCTAAGGTTGGCTTGACCTCTTGGGGTTAACTCTGGGGTCGGGAAATGATGTTGTAGTCCTCCAGGGTTACCTCTGGAGTGTGAAAAAGATGCTTTTTCCCTCCTGTATAGTTAGTAATAGGAAAAGAAAATTTGGAGTGTCTACAGATGCCCCTCTTTATCATGTTCATGCAATGCAATGGAATGGACATGATAAAGATTAGTAGACATTTGAAATATGACAAGGTACTCTTAATGATGTAAATCGCAATGTAATGAATGTTATGATGAATGTTAAAATGTTTTCGCAAATCGCAGTTCGCAAATCACACATCACATTTCTTACTTCGCATTTCGCTCTTCGCATTTGGCCAATCGCACTTCGCAAATCGCATATCGCATTTCGCATATCGCAGATCGCAAATCGCAATGAATGTTATGATGCATGATTAAAATGTTTTTGCAAATCGCTTTACCTTTACTGATCATTGTTGATGCCTATGCTGGTGTTGACTCCAATGGTTTGGCATTTAATTGTTGACGCTTATTTGATGAAGATAAGTTGAGATGTTTTCCACATCTTTGATGGAGATGACGTTCTGAAATCACCAGACCTTCCCAATGTATACGCTGGTAGTTTACAACGGTGCCTGCCCTGTTGGTAGTTGAACACGCTGTTATCTCCCAATTGTTTCAGTTCTCACTCGAACGGTGGTATTCAAAACTTTCATCACTGAACTGTCTTGATGTCGCGCTGATTTTGAAGATAATGGTTTTGAATACCAGATCTTCTGATACCTTCGCTGAAGTAATATTCAAAGGTTCGCTTTGCTAAACTCTGCCTGATGTTACGTTTGATAGAAATGTACGTTGATGTAGCGCTTCATCCTTTTTGAGGTGATTTGGAGTTTCCTTTCGTTGTTGGGAGATGGTGCCCCATTTCCTTGAATATTTGATTCGCAACCCGGCTGAACTGATGACTTGAATGCCGTTGATATCCCTAGAGGGTGCAGCTCCCTTTTTTGTTGTCGAACTTTTGAACTTTAGTGAAGAGGCCTCAATTTATGAGGATTTGAAGCAAATTAACACATTTGTCGGTGTAGATTTCATTCGCCAGACCTTTTGTCGTTGGCCTTGAGTTAAGAACTTTTTAAGAATTTTCCCCTTCTTTCGTAGGGGCACACTAATGTCGCCATGATTTCTTTCAGGAGTTTTCCTTCTTTTGATGAGAGGCCTGATCCCGCCTTAAAATCATTCGCTTTCTTGGAATCGGCAAATGCCCCAGTCCTTTCGCATACTGATGTCGGGGATTCATACGAGAAACTCTCTTTGTTGATGAAGTCGCATGTGAGTAATATCTAAATCACTAATGAGCTAATGTAAAGGAAGCTTTGACGATGATGGACCATGCTGATGGTGTTGACTGGGGTATTTTCCTATTTAGGATGGTTGATAAATGCCCCAGTGTTGAGTTTTCACTATTTTCGAGATTGCCCAAGTCTTGTTGTAGTGGTCGCAATATCGGGTTATCGTCGATTTTTAAATTGCCCCAGCCTTGCTTGTTGTCTGGGATAGTCGCTTTGACAGATGGGCTGATAAGATGCTGAGATCGCAAGAGACTTTTCTTCTGTACCAGATGGTGAACAAGTATAGGACTTGGGTTTTGATGCCTTCAATCATTATTCTTGACTTGTTATTGCAATCGGTCTTGATTTTCTTCTGATTTGATGAAGACTCGTGATTAAGGGTGTCAAATCCTTGAAGGTCCTCGCTGATGGTTGTCTTGGCATATCGTTGTTTCTTCCTTTCTGGGATTTGTGTCAGATTTGAGGGAATGACATTGTAGTGTTGTTGGGTCTTCTCCACATAGGTCACTGACTTGGAGGGTC
The DNA here is from genome assembly GCA_020205615.1 of Panax quinquefolius. Lineage (NCBI taxonomy): Eukaryota > Viridiplantae > Streptophyta > Magnoliopsida > Apiales > Araliaceae > Panax > Panax quinquefolius. Next base: position 48,780,999 of record CM035158.1, read on the forward strand.
GTTCTTGGGATCGACGTTTGGATTTGGACATTTCTGTTGAGGGTCAGACCACACCAATGATGGTTGCCTACGTACTCCCGGGAGTGTGGGAGATCAGGTGTGCGTAGTTCCTACTTGATAAGATAAACGGTTTGACAAGTGTTTGTTTGAGAAGCGTTTGTTTGAGAAGTGTTTGGTTTGGATTTTTGTTTGGTTTTACCGCACCATAAATGGCTGCCTACGTACTCCCATTGAAGAGGGGAGATAAGGTCTTTCGTAGTTCAGGCTTGATGAGCTGAAACCTGAATGACTTGATTTTTGATTGATCTTTTTCTTTTTCTTTTTCTTTTTTCTTTTTCTTTTTCTTTTTTTTTCCTTTTTGTTTTTTGTTTTTTTTTTTTTTTTTTTTTATACATGCATGGAAAATAAAAAGCATACTGCGAAGGAAGTGATACCGTCCCAACATCTTCTGGAACTCGCAGCTTTATCCCCTGGATCTACATCTCTTTTGGCTAGTTGAGATCTGATAGTCCAGTTGTCAGTGGTTGTGTTGCCTTCAAGGCTCGCGACAAAGGTTACTTCTTGGTTTTGAATGTCTTCACTTATGGCCATAACTTGATCACTTCCTGGTTAAGTACATTCCTTAGGGATGCTTAAGCTGGACCCATCACAAAAAGGTATGAAATCTTGATTCTTTGATGGGTTGGTTTCCCCGACAACCTCACCACCTTTTTCTTCATCTGTTCCTTCACGCTTTTCTTGGGCTTGAGAGGATTCGACCATGAAATCTACCTTAAACTGTTGTCGCATTTCTTGTAAGAAACTTTCCTTTTTTGCTTTCTTTTCCTTGGAAAGGATTAGTATTTCCTCCGCATCATCCAAGGTGATAAAATCAGGAACGTGGGTGTTATCCTTGGACCACAGGATGTTGGATGTTAGCGGAGGAACCTCCTTCGGGGATTCCCTTGTCTCTTCTATCATTTCCTGCATTAGGATCGATCCATCTTGTGTTCTGCCAGGATTATCGCTCATAGCCTTCACCTCATTTGAGCTGCATGTCTCAAGTGGAATTCTTAAGCTTTTTATTGCCTTTTCGCCTTTTTTGGTCATAGGAATTTCTATCTCCAGCTCTCCATTTTCAATGAGATCCTGGATTTTATGTCACAAAGCCCAACATTCCTCAGTCGTATGTCCAAGTGAGTTAGAATGGTAGAGACATATCTTGGTGGAATCATAGCTCTTTATCTTGGGATTTACAGGAGGTAGCAACTCAGTAATCCTTCCTTCGCTCATCAGAAAGTGTAGCATTTCTTCATTGGATTTTCTTAGAGGGGTGAATTTTCGGACTCTTGTGGAGGTTGTTTGATCTTTTTTCTTTGACAATTCGTATTCCCCCAAGCGATTTTCCCGTTGGCAAGATTTGCTAGCAATTTTATCATCCCCCTTTTCTTGGCCTTCTGATAGTTGAGTGAAGAAATGCCTCGTATCCTGATGTTGGTGCACTATCAGCTTAGTTAGCAGATTTACTTGGTTCTTGATTGTCTCTAACTTTTGCATTATTATCATACCCTTCTCCGAGTTTTCCCATTTTAGGACATCTGCTTTGTGCCTTTGGGGATAGTCTTCTATCCTTCATATGCACTTACGAATTGGATATATTTCAGCTCTTCCTGACCCTATCATATTTACTTTTTCCATATCATGCTGCAACGGAAGGTTGGTGTTGACATTCTATTGATCAGGTTGCTGAACCACAATATTGCCACTTTCGATCAGATTTTGAATTTTATGCTTTAAGGACCAACAATCTTCTGTATCATGTCCTGGAGACCCTGAGTGGTAAGCACATCTTTGGCTTGGATTATATCTTTTGCTCCCTGGTTCTAGAGGTGGAGCCAGTTCGGTAATTTTCTTGTGATCCATTAATATCGCCAAGACATGTTCAAGGGAATCGCCTAGTGGAGTGAACACCCGATTTTCCATTTTTTCAAATTTTCTTTTCCTATCTGGGTATTGGTTGAACGCAGCCTGTTGTTGAGATGGCAGATTGTCTTGTATTTTCCGAATGGGGGGACTGTAGGTTGGTCTCCTAACTTGCCCCTGTACAATAAGGGATACATCTTCTTTGCCTTTATCGGGTAAACCCTTAGGATCGCTCGCATACTTGCCCGTCTGTATATGTTTGGCGATTGCTTCCAAGGCAGTGAAGTCTTTCATCTTACCTGCCTTAAGGCCCATCTCTGCCATTTCGCCGTGTTTGATCATTTCTGAGAATGGCTTTCCTATGCCTGCTAGGATCCTCTCGTAGTACGGAGCCTCTTGGATATCAATAAACGTCATTACCATCTTAGCTTCTGTCATTGATGGAATGACTTGCGCTGCTAGATGTCTCCACCTTTGGGCATATTCTTGGAAAGATTTAGTACTTTGCTTTTTGACTTTAATCACTTAGTATCGATCAGGTGCCATTTGTGACTGGAAATTGTACTGATTTAGAAAGGCGTGGGCCAATTCTTCCCAGTTGTGAATTTTGGCATTGTCAAGTCGGGCATACCAGGCTTTAGCCCCTCCAGTGAGACTCTTTTAGAAAAGCTGCATTCTAAGGCTTTCATCTTCAGCATAAGATCCCAGTTCGCCAATGTACACTTTCAGGTGTGTATAGGGATCGCCTTCCCCGTTATACTTTTCAAACTCTGGGACTTTGAATTTGGCAGGATAGTGCGCCCCTGGGAATATACAAAGATCTGAATAGGTGACACTCCCATAATTTCCAGTCCCTTTGATTGACCGGATGGTCTCCTCCATTTGTTGGACTTTCTTTCTTATATCCCTAGTTTCTCGATCATCCCTGAGATTTGTGATTTCTTTATTGGAATGAGATTTAGGTATCTGGGTTTCCATTTTTTTACCAATACCCTGACTGTCCCCTAGAGTGGATGACTCTGGTTGAGTAGGCATTGTTTGTCACTGGATTCCTCCATGTGCAGAGGATTCTGTGTGGATGGGTATTTTTGGACCCTGAATAGATTGGTGTAGTTCTTTGAGCATAACAACCAACTCTGTCATTTGATAGCTTAATTTTTCAAACTCTTCACGAGAGACAGAAGTTGGATCAGGTTGGGCACTTTTATCCATGTCTGACTGTGGGCTTAATGCCTTTTTGGACTTTGAACGGGAAACGGGATCAATTGCTTCCCTACTAAAACTTATGTAGTTTAGTCTTAGGAAAATGTATAAAAATTTTACATGCTATCATAACGTGTCCATTTTAGGAATATTATCCTATAAAATGGGTGTCATTTAATAGCATGTAAAGCCTTAATATGCATTTACACATATTCTTCATATTTTCCTTTACATTGAGATTGACAAGTAATTGAATTTACAAGTAATTTAAATGGGAAAGTATGAAGAGACTTCCCTTTGCGTTTGGTTTATCAGAGGCTGACCTATCTTAGGGTTACTCTCGCGGCTTTTTCGGCATGAAGGTTCCCAGATCATCGCAATCTACTTGACGGGAAGTTAATCCGGTCGTTCAATTGGAGCGAATCTGAGTGGTGCCTTTCCTGAGCCCCGTGGAATCATTCTTCCCACAAGTCCAGTAATCAAACACCGACTGGATAGCCTCCTAGTGGAGGGACCACAATACATACATTCACATACAACGTGTCTCACCGTTTATGCAAAATGATGACATGTGCGAAGCACTAATATCACAGGGAGTAGTCAGGCTGAACAACTTAAAATCAAGCGCTAATTGGGAGGCAACCCAATCATACATTTATTTTTTGTATTTTCATTCATAATTGTTAGAATTTAGTTTACAATAAGTTCATTAGGTAGGTATTATATAGTAAAAGTTTTGTTAATCTCTCAAACATGCTCAATTTGATCAACAATCTAATAATTTGTATGTTTCATGGATTGCAGAATGGGAAAGTGTACATAACGTGGAATAACATGAAGAAATGATGAGCAAAAGAGTTAATCTGCAGAGTACACACCCACCGGGAGGGGCCCATAATGAACTACACCTTCACGGGCGGGGTTCTCCCCAGAAATTAATAAAGAACCATGCTAGCCAAGAAGCTATATATATTTGTACCCCTGTAGCACGGGCTAGGGGTCTCCCAACTTGATTAACAGAACACATGCCACGGGCAGGTGCTTCCTAAGTTTAATACCTTTCACGGCGGGTCTTGAATATGAAGCAGTTATTCGTCAGTTACTTCTTGCTCATCCATCATAACCCCACTTCCTCATTCTACTCTACTTATTCCTCCATTACAAATTCAACCCCACGATCACACCATCCCATTCACTACTACTCCATCACTTCTCCCCACCTCTTCAATCCACTAATCCACTACCTCACATCACCATCTATATATAGCAACACCTTCACAACCCAAAGGCCTCACAAACATTCATCAATAACTTACAAAGCTGCGAATTAGGGCTTCCATAGAGGTGAGTATAGAGTAATTTTGAGTGAGTACCTTGTGTTAAAAATCCTCAACTTCAAGTACCATAAAAGATCAAAGTTTCAAGTTTTGTGAGGGTAAAATCACTGTGCACACCAAGTGCTAGACGGTTTGCGTGAACCAAGTTTGGGGGGAGGGGAGATATTGTGATTAAGGAAGTCGAGAGTCAATGGCTTTGCAACCCACATCGAAATGCCAAAGGGGAGAGAGTTCAAGGCCCGCACAACCGACACGGACCTTCGATCGCCCGAGATTTGTAAATGTCGTCGCCACCGACCGGTACGATTATATAATGACAAAAGCCCTTACACCAGAGCGGGGGTTGGCATCAGATCTCGTCGATGGGGAGATGATGCAGCAAATCTATCAGAAGGGATGGAACAAATTCATCGAAGAGCAGGAACCCGCCGTGGTCAACATAGTCAACGAGTTCTATGCGAACGTCGAGGACAAAGCCCCCTTCAATGCTTATGTGCGGGGTGACTTAGTCCCATTCAGTACTGATGCCATAAACACATATTATCAACTGTGTGTGCCTCGACAATGCTAATATGCCCACATACGTGATTTTGATCCAGGCTAGGAGGCAATACTCAAGGAAATGACTAAGCTGGGAACAACTTGGATCAAAGGGCGGAAGGGAGGCACAGTTCTCCATAGCAAAGATCTCAGTCGGTATGGAAAAAATTGGTACACATTCTTACGTGCTAAATTGTATCCGTCCCAACACACCTCGGACGTAACCAAAGAGAAGGCGTTACTGTTATACGCGATTGTGCAAGACTTCATCATTGACATCGGGGCCATTATATGTTTTTCCATCCGCCGGTGCTTACGTGGAAACTTTTCAGGTGGCTTGCCACACCCATCACTCATATGTGGGTTGTGTCACCAAGCGGGTGTGAGATGGTTTGACGATGAACCCACACAGATGCCGCTGCAGTTGCTAGACTCTAGAATGATAGCGTGGTATTCAGTATGGGCCGGGGGAGATTCCCATCCTCGAGGTCTGGGTTTTATTTTTCCATCGTCTTCGGAGAATAAAGTTGATGTTGTAGACACCTCGATGGATGATGATGAGGCTATGGGAGATCAAGGAACTGAGCAGGTACCACAGACCGAGGCATTATCCAGTCCTCAGTTTCTTGACTTTCAACGTTAAATGGATGCGCACAATAAGGCAACATGTCGGGAGATACGGAGACTCGCATTGAGGCAAGACCACATATTTGATGCTATGAACATGTCTTTCGCTTCACTCAACACGACACTTTAGAGCTTCAATCCAGCTGCACAATTTCTATATCAGCAGCCCATGCCAATGCCAAGGTTTCGGCCAAGTGATTCAGAAGAAGAAGAACAACCACCACCTCCCCAGACTTAAGCGGTTGTAGGGAAGTCCTCACATACTTAATTGCGATTATTCATCCAATGAGGGCATTATATTACTTAAGTTTGAGGGATTTAAATTCTTGTTTGCATGCATATGGTATTAGTTAGGCTTACATTTGCCATTGCATTCTAGTTTTGCATATTAGTTAGGAATTATGATGTTGCATACATATAAGTCACATAGTTGCATGATAGCTTAAGTGCATACATAGTAGCTTAGGTTATTTTTGTTATTGCATTTCTTTTAGTTTTGTTATTAATGCATTTTTTTATGTTATGATATATAAAAAAAAGAAAAATGAAAAAAAAATAATTAGTTAAATATTGTGTTTGCATAGGTCCAACAATGTGGTAGTTCATGTTATTTTGGGCCAATGATGAGATTGAGAATTAGTTAACCAATACAGCATTGATTATTAGAACTTAATATAATTTCTGTTATGAATCGAATCTTGTACTTGTTTGAAACTGGTATAAAAAGGTTAGCACGCTAATAACATATGTGTGTCTGGTTAGTTCAAATTGATACATAAATAGTTTCTAAAGGATAATGCTAGGGTAAATGAGAAAATGACAAGGATAGGCAGTAAAGGTAAAAATTAGGCAAGAACCTAAGTTTGGGGGATTATATGTGGGGTATATAAGCTTTACAAAAAAAGAAGAGAAGAAAAGAAAAAAAAGGATTATATATCGTGACTAGTCTTGTTTTGGGGCCTTTGTTACTTGAGCAAGTACGCCTGAGGGGATTGTCTTTACACCTAGCGCCCTAAGGTCTTTTATGGTCTGGGAGTCGTTGGTCGAAAGCTCGCTAAGGGGTATCACTGTTAGCCTAATGGGATGAGACATTGCATAGTCATGTATATTTCTAAAAAAAAAGAAACAATAAAATGGGAAAAGAGCAAAAACCCCCCGTGTAAAAATAAAATAAAATAATATAAATGAAGTGTAAGTACCCTGCATAAACCCTTGAATTTGGTATTGCGTAGTTTTAGTTGGAATAGGCCTATTTTTAAAATCTTTAAGTTTGCGCTGTATGATTCCTTCTGAGAAATTGGTTATGTATTGAATTTGAGTCCGTATCAGTTATCATGGATGTTGAACACACACGCACACTATACCACTGATAATGGTTTAAGATTTGAGAATTAATAAGGAGTTGTGGATTTGTTTTGGTGATTAATATTATAGAGTTTGCTTGTTTTCTCTAAGGCCAGTGAGATTAGTTTTGATTCTGTGATACTGTTGGATTCGTAATCATTTAGATCATATACATTCCATCTCATTGAATTGCATAATATGTAGCTTGTTTTGTGCTCAAGGACTAGCACAGTTTAAGTTTGGGGGATTTTGATAAGTGGATTTCATATCCACGAATCGTTGTCCATTTCACGCTTAAGCGTTGCTATTTTCTTATTTTCATGTTCGTTTTTTTTGTGTTCTTTTATGTGTAGGGTGGTTGGTGTGGCATTTAGCGAAGAATTGAAGTTATTTGGAGCATTTCTGAAAGTAAACATGAAGTTATCAAAGTCAGTTTGCAGAATAGACCCCTGTCGGGGCGGGCCCTTTTTGCCTATGTACCCTCGCCGGGGCGGGGGGTCTTCAACAGCAACTAAAAGAAAGGATGCCCACCGAGGCGGGCCTATTTTAGGCATATACCCCCGCCGGGGTGGGGGGTCTCGACTGCTGAGTCTCCTGATGTGCTGAAAACACTGCTGGAACATGGTTTGTTGGCATTTGGATTGCAATTGAACTCTAATGAGTTTAGAACTTTGACAAAAACGTGTGTGGGATATCTATTACTGAATTAACAGCACATTAAACAACACACAAGGCATAATACAGAGATCAATTCCAGCTTTTTATAGCAAGCTTTGGAGGAAGATTTTGAAGAGATTTTTGGGACAATTGCAGATTTAGGCTACGTGAAGGGTGTTTTTCACTATTCTTCTTCTTAGTCTTTTATTTGTAATTAGAAGAATGTTATCTTTGAATTATTCAGTTGTTATTTCATTTATGATGAACTAATTCACTTTTTAGGCTTATGGTGGATCCTTAAGTGATACGATGATTTTGTATAAACTTTGATTTCTAGTTCAATAAGCTATTTTCCAGTTTATCTATATTAATTTGAGCTTGAATTTGTGAATTGCCTGATCAACAATTCTTTGTGGATTTGTATGGAATCGAGAGAGGATATATGAATTTAGACTTAGTTAATATAGCATGTGTTCATGAATTTTGTGAATAGCAGAATCTTGATGAACGCTAAAGTAGAGATATGCTTGACGTCGCATGTAATCGGATAGAGAACTTAATCTTAAACCTTCTTTAATTATAATTCACATAGAGATATAGTGAGTTAGTTGATTATGTTGTTTAACTTGATTCTATCTAATTTGTGGATTTAAGTTAATACAGTTTTAGTACATCGAGAGGTGGCTACTACTACATTCATGTTCTTGATTAATAAACTGGGATTGTGAATTGAATTAGAATAAAGGTGTAGAAATCAAAGTAAAGCTTAGGGTAGAATCATAAGTCTAATTCTCCATTAATTGTTTAAAATTCAAAATTTTGATATTTGTGATTGTTTTGTGATAGTATATTTATTTATTTATTTATTTAATTTTTATAATTTTAATCATTGAATTGAAAAGTTTGATAAAATTAGGATTAATAGGAAATTGATAATTGTAAGGTTAAATTTCTTATTAATTTGTCTCTGTGGGAACGATACTCTACTCATTACTATATTACTTGTTGACCACGTATACTTGCGTGTTGTGCGTAATTAAATTTTACCCAACAGAAACCTTCATTACATCCACTGTTTATATATCTTGTTTGATTCAAATTGGCACCCGTACATTACCTGTCGATCTTATCTCTTTGAAAATACTTGCATTTGATGTGATTTTAGGGATTGATTGGTTAACTACTCATCATGCTAAAATTGATTGTTTTCATACGGTTGTTAGCTTTCATATTACCAACCAACCTATTATGCGAATTCAAGCAACCAAACCACTAAAATCAATCACTGTCATATCAAGCCATAAAGCCATTCGTTTATTGAAAAATGGATGTCAAGCTTTCTTAGCCCATGTCATGAATTTAAACAAAAATACGTCAAATTTGAATGATATTTCTATTGTTAATAAATTTTTTGACGTATTCCTTGAAGAACTTCCTTGCCTACCCCCAAAGCGTGAAATCGAATTTTTTATTGACCTTGAACCTTGTACAAAACCCATTTCCAAAGCCCTATATCGAATGACTCCTATTGAACTTCAGGAGTTAAAAACCCAACTACAGAAACTGTTAGACATCGGTTTCATTCGTCCTAGTACGTTTCCTTGGGGTTCTCTTGTTCTATTCGTAAAGAAGAAAGATGGAAGTATGCGACTTTGTATTGATTATTGGGAGTTGAATCATGTCACCGTCAAAAATAGGTACCTGTTACCTCGCATTGATGACCTGTTTGACAAGTTGCAAGGTGCCAAATTCTTTTCAAAGATCGATCTTCGTTCTGGATATCATCAGTTAAAGATTAAAATTGATGACATTCCAAAGACTACTTTCAGAACTCGTTACGGGTATTACGAATTCTTAGTCATGTCTTTTGGATTGACTAATGCTCTTGCTGCCTTCATGGATATGATGAACCGAGTATTCAAGGAATATTTGGATCATTTTGTGGTCGTCTTTATTGTTGACATCCTCATTTACTCCAAAAGTCGGGAAGATCATAAGTAACACTTTAGGCTGATACTCCAAAAGCTTCGTGAAAATAAGCTATATGCCAAGTTGAAGAAATGCGAGTAGCATTCCTTAGGCATGTGATATCAAATCATAGAATATCTGTTGATAAAGCAAAGATTGAAGCAATACAAAGCTGGGAGAAACCTAAGTCAGTAACCAAAGTACGTAGCTTTCTGGGCATAACTGGTTATTATCGGAGATGTGTGAAAGAATTTTCTCGAATCACTACTCTGTTAACTCAGCTGACTCAAAAAGATACAAAATTCGGTTGGAGTGAGGAATGTGAGAAGAGTTTTCAAGAACTCAAGAGGAGACTCATTTCAGCACATGTTCTGACAATACCATCTGGTTCAGAGGGATTTGTCATCTACAGTGATGCTTCAAGCAAAGGTTTAGGACGTGTTCTCATGCAACATGGGAAAGTCATAGCCTATGCCTTATAACAACTCAAAGAATATGAGAGGAATTATCCTACTCATGATCTAGAGTTGGCAGCTATCGTTTTCGCACTTAAAATCTGGAGGCATTACCTGTACGGGAAGAAAGTGGAGATCTATACAGATCATAAAAGCCTCAAGTATTTCTTCACCCAAAAGGAACTCAACATGCGACAACGACATTGGCTTGAGCTATTGAAAGATTACGATCATACCATTCAATACCATCTTGGAAAAACGAACGTGGTAGCTGACACATTGAGTAGAAGATCATATGCGGGTACAAGTGAGATATTGTCAACGCAAAGGCCCATTTTGTATAACTTACAAAGGATGGAGATAGAGTTAAAGACTCCAGGGACCCACGTGATGATGTCAAATATACGAGTGGAACCGACTTTAATCGATAAAGTTAAAGTTGCTCTAGCTTCAGACCTGGAGCTGATGCGTATGAGGAAGAAAGTACAAGAAGGTGTAATTCCAGAAGCAAGAATCGATGAAGATGGAATACTTCGAGTTCACTCCTGACTTTGTGTTCCTAATGACTCTGATTTGAAGTATAAAATCATGATAGAGGCGCACAACACACCATTTGCAATCCATCCTAGGAGTACCAAAATGTATCGTGATCTTCGACATACATTTTGGTGGAGCAATATTAAGAGAGAGATCGTGGAGTTTATCTCAAGGTGTTTAACTTGTCAACGTGTCAAGGCGGAGCATCAAGTGCCAAAAGGTCCATTACAACCACTTAAAATTCCAAAATAGAAGTGGGAGCACATTACCATGGATTTTGTTACTGGTCTTCCTAAGGTTTCTCAAGGCATAGATGCAATTTGGTTCATTGTTGATAGATTAACCAAGTCTGCTCATTTCTTACCTATACGAGAAACTTATTCACTTGAACGTCTTGCTCGTATATACATAAATGAGATTGTAAGACTGTATAGTATGCCAGTATCCATAGTTTCTGATCGAGACCTAAGATTCACTTCACGATTTTGGGTCAATTTGTAGAAAGCTATGGGCACAAATTTATAATTCAGTTTTGTATATCATCCTCAAACGAACGGCCACTCAAAGAGGACTATTCAAACTCTTGAAGATATATTAAGACTTTGTGTATTAAACTTCAAAGGAAGTTTGGACAAGTTCTTACCATTAGTGGAATTCTCCTACAACAATAGTTATCAAGCAAGTATAGGCTTGGCTCCATTAGAGGTGTTGTATGGATGCAAGTGTCGTTCTCCAGTATTCTGGGATGAGGTGGGTGAAGCAACGTTGTTGGGATTGGTACGCATGACAACAGAAAACATTCAAATGATCTGGCAATGTATAAAAACCTTACAAGATTGACAAAATAGTAATGTTGATCTTCATCGAAGGGACATGGAATTTAATGTTAGAGATCATGTATTGTTATGGGTTGCTCCATGGAAAGGAGTTACAAGATTTGGAAAGAGAGGAAATCTCAATCCTCGATTCATTGGCCCATTTGAAATCCTCAACCGATTAGGAACTGTAGCCTATAGACTCGCCTTACCGCCAACTATGTCTCGTGTTCATAACTTTTTTCACATATCTATGTTACGTAAATATGTGGAAGACCTGAACCACATTATTGAATTAGAACCAGACGAGATAACAAAAGATTTAACGCATGAAGAGGTACCTGTTAAAATCTTGAACAAGAAGGAACATATTCTACGCTCCAATGTTATACCTCAAGTCAAAGTTTTGTGGAGAAACCATGATGTTGAGGAAATGACCTGGGAGTTAGAATCTGAAATGAAATCAAGGTATCCTCACCTCTTTGACATACCAAGTATATACGCCAATTTCGAGGACGAAATTTCATAAGAAGGTGAGGTTGTAAGACCCTAACTTTTATGAATAAAGATTTACTTTTCTCTAAATATCTTTTTGAATAATAAGGTGTGGATTTGATATAATGTCATAGTTGTGGTTAATATTTTTAAATTTTGCAAAGTAAGCAATTGTCATAAAATATTCATTTGGTCGGGGAATATTCATTTTATCGAGGAATATTCGTACGATGGCACAATCATTGGTGGACCCCACAATGGAATTATTATCGAAGTTAGAAAATGATAGAAATAACATTTTATAAAATAACGGCAAAATTTTTACCGTAAACTGTTGAAATACCCGGTGATAAAAGTATAGTAATACGCGTGGTTGCATAGTAGCACACGGTATTTTACATTATTAATTTGATTATTGATGCTTACGTGAGAAGTCACTCTATTTATTTCAATTATTGCTATAGTAATTGTTGCATAGTATCTCACATTATTGATTTAATTATTGTCACAATATTTTATATTATTAAATTAATAATTGAGACGACAAAGTTATTCATACTATTATTTGCATTATTGACGATGTCTAGAAAGTTCTGTCAAGAAAAGTGGTTTGGTCAACTAATTGTGCGCCAATTAGAAGAAGTCCTTATCGGAAAGCCTCCTCTTTCCTAGGAATAATATGGTTGTTAATATTGTGAGTTATAATATTAATGATGAAAAATGTTATTAGAAATGTGTTTTGTGAAGCCAAGTGAATTGAGATAAATAAAGGGGTTTGTCATGAAGTATTTGTTGTAAATTTGACTTATTATGTAGACCCCCACTTACCCATTTTTCAAAATCGCCGGTAGAAAGTTATCTCAACTTTGTTTTATTACTTATATATATATATATATATAAGTTTTGTTTTATTTGATTATTATATTATTATTTTGAAAGTTGGGCGTCTGAAGAATTGCAGAATTGGCCCGTGAATTCTTTAAATTGTTGGTCCGTGAAATAAATTCTAAATAGTACCATGCCATTCTCTTATAAATAGGATGCTTAGTTTAGAAATAAAACTCGTACCAAAATCAGAGAATTCTTATTCTATAATATCGAGCGTATTTCTTTTGAGTTTAAGGAAGCTTTGAGCGTAGAAAAAAGTATAAGTTTTCTTCAAGAATATCCCCACCCTACCAATCAGAATTACTCTCCTTTTAAGGTAAGGGATATTAATAATATTTTCTTTCATACTCTGCAGTATGTAAGTAATATTATTTCCTTTTGTATTCCTAATTCTATACTAATGTTGATAAGTATTGCTTCTATACTCCTTGAAATTAGTAGAATATCCTTGAAATTTGCGTTTCATCTAGTATCGTTTCTCAAGGATATTTTTTTGAACATTCTTATTAAATTTTAATCTTTTCATGCAGGAGTACTATTCACGGGGCACTATTCACGGGATACTATTCACTCAAGTACTATTCACCCAGGGTACTATTCACGACAAAAATTGATTTCTTTTCTGTCCAAATTATTTTTGATACATGAATATTATTCTTGAATTTTACTCCACAAAGCAGTTGTTATGTTGACAATTTGGACATTTTTAAACTCAGGATAAATTAAAAATCTTTAATATTTATCCTTGATTTTGTTTGATTGATGCTTATACCATTGTCATCATCCCCATGCTTATATTGTGAGAAAAGTCATCTTTAGCCGTAGTTCATAGATGGACTATTGATTGGTATGATTATGACTATGTATCAGTATAATCATTACCTGTAATGTTACAAATGATGTGGTAAAAGTCCTTATTGGCCCGTAGTGCATTGATGGATAGTTGTTGGCATGATCATGACCACTGGTGATACTAACGAATATCCTTGGCCTGTAGTGCATGGATAATTCGTGGATGTGATAATAATGAAAATCCTTGGCCCGTAGTGCATGGATAATTCGGTGATGTTGATTATTTATTTAGCTGTGTTATAGCGATAAAATATTGATGATGAACTTTTAAATCATAGAAGATAGTAGATATCATGCTCAACTTGACTCTTCTAATGGATTGTTTATTCCACTACAGTTAAACTTGTTGTTTATTGTATTCTATCAGTTTAACACTGTTGAAGGCTAACGATAATTTATTCTGCATTATCTTAGTCATAATATTCTTTACTGGGCTACTTGAGCTCACCCTTTACTTTCATTGTTGATCTCTTCAAGAAATGAGAATATAGCTGGGACTAGTCAGGGAATGGAGTGATGGTCCAAGATGGTGGCTATAGTAGTCCTCACTATTCTATGAAATAGTGTGATATAATAAATATAATGAGGACTTCATTTGAGTTTGGATATTGTCTACGAGACAATATTTGTGTTAAAACTCTCAGCTTATGTTTGTCGTATTGTAAAAATGAAGTTTGTATTTAAATTATGTACCATATATTTGGCGACTCAGAATGAGTTGTGTATACCTATTTTGGGGGCATCACAGTTGGTATCAAAACTTAGGGATATGATCCCTGACTCGGATTTGAGGCTAAAACTAGGAGAGGAGAGACGAGTAAATCCTTTGCTAGTATGACCTACCTAAGTTTATTTGTTATTTATTTGGTCGGTCAGAATATAGGGATAATATGTGGCATGTCAATTAGCCCTTGTTCTGAGGCAGTGTTTGGAAATGACATTCGAAAATGTTGAGATAAGCAATGGAGCACATGAGATCGTTAAGTCACCGATGATCAATAACCAGGATAATGTGCATCAGAAAGGCAATAATCCTCAGGTAAACAACAACACCGACCAAATGATAAACGATGATATGTTTAGGAGCTTTATGCAATTCATGTAACATCAGGGAGAGAGACTCCTGTTCAAAATACAGGTGGAAACACTGGCAACTCACGGATGGTCACCGCTATGCAATTTAAGGAGCTGCGACCACCGGATTTTTTGGGAAAGCCATAACCACTTAAGGCAGAGACGTGGATTAAGCAGATCACCAAGATATTTGATATCTTAGGATGCTCTGAGGAGCAAAAGGTTCTCTTTGCCACCTTCATGTTGTGAGGAGAGGCAGATCATTGGTGGGAATCTGTAAAGCGTACTCAACCTGCCGCACTAAATATGTCTTGGGAGAAGCTCCAAGAATTATTCCACGAGAAGTACTTTCCCGAAAGTATTCGTCATATGAAGGAGGTGGAGTTCATCAAGCTGGAGCAAAACAATATGACCGTATCGTTGTATGAGGCTAAATTTGCGGAGTTATCCCGGTTTGCATCCCATTTGGTAGACAATGAGGAGCGTATGATGTGAATGTTTCCAAGAGGTTTGAAACCTGAAATACGTCAATACCTCATTTCTCACAAACTTTGCTTGTAATCAGATATTGTGAATAGGGCTCAGTTATTGGAACGCGATAATGAGTCAACGCAACCAAGAGATAGCAAAATGCAAGAAAATGAAAATACCAAAGGTAGCAACATCGAGCTATGACAACAAACGTGGAGGAAATCAACATGCCAGAAATGGTAACCGCTTCGGTGGTAATCCTGACCAAGATAATAGAAGTGGAAATATCAAGAAGAGGAGATTCAAAAATTATGGAAAGACAGCAGCACCAGCACCCATTTTCAAGGAAGGAGAATGACCACCGGTCGTATGCTACAAATACGGAGGGGAGGGACACATCAGTCCAAACTGTACACAGCAACCCAAAGCGTGTTACAATTGCGGAAGAGAAGGTCACCTAGCCCAATTTTGTCATGTAGTGAAGACAAGTCTAGCTGGGATGGAGACACCAAAGGTCGTCCCAGACAAGTCAAAGTCAGTAGTTCAAGGAGAGCGTTTGTCGTGACCTCCCAAAAAGCGAGGAACCCGAACGAGGTTATCACGGGTAAGCTAATCATAAACTCTTGTGAAGTCTATACCTTATTTGATACTGGTTCTACCCATTCTTTTATTTCTCCTACTTGCGCTCAACGTTTAAATTTAACTCTGGAGAAATTAGACTTTGACTTATCTGTTGAAACTCCATTGGGAGAAACTTTCATTACATCCACTGTTTATAAATCTTGTTTGATTTAAATCGGCACCCGCACATTACTTGTCGATCTTATCTCTTTGAAAATACTTCCATTTGGTGTGATTTTAGGGATTGATTGGTTAACTACTCATCATGCTAAAATTGATTATTTTCGTAAGGTTGTTAGCTTTCATATTCCTAACCAACCTATTATGCGAATTCAAGCAAACAAACCACTAAAATCAATCATTGTCATATCAAGCCATAAAGCCATTCGTTTGTTAAAAAATGAATGTCAAGCTTTCTTAGTCCATGTCACAGATTTAAACAAAAATACATCAGATTTGAATGATATTTCTATTGTTAATAAATTTCCTAACGTATTCCCTGAAGGACTTCTTGGCCTACCCCCAGAACGTGATATCAAATTTTGTATTGACCTTGAACCCTGTACAAAACCCATTTCCAAAGCCCCATATCGAATGGCTCCTATTTAACTTCCGGAGTTAAAAACCCAACAACATGAAATATTAGACATCGGTTTCATTCGTCCTAATACATCTCCTTGGGGTGCTCTTATTCTATTCGTAAAGAAGAAAGATGGAAGTATGCGTCTTTGTATTGATTATTGGGAGTTAAATCATGTCACCGTAAAAAATTGGTACCCGTTACCTTGCATTGATGACTTGTTTGACCAGTTGCAATGTGCAAAATTCTTTTCAAATATCGATCTTCGTTCTGAATATCATCAGTTAAAGATTAAAACTAATTTTCAAGGAGCTCATGAAGACCTGTTTGTAATGGAGCCCGGGATTTAAATGTAATAGTTATATTTAAATTTAATTCTTCCACCCTAAGTTTTACCTTTTTGGTTCACTTGGTAGCTCTAGTGAACCAAACTAGAATAAAGTCCATAATCAATCCAGGTAGGAAATTGTATTCTATATGTGCATGCTTATACTATATATATATATATATATATATATATATATATATATATATATATATATATATATATATATATACACACACACACGCTAAACAAGATGAGACAAATAATGTGACGCCCCCAAAATAGGTATACATTACCCATCTTGAGTCGCTAAATACATGGTACATAAATCAAATACAAACTTAATTATACAACTGTCGTGCAAAATACGACAAAATAAAGCTGAGAGTTTAAACAAGAATATTGCCTTCTAGACAATATCCACTCTCAAATAGATTCCTCATTACATTT
Source organism: Panax quinquefolius (assembly GCA_020205615.1). Lineage (NCBI taxonomy): Eukaryota > Viridiplantae > Streptophyta > Magnoliopsida > Apiales > Araliaceae > Panax > Panax quinquefolius. Next base: position 48,798,140 of record CM035158.1, read on the forward strand.
ATTGTCATACTATTAAATAGAATAGTGAGGACTACTATAACACCATCTCAGACCATCACTCCGTTCCCCGACTAGTCCCGGCTACGTTCTCATTTTCTAAAGAGAACAATGAAAGCAAAAGGGTGAGCTTAACTAGTCCAGTAAGAAATATTATGACTAAGATAATGCAGAATAAATTATCATTAGTCTTCAACAGTGTTAAACTAATAAAATACAATAAACATCATGTTTAACTGCAGCGGAACAAGTAATCCATTAGAAGAGTAAAGTAGAGCATGATATTTACTATCTTCTATGATTTAAAAAGTTTTTCATCAATTTTATCGCTGAGACTCAGCTTAATAAATAAACCACATCATCAAATCATCCCTGCACTACGGGCCAAGGATATTCATGTAATCATCAATGGTCATGATTATACCGAACAATCCCTGGTCATAATCATACCAACAACTGTCCATTAATGCACTACGGGACAATGAGGACTTTTACCACATCATTTGTAGCATTATGGGTCACGATTATATTGAATGATCCATGGTCATAATCATACCAATCGATAGTCCATCTATGCACGTAAGCCAAAGATGTAACGCCCCGAAATCCGGTCTATTTTCACATCCAGATTCCGTACGTCACGATTCCATCTTCTTCCAAACATACATCATTATATAGCTAAATATAACAACATACATCCTCAAATCCCAGGTTCTAAAACCTTAAAACCTCTTTCATTCCAAATAATGATAATTACATTATTCTTTATAACTTGTACAAGTGACTTTTATTCGCCACCAAGGATACATAATCGTTCATTAAACTATTTAATAGTTTAATTCTATCATTCTATATTACAAGTCTTCACTTGATCTTCACGCTCATTCATATAATGAATGGCATTTCTTCTGGATACCGATCAACTTGATCTTTACGGGATCCTTAAGTTCTTTCTAACATCATTCGCTGAAAATGTTTTTTTTAAACGATCTGCGAGTAGTAAGTAAGATATAAATTATCAAGAAAGCCATAATGTGAACACTTCAGTGTTTCTATGATATAAACTATTCTGTGATTGAACTGTTCAATATGAGCATGTTTTGTCAATGTCTAAGTTATACAACTAATGTATACTTAGATCGCTCGCTCCATGTGAATACGATTCACGAGAATCGTTTACGTATTCAATATTTACGTTACTTGCCTCTTAATTCTATTCTACCTTCATCTAAGGTTTTAATTACTTTCATTCATTACTCGTCACCTGAACCCCATGTTCATTATTCTTTCCTAATGTTAAAGCCATACGGTTTATTGTATGCTAAGACCGATCGTTCATCACAACAACGTTGTGTTCACAGCGTCTAAACGCTATACATTCATCTCTCATGACCATGAAATAACATCGAAATGTTATTCATTACCCTAGTCAATCAACGTTTAAGGAATCACAATTATAGCAATCCCTCACGTTCGTTTCATCAGGACTACGGTTCCGGACATTGGTTCCAAAACCCACGTCTACATTCTTTATCTTTTAATCTCATTTAATCTTTTCATTCAACCTTCATCAAAGGTTTAATACACTTAATTAAGTGTTACATTAGTTGAATTACATGTTCATATTTCTTTCTTGCACATCCCCCAGTAATTGAGCATTAAAAAACTCATTTTTGGGCATTGCCTTGCACCAGTGCCAATGCCTTTTTTCCCTTTCTTTTCATACATTGCTTGCACTTAGCGAGAGCTAATGGCGCGAGCTTATACGCTAAGACCTACCGACCCAAGGCACGACTTAAACTGCGGCCAAGCATGAAACCTAGAAAAAATTTCTAAGTCTTTTACAAGCTTGAGACGCTGACTTTGAAATCTCATATCTTATTCGTTATAACTCAGAACGAGGTCGTTCCAAAGCCATTTTCTTCCTTATCTTATGTACTTTGATTACCTTCATATAGATCTTCGTTCTGAATCCGTTAACATGCCATTCTATTGGATTAATCTTCGTTATTCATTCATTTTATATTATTAACGTTCTTCATTCGTTTGTCCATAATTCGGTCATCCGAATTCGGAACTCATTCGTTTCTGAATCCACGACTCACATTTTATACATTCTCTTACATTCTTATGAAACCCTATACGTTCGGGTTAATTTACTAACTTTCTAATTCTCATTCTTCTTTTAAGAAATTTTCGCCATAACTTCGTTATAGCTCAGTTTTAATCCGTTCTTCATGAACGTTTCTAACGTTCCTAACCAAGCAATAAGCAACTAACTTATACACGATGGTTTTAAACTTGTCCATCAACAACAATTATCCTACGATGGTTTTAAATTTGTCCATCAATAACATTCTTCGCGTTCTTCGCGTGTTCTTCGTTTTTAATTGATATTTTGGATTACGATTTTACTTTTTCTTGGAATTTGATGTTACAGAACATCATTCCTTACTTATTTGACCTACTCATTCATAAGATTCATTTAGATCGCTTAAAATCCTTACGAATCTTATACATCCTAAAGAAATTTATAAACTAAATTCCTAATTCTTTTTTCTTCATTTTCTCATGATTTCAACCATATGAAATCATTCTTAACTTCATCTTCTTCTTATCTTCATTAAGTTATGTTTTTTAACATATGAAACTTAAAGAAAATTAGAAGAAACTAGGGTTCGGATTACCGTTCTTCTTTACTCTTTTTCCGTCAGACAAAGCGTGCACTCGGGCAAGCTTTTCTTGATTCTCTCCCTCTTCTTCTCCCATCCAAACTCTCTCTCTCTCTCTATCTCTCAAGTGTTGGTTGAAATTTCAAACCAAACAAATGAGTTAAGGCTTGTTTATATAGAAAACCAAGGCTTAGGGCAAATTGGTTATTTCACCCCTAACCTCCTTACTATTCCTATGCTTAGCCACCAAGTTTACTTGGCCACCACCCTTACTTGGTGGCTAAGTGGCCGCCCCACATTCCCATGGGTCTCCCCTATGGGTTGCCCCATGGGTTTTACCCATCCGATGACCCATCGGTTCGATCCACGATTTATTTTCTTGTATCGAGCTTAATTAAATCTAACATTGGGCCTTACATTAATTCTTACTGGGCCTACTCTAGGCTTGCTTACACATCCCTTTGGGCTTGATATAATCCAAGCCCAATTGGATTCTTCAAAGTCCATGAACTCAAAGTCCATTTAGACTAATTGTATTCTACGCATTCCATTCTCGTATTCTCGTATTCTCTTCGTATATCGTTAGTACGATATTTGTATTATACGTCGTACTAATCTTCGTACTATACTCATATAATAACTAGTATTATACTCGTATTTCTCACGCATAATAACTCTAATTATTATACAAAATCATAAAAAACTCGGAACTCACTTTTTCTAACCCTTAGGTTTTAAGTCCGCAGGTGAAAACTTCATTTTTTCCATAACTGAAATATTATTGAATATTCCATCTCGTCTCAGAATTCTATCATTACACATTTCTCGAAAATTCAAAATAAATCTCCGAGCAGAAACGAATGAATAGTGACTATTTCGTCCCCAGAAATATTTTTGTTCTTGGAAAAATTTTATTTTCGTCTTGAAAATTCTTACTCGTTCAGTCTAGCTCGTAGGCAGAATCCTCCTGATTAATAATCATTCTAGGTTATAGAACGATCAATAAACACATAACACAGAATAGTATTAATAAAAAAAATTCATTTTATTAATAACTAATTCATTAAACTTAAATTCTGGACAATCCAATTTTTCAGGTTGTCACATTCTTCCCTCCTTCAAAAAATTCCGTCCTCGGAATTTCTTAAAACCAAACCCTTACCCGGGTCCTCACATTCTCCCCTTTTTCAAAGAATTTCGTCCTCAAAATTTTATGTTACTCATCTTCTCAACTTCTCTTCAAAGAAGTTCTTATGTTTCATACATTCCCAACCCTTCATAACTAATCAAGAATCATGAAGTGAATGGAATAACTAGGAATATAAGGATTCCTTTAAAACATTTCATACTTTTGCTGAGGGGTAAAATCGATCATGAACTCTTACTAGGTTTAACAACATTTCACCGTAAACCATTCTTACACGGTAAGTTTATAATCACAAAGAAGGTAAACCATCTCTTCCATACGTAGGTGATCAACCTATCGTATAACCCCATTTCAGGGTATGTTCACCTCAGACTTAATCATTAGATTCCGCACCAAAACAATTTGGTTTGGTATAGCTCTTCAAAGAAAGCTCAATTTTCTTTTAATCATGACATACCATTCATCTTAGCCAAATCAAGTAGCTTAGACCATACCAATAAATTGGATATCAACTTGAAACATTCGTCTAGTCAACTCAATTGACATCGACTACTTCTTTAAATTCTTTTACAACACATCAAGATGTTTTATGACGTCATGATACTGCACTTTTCACAGTACGTTGAGGACTTCGTCAGTTTCTGACTTCATCATTATACATCATACCATAGCAGGTAGTTGATCACAAGATCAAATCCAACACTAGGTTTAATTATATTAATAACTCCATCTGTTTACCATCTTTGCATCAAATGCATTGATGATATAAAATTCATTTTGATATTTCAAATCAACTTCTGTCTAGCCAAAACAATTAGCATAGACATACCAAGAATAGTTCTTTTAAAATTTATTGGTTTCAAAAGTTGAACCAATTCTTTCCTTTTAAAAAAAGGCGCACACATAAGCACGATTTCAAGAAACTTTGAAATCTAGCATAGCTAGATGACTTGGAATATCCTATTCTCCATCTTCCTTCATTGTCTTACTTGCGACAATACTTAATATTCTCTAGCACCTTCAATGCTAAGCTTACTGAAAATAACTCGTTTTTAGTCTACACATTCCTATACCTTAATACAGTCCATCAACTTACCACACATTATGAGTTCAGGAACTTTCCGCAATAATATGAGTTTAAGAACTATCCCAGACAAACCATAGGCGTCCATTCACTGAGAAGTTCAAAAACATACCATAAAATTATGAGTCACGAACTTACCATAAGTATGAGTTTCAAGAGCTCGCACCTACCTTATCGTTCTCTACCTATCAAGTATATACATGAGAAAAGATTCACCTTCTCGTCATATACATCTTGATAGCACGACCAATTCCAATGATTATCACTGTAATAAACTGAACAGTTGTTACACCAAGCACAAACCTCTGCCCATACAAAGGTTTATACAACTCAGCTATCACATGAGTCCTCAATTAAAATTTTACAACTTCTAACTTTCTCTTTACTTAATACGAATTTTCTTTAATTCGTATACTATCCTTTACAACTCAATCAGAGTCCTTCTTCCTGTACTACTTCGTAGTACCATTCATTCATAGCATTAGCTATAAATCATTCATCGTTTAACAAACTATCTCATATTACGATTTACTATGATCACGTGGTGATCTCCTTATCCTTCTCTCTACGATTATAGTCTTAGGTACTCATACCTAAGATTTATAACCTATCAGCTCTGATACCAACCTGTAATACCCCGAAATCCAGTCTATTTTCACATCCGAATTCTGTACGTCATGATTCCATCTTCTTCCAAACATACACCATTATATAGCTAAATATAAAAACATACATCCTCAAATCCCAAGTTCTAAAACCTTAAAACCTCTTTCATTCCAAATAATGATAATTACATTATTCTTTACATCTTGTACAAGTGACTTTTATCCGCCACCAATGATACATAATCGTTCATTAAACTATTCTATAGTTTAATTCTATCATTCTATATTACAAGTCTTCGCTTGATCTTCACGCTCATTCATATAATGAATGGCATTTCTTCTGGATACCGATCAACTTGATCTTTACATGATCCTTAAGTTCTTTCTAACATCGTTCGCTGAAAATGTTTTTATTTAAAGCAAGTGTGAGCATTCAATTGCTCAGCAAGTCAAAGCAGTTGAACAAACAACTTCAAGAATTTAAACATTCTTTTAAGACTTCAATAACCGAACAAAGGTTATGAAGCAGCTTGAATAATAGGAATAATCTCGATTCCTATCATTTTAAAACATTAGTTACATTCTCTTTGAAATACTTTCATTCTCTACTCTTTTTTGTACACATTCTGTCTGGCTAAAATCAATAGCACAGACTTATCAATAATGGTTCATGTATAAACAGAACATGCTCATATTGAACAGTTCAATCACAGAACAGTTCATATCATAAAAACACCGAAGTGTTCACATTATGGCACAAGGCCTCATATATTCTAACACCTTGTACAAATATCACACATTTGCACATAGACAGAACTTCTCAAGTCCAACATCTGCGAAGTTTAGAAACTAACATTCATTTAAAAATATGAATGAAGTTAGGAAACTTGCCTTATGCACAGCTACAACTTATAGTTTACACTGAACTGCTCATTCCAATTCCTATGTAACACATAAGGAAATAACATATATACCAATTAGTCATATACTTGACTTACGCATTGGTTTACTTAACTTTACTTTTTAGGGTTCACGTTCTTACAAAATAAGTTTACGCGACCAACTTCCTTTACCGGTTAACGGCTTCATGACATACGGAGATGTCTTACTTAATACGTTCATCATCTTTGATGATTTACATTCTTATCTTCTTCTTATAACTTTTCTAGGACTCAACACACATCGTGTCTCTACTAGTAGTCCATATGGTACTCTGAGTCGTTTCCCACAAACAACCAACAAACAAGTTTCTGTCTCATCTACACTGCCCATAATAGTGAGTTAGATCGGTTGTCAGTTTTGTATATACCTTCGCTCTCTGAAGGAATTGTTTAGCCTAGCTCCCATATGTCAACCATCAAAGGTAACGATTGTACTACAACCTAAATTCATCTTAACATACTCGAACTATTAAACTATAATGTTCGTTAAGTCAGTTTCTTATTCCTTATGGCTTTCTGACAAATAAATGTCATACCTCAGGATTTATTCTTTATCGTCCAAGTCATACAGTCTTTTTTATACTCAGAACGATCATTCAATTTTCATTCTACGCATTTATAGTGTTAAGTATCTTACGTTACCTTATTCTTATCTTACAATGTTCGATTCATTCGACTCGGAACGTCATCCAAGTTGTCGACATTAACTCTGCTTCTTTACGTTATACGTATTTATCTTTAATTCAGATTCTTCACCATTCATAAGTTTAATCATTGATCTTCATTACCTTACGGTCAAACCATACACGGGGTGTAGGTTCTACCCGTTTAGTATTCGCGTACACTTAACCTTTAAATCGGTTCAAGTGTCCAACGCTAACATTTCATTCTAACATTCTCATCCGACTCATGTTCGGCTTTCATTAATCTTATTACCGTTCGCTACGACTTTCTTGATAATTCATATCTTACTTACTACTCCTGTCAACGTCTAAGTCATACAACTAATGTATACTTAGAACGCTCGCTCCATGTGAATACGATTCATGAGAATCGTTTATGTATTCAATATTTACGTTACTTGCCTCTTAATTCTATTCAACCTTCATCCAAGGTTTTAATTACTTTCATTCATTACTCGTCACCTGAACCCCATGTTCATTATTCTTTCATAATGTCAAAGCCATATGGTTCGTTGTATGCTAAGACTGATCATTCATCGCAACAACGTTGCGTTCACAGCGTCTAAACGCTTTATATTCATCTCTCATGACCATGACATAACATCGAAATGTTATTCATTACCCTAGTCAATCAACATTTAAGGAATCATAATTATAGCAATCCCTCACTTTAGTTTGATTGTGACTACGGTTCCCGGACATTGGTTCCGTAACCCACGTCTACATTCTTTATCTTTTAATCTCATTTAATCTTTTCGTTCAACCTTCATCAAAGGTTTAATACACTTAATTAAGTGTTACATTAGTTGAATTACATGTTCATATTTCTTTCTTGCACATCCCCAAAGAATTGAAAGTAAAAAAATCTCATTTCTCGGCATCACTTTTGCTTGACACCGCGTGGTGCCGTGTCCTTCCCATTCTTTTTCAGGTCATGGCACCACTTAGCAATAGCTAATGGTGCGAGCTTCATCATGCAAGTGCCCGGCCTCCAGTAATGACGACTTGCATCATGCGCGCCAAACATGAAACCTAGAAAAAAAAATCGAAGTCTTTTACAAGCTTGAGACGCTAACTTTGAAATCTCATATCTTATTCGTTATAACTCGGAACGAGGTCGTTCCAAAGCCATTTTCTTCCTTATCTTATTTACTTTGATTATCCTCAGACAGAACTTTGTTCTGAATCTGTTAACATGCCCTTCTATTGGATTAATATTCTCTCTTTGTTCATTTTACATTATTAACGTTCTTCATTCGTTTGTCCGTAATTCGGTCATCTGAATTCGAAACTCATTAATTCTTGAATCCACGACTCACATTTTATACGTTCTCTTACATTCTTATGAAACCCTATACGTTCGGGTTCATTTACTAACTTTTTAATTCTCGTTCTTCTTTTAAGAAATTTTTGCCATAACTTCGTTATAGCTCAGTTTTAATCCGTTCTTCATGAACTTTTCTAACGTTCCTAACCAAGAAATAAGCAACTAACTTATACACGATGGTTTTAAACTTGTCCATCAACAACAATTATCCTACGATGGTTTTAAATTTTTCCATCATCAACATTCTTCGCGTTCTTTGCGTGTTCTTCGTTTTTAATCGATATTTTTGATTACGATTTTACTTTTTCTTGGAATTTGATGTTATAGAACATCATTCCTTAATTATTTGACCTACTAATTCATAAGATTCATTCAGATCGCTCAAAATCCTTACGAATCTTATACATCCTAAAGAAATTTATAAACTAAATTCCTAATTCTTTTTTCTTCGTTTTCTCATGATTTTAACCATATGAAATCATTCTTAACTTCATCTACTTCTTATCTTCATTAAGTTATGTTTTTGAACATATGAAACTTAAAGAAAATTAGAAGAAACTAGGGTTCGGATTACCGTTCTTCTTTAATCTTTTTCCGTCAGACAAAGCGTGCACTCGGGCAAGCTTTTCCTGATTCTGTCCCTCTTCTTCTCCCATCCGAACTCTCTCTTTCTCTATCTCTCAAGTGTTGGTTAAAATTTCAAACCAAACAAATGAGTTTAAGGCTTGTTTATATAGAAAACCAAGGCTTAGGGCAAATTGGTCATTTCAACCCTAACCTCCTTACTATTCCTATGCTTAGCCACCAAGTTTACTTGGCCACCACCCTTACTTGGTGGCCAAGTGGCTGCCCCACATGCCCATGGGTCTCCCCCATGGGTTTTACCCATCCGGTGACCCATCGGTTCGATCCACGATTTATTTTCTTGGATCGAGCTTAATTAAATCTAACATTGGGGCTTACATTAATTCTTACTGGGCCTACTCTAGGCTTTCTTACACATCCCTTTGGGCTTGATATAATCCAAGTCCAATTGGATTCTTCAAAGTCCATGAACTCAAAGTCCATTTAGACTAATCGTATTCTACGCATTCCATTCTCGTATTCTCTTTGTATATCGTTCGTACGATATTCTTATTATACGTCGTACTAATCTTCGTACTATACGCATATAATAACTACTATTATACTCGTATTTCTCACGCATAATAACTCTAATTATTATACAAAATCATAAAATTCTCGGAACTCACTTTTCCTAACCCTTAGGTTTTAAGTCCGCAAGCGAAAACTTCGTTTTTGCCATAACTGAAATATTATTGAATATTCCATCTCTTCTCAAAATTCTATCATTACTTGTTTCTCAGAAATTCAAAATAAATCTCCGAGCAGAAATGGATGAATAGTGCCTATTTCGTCTTTTTCCTCAAAAATATTTTTGTTCCCGGAAAAATTTTATTTTCGTCTTGAAAATTCTTACTCGTTCAGTATAGCTCGTAGCCAGAATCCTCCGGATTAATAATCATTCTAGGTTATAGAACGATCAATAAACACATAGCACAGAATAGTATTAATAAAAAAAATTCATTTTATTAATAACTAATTCTTTAAACTTAAATTCTGGACAATCCAATTTTTCGGGTTGTCACAAAAGATGACTTTCATCGCAATATAAGCATGAGGATGATGACAATGATATAAGAATTAATCAAACGAAATCAATGATAAATATTAAAGACTTTAAATTTATCTAGAGTTTAAAAATATCCAAATTATCAACATGATACTGCTTTGTGGAGTAAAATTCAAGAATAATTTTCATGTATCAAAAATAATTTGGATAGAAAAGAAATATATTTTTTGGGTGAATAGTACCCTGGGAATAGTACCCTGTGAATAGTACTTCGAGAATAGTACCCCGGGAATAGTATCCCGATATGAAAAGTGCCCCAAATACCCGAGTGAATAATATTCGGGTGAATAGTAATTGGGTGAATAGTAACCCGTAAATAGTAACTCATGAATAGTACTCCGGCATTAAAAATGCCCCGAATACCCGAGTGAACAATATTTGAGTGAATAGTAATTGGGTGAATAGTAACTCGTAAATAGTAACTCATGAATAGTATTTCGACATGAATTTATCAATAATTATCAAGAAAGCTCAGAATAATATTTCCATGAAAAGATACTGGATGAAGCAAAAATATCAAGGATATTCTACTAATTTTACGGAGTATAGAAGTAATACTTTAACAGAATGAGGGTATAATCAAGAATATGAAATGAAATAATATTACTCACATACTACAGAGTATGGAAGAAAATATTATTTCTATGAATACTGAAAAATATAATATCCCTTACCTCAAAAGAAGACTGGATACTGGAATAGTGATGTAGCAGACTTCTCTTCTTCTTTCTCTCTATAGATTCTCTCTATATAGCTTCTCTCTCTATAATTGCTCATGTGAGTCTTAGTGAATTGGTGAGAATGAAGGAAGAATGAGCTTCTATTTATAGAAAAATATAGTTTCTATAATTGCACGTTTTGGGCTCAAAATATTACAGTATAATACCTACATCTTTTCCTTCATTTTTAATTTAGTACTACAAGTATTATCAAACGTGCACCACCTCCCCTAATAGTACATCATGTGAATCAATAGTACAATCATGTGAATCAATAGTTCTATACATGTGAAAATACGAATTACAGTATATTACCTTCATCTATACCTTCATTTTTAATTTAGTCATGCAAGTATTATCAATCTTGCACCACCTCCCCTAATAGTACATGCATATGAATCAATAGTATACACATGTAAACAAATAGTTATAAGCATGTGAATTAATAGTAATTAATTGCTCATTTATCCGATTAATTACCCGATTGGTCAATATAACTTCCAGACATCAATTATTATCGAAATAAATATCGATTTCCACTAACACTAATAATCCCAACACGATGGAACTATCAATTTCATCTTTAATCAACACGAACTTATTCATCATTAATATTATAACTCACAATATTTAACAACTAGGTCATTCCCAGGAAAGAGGGGGCTTTCAAATAAGGATTTCTCCCTATTGGCGCGTAATTAGGTGACCAAACCTCTTCTTGACAGAACTTCTAGACATTGTTAATATTGCAAATAATAATATGAATAACTTTTTCATCTCAATTATTGATTTAATAATAATAAATATTATGCAGATGATACTGTGACACCCCCAAATCCAGGTACTCCATTCCCACAGGATTTGGTGCTCACTTATCAAAAACAATTACATCTAACTACCCATAATAAAGGATGAAGACATAATTCAAATAACTTAAACAATAACCTCTCCCATTAAAGGGTTACATCATCATCTCAAATTAAATCCCAGGTAATCTAACCTTAAAATTATTACATTAGTTTCCGGAATACATCATAAAATAAAACAAGTCTTGAAAGATAACTCATTAAAATAAAATTCTAAAAAGTCTTCATCATTTGTACATCTTGCCCTCGCCTTTGTTAGTCGACGGCTCATTAACTTTCTCCACTTTAGCTGCAGTGTTAATTGCAAGAGTGAGCAAACAAATGCTCACTGATATAGAAAGTAGCAATAATGGTAACATGAGAGTGAACAACGAAAGCTGAATAATAAAGAACTTGTTCTACGAATCAAAATAGAAAACAAGTTTGAACTTTAATTATCTCGAGGGTCTTAAGACCACGAACTATGTCCCTCGTACTTTAGGTATTATTACCCAACCTTAATGATCATTTAGACTACACGGACCCTTCTTAACGTGCATTTAGGGGGATCAACCTTTGTACCATGTATTGTGCACAAACATCTAAACGTTACACGTACAAAATCCCCTATGTTAGGGTTGTTCGTTTCAGTTTGAATTTGGAGTTTTCGCACTAACGAAAGTTTAGTTTGGAACTAGCTTACCAGTGTTTCTAGAATTTTAGAACACTATTCGATTTACATCATTAAAGGTTTAACACAAGAATTTATAACTGAACAAGGCTATCAAAGTCAAAGATCGGATATCAACAATAGATACAATTGAATTACAAGATATACATACAAAATGCTATAACCAAAAGAGTTAGAACAATCTCATTTGAATCAATTTATTAGAACAATAAGTGCTTTGAATAATAACTAGAAAAGTAAAACTCGTTCGATATAACGAATTAGGTTATAAGAGCTTGTACAAACATATTCAAGATAGATTAAGTTTGCTCAATTTAAGAACTTGAACAATAATAATATAAGATTGGAAACTTGCATTCGATATGAAAAGAATGAAGTTCAAAAGCTTGCTCAAATGTAAAGAGATAAGATTTAGAAACTTGCACAATTATAAAAGTAGAGTTAGAGAACTTGCCTTGGTTGTAAGCTACACAAATGTAAAATAATCTCCAATTACCCTACACATATCATTGAAATCGCAACAACAATTAATTGTATAAATATTAGCTTTTAGGGTTTAAACCATCATTTAGGTCATAACCCTAACCTAGCACCTAACCACGTTAGTTAACACCTTAACGATTCTGAAATCACACTATAAACCTTATTATTTATATTTAACTTTTGAAAACATCACATTTGGTTCATTACATAACTTATTCAAGTAATCACTTAAATTTTTTTACACTTTATATAACAACGCATGACAATCTGCTATTATAGTTTATATTATGCCTTAACATCATTAACATGCATGCTAAACTAATAAAAGTCCACTACGCATGATTTGCCAATAAGCGCACCTCATTGTCTCGATTCAGGTGTGTAAGCAAATTACAAAGACACTTAGGCTTGGGACCGTGGCAATTGCAATGCCCATTCTTGGCTCTCAATAACAAATGTAATTTACTTCGGTGCTCAACTGCAGAAACCCATCGGCAAGTTTCACTGCTTTCGATGTGGTGATGGCGCATGCGCCTAATAACACCAAATAAAATGTAAACGCAAAGAATAGAGTTTCGTTTTTTGCCCAACTAACACAAATTTCACCATCAAAATAGTGAAATTAGCACAAACCAATTGGTATAAAACTAACACATACATGTTTCTTCACATATTCATCGACTTAAAACAACTAAACATCAAATTAAACTATTTTAATTCCTTAAATTTCATGTTTTCTCATGAAAACTCTATTTTTGACACCTTTAACGAATTTGATCACCGTGAATTCGTTTCTCAATCAATTGACATAATTTAAACTTCGTTGTTTTCGTTTCACAATATATTTTCATAATCCATCAACAAATTACAAATTACATCATATATTGAATAAGAAATTTGGTACTTTCTATGGCCATATTATATAAACATAAACATTGTGATATATTTTTATCACTACAAACCCAAATTTCATGTATTTAACAACAAACATCAACCACATATATGAGGATTAACAGATTTACAAAACTATATGAACTTATTTATATACCATAATTCACATGATTACAATCACATAGAATATATATATATATATATATATATATATATATATATCTTGATTAGCAAAACAACTAGCAATCCCTTCTCTTTCTCTCTGTGATTCTCTTCCAACCCAAGCTCTCCCTAATTTCTCTGTGATTTTCTATCTTATTTTCTTCAAACCCTATGCTCTTAGCTATGCTCAGGAAAAGAAATACGTGTATTATAACTCCCACGTTCGTCAGGTACAAACCCAACAGGTAGCGTCAGTTAGAAACAAGCCAAAGGCTACAAGGCCATGTTTGGCTGAACACAAACTCTCATCTCTCAATTTATTTTCATAATACTTATATTATATAGTTTTTACTTGTCACACTTTTAGTTGATTAATTAATTTAAATAACTTGGTTTAGTTAATTTAAATAACTTATATAATAATAATAAAAATCGCAATATCATTATACTTAAAATTAATAAATAATTATATATCTAATTTAATTAGAAACATCACTTTATTTAATTTATTTATTTCCATTAAATTAAATAATGCATTTAATTTAATTAATTTCTTAAATATTAAGCAATTGATTTAATTTAATTATCTCCTTAAATTAAATCCAACAAATAAAATTATCATTACTCGATTCAATTAACATTAATTAATTTAACTACTAAATTAATTCATGACAATTCATCAAATATTTATTTTCCTCAATAAATAAATTATTTTACATATTTATTTAATTCCATAAATATTTAAATTAAATTACAAATTTCTCGATCGTTACAAATTTCTTGTAGTCGTTTCCAGAAATTAGATGTGAAACGTGGATCTCTGTCTGATACAATTGACACAGGTACACCGTGTCTTAACACAATTTCTTTCATGTACAGCTTTGCTAACCGATCTAGTGTAAAACGAATCTTAATTGGCAAAAGGTGTGTCGACTTCGTTAGTCGATCAACAATCACCCAAATGGCGTCGTAACCTTGCTGAGTCGTTGGAAGACCTACCACAAAATCCATTGTGATATGCTCCCATTTCCATTCTGGTATTTCTAAAGGTTGTAATAATCCGCTTGGCCTTTGATGTTCAGCTTTGACTTTCTGACACGTTAAGCATTTCGCCACGCACTCAGCCACATCCCTCTTCATATTCGGCCACCAAAAATGATGTTTAAGATCTTGGTACATCTTTGTACTCCCAGGGTGAATTGAATATCGAGAGTTGTGAGCTTCATTCAAAATTTCTTCTTTAACTTCTGGTACTAGCGGAACCCAAATTCTCCCTTCGAATCTAAGTAACCCTTTCGAATCGATTTTGAATTTGTTTTCCTCACCTTCAGATATCTTCTGTTTTATCTTTTCGCAGTCTTGATCCTAAAGTTACGTATTTCTCACTTTATCTACCAACGTTGAACTATTTCCTATCTGGAATAACTTTTCATCGGATTCTGTCGGATATTTAATTTTCAACTCCATCTTAGCCATTTTCGACACTAACTTTTCTTGATCAGTTAACATCATTAATTTCTCCCGTCCCTTCCTACTTAAGGCATCAGCAACAACATTCGCCTTTCCGGGATGATAGAAAATCTCACAATCATAATCTTTGATCAGCTCCAACCATATTCTTTGTCGCATGTTCAAATCTTTTTGTGTAAAGATATACTTCGGACTTTTATGGTCGGTATATATCTCACACCTCTCTCCATAAAGATAATGTCTCCAAATCTTCAAGGCAAACACCACTGCGGCCAACTCTAAGTCATGAGTCGGATACCCCTTCTCATAATCTTTCAACTGACGTGATACATACGCAATAACTCTGCCATTCTGCATAATCACACAGCCTAGTCCTTTATGCGATGTGTCACTATAAACCACAAAATTCCCTGTATCATCAGGCAATGACAACACAGGTGCAGAGCTCAGCCTCTTCTTTAATTCCCAAAAACTTTCCTCACATTTCTCTGTCGAAACAAACTTAACCGCTTTTCTAGTTAAATTCGTCAATGGAGTTACGATCTTGGAAAAGTCTTGAATAAAACGCCTATTACCCACCAATCCTAAGAAACTCCTAACCTCTGACGGTGTCTTCGACTGATCCCAGTTTATTACCGCTTTAACCTTTGATGGATCTACTAAAATTTCATCCTTATCAATAACGTGCCCGAGAAACTGTACACGTTCCAACCAAAATTCACATTTTGAGAACTTAGCGTACAATTTCTCTTTTTTCAACGACTCCAACGTCAATCTCAAATGTTTCATATGTTCCTCCTTGGTTTTGGAATACACCAATATGTCATAAATAAACACCACCACAAATTTATCTAAGAATGGTTTACACACCCTGTTCATCAAGTCCATGAACGCTGTAGGTGCGTTGGTTAAACCAAAAGACATAACCAGAAACTCGTAATGACCATACCGAGTTTTGAACTCTATTTTTGGTACATCCTCCGGCCTCACCTTCAACTGATGATAACCACTTCTCAGGTCTATCTTCGAGAAATACCTCGCTCCTTTCAACTGATCGAACAGGTCATCGATTCTAGGTAATGGATACTTATTTTTAATCGTGACCTTATTCAATTCTCTGTAATCAATGCAGAGCCGCATCGATCCATCTTTCTTCTTAACGAACAACACCGGTGCTCCCCATAGCGAAACACTCGGCTGAATATACTTCTTGTCAAGCAATTCTCGTAATTGCACCATCAACTCCTTCATCTCTACCGGGGCCATTCTGTATGGTGCCTTAGATATCGGGGCCATTCCTGGTAGTAGGTCAATCACGAACTCGATTTGTCGATCCGGTGGAAGACCCGGCAAATCGTCTGGAAATACATCTGCAAAATCTCTTATGATTGGTATCTCTTCCAACTTCGCACTCTTCTTCTGTGTATCGATGATGTAGGCTAAGTATCCTACACATCCTTGTCTCAACAACTTTTTGGCTTGCATCACCGTCAGACAACTTTCTTGTCAAGGTGACTTGCTGCCAAAGAACACAACCTTTGATGGAGTCATAAGGTTAACGCACTTCTTTTGACAATCAATTATTGCTCCGTAATTGAATAACCAATCCATTCCCAGAATAACATTGAATTCCCCAAGTCTAATTAGTATCAAATCTACCATCATTTCATGACCTTTTATATCCACTCTACAATTTTTATATATGAATTTAGCAGGAATCACTTCCCTGTTCGCAATCTCTATACTTAAGGGAGATTCTAATTCTTCCTGAGGCAAATCTAAGTTCTGAGCAAATTCATCGGATATAAATGAACAATTAGCACCCGAATCAAATAGTACATAAGCATTAATACCATTAATTAGAATGATACCTGACACCACAACCTTAGACTGTACAGCATCTTGCACGGTCATATTGAAAGTCCTCGCAGTAGGTCGGCTTGATTGTGTTGGTCTAGTGATAGTTAATGCACCACCACCATTGTTGTTTCCTTTTCCGCCATTCACGCTTCCCGCTGGCTTCTTAGGGCAATCATGAGCCATGTGATCTTTTGAATCGTAGGTAAAGCATACTCCTTTCTTCGGACTGAAACAGGTTGGTGCAATGTGTCCCTCCTGACCACAGTTGAAACACACTCTCTTTCCCTTCAAGCATACCCCAGTATGGTTTTTCCGACAAGTTGCGGAAGCCTCAAACTTTTTTTTCTGCTGATTCCCCTTTTGTCCTCCTGCAGTCGAATTCTCGTTCCACTTCCTTTTTTGACTATTACTTCCAACATTACTACGACCCGCCTTATTCTCATTCTCACTCTTCCTCTTCTTATGTTCTTGGTTGTACTTGGTCAAAGCATCGCTTCCACCTTCCGCGATAATTGCCTTCTCCAGTACAGCTGCAAAGGTGTTCAGCTGGAACATTGAAACCTTGTTGTTAAGCCAGGGATTCAATCCTTGTTCAAACCTTCTCGCTTTATGCTCGTCGGTATTGACTTGATAAGTGGCAAACCTTGCCAACTCGTTAAACTTCGCAGTATATTCCGGCACCGTCATAGTTCCTTGCTTCAACTCCAAAAATTGCACTTCTAGCTGATTCCGAGAACTCGCTGGAAAGTACATTTCAAAGAACATTTCCTTGAATCTATCCCACCCTATCACTCCTTGTCCTCCATGAACCTTGTTTGCTTGCCACCAGTAGCCAGCTTCAGACTTCAGCATGAACGTTTCGAATGCAGTCTTCTGATCTTCGTTTACCTAGCAACGTCAAACACCTTCTCCATTCCCATAATCCAGGTTTGGGCTTCCACTGGATTCATAGACCCTTGAAACTCTGGCGGTCCAATCGCTTTGAATTCCTTGAAAGTCGTGACTTGAGCTTGCGGTTGATTTGCAAGTGCACCCATCAACAAAGCTACCAACTGCTGAACAGGATTAGCGTTGGTCTCGTTGTTATTATTAGTAGACCCCTCTAGAGGTGCTTGCTGACGTGATTGTCTTCTTCTAGGAGGCATTTTCTGTTAAGATATACGCTTATTAGCTCATTACTCAACTTCTTGGGTATTTAAAGTTTAACTTAAACATTCCAAGATTAAAGCTTTAACACATAACATTTCAAATAAACTTTAATATTTTATTCATTCATAACATTTTAAAACATGATAAAGATAGCATAATCGCTATAACATCCTCTTTCCTAAACTAAACATGTTTTAGGATTACATACTCATACTATCCCTTTATTTATCTCAAAATAAGGGATTCACAATTTATTTATTCATATAATTAAACACACATTATTATCTATCTTATTCTATCTAGGCATATTAAGACGTTGTAAGGCTTCCCGACGTTCCTCCTCCATGATACGATATGCCGTTGTGCGATCCATCACGAACCACGACGAATTCTCAAACTGAGGTGGATAATAGTAGACTCGATCCTGGGCCCTATCAATTGCCAAATTAAAAGTATAATCCATCTCTTTCATTTTGGCTTTCTTCACTTGAACCTTAGCCTCAGCACGATCTGCACGTTGAGTCGCCTTCATCCATGCATCCTTTGCTCTTGCACGCTTAGCTGACTCCTCCATGAAATCATCTTTCAATTTCTCCATGTCAGTCTTCATCTTCTCGTGCACTTCTAACAGGTCTTCATGCTGACCCTTTTTATGAACCAGATCCCACTCCGTGTTTCCATGTTTCGAATCAAGTTCCTGAATCTCTGCATCCTTCTGCTCCATCGAAGTGTGATGCATCACAACCAACTCCTTCAGCTCCTCAACCTCGTCCCCAGAATTTCTATGTTACGGTACGGCATACAAAGCATCATACATCTCGGCACCGATATATGGAGTTTGGTGGAAACTCCTCAGGATCCTCCTCATCATCATCCTCTTCTATTTCCTCAGAACTATTCTCCTCGGGATCGGTCACAGGCTCATCCTCCTGGATCAACTGCTCCCGCACTATGTGAATATCCCGGGGTTCATCCTCTCTAGGTATCTGAGGTATCACCTCTCTAGCTGGACTGGATCCTCCTTCGTTAGACATCCTGACAACAAAATATTTTAAGTTTTACTTAACATTTTTTGATACTCGCGAACACATAAGTTATTAACACAAAGCACATAATGTCTTTTGTTATTTAGCTTCAATGGATACCTTAATCCATTCCTTAAAACTCGGTAAGAGTTAAATACCTCTATGTTTTCTATTTCCTTAAAGGTTACTTCCTAAGGTTTCTTCACCTAAGGTTCATAACCTAGAGCTCTGATACCAACCTGTGACACCCCAAAATCCAGGTACTCCATTCCCATAGGATTTGGTGATCACTTATCAAAAACTATTACATCTAACTACCCATAATAAAGGATAAAGACATAATTCAAATAACTTAAACAATAACCTCTCCCATTAAAGGGTTACATCATCATCTCAAATTAAATCCCAGGTAATCTAACCTTAAAATTATTACATCAGTTTGTGGAATACATCATAAAATAAAACAAGTCTTGAAACATAATTCATTAAAATAAAATTCTCAAAAGTCTTCATCATTTGGACATCTTGCCCTTGCCTTTGCTAGTCGACGGCTCATCAACTTTCTCCACTATAGCTGTAGTGTTAATTGCAAGAGTGAGCAAACAAATGCTCACTGATATAGAAAGTAGCAATGATGGTAACATGAGAGTGAACAACGAAAGCTAAATAATAAAGAACTTGTTCTACGAATCAAAATAGAAAACAAGTTTGAACTTTAATTATCTGAGGGTCTTAAGACCACGAACTATGTCCCCGGTACTTAGGTATTATTACCCAACCTTAACAGTCATTTAGACTATACGAACCCTTCTTAACGTACTTAGGGGGATCAGCCCTTTGTACCATGTATTGTGCACAAACATCAAAACGTTACACGTACAAAATCCCCTATGTTAGGGTTGTTCGTTTCAGTTTGAATTTGGAGTTTTCACACTAAAGAAAGTTTAGTTTGGAACTAGCTTACCAGTGTTTCTAGAATTTTAGAACACTATTCGATTTACATCAGTAAAGGTTTAACACAAGAATTTATAACTGGCCAAGGCTATCAAAGTCAAAGATCGGATATCAACAATAGATATAATTAAATTACACGATATACATACAAAATGCTATAACCAAAAGAGTTAGAATAATCTCATTCGAATCGATGTATTAGAACAATAAGTGCTTTGAATAATAACTAGAAAAGTAAAACTCGCTCGATATAACGAATTAGGTTATAAGAGCTTGTACAAACATATTCAAGATAGATTAAGTTTGCTCAATTTAAGAACTTGAACAATAATAATATAGGATTGGAAACTTGCATTCGATATGAAAAGAATGAAGTTCAAAAGCTTGCTCAAATGTAAAGAGATAAGATTTAGAAACTTAAACAATTATAAAAGTAGAGTTAGAGAACTTACCTTGGTTGTAAGCTACACAAATGTAAAATAATCTCCAATTACCCTACACATATCATTGAAATCGCAACAACAATTAATTGTATGAATATTAGCTTTTAGGGTTTAAACCATCATTTAGGTCATAACCCTAACTTAGCACCTAACCACGTAAGTTAACACCTTAACGATTCTGAAATCACACTATAAACCTTATCATTTATATTTAACTTTTGAAAACATCACATCTGGTAAATTACATAACTTATTCAAGTAATCACTTAAATTCTTTTACACTTTATATAACAACGCATGACAATCTGCTATTATAGTTTATATTATGCCTTAACATCATTAACATGCATGCTAAACTAATATAAGTCCACTACGCATGATCTGCCAATAAGCAAACCTCATCGTCTCGAGTTCGGTGTGTGCAATGCACTACCACTTTAGCTTGGGACCACAGCACTTCAATGCCATTCTTAACCTTTTGCACAACAGCAATTGCTACTGGTGCTCAACCTGCAGAAACCAACAACAAGAAGTTGCAGTTTAGTCGTGGTGATGATGCGCATCATACGCACACACCGCATGTAAATGTAAACGCAAAGAACAGAGTTCCGTTTTTTGCCCAACTAACACAAATTTCACCATCAAAATAGTGAAATTAGCGCAACCAATTGGTATAAAACTAACACATACATGTTTTTTCACATATTCATCAACTTGGAACAACTAAACATCAAATTAAACTATTTTAATTCCTTAAATTTCATGTTTTCTAATGAAAACTCTATTTTTGACACCTTTAGCGAATTTGATCACCGCGAATTCGTTTCTCAATCAATTGACATAATTTAAACTTCGTTGTTTTTGTTTCACAATATATTTTCATAATCCATCAACAAATTACAGATTACATCATATATTGAATAAGAAATTTGGTACTTTCTATGGCCATATTATATAAACATAAACATTGTGATATATTTTTATCACTACAAACCCAAATTTCATGTATTTAACAACAAACATCAACCACATATATGAGGATTAACAGATTTGCAAAACTATATGAACATATTTATATACCATAATTCACATGATTACAATCACATAGAATATATATATATATATATATATATATATATATATATCTTGATTACCAAAACAACTAGCAATCCCTTCTCTTTCTCTCTGTGATTCTCTTCCAACCAAAGCTCTCCCTAATTTCTCTGTGATTTTCTATCTTATTTTCTTCAAACCCTATGCTCTTAGCTATGCTCAGGAAAAGAAATACGCGTATTATAACTCCCACGTTAAATCGGTACAAACCCAACAGTGTAATGTCGGCTAGAAACAAGCCAAAGGCTATGAAGGCCATGTTTGGTGAACACAAACTCTCATCTCTCAATTTATTTTCATAATACTTATATTATATAGTTTTTACTTATCACACTTTTAGTTGATTAATTAATTTAAATAACTTGGTTTAGTTAATTTAAATAACTTATATAATAATAATAAAAATCTCATTATCATTATACTTAAAATTAATAAATAATTATATATCTAATTTAATTAGAAACATCACTTTATTTAATTTATTTATTTTCATTAAATTAAATAATTCATTTAATTTAATTAATTTCTTAAATATTAAGCAATTGATTTAATTTAATTATCTCCTTAAATTAAATCCAACAAATAAAATTATCATTACTCGATTCAATTAACATTAATTAATTTAACTACTAAATTAACTCATGACAATTCATCAAATATTTATTTTCCTCAATAAATAAATTATTTTAAATATTTATTTTATTTCATAAATATTTAAATTAAACTACAAATTTTTCGATCGTTACAGATATTATGACAATAATTGAATCAGTAATATGAGAGATATGATGCATCAATTATTGTAGCAATAATTGAGTATAACTGAGTGACTTCGCACGTAAGCATCAATAATTAATACCGTGTGCTACTATGAAACCACGCATAGTAATGTACTTTTACTACCAGGTAGTTCAACAGTTTAACGGTAAAACTTTCGCCGTTATTTTTATAAAAAGATAATTATGTCGTTTTCTAACCACGACAATACTTCCGTTGTGGGGTTCACCAATGATTATGTTATTGTATGAATATTCCCTGTTAAAACGAATATTCCCTGACCAATCGAATATTATATAACCACTTGCTTACTTTGTAAATTTGTAAATATTACCCACAACTATAACATTATATCAAATCCACACCATAATATTCAAAAATATATTTCGAGAAAAATAATCTTTATTCATAAAAGTTGGGGTCTTACAAATAATAACAAACCCCTCAAAGATTTTATATTAGGTCCTAAGCGTTCAATAATATTTGGAATATCGAACGTCGCCTTCCAGCATGATAAAAATAATAGAGTATCAATTAATTATTATAAGTTTGTTGTGTCACCACAAGGCTTATCTTAATTTCTTGAGATGTTAATTTTATCACATTTGATGCTTATAAAGAAATTGAACAATGTTGTTTTATTTTGTAACCACAAGGACAATATTTTTGTTTTTCAATATATGGAGTGCTAGGTTGAACTTAACCTGGATCATTTTGATTCGGGTGTGCCACCACTTAATCAAAATAATTAAGAGGCAAAATAAAAAGAGTTACATGATGATGTAATTGGCAAGATTTGTCTACTTGTTTATTTATATATAATTTGTTGTGTCACCACAAGGCTATATACATTTGAAATGGGATCCTTATTCACACTAGCAAATTTTTAATTAGATTTTGCCGAATAATATAGTTTGAAGAAAATAGTGGGAGATACCAATTTAAAACAAGACCAAATTTATTTTGGTAATTAATAATAGAATTAATGCCAAAATATTGTTAATTACAAATTCATATACAGAATTTTATAATATTTAAATTATTATCACTACGAAGTATATTAGATGTGACGCCCCCAAAACAGGTATACATCACCCATCTTGAGTCGCCAAATACATGGTACATAAATTAAATACAAACTTAATTATACAACTGTCGGGTAATATACGACAAAACATAGCTGAGAGTTTTAATAAGAATATTGTCATCTAGACAATATCCACACTCAATGGAGTCCTCATTACATTTATTGTCACACTATTTTATAGAATAGTGAGGACTACTAAAACAACCATCTGGACCGTCACTCTGTTCCCCGACTAATCCCAGCAATATTCTCATTTCCTGAAGAAAACAATGAAAAAAAGGGTGAGCTCAACTAGCCCAGTAAGAAATATTATGACTAAGATAATGCAAAATAGATTATCCTTAGCCTTCAACAGTATAACAACTGATAGAATATAATAGACAACAAGTTTTAGATCAACAACTCCAGCGGAATAAGCAATCCATTAGAAGAGTCAAGTAGAACATAATGTCTACTGTCTCCTCTAGATTAAAAGTTCATCGTTAATATTTTATTCTTGTAATACTCATCAATAGTTCTTTATTATACAAAAAAAGAACTCTCATCACCTGTGTTCACCTGAGCCACCAAAGATTATAGTTAAATCCACAATTCATATTTATAATCATGTAAATCGACAGTTCCTCCTTGCCACAAAGGCTTAATAGAATATTTACTCAATATCCTTACCCTAAAGGCTAAAGATATTCAAATGTAATAACAATGATCATACCAATTAGTTGTCTACCTTTGCACTACGGGCCAAAGATATTCAACTATAAAACCAATGGTCATGATCATACCAATCAATTGTCTGTCAGTGCACTACAACCAAAGATATTCAACTGTTAACTAATGGTCATGATCCTGCCAATCACAACATCGAATTATCCATGCACTACGGGCAAAGGATATTCGTTATTATCACCAGTGGTTATGATCAAGTCATACACGTGTCCATCTTTGCACGTAAGCCAAAGATATACAACTATAAAACCAATAATCAATAGTCCATCTATGCACGTAAGCCAAAGATGACTTTCATCACAATATAAGCATGAGGATGATGACAATGATATAAGCATTAATCAAACGAAATCAAGGATACATATTAAAGACTTTAAATTTATCCAGAGTTTAAAAATATCCAAATTGTCAACATGATACTGCTTTGTAGAGTAAAATTCAAGAATAATATTCATGTACCAAATAATATAAATTTGGACAGAAAAGAAATATATTTTTCGGGTAAATAGTACCCCATGAATAGTAACTCATGATAGTAACTCGTGAATAGTAACTCATGAATAGTAACTCGTAAATAGTACTCTGTATTCGTACATAGTACCGTATACATAAATAATGTCATATACGCAAATTGTGCCATATACATGAATAGTACCGTATACGTGAATAGTAACTCCGGCACAAAAAGATAAAGTTTCACAATAAAATTCATATCAATATTTATAACACCTTAATCCAAATGTTATAAATCACTTAATAATCTCATAATCTAATATTATTAATATTACCATAATATTTTAATCATTTCTTAAACTTATAAACAATTTATTTTAATTGTTTACACTTTACTAATTAATGCATTTAATCATCCTAAAATGTCAAACTCATAAGATTTCATCACCAAAAACCAAAACTCTCATAAAAAAATCTGCATATACCTTATATAGGATTCTCAAGCCATAAAATCCCATTTTCCAATTTTCTTATCTCACATAACATATTTAATTCATTTACTCATAACTAATCTATTTTCATGAAAAATACCAAATCAATACAAACAAATTTTCTTTTCTGGAATTTAGCAGAATATAGTCCCATATTGAACATATATTTTTCTCATAATTTTTAAAATTCATTTACTATTTTTCATATGACTAAAACTGCCGAATATTTAGACATTTTATCAAAAATTGTACTTTTGTCCAAAAATTCCGAAATTTACAGGGTATACTGCTGTTATATAGATGTACTCCCAATAAACGTTTCACCAATTTTGGAGTTAATCACAAGGAGTTATAAGGGTTTACTTTTAAAATAGTTTTTTCATATAAAATTCATAACTCCTAATCTATACGTCCAAAAATCGCCATTTTTGGACACAATCTAGAAAACTCATCACATTATCATTTCAAAATTTTCCAAAATTTTTGAGGGTCAGAAAAATTACGAAACTGCCCATGGCAGAAACCCCTTACTTACAACGGTTGAACGAAAATAATATTCCTTATGAATATTAAACGAATATAATGAATATTGAATGATAATAATATTCATACGAATACAAAAAAAAATTCTCTTCAGAATATAAAAATAATAACCCTTACTTCTGAAGAAGACTGGATACTGGAGTAGTGAAGTAGCAGACTACTCTTCTTCTTTCTCTCTATAGCTTCTATCTCTATAATTTCTCTTGTGAGACTTAGTGAATTGGTGAGAAATGAAGGAAGAATGAGCTTTTATTTATAAGAAAATATAGTTTCAGTAATTGCACATTTTGGGGCTCGAAATATTACAGTATAATACCTTCAACTTTTCTTTCATTTTTAATTTAGTCCTGCAAGTGTTATCAAACTTACACCACCTCCCCTAATAGTAAATCATGTGACTCAATAGTTATAAACATGTGAAAAAATTAATTATAGTATAGTACCTTCATCTATACCTCCATTTATAATTTAGTCATGCAAGTATTATCAATCTTGCACCAACTCCCTAATAGTAAATCATGTGAATCAATAGTACACGCATGTGAACACATAGTTATAAACATGTGAATTAATAGCAATTAATTGCTCATTTATCCGATTAATTACCTGATTGGTCAGTATAACTTCCAGACATCAATTATTATCGAAATAAATGTTGATTTCCACTAACACTAATAATCCCAACACAATGGAACTATCAATTTCATCTTTAATCAACACGAACTTATTCATCATTAATATTATAACTCACAATATTTAACAACCAGGTCGTTCCCAGGAAAGAGGGGGTTTTCCGATAAGGATTTCTCCTTATTGGCGCGCAATTAGGTGACCAAACCTCTCATTGACAGAACTTCTAAACATTGTCAATATTGCAAATAATAATATGAATAACTTTGTCATCTCAATTATTGATTTAATAATAATAAATATTATGAAGACGATACTGTGTCAATAATTGAATAAATAATGTAAGAGATATTATGAAGCAATTACTGTAGCAATAATTAAGTATAACTAAGTGACTTCTCACGTAAGTATCAATAATTAATACAGTGTGCTACTATGCAACCACGAGTATCACTGTACTTTTACTACCGGTTATTTTATGACAACTTGCTTACTTTGAAAAATTTTCACATATCACCCTTAACTTTAAACTCTTATCAATTTAACTATTTACCAAAATAGAAAAATGGAATACTTTTATTTCATAAAATTCGGGATCTCACATTAGATGCTAATTAATCGGACCGAATTAAATGGATTGGTTAACGAATTTGAGAATAGTTTTCACTGCTAAAAAGATATCTTATGTCCTTAATATGCATATCCCTACAATGGTTATAGACAATGCCTCTGAGGAAGAGATTGCTACTTTTAGAAAGTGGCAAGATGATGCACAGTTGGCTCAATGCATCATGCTCACATTCATGAGTAACGAGATTTAGCGTCAACATGAAACTATGGATGCTCTTACAATATTCCTACACATCAAGTAGTTGATGGTGAGGAAAGTAATATTGATAGATATCAGATATCTACGGAGCTCTTCCGATCTAGAATGACCGATAGCACTACAATACAGACAAAAGTCTTTTAACGTTATCAAATTGATTGAACAATTAGGATAACGGGTTTTGTCATGGATGGGGAGTTGAGCAAAGATTTGATCTTGCACTCACTCCCGGACTCCTTTCACAATTGTTGTGAATTTTTCATATGAACAAGTTAGATTTGCTTAACATGTTGAAAATGTTGATAGTCATTTTCCAACCAAGAAAGACCAAGTCTTACTGGTAGGGGCTAAAGGATCTTCTAAAAAGAAGAATGATTCAAAGAAGGTAAATAAAAAGGCAAAAATAAATGATAATAAGAACAAAACTGATATGGATAGAAAAGGAGTTTTCTTCCACAACAATAAGCCTGAACACTAGAAAAGAAACTGTGATAAGCATCTTGTAGAGGCTAACCAGAAGAAGCTTAGTAAAGCTTCGGTTACAAATACAGGTTTGCTCATAATTGAAATAAAACTTTTGATAAGTTAAGTTTCTACTTGGGTATTGGATTGTTAGGTTTGTAAGATTCATGAACGCAATCAAATTGCACAAAGTAAGCGAAAACGTGGTAAAATTGAGTTTTTTAAAATTTTACAAACCATATACCCGGATCATCCTTTGTAACAATCCAGAATTTTGAATTGTAATTTTAAATATTTATTAAATATAAATATTTATTTGATGAGTATTGTTGAGATTGATGAAATAAATATTTTATTGATGTGATGATTGTTAGTAAATATTTATGAATCTAAATTTTATTACATAATATTCTAAGTTATACTAATTTATAATTTAGAGAGTTGTAATATGACATGAAATATCATATTGTTAGTTAATAATTTAAAATGGTATATTAAATTATTAAATAAAGTTATAAATTTAAAATTATAATTTTGTGATATTTTGCTAAAATGATATATTTAATTAAAATATGGTATATGATTAATTTAATTGGTTAATGTTGGATATGGAAATTCAAATAAATAAGATGTAATTATAAACTAAATTGTTTATTAAAATAAATTAAAGGAGTTTAATTTTAATTTAGTTTTGCCAAACAATGCTTAATATATTAAGTCTATAATATTTAAAGGGGTTTTGCCAAACAAAGCCTTATGGCTTTTGGATTTTTTAAAATTTTGAATTTTAATAATATAAATAGAATATATAAAATAAATTAAAATAATAAATATAATATATTTATAATCTATACGTTATATGTGTTGTAACTGATTAGGTTTATTAAGGCCATATCAGTTTTTTTTGTTTATGCATACTTGTTCACGTCTGTGGTCTAAGACTGAGCCAAAGAAAGAAAGCGTAGGAATACAGAGTCAGAGAGAATTGAGAGAGATTGAGAGTGAAGCTTGAGAGAATTGTCTGCTATTGCAAGGAATTATCACGCTTATTGAAGGTATTTTTCCATAATCTCTCTCTCTCTCTCTCTCTATATATATATATATATATATATATATAAATATATATACATATATATGTTTAAAGTATGAAGTTCAAGCTTTGTGATTCCATTTGTAAATATTGTTACACAACTTGTTTATGGTAGTTGTATATAATAATGATGATTAGAGTTTGTATGTAGATAAGAAATTATATGTGTTTCGATTAAAAAGGAGGAGAAGAATTATCAGTGTATGTTGTATGAATATTTTCTTATGTGGCTTATGACAGTAATAAATTTGATGGTTAAAGTGTATACGAATTGTAATAACTGAACTGTGAATTGTTAATTGGGTATGAAATAAAGAGAACTTAATTCAAAGGAATCAAATTGGTGTATCACTGTGACTACAAAGTTCACTCATCGTGTCAAGAAATATCAAAATGGAGTTTTGTTGGTTTAAAAACAAGGCTTTCAAGGATTTAAGTTTTCTAAAATTGTTGTTAAGTTGTGCTAAATTAGTATATGTGTGCTTGTTAATGATTTACATAAATTATTTATGTTAAATTAGCTGCTAGAAGCCATTAAACCATTAAGAATTGCAGTGTTCTGTTCTTCGTGGTTGGGTTCTGTAAGTTTTGGCGCGCCCAAATACCAAAATCTACCTTGACTTTGATTTTTTTGTGTGTCGGCAAAAATAGCCTGAACTTCGCCCTAGTGCTGAAATTTACGCCCAAAGACCACTGTTCATCTTAGTTCTCGCTTGCCAAATACCGAATTGTAGTCTGGGTCGGACAGTTTTGACCTCCTGTAGTAAAATGACCATAACGTTTTCATACGAACTCCGATTGAGGTGATTCAAGATGATTCTGAACGAGGACGAATAGGCCTATAACTTTTATGCTTTAAGGGTTTCAATTTGAAAATGTTATGAAGGGTAAAAATTTCCATCTTTAGGACTATTGTGTATTTAGAGCCAATCGTAGGAGGCGTCGGGATCTTGTAATACAAGTGCAATCCTTTGTGTGTTAGTATAACTTAATGATAACTTGTTGGACATGTAATAGGATGTTGTATCAAGTTGTTAATGTTTATGTGGTGCAATGACATGATCACTTAAGTAGTTGTAATAAAGCTAAAAAGTAATGTTCATGAAAAGATGTGATGTTGTTTAAACTTAAATTTAGTTAGTAGCTATACTAAAAGTAAGAAAGCAACTCATGAAGGTAATGTTAGTGTAACTAATGTGTATTGTCAATACATATGGAATGTGTAGAACTTGTGGTGAACGTGAGTAGTAATTGTTTAACCTACGCACGAGGCAAGTTCTCTAACTCTACTTTTATAATTATGCAAGTATCTAAACTATCTTTAAGCAAGTTTTCCTAACTCTAAGCTTTCTTTGTGAAAGTTTCTTAACCCTAATTATATCATGCAAGCTCCTAAACCTTATCTCCTGATTTTGAGCCAATCTTTAACTTGTTAATTAGCATGCAAATTTCTACATTCTAACACACTAATGTTGAACAAGTTTTATCATTCAACTTATTATTTGTTATGAATGCTTAAGATTCAACTCTAAATAAGATTTTAACCTTAGCTTAACATTGTTCAAGCAAGGTATGTTACATTATTCAATACTTATGCTCTTAGATTATTCCTAAAGCATGACCTTAGTACACAATGTTGA
This sequence comes from Panax quinquefolius, assembly GCA_020205615.1. NCBI lineage: Eukaryota > Viridiplantae > Streptophyta > Magnoliopsida > Apiales > Araliaceae > Panax > Panax quinquefolius. The sequence continues at coordinate 48,828,822 of CM035158.1, forward strand.
TTCACTTATGAATTATTCCATAGCATAATGTTATTATAGTTTTATTCAACTAATCCTTAGTTGATGTTCATAAACTCTAAATTACCTTGATACTTATCCAAACCAAACTTACTTTGGTGTGGACTTGTATTCTAAAGGCTGAGATGAACAACCCTATTATAGGGGATAACTTACGCGTAAGCGTTAATTTGTGCACAATACATTGTATGAAGGCCTGATCCCCCTAAGTACGAGGAGTTCTTATAGTCTTATGACTGTTAAAGTTGGATTTGAAAGATTACTCGCAACTGTGGACATAGTTCGTGGTCTCATGACCCTCAGATATATATTCCATATTTTGATTTCAGTCTTTGGTTATCATTGATAGAGTACTATTCAGTTTTGATGAGCCTATTCATTGGCAGTTGTTATTATCATGTTGATTCATTGCTATATCTAGTGAGCAATTGTTTTGCTCACTCTTACATATATATACACTCATTGCAGCAAAAGTTGAGAAGGTCGACGAACCTACAACTAGCAAAGGAAAGAGAAAAATGTACAAGTGATGAAGACTTGTAATTTTATTGTTATAATGAAAGACTTTTATTTAATGACGTGATGTAATAATTTATTTCCGCATTTGTATGATGTTTAAGGTTAGACAACCTGGGATGTTTTTAGATTTAATGATGTAACCCTATTTAAAGGGAGGATTTATGGTTTAAATACTAGTTTATTTGGGTAGATAGTATGAATGTATGGATGGTAAACACCAAATCTTGAGGGAATGAAGTACCTAGACTTGGGGTCATGAGTTGGTATTAAAGCTTTCGGTTATGAACCTTAGGTGGGGAAAAGCCTTAGGGAGTAACCTTTGAAAAGATAGTGATGATAAACTCTTATCGAGTTTTAAGGAAGAAGTAATAAAATACTTATGTGCTTATGTGATTATAACTTATGTGCTCGTGAGTGTCGAGTAGTAATGATTAGTAATTAAAACTTAAAATTTAATTGACAGGATGGCTAATGTAGGAGGATCCAGTCAGGCTAGGGAGGTAGGATCCCAAATGCCTAGAGAGGAGGAGCCTCGAGATATTCAGGTGGTGTGGGAACAACTACTGCCACGGGACGCAACTCCGTTGGTCACAGTAGTTACCACGAGGGAATACCTGATGAGGATGATGAGATAGAGACAGATGAGGAGGACCCCATTGAGCTGCCACAGTCGGAGGATGAGCAGAATGAGGAGGAAGAGATTCCACTTGACTCGATTGCTGCCCGTATGTACGACGAGGTATATGATCGCAATGTGGAACTTTAGGATACCGTCGAGGAGTTGCAAGAGTTAGTAGCTGAACAACAGACCTCGATGGCGCAGAAAGACGACGAGATCCAGGATCGAGATGAACGTCTTTATAACATTGAAGAGAAGTTGGTTCACACTGAAGGAGAGAATGAATGAATGATAACAGAGATTGCAGAGTTGAAGAACAAGTTGAAAGAAGAATCTACTAAGAGGGCAAGAGCTAAAGATTCGTACAATGGAGCTTACCATCGAGCCGAAATAGCAGAGAGGGATGCACAAGAAAAGAGGATGAAGATGGAAGAGATGAATAACGTATTCAACAACATGATCAATCGAGCTCAAGATCAGGTCATGGGTTATCCAATCCAGTTCGAGACGCTTCCATCATACATATTAGATCACCGAATAATGTTTCGAATTATGGAGGACGAGCGTCGTAAGGCTATGCAGTATCTTAGTAGGACATCGTAGGGAATGTACTTGATATATAATTATTATTTGATTGATGAGTAAATAAAATGTAAATCTCGGGTATGATATAACCAATGGGAGGTGACGATGATGAAGTAATCCTGCAACTTTTATAGTTCAGGAAAGTAATGTAAATAGCAGTGATGCTATTATTTTAATGTTTTTAAAAAGATTATGAATGAATAAAAGATATTGTTTTATTCAAAGTGTTATGTGTTATGTGATGATCTTTTATGATGTGCAACTTAAGTACGTAATACATAAAAAGTTGAATAGAATCTAATGGGTGTATTTTAACAGAAAATGCCTCCAAGACGTCAACCACCCCGACAGAGAGCCACTAAAGGAACTAATAACAATAATGCTGAAGATAATCCAGTTCATCAATTCGTAACGTTACTAACAGGAGCTTTGCAGAATCAACCTCAGAATTAAGGAACAACTTTTAAGGATTTCAAGGCAGTTGGACCACCAGAATTCCGTGGAACCATGAACCCGATTGAGGCACAGACCTGGGTCATGGAGACAGAGAAAGTGTTCGATGTTACGAGAGTAGGGGAGGATCAGAAGACTGCTTTTGCAACATTCATGTTAAAAACAGAGGCTAGTTATTGGTGGCAGGCCAATAAAACCCGAGAAGGTCAAGGGGTAATGTGACGCCCCCAAAATAGGTATACACAACACCCATTCTGAGTCGCCAAATACATGGTACGTAAACAACTACAACTTTATTATTACAACAAGAAATCGTGAGTTTGAATACAAATATTATCTTCTGACAATATCTATACTCAAATAAATCCTCATCACATTTATTGATACATTATTTTACAAAAATGGTGAGGACTACTAAACAATCCTTTCTAAAACCTTCATTCCATACCCCAGACTAGCACTCGCTATATTCTCGCCTCCCGAGAAAAATGGAACAAAAAGGAAAAGGGTGAGCTCAACTAGCTCAAGAAGAATATTATGACTAAGATAATATACAACAAATTATCGTTAGTCTTCAACAGGAAAAATATAATAGAATCACAAGACAACAAATTTTAAATCAATATTCGCAATGAAATAATAATTCATTAGAAGAGTTAAGTAGAGAATGCAAACTACTATCTTCTATGTATGAATTTAAAAGTTCATCGCTCATCTTTTATCCTTGTAACATCAATCAATATACATCCGAATCAAATATTCATCTTTTTCTACAGCCAAAGATATTCATCACCGGGTCATGTTCATTTAAACACTGCTCATCTTTGCACTACTACGCCAAAGATATTCTTCAGAAATCATTCATCTTTGCACTACAAAGCCAAAGATATTCTTAAGAAATCATTCATCTTTTTGCACTACAGCCAAAGATATTCAATAATATCATCATTTAAGGCGAGGATGATGAAAAATATTTTTAAAAAACGAATCCAAAGAAACAAAATGACAAGGATTAAGGATTAAGGATTCGTACTTGGTTTTATCCACATCCAAAAATACCTCAAAAATAATCATAGTGGTGTAAAATTCAAGAATGATCAAAACATGGATACAATCGAGTTAGTATCCGAATAGATATTTTGGACAAAAAGAAGAAATTTTATTTTTCTATGAATAATAGTCAGATATCGTGAATAGTCCGTATACGTGAATAGTAACTCAGACACCAAAAGATAGAAATTCCACAAAAAAACATCTTCACGCTTCATGAATAGTACTCGTGAATAGTAACTCGTGAATAAGAACTCATGAATAAGAACTCGTGAATAGTAACTCATGAATAGTAACCCATGAATAGTAACCTCGACGTGAAAAAGTTCCAAATTTGATAAAAACTTCAGATCAACATTTCAAAGATAATGATATTGAAGAAATAATATCATTACGAAAAAAATAATATCCCTTACCCTCGAAAGATCAAGATTTCTAAATTAAAACACCTGATATAGGCTATGACTTGGACTTGCACCAGTATAGCAATACTCAAAGTATACTCAAAATACTCACAAGAATACGCCGATAATATAGAGAGAAAAACTTCAGATTTACGGTGTGATTTTCAATTCTATCCTAAGACCCTATTTATAGGAAAATGCTTAGAACACCAAAAAGTTAAAAAATTTAATAAATTAATAATATAATTATATTATTTTCTACACATGTCTAGAATCTGATTTCAGCCATCAAACACATGCCACCTTCTAGAAAAAAAAATAAGAAAAACGTTTTCTAATTTTAAATATTTTAAACTTCCAAAAATCAATTATTTCGGAGCTTCGGAACTTCAATAATTCATAATAAATAGCCCTTTCATCAGAAAATTCGAATCTCACGAGTTTTTATAGGAAATTCAATTCTCTACAACTTTGCAGAAGAAAGTTTTTCCAAATTCCAAATAGAAATTGACCGAAATTCACAAACGGGCGATTTTACAAGCTATAATCAAATTTCAGTCAATAAATGGGGTCCACCGACATGTTTAACATGTTTTAAACATTTATTGCAACAAAAACTCTTCTTCCTCCTCGTGATACTCATATATCCCACATTCGTTGTAAAAATATCACCATTATTATATTATTAAAATATAATAATATATTTAAATGAATTATTTTATCAGAAAAAGATAAAATTTCAATTTTCAACAATTGTCACATTAAACTTTTTCTCCATCTATATCCACATAAAATCAATATTTTCCTCATCATATAAATCAATAATTAATTATTCACAAATAATATTACAGAATCACAATATCGACAACCGTGCGCTTCTCGGAAAGAGTGGGCTTTCCAATAAGAATTTCTTCTTCTTGGCAAGCAATTAGGTGACCAAACCTCTCCTTAGAGTAACTTTCTAGACATTGCCAATAATGTTATCTAATAATATTATTCGGATAATATGAATTATTGCTTCGATAAAGAAAAATATTGTGTAATGACAATTATCAAACAACAAAGAAGAATTATTAACTCAATAAAATATATCGAATAAGAATTATCAGAACCATTATTGAGTAGTGCCTTCTTCACGTAAGAATCAATAATTGGTGCAATACTGCAGTAACCGCTCAACAACGCGTATTAGTGTGTTTTAACCAACGGGTATTCCAACAAAGATAATTAACTGGTAATAACTACGCCTGTTATTTAAAAACAACTTATATTTGTCGCTTTCTTCATCCAATCGCTTTCCGTTATGGGGCTCACACATGGTCAAGCTGTGCGTTGCATTTAATATTCCCCGACAATGATTTAATATTCCACGACCAAACGAATATTCCCCGACGATAATGAATATTTTATAACCACTTGCTTATTTTGAAATATTTATATTTAACCCTTAACTATCCTCATTAATCAAATCAACCCTTACTATTTCAAAATAATAAATAAAGGAAATTCTTTTTATTTAAAAATTTGGTCTTACAACCTCCCCTCCTTATGAAATTTCGCCCCTCGAAATTGACGTGACGATACTGGTGTTTCAAAAGGTGAGGATACCTCGCTTTCATTTCCGTTTCCAATTCCTGTGTCATTTCCTCTATAAAGATGATTCCTCCACAAAACTTTAACTTGTGGTATGACCTTTCATGCTGTAGGACATGCTCCTTCCTATCTAAGATCTTGACAGTACCTCCTCATACGTTAAGTCTTCTGCTATCTCGTCCCTGCTTCTAACTCAATAACGTGGTTCGGGTCTTTCACATATTTACTGAAGCAGATATGTGAAACACATTATGAACACGAGACATACTCGAGGTAACGCAAGTCTATAGGCTACATTTCCTACTCGGTCAAGAATTTGAAATGGACCAATAAATCGTGGATTGAGCTTTCCTCTCTTCCCAAATCTTGTAACTCCCTTCCATGGAGCAACTCACAACAATACATGATCCCCTACATTAAATTTCACGTCCTTTCGATGAAGATCCGCATAACTCTTTTGTCGATCTTGTGCCGTTTGTATACGTTGTCGAATCATTTGGATCTTTTCGGTAGTCATACGTACTAACTCGGGTCCCAACAATGTTGCTTCACCCACCTCATCCCAACATATTGGAGAACGACATTTTCGTCCATATAATGCTTCGAATGGAACCATGCCTATATTTGTTTAATAACTATTATTGTATGAGAATTCCACCAATGGCAAGTACTTATCCCAACTTCCTTTGAAATCTAGGACACAGAGTTTTAATATATCTTCAAGAGTTTGAGTAGTCCTTTCTGATTGCCCATCCGTTTGAGGATGGTATGCCAAACTAAATCGTAAATTCGTGCCCATAGCTTTCTACAAACTAACCCAAAATCATGAAGTGAATCTTGGGTCACGATCTAAAACTATGGATACTGGCATGCCATGCAATCTCACAATCGCATTTACGTACATACGAGAAAAACGTTCAAGGGAATAAGTCTCTCGTATCGGTAAGAAATGAGCAGACTTGGTTAATCTATCAACAATAACCCAAATAGCATTGATGCCTTGAGAAATCGCAGAAGACCCGTATGAAATCCATAGTAATGTGTTCCCACTTCCATTCCTAATCTCAAGTGGTTGCAACGGACCCTTAGGTACAAGATGCTCCGCCTTTACACGCTAGCGTAAAGTTAAACACATCGAGATAAACTTTGCAATCTCTCTCTTCATATTGTTCCACCAAAATGTATGTCAAGATCACGATACATTTTAGTACTTCCGTGATGGATTGCAAATGGCGTATTGTGTGCCTCCATCATAATCTTGTACTTCAAATCGTAGTCGTTAGGAACACAAAGTCTAGAGTGGACTCAAGTATTCCTTCTTCATCAATTCTCGCTTAAGATAGCTCCTTCTTGTACTTTCTTCTTCATATGCATCGGCTCCGGTCGGTGGCTCGAGCAACCTTAACTTTTTCTATTAAAGTTGGCTCTGTCGTATACTTGACATCATCGCTTTCGTTCCGCATATGATCTTCTACTCAACGCGTCGGCTACCACGTTCGCTTTTCCGGGATGGCATGATCGACGTAACATGTCTTTGAAATGAGTCTCCTCTTGAGTTCTTCAAGCTCTTCCCACATTCCTTGCTCCATTCGAATTTTGTATCTCTACGAGTCAGCTGCATTAATGGAATAGCGATTCGAGAATATCCTTCAACGAATCTCCGATAATAACCAACTAAGCCTAGAAAGCTACGTCTTTCGATAACTGACTTAGGTTGCTCTCAACTGTGACTCATATCCCAATCTTGGATAGCACGTCACAATGACACCTATCAGTTTACTATCGCACGAATATGACGTCCCCTACAGAGAGTGAGTCTCGCTTAGTGAATTCCACAAAGGAAGTCACAAAATAAAGGCTCGGTACCAAATTTATAGTTGAATTTTTAACTCAAGTTCAATAGAGCCATTCGATATGAGATTTTAGAAATGAGTTTTGTCTGGGTTCAAAGTCGATACAAAATTTAATATCGAACTTTGGGAGTAAGCCAAGAAATTCTTCAGAAATACGTCGGGAAAAATCAATAACAACGTGAATATTATTCAAATCGACGTGTCTTTATTCAAATCCATAACATGGACTAAGAAAACTTGACATCCGTAATAAACGAATGACTTCATGGCTTGTTATGAAAATGTTTGACTACAATGGTTTGATTGCTTGAATTGAATAACAGTTTGCTTAGGAATATGAAAACTAACAACCTTACAAAAAGCAATCAATTTGGCATGATGAGTAGTTAACCTTAAAATCACATCAAAAGCAAATATCTCTATAGAAATAAGGTTAACAGGTAATGTGATAGTGCCAACTTGAATCAAGCAAGATTTCTAAATAACGGATGTAATGAAATTTTCTCCTAATGGAGTCTCCACAGATAGGTCAAAGTTTAATTTCTCCGTAGTCAAGTTCAAACGTTGAACGCAAGCAAGAGAGATAAAAGAATGGGTAGAACCCAGATTATCTAGTAAGGTATAAACTTCGCAAGAATTTATAATTAACTAACCTGCTAACTTTCGCTCGTGTTCCTCGCATTTTGACCGGCCACGACAAACGCTCTTCCGAGAACCGCTTGACTTTGACTTTTACGGGACATCCTTTTGAGTCACCATTCCTTTGGATCTGGTTTTGATATCGTATAATCTCGAGCGATATGTCCTTCTTTTCCACAATTATAGCATACCTTGGAAGGCTTTGAACAGTTTGACCTTATATGTCCCTCCTCTCCACATCTCAGCATCTAACCGGCGATCGTTCTCTTCCCTAGAATTTGTTGATGGTTCGATGTTCTTGCCGACGCCTTCCCGTCCATCGTTAAATCTTCTCTTTTTAGATTGACATCTCTTTCCATAATATCAACGCAGCGTCGTGCGACTTTTACCCATGCATCACTCATTCTCACTCGTTCGCTTATTTCTTCTTTCATTTCGATTCCACTTTATCATCTTATACTCGCTAAAAGAGTGCTTCATTCAAGCATCACGTGTCGGGTAACACAAGCTTGAATCGTTGCATCCTTTTGCTCCACGACCGCTGCAATTCTTTAGCTTTTCTCTTCTAACTCATGAATACGATTTTGTAATTCTATATTTTGATCATAGAATACCTCTAATAAACTCTCTTCAGGTACCTCTTCTTCCTCTTCTTCCTCACTCTCAGCTGTTACCTCTGCGATTATCTCGGGTGCAACTATCAATTCTTCACTCACCACATGGATATCTCTAATTCCTTCTTCGCCTGACATCACATTATCCTGGTTGGCGATTAGAGGTGTCTCCACGATCTCATTCACTCCATTGTTAACGTTCTCAGCAGCCATTCTTAAAAACTATCATAAAACAAGGGTTAATTAAATAAATTAAGAAATCACATAATACCCCTATAATATGACCAACCAACAAGTAAGCTTAGGTAGGACACACTAGCGAAGGATTTACTCATCTCTCCCCTCCTAGTTCTATTCCCCGATCTCCGCCAGAGATCATATCCCTAAGCTCTGATACCAACTGTGACCCTCATGGTGCTTCAACCACAGCACCTCACAATGGTACCTATCAGTTTGCCACCGCAAAGCGTCCCCTACGGAGAGTCTGGCTTCGGTGCATCCCCCATCAACAGGAAGTCACCAAGAGGCTCGGGGCTCTTTACTTATATACTCGATACCAAACCGTGACGCCCCAAAATAGGTATACACAACACCCATTCCGAGTCGCCAAATACATGGTACGTAAACAACTACAACTTTATTATTACAACAAGAAAACTGTGAGTTTGAATACAAATATTATCTTCTGATAATATCTATACTCAAATAAATCCTCATCACATTTATTGATACATTATTTTACAAAATGGTGAGGACTACTAAACAATCCTTTCTAAAACCTTCATTCCATACCCCCAGACTAAGTACTCGCTATATTCTCGCCTCCCCGAGAAAAATGGAACAAAAGGAAAAGGGTGAGCTCAACTAGCTCAAGAAAGAATATTATGACTAAGATAATATACAACAAATTATCGTTAGTCTTCAACAGGAAAAATATAATAGAATACAATAGACAACAAATTTTAAATCAATATTCGCAGCGAAATAATAATTCATTAGAAGAGTTAAGTAGAGAATGCAAACTACTATCTTCTATGTATGAATTTAAAAGTTCATCGCTCTATCTTTTATCCCCAGTAACATCAATCAATATACATCCGAATCAAATATTCATCTTTTACTACAGTGCCAAAGATATTCATCATTAATCATGTTCATTTAAACACTGCTCATCTTTGACTACGGGCCAAAGATATTCTTCAAATCATTCATCTTTGCACTCATGTGCCAAAGATATTCTTAAGAAATCATTCATCTTTGCACTACAAAAAGCCAAAGATATTCAATAATATCATCATTTAAGACCGAGGATGATGAAAATATTTTTAAAGAAACGAATCCAAAGAAACAAAATGACAAGGATTAAGGATTAAGGATTCGTACTTGGTTTTATCCACATCCAAAATACCTCAAAAATAATCATAGTGGTGTAAAATTCAAGAATGATCAAAACATGGATACAATCGAGTTAGTATCCGAATAGATATTTTGGACAAAAAGAAGAAATTTTATTTTTCTATGAATAGTCAGATATCGTGAATAGTGCCGTATATCGTGAATAGTAACTCAGACACCAAAAGATAGAAATTCCACAAAAACATCTTCACGCTTCATGAATAGTACTCGTGAATAGTAACTCGTGAATAAGAACTCATGAATAGTAACTCGTGAATAGTAACTCATGAATAGTAACCCATGAATAGTAACCCCAACGTGAAAAAGTTCCAAATTTGATAAAAACTTCAGATCAACATTTCAAAGATAATGATATTGAAGAAATAATATCATTACTTAAAAAAATAATATCCCTTACCTCGAAAGATCAAGATTTCTAAATTAAAACACCTGATATAGGCTATGACTTGGACTTGCACCGTATAGCAATACTCAAAGTATACTCAAAATACTCACAAGAATACGCCGATAATATAGAGAGAAAACTTGATTTTACGGTGTGATTTTAATTCTAACCTAAGCACCCTATTTATAGGAAAATGCTTAGAACACCAAAGCGTAAAATTTAATAAATTAATATTATAATTATATTATTTTCTACACATGTCTAGAATCTGATTTCAGCCATCAAACACATTCCACCTTCTAGAAAAAAATAAGAAAAAAACGTTTTTCTAATTTTAAATATTTTAAACTTCAAAAATCAATTATTTGAAGACTTGAACTTCAATAATTCATAATAAATAGCCCTTTCATCAGAAAATTTGAATCTCATGAGTTTTTATAGGAAATTCAATTCTCTACAACTTTGCAGAAGAAAGTTTTCCAAATTCCAAATAGAAATTGACCGAAATTCACAAGCGGCGATTTTACAAGCTATAATCAAATTTCAAATAATAAATGGGGTCCACCGACATGTTTAACATGTTTTAAACATTTATTGCAACAAAAATACTCTTCCTCCTCGTATACTCATATATCCCACATTCGTTGTAAAAATATCACCATTATTATATTATTAAAATATAATAATATATTTAAATAATTATTTTATCGAAAAAGATAAAATTTCAATTTTCAACAATTGTCACATTAAACTTTTCTCCATCTATATCCACATAAAATCAATATTTTCCTCATCATATAAATCAATAATTAATTATTCACAAATAATATTACGTAATCACAATATTGACAACCAGTGCGGTTTCAGGAAGGGGGCTTTCAATAAGAATTTCTTCTTCTTGGCGCGCAATTAGGTGACCAAACCTCTCCTTAGAGCGAACTTTCTAGACATTGCCAATAATGTTATCTAATAATATTATTCGGATAATATGAATTATTGCTTCGATAAAGAAAAATACTTGTGTAATGACAATTATCAAACAACAAAGCAGCGAATTATTAACTCAATAAAATATCGAGCGATTATTCACGTAACCATTATTGAGTAGTGCCTTCTTACGTAAGAATCAATAATTGGTGCAATACCATGTGCAATCGCTCAACAACGCAGCGTATTAGTGTGTTTTAACCACCGGGTATTCCAACAAGATAATACAGAATAACAACTACTGCTATTTAAAAACAACTTATATTTGTCGCTTTCTTCATCCAATCGCTTTACATTATGGGGCCCACACACGGGTACACTGGCCGTATTTAATATATTCCCCGACAATCACGAATATTCCATGACCAAAACGAATATTCCCAAGCGATAATGAATATTTTATAACCACTTGCTTATTTTGAAATATTTGCGTATTTAACCCTTAACTATCCTCATTAATCAAATCAACCCTTACTATTTCAAAATAATAAATAAAGGAAATTCCTTTTTATTTAAAAATTTCGGGGTCTTACAGGTAATGTCTTGGGAAAGGTTTAAGGAGATATTCTTCGAGACCTATTTCCCATAAAGTTCAAAGAGTCAGCTAGAAGTGCGCTTTTTGGGCCCAAGCGAGGAACGATGTCGAGATCTCGAGTATCTGCCGCAAGATTCAACGAGTTGGCAAGGTTTGCGCAGTATCAAGTCAGCACAGACGAATGCAAGGCGAAGAGGTTTGAATAGGGACTGAAGCTCTAATTGTACAGTAGGGTCTCCCTGTTCCAGCTGAAGACGTTTGCAGCGATAATAGAGAAAGCAATTCTCGCTGAGAGTGGAGGCGAGGCTGTAACAAAACACAACCAAGAGCAGAGGAAGAAGAAGAGTGAAGGTGAAGCTAAGAATGGTGGTGGTGGTAACAGTAGGAATGGTAACAACAATTTGAAGAGGAAGTGGAATGCAAATGTGGGAGCTGGGAATCAACAAGGAAACCAGTAAAAGAAGAAGTTCAAAGCATGTGCTATATGCGGGAAGTTTCACAAGGGTGTGTTCTTGATGGGGAAACGAGTATGCTTCAACTATGGCCAGGAGGGTCACATCGCTCCAAAATTGCAATCAACCTAAGAAGAACGTTTGCTTCACGTGCGGGTCCAAAGATCACTTTGCTCGTGAATGCCCTAAGAAGAGAGCTGCTGAGGCAAATGGAAACAAGGGAAATGTTAGTGGAGGTACACTGACTATTGCTGGACCAACGTCAACAAATAAGCCCAGAACAAGAACCTTCAATACGATTTGCGGACGACGCGGTGCAATCAAAAGATGTCGTGTCAGGTATTATCCCAATCAATGATATAAATGCATATGTATTATTTGATTCGGGTGCTACTTGCTCGATTATATCTGATGATTTTGCTAAGAAGTTAGAAATACCTAGTGAAGAGTTGAATTCCTTTAAACATAGAAATTACAAATAGGAAGTAATTCACATTAGGTTTGTATACAAGAACCGTAGGGTGAAAATTAAGGGAATGCTATGAAAGTAGATTTAATCCCGATAAAACTCAGAGAATTTGATGTTATATTGGGAATGGATTGGTTATTCAATTATGGAGCGATAATTGATTGCCAAAAGAAGTGTGTAAACCTTATAACTCCGTCAAAGGTAGTTTTTTATGGTAGCAGATCACCTAGACAAATGAGATGTCTGACAATGATACAAGCCAAGAAGTTGTTGAGTCAAGGCTGTGTAGGGTATTTAGCTTACATAGTCGATACTCAAAAGGAGAAGGGTATGAAACTGGAGGAAATACCAGTGGTTAGGGAATTCGTAGACGTGTTTTCGGAGGATTTGCTAGGACTTCCGCCTGACAGAGAAATCGAGTTCGTGATCGACTTAGCGCTAGGAACCACTCCAATATCAAAGGCCCCGTACAGAATGGCTCCGGTAGATATGAAAGAAATAATGGTACAACTGCAAGAACTGTTAGATAAGAAGTATATTCAACCGAGCGCATCACCGTGGGGAGCACCAGTGTTATTCGTGAAGAAGAAGGATGGGTCAATGCGTCTTTCCATTGATTATAGTGAATTAAACAATTTCACTATTAAAAATAAGTATCCATTGCTGAGAATAGATGACTTATTTGATCAATTGAAGGGTGCAAGATATTTCTCGAAAATAGATTTGAGAAGTGGGTATCACCAACTAAAAGTAAGGAAGGAGGATGTACCGAAGACGGCATTCCGAACTCGGTATGGACATTATGAATTTTTAGTAATGTCTTTTGGTTTGAAAAACGCCCTACAAAGATTCATGGATTTGATGAACAGGATATTTAGACAAGTTTGTGGTAGTATTTATCAATGATATTTTGGTGTACTCCAAAACTTAAGAAGAACATGTGGAGCACTTACGCCTGACGCTGGAGACGCTAAGAAAAGAAAAGTTATACGCGAAATTCTGTAAATGTGAATTTTGGCTAGAACGTGTAAAATTTCTTGGGCACGTAATTGACAAGGATGGAATTTCAGTGGATCCATCAAAAGTCAAAGTTGTGATAAATTGGGAACAACCAAGGACTCCATCAGAAGTGAGAAGTTTCTTGGGATTTGCAGGGTATTACAGACGGTTTATCCAGGATTTCTCCAAGGTTGCCACTCCATTAACAAATTTGACAAGGAAATCTGTAAAATTTGTTTGGACGGAGAAGTGTGAAGAAAGTTTCCAAGAATTAAAGAGGAAGCTCAGTGTGGCACCTGTGTTGTCATTACCAGATAATATAGGAAATTTTGTGGTGTATAGTGATGCGTCACACAAGGGTTTAGGATGTGTCCTAATGCAGAACGACAAAGTCATTGCATATGCATTAAGACAATTGAAAGACTACGAGAAAGGGTATCCAACTCATGATTTAGAGTTGGTGGCAGTAGTATTTGCTCTGAAGATATGGAGACATTATCTCTATGGAGAAAAATGTGAGATATACACAGACCATAAGAGTCTAAAGTATATTTTCACTTAGAAGGACTTGAACATGCGTCAAAGAAGATAGATGGAATTGATAAAAGATTACGATTGTGAGATCTTTTATCATCCCGGAAAAAAGCGAATGTGGTTGCAGATGCTTTAAGCAGGAAAGGTTGGGAGAAGTTGATGTTGTTAACCAACCAAGAGGAGCTCATTTCAGCAATGGCAAGGCTAGAGTTGGAAATCAAATTTTCAAAAGAATCATGATGAAAAATTATACCAGATGGAAGCTAGTTCAACTTTGGTGGACAAAGTGAAGAACGCTCAACTGCAGGATGAGGAATGCAGAAAAATAAGAGAGTGTGGTCGAGGGAAAAGAAGTGAAATACAAGGTTGATACTGAGGGAATGCTGAGATTCGAGGGATGATTTTGGGTTGCAGTAGTACAGGATATTAAAGGAGACATCTTGACAGAAGCTCATAGCTCAAGATATTCGATTCATCCGAGAAGTAAGAAGATGTATCAAGATTTGCGGCGACATTTTTGGTGGCTAAATATGAAAAGAGACGTTGCAGAATGCGTTGCAAGACATGTCAGAGAGTCAATGTCGAGCATCAAAGGCCAAGCAGATTACTTCAACCGTTCGAGATACCGGAATGGAAATGGGAGCATATCACAATGGATTTTGTGGTAGGTCTTCAAACGACTCAGAAAGGATACGATGCGATATTGGTGATAGTGGACAGATTGACAAAATCTACACACTTTTTGCCGATAAAGATTAGATTTAATCTTGATTAGCTGGCGAAGCTATACGTTAAAGAGATCGTCTTAAGACATGGAGTTCCAATATCAATAGTGTCAGATCGAGACCTGAGGTTCACATCAAATTTCTGGAAGAAACTTCAAGAATGCATGGGAAGGCAATTGAAGATGAGTACGACATATCATCCGCAAACTGATGGGCAAAGCGAACGAACAATCCAGACGCTATAAGATATGCTTAGAGCGTGCATCATGGATTTCAAAAGAAATTAGGATGATCATCTATCGTTGGTGGAATTTTCATATAACAACAGTTACCACAAGAGCATCGGCATGCCGCCATACGAGGCATTATACGGCAGGAAATGCAGAACTCCACTATGCTGGGACGAAGTTGGTGAACGTCAACTGCTAGGACCAGAACTGCTACAGCAGACCACTGAAGTTATCAAACTCATCAGAGAAAGATTAGTAGCTACTCAAGATCGACAGAAAAAGTATGTTGATCAACATAGGCAGAATCGTGAATTTGAAGCAGGAAATTTCGTGTTCCTGAAAGTTTCTCCTTGGAAGGGAAAATTCGTTTTAGCAAGAAGAAAAAAGTTAAGTCCAAGGTTTATTGGACCTTTCGAGATTCTACGAAAAAGTGGGAAAAGTGGTTTATGAGGTAGTTTTACCTCCGAAATTAGAACATGTGCACAACATTTTTCATGTGTTTTGTTGCGATCAGATAAACCCGATTACAAGCATGTGATAGAGTATGAACCGTTGCAGTTCAGTAAAGATTTGTCTTACGAAGAGGTTCCTATCCAGATAGTCGACAAGAAAGAATAAGTGCTCAAGAATAAAGTGAAACCTTCTATGAATGTGATATGGAGGAACCACAATGTCGAAGAGGCTACGTGGGAACTCGAAGCAGAAATGATGAAAAATTACTCTAAGTTATTTATTTAGTCTATGTCTTCGATTCTGGGGACAGAATCTTTGTAAGTAGGGGAGAATGTGACGATTTAATTGTTTGAATTGTGATTCTGGGGACAGAATCCTTGTAAGGAGGGAAGGATGTAACAATTCAGAATTTCAAATTATAATTTTAAATATTTATTAAATATAAATATTTATTTGATGAGTATTGTTGAGATTGATGAAATAAATATTTTATTGATGTGATGATTGTTAGTAAATATTTATAAATCTAAATTTAATTAGATAATATTCTAAGTTATATTAATTTATAATTTAAAGAGTTGTAATATGACATGAAATGATATATTGTTAGTTAATGATTTAAAATGGTATATTAAATTATTAAATAAAGTTATAATAAAATTATAATTTTGGGATATTTGCTAAAATGATATATTTAATTAAAATATGGTATGTGGTTAATTTAATTGGTTAATGTTGGATATGGAAATTCAAATAAATAAGATGTAATTATATATTATAAACTAAATTTTTTATTAAAATAAATTAAAGGAGTTTAATTTTAATTTAGTTTTGCCAAACAAGGCTTAATATATTAAGTCTTTAATATTTAAAGGGGTTTTACCAAACAAAGCCTTATGGCTTTTGGATTTTTTTAAAATTTTAATTTTAATAATATAAATAGAATATATAAAATAAATTAAAATAATAAATATAATATATTTATAATCTATACGTTATATGTGTTGTAACTGATTAGGCTTATTAAGGTCATATCAGTTTTTTTGTTTATGCATACTTGTTCACGTCTGTGGTCTAAGACTGAGACTGAGCCAAAGAAAGAAAGTGTAGGAATACAGAGTCAGAGAGAATTAAGAGAGATTGAGAGTAGAACTTGAGAGACTTTTTTGCTATTGCAAGGAATTATCACGCTTATTGAAGGTATTTTTCCATAATCTCTCTCTCTCTCTCTATATATATATATATATATATATATATATATATATATTTATAGTATGAAGTTCAAGCTTTGTGATTCTATTTGTAAATATTGTGATACAACTTGTTTATGGTAGTTGTATATAATAATGATGATTAGAGTCTGTATGTAGATAAGAAATTGTATGTGTTTACGGTTAAAAAGGAGGAGAAGAATTATTAGTGTATGTTGTATGAATATTTTTTTATATGGCTTATGACAGTAACAAATTTGATGGTTAAAGTGTATACAAATTGTAAAAATTGAACTGTGAATTGTTAATTGGGTATGAAATAAAGAGAACTTAATTCAAAGGAATCAAATTGGTGTATCACTGTGACTACAGTGTTCACTGTGTCAAGAAATATCAAAAATGGAGTTTTGTTGGTTTAAAAATAATGCTTTCAAGGATTTAAGTTTTCTAAAATTGTTGTTAAGTTGTGCTAAATTAGTATGTGTGCTTGTTAATGATTTACATAAATTATTTATGTTAAATTATCTGCTAGAAGCCATTAAAACGTTAAGAATTGTTGTGTTCTGCTCTTCGTGGTTGGGTTCTGTAAGTTTTGGCGCCCCAACGCCAAAATCTACGCCCCAACTTTGATTTTCGCGCCTCTGCGCCAAAAATAGCCCAAAACTTCACACCTCAGTGTTGAAATTCGCGCCCCAACGCTCAATTTCGCACCCCAGCGCCATTGTCTGACTTAGTTCTCGCGCCCCAGCGCTGGAATTGTAGTCTGGGTCGGACAGTTTTGACCTCCTGTAGTAAAATGACCATAACGTTTTCATACGAACTCCGATTGAGGTGATTCAAGATGATTCGGAACGAGGACGAATAGGCCTATAACTTTTATGCTTTAAGGGTTTCAATTTGAAAATGTTATGAAGGGTAAAAATTTCCATCTTTAGGACTATTGTGTATTTAGAGCCAATCAGAGGGCGTCGGGATGCGCGAATACAAGTGCAATCCTTTGTGTGTTAGTATAACTTAATGATAACTTGTTGGACATGTAATAGGATGTTGTATCAAGTTGTTAATGTTTATGTGGTGCAATGACATGATCACTTAAGTAGTTGTAATAAAGCTAAAAAGTAATGTTCATGAAAAGATGTGATGTTGTTTAAACTTAAATTTAGTTAGTAGCTATACTAAAAGTAAGAAAGCAACTCATGAAGGTAATGTTAGTGTAACTAATGTGTATTGTCAATACATATGGAATGTGTAGAACTTGTGGTGAACGTGAGTAGTAATTGTTTAACCTACGCACGAGGCAAGTTCTCTAACTCTACTTTTATAATTATGCAAGTATCTAAACTATCTTTAAGCAAGTTTTCCTAACTCTAAGCTTTCTTTGTGAAAGTTTCTTAACCCTAATTATATCATGCAAGCTCCTAAACCTTATCTCCTGATTTTGAGCCAATCTTTAACTTGTTAATTAGCATGCAAATTTCTACATTCTAACACACTAATGTTGAACAAGTTTTATCATTCAACTTATTATTTGTTATGAATGCTTAAGATTCAACTCTAAATAAGATTTTAACCTTAGCTTAACATTGTTCAAGCAAGGTATGTTACATTATTCAATACTTATGCTCTTAGATTATTCCTAAAGCATGACCTTAGTACACAATGTTGATTCACTTATGAATTATTCCATAGCATAATGTTATTATAGTTTTATTCAACTAATCCTTAGTTGATGTTCATAAACTCTAAATTACCTTGATACTTATCCAAACCAAACTTACTTTGGTGTGGACTTGTATTCTAAAGGCTGAGATGAACAACCCTATTATAGGGGATAACTTACGCGTAGCGTTAATTTGTGCACAATACATTGTATGAAGGCCTGATCCCCCTAAGTACGAGGAGTTCTTATAGTCTTATGACTGTTAAAGTTGGATTTGAAAGATTACTCGCAACTGTGGACATAGTTCGTGGTCTCATGACCCTCAGATATATATTCCATATTTTGATTTCAGTCTTTGGTTATCATTGATAGAGTACTATTCAGTTTTGATGAGCCTATTCATTGGCAGTTGTTATTATCATGTTGATTCATTGCTATATCTAGTGAGCAATTGTTTTGCTCACTCTTACATATATATACACTCATTGCGAAAAAAGTTGAGAAGGTCGAATTTAACCTACAACTAGCAAAAAGAAAGAGAAAATGTACAAGTGATGAAGACTTGTAATTTTATTGTTATAATGAAAGACTTTTATTTAATGACGTGATGTAATAATTTATTTCTGCATTTGTATGATGTTTAAGGTTAGACAACCTGGGATGTTTTTAGATTTAATGATGTAACCCTATTTAAAGGGAGGATTTATGGTTTAAATACTAGTTTATTTGGGTAGATAGTATGAATGTATGGATGGTAAACACCAAATCTTGAGGGAATGAAGTACCTAGACTTGGGGGGTCACAGGTTGGTATCAAAGCTTTCGGTTATGAACCTTAGGTGGGGAAAAGCCTTAGGGAGTAACCTTTGAAAAGATAGTGATGATAAACTCTTATCGAGTTTTAAGGAAGAAGTAATAAAATACTTATGTGCTTATGTGATTATAACTTATGTGCTCGTGAGTGTCGAGTAGTAATGATTAGTAATTAAAACTTAAAATTTAATTGACAGGATGGCTAATGTAGGAGGATCCAGTCAGGCTAGGGAGGTAGGATCCCAAATGCCTAGAGAGGAGGAGCCTCGAGATATTCAGGTGGTGTGGGAACAACTACTCGCCACGGGACGCAACTCCGTTGGTCACAGTAGTTACCACGAGGGAATACCTGATGAGGATGATGAGATAGAGACAGATGAGGAGGACCCCATTGAGCTGCCACAGTCGGAGGATGAGCAGAATGAGGAGGAAGAGATTCCACTTGACTCGATTCTCACGCCTGTATATGTATGACGATTTAGGTATATGATCGCAATGTGGAACTTTAGGATACCGTCGAGGAGTTGCAAGAGTTAGTAGCTGAACAACAGACCTCGATGGCGCAGAAAGACGACGAGATCCAGGATCGAGATGAACGTCTTTATAACATTGAAGAGAAGTTGGTTCACACTGAAGGAGAGAATGAATGAATGATAACAGAGATTGCAGAGTTGAAGAACAAGTTGAAAGAAGAATCTACTAAGAGGGCAAGAGCTAAAGATTCGTACAATGGAGCTTACCATCGAGCCGAAATAGCAGAGAGGGATGCACAAGAAAAGAGGATGAAGATGGAAGAGATGAATAACGTATTCAACAACATGATCAATCGAGCTCAAGATCAGGTCATGGGTTATCCAATCCAGTTCGAGACGCTTCCATCATACATATTAGATCACCGAATAATGTTTTGAATTATGGAGGACGAGCGTCGTAAGGCTATGCAGTATCTTAGTAGGACATCGTAGGGAATGTACTTGATATATAATTATTATTTGATTGATGAGTAAATAAAATGTAAATCTCGGGTATGATATAACCAATGGGAGGTGACGATGATGAAGTAATCCTGCAACTTTTATAGTTCAGGAAAGTAATGTAAATAGCAGTGATGCTATTATTTTAATGTTTTTAAAAAGATTATGAATGAATAAAAGATATTGTTTTATTCAAAGTGTTATGTGTTATGTGATGATCTTTTATGATGTGCAACTTAAGTACGTAATACATAAAAAGTTGAATAGAATCTAATGGGTGTATTTTAACAGAAAATGCCTCCAAGACGTCAACCACCCCGACAGAGAGCCACTAAAGGAACTAATAACAATAATGCTGAAGATAATCCAGTTCATCAATTCGTAACGTTACTAACAGGAGCTTTGCAGAATCAACCTCAGAATTAAGGAACAACTTTTAAGGATTTCAAGGCAGTTGGACCACCAGAATTCCGTGGAACCATGAACCCGATTGAGGCACAGACCTGGGTCATGGAGACAGAGAAAGTGTTCGATGTTGCGAGAGTAGAGGAGGATCAGAAGACTGCTTTTGCAACATTCATGTTAAAAACAGAGGCTAGTTATTGGTGGCAGGCCAATAAAACCCGAGAAGGTCAAGGGGTAATGTGACGCCCCCAAAATAGGTATACACAACACCCATTCTGAGTCGCCAAATACATGGTACAGAAACAACTACAACTTTATTATTACAACAGTAAAACTGTGAGTTTGAATACAAATATTATCTTCTAGACAATATCTATACTCAAATAAATCCTCATCACATTTATTGATACATTATTTTACAAAAATGGTGAGGACTACTAAACAATCCTTTCTAAAACCTTCATTCCATACCCCACTAAATACTCGCTTATATTCTCGCCTCCCGAGAAAAATGGAACAAAAAGGAAAAGGGTGAGCTCAACTAGCTCAAGAAAGAATATTATGACTAAGATAATATACAACAAATTATCGTTAGTCTTCAACAGGGAAAAATATAATAGAATCTGAATAGACAACAAATTTTAAATCAATATTACGCGCTGAAATAATAATTCATTAGAAGAGTTAAGTAGAGAATGCAAACTACTATCTTCTATGTATGAATTTAAAAGTTCATCGCTCTATCTTTTATCCCTCAGAACATCAATCAATATACATCCGGAATCAAATATTCATCTTTTTGCTACTGATGTGCCAAAGATATTCATCACCGGGTCATGTTCATTTAAACACTGCTCATCTTTTTGCACTACGGGCCAAAGATATTCTTCAAATCATTCATCTTTTTGCACTACAGGCCAAAGATATTCATAAGAAATCATTCATCTTTGCACTACAGGCCAAAGATATTCAATAATATCATCATTTAAGACCGAGGATGATGAAAATATTTTTAAAGAAACGAATCCAGTGAAACAAAATGATAAGGATTAAGGATTAAGGATTCGTACTTGGTTTTATCCACATCCAAAATACCTCAAAAATAATCATAGTGGTGTAAAATTCAAGAATGATCAAAACATGGATACAATCGAGTTAGTATCCGAATAGATATTTTGGACAAAAAGAAGAAATTTTATTTTTCTATGAATAATGTCAGATATCGTGAATAGTCCGATACGTGAATAGTAACTCAGACACCAAAAGATAGAAATTCCACAAAAACATCTTCACGCTTCATGAATAGTACTCGTGAATAGTAACTCATAAATAAGAAACTCATGAATAATAGAACTCGTGAATAGTAACTCATGAATAGTAACCCATGAATAGTAACCCCGACGTGAAAAAGTTCCAAATTTGATAAAACTTCAGATCAACATTTCAAAGATAATGATATTGAAGAAATAATATCATTCTGAAAAAAATAATATCCCTACCTCGAAAGATCAAGATTTAAATTTGAAACACCTGATATAAAGCTATGACTTGGACTTGCACCGTATAGCAATACTCAAAGTATACTCAAAATACTCACAAGAATACGCCGATAATATAGAGAGAAAACTTCAGCTTACGGTGTGATTTTCAATTCTATCCTAAGCACCCTATTTATAGGAAAATGCTTAGAACACCAAAGCGCGTAAAATTTAATAAATTAATAATATAATTATATTATTTTCTACACATGTCTAGAATCTGATTTCAGCCATCAAACACATGCCACCTTCTAGAAAAAAATAAGAAAAAACGTTTTTCTAATTTTAAATATTTCAAACTTCCAAAAATCAATTATTTCGGAGCTTCGAAACTTCAATAATTCATAATAAATAGCCCTTTCATCAGAAAATTCGAATCTCACGAGTTTTTATAGGAAATTCAATTCTCTACAACTTTGCAGAAGAAAGTTTTTCCAAATTCCAAATAGAAATTGACCGAAATTCACAAACGAGCGATTTTACAAGCTATAATCAAATTTCAGTCAATAAATGGGGTCCACCGACATGTTTAACATGTTTTAAACATTTATTGCAACAAAAATATTCTTCCTCCTCGTATACTCATATATCCCACATTCGTTGTAAAAATATCACCATTATTATATTATTAAAATATAATAATATATTTAAATGAATTATTTTATCAGAAAAAGATAAAATTTCAATTTTCAACAATTGTCACATTAAACTTTTCTCCATCTATATCCACATAAAATCAATATTTTCCTCATCATATAAATCAATAATTAATTATTCACAAATAATATTACGTAATCACAATATCGACAACCGGCGCGCTCTCGGAAAGAGGGCTTTCAATAAGAATTTTTCTTCTTCAAGCGCAATGAATTAGGTGACCAAACCTCTCCTTAGATGAAACTTTCTAGACATTGCCAATAATGTTATCTAATAATATTATTCAGATAATATGAATTATTGCTTCGATAAAGAAAATATTGTGTAATGACAATTATCAAACAACAATGAAAGAATTATTAACTCAATAAAATAATCGAATAAATAATTATCGTAACCATTATTGAGTAGTGCCTTCTTCACGTAAGAATCAATAATTGGTGCAATACTGCAGCAATCGCTTTCAACAACGCCGATTAGTGTGTTTTAACCACCGGGTATTCCAACAAGATAATTGGTAATAACTACGCCTGCTATTTAAAAACAACTTATATTTGTCGCTTTTCTTCATCCAATCGCTTTTTCCGTTATGGGGCCCACACATGGTCAAGCTACCGTCAATTTAATATTCCCACAAAGATTTAATATTCCACGACCAAACGAATATTCCCCGACGATAATGAATATTTTATAACCACTTGCTTATTTTGAAATATTTGCGTATTTAACCCTTAACTATCCTCATTAATCAAATCAACCCTTACTATTTCAAAATAATAAATAAAGGAAATTCTTTTTATTTAAAAATTTCGGTCTTACAACCTCCCTCCTTATAAAATTTCGTCCTCGAAATTGACGTACGTATTCAGTGTGTTTCAAAAGGTGAGGATACCTCGCTTTCATTTCCGCTTTCCAATTCCCGTGTCATTTCCTCTATAGCATGATTCCTCCACAAAACTTTAACTTGTGGTATGACCTTTCTTGTGCAGCGTGGGACATGCTCCTTCCTATCCAAGATCTTGGCAGTACCTCCTCATACGTTAAGTCTTCTGGCTATCTCGTCCGGTTCTAACTCAATAACGTGGTTCGGGTCTTTCACATATTTATTTAAGTACGAGATATGTGAAACACATTATGAACACGAGACATACTCGGAGGTAACGCAAGTCTATAGGCTACATTTCCTACTCGGTCAAGAATTTGAAATGGACCAATAAATCGTGGATTGAGCTTTCCTCTCTTCCCAAATCTTGTAACTCCCTTCCATGGAGCAACTCACAACAATACATGATCCCCTACATTAAATTTCACGTCCTTTCGATGAAGATCCGCATAACTCTTTTGTCGATCTTGTGCCGTTTGTATCGTTGTCGAATCATTTAGATCTTTTCGGTGAATAATACGATTAACTTCGGGTCCCAACAATGTTGCTTCACCCACCTCATCCCAACATATCGAGAACGACATTTTCGTCCATATAATGCTTGAATGGAACCATGCCTATATTTGTTTAATAACTATTATTGTATGAGAATTCCACCAATGGCAAGTACTTATCCCAACTTCCTTTGAAATCTAGGACACAGAGTTTTAATATATCTTCAAGAGTTTGAGTAGTCCTTTCTGATTGCCCATCCGTTTGAGGATGGTATGCCAAACTGAATCGTAAATTCGTGCCCATAGCTTTCTACAAACTAACCCAAAATCATGAAGTGAATCTTGGGTCACGATCTAAAACTATGGATACTGGCATGCCATGCAATCTCACAATCGCATTTACGTACATACGAGAAAAACGTTCAAGGGAATAAGTCTCTCGTATCGGTAAGAAATGAGCAGACTTGGTTAATCTATCAACAATAACCCAAATAGCATTGATGCCTTGAGAAACCGCAGGAAGACCCGTAACGAAATCCATAGTAATGTGTTCCCACTTCCATTCCTAATCTCAAGTGGTTGCAATCTTAACCCTTAGGTACAAGATGCTCCGCCTTTACACGTTAAGCAAGTTAAACACATCGAGATAAACTTTGCAATCTCTCTCTTCATATTGTTCCACCAAAATGTATGTCAAGATCACGATACATTTTAGTACTTCCGAGATGGATTGCAAAATGGCGTATTGTGTGCCTCCATCATAATCTTGTACTTCAAATCGAGTCGTTAGGAACACAAAGTCTAGAGTGGACTCAAGTATTCCTTCTTCATCAATTCTCGCCCCGGAATAGCTCCTTCTTGTTTTTCTTCTTCATATGCATCACCCAGTGCTGTGGCTTGAGCAACCTTAACTTTTTTTCTATTAAAGTTGGCTCTATCGTATACTTGACATCATCGCACTCGTTCCTCGTGATATGATCTTCTACTCAACGCGTCGGCCACCACGCTCGCTTTTCGGGATGGCATGATCGTAACACGTCTTTGAAATGAGTCTCCTCTTGAGTTCTTCAAGCTCTTCCCACATTCCTTGCTCCATTCAAATTTTGTATCTCTACGAGTCACCAAAGTTAATGGAATAGCGATTCGAGAATATCCTTCAACGAATCTCCGATAATAACCAACTAAGCCTAAAAAGCTACGTCTTTCGATAATCGACTTAGGTTGCTCTCAACTGTGACTCATATCCCAATCTTCGATAAAGACGTCACAATGACACCTATCGGTTTACTATCGCATTTAATATGACGCCCCTACGAGAGTCTCGCTTAGGTGAATTCCACAAAGGAAGTCACAAAATAAAGGCTCGGTACCAAATTCTATAGTTGAATTTTTAACTCCACGAAGTTCAATAGAGCCATTCGATATGAGATTTTAGAAATGAGTTTTGTCTGGGGTTCAAAGTCGATACAAAATTTAATATCGAAGCTTTGGGAGTAAGCCAAGAAATTCTTCAGAAATACGCCAGAAAAAATCAATAACAACAGAATATTATTCAAATCGACGTGTCTTTATTCAAATCCATAACATGGACTAAGAAAACTTGACATCCGTAATAAACGAATGACTTCATGGCTTGATATGAAAATGTTTGACTACAATGGTTTGATTGCTTGAATTGAATAACAAAGTTGCTTAGGAATATGAAAACTAACAACCTTACAAAAGCAATCAATTTGGCATGATGAGTAGTTAACCTTAAAATCACATCAAAAGCAAATATCTCTATAGAAATAAGGTTAACAGGTAATGTGATAGTGCCAACTTGAATCAAGCAAGATTTCTAAATAACGGATGTAATGAAATTTTCTCCTAATGGAGTCTCCACAGATAGGTCAAAGTTTAATTTCTCCGTAGTCAAGTTCAAACGTTGAACGCAAGCAAGAGAGATAAAAGAATGGGTAGAACCGGTATCTAGTAAGGTATAAACTTCGCAAGAATTTATAATTAACTAACCCGTGCTAACTTCGTTCGGGTTCCTCGCATTTTGACCGGTCACGACAAACGCTCTTCCAAGAACCGTTGACTTTGACTTTTCTGGGACATCCTTTTGAGTCACCATTCCCTTGGATCTGGTTTTGATATCGTACAATCTCGAGCGATATGTCCTTCTTTTCCACAATTATAGCATACCTTGGAAGGCTTTGAACAGTTTGACCATATATGTCCCTCCTCTCCACATCTGTAGCATCTAACTGGCGATCGTTCTCTTCCCCTAGAATTTGTTGATGGTGCTGATGTTGCTGCCGACGTCTTCCCGTCATCGTTAAATCTTCTCTTTTTAGATTGGACATCTCTTTCCATAATATCAACGCGTCGTGCAGCTTTTACCCATGCATCACTCATTCTCACTCGTTCGCTTATTTCTTCTTTCACTTCGATTCCAAATTTTATCATCTTATACTCGCCAAAGAGTGCTTCATTCTCAAGCATCATGTATCGGGTAACACAAGCTTGAATCGTTGCATCCTTTTGCTCCACGACTGCCTGCAATTCTTTAGCTTTTCGCTTCTTCTAACTCATGAATACGATTTTGCAATTCTATATTTTGATCATAGAATACCTCTAATAAACTCTCTTCGTGTACCTCTTCTTCCTCTTCTTCCTCACTCTCACCGTTACCTCTGCGATTATCTCAGATGCAAACTATCAATTCTTCACTCACCACATGTGGATATCTCTAATTCCTTCTTCGCCTGACATCACATTATCCTGGTTGGCGATTAGAGGTGTCTCCACGATCTCATTCACTCCATTGTTAACGTTCTCAGCAGCCATTCTTAAAACTATCATAAAACAAGGGTTAATTAAATAAATTAAGAAATCACATAATACCCCTATAATATGACCAACCAACAAGTAAGCTTAGGTAGGACACACTAGCGAAGGATTTACTCGTCTCTCCCCTCCTAGTTCTATTTCCCGATCTCCGCCAGAGATCATATCCCTAAGCTCTGATACCAATCAGTGACCCTCATGGTGCTTCAACCACAAAGACCTCTCACAATGGTACTTTATCGGTTTGCCACATAAGAAAATCTGTCCCCTACGGAGAGTCCGGCTTCGGTGCATCCCCCATCAACAGAAGTCACCAAATGAGAGGCTCGGGGCTCTTTACTTATAGCTCGATATTAACCGTGACGCCCCCCAAAATAGGTATACACAACACCCATTCTCGAGTCGCCAAATACATGGTACGTAAACAACTACAACTTTATTATTACAACAAGAAAAGCTGTGAGTTTGAATACAAATATTATCTTCTGACAATATCTATACTCAAATAAATCCTCATCACATTTATTGATACATTATTTTACAAAAATGGTGAGGACTACTAAACAATCCTTTCTAAAACCTTCATTCCATACCCCAGGCTGTACTCGCTATATTCTCGCCTCCCCGAGAAAAATGGAACAAAAGGAAAAGGGTGAGCTCAACTAGCTCAAGAAAGAATATTATGACTAAGATAATATACAACAAATTATCGTTAGTCTTCAACAGGAAAAATATAATAGAATACAATAGACAACAAATTTTAAATCAATATTCGCAGCTGAAATAATAATTCATTAGAAGAGTTAAGTAGAGAATGCAAACTACTATCTTCTATGTATGAATTTAAAAGTTCATCGCTCTATCTTTTATCCCTCGTAACATCAATCAATATACATCCGAATCAAATATTCATCTTTTGCACTACAGCCAAAGATATTCATCATTAGTCATGTTCATTTAAACACTGCTCATCTTTTTCTACGGCCAAAGATATTCTTCGAAAATCATTCATCTTTGCACTACAGCCAAAGATATTCTTAAGAAATCATTCATCTTTGCACTTTCTGAGCCAAAAATATTCAATAATATCATCATTTAAGACCGAGGATGATGAAAAATATTTTTAAAAAACGAATCCAAAGAAACAAAATGACAAGGATTAAGGATTAAGGATTCGTACTTGGTTTTATCCACATCCAAAAATACCTCAAAAATAATCATAGTGGTGTAAAATTCAAGAATGATCAAAACATGGATACAATCGAGTTAGTATCCGAATAGATATTTTGGACAAAAAAAGAAGAAATTTTATTTTTCTATGAATAGTGTCAGATATCGTGAATAGTCTTGATACGTGAATAGTAACTCAGACACCAAAAGATAGAAATTCCACAAAAACATCTTCACGCTTCATGAATAGTACTCGTGAATAGTAACTCGTGAATAAGTAACTCATAAATAGTAACTCGTGAATAGTAACTCATGAATAGTAACCCATGAATAGTAACCCCGACGTGAAAAAAAGTTCCAAATTTGATAAAAACTTCAGATCAACATTTCAAAGATAATGATATTGAAGAAATAATATCATTACGAAAAAAATAATATCCCTTACCTCGAAAGATCAAGATTTCTAATTTGAAACACCTGGATATAAAGCTATGACTTGGACTTGCAAATCAGTATAGCAATACTCAAAGTATACTCAAAATACTCACAAGAATACGCTCGATAATATAGAGAGAGAAACTTCAGCTTACGTGTGATTTTAATTCTAACCTAAGCACCCTATTTATAGAAAAATGCTTAGAACACCAAAGCGAAAATTTAATAAATTAATAATATAATTATATTATTTTCTACACATGTCTAGAATCTGATTTCAGCCATCAAACACATTCCACCTTCTAGAAAAAATAAGAAAAAACGTTTTTCTAATTTTAAATATTTTAAACTTCCAAAAATCAATTATTTTGAGCTTGAACTTCAATAATTCATAATAAATAGCCCTTTCATCAGAAAAATTTGAATCTCGCGTGTTTTTATAGGAAATTCAATTCTCTACAACTTTGCGTAAGAAAGTTTTTCCAAATTCCAAATAGAAATTGACCAAAATTCACAAACCAAGCGATTTTACAAGCTATAATCAAATTTCACCAATAAATGGGGTCCAATTTACATGTTTAACATGTTTTAAACATTTATTGCAACGAAAATACTCTTCCTCCTCAGTATACTCATATATCCCACATTCGTTGTAAAAATATCACCATTATTATATTATTAAAATATAATAATATATTTAAATAATTATTTTATCGTAAAAAGATAAAATTTCAATTTTCAACAATTGTCACATTAAACTTTTTCTCCATCTATATCCACATAAAATCAATATTTTCCTCATCATATAAATCAATAATTAATTATTCACAAATAATATTACGTAATCACAATATTGACAACCGTGCGCTTCAGGAAAGAGGGGCTTTCAGATAAGAATTTCTTCTTCATGCGCAATTAGGGTGACCAAACCTCTCCTTAGATGTAACTTTCTAGACATTGCCAATAATGTTATCTAATAATATTATTCAGATAATATGAATTATTGCTTCGATAAAGAAAAATACCGTGTAATGACAATTATTGAAACAACAAAGCAAAGAATTATTAACTCAATAAAATACTTGAATAAAGAATTATCGTAACCATTATTGAGTAGTGCCTTCTTACGTAAGAATCAATAATTGGTGCAATACCATGTGCAACTGCTCAACAACGCGTATTAGTGTGTTTTAACCACCGGGTATTCCAACAAGATAATCTGCAGAATAACTACGCCTGCTTATTTAAAAACAACTTATATTTGTCGCTTTCTTCATCCAATCGCTTCACATGGGGCCCACACACATGGTCAACTGTCAGTCGTACGAATATTCCCCGACAAAGCATTTAATATTCCACGACCAAACGAATATTCCCCAATGATAATGAATATTTTATAACCACTTGCTTATTTTGAAATATTTGCGTATTTAACCCTTAACTATCCTCATTAATCAAATCAACCCTTACTATTTCAAAATAATAAATAAAGGAAATTCCTTTTTATTTAAAAATTTCGGGGTCTTACAGGTAATGTCTTGGGAAAGGTTTAAGGAGATATTCTTCGAGACCTATTTCCCATAAAGTTCAAAGAGTCGACTAGAAGTGCGCTTTTGGGGCAAAGCGAGAACGATGTCGGATCTCGAGTATGCCGCAAGATTCAACGAGTTAGCAAGGTTTACATGAGATCAAGTCAAAGATGCACGAAACGCAAGGCGCGAAGAGGTTTGAATAGGGACCAAAGCTCTAATTGTGCAAGAGGGTCTCCCTGTTCCAGCTGAAGACGTTTGCAGCGATAATAGAGAAAGCAATTCTCGCTGAGAGTGGAGGCGAGGCTGTAACAAAACACAACCAAGAGCAGAGGAAGAAGAAGAGTGAAGGTGAAGCTAAGAATGGTGGTGGTGGTAACAGTAGGAATGGTAACAACAATTTGAAGAGGAAGTGGAATGCAAATGTGGGAGCTGGGAATCAACAAGGAAACCAGTAAAAGAAGAAGTTCAAAGCATGTGCTATATGCGGGAAGTTTCACAAGGGTGTGTTCTTGATGGGGAAACGAGTATGCTTCAACTATGGCCAGGAGGGTCACATCGCCCCAAAATTGCAATCAACCTAAGAAGAACGTTTGCTTCACGTGCGGGTCCAAAGATCACTTTGCTCGTGAATGCCCTAAGAAGAGAGCTGCTGAGGCAAATGGAAACAAGGGAAATGTTAGTGGAGGTACACTGACTATTGCTGGACCAACGTCAACAAATAAGCCCAGAACAAGAACCTTCAACATGACGGTGCAGGACGCGGTGCAATCAAAAGATGTCGTGTCAGGTATTATCCCAATCAATGATATAAATGCATATGTATTATTTGATTCGGGTGCTACTTGCTCGATTATATCTGATGATTTTGCTAAGAAGTTAGAAATACCTAGTGAAGAGTTGAATTCCCTTTAAACATAGAAATTACAAATAGGGAAGTAATTCCTGTTAGGTTTGTATACAAGAACTGTAGGGTGAAAATTAAGGGGAATGCTATGAAAGTAGATTTAATCCCGATAAAACTCAGAGAATTTGATGTTATATTGGGAATGGATTGGTTATTCAATTATGGAGCGATAATTGATTGCCAAAAGAAGTGTGTAAACCTTATAACTCCGTCAAAGGTAGTTTTTTATGGTAGCAGATCACCTAGACAAATGAGATGTCTGACAATGATACAAGCCAAGAAGTTGTTGAGTCAAGGCTGTGTAGGGTATTTAGCTTACATAGTCGATACTCAAAAGGAGAAGGGTATGAAACTGGAGGAAATACCAGTGGTTAGGGAATTCGTAGACGTGTTTTCGGAGGATTTGCTAGGACTTCCCCCTGACAGAGAAATCGAGTTCGTGATCGACTTAGCGCTAGGAACCACTCCAATATCAAAGGCCCCGTCATGTAATGGCTCCTTAGAGATATGAAAGAAATAATGGTACAACTGCAAGAACTGTTAGATAAGAAGTATATTCAACCGAGCGCATCACCGTGGGGAGCACCAGTGTTATTCGTGAAGAAGAAGGATGGGTCAATGCGTCTTTCCATTGATTATAGTGAATTAAACAATTTCACTATTAAAAATAAGTATCCATTGCTGAGAATAGATGACTTATTTGATCAATTGAAGGGTGCAAGATATTTCTCGAAAATAGATTTGAGAAGTGGGTATCACCAACTAAAAGTAAGGAAGGAGGATGTACCGAAGACGGCATTCCGAACTCGGTATGGACATTATGAATTTTTAGTAATGTCTTTTGGTTTGAAAAACGCCCCTGCAGCATTCATGGATTTGATGAACAGGATATTTAGACAAGTTTGTGGTAGTATTTATCAATGATATTTTGGTGTACTCCAAAACTTAAGAAGAACATGTGGAGCACTTACGCCTGACGCTGGAGACGCTAAGAAAAGAAAAGTTATACGCGAAATTCTGTAAATGTGAATTTTGGCTAGAACGTGTAAAATTTCTTGGGCACGTAATTGACAAGGATGGAATTTCAGTGGATCCATCAAAAGTCAAAGTTGTGATAAATTGGGAACAACCAAGGACTCCATCAGAAGTGAGAAGTTTCTTGGGATTTGCAGGGTATTACAGACGGTTTATCCAGGATTTCTCCAAGGTTGCCACTCCATTAACAAATTTGACAAGAAAATCTGTAAAATTTGTTTGGACGGAGAAGTGTGAAGAAAGTTTCCAAGAATTAAAGAGGAAGCTCAGTGTGGCACCTGTGTTGTCATTACCAGATAATATAGGAAATTTTGTGGTGTATAGTGATGCGTCACACAAGGGTTTAGGATGTGTCCTAATGCAGAACGACAAAGTCATTGCATATGCATTAAGACAATTGAAAGACTACGAGAAAGGGTATCCAACTCATGATTTAGAGTTGGTGGCAGTAGTATTTGCTCTGAAGATATGGAGACATTATCTCTATGGAGAAAAATGTGAGATATACACAGACCATAAGAGTCTAAAGTATATTTTCACTTAGAAGGACTTGAACATGCGTCAAAGAAGATAGATGGAATTGATAAAAGATTACGATTGTGAGATCTTTTATCATCCCGGAAAAAAGCGAATGTGGTTGCAGATGCTTTAAGCAGGAAAGGTTGGGAGAAGTTGATGTTGTTAACCAACCAAGAGGAGCTCATTTCAGCAATGGCAAGGCTAGAGTTGGAAATCAAATTTTCAAAAGAATCATGATGAAAAATTATACCAGATGGAAGCTAGTTCAACTTTGGTGGACAAAGTGAAGAACGCTCAACTGCAGGATGAGGAATGCAGAAAAATAAGAGAGTGTGGTCGAGGGAAAAGAAGTGAAATACAAGGTTGATACTGAGGGAATGCTGAGATTCGAGGGATGAATTTGGGTTGCAGTAGTACAGGATATTAAAGGAGACATCTTGATAGAAGCTCATAGCTCAAGATATTCGATTCATCAGAAAGTAAGAAGATGTATCAAGATTTGCGGCGACATTTTTGTGGCTAAATATGAAAAGAGACGTTGCAGAATGCGTTGCAAGACATGTCAGAGAGTCAATGTCGAGCATCAAAGGCCAAGCAGATTACTTCAACCGTTCGAGATACCGGAATGGAAATGGGAGCATATCACAATGGATTTTGTGGTAGGTCTTCAAACGACTCAGAAAGGATACGATGCGATATTGGTGATAGTGGACAGATTGACAAAATCTACACACTTTTTGCCGATAAAGATTAGATTTAATCTTGATTAGCTGGCGAAGCTATACGTTAAAGAGATCGTCTTAAGACATGGAGTTCCAATATCAATAGTGTCAGATCGAGACCTGAGGTTCACATCAAATTTCTGGAAGAAACTTCAAGAATGCATGGGAAGGCAATTGAAGATGAGTACGACATATCATCCGCATGGCCGATGGGCAAAGCGAAACGAATAATCCAGACGCTATAAGATATGCTTAGAGCGTGCATCATGGATTTCAAAAGAAATTAGGATGATCATCTATCGTTGGTGGAATTTTCATATAACAACAGTTACCACAAGAGCATCGGCATGCCGCCATACGAGGCATTATACGGCAGGAAATGCAGAACTCCACTATGCTGGGACGAAGTTGGTGAACGTCAACCTACTAGGACCGAATCGCTCATGTGAGACCAACGGAAGTTATCAAACTCATCAGAGAAAGATTAGTAGCTACTCAAGATCGACAGAAAAAGTATGTTGATCAACATAGGCAGAATCGTGAATTTGAAGCAGGAAATTTCGTGTTCCTGAAAGTTTCTCCTTGGAAGGGGAAAATTCGTTTTGGCAAGAAGAAAAAGTTAAGTCCAAGGTTTATTGGACCTTTCGAGATTCTACGAAAAAGTGGGAAAAGTGGTTTATGAGGTAGTTTTACCTCCGAAATTAGAACATGTGCACAACATTTTTCATGTGTCGGTGTTGCGATCGTATAAACCCGATTACAAGCATGTGATAGAGTATGAACCGTTGCAGTTCAGTAAAGATTTGTCTTACGAAGAGGTTCCTATCCAGATAGTCGACAAGAAAGAATAAGTGCTCAAGAATAAAGTGAAACCTTCTGTGAATGTGATATGGAGGAACCACAATGTCGAAGAGGCTACGTGGGAACTCGAAGCAGAAATGATGAAAAATTACTCTAAGTTATTTATTTAGTCTATGTCTTCGATTCTGGGGACAGAATCTTTGTAAGTAGGGGAGAATGTGACGATTTAATTGTTTGAATTGTGATTCTGGGGACAGAATCCTTGTAAGGAGGGAAGGATGTAACAATTCGGAATTTCAAATTATAATTTTAAATATTTATTAAATATAAATATTTATTTGATGAGTATTGTTGAGATTGATGAAATAAATATTTTATTGATGTGATGATTGTTAGTAAATATTTATAAATCTAAATTTAATTAGATAATATTCTAAGTTATATTAATTTATAATTTAAAGAGTTGTAATATGACATGAAATGATATATTGTTAGTTAATGATTTAAAATGGTATATTAAATTATTAAATAAAGTTATAATAAAAATTATAATTTTGGGATATTTGCTAAAATGATATATTTAATTAAAATATGGTATGTGGTTAATTTAATTGGTTAATGTTGGATATGGAAATTCAAATAAATAAGATGTAATTATATATTATAAACTAAATTTTTATTAAAATAAATTAAAGGAGTTTAATTTTAATTTAGTTTTGCCAAACAAGGCTTAATATATTAAGTCTTTAATATTTAAAGGGTTTTACCAAACAAAGCCTTATGGCTTTTGGATTTTTTAAAATTTTAATTTTAATAATATAAATAGAATATATAAAATAAATTAAAATAATAAATATAATATATTTATAATCTATAATGTTATATGTGTTTATGGCGATTAGGCTTATTAAGGTCATATCGCTTTTTTGTTTATGCATACTTGTTCACGTCTGTGGTCTAAGACTGAGACTGAGCCAAAGAAAGAAAGCGTAGGAATACAGAGTCAGAGAGAATTAAGAGAGATTGAGAGTAGAACTTGAGAGACTTTTTTGCTATTGCAAGGAATTATCACGCTTATTGAAGGTATTTTTCCATAATCTCTCTCTCTCTCTCTCTCTCTATATATATATATATATATATATATATATATATATGTTTATAGTATGAAGTTCAAGCTTTGTGATTCTATTTGTAAATATTGTGATACAACTTGTTTATGGTAGTTGTATATAATAATGATGATTAGAGTCTGTATGTAGATAAGAAATTGTATGTGTTTACGGTTAAAAAGGAGGAGAAGAATTATTAGTGTATGTTGTATGAATATTTTTTTATATGGCTTATGACAGTAACAAATTTGATGGTTAAAGTGTATACAAATTGTAAAAATTGAACTGTGAATTGTTAATTGGGTATGAAATAAAGAGAACTTAATTCAAAGGAATCAAATTGGTGTATCACTCTGACTACAGTGTTCACTGTGTCAAGAAATATCAAAAATGGAGTTTTGTTGGTTTAAAAATAATGCTTTCAAGGATTTAAGTTTTCTAAAATTGTTGTTAAGTTGTGCTAAATTAGTATGTGTGCTTGTTAATGATTTACATAAATTATTTATGTTAAATTATCTGCTAGAAGCCATTAAAACGTTAAGAATTGTTGTGTTCTGCTCTTCGTGGTTGGGTTCTGTAAGTTTTGGCGCCCCAACGCCAAAATCTACGCCCCAACTTTGATTTTCGCGCCTCTGCGCCAAAAAATAGCCCAAAACTTCACACCTCAGTGTTGAAATTCGCGCCCCAACGCTCAATTTCGCACCCAGCCGCCATTAATCGACTTAGTTCTCGCGCCAAATACCGAATTGTAGTCCGGGTGGACGCTTTGACCTCCTGTAGTAAAATGACCTTAACGTTTTCATACGAACTCTGATTGAGGTGATTCAAGATGATTCAAAACGAGGACGAATAGGCCTATAACTTTTGTTCTTTAAGGTTTTCAATTTGAAAATGTTATCAAGG
Source organism: Panax quinquefolius (assembly GCA_020205615.1). Taxonomy (NCBI): domain Eukaryota; kingdom Viridiplantae; phylum Streptophyta; class Magnoliopsida; order Apiales; family Araliaceae; genus Panax; species Panax quinquefolius. The sequence continues at coordinate 48,864,953 of CM035158.1, forward strand.
GTCAAAATGGCCATCTTTAGGACTATTGTGTATTTGGAGCCAATCGGAGGGCGTCGAGATACGCGAATGCAAGTGCAATCCTTTGTGTGTTAGTATAACTTAATGATAACTTGTTGGACATGTAATAGGATGTTGTATCAAGTTGTTAATGTGTATGTGGTGCAATGACATGATCACTTAAGTAGTTGTAATAAAGCTAAAAAGTAATGTTCATGAAAAGATGTGATGTTATTTAAACTTAAAATAGTTAGTAGCTATACTAAAAGTAAGAAAGCAACTCATGAAGGTAATGTTAGTATAACTAATGTGTATTGTCAATACATATGGTATGTGTAGGACTTGTGGTGAACGTGAGTAGTGATTGTTTAACCTACAGACGAGGCAAGTTCTCTAACTCTACTTTTATAATTGTGCAAGTATCTAAACTATCTTTGAGCATGTTTTCCTAACTCTAAGCTTTCTTTGTGCAAGTTTCTTAACCCTAATTATATCATGCAAGCTCCTAAACCTTATCTCTTGACTTTGAGCCAATCTTTAACTTGTTAGTTAGCGTGCAAATTTCTACATTCTAACACACTAATGTTGAACAAGTTTTATCATTCAACTTATTATTTGTTATGCATGCTTAAGATTCAACTCTAAATAAGGTTTTAACCTTAGCTTAACATTGTTCAAGCAATGTATGTTACATTATTCAATACTTATGCTCTTAGATTATTCCTAAAGCATGACCTTAGTACACAATGTTGATTCACTTATGAATTATTCCATAGCATAATGTTATTACTGTTTTATTCAATTAATCCTTAGTTGATGTTCGTAAACTCTAAATTACATTGAAACTTATCCAAACCAAACTTACTTTGGTGCGGACTCGTATTCTAAATGCCTAGATGAACAACCCTATTATAGGGGATAACTTACACGTAGCGTTAAAATATTTGTGCACAATACATTGTACGAAGGGATGATCCCCAAGTACGAGGAGTCCTTATAGTCTTATGATCAAGTAAAGTTGGAGTTGAAAGATTACTACATAATCATGGACATAGTTCGTGGTCTCATGACCCTCAGATATATATTCCATATTTTGATTTCAGTCTTTGGTTATCATTGATAGAGTACTATTTAGTTTTGATGAGCCTATTCATTGGCAGTTGTTATTATCATATCTACTTTACCTTTTCTTGAATATCGACTTTTTGCCTAAACGATCATCCATTTAGGGTTAAGGTACATTAATCTTTCTAATCATAATCTTTCTTTTGCATAAGCAATCATCAATTTAGGGTTAAGGTACATTAATCTTTCTAATTGCATAAATTTTTGCCCATATTTTACCCTTTTGATGCTTGAGATTTGTTGGGAATGAGAAGATAAAAAGAATCTCCTTGTTATTCATAAAATTTTGAAGTGTGTAAAAGTGTAATGTTAGAATTGTTTTTTTTTTGTTAAAAAATTAACAAAGATCTTATATTTTAGATAAAATGAGTACGATATTAAATAATATTAAAATATATTAACAATGTCACAACCTAATTTAAAATAAAAGGCATTGTTGAAGTTGAATCATTAGATCATACCCGATCTATTACAAGAAAATGTCATATTTCATAATTTTTATATTTCATAAAAAAATCATTTTCTACTAATAATAATATAAAATAACAATAATTTCAATTTTAAAATTGTTTATTGTCGTTTTCTATCAAGTCATTATTACTAAACTAATAATTTATAATTTTCAAATCTAATAACAAAATTAACAAATTTATTACATTTAAAAATAAACATAAAACAAAATACCTCTTTAATACTTACAAATATAATAAATGAGATTTTTTTTATGGGAGAGGAGAAATATAAAATGATATTAAAATATTTTTTATCTTTATTTATACTATTACAGTAGTTCTATTTGGAACCCTTAACGTTACTCTCTCTTTTTAACCCTTCCTCTTTTCTCTCTCTCATCACCTATTATAATAGCTCTCTTTCCTTTTGGATTTTTATTTTGAGAGGACTGAGGTAGAGAGAGAAAGTGAGAAAGATATATATATTTTGTTTTCTTTTCTCTTATTTATTTGATCTACTTTATCTCTTTCTTCTTTGTTCAACTTCTTCCTTTCTGAAATATTTAAAAGTCTTTGAAAGTCTTTAGAGATGAGGTTAGACTTTGGATATGAATATCTCTTCTTCTAAATTCAGTCAAACTCTACCATTTGATAGAAATCTAAAAAATCTATGACTTTTTGAATATCAAAATACATTTATAGACTTTGTAAAAGTCTCAATTAAATATCACCCAACTTTTAAAGACATACAAAAGTCGTAATTGAATACCAATAAATTTTTATAAACTCTTTAAATGTCTTGATTGAAGACAATCAAACTTTTAAATTCTTTAAGGGGGGTGTATTCAATTAAGATTTTTAAAGACTTTTAAAGATTTTAAAAATTTGTTTGTATTCAATCAAGACATTTAAAGAGTTTATAAAAGTTTAGTGGTATTCAATTACAACTTTTTTAATGTCTTTAAAAGTTAGGTGGTATTGAATTAAGATTTTTACAAAGTCTATAAAAGTATTTTGGTATTCAAAAAGTCATAGACTTTTCAAAATTCTATTAAATGATAGAGTTTGACAGACTTTAGAAGAAGAATTATAACTATCAACCCATATCCAAAGTCCGACCTTATCTCTAAAGATTTCTAAAGACTTCCAAATAAACACAAATGTGGATAAAACTAGTTATTAATTGGACTTTGTCTTTTATTGGGTCAAACTAATTATTTATTTTATATGGACTAATAAATATTAATATGTGATGGATAAATAATTTGGTAAAATTTGGGCCATAAAAATAATTAGATTTATTATAATAATAGAATTAACAAGATATATTAATAAGTAAACAAATAACAAGATTTATTTAAAAGTGCTAAGTGACTCTTTAAAAAGAAGGAACGAACTTAAAGTGCCACAAGGTATGTACTTATCTTGTTTTTCATTTTATTTGTTTGATCTTAGATCCTACATTTCATAGTAATTTTTTAAATGGCATATAATTAGGCAAATTTTTCTTGGTGGATTGTGGATTTTTAAATCGGCACCAATTTTTAGCTCCTTTTCGAGGTGTTCGATATCATCTTCAAGATTTTGCTGGCCAATGTCGTGACCCCGAAAATGTAATCGAGTTGTTCAATCTTCGTCATGCTTCCTTAAGGAACGCAATTGAGAGAATATTTGGAATATTTAAATCGAGATTCACAATTTTCAAGTCTGCACCTCCATTTCCTTATAAAACTCAAGATGAGCTTGTACTAGCTTGTGTAGGACTCCACAATTTTCTTCGTAAGAAGTGTCGTTCAGATGAATTTTCTATTGAACTAGATAACGAGTCTTCACTATCGTCATCGTTACCACTCAATCAAGGAGATAATTTGGAACAAGTTTTTGAAACTCAAGAGCAACAACGAGAGAATGCTAATGAATGGAGGACTAGTATAGCTTCTGACATGTAGAGAGACGTCGATCATAATAATAACAATGGCCGGTAATGAGAGAATGCTAATGAATGGAAGACTAGTATGCTAATGTTACCTGCTTGTGGTTTACTCACATGTATGAAGTTTTGTAACTTTTGATCATATAGATTTTCATTGTCATATTATTTTGTGAAAAACAGAGTTTGGTATTCCTACTAAAAAGCGTACGCATATGCATAAAGTATATATAGCTCAATAAAAAGTGAGCTAATTAATTTTTGTATTGCGTCTGTAGTTTCTAAAGTTTTATTGGTATCCGAGTATCCAAATGTATTATGAAATGAGTAGAATAATATAAACGCTTTCAACATATATAAAATCTCATGCCACACTAATATAATGAGATTTACTCTAGTTCATGAAAAAAGAGGGAGATGTTGTACACATGGGTTAATTAACAATTAATATAAGTTGCAAGATATATTAGAAGTATCTGAAAAGTCTATCACAGTCTTGATAAAAAGTTTATAAAAAGTCATTCTTTATTTCATAGAGTTTATAAAAGTTATTTTAAAAAAGTCTTTAAAGTCTTTGAAAGTTATTAAAATCCCACAAATTCTACAAAAGTATGTCACTTAAAAAAAATCTTTAAAAATCTTAATTGAATACACTCCCCTAAAAGTCTTTAAAAATCTTATTTAAATACACCCTCCTTAAATTAATTTCTCTTTAATCACTTTTTGTGGACATAGAAAAGATATTCTTCCTCCTTTCAAAAGCTTAGAGAAAGATAAATAATATGGTAATGTCAATTCCCTCTCCTGAATTTGGTTAATATTCCTGGTTTGGTGTGTGAATATGACTATCATACTTTTCGTTTTCCAATAGACTAAATCACTTAGAATGGGTTAAATTTGTTTGTTTATAGGGCCTCTGTTTTTCTTTTTCTTGGTAAATTGTGTTGTCAAAACTGTTTTGACAGAGGACAATTGTCAATTTCAAATCCTGAATATTAGACATGATGCATTTGTTTTCTAAGAAAATTAGATTTGATACATTAGTTAGGTAGTTTTTCAGGTTGGCAGACAAGTAGTTTTCTAGTATTGTGGTCTTAGTAACCGTTGGAGTAGTTTTCTGTTTTTCCATCTTACTTGTAATTTGCATTAGTTTATGCATCACTTGTTCTGCTAAATCATTATCATGGCCCTTCGTACGAATGCCTGCTTTTGTTTGTTCTGTTCAACCTGTATTCATTTTATCTACTACACATATGAGGTTGTAATACACCCTGCGTTTCACCACCATTTATAAAATTTATTAATATTAAGGATATATTTTTTATTCCATATTTAGACCTAAAAGAATATTAAGTTGTCAGCTGAGTAGGGTGGCATGATAATTAATTACGATATCAACCTTGAGGATAATGTGCAATTTTAGACTATTATGTATTCTTTTTGTGGAGGAAAAAAGTTGGAAAATTTATGAAAAAAAATTTATTCATGGTTCAATGGTTATAATTAACAGAAGGATAAATTTGTAAAAGTGATATTTCTCTTTTCATTTCATTAGAACTCAAAAACGTAACAAAAGAAAAATTTTCTATTTTCCATTTTTTTCTATTAAAATTTCTATTAAAAACTCAAAAACAACACAAAGGAAAACTTCAAGTTTTCTATTCTTTTCTTTTCTGTTCTAATTTAAGTTTTCTATTCTTTCTTTTTTTTCCGTCCAAAACTCAGAAACAGAGTGTTAATGTGTGCGTTACTGTGTTATACATGGTGGTATTATAGTAATTATAATTATATGCGTTTTATTTAAGGTGTTCTGCACTTTGAGGACTCAAATCTGGTTATGTAAGTCTTAATTTTAGGGCTTCACATAAATCGGATTCAGACTAAGAAATGTTCTATATGATCTATAAGACGGTTGGAAATAAATGGGTCCTTTGAAATCTAAAATCGTGCCTCTGTATGTAAAGTATAAACCTCTGTTTCCAAATTTGAAGATGTTTAGGTCCTTAATCTTTCTCAAGGTGGTAGTCACTAACTTTTTTTTGTTAAACATTATTCATCAGATGAAGGACAAGTGGAGGCACTTTAATTTGCAAGTTAAAGGCAGATAGAAAGAACAGTTATGCAAACATATATAAGGGTAAATTAGTAAAAGTGTAAACTTTTGTTTTTTTCTTCTTCTAAACTGCAAGATAAGAGTGAAAAAACATTATACTCCATCCGTCCCATGATAAAAGTCCTTAATACTATTTTGGATAGTCCCATATTAAATGTCTACTTTCTTTTAATAACCAAACTTTTACACGTTTTTTCATATTATACCCGTAATATTAAATATCTCATACTTTTCTTATTCTAATTCTCTCTCCATAATTAATAATATATTATTATGAGCAATTTTGTAATTTCATTCATCTTCTTAATATGCGTGAAAAGTCCACCTGAATTTTTATCCTGAAACAGAAGGAGTATTATTTACTTTCTTTTCTCTTTATCAACTCCGGGATAATATTTAAGGAAACTACCCCACTTACTCTTCTATTCTTTTCTTTTCTTTTCTCTATTTTTATTTTCTCTTCTCATTAAAAACTCTCAAATGCAATGTTAAGAGAAAATGAGTTTCTTTTTCATATATATATAGTTGACAGTTATATTTATAAAATTGATATTTCCACATTAATTACTTTTTAATATTATTATATAAAAATTATCGTTATATATTTATAGCGATACTTTTCATATGAAAATATCAAAACATCATGTAGATCAATTTCCTTATATTTAAGTATCTTTCTTGAGCTGATTTTTTTCAAATTTCAAGTCAGCTGCTTGTCACGTGCATTCAATGAGGGAATACGCCTTGTTTAAATGCATTCATGTGCATTCTGTTCCTAAGTGAACCCTTGCATCTATAGTTGCCATTTAGTGTCCATTATATTCTTTGGGTCTGCTGTTTATTTAATTTTGTGACGCATGCTAATCATGCGCTTGTTAATAGGAGTATTTTTATCATTTGAAGAGGATTAAAGCTTGGTGCGCCAAATGTCACTTTGTTTAATTTTGTTGTAGTGATTAATTTAGGGGTTGTTTGTTTAGAGTTGAATGAAGCTGAATCTGAATGGTTGAATCAGTCAGTGCGTTTGTTTTGGTTTGAATGGTATTTAGAATCGGTTCAATGCGTTTGTTTTGATTGCGAATAATTTGAATCCAGGTAGATGAACGAAATTGAATGGCTAAGTTTTATTTTTTTTTAACTGAATGGCTGAATGAAGTAAATTTTTTTAAAAAAAATTAAAAAATTAAAAAAAAAATATTAACTATTATATTAAGTAATATTAAATAAATTTACAATAATTTTGAATTTTTTCGGGAAGGGTAAAATAATAAAGTTTTGTCATTCAGATGTTTCAGACATGTCAATTATCAAACAACTTTTTTCATTCAGATTCAGATTAGCTCATTCAGATTCAGATTCAGCTCATTCAGATTCAGATTCAGATTCAGATTCATTCAATTTTTATCAAACACCCCCTCAATATGCATGCTAGAATTAGATTTGACTTTACTTATGATGCGAGCTTGTTAGTTAGTAGTAATAGTGAGTGTTTAACGCTTCATTTTGTCAATCTGTCAAATCACCAAAAAATAAATGGGATAAATATTTTTTTAATCACTCTACTTTAAGTCAACTTACAAATGATTAACTAAACTCTTTTTTTTATAGGCAACTCACTGAACTTTAGTTTTCCTACAAACAGTTAGAAAAACAGTTAAATCATTTTACTTTAAACGGAATTTGACACATATGATGCTGAGTTGTAAAAAAAAGATGACGTGACAATAATGATCCAACGTGACCTTCATTATATATGTAGAACATAATAATAATAATAATAATAATAATAATAATAATAATAATAATAATAATAATAATAATAATAATAATAATAATAATAATAATAATAATAATTTTTAAATGTCTTCTCATTTTCCTAGATCTGTATTTAGAGGGAACGAGAACTTGACCTTAGATCTGTAACTAGAGAGAACGGGAAGATTGGCTACGCGCAGACAAGGATTTAACTGACGAATCCTTGGTTTTGCGTCGTTTAGATTAAATATCTGTTTTATTTCAGTATCCTCGTTATGCAGACTATTCATATGATATTATGTGAGCCTAGGAGCCACGGGACATGGTTCTCATTATGGACCTTTTTCAGTTGTACAGTAGTTTGTAAATCATATCTGTGGTATTTGGACATCCTTCGATGGTTTTTGTTGGGCCATGATTATTTGGGCCTTTGGAGTGTAATGGGCCATTAATTATGTGGAATTATTTGGGCTTGGACCAGAGGTGGATTTAGTGGATGGGATACTTATGGGCTGAGGTTCCTAATTATATTTGGATTCTGATTATGAAAAAAAGTGTTGGATTATGGATCTGCTTCCTTAAATAAAGGAGATTTGGTACAATCCTAGGATGATTAGGAATCTTAACCTGATTCGGAGAATGATTGCTTACAAGGCGGTGAGATTATTATAAATACAAGGCACTACATTGGTTTTAAGGTACATGCAATTTACTTTTCAGCACTAGATCACCAAGCCTCCATTGTTAACCTTTATATCAACTGGTATTTATTCTCACACCGGAGCTATCCCCCGGCAGCCCAAACCGTCAAGCTTTTGGTGTTTACCTGTTTCTGTGAAGGATTGGACGCGCTTTTGGTGATTGAGGTGTGTGGACGGATCTTAGCGTTAACATTGGCGCTAGAAGGAGGGCTTTTCTAGTTTTTCTGGGTTTCAATTGTTAGAGTTTATCCCCTAGAGGCCAATTATTTGATATAATTACTTAACATTTTGATATTATATTTGATTGAATAAATGAATGATTTTATTATGGTTTTATTTACTGCGTTATATAAATGTTAACATAATAAAATTCCTTAGAATAGTGATACAAATTATATAGTTTCGAGTATGTGACTGGAACATGAGATTATATAATTACGATTAGTATCATTGTTCTTAAATGTCCCTAGTCGAGTATCATTGTTGATGGGACAACAATGATGCATTGAGACTAATATGTGGATTGAATGATGACCAAATCTCATTGGTCATAAATATATGAGATATTGAGTCAATGCATAAGTACATGTTAGAGAACGATGTACTGGACAGACCCACCATGAGAATTCTACGTGGAGCATTATGCAAAAGTGTCATTAGCGATTCTCATAGTGACAATGATGTAATGGTCCTCCGACCTGAAATCACTATATTATTACACGGGAATTTATGTACTTTGATATCATCAAAAGTCACCTTTAATAGGGTGGACAATAAATATGATTATTGGGTACATCATGAATCGTGTGAGGAATATAAGTGATCTAGATGAAATTTAACCCTCCTATGTATTAGGGGTGATATCCATAGGCCTCTTGATTGAGTAGGACTATGAAATGCATGGCCATGCTCAAATAGTGATTTAGTTCTTATAGTCTACTCATTGATCAAGAAAAACTCAGATTAAAATAGGAAGAGTATGACACATTCCATGACTCGAGTTTAATCTAGGATATAAAGGTTAAAAGGATTAAATTACATTGAAACATTGGTAACGAAAATGTTGCATCGAATCATCGATCTTATTATTACTTGGGTAGCAGTGATTCATTACTAGATGTCGCTCACTGTTTATAATTTTATAATATGATTTTAAAATTATTGTCAACGTAATAATAACCTATATGGTCACACACATAGAACGTAATTTAAAATGGAATTAATTTAAATTTTAAGGATTTAAATATATTAATATGATTAATAGTATTTAAATCACGAATTTAAATTAAAAGGATAATTTGTATATATGTATATTAATTAAGTAAGACTTAATTACGATATATATATATATATATAAATTCGGATTTTAATTAGATTAGGTTTTTATTAATTCCTTTTAGCTGCTATATATAAGATATATCAGCCATTTAGGAATGACATCATTAACCAAAAAACCCTAGCCGTTCTTAGAGAGAGACTAGAGAGAAAACAGAAAATCCATTCATCTTTGGTGGCTAGTACCGCAGTTCCTTTTACTACAAATCGTTTGACGGTTCGCGGGGCGTTTGTGTGGATACCGTAAAGGCGCAGTTCGTTTGGATTGCGTTAGAGATTCAATCACATCAATTTCAGCTTCAATAATCGGTATAATTTTCTATCCACTGAATTAATATGGTTTTCGCATGGATCCTATTTTAGGGTTTCACAATTATCTTTCAATTATTTATTTCCGCTACGTTTTATGTGCTGAAACCCTTCATCAATCATGTTCAGTAAACGTCCTACGTCAGAAGTTATAGAGAACAATAGGATAGTAACCGATGAAGGGCAGTCAACGACGGTGATTTCTTCTCAACAGAAAATTTCTATTAAGGATAGAATTTCGTCAAAGAGTGTCCATGACAAACTTGGGCCACAAGGCGCCCCGATGAGGTCTCAGGCAAGAGGCCACGATGATGTCAGGAAGAAGTTGTTTTCCACTAGAAGTTAGGGGCCTGGTAAGGATCAGAAAAGAGTAAAAGACACACCGCCTAGAACCTAACACCGAGAAGATCAGGCAGACAAGACATCTACTCTAGCCAAGATGGCACAGGAAACTGATAAAGCTTTGAAGGTGCTGCTGCAACAGAGGGAGGAGATTACCAAACAGATGGTCCTTATGGCCGGACTGAAAGATGAGGCATCCAGTTATACTCGACCCAGATAACGTGGCCGGTCTCCGGATAGACGAACAAGGAGGGATGAGGAGCCTAGATGGTCTGAAAGTAGGCTTCAGAGTCGTTCACAAGACCGAAGAAGTGCAAGGGGTCGAACTCCCGAAGATCCGAAGAGGGCACACCGCCCTAAGGATGAAAGTAGTATACATACAAGCCAATCATGTATGATGATAAATCATATACTTTGTAATCAATCTTATTTATTTATTAATAAAAGAATTATTTATTAAAGGCATTTGATTATCTACAAGGTGTTGTTTTAATAATATGTGATAAACCCATAGTTTTAAGTAATGCTTTTAGAATCATGATGAGATCATGCTAATGAGATCTAAATTCTTAGATAGCTTAAAACTAAAATGTTCCTAATCAATGGATTACTAAAAAGGGGATTAATAAATCTGGATAGATTGGTACGTACGTAGCTTACTCATTGGATGAGGATGATTGATCTCATGATCATTTATGTGGAGACACTAAAGCAAGTATGTAGGTACTTATTAGAGAATAAGTTCACTGAACGTGACTCGCTAAGGAATACCTAATGGATTTTTACTTGCCTGTCAATAGGAATTCTTGTAGTGATAGTAGTACAAATGATCCTTAGATTTGAGATCATCATAGTATCTTATATATAATGAATTACACTTTGACTTTTCCTTAAGACTTTTAGAGTATATCGAAATATATATACTTCAATAAAATAAGACTTGACAGTAATTTCATGTCTTATATTTAATTGGGACATTGTATGGTAGGAGGATTGAATTGTGCGGTAACTATTTACTCAAAGGTCCTTTTATGATTAATGTTGAAATCTATATTATCTGAAAAGTCTTTGATCGCTAGGGAGGCTTATCCCTATTATAGAATAAATATTATTTATTTAAATAAATTAATATTTTAATTTATTTATTTAAATAAGATTAGAATTGTTCTAATGATTTATTCACCACTGGTTTAATATGGAGAACCTAAAGGGTCACACCATAAAAGGAAGAATAATTATTTAAGAAGTTAATGGCATAATCGTAATATTATGTTAAGTATATTTAATTTAATCTATGGTGATAAAATAAATTAAATAACTTAATATTTATTATTTAATATTTCGAAATATTAAATATAAATTAATAAGAGGAGTCTTATTAATATTATTATAATTATAATTATTATTATTTTTAATTTCTAAAAGAGTTTAGGAATTAATTTAATATAAGTACTCTCATTTATTCCTAATAGGATTAAGAGGCAAAATTAGTTAAAGGAGTTTAATTAATTATCCCTAATAAGATTAGGGAGCCCAATTAATTAAAGGAGTTTAATTAAATAAATAATAACTTATTTTAATTAAATAGGGTTACTTGATATCTTTATAAGACGAGTCTTATATCAATGATCAAATATATGTGATTCCAATCCTTTTTCTATAGAGATAGAAAAAACTCGGGTTTTAGCCAATACACCCTTCTTCTTGAAAATTCTTCTTCCTTGGTGGATCACCTTTAGAGGCCTTACACTTGGGTGGCTAACATTGATCAAAGGAAGGAATCTGCCCTGAGATTCAAGGAAATCGCGGAGAAGTAAGAGTTGAACTTTTACATATGGAAGCTCGTATCTATAAGGGTATGATTCCATAACTTCTTATTCTTCACTTTAATTAATAATATGAATAAATGATGATCCGGGTAATTGGTTTGTAAAAATTTTAAAATCTGATTTTATTTTACTTCCACTAATTTTGCAATTTGATTGTTACTTTGATATTAACAAAACCTTACAATGGTATCAGAGCCAAACTTTATGTGAATTATTAATTTTTTTGATTCCATATATGTATGGGTATGTATTTACAATAATTTTTTGGGAATAATTTATTGTATAAAATTATTATTTTATAATAATAAAAAAAACATTCACGAAACCTGTTAACTAATCCTGTTATAAAAGGGGATATCCAACGTGGCTGATTTAGTTTGCTAATCCTGTAGATACTCCTGATTACGAATCATGTTAATAATATATATATATATATATATATATATATATATATATTACCGTCCGGTGCGGCCTGTTTTAAAAATAACGCGAATTAGGATATACCTGATGATTGGGTTATATACCAATGAATTGGATATATTTGGGCTTAATTTATTGTATTCTCAAGGTATTTAGATTCATTTTTACTGTGTTTATGTGTTGCTATGAAGATTTGGGAGCTGTAGGGACAATTCTGGGAGTTTCAAGCTGTTAAAGGGCATTTTGGTAATTTTTGAGGTGCAAATATCAAGCTCAAGTCAAGACATTTCAAATATTTGGGTATTTGGTCGGAATTCAGTTGACCAAGGCGCGTGTTTGACTGGTCAGTTGACTTGCATTATAAGCATTAAAGAGGTGGTTATGTGACAAAAATTGAGTTGGAAATGGATTGTGGTTGGACAAGTGAAGTATATAAGGATTATTTCTATTGATGTAGGGAACTAATCTGCACAATTGGAGATTGATCAAGGAGGCAAGAGGAGAATTTGAAGGATTTTACTTGGAGTTTTTCTTCTTCTTCATTCTTTTAATTTGTGTAATTCTTTAAGGATTATTTGCAAAAGATTGTTGGTTTTAATTTTTTCTATGAACTAATTTCTTTAATTAAGATTCCAATTGAACCTTTTATGGCTATGAATTAATTATTTGATTTATTCCGATTATTTATGTTGAAGTGAATTGTTCATCTTGCTTTGTGGTGATTGATTAATTATCTAGCCAATAATTACCTTGTTACTCTAGAAGGAATTGAAAGAGGCATTCTAGGGTTAGAACCGCGTATGGTGACATGTGACTTAGTTATTTGCCAAGTGAATAATTAGGTTTGTGAATTGAATGGAAATATCTGTTCACCGCATATAACACACAAGTTATTGGGATTGAAAAGAGTTTAATTCAATTGTTTTGCATAGGAATATAGCAAGATTAATTTGGATTAAATAGAAGGCAATTGATCACTTGGAAAAGGACTTTTGGCACTTGAGAATTCCTGTTAACAATTCAGTAGGTATAATAATTGGGATAGTTGGATAATTGATTTATAGTTCATAATTTGGGATATTGGAGTCTTAATCCTTATTTACATGAATTTAATCAAGTTTTAGTTTTATTTATTTGCTTTCTTTTAGATTAATTTCTATTACTTGTTTAATTTAATTTTCTTAATTCGAAAAATCACAATTTATGGTTGTTTAAATAAAATTGAATTGATATAGTGCTAGTAGTTGGAATTTATTAATTAGAATTCTCTGTGGGATCGACACTCTATCTTATCACTCTATTACTTGTTGACCGTGTATAGTTTCACGTTTGCTTTGATTGTGAAATCAACCAACAAGTTTTTGGCACCGTTGCCGGGGAACTCTTTATTAATATTAATTCCATATTAGTTATAATCAATTCGGTCTTAATTTAAACGTTACTTAGTTTTCTTCTTGTATTTACAGGAATTCTTTGCGAGTGTATGCACACTAGATCAGAGGCGAAAAAGGAACTTTTTCCTTATACGGACGATACTGAAAGGAAGTTCCAAAATTACAATCGACTAGTGCAAAGTCACCGTGGAAGAAGAATCGGCGTAACAAGAAATTCCAATGGAATATGGCAGGAACGACCAGAAATCGCTTAGGGACTATGCCATGCCGAATGTCACGGATATCTGATCATGTATTAGGAGGTCGAATAATCAATGCAAATAGCTTCGAGATCAAACCGGAACAATTCGGATGCTACTGTATCACATTTAGTTTGGGGTAGTTCGATAGATGATCCTAATGAGCATATCTTAAGTTTCTTGGAAGTTTGCGACACCTTCAAATTCAACAATGTATCGGAAGATGCTACAAGGTTGAGGATGTTCCCGTTTACCTTGAAAGATAAGCGCGAAGTTGGCTACATTCTTTGCCTCCTGGCTCAATCACAACTTGGGACGACTTAGCTCAAAAATTTCTAGCTAAGTTTTTCCCACCAGCAAAGTCGGCAAAACAATGGAACGATATTCACACCTTCGCACAGTTTGACTCAAAATCGTTATATGAGGCATGGGAAAGATTTAAGGATATGCTCCGTAAGTGCCAACATCACAGAATTCCGCAGTGGATGTAGTTAGGGATATTTTGTGATGGTTTGTACGCGTCCACGAGGGCTAGTATTGATCCAGCAGCAGGGGGAGCGATCATGTCTAAGAGTTTTGATGAGGCATATCAGCTGTTAGAGACAATGGCCACCAACAACTATCAGTGGCCCATGACGAGGTCTAACCCTCCGAAAACACCGGGAAAGTTTGACGTAGATTCGATGACAGCATTAGCAGCACAAGTGGCCGCAATAGCTAAGCAAGTGGAAACATGGCATCCACAATCCACACAGCAGGTAGCAATGGTTTGTGAATTATGTGCTGGGGGTCATGCTACGGATCAATGTGCCATAAATTCTGAATCAGCTCAGTTCGTAGGGAGCTATAATCGATCTACGCAACCTTACCCGAATCAAAACGCATATAATCCGGGTTGGAGAAATCATCCGGGGTTTTCATGGAGTAACAATCAAGCTCAAGTTCAAGCGTCGAGACAACAAAACACATCCGAATTTCAAAATCAGATACAACAACCAGAGAAGAAATCAGGTTGGGAAGAAGCCTTGAAAAAATTCATTAGGGCTACTGACAAAAAGAACGAGGAACAAGAATTTTTTTTTAATCAAATGGAGCTGAATATGCAAAGCCAAGGTGCGTCGATCAAGAATCTGGAAAATCAAGTGGGGCAGATAGCACATGCATTTAGTAACCGACCACTTGGAACACTTCCGAGTGACACAGAGAAAAATCCGGGCAGAGATGAGCATTGTAAGGTTGTAACTCTATGAAGTGGAAAGGATTTGCAAGAGACAGTCACGGATAGGGAAATGAGGGACAATGCAAAAAGTGAAACAGAGGAAGTTGTGGACACCGAAAAACGTCAAGATGAGACCTTAGAGCAGAAAGAACCGGAACCAACCATCACAATTCCTCCCATACCATATCCGCAGAAGTTTCAGAAATCCAAGTTGGATAAGCAGTTTTTACGATTCTTGGATATTTTCAAATAACTGCATATTAACATCCCCTTTGCCGAAGCCTTGGAACAAATTCCGAGTTACGCCAAGTTTATGAAGGAGGTTTTGTCGAGGAAGAGGAAATTGGGTGAGTTCAAAACAGTGGCATTGATCGAAGAATGCAGCGCAATTATTCAGAATAAGTTACCACCGAAGCTTAAGGATCCAGGTAGCTTTAATATACCATGTGAAATTGGAAATCAGTTTTCGGGTCGAGCATTGTGTGATTTGGGGGCCAGTATAAATTTGATGCCATTATCCGTCTACAACCAGTTTGGACTTCAGGCTCCACGACCGATAAATATTAGTTTGCAATTAGCGGATCGATCGGTTACATATCCACGAGGAATTGTTGAGGATGTTTTAGTTAAAGTGGATAAATTCATCTTCCCTGCGGATTTCTTCATCTTGGATTGTGAAGTGGATAGTGAAATCCCAATCATTCTTGGGCGGCCATTTTTAGCAATAGGTAGAACTTTGTTTGACGTTCAAAAAGGTGAATTGACGATGAGAGTTGAAGATCAACAAGTCACCTTTAATGTTTTTAAGTCAATGTCTTATCTGAAAGAAAAAAGTGAATGTTTGAGGGTTGATATCATGGATGAATTTATTAATCACAAGTTTAATGGAAATTATTCAGAGGACCCGCTAGAATCCATTTTGCTCGGGATGGACGAAGATGATATTGAAGATGACGTGGAGTATGTCAAATGGCTAGATACATCATCTGTCTTCCGGAAAAGCAATCAATCATTCGACACCCTTGATAGGCCCAAAATGGAAGGTAAAAAGTTTAAACCCTCGATAGAAGAGCCACCAGTGTTGGAATTAAAGCCACTACCATCTCATCTGCAGTATGCTTATTTGGGAAAAGATGCTACCCTACCAGTTATTGTTTCAACGGAGTTAACTGACACGCAAAAGGAGAAATTGCTACGGGTCTTGCGGGAGTTCAAAACAGCAATTGGGTGGACTATAGCAGATATTAGGGGAATTAGTCCATCATATTGTATGCATAAGATTTTAATGGAAGAGGGGGCAAAACCAACCATTGAGATGCAAAGAAGGCTAAATCCCATTATGAAGGATGTGGTGAAAAAGGAGATTATAAAATGGTTGGATGCCGACATTATTTACCCAATCTCGGACAGTTCATGGGTGAGTCCTGTACAGTTCGTACCAAAGAAAGGGGGTATGACAGTGGTGAAGAATGAAGCTAATGATCTCATCCCTACTAGAACAGTTACAGGATGGAGAGTGTGTATGGACTACCGCAAGCTGAATAAAGCCACTCGCAAGGATCACTTCCCCTTGTCGTTCATTGATCAAATGTTGGATAAAGCTAAGCGGGACATCGCCCTCTTGTCTCTCTGGATGGATATTCGGGTATAATCAAATTACCATAGCACCGGAGGATCAAGAGAAAACTACATTCACATGCCCCTACGAGACGCTTTGCATTCCAAATAGTATGTCTTTTTGGGTTATGTAATGCACCGATAACCTTTCAACGGTGCATGATGGTGATCTTCTCCGATATGGTCAAACAGAATTTGGAGGTATTTATGGATGAATTTTCTGTGTTCGGTGATAGCTTTGATTTATGTTTGAAAAATCTAATTTTAGTGTTGAAGTAATGCGTGGAGACTAATCTGGTTCTTAACTGGGAAAAATGTCACTTTATGGTGAAAGAAGGGATTATTTTGGGGCATAAGTTTTCTGCAGCAGGTTAGAGGTGGACAAAGCGAAGATTGAGACAATTGAGAAATTACCTCCTTCATCATCTATGAAGGGAATCCGGGAGCTTCTTGGGACATGCGGGTTTCTATAGACGCTTCATTAAAGATTTCTCCAAAATTTCAAAACCCTTATGTTCCCTGTTGGAGAAAGACGTGGCTTTTAAGATGGATCCGTCATGTATCGAGGCATTTGAGGTATTAAAGAAGAAGTTGGTCTCTACTCTAATTATTGTGGTGCCCGATTGGTCTTTACCGTTCGAATTGATGTGCGACGCCAGCGACTACGCAGTTGGAGCAGTATTGGGACAACGTCATGACAAGATTTTTCACACAATCTACTATTCCAGCAAGACGTTGACAGATGCCCAGTTGAACTACACAACCACCAAAAAAGAATTACTTGCAGTTGTGTTTGCCTTTGACAAATTCAGAGCATATCTCATTGGGACTAAGGTAATCGTTTATACTGATCATTCTGCCATCAAGTATTTGATTGAGAAGAAGGATGCCAAACTGCGGTTAATACGATGGGTATTGTTACTGCAAGAATTTGATTTGGAGATCCGGGATAGAAAAGGTACCGAAAATCAGGTGGCGGATCATCTTTCTCGGTTGGAAAACATGGAGGTTCAGAATAAAGATGACATAATGATCAATGAGAAATTTTTGGATGAACAACTTCTCTGAGTAACCCCAATATTACCATGGTATGCAGATTACGTGAATTACGTGGTTGCTAAGGTGTTACCACTAGATTTGAACTCACAACAACGAAAGAAATTCCTCCACGATGTGAAGCAATACTATTGGGACGAACCATTTCTGTTTAAGGCTTGCGCGAATCAAATGATTAGACGTTGTGTGCCACATGAAGAGATGGACAACATACTGGGTCATTGCTACTCATTAGATTATGGAGGCCATTATTTCAGTGATCGAACAGCAGCCAAGGTGTTACAATCAGGATTTTTTTGGCCTTCGCTATTCAAGGATGCGTATCTCTATGTGTTGAAGTGTGATCGGTGCCAATGAGTACGTAATATCTCCAAGCGCAATGAAATGCCACTCAACACAATTTTGGAGGTTGAACTGTTCGACGTGTGGGGAATCGACTTTATGGGACCTTTCCCATCTTCCTTTAATAATCAATATATTCTGTTGGCGGTCGATTACATGTCCAAATGGGTAGAAGCCGCAACTTTACCCACGAATGATGCTAACGTCATCTTCCGATTCTTAAAGAAAAACATCTTCACACGATTTGGGACGCTAAGGGCGATAATAAGTGATGAGGGAACTCATTTCTGTAATAAGCAGTTTACTAAATTGCTTGTGAAGTATGGGGTTCGTCATAAAATTGCAGCCGCGTATCATCCCCAAACCAATGGTCAAGTGGAGGTCTCAAATAGGGAGGTTAAGCGAATTCTGGAAAAGGTGGTCAATCCATCACGAAAAGATTGGTCATTGCATCTTGACGATGCTCTATGGGCATATCAAACAACATATAAGAATCCGATCGGCGTGTCACCTTATCGGATGGTCTACGGAAAGGCGTGTCATCTCCCAGTTAAGCTAGAGCACAGTGCACAGTGGGCCATTCGAAAACTTAATTTCGATCTACAAGCAGCGGGTGAGAAAAGGTTACTGCAATTAAATGAAATGGACGAATTTTGCTTCAATGCATATGAAAACACAAAACTCTACAAGGAGAAAGTCAAAGCTTGGCATGATAAGAAAATTCTTGATCGGACATTCGAACCGGACCAACAAGTCTTGCTTTTCAACTCTAGACTGTGTTTATTCCCTGGGAAATTGAAATCCCGGTGGTCCTGGCCATTCGTGATTATATCTGTCGCCCCACACGGAAACATTGAGGTCGCAGAACCAAATTCAAAACAAAAATTTAAGGTAAATGGTCAACGACTTAAACATTACTGGAGTGGACCTATCGAACGTAAATCCACGGTCATGTACCTTTCCGACCCGGTGGTCAATTAAGCACTGCAGCAAAGTCGGGCTGACGACTATAAACCAAGCGCTATAGGGAGGCAACCCAAGAATTTTCACTAATTTTGATTTACTTCAGTCAAATTAGTTGTTATTAAAAATAATTTCAAGTTATAAAAAGTTGTAAGTATATACTCGTGCATATCCTTATCATTACACTCCTTGCTCCCAGGTGAGTTGCAAGTTCAAGGGGACAAGTCAAGTATTTTAAGCTCCCCGGCGCTCAACAGGACATAGCCAGCAGAGCCCCGACGCTAAGAATCAGTAGGTTCAATCAACACCCAGTATACAGGCGCCATCACTACTACGATGCCACGTTAAACCCTGCAACTTAGCCCCATATTTCAACACCTGCTTTCAAATACCTTGGCTTGCTCTCGACAAATGTTCCTCAAAGACCTCGACGCTAGAACTCGGCTTCAGATCTCGTGCATAGCGATTATCACAGTGCTTTATTACATTTCAAAAAACCAAAGACCCATGGCCACTGGGGCCACGCTAGAGTCTTAAGTTGGTTCTAATTCTGCATCGTGCTTAGCTAATCTTTGTAACTGCTTCACACGTGTAATATTTGAACTCTTCACTTTCACCCCCATATAACTTCTTCCTCGTTCTCATCACATAACCTACATGCTTCGCTAATTATAAATTGTTGATTTGCATTAAGATCTTTTCTTTGTGACTTTGATTTCCCCTTCCATATCCAAGGTATGTATAATGCTTTATTCAATCTAGTTCTACCCCTTCTTGCATATGCATGATGCCAATGACCCGGATTATCATGTCTATGTTATTTTCATGGTAATTGCATATTTGGGGTTTGAATGGTTAGACAAATTAGTAGTATTACAAGCAATATATGAACTGCACACATGGTGTTTAATAGTTTGTCTGACTAAATGATCAAGGCTAAGTAAACACAAAGCCATATCCTGATTGTATTTGCATGTTAGTTTCATTCACCAAATATTTAGTCCCCATGAAGGTATCTGGTCGGTTGCCATAGACTTGTTTCACGTTAAATCTTATGGGCCTGTCACACATAACACTACCCATACACTAAATTCACTTGCCATATTTTCACCCCTACACCATAGGTCCACTGTCATATATATATATATCACTATTGTGGGGGGGGGGTGGAATCTATATTGATACATACTAGGGGTAATATTGATGTACATGTCATTCAAAGAAGAATTCCCATACTAGATCACTCTTGCAATCCTATGAAAGTCTGTGTTCCTGACACACCCCCAACCATGTACTCCACGTGCACATAACTTGAAGTTTGGGGGTAGTGTCCGGGGTCTCTGTATACATATTCGATTTATGCCGAATTCTAATTCCTGTATATGCACATTCTTGCAAACATTTTTACATGGCCTCCAAGCGTCAACGTGGCGAAGGTTCAGGGACCGCTTCGACTCCACCTCCAAAATTCGACAGCCACCATTTTGTCAGTGTCGCGGCTCATGAACGCTATAACCGCATGGCTACACGCTCACTACTCCTAGAGCGCAGTTTCAGACCCGATCAATCAAAGGATGGGGACTTGGTGGCTATGATAGCTGAGGGGAATTGGTTCACACTCACCGACTAGCCTAATCCAGCCGTGATTACAGTTGTCAAGGAGTTTTACGTCAACGTGCCTGAGAACTTCCACTATGGGGTGTTTGTGAGGGGTAAAACTGTTGAAATTGGCGAGAAGGACATAAACGGGTGTTATTAACTGCCATTAGAGGGATTGAACGATGAGAATGCAAGACTTGTGAGTGATGGGCTGGACTATGAGAAGATAATTCGCGAGCTTTGTCAACCGGGTACCACATGGACATTGCATGAACGGGGCAGCATGACCTTTCCACTATCTAATCTCAGTCTATATGGAAAGGCGTGGTATGCTTTCATTTGCGCTAAATTCATGACATGCACACATGTGAGCCATGCCACCAAAGAGAGGGCTATTTTGCTATATTCAATCATTCAAGGCCTAAAAATTGATGTTGGCCACCTTATCCAGCAGTCTATTCTCAGAGCGTCATGAGGAGGGATCACATGAGGTTTACCCCATCCGTCTCTCATTTACGTCTTGTGTGCTAAGTTTGGGGTAAAATGGAAGTCAGACGAGATGATTCAAACACCTATGCCAGTTTTGGACCATAAGTTGATAAGCAGGTATAAAGTGTGGACAGACGGGGAAAACCACCCTAGGGGATTGGGTTTCATAATTCCCCAAGTTGAAGCTTCTCAAGCTCCACCACCTCAAGCTCCACCTACTTATGGCCCTTCCTCCGCAGCTCACCGTGGTGTGGTTCCCGAAGTGGTCCAACGCGAAATAGACGGATGGTTTTACAATATTGAATCTCAGAATGTCTGTCTTTCAGAACGTTAAGATGTTATCTACAAATATATGGTCAACCAATTTATTGCTCAGAATTCCATGCACGCCCAACTGTACCTGGGCGTTACTCTTAGCCAGTTCCCTGCTGCTCCCGTTCTGCCTGTGTTTCCCCCTTCTGATCAAGAGATGAGCGAGGATGAGGATGCTCCATCCGAAGAATAAGCTCGTCAGGGAAGTCCTCTATTTTATATTGTTTTATCTTTCGCATGAGGACATTTCTCTTGTTAAGTTTGGGGGTAGTTAATTTTTATTTTGAATTATTAGATTGTTAATGGTTTTAATTTGGATCTTTATTGTGATTAAGTGTTGCATTTTAGGATTGCATGTTAATTCCAGCTTTGATAGTACGTATGTTTGGGGCCAATGATGAAATTAAAATTGCATGAACAAGTCTAGTAAGGATTGTTGAGTCAGTGATATGATTTTCTTGACATGATTTAAATCTTCATCTGTTTGACACTGATATTATAAGGATAACACGTTTTGAAAAATGACCATGTTGGCGATGATAGTTTAAATAGATAGATAATAAAGTTCTAAATGATGAATGCTAGTGAAATGAAGGAACAATTTGAACAGCTAGTGAAGACTGAATTTAGATATAAACTCAAGTTTGGGGGAAAAATATTTGGAGTATATAAGCTTTGAAAAAAAAAATATAATAAACACCGTGACATGCTTGTCTAGTTTTGTGGCCTTTGTTACTTGAGTAAGTAAGCCCCGGGGGATTGTCTCTACACCTAGCGCCCTAAGGTCTTAATGGCTTGGGAGTCGTTGGTCGAAAGCTTGTTAAGGTAACACTGAAAAGCCTAAGGAATAAGACAATGCATAGTCATGAAAAAAAAAAATGATGAAAAAAGGAAGAAAAAAATATAATAAAGCGGAAAAGTGCAAAAGCCCTCATATAAAAAAAAAAGCATAAGTATTCCTTTTTGACCCCTGGACTTTGGTGATTGTTTAATTTCAGTTGAATCAAGTGTATTTGATGAGTTCTCAAGTTTATACTGTATGATGTCTTCAAAGAAAGGTATTATTGTGACGCCCCCAAAATTAGGTATACATCACCCATCTTGGGTAGTCGGATACATAGTATGTAATTTAAATACAACTTACTAATATAACTGCCGTGGTATAATACGACATAAACCGTGAGTTTGAATACAAATATTATCTACTAGATATTATACAAACTCAAAAGGAGTCCTCATTACAATTATTATCACACTATTTCACGTAATAGTGAGGACTACTAATGATATCCTCTAGACCATTACTCCGCTCCCGACTCTCGTCCAAATATGTTCTCATTTCCTAAAGAGAACAAAGTGAAAGAAAGGGTGAGCTCAACTAGCCCAAGAAGAAATATTATGACTAAGATAATGCGTAATAAATTATCATTAGCCTTCAACAAAGGTTAAAGCGATAAAATATAATAAACATCAAGTTTAACTGCAATTAACAAGCAATCCAGAATTATTAACGTCCCAAATTGTCAACATGATCTTTGTTTTGTTGAGTAAAATTCAAGAATGATCGAAGAATATTTCCATGAAAAGATCTTCGGATGAAACGCAAATATCAAGGATATTCTACTAATTTCATGGAGTATAGAAGTCAAAGTTTTAACCAACCGGGTATAATAAAGAATGGAATAACAAAAGAAATCACCATGCATGCGGTAGATTGCAGATATACAAAGTTATTCCAATGTAATAATAATAATCTAACCAGTGTCGTGAAATTCACAAGCGACAGATGTTCCAACAAAATAATAAAGATGGAACCGGATCCTGTAAAACACACGATAGGATATTCCAAATGTAATGATAAAGATGAAATTAGGTCCTGTAAAACACATGCATGTGATGTTCCAACAGAGATAATAAAGATTTTAACCGTGTCCTGTAAAACACACGCATGTGATGTTCCAAATGTAATAATAAAGATGAATAATAGAAGAATGTCACCAAGTATAGGGTAGTCCACAGTGATATGTTATTCCAACGAATAATAATAAGAATGGAATAACCGAAGTTCTCTTCATGAATACAAAAGAATAATATCCCTTATGAGTACAACAAATAATATTCCCTACCTTAGAAGAACCGAATATTGGCAAAGTGAAGTAGCGAGAATACTTTTCTTCTTTCTCTCTATAGTTTCTCTCTCTAGAGTTTCAAAGTGAATTAAGTAAAAAATAATGAAGAAATGAGCTTCTATTTATAGGAAAATAGAATTCATAGTAATTAATCCATGAACGGTCCAGTTGATTTACTTTAATCGGACGGTCCATATTTAAAGAAAAATCTTTTAAATAAAATATAATATATTCTATTTATATAAAAACATTTTACTATGCAAACACTATACAATACTATGCAAAACACTATGCAAAAACACTATGCAACACTATGCATAATAAAATATAATATATTTTATTTATAGAATAACTTTAATAAAGTATTCTCGCTTTATATAAAAGATGTTTCGCATTTTATTACGTTAATAATACGAATAAAACAAAATGTCATTATCGCTATAATAATTCATATTATTAATCGACAATAATAGAATCAAACCGAGTGACTTCTCGATAAGCATCAATAATCAATACTGTGTGCTACTATGCAACCACACGACATCGTATTTTACTTTACTACCGAAAGTAGTTCAACAAGATCAACGGTGAAAACTTCCGCCATTATTTCAATAAAATATTTTTGTCGCTTTCTCAATCCGACAATAATAATTACATTGTGGGGTCCACCAATGATTGAGTAGTTGTGTACGAATATTCCCTCGCTAAACCGAATATTTCCCGACCAATCGAATAATATAACCACTTGCATACTTTGCAAAAATTTATAAATATTACCCACAACTATAACATTATATCAAATTTATTCCATAATATTCAAAAATAATATTTATAGAAAATTCATCTTTATTTATAAAAGTTGGGGTCTTACAACCTCCCCTTCTTATGAAATTTCGCCCTCGAAATTAGGGTACGTACCTGGTATGTCGAAGAGGTAAGGATACCTTGATTTCATTTCGGATTCTAACTCCCAAGTCATTTCCTCAACATCGTGGTTCCTCCACAAAACTTTGACTTGAGGTATAACCTTGGAGCGTAGAATATGTTCCTTCTTATCCAAAATTTTAACAGAACCTCTTCATACGCCAAATCTTCTCGCTATTTCATCCGGTTCTAACTCAATAATATGGTTCGGGTCTTTCACATATTTACGTAATATGGATATGTGAAAACGTTATGAACACGAGACATATTTGGCGGTAAAGCGAGTCTATAGGCCACGCCCTACTCGATCGAGGATTAAAATGGACCGATGAATCGAGGATTAAGTTTTCCTCTCTTTCCAAATCTTGTAACTCCTTTCCATGGAGCAACTCTTAACAACACATGATCTCCTATATCGAATTCCACGTCCTTTCGATGAAGATCAAGATAACTCTTTTATCGATTTTGTGAGGTTTTTATACGTTGTCGGATCGTTTGAATCTTTTTCGTAGTCATACGCACCAACTCCGGTCCCAACAACGCTGCTTCACCCACCTCATCCCAAAGATACCGGTGAACGACACTTTCTTCCATACAACGCTTCGAATGGAGCCATGCCAATACTTGCTTGATAACTGTTGTTGTAGGAAAACTCCACCAATGGTAAAAACTTGTCCCAACTCCCCTTGAATTCAAGGACATAGAGTCTTAATAGATCTTCAAGAGTTTGAATAGTCCTCTCCATCGTCCGTCCGTCTGAGGATGATATGCCGAAGCTAAATCGTAAGTCTGTGCCCATAGCTTTTTGCAAACTAACCCAAAATCGTGAAGTGAATCTTGGGTCTCGATCGAAACTATGGATACCGGCATACCATGCAGCCTTACAATCTCGCTTATGTACATACGAAAGCAAGACGTTCAAGTGTATAAGTTTCTCGTATCGGTAAGAAATGAGCAGACTTGGTCAATCTATCAACAATGACCCAAATCGCATCAATGCCTTGAGAAACCTTAGGAAGACCGGTAACGAAATCCATGGTAATGTGCTCCCACTTCCATTCTGGAATTTCAAGTGGTTGCAATGGACCTTTTGGTACTTGATGCTCCACTTTAACTCATTGACAAGTTAGACACCTTGAGATAAACAGTGCTATCTCTCTTTTCATATTGCTCCACCAAAATGTATGACGAATATCATGATACATTTTGGTACTCCCAGGATGGATTGCAAATGGTGTGTTGTACGCCTCCATCATGATATTATACTTTAAATCGTGGTCGTTAGGAACACAAAGTCCGGAGTTGACTCAAGTATTCCTTCTTCATCGATTCTTGCTTCCCAGCAGCACCCTCTTGCACTTTCTTCCTCATACGCATCAGCTCCAGGTCTGTAGCTTGAGCAGCTTTAACTTTATCGATTAAAGTCGGTTCTACTCGTATATTCGCTATCATCACATGCGTCCCTGGAGTCTTTAACTCTATCTCCATCCTTTGCAAGTCACACAAAATGGGCCTTTGCGTTGACAATAACGCACTCGTACTTGCATATGATCTTCTACTCAATGCGCTCACCTACCACGCTTAAACTTTTCGTGGATGGTATTGGATGGTATGATCATAATCTTTCAATAGTTCAAGCCAACGTCGTTGTCGCATGTTGAGTTCCTTTTGAGTGAAGAAATATTTGAGGCTTTTATGATCCGTAAAGATTTCCACTTTCTCCCCATACAAGTAATGCCTCCAAATTTTAAGTGCAAAGATAACAAACCGCCAACTCCGCATCATGAGTAGGATAATTTCTCTCATATTCTTTGAGTTGTCACGAGGCATAGGCTATAACTTTTCCATGTTGCATGAGAACACATCCCAACCCTTTGCACTCAAGCATCATCAGAGATGACAAATCCTCTCGAGCCGATGGTATTGTCGAACAGTCTTGAAATAAGTCTACTTTTAAGTTCTTGAAAACTCTTCTCACATTCTTCGCTCCAACCGAACTTTGTATCTTTTCGAGTCATTAAGTCAATGGAGTAGCGATTCGAGAAAATCCTTCCACGAATCTCCGATAATAACCAAATTTAAACCGAGAAAGCTACGTGCTTGGTCCATCGATTTAGGTTGTTCCCGACTTTGAATAGCTTCAATCTTTGATGGGTCAACAGATATTCCATGACTTGATACCACGTGCCCAAGGAATGCTACTTCTTCGCCGTAACTCGCATTTCTTCAACTTGGCATAAAGCTTATATTCACGAAGCTTTTGGAGTGTCGACCTCAAGTGTTGCTCATGATCTTCACGGCTTTTGGAATAAATAAGGATGTCATCAATAAAGACGACCACAAAGTGATCTAAATATTCCTTGAATACTCGGTTCATCATATCCATGAAGGCGGCGGGAGCATTAGTCAATCCAAAGGACATGACTAGGAATTCATAATGCCCGTCTTAGGAGTTACGAAAGCCGTCTTTGGAATGTCAATCGGTTCTAATCTTCAATTGGTGATATCCTAACGAAGATCAATCTTTGAAAAGAATTTGGCTCCTTGCAATCGGGTCAAACAGTCATCATCAATACGTGGCAATGGATACCTATTTTTGATGGTGACATGATTCAACTCCAGAATAATCAATACAAAGTCGCATACTCCCATCTTTCTTCTTCACGAATAGAATAGGAGCACCCCAAGGAGAAGTACTAGGACGAATAAAGCCAATGTCTAACAATTCCTCAGTAGTTGGGTCTTTAAATCTCGAAGTTCAATAGAGCCATTCGATATGGGGCTTTGGAAATAGGTTTTGTCTGGGGTTCAAGGTCGATACAAAATTCAATTTCACGCTCTGGGGGTAGGCCAGAAGTTCTTCGAGAATACGTCCGTGAAATTTATTAACAATAGAAATATCGTTCAAAACCGGCGTATTTTGTTTAAATCGTGACATGAGCTAAGAAAGCTTGACATCCGTTTTTCAATAAACGAATAGCTTTATGGCTTGAGATGATAGTGATTGATTTTAATGGTTTGGTCGTTTGAATTCGCATAATAGGTTGATTAGGAATATGAAAGCTAACAACCTTACGAAAATAATTAATTTTTGCATGATAAATAGTTAACCAATCAATCCCTAGAATCACGTCAAATACAAGTATTTTTAATGAAATAAGATCGACAGGTAATGTGAGGGTACCGATTTGAACCAAACAAGACTTATAAACAGTGGATGTAATGAAGGTTTCTCCCAATGGAGTTTCCACAGATAAGTCAAAGTCTAATTTCTCCGGAGTCAAATTTAATCAATGAGCGCAAGTAGGAGAAATAAAAGAATGGGTAGAACCGGTATCAAATAAAGTATAGACTTCATTAGAGTTTATGATAAGCTTACCCGTGATGACCTCATTCGGGTTCCTTGCTCTCTAGGAGGTCACAACAAACGCCTCCTCCTTGCCTACCGATTTTGACTTTTCTCGGGACTACCTTTGGTGTCTCCATCCTAGTTGAATTTGTCTTCGGTAAACGACAAAATCGAGCTAAGTGACCTTCTCTTCCACAATTATAACATGCTTTGGACGGCATGGCGTCGTTTGGACTGATGTGTCCTTCTCCCCCGCATTTGAAGCATATGATAGGTGGTCTTTCTCCTTCCTTAACAACGGGTGCTGGTGCTGACGTCTTTCCATCATTGTTGAATCTCCGTTTCTTGAAATGTCCATTCTTATTGTTTTGGCCCTGATTACCACCGAAGTGGTTACCATATCTGGCCTGTTGATTCCTTCTACGCTTGTTGCCACCGCTTCGATGACTACTCTCACTGGTATTATAATTTTGCCGGCTACTCTCTTTTAGTTGCGTTGACTCGTTATCGCACTCCACTAACTGAGCCCTATTTACAACATCTGAATACAAACACAGTTTATGAGAAATAAGATGTTGACGTATCTCCGACTTCAAACCTCATAAAAACATTCGCGCCATTCTTTCTTCATTATCCACCAAGTGGGACGCAAATCGTGATAACTCGGCAAATTTTTCCTCGTATTGCGATACGGTCATATTGTTTTGTTCCAACTTGACAAACTCCACCTCCTTCATGTGGCGAATACTTTCAGGAAAGTATTTGTCATTGAACAGCTCTGGAACTTCTCCCAAGATATCTTCATCTGAACAAAGTTGAGTACGTTTCTGGATTCTCCCAAGATGTCGCCTCTCACAAGCAACATAAAGGCGACAAAGGAACCTTTTGCTCCTCGGAGCATCCCAAGACATCAAATATCTTGGTAATCTGCTTTATCCATGCTTTACGCCGAAAGTGGTTTTGCTCTCCTTAAACTCCGGTGGTCCCAGCTCCTTGAATTGTTTAGCGGTGACCGCCGAGAGTTTTCCGTGTTTCCACCTACGTTTTGGACAGAGTCGCTCTCTTTCTTTGTTGCATAAATTGCATAAAGCCTCTCGAACATTTGATCATTCATCATTTGGTCAGTGTTGTTGTTTGCATGAGGATTGTCGCCTTCCTGATGCACATTATCCTGATTATTGATATGTGGCGAATCAACGATCGCTTTGTGCTCCATTGCTATTCTCAACATTCTCAGATGTCATTTTCGACATCTTGCCATAAAACAAAAGGTTAATTGACATGTAACAAATTATCCCTATATTCTGACCGACCAATAAAATAGCACATAAACTTAGGTAGGTCATACTAGCGAAGGTATTCCCGTCTCTCCCCTCCTAGTACTAGTCTCACATCTTAGCCAGGGATCATATCCCTAAGCTCTGATACCAACTGTGACGCCCCCAAAATTAGGTATACATCACCCATCTTGGGTAGTCAGATACATGGTACAGAATTTAAATACAACTTACTAATATAACGTAGTGGTACAATACGACATAAAGCGTGAGTTTGAATACAAATATTATCTACTAGATATTATACAAACTCAAAAGGAGTCCTCATTACAATTATTATCACACTATTTCACGAGAATAGTGAGGACTACTAATGCTATCCTCCGGACCATTACTCCATTCCCGACTAAGTCCCGGCTATGTTCTCATTTCACGAAGAGAACAAAGGAAAGAAAGGGTGAGCTCGACTAGCCCAAGAAGAAATATTATGACTAAGATAATGCGTAATAAATTATCATTAGCCTTCAACAAAGTGTTAAACCGATAAAATATAATAAACATCAAGTTTAATCTGCAATGTGAACAAGCAATCCATTAAAAGAGTCAAGTAGAAAATAAAATCTACTATCTTTTATGATTTAAAAGGTTTTTCATCATCGTTATATAAATTTTGACTCACTTTTAATAAATAATCCACATCATCGAATCACCCCCACGCACTACTACCAAGGATATTCTTTAGTATCACGACCACAATTATTCATGCACTACGGGCTAAGAATAGTTGTGTATTCATTAATGGTCATGATCATGCCAAAGAATCGTCCATCAATGCACTACTGCCAATCGAGGATTTTACCACATCATTTGTAACATTACTACCATGATTATTACACCAATAGTCTCTCGTCATAATCATACCAAGTCCATCTATGCACTACAGCCCACATATGACTTTAAAAAATATAAACATGAGGATGATGACAATGATATAAGAAATTGATAAAACAAGTTCAAGAATTATTTTATCCAGGAATTATTAACGTCCAAATTGTCAACATGATACTGCTTTTGTAGAGTAAAATTCAAGAATGATCGGGAAGAATATTTCCGTGAAAAGATACTGGATGAAACGCAAATATCAAGGATATTCTACTAATTTCATGGAGTATAGAAGTCAAAGTTTTAACCAACCGGGTATAATAAAGAATGGAATAACAAAAGAAATCACCATGCATGCGGTACTTAGATATACAAAGTTATTCCAATGTAATAATAATAACGGAACCGTGTCGTGAAATTCACCGAGCGGGATGTTCCAACAGTAATAATAAAGATGGAACCAGCATCCTGTGTAAAACACACGATAGGATATTCCAACAGAATGATAAAGACGGAACCAAGTCCGGTGTAAAACACAGACAGGATGTTCCAACAGGATAATAAAGACGGAACCAGGTCCGGTGTAAAACACATAGACAGGATGTTCCAACAGAATAATAAAGATAGAATAATAGAAGAACGTCACCAAGTATAGGGTAGTCCGCGTATACAGGTTATTCCAACACAATAATAAGGAATGGAATAACTGAAGTTCTCTTCATGAATACAAAAGAATAATATCCCTTACGAGTACAATAAATAATATTCCCTACCTTAGAAGAACTGAATATTGGCAAAGTGAAGTAGAAGAATACTTTTCTTCTTTCTCTCTATAGTTTCTCTTTCTAGAGTTTCAGTGAATTCGTAAGAAAATAATGAAGGAATGAGCTTCTATTTATAGGAAAATAGAATGCATAGTAATTAATCCATGAACGGTCGTATTGATTTACTTTAATCGACGGTCCATATTTAAAGCAAAATCTTTTAAATAAAATATAATATATTCTATTTATATTAAAATATTTTACTATGCAAACACTATGCAACACTATGCAAAAAACACTATGCAACACTATGCATAATAAAATATAATATATTTTATTTATAGAATAACTTTAATAAAGTATTCTGCTTTATATAAAAAGATGTTTCGCATTTTATAACGTTAATAATACTGAATAAAACAAAACGTCATTATCGTTATAATAATTCATATTATTAATCGACAATAATGGAATTAAACCGAGTGACTTCTCACATAAGCATCAATAATCAATACCATGTGCTACTATGCAATCACACGATTCTCGTTTTGCTTTTACTACCGAGTAGTTCAATAGTATCAACCAGAAAACTTCCTCCGTTATTTCAATAAAATATTTTTGTCGCTTTCTCGATCCGACAATAATTCTATTAATGGGGTCCACCAATGATTGAGTAGTTGTATGCGAATATTCCCTCGCTAAACCAATATATTTCCCACCAATCGAATAATATAACCACTTGCATACTTTGCAAAATTTATAAATATTACCCACAACTATAACATTATATCAAATTTATTCCATAATATTCAAAAATAATATTTATAGAAAATTCATCTTTATTTATAAAAGCTGGGGTCTTACGATTATCTTTCCTATTTTTGCTCGTTATTGGTTAGCAGGGTTGTTGAACACACACTCACGATATCAGTAATAACAGATTTAGATTTGTTGATAGTTGGGGTATTATTGATCTGCAATAACATGGTGTATTAGCATGTTTTTGTGATTTTTCTGAGGCCTATGAATATATGTGTGCTATTGGATTGCTAGAATTAAGGACATATAGATAATTTGCATTTGCATGGTTGTTTAGTTGTTTTTGTGTCTTGTGTTTTGTTGCTTGAGGACATGCAACGATTTAAGTTTGGGGGTATTTGATGATTGGGTTATATACCCATGAATTGGATATATTTGGGCTTAATTTGTTATATTCTCAAGGTATTTAGATTCATTTTTACTGTGTTTATGTGTTGCTATACAGATTTGGGAGCTGTAGAGACAATTCTGGGAGTTTCAAGCTGTTAAAGGGCATTTTGGTAATTTTTGAGGTGGTCTGTTATTTGGGCGCTCAGTCAAGATATTTCATTCCAATAGCCGGGAGCCCGGAAAATAGTTGACCAAGGCGTGTTTGGTCGGGTCTCATTGACTTGCATTATAGGCATTAAAAAGGTGGTTATGTGACAAAAATTGAGTTGGAAATCGGTTGTGGTTGGACAAGTGAAGTATATAAGGATTATTTCTATTGATGTAGGGAACTAATCTGCACAATTGGAGATTGATCAAGGAGGCAAGAGGAGAATTTGAAGGATTTTACTTGGAGTTTTTCTTCTTCTTTATTCTTTTAATTTATGTAATTCTTTAAGGATGATTTGCAAAAGATTGTTGGTTTTAATTTTTGCTATGAACT
The DNA here is from genome assembly GCA_020205615.1 of Panax quinquefolius. Lineage (NCBI taxonomy): Eukaryota > Viridiplantae > Streptophyta > Magnoliopsida > Apiales > Araliaceae > Panax > Panax quinquefolius. Next base: position 48,897,506 of record CM035158.1, read on the forward strand.
AATTTCTTTAATTAAGATTCCAATTGAACCTTTTATGGCTATGAATTAATTATTTGATTTATTCCTATTATTTATATTGAAGTGAATTGTTCATCTTGCTTTGTGCTGATTGATTAATTATCTGGCCAATAATTACCTTGTTACTCTAGAAGGAATTGAAAGAGGCATTCTAGGGTTAGAACTGGGCATGGTGACATGTGACTTAGTTATTTGCAAAGTGAATAATTAGGTTTGTGAATTGAATGGAAATATTTGTTCACCGCATGTAACACATAAGGAATTGGGATTGAAAAGAGTTTAATTTAATTGTTTTGCATAAGAATATAGCAAGATTAATCTGGATTAAATAGAAGGCAATTAATCACTTGGAAAAGGACTTTTGGCACTTGAGAATTCCTGTTAACAATCCAGTAGACATAATAATTGGGATAATTGGATAATTAATTTATAGTTCATAATTTGGGATATTGGAGTCTTAATCCTTATTTACCTGAATTTAATCAAGTTTTAGTTTTGTTTATTTGCTTTCTTTTAGATTAATTTCTATTACTTGTTTAATTTAATTTTCTTAATTCAAAAAATCACAATTTATGGTTGTTTAAATAAAATTGAATTGATATAGTGCTAGTAGTTGGAATTTATTAATTAGAATTCTCTGTGAGATAGACACTCTATCTTATCACTCTATTACTTGTTGACCGTGTATAGTTGCACGTTTGCTTTGATTGTGAAATCAACCAACAATACCCTTGTTAACAGGATTATCAGGCCTGCATGTTAACCAGGTAATACCCTTCAGGATTATATATGATATTATCATATATACATGATAAGTTCTGAGAGGGATTTGAAGTTATATATATATATATATATATATATATATATATATTAATTTTTAATAATTTTGTAATTAAAATAAAGAGTTTGTTTTAATCTTGAAATTGGATTTCATGCAATTTAAAAATGCCCATTAAATGATACTCATATATATATGGAATGATTTTAATTCGTGAGATGAATGTTTTATTTATTGATACATATGATGATATATATGATAATAAATGAGATTGATTATGGACTATTGACCAATGTGATTGGATTTATTTTGGTTGGATGTTTAAATGAATGAGTTTTATTAAATGGGGTCTGTGTACCTCGCCTTTTCTGGTTTTCTTCTTGATGTAAATTCTATCTCTCTCCTATGTACTTCCCTTTGACCGGTGATCAAGGTTTCTATTTAAATTAAATAGTTTATGTAATAGGATTAGTTAGAAATTTTTTTCGAAGAACCGAAAATCAAGGAGCAAGGAGCGCTTGAGGACCCATTTTGTAATGGAGCCCGGGGTTAAATGTAATAGTTATATTTAAATGTTTATTCTTGCACCCTAGGGTTTGACCTTTTGGTTCACTTGGTGGCTCTAGTGAACCAAACTAGAATAAAAGTCCATAATCAATTCGGATAGAATATAGTATTCTATATGTGCATGCTAGTATTATATATATTATATATTATGCAAACATGTTTCATATGTTTAATAATATAATGTGTATTATATATATATATATATATATATATATATATATATTTGCATGCACGCTAAACAAGATGAAACTAAATAATAACAAACCCCTCAATAAAATTATATTAAGTTGTAACATTCAAAGATATTTAGAATATCGAGCGTTGCCTTCTAGCATGATAAAAATAAAAAAGCATTGAATATTTAATATGAGTTTGTTGTGCACACACAAGACGAGTATTAAATATTTGAGATGTTGTTTTTATTATATATGATGTTTATAAGGAATTGAACATTACCGCTTTGTTGTGCACACACAGGGACTGTATTTTTCTCTTCACTTATATGGAAATGTCGGGTATGACTTAACTTAAATCATCTTAGTTCGGATGTGCACACACTTGACCATTATTATTTAAGAGACAAAATATAAGGAGTTACATGATGATGTAATTGACATGAGTTGTCTACCTATTTATTTATATATAGTTTGTTGTGCACACACAAGGCTATATACATTTGAAATGTGATCTTATTCTCACTAACAAATCTTTAATTAGATATTGTCGAACTATATTGATGAGGGTAATATAGTTTGAAGAAAATAGTGGGAGATACCAATATAAAATAAGACCTAATTTATTTTTGTAAAATTAATTAATAAATAAATGTTTGCTATTGTCTTTTCACATGTAGAAATTTGAAAATGTCACACTCACTAATTTTACTGCATAGCATACCTGATGCTAACAAACTGATCGGACCGAATTACATGGACTAGTTAAGGAATCTGAGAATTGCTCTCACTGCTGAAAAGATTTTTTATGTCCTAAATTTGCCCGTACCTGTAAAAGTTGCAGAGACAACCTCTAAGGAAGAGATTGCTACTTTTAAACAGTAACAAGATGATGCATCAGTGGCTGAATGCATCATGCTTACATCCATGAGTAACGAGCTTCAGCGTCATCATGAAAACATGGATGCTCCTACTATACTACTGCACCTGCAAGAGCTGTATGGTGAGCAAAGTAGGACTGCTAGATATGAAATATCTAAGGAACTCTTCCGATCTTGGATGACCGAGGGTACTACCATTGAGACTCAAGTCTTAAAGATGATCAATCTGATTGAACATATTGGACAGCTTGGGTTCGTCATGGATGGGGAGTTGAGTCAAGATTTAGTCTTGCAGTCACTCCCAGACACCTTCTCACAATTTGTTGTGAATTTTCACATGAATAAGTTAGATGTCAGCTTGCTTGAATTACTTAACATGTTGAAAAATGTTGAAGGTCACTTCCCATCCAAGAAGGACCATGCCTTAATGGTGGATGATTCTTCCAAGAAAAAGAAGAGGCCCAAGGCATCTTCTCAAAAGAAGAAATCCAAGAATGTTAAGGGTAAGGCGAAAGTGAAGGATCAAAAGAAATCTGATCCAACTAGAAAAACGAATTTGCTTTCATTGCAATAAGCAGGGTCATTAGAAGAGGAACTGCAAGGATTATCTTGCGGGACAAAAGCAGGAGAAGCTTGGAGAAGCTTCGAATCCTAATCAAGGTTTGTTTATGATTGAAATTAATTTTTCTAAAAATCAATCTTCTACTGGGTATTGGATACCTACCGTGTGGTTCTCACATATGTAATAATATGGAGGATTGGTCGAAGTAGAAAAGTCGAGCGAGGATGAGGTCATCCTACGAGTGGGAAATGGAGCAAAGGTTGCTGCATTAGCTGTAGGGACTTATTGTTTAGCACTGTCTACGGGCAAGTCCATTAGTTTAAATAATTTTTATTTTGTTCCGTCACTTATTAGAAACATTATTTCAATATCTGTATTGGATATGGATGGTTTTGACATAATAATAAAGAACAATAGTTGTTCTATTTATAATAATAATGTTTTATATGGTGTTGGTAATTTACGAAATGGACTTTACATTCTTGACTTGCATGAAAGTATACTTCAAATTGAACAAACTAAGAAAAGGAAAAGAGATGATGTAAATTATACTTTCATGTGGCACTGTAGACTCGATCATATTAATGAAACAAGATTATCCAAGTTGCATAAAGATGGGCTCTTAGAGCTATCTGATTATGAATCATATCCAACTTGTGAATCTTGTCTCATGGGTAAAATGACTAAATCTCCTTTTAGTGGAAAAGGAGAAAGAGTTACAGAGTTGTTAGCGTTGGTACACATGTATGTATGTGGACCTGACACAATCGATCGCACGAGAGGAGGGTATTCTTATTTTATTACATTCACTGACGATCATTCAAGATTTGGATATGTGTATTTAATGAAATACAAATTTGAATCATTTGAAAAGTTCAAAGAGTTCAGAAGTGAAGTAGAGAAGCAAACTGGCAAGATTATTAAGATTCTTCGATCAGATCGAGGAGGTGAATACTTAAGTAGTGAGTTTCTCAATTGTCTCAATGAAAATGATATAATCTCACAATAGACTCCACTAGGGACACCACAATTAAATGGTGTATCTGAAAAGAGAAATCGAACACTGTTGGACATGGTTCGTTCCATGATGAATTTTACTGATCTTTCGGTGTCATTCTAGGGATATGCCCTAGAAGCGGCTACATATCTACTAAATAAGGTTCCCTCAAAATTCATCCCTAAGACTCTATATGAGATGTGGATAGTGAGGAAACCTAGTCTTAAGTATATTAAGATTTGGGGATGTCCAACTTATATGAAAAGGTTTCAGAATGATAAGCTTGGGACAAGATCTGATAAGTGTACTTTTGTGGGATATCCTAAAGAAAGTTTAGGATATTATTTCTACAATCCTACTGAACAAAAGGTGTTTGTTGCCAAATATGCTGCCTTCTTGGAAAAGGAGTTTATCCTTGAAGGGGCAAGTAGGAGGAAAATAGATCTTGAAGAAATTCAAGAATCACAAACCACTACAGATAAAATGGATGAACCTGTCCAAGTAGAGATTCCTTCTGTAACACACCCTATTTGTAAATCTGGAAGAGTACCGAAGATACTTGATAGGTATGGACTTGTCATAGAGGATGACAATGAGGTACACATTATAGATGATGATGATCCATTGAATTATGAACATGTTATGAGTAATAAAGACTCAAAGAAGTGGCAAGAAGCCATAAAATCCGAGATGGACTCCATGTATGAAAACCAAGTATGGACTTTGGTTTCACCACCTGAAGGCATTAAGCCTATTGGGTGTAAATGGGTCTTTAAAAAAAAGACTGGAGCAGACAGCAAGATAGAGACCTATAAGGCCCGACTAGTCGCAAAAGGTTTCAAACAAAGACAAGGAGTTGACTATGATGAAACCTTCTCACCAATAGCGATGCTCAAGTCCATTCGGATTTTTCTTGCGATTGTAGCTTACCATGACTACGAAATCTGGTAGATGGACGTGAAAATGGCCTTCCTCAATGGGAAACTTGAGGAGGATGTGTATATGACACAGCCAGAGGGATTTGTTTCAAAGCTTAGAACAAATCAAGTCTGTAAGCTACAATGATCCATTTATGGATTGAAGCAAACTTCTCGTAGGTGGAACATTCGTTTTGATGAGACAATCAAAGAGTTTCATTTTATCAAAAATGAGGACGAACCATGTGTGTACAAGAAGGTTAGTGGGAGCGTTGTTACATTCCTTGTATTATATGTTGATGATATATTACTGATGGGGAATGATATTCCTATGCTACAATCAATTAAAATATGGTTATCTAAACACTTCTCCATGAAGGACTTGGGAGAAATATCCTATATTTTGGGGATAAAGATCTATAGAGATAGATCTAAAAGGATGCTTGGCTTATCCCAAGGAACGTACATTGATTCGATGCTAAAGAAGTTTAGCATGGAAGATTCCAAAAGAGGTCTCATGCCGATGAGCCATGGAATACATCTTTCCAAGAAACAGGCCTCAAAGACACCTGAAGAGAGACCGTATGAGTAAGATTCCTTATGCTTCAGCAATAGGATCTATCATGTACGGTATGATATATACTAGACCAGATGTCACTCATGCACTTAGTGTAACAAGAAGATATCAGTCGAATCTAGGAGAAGAACACTGGAAGGTAGTGAAAAATATCCTAAAGTACTTAAGAAGAACTAAGGTTGTATTTCTTGTCTACGTTGGGTCTGAATTGAAACTAGAGGGCTTCACAGACTTAAGTTTTCAAATGGACCAAGATGACAGTAAATCCGTTTCGGGGTATGTGTTTATCTTAAATGGTGACGCGGTGAGTTGGAAGAGTTTCAAACAGCAAACAATTGTTGATTCAGTGATAGAGGCAGAGTACATAGCTGCAAGTGAAGCTGCAAAGGAATCTGTTTGGATGAAGAGGTTCATTACCGAACTTGGTGTGGTTCCTAGCATTACAGGATCAATACCTTTATTCAGTGACAACACCGGAACTGTTGTGCAGACTAAGGAACCCAGGTCTCATCAGAAATCCAAACACGTGTTGCGGCGGTTTCATTTGATCAGAGAGATCATTGAAAGAGGAGACGTCACCCTGGAGCGTGTGGACTCTAAAGACAATATTGCAGATCCATTTACTAAAGTGTTAACATAACAACAGTTCGATCGTCACTTAGGGAAGATGGGTATGAGATACCACGACAATTGGCTTTAGTGCAAGTAGGAGATTGAAAGTAGTATGCATACAAGCCAATCATGTATGATGATAAAGCATATACTTTGTAATCAATCTTATTTATTTATTAATAAAAGAATTATTTATTGAAGGCATTTAATTATCTACATGGTGCTATTTTAATAATATGTGATAAACCCATAGTTTTAAGCAATGCTTTTAAAATCATGATGAGATCATGCTAATGAGATCTAAATTTTTAGATAGCTTAAAACTAAAATGTTCCTAATCAATGAATTACTAAAAAAAGGGATTAGTGAATCCAGATAGATTGGTACGTACGTTGCTTGCTCATTGGACGAGGATGATTGATCTCATGATCATTTGTGTGGAGACACTAAAGTAAGTATGTAGGTGCTTATTAGATAATAAGTTCACTGAATGTGTCTCGCTAAGGAATACCTAATGAAGTTTTACTTGTTTGTCAATAGGAATTCCTGTAGTGATAGTAGTACAAATGATCCTTAGACTTGAGATCATCATAGTATCTTATATATAATGAATTACACTTTGACTTATTCCTTAAGACTCTTATAGTATATCAAAGGGTATGCTTGGGTATAATAAGTTATATATGGAGATAATGAATGATCAATAAATAATCTACCACTTATAGTAAAAGAAGAGAAATGTCCTATGTGATTCGATAAATGACAACCCATGAATCCTTGGCCAAGGTGGAATGAAATTAGAAAGTAGTTTCTAATTTGCATTCATTAGGAGTTGTGCATTTAGGAATCGAAATACATATAATTAAATAAAATAAGACTTGACAGTAATTACACGTCTTAAATTTAATTGGGACATTGCATGGTAGGAGGATTAAATTATACGGTAACTATTTACTCAAAGGTTCTTTTATGATTAATATTGAAATCTATATTATCTAGAAAGTTGTTGATCGCTAGGGAGGCTTATCCCTATTTTAGAATAAATATTATTTATTTAAATAAATTAATAGTTTAATTTATTTATTTAAATAAGATTAGAATTGTTCTAATTGATTTATTCACAACCGGTTTAATATGGAGAACCTAAAGGGTCACACCATAAAAGGAAGAATACTTATTTAAAAATTAATGACATAATCATAATAATATATTAAGTATATTTAATTTAATCTATGGTGATAGAATAAATTAAATAGCTTAATATTTATTATTTAATATTTTGAAAATATTAAATATAAATTAATAAGAGGAGTCTTATTAATATTATTATTATTTTTAATTTCTAAAAGAGTTTAGAAATTAATTTAATATAAGTACTCTCATTTATTCCTAATAGGATTAGGAGGCAAAATTAGTTAAAGGAGTTTAATTAATTATCCCTAATAAGATTAGGGAGCCCAATTAATTAAAAGAGTTTAATTAAATAAATAATACCTTATTTTAATTAAATAGGGTTACCTGATATCTTCATAAGAGGAGTCTTATATCAGATATCAAATATACGTGATTCCAAAAGTTGGAGAGTACGCCCCCTTTTTCTATAAAGATAGAAAAAACTAGGGTTTGAGCCAATACACCCTTCTTCTTGAAAATTCTTCTTCCTTGGTGGATCGCCTCTAGAGACCATATACTTGGGTGGCTAAAATTGATCAAAGGAAGGAATCTACTTGGAGATTCAAAGAGATCATGGAGAAGTAGGAGTTGAACTTGTACCTGTGGAAGCTCGTATCTACAAGGGTATGATTCCATAACTTCTTGTTCTTCGCTTTAATTGATAATATGCATAAAGGATGATCTGGGTAATTGGTTATTGAAAATTTTGAAATCTAATTTTAGTTTGCTTCCACTAATTTTGCAATTTGATTGATACTTTGATCTTCACAAAACCTTACAGAAGATTCTCGAGATGACGATAAGGACAGGTGATGAAGTAAATCAAGGGGACGCACACCCGAGGGTTCAAAGAAGGCATCTCGCCTTGAGAATTCTCAGCATAATGAGAAGGATAGACGCCGAAGAAGATCGAGAGGTTCTACTCTCTAGAATCTAAAGAGGGCACATCGCCCTGTGGATTCTCGCCACAATAGAAGTGACAGACGAAGCCCTTCTAAGGCAACCAGTTCGAATAGAAAGGGTCGATCTGATCATAAGAAGAGGGGCTCCCCGAAGAAGGAGGTCTCTTCACAACTATAAGGGGTCTCTTCACAACTATTAGCCAGAGAGGTGAAGGAGCTTCAGAGGCAACTGACTGAAGTTCAGCAAGGGAAGGAAAGCTCGGGCAAAAAGGCATCCCCTTTCTCGGTGGATATTCTTCGGGAGAAGGCAGATCCCAGTAAAAAGCTTCCCTATATGGAGAGTTACGATGGTTTAAGACATCCTTATGATCACAGCTAGGCGTATGATAGATTGATGGACTACTATGATTACTTAGATGTGGCTAAGTGTTAGACCTTTGTGACAACATTGAGAAAAGACGACAGGCAGTGGATGAGGACCTTGGCTCCAGACTCAATTTCGTCCAGGGAAAATTTGTGTGACAAGTTACATGCTCGGTTCGGGAGCAATAAAAGGAGAGGAAAGCCCACCGAGTCACTGCAACAGATTCGACAGTATTCTAATGAGACTCTGGGCCAGTATGTTAAAAGGTTCAAGGAAGTAGTGGGGCAGGTGACAGATCTTAACGATCTTCAGGCTGTGGGACTATTTCAAAATGGCTTAGATCTGGTGAAGTCAAAAAAATTGGTGAAGAAGCTGATGTTCAACTATCCGAAGAGCTTGGCAGAAGCGTTTAAGAAGGCTGAGGGCCGAAGCCATGAGCAACTTAAAGTAGGGCTCTTTGGAAAAATCGAGAGAGAAAAACAAGGATAATTTCAATGGTAATCAGAAGAAGAGTGGTGGCAACAACGATCGGAACGATGGGAATGTAAAGAAGTACAACAACAATTGGGGCTCGGGAGGAGGTCACCCACCTTTTCTGAGTCAGAAGGTGAACAAGGTGTTCACAAAACTAAATACTAATCGGGCTGCTATTCTGGAGTAGATAAAGGACCAGCCCTACTTCGAACATCCTCGGGATAACCTTAAACCAGGGTCTGGGAATCCTTACAAATATTTTGATTACCATCAGGCAGCAGGGCATGATACAAATTCCTATTGGAATTTAAGAGAATTTATTGATAAGAAGGTGCAAAGTGGGGCCTTAAGTCAGTACGTTGCAGGAAGAGAGCCCTCGAGGGAGCATCAAAGGAATATTATGCATGTCCAGAACAGTCAGCCTGAACAGCCAAGCCAGAATCAGGGGGCGAGACATGTTGTGGACGTAATCACAAAAGGAAACATGGGAAAAATTGCTGGGAAGAAACGTCGGGGGTATCTGGATTCAGTGATGACAGCCGTGGGTAAACCCCTGAAGACCGAAAGAGCATACCCGGGTTCGGTGATTTCTTTCACGGACAAAGATTTTCCTTTTGAACCCATTGAACCCCATGAAGGAGCTCTGGTAATTACTGCAAAAGTGGGTTCGATGGATATGAAGCGGATGATGATCGACAATTGATCTTCGGTAGATATCCTGTATGCGCATGCTTACCAGAGGATGAATTTGGATGGAAGAAAAATGGAGATCGGGAAAGAGGCTCCTCTATATGGGTTCAGCAACGAGCCGGTCAAAGTTACGGGGACCATTGAGCTGCAAGTCATCTTCAGAACGACCCCACAACAGGTTAAAGTTATGTGTAAATTCTATATGTTGCATATGGATTCGATATATAACGCAATTTTGGGATGACCCGCTCTTACAGCTCTTCAAGCAGTTACGTTGATTCCCCACTTCAAGATTAAATTCTCGACGCTGCATGGAGTAGGAGAAGTTGCTGAAGATCTAGACTTAGAAAGGAGATGCTACCAGAATACATTAATCACTTCAGGTGTGGGGGGTAGTAGAAAGAAGCAAACCATGGCTATTGAGATTGAACTGTTTATAAAAAGTAGTACGGAGCCATTGGTTATGCCAGCCGAAGAAACCGAAGAGGTTGAACTGATTTCGATAAAGAATGAGAAGACTGTAAATATAAGTTTGGGTCTACCAGAACCTTTCCAAATGAACCTGGTGGAATTACTTAGTTGTTATGCTGACATCTTTGCTTAGGTACCCAGTGACATGCTTGGGGTGAGTTGAAAAGTTGCTAAACATAGGTTGCATATGGACCTAACAAAGAAGCCAGTTCGGTAGAAGAGGATGATTTTTGTGCCATAGAGACAGAAGATAATTGACGAGGATATCGCAAAGCTACTGGCGGAAGACTTTATATTTGAAATTGACTATCCGGAGTGGATGGCAAATGTGGTACTGGTGCAGAAGTAGAATGGGAAATGGCGTGTCTGCATCGATTACACTGATCTGAATAAAGCATGCCCGAAGGACTTTTATCCTCTGCCCCACATCGATCAACTTATTGATGCAACTTCGGGGTATGCCCTGCTCATATTACTTATATTTCTATATGCAAGGAGGATATCCCGAAGATAGCTTATATTACTCATCGGTCGGTATATAGTTATAAGAAGATGACCTTCGGCTTGTTGAACGCGAGAGCTACTTATCAGAGGATGATGAATTACGTGTTCACAAGGTAGCTGGGGTGAAGCATGGAGGTCTACGTTGAAGACATGATTTTCAAAAGTATGTCAGTTCAAAATCATTTGGACAGTTTAGAAGAGTGATTCCATATTGTTCGGCACCATAATTTAAGATTAAATCCGACCAAATGCACCTTTGGGCTTGGAGCAGGGAAATTTCTGGGTTACCTGGTCAACAAAAGGGAAATAGAGGCTAATCCAGAGAAGATTCGTGCTATTTTGGATTTGAAGTCTCCACAGTCTTACAAGGATGTGTTGCGTCTGACGGGTCAGATAGCAGCTTTGAGGAGATTCATGTCTAAGTCGGCAGAAAGGTGTTTGTCGTTCTTTGATACTTTGAAAGGGCCGAAGAATGCGAAGAGTTTCCATTGGACTTCAGAATGTGAAGATGTCTTCCAGGGAATAAAGGAGTATCTTTCTTCGGCGCCTTTGTTGGTGAAGCCGCCTCTCTTGAACCTCTCAGTATTTGTATTTGCGGTAAGTTCATTGGCGCGTAGGAGCGAGCTCAAAAGGAGATTGGGGTAAGCAAAGACCTTTGGGTTTACTATGTGAACCATGCCCTAAGAGATGCATATACAAGGTGTCTGAACCTTGAGAAGTTTTCCTTTGCCTTGTTAATAGCTAGTCGGAAGCTTCGGCAGTACTTCCAAGGTTGGTTAATAGTGGTGTACACAGATCAGCCACTAAATGAGGTGCTGGGTAGACCAGAGGTTTTGGGGAGGCTCGCTGCATGGACAATAGAGCTATCTCAGTTCTTCATAGAGTATCATCCTCGTACGGCTATTAAAGGTCAGGTGTTGGCTGATTTTCGTGCTAGAGTGTTCGTTCTCAGAAGCTGATGATAGTATGGGCAAAGTTGAAGGGTGGGTCTGAGAAGAAAATCATAGTACTCCAGCAGGTGTAGAGTTCATAGACGTTATATGCCGATGGGTCATCTACTTCGGATGTCACTAGAGCTGGGATTATCTTGACAAGTCCAGAAGGGTTCAAAGTACAGTAGGCTATTAGATTCGGATTCAGGGCAACGAATAATGAGGCTGAGTATGAAGCAGTTTTGGCAGAGCTACGATTGGTGATGAGTCTTGAGGTTCAGAGGTAGATTATCTACAGTGACTCTCAGTTGGTCGTAGAACAGTTCTTTAGGGAGTATGAAGCTCGGGGTTCGAGAATGGTAAAGTATCTGGCAGAGTTGAAGGATCGACTTCAGTGATTTGATTCTTATGAGTTTGAAGGGATAAACAGATCAGATAACTCGATAGCAGATGCGTTGGCGAAGTTAGCTACAACTGAAGCAAACACGTTCGATGGGTTGATTTATTTAGAGGTATTGAAACAATCGAGTGTTCAGCATGAGGAGGTGATATGTGTGGAACGTTCTAACTATTGGATAATTGTTAAGTAAATTTTATATCCATGAATCGGGTTCTAATTCAAGCTTATTCGTTGTTAAAAACCTTGATTTCATGTTTAGTTTTACTTATTTATTGTTATTTTATGTGTAGGGTGGTTGGTGTGGAAAGTGTTGAAAAAGGGAGTAATTGGAGCATAATTGGAGCAAGTATGGAGTTTCACCAATGTTAGAAATCAGAAGGGTAGCCCGCCGGGACGGGCATATATAAGCCTTACACCTCCGTCGGGGTGGGGGGTCTTAAATATTGTTTAGCAGTAGCCTAGCTTGCCGGGGCGGGCATTTTTCAAGCTATTACCCCTGCCGGGGCGGGGGGTCCCGAATTCTGGCCATCCTATCTTGATTCAAACACTAATGGAACTTGGATTTTGGTTCTTGTATGGCTTTAGGACTCTAGTTGGCATGGAATTGAGGAAAGATTTCTTATCGAGCATTGGAGTGAAGATTTTGAAGGAACGTTCATATTGATTGCAGATTAAGGCTAACGTGAAGGGTGTTCTGATTTATTCGTTGTTTAGTCTTATATTTGTAATTGAAAAGATGTTATCTTTAATTTATTCAATTATTAATTCATTGAGGATGAACTAATTTACTTTTAGGCTTATGATGGATCTTTAAGTGAAACGATGATTATGTAACTTTAATTTCTAGTTTAATAAGTTATTATCCAGTTTATCTATATTAATTTGAGCTTGAATTTATGAATTGTCTGATCAACAGTTCTTTGTGGATTTATATGAATTCGAGAGAGGAAGTACGAGTCTAGACTTAGTTAATATAGCATGTGTTCTTGAATTTTGTGAATGAACAGAATCTTGATGAATGTTAAGGTAGAGATATGCTTGACATCGCATGTAATCAGATAAATGACTTAAACTTAAACCTTCTTCAATTATAATTCGCATAGAGATATAGTGAGTTAGTTGATTAAGGTGTTTAACTTGTTTCTATATAAATTGTGGATTTGAGTTAATACGGTATTAGTACATCAAGAGGTGGCTAGTGCTACATACGTGTTCTTGATTAATAAATTGGGATAGTGAATTAAACTGGAATAAAGGTTGTAAAATCAGAGTAAAGCTTAGGGTGAAGTCGTAAGCCTAATTCTCCAATAATTGGTTGAAATTTTAGTTTTTAATATTTGTGATTGTTTTGTTATCTTAGTATTTTTAATAATTTAGTTTTAATAATTTTAATCATTGATTTGAATGGTTTAATAAAATTAGGATTAATATGAAGCTGATAATTGTGAGTTAAATTCTTACTAAATTTTCTCCGTGGGAACGATACTCTACTTACTATTATATTACTTGTTGACCACATATACTTGCGTGTTGTGCGTAATTAGATTTTACCCAGCAAGTTTTTGGCACCGTTACCGGGGAACAATTTTAGTATATATTTTAATATTTTATGATGTCAGTTTAATTAGTCCAGTTTTACTTAAACATTTTTATTTTTGTTTTGTTCGTCTTATTTTAGGTTTTTGAAGTTGGTTTATGCAAACGCGGTCCAAAAATCCAAACTTGCTTCCTTTTGAGGATGACATTGAGAAACGGTTCCAAAGGCTAAGTAAGTTGATCAAGAAAACAATAGAAGAATTCAAAAACTCTGAAAAAGAAGAAGCAATGGCTGCCGAAGATCATAAAGCGTTGAGAGACTTTGTTACACCCAAGGTGACTGAGCTACAGTCAAGTATCACCAGGCCTGCTATAGCTGCGAATACATTTGAAATCAAGCCTGGGACAATTCAAATGATTCAAAATTTGGTTCAGTTTGGGGGATTGGCAAATGATGATCCGAACGAACATTTAGTCAACTTTCTGGAGATTTGTGACACCTTCAGGTAAAATGGGGTGTCGGATGACGCGGTGAGACTTCGCTTGTTCCCATTTACTCTACGGGATAAGGCAAAGAGTTGGTTACATTCTCTACTGCCGGGATGAATAACTACTTGGGAAGACCTCGCTCAGAATGTTCTTGCAAAATTCTTCCCACCAGTGAAAACTACAAAAATGAGGAATAAGATAACTATATTTAAACAGCAACATGGGGAGTCACTATATGAGGCATGTGAAAGATACAAGGAATTACTCAGAAAGTGCCTGCATCATGGATTGCCTAAGTGGTTGCAGATGAACACATTTTATAATGGATTGAACAGAAATCTCAGAACTAGTATTGATGCAGCCTCTGGTGGAGCGTTTATGGCTAAAAGTTATGAGGAGGCTTACGAGTTGATAGAGACTATGGCAGCTAACAATTACCAGTGGCCCATGGCAAGAATGACACAGGCTAAGGCAGCTGGAGTGTTAGAAGTAGATGGAGTGATGGCAATACAAGCATAGATTTCAGCACTCTCTAAGAAGTTGGATGCTATGTCAGGGGTACATGCACAACATATTGCAGTTATTTGTGAATTGTGCGCGGGTGAGCATCCTACAGATCAATGTACAATCAATCCAGTGTCAATGCAATTTGTGGGTAGCTACAATAGAATTCCACAGAATCGTACCAGAATGCATATAATCAGGGGAATAGGAATCATCCTAACTTTTTGTGGAGTAATAATCAGCATCAACAAGCTCCACGACCATCATATCCCCCGGGATTTCAGAATCATCAACAACCAGTTCAACATTAAGAGAGGAAATCAGATTTAGAGGAGTTATTGTCCAAGTATATAACGAGCAATGAGGCAGAGATGAAAAACCAAGAAATGGCCATCAAGAATCTAGAAAATCAGATGTGATAGATTGCCTTAGCATTGAACAATAGACCACAAGGGACTCTACTGAGTGACACTGAAAGAAATCCGAAGGGAAATCATGAGCAGTGTCAGGCAATCACTTTGAGAAGTGGAAAATAGCTGGATGGAACAAGTGCATAAAATTCAGCTAGAACGGATGAAAAAGTTGATGAGAACAAAGTGGTTGAAGAAAAACAGGGTGAGGATAAGCAAATTGAGAAAACAAAGTTAGATGACAAGCCAGTTGGGTATCCTCCACCGCTGTTTCAGTAGAGAGTCCAAAAACATAAATTAGATAAGTAGTTTGCAAAATTTTTAGAAGCTTTTAAGAAACTTCAGATTAACATCCCGTTTGTAGAAGCCCTAGAGCAGATGCCAAGTTATGCTAAATTCATGAAAGGGATTCTGTTCAGGAAAAAGAAGTTGGAAGATTTTGAAACAGTGGCATTAACAGAGGAGTGTAGTGCGGTTTTACAATGAAAGTTGCCACCAAAGTTGAAAGATCCAGGGAGTTTCACCATTCCATGCACGATTGGGAACATGGCATTCAATAAATGTTTATGTTATTTGGGGGCGAGTGTGAACCTTATGTCGTTATAAGTTTATACAGAATTGGGTTTGCCAGCTCCAAAGCCTACGAACATCTCATTACAGTTGGCGGATAGGTCAGTCACGTACCTAAGAGGAATTGTAGAGGACATTATGGATTTTGAGGAGGATAAGAACATCCCGATTATCCTAGGGAGACCTTTCTTGGCTACGGATAGGACACTCATCGACGTACAAAAAGGTGAACTAACTATGAGGGTCCAAGATCAAGAAGTAAAATTTAATGTGTTTAAGGCCATGAAATTCCCTACGGATGAAGAAGAGTGTTTCAGGATGGATATTATTGATCAGATAATCAAGGAAGACATGGGCAAAAGTTTTGGTAACGATCCATTAGAAAAGACACTATTGGGAGATGAAGAGTTTGATGATCCAGAATTTGTGGATTACTTGCAGATACTAGACTCCTTGCCACGAGTTAGCAGATTTAAAGCACCATTTGAACCATTGCACTCGGAGGAGCCACCTTCCCTTGAGCTAAAGCCACTACCTAAACACCTCAGGTATGCGTATTTAGGCACTTCTAATTCTTTACCTATTATTATTTCTGCTGCACTTAACGAATTACAGGAAGAAAAGTTGCTGAGGGTGCTTAGGGAACATAAATCGGCTATAGGATGGACAATCGCGGATATCAAGGGAATCATCCAATCCTTTTGCATGCAAAAAATTCTGATGGAAGATGATGCAAAACCGACAGTGGAGCAACAGAGACGGCTCAACCCAATCATGAAAGAAGTAGTGAAGAATGAAATATTGAAATGGTTGGACGCAGGTATCATCTATCCAATTTCCGAAAGTAAGTGGGTTAGTCCGGTTCAATGTGTACCAAAAAAGGGAGGAATGGTTGTGGTACAAAATGAAGACAACGAGCTAATTCCGACAAGGACAGTGACTGGTTAGAGGGTTTTCATGGTCTACAGGAAATTAAATAAGGCAGCCCAGAAAGATCACTTCCATTTGCCCTTTATCGATCAAATGTTGGACAAATTAGTGGGACACGAGTACTGCTGCTTATTGGATGGATATTCAGGTTATAATCAGATCATTATTGCCCCTGAAGATCAAGAGAAGACTACTTTCATATGCCCATATGGCACATTTGCATTTAGAAGAATGTCGTTCGGCTTATGTAATGCACCGGCTACTTTCCAACAGTGTATGATGGCCATTTTCTCAGACATGGTAGAGAAAAATGTGGAAGTCTTCATGGACGATTTTTCTGTCTATGAAAACAACTTTGATGCTTGTCTAGAGAATTTGATGATGGTGTTACAAAGATGCTCGTACACGAATCTTGTACTTAACTAGGAAAAATGCCACTTTATGGTTGTGGAAGGCATAATTTTGGGGCACAAGGTCTCGGCTCACGGATTAGAGGTTGATAAGGCGAAGCTGGAGATGATTGAAAAACTCCCTCCACCAAGTTCAGTTAAGGGAATTCGAAGTTTCTTGGGACATGCTGGGTTTTACAGACGATTTATAAAAGACTTCTCTAAAATTGTAAAAACCTTTGTGCAGTCTTTTAGAGAAGGATTCTGTCTTTAAGTTTGATGAGGAGTGTAAATTTGCATTCGAACTATTAAAGAAGAAATTAACTTCAGCTCCCGTAATCATCGCACCAGATTGGAATATGCCTTTCGAGTTAATGTGTGATGCAAGCGACTATGCGGTTGGGGGGGTTTTGGGTCAACGACGAGAGAAGGTATTTCATGCCATACACTATGCAAGTAAAACACTTACGAAAAATTAAATGAATTACACAACTACAGAAAAAGAATTACTTGCGGTAGTATTTGCCTTCGATATATTTCGGGCTTATTTGATCGGAACAAAGGTGATAGTCTACACAGATCACTCGGCTATTCGGTACTTCATTTTGAAAAAAGATGCTAAACCACGACTTATCAGATGGATTCTCCTTCTACAGGAATTTGATTTGGAACTAAAAGATAGAAATGGTACAGAGAATCAAGTTGCGGATCATTTGTCAAGGCTGGAAAATCAGGGCAAAAAGGAAGAGGACATGTGTTTAATTAATGAATCATTTCTGGATGAGTAGCTGTTTGAGATCAATACGATATTTCCATGGTACGCGGACTTCACCAACTATCTAGTGAGAAACATCTTTTCCCCTGATCTTACTTGTCAGCAGAAGAAGAAATTCCTACATGACATCAAGTGGTATATATGGGATGAGCCATACCTATTCAAATAGTGCGCTGACAAAATGATTTGAAGGTGTGTGCCTTACAGCGAGGTGAATAGTATATTACATAAGTGTCATTCGTCTGCGTATGGGGGACATTATGGTAGTGAGCGAACAGCGAAAAAAGTGCTTCAAGCCAGGTTTTATTAGCCTACATTATTCAAGGACGCCCACCAGTTTGTTAAAAGTTGTGATAGATGTCAACGGGTGGGCAATATATCGAAAAGGAATGAGATGCCACTACAAACAATTTTGGAAGTTGAAATTCTTGACGTTTGGGGCATTGATTTTATGGGGAAATTTCCATCATCATTCGGTAATCAGTATATATTGCTTGCAGTTGACTATGTCTCAAAATGGGTTGAAGCCGCAACACTCCCAACTAACGATGCCAAAGTGGTCCTCAAATTCCTGCAGAAGAATATTTTTATGAGATTTGGCACGCCACGAGCTATCATAAGTAATGAAGGTAGTCACTTCTGCAACAGATCATTTACAGCTCTCTTGGCAAAGTATGGGGTCAACCATAAGGTGGCGACATCATATCATCCCCAAACAAGTGGCCAAGCTAAAGTTTCAAACAGGGAGGTGAAAAGAATCTTGGAAAAGGTGGTGAACCCAAATAGAAAGGATTGGTCTCTCAGGTTAGACGATGCACTATGGGCCTACCGAACTGCGTACAAAACACCAATTGGTATGTCACCATATCAATTGGTCTATGGGAAAACTTGTCACCTACCGGTTGAGTTACAACACAAGGCCTACTGGGAAATTCAAAAACTTAACTTTGATCAAGCAGCTGTGGGGGAAAAGAGACTACTTCAATTAAACAAGCTCGATAAATTTTGACTTCAAGCTTACAAGAACTCTAAGCTATACAAAAAAAAGGTCAAGAAAGGGTACGACAAGAAAATTATGCACAGAACATTTGAGCCGAGGCAATCAGTCCTATTATTCAACTCACGATTGAGTTTGTTCCCAAGAAAGCTTAAGTCAAGATGGTCGGGACCATTCACCATCAAAAGAGTTTTCTCACATGGCGCCGTTGAACTCTACAGTAGGAATCCATTGGAAACGTTCAAGGTCAACGATCAAAGGCTGAAGCATTATTTGGGTGGCGAATCCAACACGGATGTCATCGCAATCACATTATCCGACGTACCATAAATAGGGAGTAGTCAAGCTGAACGACTTAAAATCAAGCGCTAATTGGGAGGCAACCCAATCGTACTTTTATTTTTCATATTTTTAATCATAACTGTCAAATTATAATTTAGCATAATTAGTACTATATAATAAGTTCATAGATTAATTAGATAGTTGCATGTTCTTTATAATCTCTCCACCATGTTCTAACTTTTATGTTTTCTGGCGTTGCAGGATCTCAATATGATAGTGGTTGGGAGTTGAAGTGAAGAAAGGAGCAAAACAACATCAGTTAACAGAACCCACACTGTAAGTGCCCCTAAAGTTTATACCCCATTGGGCTGGGGTCCCCAATCTCAATTATAGTATACATGCCCGTCGGGGCGGGCTCCTAAAGCTCTATACCTCCCCCCCCCCCCCGTCGGGGCGGGGGTCCTGGAATTTGAAAAAGTTATGTTCGGCAGTTACACACGCCCACTACTTCTTCTTCCCAATTGAAACCCCACTTCTCCCTCACATAAACTACCCATTCCCATATATAACCCCCACTATCTACCCATGATTTTACAACTCACACTCCATCTTCCCACTTCATTAGCACAATCATTGACTTTAGTCTATTATTCCAACCCATAACCCTCTCCATCACACCACCTCTATATAAACATACCCTCACAACCCAAGTTCATCACATACATTCAATTTAAACTCAGAAAGCCACGAATTAGGGTTCTTATTGTGGGAATTCATCTTGCACTTGAGAGTGAGTAACCTATCTTCAAGTTCTTCATCTTCAATCACCATAATTGCCACAAATTCATCAAGTTTGGGGGAAGAAATCAGTGTGCACGCCAAGTGTTTGCAAGATTGTGTGACTGAAGTTTGGGGGGAAAATCATTGATAAAGCTTACTATTTTCAAATCAATGGCGTCGAAACCCACAACAAAGAGGCACCGAGGAGAGAGTTCCACAATAACACCACCATCATGAACCTTCGACCAACGCAAATTCGTAAGTGCCGCCGCCGCTGATCGCTACGACTACATGGTGATGAAAGCTCTTACACCGGAGTGGGGGTTGGCTCCAGATCCTGTCGATGGTGAAATGATGCAACAAATTTATCAGAAAGGATGGAACAAGTTCATTGAGGAACCCGAGGCTGCCGTTGTCAGCGTGGTCAAAGAGTTTTATGCGAACACCGATGACAAAGCCCCCTTCAACTCTTTTGTGTGGGGTCGATTAGTCCCGTTTAGTGCCGATGCCATCAAGACCTATTATCAGTTACGAGTGCCTCGATAGTGCCAATATGCTCACTTATGTGATTTCGATCCTGACTTTGAGGCTATTCTCAAAGAAATAACTAAGCTGGGAATAACGTGGATCAAGGGTCGAAAAGGAGGCACAGTTTTTTATAGCAAGGATCTCAGTCGGTATGGTAAGATATGGTATGCCTTCTTATGTGCAAAATTGTTTTCATCCACGCACACATCGGACGTGACCAAAGAAAAGGCACTACTTTTTTATGCAATTGTGCAAGATTTCATCATCGATGTCGGGGCTATAATCTATTTTTCCATTCGTCGATGCTTACGAGGAAATTTTTTGGGCGGCTTGCCACACCCATCACTCATTTGTGGGTTGTGTCGCCAAGCGGGTGTTAGATGGTCCGATGATGAACCCACTCAGATGCCGCTTCAGTTACTTGATTCCAGAATGATCGCACGATATTCAGTGTGGGCCGGGGGTGATTCCCATCCTAGAGGTCTAGGCTTTATTTTTCCATCGGCTTTAGAGGATGAAGTTGACGCTGCAAACACCTCAGAGGATGAGGATGCACCGGTGGGAGATCAAGGAACAGAGCAGGTACCACAGTCTGAGGCAATATCTAGCCCTCAATTCCTAAATTTTTAGTGTCAAGTGGATGAGCACAACAAGCAAGCACGACGAGAGATGTGCCTCGCCGCTAGGAAGGATCACATGTTTGAAGCAATGAACCTCTCGTTTGCATCATTAAATACGACCCTCCAAAGTTTCAGTCCTAACGCTCAATTTTCATATCAGCAACCGGCCCCACTGCCACGATTTCCACCAAGTGACTCCAATGAAGAAGAAGTTTGGGGGATTTAATTTCATGTTTGCATCTTGCATATTTAAGTTATTAAGCTAGGTTTGCATAGTAGTTTTTTTTATTTTTAGTTTAGGTTAATCAATTGTTGCATTCATATAATCATGCATTTGCATAGTAGCTTAGGTTATTTATGTTTGCATTCATGTTATGTTTGCCCTATTCATATCTAAAAAAAAATAAAAAAATTTAGTTCGAATTGTGTTGTGTTGCATATATCCAGTAATTATTGTAGTTCAATTTTATTGTGGCCAATGATGAGATTGGGATTGAGTAAACAATTACAGTACCTAGTATAGAATCATGATGTAGTTTTGAATTATGACTCGGATCTTGTGCTTGTTTGAAACTGGTATAAAAAGGGAAGCATGTAATAACATCTGTGTTGACTGATTAGTTTAAATTGATACATAAATAGTTTCTAAAGGATAATGCTATTGAAAATCATAGAATGATAAGAATAGGCAGTGAAGATGACAAATTAGGCAAGAACCTAAGTTTGGGGGAAAAGGTAGGATATATAAGCTTCAGAAAGAAAAAAAAAAAGAAAATAATATCTAGTTGAGTCTTGTGGTGGGTTGAGAAAAAAATACTACCCATAAACACGAGCATGAGATGGAGCGTAAAATGCACTCACCAACCATCTATCGAAAAAAAAAGAAGAGAAAAATGAAGAAGGACGGGAAATAAGGGCAAAGAGCTTCCGTCAATAAAAGAAAAAAAAACATGAATACCTTATTCAGACCCCTAATCTTGGTAAATGTTTGATTTTAGTTGGAACTTGTCTATTTTTGAAATTTTTGAGTTATTCTGTATAATTCCTAATAAGAAATTGATTATGTGTTGAATTTGAATTAGAATCAGTTAGCATAGATGTTTCTCATGCACGCACTATATCAGTGATGACGGGTTAAGATTCGAGGATTGATAAGAAATTATTGAGTGGTTTCAATATGAGGTGTTGAAGTGTTTGCTTGATTTTTCTGAGGCTGAAGGAATAAATTCGATTCTATGACACTATTGGATTCAAAGACATATAGTTTAGATGCATTACATGTCATTACATTACATAGCATATAGTTTGTTTTGTGCTCGAGGACTAGCACGGTTTAAGTTTGGGGGATTTTGTTAAGTGGATTTTATATCCACGAATCGGGTTCTAATTTAAGCTTATTCGTTGTTAAAAACCTTGATTTCATGTTTAGATTTACTTGTTTATTGGTATTTTACATGTAGGGTGGTTGGTGTGGCAAGTGATTGAAAAGGGGAGTAATTGGAGCATAATTGGAGCAAGTATGGAGTTTCACCAATGTTAGAAATCAAAAGGGTAGCCCACCGGGGCGGGCGTTTTTCAAGCTATTACCCCCACCGGGGTGGGGGGTCCTGAATGCTGGCCATCCTATCTTGATTCAAACACTGATGGAACTTGGATTTTGGTTCTTGTATGGCTTTAGGACTCTAGTTGGCATGGAATTGAGCAGAGATTGCTTGTGGATATATATATTAACACAAACACAAGATCAAGGATACACACAAGGCAATTATCAGAGATTAATTATAGATTTTCTTATCGAGCATTGGAATGAAGATTTTGAAGGAACGTTCATATTGATTGCGGATTAAGGCTAACGTGAAGGGTGTTCTGATTTATTCTTTGTTTAGTCTTATATTTGTAATTGAAAAGATGTTATCTTTAATTTATTCAGTTATTAATTCATTGATGATGAACTAAATTACTTTTTAGGCTTCTGATCGATCCTTAAGTGAAACGATGATTATGTAACTTTGATTCCCAGTTTAATAAGTTATTATCCAGTTTATCTATATTATTTTGAGCTTGAATTTATGAATTACCTGATCAACAGTTCTTCGTGGATTTGTATGAATTCGAGAGATGAAGTATGAGTCTAGACTTAGTTAATATACATGTGTTCTTAAATTTTGTGAATGAACAGAATCTTGATGAATGTTAAAGTAGAGATATGTTTGACATCGCATGTAATTAGATAAAGGACTTTAACTTAAACCTTCTTCAATTATAATTCGCATAGAGATATAGTGAGTTAGTTGATTAAGGTGTTTAACTTTTTTCTATCTAAATTTTGGATTTGAGTTAATACGGTATTAGTACATCGAGAGGTGGCTAGTGCTATATACGTGTTCTTGATTAATAAATTGGGATAGTGAATTAAACTGGAATAAAGGTATAAAAATCAGAGTGAAGCTTAGGGTGAAGTCGTAAGCCTAATTCTCCAATAATTGGTTGAAATTTCTGTTTTTAATATTTGTGATTGTTTTGTTATCTTAGTATTTTTAATAATTTAGTTTTAATAATTTTAATCATTGATTTGAATAGTTTAATTAAATTAAGATTAATAAGAAACTGATAATTGTGAGTTAAATTCTTACTAAATTTTCTCTGTGGGAACGATACTCTACTTACTATTATATTACTTGTTGACCACATATACTTACGTGTTGTGCATAATTAGATTTTATCCAACAATAACTCCTTATCTCGACTACTTGGCGGATGGCGTACTGCCTTTGGATTGGATGTTGGCTAAGAAAGTGAAGTGCAAAAGCTCGAATTTTGTGCTTATTGATGGAGATCTTTATCGAAAGGCTTATTCATCTCCTTTGTTGAAGTGCCTGTTGTTGTCTGAAGCTGAGTATGTCCTTCGAGAGGTTCATGAGGGTATTTGTGGCGACCACATGGATGCGAAGTCATTAGCATATAAAGTGCTTCGACAGGGGTATTACTGGCCAACGATTTTCAAAGAAGCCACTGAATATGTAAAGAAGTGTCTGAAGTGCTAGTTGAACAATCTAATCTTGCATCAGCCACCGGAGGAGTTGTATTTCGTTCTATCTCATATACCTTTTGTTGTTTGGGGGGGTGGACATATTGGGTCCATTGCAGAAGGCCAAGGTGCAAGCCAGCTTTGTTATAGTGGCGATTAATTATATGACTAAATGGGTGGAGGCCAAACCTCTTCGGGCGATCACGAAGCAGGAGTGCTTAAATTTTCTGAAGGAGTATGTGGTGTTCCGGTTTGGCATCCCCATGGTGGTGGTTTCGGACAATGGGCGCCAATTTGAGGGATCGAAGTCCGAAGCCAAGATCTTATCGATTACGAGCAATGGATGGGACTGAGATAAAGAACACCTGGCATGCTGGAAGGCTTCAGAAGTATTTTTAGTAGGGTCCTTGTTAGAGTATCTGAGTCTGTAGTTCTCCCAATAGTTATCAATAAAAGAAGCTTTTTTCTCCAATGCTATTTTTTCTTGTGATTGTTTGGGGGTTCGGTAGCCTATTCATCCTAAAGATGGTGAACAGGGTCCTAATTCGTCCTAAAGATGACGAAATAGATTTTTTGGAGGTTCGGCGGTCTGTTCATCCTAAAGATGGTGAACAAAACCTGTTCATCCTAAAGATAGTGAAAAGGGTCCTGATTTGTCGTAAAAATGGCGAACATGATTTTCTAGAGGTTCGGTGGTCTGTTCATCCTAAAGATGGTGAATAGAACATGTTCATCCTAAAGATGGTGAACAGGGTCCTGATTCGTCCTAACATGGAAAACAGGATTTTTTGGAGGTTCGGTGGTCTGTTCATCCTAAAGATGGTGAACAGAACCTGTTCATCCTAAAGATGGTGAACATGATATGTTCTTCCTAAAGATGGCGAACATGTTTAGTTGGAGGTTCGGTTGGATTTGTTTAAACCTTTTGATGGTGAAAAATATTATTCTACATTATTGTTTGATTTTATTTGATGTGTTGAGTTCTAATTATTTGATTATTGTTTGATAAAGTAAATGTATGAGTTAAATGTAAAAGGAGTAAAAGAGAGAAAATTGTATTTCATTAAATGTAAAAGGAGTCACAATATTATTGGATTTTTACAAGTTTAAAGTTAAGATTGTGGAGGGTCATCTTTTGTATTATCCTCGTCTTCATCTTTAAAAGAGTCGAGGAGTAGTGGGTTTAGCGAGGCGGCAGCAAGCTTCAATTTGCCTTTATTCCGGGCTGCTTCATAGCTTTCAGCATACATTTGTATGATTTCATTGTTTAGTTCGGGTGATTTACGGTATTCGATTCGAATTTCATTGCAAAGGTCTTCGGTTAGTGGGGGGCCAAGTGCTATGAGTTATTGAAGTTCTTTTTCAACTTTACTCTGAAGTCCGAGGTGTCGTTGTTCAGAGATCTTTATTTCATTGATTTCTTTGGTGAGGGATTGGTTCTTTTGCATCAGCACTTCGTTGGTCATCGTTAGCTCTTGGTTCTGGTCGAAAGTATTTTATTGAAGTTTGTCGGCATTGGTTAGTTGTTCTTTCAGTTTGGCGATGTCTTTTTTGAGGCCTTCAGTATAGAAAAGGGCGTCACCATGCAGATTCCTCTCCCTCGCCAAGGCAGGTTTTAAGATGGCATTTTCTTTTTGGGCGGCTGCTTCTTCGGCTTCAATTTCCTTATATCTTTGGTTGAGCCGCCAGAAGATTCCGTTCGCCTGCAGTTGTTCAGAGTTCAGTATGGGGACTCAGAAAGATGTTTGTAAGTGGAAGTAGTTAAGTAAATAATGGACTTACCCGAGCCTTATTGGTCATGCCGACATAAAAGAGGTCAGTTATAGAGCTATTCCCGAAGCGGTGATCATCGGTTCCAAGGACAAAGGCATCATACAAGTGTAGGGGAAAATCTTAGTTGTTGTCTGGCCATAAGGTGGGCGAGCGAGCAACTTCGGGTATGGAGAAGGAAGAAGGTGGTCGTTGGGGAGAAGGTCTTGGTTGTTCGGTTGGGTTTGGGGAGTGATTTGTTGTTGGAAGTTCTGTTGATGAGGATGGTTAATTGTTTGAAGTATGTTTTCTATTCCCGATGAGGGGAGAATTGGGTTCGGCTATTTCTTCAGGTTCGTCAATCTTGATTGGAATGATAGGTGGATGGTTGGTTTCAGTAGGGGGTACTTTAAGTTCTTCAGCAGTAAGAGGGGTTATTTTGGCTCGTTTCTTTTTGGTTCGGAGTATTTGGGTGCGTTCAGCGATGGGCATGTCAAGGAGGCTTTCATTAAGTGTTGGGACAGGGATGTGTTTTGGTTTTTTGGCGGCTCTTTTCTTTCATTGAGGTTGTGTTGATTCTTTGGCAGGTGTTGGTTCGGTGGTTTGTGGTTCGGTGGTTTGGGGTTCGGTGGATTGTGGTTCAGTGTTTTGGGGTTTTGCGGGAGTTTGGGTTGGGTTGGCAGAAAGGAAGTCTTCAAGTTCTTTTCGGTCAATTAATTGAGGTTGGTTTGATGACGGATACTGCAGAAGATGGAGAAGGATGTCTCAGAGTAGTTACTGAAAATAAAGTAAGAATTGTGCAAGTATTTAGTTCGGGACTTACATTTGTGATCATATAACCATGTTTGTTTACTTAAGAGGACGAAGCTCCATTCCTTTAGTGGCAGTTTCTCGAGTATCTTTGTCATCTCTATCACGCGTTTGTCTGAGATGTCGCCAAAGTCTAGGGAAATGCGTTTGTGAGAAGTCCATTCCGGGATCGGGGAAATTTCAGGTCCTGTGATGAAGAACCAATCTTTGTGCCACCCTTTGTTACTAGAAGAGGCGTCCATCAGTGGTCGTTTTTCAAATTTGGAGTTGGGCTTTGGGGCTTGTTTTCTCAATACTTTGGAGCCTTTTTCGCGAGAGTTTCCGATGGTGAATAGGGAGAAGAAGAAGTCAATTGAAGGGGGGACTCCTATTTTGTGGCAGAAGGCGAGGATTTGGATGTAGGAATTTGGCACTAGCTGGGCTAGTCCGATGCCCATGAACCCTAAAACGATGATGATGAAGGCATGGAGGGGTAGACGAACCCCTTTCTCCAAGAGGGTAAGGGGCATGGCGGTCCACCCTTCAGGACGGTGGTACATACGATCGGTGGGAGTGGGGTGTTGGGTAAAATCTAATTATGCACAACACGCAAGTATACATGGTCAACAAGTAATAAATTGTAAGTAGAGTATCGTTCCCACGAGGAATCAATAAGAAATTAATATTCACAATTATCAATTTTATATTAACCCAAATTTTATTAAACTAATCCAAATTAAAAGTAATATTTAATAAAACTCATAAACTAAAAATATTAACTAATTAACACAACTTAAAAACCTCAATTTCAAACAATTAATGGAGATTTAGGCTTTACAACTTCACTTTAAGTATCATTCCAATTATCACACCTCATTCTAATTTAATTTATTATCTCAGTTTATTAATCAATAACACTCCTGTAGAATTACCCATTTCTCAATGCACTAAATCCATATTAACTTAAATCCACAATTTAGATAGAATTAAACCAAACACCCTAATTAACTAATTCACTATATCTCTATGTGAATTACAATTAAGAAGGATTTAATCCCAAGTTCTTACCAGATTACATGCGATGCTAGGCATATCTCTACCCTAACATAAATTAAGAATCTGTTCAATCACAAAATTCAAGAACACATGCTATTTTGATTAGGTATAGAATCATATCTCATCTCTCGAATCCATATAATTCCACATAAAATTAGTGATCAAGCAATTCATAAATTAATTACAAATCACAATAGATAATCTGAATTCATAATTTATTAAACTTAAATCAAGGCATAATAATTGTCATTCAACACTAAAGATCCATTGCAAGCCTAAAAAGTAATTTAGTTCATAACTAATGAATTAAATACTAAATAAATAAAAGAAATCATCATCTTGATTACACAAATTGAAATTAGAGAAGAATAGTAATACACCACCCTTTTTGCCTTCAGTTAGGTTTGTAATATTCATGAACGCAATCAAATTGCACAAATAAGCGGAAATGTGAAAATCAGAGTTTTAAAAATTTTACAAACCATATACCCGGATCACCCTTTATGCACAATTATTAATTAAATGAAAAATATGAGGAGCAAGAATCATACCCTTGAAGATTCGAGCTTCCTCAGGTACAAGTTCACCTCCAATTTTTTTCGCGTTCAACTTGAATCCACTGAGTTTGGTTCCTTCCTTTGATCAACGTTAGCCACCCAAGTGTTTGGCCTCTAGAGGTGATCCACCAAGGAAGAAAAAAATATTCAAGAAGAAGGGTGGTTGGCTAAACCCTAGTTTTCTATCTCTATAGAAAAAGAACGTACTCTCCAACTATTGGAATTGCGTATGTTGTTAAAAAGTCAACAATGACTTCACCCATAATAAGACTCCTCTTATTTATAGATTTGGGCAACCCTCCTTAACAATTAAGGAATTGAGTTTTATTTTAATTAAATAAAATACTTTAATTAATTAACCTCCTAATCTAATTAGGAATATATGAGAGTACTAATATTAAATTAATTTCCAAGTTTTTAGAAATTAAAATAATAATAATTGTAATAATATTAATAAGACTCCTCTTATTAATTTATATATTTAATATTTCCAAATATTAAATAATAAATATTAAGTTATTTAATTTATTCTATCACCATAGATTAAATTAAATACACTTAATATATTATTACGATTATGCCATTAACTTCTTAAATAATTATTCTTCCTTTTATGGTGTGACCCTTTAGGTTCTCCATATTAAACCGGTTGTGAATAAATCAATTAGAACAATTCTAATCTTATTTAAATAAATAAATTAAAATATTAATTTATTTAAATAAATAATATTTATTCTACAATAGGGATAACCGTCCCTAGCGATTAACGACTTTCCAGATAATATAGATTTCAACATTAATCATAAAAGAACCTTGGAGTAAATAGTTACCGTACAATTCAATCCTTCCACCATACAATGTCCCACTTAAATATAAGACATGGAATTACTGTCAAGTCTTATTTTATTTAATTATATGTATTTCGACTCTTAAATGCACAACACCAAATAATGCAAATTAGAAACTCCTTTCTAATTTTATTCTGCCTTGGCCAAGGACTACTGGGTTGTCATTTATCGAATCACATAGGACATTTCTCTTCTTTTACTAGAAGCAGTAAATTCTTTATTGATCATATATTATCTCCATGTACAACTTATTATATCCAAGCATACTCTTTGATATACCATAAGGGTCTTAAAGAATAAGTCAAAGTATAACTTATCATACACAAGATACTATGATGACCTCAAGTCCAAGGATCACTTGTACTACTATCACTACAGGAATTCCTATTGACAGGCAAGTAAAACTCCATTAGGTATTCCTTAGCGAGCCCGTTCTCAAAGAACTTATTCTCCAATAAGCACCTACATACTTGATTTAGTGTCTCCACACAAATGATCATAAGATCAATCATCCTCATCCAATGAGCAAGCAACGTATGTACCAATCTATTCGAATTCACTAATCCCCAATTTAGTAATCCAACGATTGGAAACTATTTTGGTTTTAAGCTTTCTAAGAATTTAGATCTTATTAGAACGATCATCATCATTATTCTAAAAGCATTGCTTAAAACTATGGGTTTATCACATATTATAAAACAGCATCATGTAGATAATTCAAAGCCTTTAATAAATTAATACTTTTTATTAATAAATGAATAAGATTGTTACAAAGTATATGCTTTATCATCAAACATGATTGGCTTGTGTGCATACTACTTTCAATCTCCCACTTGCACTAAAGCCAATCGTCATGGTATCTCATACCCTTCTTCTCTAAGTGACGATTATCCTGCTGTTGGATAAGCTTTAGTTAATGGATATGTAATGTTGTTTTTGAGAGTCCACTATCTCTATAGTGATTTCTCAACTTTTAATGATTCTTATAATCAAATGAAAGTGATGCAACATATGTTTAGATCCAAGATGAGACATAGGAACTATTCCTAGTTCTGTAATAAACTTTTCATCCAAACAATCAACTTGAAGCTTCATTTATAGCTATATACTATGTCTTTATCACTAAACCAACAACTCTTTGCTGTTTGAAATCTTTCCAATTCACTGCACCACCATTCAAGGTAACGCTTTACCTTAAAGTGGATTTTATGTCATCTTGGTCTGTCTGAAAAACTTGAGTCTGTTAAGCCCTCTAGTTTTAATTTAGACCCACCATGAATATGATCACATCCTTAGTGCCGGTTAAGTACTTTAAGATGTTTTTCACTGACTCATAGTGAACTTCTCCAGGATATGACTGATCAACATCAGGTCTTGTACATTTCATTGTATACATGATTGTCACTCATGCGATCTCTCTTTGGAAGAGTCTATAGGGACTATTGAGAGAGATACACTTAATGGCTCATCAATATAAGACATCTCTTGGAGTTTTCCATGATAAACAACTTTAGCATCAAATGAATATACGTTCCTTGTGTTAAGTCGAGCATCCTATTAAATCTATCTATATAGATTTGTATCCCCAATAACAATACACTTCCCAAATCATTCGTGGAGGAATGTTTAGACAACTTTATATTTACTAATTGTAGCATTAGTATGTGCTTATCCGTAATATATCAACATATAATACTAGGAATGTCACGACGCTCCCACTGACTCTTTTGTACACACTAGGTTCATTCTTATTTTTGATAAAATCAAACTCTTTTGATTATTTCATCAAAACGAATGTTCCATTTTTGAGAAGTTTGCTTCAATCCATTTCTCTGAGTGTCTACAACTTTTACCTCATCGTATGTAACTGGATCATCATCTTCTATGATGCGTATCTCATCATCATCTATGATGAATCCATACCTCCCAGGTATCTTTGGTACTATTCTAGATTTACGATTCGGTTATGGTACAATAGGTCTATCTACAGGTTCCTCTTATTTGACTTATAGTGTTTTGTGGTTCTTGAACTCTTTAAGATCTATTATCCTCCCACTAGCCCCTTCAATGATAAACATCTTTATCTTAGAAAGGCATCATGTTTTTTCGCAACAAACACCCTTTGCTATGTAGGATTATAGAACATATACCCTAAACTTACTTTAAGATGTCCCATAAATTTGTACTTGTCAAATCTTGTCCCAAACTTATCCTTTGAAACCTTTTCACATAAGTTGGACAAACCCTTATCTTAACAAACTTAAGATTAGGAATCCTTCATGTCCATAACTTTTATGGAATCTTGGGGCCGGATTTTGAGGTTACCTTTTTGTAGATATGCAGCCATTTCTAGGGCATGGCCCTAGAATAATACTGAAATGTCGTTAAAATCATTATGGATCGTACCATGTCCAACAAGGTACGATTTTTCCTTTTAGATATATCAATCAATTATTGCGTATTAGGAGGCGTCCATTATGAGAAAACCATTTGAGATGATCTAGAAACTTATTTCACATGTATTTATTCCTTGATCAGATCAAAGAATCCTAATACTTTGCCAATTTGTTTCACTTCTGAATTCTTTCAACCTTTCAAATAATTCATATTTGTATTTCATCAAATACAAACATTCAACTCTTTGAATGATCATCTCTTTTTCTTATACATGTTTGTTCAATTTGTAAAATAATTTTTCACGTAAGTCAAGTATATAAAATCCATTAAGTAATATTCCAGTTCTATACAAAATATTGTTATTATAAATAGAATAACAATTGTTCTTAAATATAATACCAAAGATTTCATTGTCCAGTAACAAAATGAAAATAATGTTTCTAACAAGATCTGGAATACAATAACAACTTATTGACATAATTAATAGATTTGCCCGTAGGCATTGCTAAACTATAAGTTTCTATGGCTAATGTAGCAACCTTTGCTTTATTTCCCACACATAGGATTACTTATATTTGTTTAGCTTTCTACTTCTGCTTGGTTCCTTCATAAATCTATATTTATGATAACTAAAGTTGGTATCCAATACCCAAGTAGAACCTTGACTTAAAGAAAAATGTATTTTATATCATGAACAAAATTGTATTTATAACCGGAACTTCACTAAGCTTCTTTTGGTTAGCCTCTACAAGATGCTTCTTGCAGTTTCTTTCCAGTGTCCAGGCTTATTGCAGTGGAAGCAAACTCCTTTGCTATATGTATCAGTTTTTGTTCTTATTATCCTTTGTTTTTGTCTTTCTATTTACCTTCTTAGAATCATTCTTCTTTTCAGAAGATCATTTGGCCCCCTACCAGTAAGACTTAGTCTTTCTTGGTTGGAAAGTGACTCTCAACATTTTTTAACATGTTAAGCAAATCAGCGAGACTGATATCTAGCTTGTTCATATGAAAAATTCACAACAATTATGAAAGGAGTCCGGGAGTGAGTGCAAGATCAAATCTTGGCTCAACTATCCATCCATGACAAAACATGTTGTCCTAATTGATCAATTAAATTAATAATGTTAAGGACTTTTATCTGTACTATAGTGTCATCGGTCATTCTATATCGGAAGAGCTCCTTAGATATTTAATATCTATCAGCCCTACTTTCCTTACCACCATCAACTACTTGATGTGCAGGAATATAGTAGGAGCATCCATAGTTTCATGCTGACGCTGAAGCTCGTTACTCATGGATGCGAGCATGATGCATTGAGCCACCTGTGCATCATTTTGCCACTTTCTAAAAGTAGCAATCTCTTCCTCAAAGATATTGTCTGCAACCATTGCAGGGATAGGCGTATTAAGGACATAAGATAGCTTTTCAGCTATGAGAACTATTCTCAATTTCCTTAACCAATCCGTTTAATTTGGTTCGGTTAATTTAGCATCTAATATGCTACGCAGTGATAGTAATTTTAGACATTATAAAATTCTGTAAATGAATTTGTAATTAACAACATTTTAGCATACATTCTTTTATTAATTACCAAAATAAATTAGGTCTTATTTTAAATTGGTATCTCCCACTATTTTCTTCAAACTATATTACCCTCAATATATATAGTTCAGAAATATCTAATTAAAGATATGCTGGTGAGAATAAGGATCCCATTTCAAATGTATAGAGCCTTGTGTGTGCACAACAAACTATATATATAAATAAATAAGTAGATAACTCTTGTCAATTACATCAACTATGTAACTCCTTGTATTTTGCCTCTTAAATCATAATGGTTAAGTGTGTGCACATCCGAACTAAAATGATTTAAGTTAAGTCGAACCAAAGATTTCCATATAAGTGAAGAGAAACTACAGCCTCAGTGTGCACAACAAAGCAGTAATGTTCAATTCCTTATAAACATCATATGTAATAAAAATAACATCTTAAATATTTAATACTTGCCTTGTGTGTGCAAAACAAATTCATATTAAATATTCAATACTCTATTGTTTCTATCATGCTAGAAGGCAACGTTCGATATTCCAAATATCTTTGAACGTTACAACTTAATATAAAATATTTGAGGGGTTTGTTATTAATTGTCTCATCTTGTTTAGCGCGCATGTACATATATATATAAAATACACGTCATATTAATTAACATGCGAAGTATGTTTGCATAATATATAATATATATATAGTATAAGCATGCACATATAGAATACTATATTCTAACCAGATTGATTATGGACTTTTATTCTAGTTTGGTTCAGTAGAGCCACCAAGTGAACCAAAAAGGTCAAACCCTAGGGGTGCAAGAATTAATATTTAAATATAACTATTACATTTAAACCCGGGCTCCATTACAAACGGGTCTTCAAGCGCCCCTTGCCCCTTGATCTTTATTTTTCAAAATTAATTCTAACTATTCCTATTACAAAACTATTTAATATAAATAGAAACCTTGATCAGCAGTCAAGGGGAAGTACATAGGAGGGAGATAGAATTTACATTAAGGAAATTTAGAGAAGACGAGGTACGCAGACCCCATTTAATAAAACTCATACATTCATACATCCAACTAAAATAAAATCCAATCACATTGGTCAATAGTCCATAATCAATCCCATTTATTATCATACACATCACCATATGCATCAATAAATAACATTCATCTCATGAATAATAAACATTCAATATATATATTGATATCATTTAATGGGCAAATTTAGTTAGCATAAAATCTAATTTTGAATCAAAATAAACTCCTTTATTTTAATCCAAATTTAAATCAAAATAAACTCTTTTATTTTAATTTATCTAATTTTGAATAAAATAAACTATTTTATTTTAATTAAATTCTTTAACCAAAATAAACTCCTTTATTTTAATTAATTATGAAATCTAATTCCAAATAAAAAAAAATAACTCCTTCATTTTGAATAATATGAAATCTTATTTCAGTATCTAAATAAACTCATTTATTTAAGGAAACGCTGATTCTTTTTCCTATTCACAAATAAACTCTTTTATTTTTTGAATAATATGAAATCTTATTTCATATCTAAATAAACTTCTTTATTTAAGAAATACTGATTCTCTTTCCTATTCACAAATAAACTCTTTTATTTTGAATAACATGAAATCTTATTTCATATCTAAATAAACTCCTTTATTTAAGGAAACATGGAATCCAATTTCAACTCCAATTAGTTAGCATGAAATCCAATTTTAAAATTAAAATAAACTTTTTATTTTAATAATAAAATTATTAAGAATATTATATATATATATATATATATTATATAATAATTCCATGATTCATATATTATATAACCATATAGAAACATGTGATATGTTAGTCACATGATACCCAGGCGAATCACCTTGCTGCTATACACGGAATAAATCATATATATAACCCTTGCCAGTGAATCACGAGCAATCAAAAATCCGAAATATCAATTCGCGATTTTCAATAGGTTTTTTGAATTTTTTTAATTTTATACAACAAAATTATGCCCAATTAAATTGTTCTAAACACATATTAATATACATATTAAATTTGACAATTAATAATTCACATAAAGGTTTGGCTTTGATACCACTGTTAGGTTTGTAATATTCATGAACGCAATCAAATTGCACAAATAAGCGGAAATGTGAAAATCAGAGTTTTAAAAAATTTACAAATCATATACCCGGATCACCCTTTATGCACAATTATTAATTAAACGAAAAATATGAAGAACAAGAATCATACCCTTGAAGATTCGAGCTTCCTCAGGTACAAGTTCACCTCCAATTTTTTCGCGTTCAACTTGAATCCATTGGGTTTGGTTCCTGTGAGAGCCCCAAATCCGGGTCCCAAATCACCGTGGATTCGGTTCAATCATTCTTTAACTATTTGTGGAAGATATAAACATAAATTGTTTATATAGTACACTTTATACACTATTCCCCAAAATCGAGTAACCTTAATTATACACAATTCATAAACTATTTAACACCTAACATTATTATCAAGCTATACTATTACAAATTAGCTGCACATTTTATCCCAAGCTGAACTTAACATTATCCTTTTCCTAAATCCAACGCATTCGCCTTATCTGCAATGTTTTATCATGATATAGCAAGGGGTGAGCATGAAAGTTGTCCAGCAAGTTTAAATACAATTTAAGGATATATCATGATTGAAAGAGTCTGAATAATAAGCTGGCTATAATTCATCAATATAATTGAGAACTAGCACGAATAAACTTTTGACTAAACAAGTATTGAACATGAACAAATATATCTGGACCAACTGGTAATGAAGGTGATCAACCTTTCATACCTGACTTATACATGCAATATGTACATAGTACAATTCTTCATGGCAATCAACAATGATTAACCATAAGCATAACTGAATAAAACAACTCTTAGTAGAGTTAAGTAAAACTTGCCTGAACCGTTGATTACCGCTACGCAATTTATATCGCTTTATCCGAAGACCTAATATTAGTAATATAGATCTCCAATATTAGAATAATATCATCACAATATAATACTATTATATATATATACACACATAGAATAAACTAAACACATAGCACATAACCCTATCAGTCTATTCAGCACATAAAACTTAGCATCAAGTCAGACTATTTAAGTCCGAGTTGAAACCGACATAATTCTATCATCCCGACGGTCTAGTCAGACTTTTATCGAGTTTAAGTTCCATTAAACTCTATCTAAACGCTTAACAATATCCTAGACAATTTCTTATCAAACAAAATAATTTTTATAGACTTGTAATAATTTTCAGATAATTATTACCATTTATCAACATTTTTCAATCATTAAAACTGTATTTAAATGAATTAAATACCACATAATTCCTTAATCATTAATATTTATTAATGAAAATCATAACATAATATTATAATATAATTATAATATCACAAAGTATTTTTAATACTTTAAAATCATAATTATATTATTTTTAAATCATTAAATCCATTATCCGATAATTGATATTAATATTAAAATATTAATATTTTCATGCCAAAATATCAAAAGCTATATTTTATAACTTAAAATATTTTTATAACACATAAATCATTTTATATGATTTTTAAACCATTAATTCTATTTTCCATAATTTATTTAATATATTTATTAAATAAACTAATTACCATTAATAATAAATTATTAATGAAATTCATCACAAAATATTAAAAGTCATCAAAAATAACTTAAAATATTTTCTAACATCATAATATAATTTTTCATAATTTTTTCATGAATTAAAACCATTTTTAAATAATTTATTTAATATAATTAAATAAATAAACACCTTTATATTCCAAAATATTAAATATTTATGAAATATACTCAAAATAATTAAAAACTATTTTTCTAACCTTAAAATAATTTTTCAGAATTTATTATGTATTTTAATAATTAAAAACTATTTTTCTCTATTTATTTAATTAATTAATTCATTTTCTAAGTAAACTGTCGCTAAAAAAAGGTACCATAGGCGACAAAACCGTCGCTAATGGTGTTCTTGATGTTCTTAGCCATTTTCTAGAAATTCATGTCAGTCATCAAGGCATGAGGTTTGACCAACATTTGATCTTAGATCTAAGTGTTTTATGGGCTGTTTAAAGCCCTAAGGTTGTAGTATTGATGTAACTCTACAAGAATCAACAAGTTTCATAGCAATCAAACATCACAATCAAGAGATATAGTCTCTCAAATATCATGTCAGACCTGTTCTTCATTTCTGGGTTTTCCAGAAATGAAGAATAGCTGCTAGGCCTTACTTTGAAGCCTCATAACATGGAATCTGGGTCTGTTTTTTGATATCTAATGGTTCCTACGTGTAGTCATGATGTCATAGTATAGTTGTGTAGCATCAGAGAAGCATAAAAACATCCTATACACAAGATCTGGGCCGGTCAAACTACCTGTCAGAAACTTGTTCTTGAAGATTCTAGGTTTTCCAGAAACTTCATCCAGCCAGTCGGTCAACGATGGTTTGACCTAGTATATCTTTGATTCTGTTATTAATTTAGGCGATCTAATAGCATACATGTGTAGTTCATATAGCAGTCTACAACATCCAGCCCACAAAATAACACAAACACTAAAAACAAGCAAGATCTAAAGCCTGCAATATCGCTGTCAGACATTCTGGAAATTCTGGGTTTTCCAGAAACCAAATTTTGTGGCCGGTCAACGAAGTTTGACTAAGTATAAAATGAAATCTAAACATGAAAAAATCTTTATTCAAGTTCCAGATGAAAGCCTACATGGCATAGAACATATCCATAACATAAAACATAACAAACAACTAACAGTGAAGGATCTAAGGCCTCTAACATAAGGCTGTCAGGCCTTATTTTTCCATATTTCCAGATTTGATAAATCATTAAAATCGAGCATCTAAATGATATGGATCTAGGTTTTGACAACCCAGATCATCAAATGACACTCTATTACACAACTTTAACCAATCAACAACAACATTTAACATCAAATCATCAGATTTCTAAGTTAGGGTTTTTATACCTTTGAGCTTTAATCTTTGATTTCTGACTTTTGATTCCTGATCTTGGCTTGCTAATACATGATCTTCGCTTTGTTTCTCACACTTTCTCACTCTAAGTTTCGAAAATATAGAGAGGGAGAAGGGACTTGCAGCAAATGATACGTAAAGTAAGATTTTTCTTACTTTTTAATCTTAGATCTTTTAAATCCATGGTTGTAAATGTGGCTAGGTGTTCAAATTTTGGCTGATTCAAGGTGTGTGGTTGTAACTCAAGAGATGTGGCTTCATTTGTGACCATAACTCTTTTAACATAAAAGTTAAGGGAGGATATTTTGGTCTTTTCCATACCATTTTATTTCTATAATAGTCATTTGATCAAACCCTTAGGGTTTGACCCTTAGGGTTAAAACCTAAGGTTTCCATAAATACCAATTTCTAGGATTTTCAACTTAGATTTTCAAAATAGAAAATTATGATAATTAAATTATAATTAGAGTTTCTTAATTACAGTATACTTTCCTAATCACATTAGGACTAACATAAATTAGGATTAATATTTCCTAATTAAGATTGCTAATTTAGCAATTAAATCCATAATTGTACATTAGGGTTCTTGACAGAATAATTAGGGTTTAAAAATTTGAAATTTGGGTTTGCTAATTAATTAAGCTTTACCCTAATTAATATTATAATTAATAACCCTTAAGCAAAATAATCTTCTTTTAAGTTCCCAGATTAGGGTTTCAAATACTCGAAATTTGAAATTAGAGTTCCCAGGTTTAATATTAGGGCTTTCTAATAAGCAATTAGGGTTTCAAGTAATTTGTTAGGGTTTTCCCTAATAAATTATAACTAATGACGTTAAACCTTATACACAACATTTAAATTCCAGAATTAGGGTTTTAAATTCTGAATTAGGGTTTCGGATTCCCGGAACTGAAATTAGGGTTTTAAAATCGATTTCTAGGGTTTCTTATCAGACGTTAGGGTTTTCTAATTGAACGTTGACATTCTTAATAATATTAGGGTTTGACACTGATAAAATTTATCTGGTCAACCCTTGACCCTTAACCACATACTGTACACACATAATACCATATTCACAGAACATAAACACATATACACTTAATCCTGAATAATTCGCCTAAATCCTTCACAGAATTTTGAAATCCTTAAAATTTCATCCCAAAAATATCAAACACATACACTTATTTTCTGTCTAGGTCTATTATTTGACCTTAAATTAATCATTTAAGATTTTAATAATTTGTCTAATTTCTCGGGTTGTCATAGTTCCTTCCTTTGATCAACGTTAGCAACCCAAGTGTTTGGCCTCTAGAGGTGATCCACCAAGGAAGAAGAAATATTCAAGAAGAAGGGTGGTTGGCTAAACCCTAGTTTTCTATCTCTATAGAAAAAGAACGTAATATCTAACTATTGGAATTGTGTATGTTGTTAAAAAGTCAACAACCACTTCACCCATAATAAGACTCATCTTATTTATAGATGTGGGCAACCCTCATTAACAATTAAAAAATTAGGTTTTATTTTAATTAATTAAAATACTTTAATTAATTAGCCTCCTAATCTTATTAGGAATAAATGAGAGTACTAATATTAAATTAATTTCCAACTCTTTAGAAATTAAAATAATAATAATTGTAATAATATTAATAAGACTCCTCTTATTAATTTATATATTTAATATTTCCAAAATATTAAATAATAAATATTAAGCTATTTAATTTATTCTATCACCATAGATTAAATTAAATACACTTGATATATTATTATGATTATGACATTAATTTCTTAAATAATTATTCTTCCTTTTATGGTGTGACCCTTTAGGTTCTCCATATTAAACCGGTTGTGAATAAATCAATTAGAATAATTCTAATATTTTTTAAATAAATAAATTAAAATATTAATTTATTTAAATAAATAATATTTATTCTACAATAGGGATAAGCCTCCGTAGCGATTAACGACTTTCCAGATAATATAGATTTCAACATTAATCATAAAAGAACCTTTGAGTAAATAGTTACCGTACAATTCAATCCTTCCACCATACAATGTCTCAATTAAATATAAGACATGGAATTACCGCTCAAGTCTTATTTTATTTAATTATATGTATTTCGACTCTTAAATGCACAACACCAAATAATGCAAATTAGAAACTCCTTTCTAATTTCATTCTGCCTTGACCAAGGACTACTAGGTTGTCATTTATCGAATCACATAGGACATTTCTCTTCTTTTACTAGAAGCAGTAGATTCTTTATTGATCATACATTATAACCATGTACAACTTATACCCAAGCATACCCTTTGATATACCCTAAGGGTCTTAAAGAATAAGTCAAAGTATAACTTATCATACACAAGATACTATGATGACCTCAAGTCCAAGGACCACTTGTACTACTATCACTACAGGAATTCCTATTGACAGGCAAGTAAAACTCCATTAGGTATTCCTTAACGAGCCATGTTCAGTGAACTTATTCTCCAATAAGCACCTACGTACTTGCTTTAGTGTCTCCACAAAAATGATCATGAGATCAATCATCCTCATCCAATGAGCAAGCAACGTATGTACCAATCTATCCGGATTCACTAATTCCCAATTTAGTAATCCAACGATTGGAAACTATTTTAGTTTTAAGCTTTCTAAGAATTTAGATCTCATTAGAATGATCATCATCATTATTCTAAAAGCATTGCTTAAAACTATAGGTTTATCACATATTATAAAACAGCATCATGTAGATAATTCAAAGCCTTTAACAAATTAATACTTTTTATTAATAAATGAATAAGATTGTTACAAAGTATATGCTTTATCATCAAACATGATTGGCTTGTGTGCATACTACTTTCTCACCTTCAACAATGCAATCTTCGTGAAATCAACTCCTTTTTCTTGTTCCTCCAAATTCTTGCTCTTCTAAATTGTATATGTCTTCAAGTCTCTTTTCCTTTGTTTAATCTTCAGCAATTAATTAAAAATCAGTCAACTAACTCCCACTCCATCACATCAATTCTATTCCATCTCAAACTCTTCATATAAGAATTCTAATGGGAATCAAATTCCAAATTCAATCCAACAAGTTTTTGGACATGGTGTCCCAATTAACATGAAATAAACAACCTAACACACTCCTAATATAAGAATACTACATAAAGAAGTTAACTCTCCCATCACAACTCAAATTCCAGCACTAATCAAAAACACACTTTTCTCCCGACCGACCGACGCTCCTCGTGCCGGTTTTAGTAGTAGGATAGCGCGACCCGCACTGTCCATACAGTAACTATTCACACTCTAGTGCGCCCCGCGTCGTCTTGGTTATCATCACGGTGCGCCCCGCGCTGGTCATGTAGAATGTCTAAAAATGCTTGCTTTTCCTTCCAATGCTAGCATCTTGATGAGCTCACTTATTATCCTATCATAAAAACAAAAACACATCAAAAGTAACATAAAATATTTCAAAAACTAACAATATAACAAGCCAAATGAACATAAATCGTAGGTTAAAAACCTACTCATCAAATTCCCCCAAACTTGAAACATTGTTTGTCCTCAAGAAAAATGCAATGCAATGCAACTAATTACTAACAACTACGAATCCAGTATTAAGACAGTGTATAGTTTACTCATACGGCCTCAGAAAAATTAAGTAAACAAGTCAACACTTCATATCAGAACCAATCAACAATTCCTTATCAATCCTCGAATCTTAAACCGTTATCACTAGTATATTGTGTGTGTGCTCCACATCCATGCTAACTGATATAAATTCAAATTTAATACATAACAAGTCTCTTGTAAGGAATCATAAAATTTAAACTTCAAAATTTCGAAAACAAATAAGATCCAACTAAAATCAAGCAATCACCAATAATAAAAAATCACCTAGGGTACTTATGCCTCTTTTTTCTTCTTTTACAGGGGCTCTTCGGCTCTTTTCCCGTCTTATTATTTGTTTTTTTTTGTTTTTTTTATTTTTTTTATAAACATGACTGTGCAATGTCTTATTCCATTAGGCTAACAATGCTACCCCTTAGCAAGCTTTCAACCAACGACTCTCAGGCCATAAAAGACCTTAGGGTGCTAGGTGTAAAGGCACTCCCTCGGGTGTACTTTCTCAAGTAGCAACGACCCCGAAATAAGATTAGCCATGATTTCTTTTTATTAAGCTTATATACCCCAGATTTCCCCCCAAACTTAGGTTCATGCCTAATTCTTCGTCTTCATTACCTATTCTCTTCATTCTTTCATTTAAACTAGCATTATCCTTCAGAAATTTCTTATGTATCAATTTGAACTAATCAGTCGACATAGGTGTTATTAACGTGCTAACCTTTTAATACTAGTTTCAAACAACCAAAGACCCAATTCATAACAGAAATTACATCAAAGTTCTCATATTTGGTACTGTACTTGTCTACCAAATTCCAATCTCATCATTAGCCAAGAATAAACTTTTACTATCTAATAACTGGATTCATGTAATTTAAACTACATGCAGGAATTTTTTTATTTTTATTTTTTTTAAAAAAACCATGAACATAAAAAATAAAGAAAAACTAAACAAACTAACTAACATGAATTTTAAAAAAAAAAATCATAAATAACCAAGCAGAAACATAATCCCCCTAAACTTAAAGCAAGTAATGTCCTCATTACGACAACATAAATTAAATTAAAGCATGAGGACTTCCCTGAAAGACGAGTTACTGCTCGTCGTTGTCCAAAAGAGGATATGCTGGAAGGACATGAGGAACAGGCATGGCCACCAGATGTGCATTAGGAGTGCAGCGAGAAAACGCATCAGCAAGCGTGTTGAATGCATTTGCATTGTACTGATGCATTAAGTCTTGGCGCTGAGCTAGCCACAAAAATTGATTTCTTGAACCACGAGGTGGTTGCTCTTGCATTGGTTCCGCTGCAATTGGGGGTGAGGGTTGGTAAATCATAATATAGCCTTCTCTTCGTGGATGTGATCACGCCCCTCCCATGCCTTGTGCTTCTCAATTGTAGCATGATTTATTATAGCCATTGGTTGTTGGATAGGTTCAGAGGGGTGCCATTGCACCCCGGCTATGCGGTACAAATATGTTATTAGAAAATCGTGCAAAAGGCCCCGTAGTACTTCCCCGTAGTAACCAATCAATGGACTCCTGAATACACGCACCCACATCCACATTGTAAAACACAATAGAATTATTCACCCGGTAATGGTGGTGCACAATCCCATAAAGTAGTCGTGTTCTTTCCTTAGTAACATCATTTTGGTGTCGTATGAGCATCAAACAGGCACAAAGGAATGCATACCATGCTTTATCACACCTACTTAGCGCTGAGTGCAAAAAACTTATCTTTTCATTCGTTCTGGCGTGGGTAACCCATTGCGTTCCTGGTTTGCACAATCTTACAATTATCTCATCTAAGAAGGGTAAACCATCTTTATATCGTCCATTATTCAGTGTTTCCAGCCCAAAGTACTCGTTAATAGCATCAGCATGAAAGGACACCGGTTTATCCCGAACCATGACTACGTGATTGACATGCTCCATTGCATTGGCATAAAATTCTTTCACTATGTTGATCACTGCGGGAAGTGGTTGCTCCACTAACTAAAACCAATTGCGTTCCACAATCATTAGAGCCATATCACCATCCAAGTTAGCATCTGGCTTCAATTCGTGTTCTAAAACCAAAGTCTTCTTATCTATGGATGTTTTAAACCTTGCTTTGGCCCCTTCACTGACAAATTTCGTATGATCATACTGAGCACGAGCAGTAGAGGTGGAAGGACGTTGTCTCTTGTGTGAAGACATGGTGTTATAGTGAGGTTTAGGCAAAAAATTTGGTTCAGGACTTTTATCGAACAGTTAGTGGGCGTAAGGGTTAATTCCCCCAAACTTGGTTTCTTGGTACTATCTCTCTAGCCAAAGTGTGAAATAAAGAAATACACTCCTTGGGTAAACAATTCCCAAGGTTTCCCAACCAAAAACTACCAATCAAAGAGAAGGAGAAGAAGAATGAAGCAAGTTTGTGCTTACCTTCAATGGAAACTCTTTTTGTTTACCCCTTTGTAAAGATGCCCCAATTTGAACAAATTTGTGTAGAAGAGGAATTAGATTTAGTGTTGGAGTGTTTTGGTTGTATTTATTTTGAATTTGGCTACTTGTATGGGTAGAGTTCATATAGGAGATGAAAAACCAATGTGTGTTGGGAGTTATAGAGGTTATGGATTTAATGGGGAAGAAGATGGAAAGGAGAAGGAGAAGTGGTATAGTGGGAGCTGTGGGAGTTGTAGGAGTAGTGGAAGAGTTGGAGTTATGGGAGTTGTGGAGAGTTTGGGTGTAATAAGGACATATTAGGTGGTTATTGCCGTGGACAAGGCAATTATAACACTTTTAACGCTGCTTCTCCGAGAGCGCACTTCCACGTCGTGTGTAGCTTCTAGATGGTGCACCACACTGTAGTAAGCAAGACTATATCGATATGGTAGCACACCCTGCGCCTCTTATATGTTGGATGTGGCGCTCCCCACGCTGTGGGAGTAGTATCTACTGATATGGTAGCGCGCCCCGCGCCTCTTATATGCTTAATGTGGCGCACCCCGCGTTGTGGGAGCATATTTTCATCAA
Organism: Panax quinquefolius; assembly: GCA_020205615.1. Classification (NCBI taxonomy): domain Eukaryota; kingdom Viridiplantae; phylum Streptophyta; class Magnoliopsida; order Apiales; family Araliaceae; genus Panax; species Panax quinquefolius. The sequence continues at coordinate 48,941,991 of CM035158.1, forward strand.
GAAATTATTGGCGCTACCGAGGGTCAAGCCATGTCTATCCTATTTGTTATAAGCGGCGCCCAAGCACTACTGGGTCAGATCTTGTGGGCTCATTTTTTTCTTTCATTACCTGCAAGTATACCATTATGGAGTTATTAATCTTTGAAAACTAAATACTTAAGCTAGAATATAAATAACAAATAAATAAGAAAAGGATTAAATCTTGGGTTGCCTCCCAAGTAGCGCTATTTTTAACATCGTAAGCCCGACGGTGCTTCTGCTTTCAAGGTGCATCTGCAAGTGTAATGGAAATGACTTCATTGTTAATGTTGCCTCCCCAGTAATGCTTTAATCTTTGTCCATTGACTTTGAAAGTCTTAAGCGGATTTCTACTGTATAGCTCAATGGCTCCATGTGGGAAGATTCTTTTTATAGTAAATGGACCCGACCATCTAGATTTGAGCTTTCCAGGATATAGTCTCAGTCTAGGATTAAACAAAAGTATTGATTGTCCCAGATCAAACTCTCGCCGCAAGATTTTCTAATCGTGCCATTTCTTGACCTTCTCTTTATACAACTTTGAATTTTCATAGGCTTGTAGTCTGAATTTGTCGAGTTCATTCAATTGAAGAAGCCTCTTTTCTCTTGTTCCTGCTTGGTCGAAGTTGAGCTTCTGTATTGCCCAGTAGGCTTTATGTTGTAGCTCCAAAGGTAGATGACATGCTTTACCATAAACCAATTGATATGGCGACATCCCAATTGGCATCTTCTATGATGTCCTGTAAGCCCATAATGCGTCATCCAACTTTAGAGACCAGTCTTTTCTGTTTGGATTTACTATCTTCTTTAAAATTCTCTTCACCTCCCTATTGGAGACCTCAGCTTGCCCACTTGTCTGAGGGTGATATGTTGTTGCAACCCTATGATTTACTCTGTATTTTTCCAAAAGAGCTGTGAATGTTTTGTTGCAGAAGTGACTTCCCTCGTCACTTATGATTTCTCTTGGTGTGCCGAATCGTGTGAATATATTCTTTTGTAGGAATTTTAGGACCACTTTAGCATCATTTGTAGGGAGTGCTACAGCTTCCACCCATTTTCTTACATAATCCACCGCAAGGAGAATGTACAGGTTATTGAATGATGGAGGAAAAGACCCCATGAAGTCCATTCCCCATACATCAAAGACTTCTACCTCCAAGATCATATTAAGTGGCATTTCATTCCTCTTTGAGATGTTTTCCATTCGTTGACATTTGTCAGAACTTTTCATGAACTGATGAGCATCCTTAAATATAGTAGGCCAATAGAATCCTGCTTGAAGTATTTTGGCCGCTGTCTTTTCACTCCTATAATGACCACCATAAGCAAACGAATGACAATCGTGCAGTATGTTCTTCATCTCGCTATATGGTACACACCTTCTAATCATCTTGTCGGCGCACTGTTTGGATAAATATGGTTCATCCCACATGTACCATTTGATGTCATGTAGGAACTTCTTTTTCTACTGTTTTCTAAGATCAGGGGGAAGGATGTTGCTTACCAGATAATTAGCGAAATCCGAATACCATGGAAATTATGCATTGACTCCAAATAGTTGCTCATCCGAAAATGACTCATTGATTACACACTTATCTTTCTTGTATTTGTCCAGATTTTCTAGCCTTGAAAGATGGTCTGCAACTTGAGTCTCCATCCCCTTTCTATCTTTTATTTCCAAATCAAATTCCTATAGGAGGAGTATCCATCTTATAAGTCATGGCTTAGCATCCTTCTTCGAGATTAGATACCGAATTGCTGAGTGATCTGTATACACCACTACCTTTGTCCCAATCAAATATGCCCAAAATTTGTCAAAGGCATACACTATTGTAAGTAACTCCTTTTCTGTAGTTATGTAATTCATTTGGGTTACCGTAAGTGTTTTGCTTGCATAGTATATGGAGTGGAATATCTTCTCTCAGTGTTGACCCAAGACAGCCCCAACTACATAATCGCTTGCATCGCACATTAACTCAAAAGGCATATTCCAATATGGTGCGACGATAACTGGAGCTGTAGTCAATTTCTTCTTCAATAGCTTGAATGCTAACTTACAACCATCATCAAACTTAAAGATTGACTCCTTCTCTAAAAGACTGCACAATGGTTTTGCAATTTTTGAGAAGTCTTTTATAAATCTCCTGTAGAACCCGGTATGTCCCAAAAAGCTTCGGATTCCTTTTACTAAAGTGGGCGGTGGAAGGTTTTCAATAGTCTCCAGCTTTGCTCTATCAACTTCTAACCCCTTTGCCAAAACCTTGCGCCCCAAAATAATTCCTTCTTCTACCATGAAATGGCACTTTTCCCAGTTAAGCACCAAGTTTGTCTCTACACATCTCTTTAGAACCATCACTAAGTTTTCCAAGCAAGCATCAAAATTGTCTCCATAGACAGAGAAATTGTCCATGAAAACTTCCACATTCTTTTCCACCATATCTGAGAAGATAGCCATCATAAACCGTTGGAAGGTAGTGGGTGCATTACATAAGTCGAAGGACATTCTCCTGAAAGCAAAGGTGTCGTATGGGCATGTGAAAGTAGTCTTTTCTTGATCTTCAGGAGCAATAACTATTTGATTATAACCAGAATAACCATCCAATAAACAATAAAAATCATGTCCCGCCAATCTGTCCAACATCTGATCGATGAAAGGTAGAGGAAAATGATCTTTGGGAGTAGCTTTATTCAACTTCTTGTAATGCATGCAAACCCTCCAACCAATCACTGTTCTTGTTGGAATCAATTCATTATCCTTATTCTTTACTACGGTCATTCCTCCCTTCTTTGGCACACGTTGAACTGGACTGAACCACGCACTGTCTGAAATAGGATAGATGATTCCTGCATCCAACCACTTTAAAATTTCTTTCTTCACTACCTCTTTCATGATCGGGTTGAGCCGTCTTTGTTGTTCCACTATTGGCTTTGCATCATCTTCCATAAGAATTTTGTGTATGCAAAAGGATGGATTGATTCCCTTAATATCTGCAATTGTCCATCCTATGGCCGATTTATGTTCTCTAAGCACCCTCAGCAACTTACTTTCCTGCAATTCGTTAAGCGTAACAGAAATAATAACAGGTAAAGTATTAAAATTGCCTAAATACGCATACCTAAGGTGTTTAGGTAATGGCTTTAGCTCAAGAGCAGGTGGCTCTTCCAATGAAGACTTCATCTTAGTCGTGGCTCTTTTCACTATGTGCAATGGTCAACTGGTGCTTTGAATCTGCTAACTTGAGGCAAAGAGTCTAGCATATGCAAATAATCTACTAATTCTGGGTCATCCACATCCTCATCTCCCAATAATGTAATTTCCAATAAATCATTAACCAAACTCTTTTCCATGTCTTCCTTGACTATTCGATCAATGACATCCGCCCGATAGCACTCTTCTTCATCCGTAGGAAATTTCATGTCCTTGAACACATTAAACTTGACTTCCTGATCTTGGACCCTCATCGTGAGTTCACCTTTTTGTACATCAATAAGGGTTCTACCCGTAGCCAAGAATGGTCTTCCTAGGATGATTGGGATATTTTTATCTTCCTTGTAATCTAGAATTATGAACTCAGCGGGGAATATAAATTTATCTACTTTAACCAAAATGCCTTCCACAATTCCTCTCGGGTACGTGACTGACCTATCTGCCAACTATAGTGAAATATTGGTCGGTTTTGGAGCTTCGGTGTATACTGATAACGACATGAGATTTACATTTGCCCCCAAATCACATAAACACTTTTGAAAGGCCATATTCCCTATTGTACATGGAATAGTGAAACACCCCTGATCTTTCAATTTTGGTGGTAGCTTCCTTTGTTAAAGCTATCGTTTCAAAATCTTCCCACTTCTTTTTCCTTGATAGAATTCCCTTCATGAATTTAGTATAACTTGGCATTTGCTCCAAGGCTTTTGCAAATGGAATATTTATTTGGAGTTTCTTAAAAACTTCTAAAAACTTGCTAAATTGCTTATCTAATTTTTATTTCTGAACTCTTTGCTGAAATGGTGGTGGAGGGTAAACAACTGGTTCATCTAACTTTGTTTGCTCAACTTGCTTTTCTTCACCCTGTTTTTCTTCTACCACTTTGTTCACATCAACTTTGTCATCCGTTCTCACTGAATTTTCTGCACTTTTCCCATCTAGATGTTTTCCACTTCTCAAAGTGATTTCCTGACACTGTTCATGATTTCCCTTTGAATTTCTTTCGGTGTTACTTGGTAGAGTCCCTTGTGGTCTATTATTCAATGCTAAAGCAATTTGTCCCATCTGATTTTCTAAATACTTAATGGCTATCTCTTGCGACTTCATGGCCATTGCTTGGTTTTTCATAGCTACCTCATTACTTGTTATATACTTTGACAACAACTCCTCTAAATCTGATTTCCTCTCTTGATGTTTGAAATGGTCAAGTTGTTGTTGTTGATTCTGAAATCCTAGGGGATAATATGGTCGTGGAGCTTGCTTCTGCTGATTATTACTCCACGAGAAATTTGGGTGATTCCTATTCCCCCGATTGTATGTATTCTGGTACATATTCTGTGGAATCCTATTGTAGCTACCCATAAATTGCACTGACGCTGGGTTGATTGTACATTGATCTGCAGGATGTTCATCCGCGCACAATTCACAAATAACTGCAACTTGTTGTGTCTGTACCCCTGACAAAGCATCCAACTTCTTAGAGAGTGCTGAATTCTGCACTGCTATTGCCGTCACTCCATCTAACTCTAACACTCCAGCCACCTTTGCCTGTGTGAACCTTACCGTGGGCCACTGGTAGTTGTTAGTCGCCATTGTTTCTATCAATTCGTATGCCTCCTCATAACTCTTTGCCATAAAAGCTCCACCCGAAGCTACATCTATACTAGTTCTGAGATTTTCGTTCAACCCGTTGTAGAATGTGTTCATCTACAGCCATTTGGGTAATCCGTGATGTGGGCACTTTCTGAGCAACTCTTTATATCTCTCCCATGCTTCATACCCTGATTCCCCATACTGCTGCTCAAACATGGTAATCTCGTTTCTCATTTTTGTCGTCTTTGTTGGCGGGAAAAATTTTGTTAATAATTTTTGGGCGAGGTCTTCCCATGTAGTTATCGATCCCGGCGGTAGAGAATGTAACCAACTCTTTGCCTTGTCCCGTAAGGTGAATGGGAACAAGAGAAGCCTAACTACATCATCTAACACCCCATTATACCTAAAGGTATCACAAATCTCCAAGAAGCTGACTAAGTGTTCATTCGGATCATCATTTGCCAACCCCCCAAGATGAACTGAATTTTGAATCATCTGAATAGTTCCAGGCTTGATTTCAAATGTGTTCGTGGTAATAGCAGGCCTGATGATACTTGACAGCAACTCGGTCACCTTGGGTGTGGCAAAATCCCTCAATGCTTTCTGGTCTTCGGCAGCCATTGCTTCTTCTTTTTCAGAGTTTTCGAAGTCTTCTCTTGTTTCCTTGATCCACTTACTTAGCCTTTGAAAGCATTTCTCAATGTCGTCCTCAAAAGGCAGTAAATCTGGATTTTTGGATCGTTTTTGCATAAACCAACTTCAAAAACCTGAAATAAGACGAACAAAGCAAAAAATAAAAATGTTTAAGTAAAACTGGACAAATTAAATTGATATTAAAAAATTATTAAAATCTATACTATATTCCCCGGTAACGGCGCCAAGAACTTGTTGGGTAAAATCTAATTACGCACAACACGAAAGTATACGTGGTCAACAAGTAATAAAGTGTAAGTAGAGTTTTGTTCCCACGAGGAATTAATAAGAAATTAATATTCACAATTATCAATTTTATATTAACCCAAATTTTATTAAAATAATCCAAATTAAAAGTAATATTTAATAAAACTCATAAACTAAAAATATTAACTAATTAACACAACTTAAAAACCTCAATTTCAAACAATTAATGGAGATTTAGGCTTTACAACTTCACTTTAAGTATCATTCCAATTATAACACCTCATTCTAATTTAATTTATTATCTCAGTTTATTAATCAAGAACACTCATATAGAATTAGCCATTTCTCAATGCACTAAATCCATATTAACTTAAATCCACAATTTAGATAGAATTAAGCCAAACACCCTAATTAACTAATTCACTATATCTCTATGTGAATTACAATTAAGAATGATTTAATCCCAAGTTCTTACCAGATTACATGCGATGCTAGGCATATCTCTACGCTAACATAAATCAAGAATCTGTTCAATCACAAAATTCAAGAACACATGCTATTGTGATTAGGTCTAGAATCATATCTCATCTCTCGAATCCATAGAATTCCACATAAAATTGGTGATCAACCAATTCATAAATTAATTACAAATCACAATAGATAAACTGAATTGATAATTTATTAAACTTAAATCAAGGCATAATAATTGTCATTCAACACTAAAGATCCATTGCAAGCCTAAAAAGTAATTTAGTTCATAACTAATGAATTAAATACTAAATAAATAAAAGAAATCATCATCCTGATTACACAAATTAAAATCAGAGAAGAATAGTAATACACCACCCATCTTGCCTTCAACAATGTAATCTTCGTGAAATCAACTCTTTTTTCTTGTTCCTCGAAATTCTTGCTCTTCTAAATTGTATATGTCTTCAAGTCTCTCTTCCTTTGTTAAATCTTCAGCAATTAATTAAAAATCAGCCAACTAACTCCCACTCCATCATATCAATTCTACTCCATCTCAAACTCTTCATATAAGAATTCTAATGGGAATCAAATTCCAAATTCAATCCAACAAGTTTTTGGACATGGAGTCCCAATTAACATGAAATAAACTCCCTAACACACTCCTAATATAAGCATACTACATAAAGAAGTTAACTCTCCCATCACAACTCAAATTCCAGCATTAATCAAAAACACACTTTTCTCCCGACCAAGTACCCTGCACAAGTTTAGTAATAGGATAGCGTGGCCATCTGCTTCATACAAGAACTATTCACGCTAGCATACTTCAAGCGCCTTCCTTGCTTGTCATCACACGGCATACCGCACCGGGTCATGCAGAATGTCTAAAAACGCTTGATTTTCCTTCCAATGCTAGCATCTTGATGAGCTCACTTATTATCCTATCATAAAAACAAAAACACATCAAAAGTAACATGAAATATTTCAAAAACTAACAATATAACAAGCCAAATGAACATAAATCGTAGGTTAAAAACCTACTCATCATGGGGATTCTTAGGAAGTGAGTGTCTGGGATCTGATAGTGTTCTCGGATCACCTGGATGTCAGCCTCTGTGAGTTGAGAGAAAATGTTGGCATGGGGGAATTGATCCTCTTTATGGTATTCAAGAGGAGTGTTTTGGGTGTCAGTTTTTGGTGGGTTCATGCTGGAGGATGGAGCGGTATTGGGGTTTGCTTCTAGAGTGGTATATGTGGGGGTAGGGGTGTCCGGAATACTAGCATGGGGGGTTACAGAGATTTGGATGTCATCTTTTGGATTTTGGGAGGACATTGTTGTTAGTTTACAGAAAGAGAGCTGGAGGAAGGAGACAGCGAAAAGTGCTTTTGAAATTCGAAATCCAAATGAGCAGGTGAAACCGTCTAATTTGAGGGAATTGGGTTTTAATATTGATTGTTTTTTCAGTTGTTTTCGTATATCGAGGGTGGCACATTTAATGAAGTTAATGATAGTGGAATTGAAAGGTTAATGCGTCCGGTCTTAGGTGGTTCTGATGATTGGGCCTTGTTTGGACATATTTAGGCTCTTTTGCTGTTTGGGCCATTTTTTGTATACTCTTCCATCAAATATTCTATTTAATGGAAGACCGGGGGGTAATGTTGGGCCATGATTATTTGGGCCTTTGGAGTGTAATGGGCCATTAATTATGTGGAATTATTTGGGCTTGGACCAGAGGTGGATTTAGTGGACGGGGGACTTATGGGCTGAGGTTCCTATTTATATTTGGATTCTGATTATAGAAGGAAGTATTGGATTATGGATCTGCTTCCTTAATTAAAGGAGATTTAGTACAATCCTAGGATGATTGGGAAACTTAACCTGATTCGAAGAAGGATTGCTTACAAGGCGGTGAGATAATTATAAATACAAGGCACTACATTGGTTTTAAGGTACATGCAATTTACTTTCCAGCACTAGAGCACTAAGCCTCCATTATTAACCTTATATAGCCTGTACTTATTCTCACACCGAAGCAATCCCCCGGTGGCCCAAGCCGTTAATCTTTTGGTATTTACCCGTTTCTGTGCAGGATTAGATGCGCTTTTGGTGATTAAGGAGCATGGACAGATCTTGGCGTTGACAGTTTTCATACCTATAAGAAGCCAGACACTTATATGTATATTATTTTGTTGAAGATGCTTCGCATCTCGAGAATAAAATCAAATCAAGCCGAATACAGAATAAAATGGAAGTATCGAAGGCCTCAATTACTATATGAGCATAAGAGTTTGAAAATCTGTTTTTAAAACATCATTTCTGCATATATTGCTTAAAATTAAAATTTTGTACAAGTCAAACCCTTTGTATATAGGTGCAAACGAGACATAGCACTACTTCCAAATAATGCACTTAGGCCCAATTAACCACACACACTTCAAATAAATTAGGGAATTGAAAAGACACGGTAACCGTGTTTTCACGGAAGTTGGGGTTGCCTGACACCTTCCGCCGCTTAATCAAGCCCCCGAACACTATGAATCTCGGTTTCCAAGGCATGTTAAACAAAGTCCAATAATTGGGCCTTTGTGTAAACCTTTTCAAATTCGGTTGAGTTGGTACAACCATTTCACTACTACCAACCGGCGACTCTGAATTTTTAAATCGTTGACATTTTATGTCGAACTCTTTTTCAAACTCGCTCTTTCAAATAAAATTCAACACATAGAAAACATAAAGGGTAGAAAGACTAAATAGAATAATTTTAAAGAAAGGAAATTTTTACCGACGTCGACACTAGGGATAACATATTCTTCTAATTTATAGGACATGTGAAAAATTATGAATTCAAATTGAATAGCAGATTTCCTTCTTCATTTTCTCCTTCATTACTCAATCAGGTTATAATATATGTGCATTCGAAAAAATATTGAATACAATCATGATACGTACAAAAGTTGTTATTATGGTTGGTCAATCTTTAACTCATATTATATTTTCTATCTAATGTGATATAAATCCCAGTATCATTGCGCCACTTAATATTTTCTCTTGAAAATAAATATTTGTTCCATTCGATTACTTATACTAAACTCAATTACCCAAAAATTAGGTAAAGTCAGTCACATTTTTAAAGCACAAGATTCAATTATATGCTCAACAATCAAAAACTGCCCAACATATTAGCAAATGGAGACAAAGAAAGAACAACAAAAAGGATGAACTCATGGATAAACAAGAATTGTAACTAAATTAGTATCAACACAAACAGCAGATAAATGTGTCTCACACATTCAAAGGGGAGGAGCTAAGAGTTGGGGTGGGCACCCCCACTTCCCTTTGTAAAATTTTAATATGGTACCCCGAAATTTAGAAATATGATTCTTCTAATCCATAAAATAGTCCAAATAAGAGTACCTTGATTTGTACATAAAAGTAAAATAAAATAAGTAGTAAAATAGCATAGGTACTCCGGTGTAGACACACAAATTTTCTACACACCTGTTACTAACATTGCAGGATGGCAGATTCGTCTTTCGGAGTTAACCCTGAAAGACAGCTCACATCCATTCTGGATACTACCGGAAGTTCAGTCTCAACCCCGGAACACACACCGGGAGTATAATTTCCAACCTCGGAGATAACCCTGAGTTTCGTCCTTGGAGATAACCCCAAGGAATGTTGTTATAGTTCCGGCGATAACTCTGAAAATGTTTGTTTCAAATGCAATCAGCTTCAATCTCAGACCTCCTGCTGAGGTACTCATTCCTAAGACCCGGAGCTAACACCGGGAAGACAGGCACACTTACAGATGACGTTGCGGCATTCAAACACTTGCAGCAGTCCAATCTCAGATGTAACCCTGAGCAACGTCTACTTTCAACTCAAACCGGTGATAACCCCGGTGAGGAGTCAAACGTCATCTTGCCACCTCAACACCTGCGCATCGTCTCAACACATAATACATACATACATATAACAATGTCCTACAAGAACCAAGGAGTTCCAATCCCGAGTGACTATTACGTGTGGTAACACACCGAATAGAATTTGAAGCTTGAAGACCATGGGCATGGTCCCCTCTTCCTGACTTCTTACAACCTCTAATCCCATGTCATTGCGTAAATCTCGACACAAGCGGTCCGAAGAAGGTCTTATATACCTCGTTCGGATGCTCGGATTGAAGTTCAGCAAGTTCAAGCGGACATTATAGTGCACGTACTTCGAGATAACAGGACCCGAGGAGCCTGGGGCACCCCGGGCTACCGCAGGTACATCTGCGACTTCCGCAAGTACACCTGCGGTGCCCCCCTCTATAAATAGAGGGCTTGGGGTGGCCATTTTAAAGAAAAAAGAAAAAGGCGAGGAAGCCATGTTAAATTTTCTCTGTACACACCCCATATTAAGTGTTTCCTCATTTTAAACACATGTTAGCTCACATATAGCTATCTTTTTACCGGCGGGAGCTGAGTGTTTATCCATTTAGAGTCATAGAAGCTGCGTTTGGCGACCAACGTAAAGCCTTCTCACACTCTATAAAGCCTTTCTCTTCATCTTTGCACACATTATTCTACACATTGAGAGTCATGTTGTGTGCGTATGCCCAGACTTAGGTCCGTGGTTTTCATTTCTGTCTGTATATATATACTTATATATGCATATATTTATATATGGACTAACATTGTCGAGTTATACCTCGATTTAGCCTAGACTTATATCTAGAGCATTTATTTGCTTTTATATATATATATATATATATATATATATATATATATAAAAGCAAGTAAACGCTCTAGATGTAAAATCCAGGCTCATCAGACAGAGTCTGACAAAAATTTATATATATATATATATATATATTTACATTTTTGTAAGGCCTGGAGTTTACTTCGAGGCCTTTTACTGCTTTATTTATATTTAGTCCCGCCTGGAGTTTACTTTGTGGTGGTTGATCGCATTTACTACTTTATTTACTTTTTCGATCCCCCATGGAGTTGCTTCGTGGTGGTTTATCATGTCCATATATATATATACCGCTTTTATATATTTACATTTCTGATCCCCCATGGAGTTGCTTCGTGGTGGTTGATCATGTCTGTATATATATATTTACAGCTTTTATATATATAATTGCTTACTGCTTTTCATACAAACTGCGGTATCATGTGAGCCTAGGAATCATGTGATCACAGATTCAGTCTACTAAATCTAGATTCGGTTCCCGTGATGGACATTTCAGCTGTAAGCAGCTTGTACATTATTTACATTGTATGAATTTCCTTAGATGGTTATCATACCATGAGGAATTCGGCACTGCTGTATATTATTTTCTCGAAGATGCCTCGCATCTCGAAAATAAAAGCAAACAAGCCGAACATTTAACAATAAAATGGAAGTATGAAAAGGTATCAATTCCTATTGAGCAAAGGGTTTGAAAAACCTCTTTTACAAAACTTCATTGCTATATTCTGTTTAAAACTAAATTTTTCTATAAATTCAAACCCTTTGTATATAGGTGCGAACGAGGCCTCGCACTACTTTCAAATAATTGCACATTGATCCACACACACACACATTCATATAACAGTTTCTTTGAAAAGTGACGGTCACCGTGGCAACACAGATGTTGGGGGTGCCTAACACCTTCCCTCCGCATAATCAAGCCCCCGAACCCAAATGAATCTCGGTTCACAGACCCGTTTAGCAGTGTCACATCACTGGGTCAATGTGGAAACCTTTTCAGTTGCGTTGGTGCAACCAGTTAAAAACACCAACTGGCGACTCTTACCAGTCCATCGTCGACATTATACATGTCGGACCTTTTTCACTTATTTTTTCAAACAAATCTCACCTAACATGAGAACACCAAAGCACAAGTAACGAAAAGGGACAATTAAAAAATCCTGACATCGACAGGTGGCGACTCTACTGGGGACTCCAGTAAGAGGGCTTAAGCCGCTATTACAAGCTTTTCAAAACTTTTATATGCTTGTGTGTGAATGTTGCATTTACATTTATGATGAATGTGTATGAATGCATTTTTACTTACTGCACTGCTAAATATCTATCTGTGATATTAGTGCTTCGCACATGTCATCATTTTCATAAAATGGTGAGACACGTTGTATGTGGATGTATGTTGTGTGGTTCCTCCACCAGGAGGCTATTCTGTCGGTGTTTGATTATTGGACTCGTAGGGACACTAATTCCAATGAGGCTCGGGAAAGGTACCACCCAGATTCGCTCCAATTAAAAGTTCGGATTAACTTCCCGTCAAGTAGATTGCGATGATCTGGGAACCTTCATGCCAAAAAAATCGCAAGAGTAACCCTAAGATAGGTCAACCTCTGATAATCCAAACGCGAAGGAAAGTCTCTTCATACTTTCCATTTTCAATTACTTGTAAAGGCATTTACTTGTAATTTTATTCCCATGTTCATCCATATGTAATGGAAAATATGAAGAATATCTGTGCATACATGACATGTTATCAATTAACGCCCGTTTTTACAGGACAATATTCCTAAAATGGATTCATTATGATAGCATTTACATTATCCCTAAGACTAAACTACATCAGTTTTTTGTAGGGAAGTCAGTAGGCCTGTTACCCGCTCAAAATCTAAAAAGGCCACGAGCCTACAACCAATCATGTCTTCTTCTGACCAATCTAATCCTATTTCTCCAGAAGAATTTGACGGATTAAGTAAACAAATTACAGACTTGGCTATTCTGCTGAAAGAATTTCCTCAGTCCACTCAAGGTACAAAGATGCCTACACATACAGAATCCTCTACACAAAGAGGATCTCAAGGTTTGGAAAAAATCAATTCCAGAACCTCAGTTGGATACGGCCAACAAAGACCCTGAAAACACCCATCTCAAAGGAGATCTAGACACCGGTGATATCAGGAAGAAGGTACTCCAAATGGAGGAAACTATTCGTGTTCTCAAAGGGATTAGAACACATGGAAGTGCTTCATATGCTGACCTTTGCATCTTTCCTAGTGTTCATTATCCAGAGAAATTTAAAACCCCTGACTTTGAAAAGTATGACGGGTTAGGGGATCCTTATACACATTTGAAGGTGTTCATTGGAGAACTTGGATCTTATGAGAAAAATGAGAAGCTCATAATGTAGTTGTTCTAGAAGAGTCTGACTGGAGAAGCCTGTTCATGGTATACCAGATTAGACAACTTAAAGATCCATAGCTAGGAAGAGCTAGCTCACGCCTTCCTCACTCAATACAGTTTTCAATCTCAGATGGCTCCTGACCGGTACCAGATTACCAAAGTCAAGAAATAGTCTAATGAGTCTTTTAGAGAGTATGCTCAGAGGTGGAGGCGCCTGGCTGCTCAAGTTATTCCTTCCATGACAGAATCAAAAATGGTCATGTCTTTCATAGACATATAGGAAGCTCCTTTTTATAAGAAAGTTTTAGCTGGTATTGGCAAACCATTCTTTGAAATGATCAAACATGGAGAAATAGATGAAATGGGATTGAAGTTCGGTAAGATTCAAGACCTAGCCATTCTTAAAGCAGTTGCTGAGCACATCCAGCCTGGATCTTATGAAAATAACCCCCAGAGGGTCCATAAAAAGAAAGAGGAGGATGTTTCCTTGATACTACAAGGTCAAAAAGGCAGTCAGAACATGCCTATACAGAGGAGAAACTACTCCTTTTTCCAAGCAAATTCTTCAAACCCTCCATTGCCTAAAAGTGGAGAAGTAAAGCACCCTCGAACGTTCACACCCTTAGGGGACTCACTCGAGAATATTCTTGCTCTTCTAACTACTCAGAAGAAAATCACACGTCTTCTTCTACCTGCCAACCCTAATGGGAAGGGTTTTGATGCTACTCGGAAGTGTGCTTATCATGTTGGGGCACCTAGACATGATACTCAAGATTGTTGGGCCTTGAAACACAAGATCCAAGATTTAATAGACAACGGTGAGATCATGGTCACCAAACCAGATCAACCTCATGTGCAAGACAACCCTCTTCCTCAAAATAAAGAAGAAGAGGTCAACATGATCAGTTGGAGCACTGGACAGAGTTCCATTTTTAATGATGAATCATCCCAGACCATCAAAGGCGGTGTTGACAGATGGGATTATGCAAAGTGCCAATTTTCTATGGAACAAAAGATGAAAGCTCTTTGCAAGCAAATTGAGCAATTAGCAGAATTGGTGACCCATCAGCATCAAGTCACACGCTAATTAGTCAGCCAGGAACATGCTTATCTCCTGCCTTTTGTTATGAATGCTCCACCCTCACCTTCAGAAAGTGAAGCTATGGAGGATAAGGTTGCAAAGAGAGAAAATGCTAAAGCCTATCGGGATTTTGCCAATCAGAGGAAATTCACATACCTTGGCCAACCTATGGAGGAGATATTTCAAATGCTGATCAATGAAGGAAGAATTACCTCCCTTCTGCCTCCAATCAATCCCCGTTCAAGACGGTTCTACTCCGATGGAGTATGTCAATATCATTCACATTCTCGCGGTCACAGCACAGAAGAATGTTGGGCAGTCCTCCATCTCATTTAGAATCTCATTGATAGCGGTGTCCTGCAGTTGGCAGACGATGACACTTTGCAACTCAAGAGTGGGAATACATGTCCTACCAAATGGAAGGGATCAGTAGCAGTTATATCCGCTGAGGATGATGAAACTGTGAAATCATTTCCCATACAAGCAATTTAACTCAAAGGAGCTGACAATCCTTTGAAAGTGGCCGCACCAGAGCCAATTTCTTAACCTTTTAGACCACAATATCATGTTGTCAGCTTACACAAAGTTCCATGGAATTATAGAGAAGCTGAAGGATCCACGTCTCATACTACTGCTACAGTGTTGAAGGAAAATCCACTATATCTTCCTTAGAGGGTGATGAAACCCGCCATCAAAATAAAGGGGAAGATTCCCATGGAGAAGATTGAAAAATTCCTCCGCACTATGGGCCATAATGAAGCCAAGGTGGTTTTAAGCTTAAAAGAAGCTCTACATCAGATATCAATAATGGACTTGGTTTTCTCTTTCGAGGATCACAGGAAGATCTTACTCAAGGTTTTGGAAGAAGCCTACTTACCAAAATCAGTGGATGTGGGAAAATTTCAACATATGGTTGATCACATTTTCAACAACTATGTGATATCCTTCACTGATGACGACATACCGCCAGAAGGGACCGGTCATTGCAAGCCATTGCACATTGCAGTTTTTTCCTCCAGGTATATGTTAGCTGGTGTTTTGATCGATGGAGGTTCATCCCTGAATATATGTCCTTATGCCACTTTGGTGAAGATGAATGTCAATCTCAAACAGATCCGAAGCAGCTATACGGTTATCAAAGCTTTTGATGGATCCCGTTGAAATTTTGTCGGAAAGATTGAGCAGCCAATTGAGATTGGTCCAAATACATTCAATGTATCCTTTCACGTCCTCAAGATAGATTCAGGATACAACCTGCTATTGGGGAGACCATGGATTTATATGGTTGGAGTTGTTCCTTCTACACTACATCAACAACTCAAATACATTGTCAACAACAGTCTAGTCACTGTCAATGCTAAGCCAGAGTGTCCTGAATAAGGAGATCTACCAATCACCAGCTTCAACTCATAAGTTGAGCCAGCCAGTTTTCATACCTTGGAAGTGAGTAACATACAATACCATCCTATTGGAGCACCACTTCCCATACCCAAGATTTTTGTCGAGGTTATGTCGGCTACTCAAGAAATGATGTCATTGGGTCTTCAGCCTGGACAAGGGCTTGGTAAAAATCAGCAGGGTATTAAGCACCCTATTCAAGTGTCCAGTCAAATCGCGACAGCCGGACTAGGCTATTCTGCCAGTTCCAGTCATGGGAATCATCATAAGCACAAGCAGGTTCCTCAAGTTTCGCCACGCGATTTTTTTTCCATCTCGCACCGCATGAAATCTGATCTCCAATAAAGGTGTCAGCCCATGTTATGGCTATGCTGTTTCCCAAACCAGAACCATTCAAAGCAAAAGAGGTGTTGATTCTTGATCTCGAAGTGGAAGAAAGGGAGCAGAAACATAAACACGACATCGCCTTGATGATGTCAGGCATACGCATCATTGTCCATGATGAACATACATACAGATATACCCCAGACGATGATTGCCCATATATCATGGTTATCATTCAGGAGAAGGAGGACAGTGACAATCCCTCCATCACTGCAGTCCATCAGGACTTTACCCTCGATAATTGGAGCAGCACTCCATCCATTGGTCGACGAGGGTAAAACGGGAAGAAAATTCCTCTACCCTATAGATAACTTTAATTGCTTACTTTTCTATACAGTATTAGCAGTTATTTTATCAGTACATGCTAACACTTTTGTATGATTAAACAATTTCATATATTAAGTGAAAGCATATTTTGTTTTAGGACTCTGAATTTAGATGTGCATGTACTTGCTGATGAGGTGCCTTCTCTCCACAAGGACTGTAACTTTGATGCAAAGTTAGACTCAGACTTGATGGAAATATAAGAGGATATTGAGACACCTTAGGAGATTAAGGAATGGGTCACTGACAAACCTAAACCCAACCTTGACCAAACCACTTCTTTCAATCTTGGAACCTTAGAAAGCCCTAAGCTAATCCGGATTGGTTCAGACCTCACCCCAAACCAACGGAATGACATGGTTGTACTACTAACCCAATTTTAGGATGTGTTTGCATGGTCCCATGAAGATATGGTGGGTTTGTCCACTGACATTGTTCTTCATCCCCTTCCCATTAAAGAGGGATTCAAGCTAGTCAGGCAAAAGCACAGGCGATTGAAACCTAAGTGGAGTTTAAAGGTAAAAGAAGAAATTATGAAACAATTTCAAGTCGGCATTATCATGGTGTCTACATATCCGGAGTGGATATCCAACATTGTTCCCATGCCTAAACCCGGAGGAAAGATGCGAGTTTGCATGGATTACCGTGATTTGAACAAAGCTTGCCTTAAAGATAGCTTTCCCGTACCCTTTATCCACATTCTCATTGACAATACTGCTCAATACGACATGTACTCCTTTGCGGATTGCTTCATGGGGTACCATCAGATTATGGTCGCTAAGGAAGACCGTGAGAAAACTACTTTCATCACGCCTTGGGGAACCTTTTGCTACAGACATTTATCATTCGGCCTCATCAATGCCAGGGCAACCTATCAGTGAGCTGTGATGGCTCTTTTCCACGATTTAATGCACAAGGAGATAGATCTAAGTGGATGACATCATCGTCAAATCCCGAAAGGAGGAAGACCACTTAGACCATCTCAAAAAGCTTTTCAACAGGTTACGTAAGTACAACTTGAAGTTGAATCCAGCCAAGTGCGCCTTTGGTGTTAAATCAGGCAAGTTGCTAGGTTTCCTAGTCAGCCACAAAGGGATTAAGTTGGATCCCACCAAAATCCAGGCCATCAAGGAAATGCCCATTCCTCAGACAGAGAAGGAAATACGGGGATTTTTGGGAAGAATCAACTTCATTACCAGGTTTATTTCTCAACTCACAGCAACTTATGAGCCCATCTTCAAATTAAGGAAGAACTCCTCCATGAAATGGAATGATGAGTGCCAGAAAGCCTTCCTTACCATTAAAGAGCAGTTGGTTAACGCTCCTGTTTTGGTACCTCCCAGGGATGATGTTCCCCTATTCATGTACATGTCTATTAATGACAATGTCATGGGCTGTATGATGGGGCAGAAAGACGATAGAGGCCAAGAATGAGCTATTTATTACCTCAGCAAAAGATTCAGCATCAGTGAACACAAGTAAGCTCTGATTGAGAAGACTTGTTATGCTTTAGCATTGGCTTCCATGAGGTTACAGCATTACCTCTATGGTCACACAACCCATCTCATATCCCGTGTGGATCCTCTCACATATGTGTTCAGTAAGCCCATACTGAATTGTCGACTGTCCAGATAGCAGTTGATCCTACAGCAATTTGACATCGTCAACGTGACGCAAAAGTCTGTCAAAGTTCAAGGAATTGTGGATCAATTGGCCGCCACACCTGCAGGGGATTACAAACCCTTGGAAACATACTTCCCTGATGAAGGGGTAATGGCAGTTCAGCAATACCATCAGTACGATGCATGCCACACATGGAAAATGTATTTTGATGGAGCTGTTAACACAGAAGGCTCTGGAGCTAGAGCAGTTCTAGTATCCCAGATAGAAACGCGTATCCGTCGTAGTCAAATGCAGCGGTTTATCGGCACACCAACAACACAACTGAGTATGAAGGCTGTATCATGGGGCTAAAACTTTCCCATTCAATGGGCATTAGGCGATTAACTGTCTTTGGGGATTCCGAATTGGTAATCAAACAATCCATGCAAATCTATCAAACCAAAGAATTACATTTTTTCCCTTACCATCGACAAGTTTTACAGATGGCTTTGGAGTTCGAAGAAATCTCTTTTCTACACATTCCTCGTAATAGGAATGATTTTGCAGATGCACTAGCAACGTTGGCCTCCTTGATTCATATACCTGACAAGGAAAACATGCCAAGCATCACATTTGCCCTACAAAAGGCCCCAATTTATGGGAACTACGTTAGAGAAGTATCAGATGAGCTACCTCCCATCCACCACCCTTGGTATCAGCATATCAAGGAATATATGCGAGATGGATCTAAACCCGCTGAGGCGAGCCTGATTGAAAAGAGGCGGATCCATCGACTTGCTATGAAATTCTACCTGAGCGGAGATGCACTCTACAAAAGAGATACAGGATTAGGTCTCCTCAGATGTCTGGACAAAGACCAAGCTCAGAGGCTCATGGATGAGATCCATGGTGGAGTATGTGGCCCACACATGAGCGGCCCCTTACATGTTAAGAAGATCCTCAGAACAGGGCATTATTGGCTTACACTCAAAGCTGACTGTGATGATCACGTCAAGAGGTGCTATCAATGCCAAATTCATGGGAATGCTATCCACGCCCCTCCAAGGGAACTCCACAATATGAGTTTTCCATGGCCCTTCTCAATGTGGGGAATGGACATGATCTGGCCCATCAAGCCCAAAGCCAGTAATGGACATCGATTCATATTCACCATGATTGACCACTTTACCAAATGGGTAGAAGTAGCCTCCTTCCCTAGGGTTACCAAAGAAGTCATCATTGCTTTCATCAGAAACAATATCGTCTGTCAATATGGACAACCAGAGGTCATTGTGTCAGACAATGCTAAGAACCTCAACAACAAAATGATGGAGGAGTTATGCAGTAAATTCCACATCAAACACCTTAACTCTGTCATCTACCGTCCAAAGATGAATGGTGTTGTTGAAGCGGCTAATAAAAATATCAAGAAGATCATGCAGAAAAAGTCTGCCAATCACAAAGGATGGTCTGACCTCTTGCCTCTTACTTTATTAGCCTACAGAACTTCCATGCGTACTTCCACTAGGGAAACCCCCTACACATTAGCCTATGGGAGGAAGCAGTGCTCCCCATAGAAGTGGAAATGGAATCCCTCAAAGTGTTGATGGACGCTCAGCTAGATGAAGACTAATGGTGTGACGCCCCCAAAATAGGTATACATCACCCATCTTGAGTCGCCAAATACATGGTACAAAATTCAAATACAACTTAATTATACAACAGTCGTGTAAAATACGACAAAACATAATCTAAGAGTTTTAATAAGAATATTGTCATCTAGACAATATCCACACTCAATGGAGTCCTCATTACATTTATTGTCACACTATTTAACGTAATATTAAAGACTACTAATGATATCATCACGGGATAATCACTCCGCTCCCGGGACTAGTCACAGCTACGTTCTCATTTCCTAAAGAGAATAAAGAAAGAAAGGGTGAGCTCAACTAGCCCAAAGAAGAAATATTATGACTAAGATAATGCGTAATAAATTATCATTAGTCTTCAACAATGTTAAACCCGATAAAATACAATAGACATCAAGTTTAACTGCGGTATGGATAAGCAATCCATTAGAAAAGTCAAGTAGAGCATGATATCTACTATGTTTCTATGATTTAAAATGTTTTCATCAATTTTTATCATTTGAGACTCGACAATAAATAAACCATATCATCGAATCATCCTCGCACTACTGGGCAAGGATATTCATTAAATCATCAATAATCAAATGACTATACCGAATAATCCTCGGTCATAATCAAACCAAAAACTGTTCATCAATGCACTACAGGCCACTGAGGACTTTTGACACATCGTTTATAACATTACAGGTCATGATTATACCAAATGATCCCTGGTCATAATCATACCAAGTCCATCTCTACACGTAAGCCAAAGATATACAACTATAAAACCAATAATCAACAGTCCATCTTTGCACGTAAGCCAAAGATATACAATTTAATAATCAATAGTCCATCTTTGCACGTAAGCAAAAGATAACTTTCATCACCATATGAGCATGAGGATGATGACAATGATATAAGCATTAACCAAACGAAAACAAGGATAAATATTAAAGACTTTAAATTTATCCAAATATTATCAACCACTTAATAAACTCATAATCTAATATTATTAATATTATAACAATATTTTAATCACTTCTTAAACTTATAAACAATTTATTTCAATTGTATACACTTTACCAAATAATGCATTTAATCATTCAAAAATGCCATACTCATAAAATTTCATCACCAATGATCAAATCTCTTATCAAAAATCTGTATATACCCTATATAGGATTCCCAAGCCATAAATTCCTATTTTCCAATTTTGTTGCTTCACATAACATATTTAATTCATTTACTCATAACTAGTTCATTTTCATGAAAAATACCAAATTAGTCCCAAAAATATTTCTTTCCTGGGATTTAGCAGAATATAGTCCCATATTGAACATATATTTTTCTCAGAATTTTTAAAATTTATTTACTATTTTTTATATGGCCAAAAATGCCGAATATATAGACATTTATCATAAATTGTACTTTTATCCAAACATTACGAAATTTACAGGGTATACTCCTATTATATACATGTACTCCCAATAAAAATTTCACCAATTTTAGAGTTAACCAGAAAGAGTTATAAGGGTTTACTTTTAAAATAGTCTTTTCCCATAAAATCCATAACTCTTAATCTATACATCCAAAAATCGCCATCTTTGGACACAATATAGAAAACTCATCAAATTATCATTTCAAATTTTTCCAGAATTTTTGAGGGTCAGAAAAAATTACGAAATTGCAAATAGATTTTCACTCGCCATGCGGTAATCCACGTAAACAGATCATTTCCACAATTTAATAGGGAATAAATACAAAGGATCATTCACCATGCTTGTGGTAATCCATATAGACAGGTTATTCCAACAGAATAATAAAGAATGGAATAACAGAAGAATTCACCATGCATGCGATAGATCGCACAAACAGGTTATTCCCAACAGAATAATAAATAATAGAACCAGGTCATGCGTAAACGCACAAACAGGATATTCTGACAGAATAATAACGAATGGAACCAGGTCATGCGTAAACACACAGACAGGATATTCCGATAGAATAATAAAGAAAGGAACCAGGTTATGTGTATTCCACACAGACAGGATATTCCGACAGAATAATAAAGAATGGAATAATAGCTGAATTTCACCATGTATGCGGTACTTCGCATAGATAGGTTATTCCAACATAATAATAAAGAATTGAATAATAGAAGAATTTCACCATGTATACGGTAGTCCACGTATACAGGTTATTCCAACAGAATAATAAGGAATGGAATAACAATAGCTCTCTTCATGAATACGAAAGAAATAATACCCCTTACCTTAGAAAGAAACTGGATACTGGAGTAGAGAGGTAGCAGACTTTTCTTCTTCTTTCTCTCTATAATAATTACTCTATAGCTTTAGTGAATTGGTGAGAAATGAAAGAAGAATAAACTTCTATTAATAAGAAAATATAGTTTCGATAATTGCACGTTTTGTGGCTCGAAATATTACAGTACAATAGCTCCAACTTTTCTTTCATTTTTAATTTAGTCTTGCAAGTATTATCAAACTTACACCACCTCCCCTAATAGTAAATCATGTGAATTAATAGTAAATCATGTGACTCAATAGTTCTAGACATGTGAGAATATGATTACAGTATAGTACCTCCATCTATACCTCCATTTTTAACTTAGTCATGAAAGTATTATCAATCTTGCACCAACGCCCCTAATAGTAAGTGAATGTGACTCAATAGTACACACATGTGAACAAATAGTTATATAAGCATGTGAATTAGTAGTAATTAATTGCTCATTTATCTGATTAATTACTTGATTTATCAATATAACCCCCAGACATCAATTATCATCGGAATAGATGTCGATTTCCACCAACACTAATAATCCCAACATAATGGAACTATCAAATTCATCTTTAATCAACACGAACTTATTCATCATTAATATTATAACTCACAATATTTAACAACCAGGTCATTCCCAGGAAAAAGGAGGCTTTTCGATAAGGATTTCTCCTTATTGGCGCACAATTAGGTGACCAAACCTCTCCTTGACAAAACTTCTAGACATTGTAAATATAGCAATTTAATAATATGAATAACTTTGTCCTCTTAATTATTGATTTAATAATATATCATATATTATGTTGATGATACTGTGACAATAATCGAATCAATAATATGAGAGATATGATCGCAAAGAATTATCTTGTAGCAATAACTGAGTAAAACTGAGTGACTTCTCACGTAAGCATCAATAACCAATACCGTGTGCTACTACGCAACCACACGCCATTCTTCGTAATTTTACTACCGTAACACTTTCGTCCGTTATTTTTTTATAAAATGATAATTCATCATTTTTTCTTACTACGATAATAATACTTCCATTGGGGTTCACTAATGATTGTGCTGAGTCGTCGTTTAATATTCCCCGACAAAAGAATATTCCCGACCAAACGAATATTTTATAACAACTTGCATACTTTGCAAAATTTATAAATACTACCCACAACTATAACATTATATCAAATCCACACCATAATATTCAAAAAAAATATTTCAAGAAAATTAAATCTTTATTCGTAAAATGTGGGGTCTCATAATCTCCCCTCCTTATGAAATTTCACCCTCAAAATTTATGTACGTACCTAGTATGCCGAAGAGATTAGAATACCTTGACTTCATTTTAGATTCTAACTCTTGAGGTATAATCTTTGAGTGTTAAATACGATCCTTCTTATCCAAGATTTTAACACGTATCTCCTCATATGTTAAATCTTCTGCTATCTCGTCTAGTTCTAATTTAATAACATGGTTCGGGTCATCCACATATTTACGTAACATCGATACGTGAAAAACGTTATGAACACACGACATACTTGGCGATAAAACGAGTCTATAAGCCACAGTTCCTACTCAATCAAGGATTTCAAATGGGCCAATAAAATCGAGAGTTGAGATTTCCTCCCTTCATAAATTCGTGTTTCTAGAATAACACCCTCTTGAACCTTCTTCCTCATATTCATCAGCTCCGGGTCTGTAGCTTGAGCAGCTTTAACTTTATCAATTAAATTCAATTCTACTCGTATATTCGCTATCTTCATGTGGGTCCCTAGAGTCTTTAACTCTATCTTCATCATTTGTAAGTTATACGAAATAGGTCTTTGTGTTAACAACTTCGCACTCATAAACGCATACGATCTTCTACTCAACACGTCAGCTACCACGTTCGTTTTCCCGCGATGGTATTGAATGGTACGATCGTAATCTTCAACAACTTGAGCCAGTGTCTTTGGCGCACGTTACGTTCGTTTTGGGTGAAGAAAAATATTTGAGGATTTTAGAAATGGGTTTTGTACTGGGGTCAATACAAAATTCGATTTCACGCTCTAAGTAGGCTAAGAAGTCTTCAAGAATATGTCAGGAAATTTATTAACAATAGAAATATCATTCAAAACTATGACTCTCATCCAAGACTTGGATAGCAAATGTAATGAAGGTTTCTCCTAACGGAGCTTCAACCGATAAGTCAAAGTCTAACTTCTCTGGGGTCAAATTTAAACGTTGAGCGCAACCAAGAGAGATAAAATACTGGGTAGAACCGGTATCTAATAAGGTATAGACTTCGCAAGAATTTATAATTAACTAACCCGTGCTAACTTCATGTGGGTTACTCACTTTTTGAGAAGTCACAAAAAATGCTCTTCTTGAAACCACCGACTTTGTTTTGTCCGTATCCGCCTTTGGTGCCACCGTCCCAGCTGGACTTGACTTTGGTGCACAACAAAATCGGGCTAGGTGACCTTCTTTTCCATAATTGTAACATGCTTTAGACTGCATCACACAGTTTGGACTGATATGTCCCTCCCCTCCGCATTTGAAGCATACAATTGGTGGTCGTTCTCCTTCCTTGAAAACGGGTGTTGGTGCTGCTATCTTTTCATCGTTGTTGAACCTTCTCTTCTTGAAATTTCCACTCCTATTATTTTGGCCATGATTACCACCGAAGTGGTTACCATTTCTTGCCTGATAATTTCCTCTACAATGGTTATCATTGATCCGATGGCCGTTGCCACCGGTATGATTATTATCGTGTTGTTGGTTACCTGAGGATTATTGTCTTCCTATTGCACATTATCCTGGGTATTGATCGTTGGTGACTCAACGGTCTCATGTGCTTCATTGCTGATCTCAACATTTTCAGATGCCATTTTCAAACACTGTCATAAAACAAGGGTTAATTAACATATCACATATTATCCCTATACTCTGACCGACCAATTAAATACCAAATAAACTTAGGTAGGTCATACTAGCGAAGGATTTCCTTGTCTCTCCCCTCCTAGTTCTTGTCTCACATCTCAGCCAGGGGTCATATCCCTAAGCTTTGATACCAACTGTGATGCCCCCAAAATAGGTATACATCACCCATCTTGAGTTGCCACATACATGGTACAAAATTCAAATACAACTTAATTATACAACAGACGTGTAAAATACGACAAAACATAATCTAAGAGTTTTAATAAGAATATTGTCATCTAGACAATATCCACACTCAATGGAGTCCTCATTACATTTATTGTCACACTATTTAACAGAATAGTGAGGACTACTAATGTTATCATCCGGACCGCCACTCGTTCCCCGACTAGTCCCGCCACGTTCTCATTTCTGAAGAGAACAAAGTGAAAGAAAGGTGAGCTCAACTAGCCCAAGAAGAAATATTATGACTAAGATAATGCGAATAAATTATCATTAGTCTTCAACAATGTTAAACCGATAAAATATAATGACATCAAGTTTAACTGCAGCGGAATAAGCAATCCATTAGAAGAGTCAAGTAGAGCATGATATCTCCTATCTTCTATGATTTAAAATGTTTTCATCAATTTTATCACGAGACTCAACAATAAATAAACCATATCATCGAATCATCCTCGCTTTACTGGCCAAGGATATTCATTAAATCATCAATGGTCATGACTATACCGAATAATCCCTGGTCATAATCATACTAAAAACTGTTCATCAATGCACTACAGGCCACTGAGGACTTTTGACACATCGTTTATAACATTACAGGTCATGATTATACCAAATGATCCCTGGTCATAATCATACCAAGTCCATCTCTGCACGTAAGCCAAAGATATACAACTATAAAACCAATAATCAACAGTCCATCTTTGGACGTAAGCCAAAGGTATACAATTCAATAATCAACAGTCCATCTTTGCACGTAAGCCAAAGATATACAATTCAATAATCAATAGCCCATCTTTGCATGTAAGCCAAAGATAACTTTCATCACCATATGAGCATGAGGATGATGACAATGATATAAGCATTAACTAAACGAAAACAAGGATAAATATTAAAGACTTTAAATTTATCCAAATATTATCAACCATTTAATAACCTCATAATATAATATTATAACAATATTATAACAATATTTTAATCACTTCTTAAACTTATAAATAATTTATTTCAATTGTTTACACTTTACCAAATAATACATTTAATCATTCAAAAATGCCATACTCATAAGATTTCATCACCAATGATCAAATCTCTTATCAAAAATCTGCATATACCCTATATAGGATTCCCAAGCCATAAAATCATATTTTCCAATTTTGTTGCTTCACATAACATATTTAATTCATTTACTCATAACTAGTTCATTTTCATAAAAAATACCAAATCAGTCCCAAAAATATTTCTTTTCTGGGATTTAGCAGAATATAGTCTCATATTGAACATATATTTCTCTGGGAATTTTTAAAATTAATTTACTATTTTTTTATGGCCAAAACTGCCGAATATTTAGACATTTATCATAAATTGTACTTTTGTCCAAACATTCCGAAATTTACAAAGTATACTCCTGTTATATACATGTACTCACAATAAAAATTTCACCAATTTTGGAGTTAACCACAAAGAGTTATAAGAGTTTACTTTTAAAATAGTATTTTTCCATAAAATCCATAACTCTTAATCTTTACATCCAAAAATCGCCATCTTTGGACACAATATAGAAAACTCATCAAATTATCATTTCAAATTTTTCCAGATTTTTTGAGGGTCAAAAAAAATTACGAAACTGCAAATGGATTTTCACTCACCATGCGGTAATCCACATAAACAGATCATTTTCACAATTTAATAAGGAATGAATACAAAGGATCATTCACCATACATGTGGTAATCCACATAGATAGGTTATTCCAACAGAATAATAAAGAATAGAATAACAGAAGAATTCACCATGCATGCGATAGATCGCATGCATGTGAGTTATTCCCAATGAATAATAAATAATGGAACCAATCCAAATACGATAAATGCACGCATGTGATATTCGGCGAGAATAATAAAGAATGGAACTAGGTCATGTAAACGCATGCATGTGATATTAAACGAGAATAATAAAGAATAAAACCAGATTCATGCGTAATCCGCGATGACGGATATTCCACGGCTGAATAATAAAGAATGGAATAATAGAAGAATTTCACCATGTATGCGGTACTTGCATGAGCGAGTTATTCCAAAATAATAATAAAAAATAGAATAACAGAAGAATTTCACCATGTATACGGTAGTCCGCGTATACAGGTTATTCCAACAGAATAATAAGGAATGGAATAACAATAGCTCTCTTCATGAATACGAATGAAATAATACCCCTTACCTTAGAAAGAAATTGGATACTGGAATAGTGAGGTAGCAGACTTCTCTTCTTCTTTCCCTCTATAATTTCTCCCTATAATAATTGCTCTATAGCTTTAGTGAATTGGTGAGAAATGAAGGAAGAATGAGCTTCTATTTATAGGAAAATATAGTTTCGATAATTGTACGTTTTGGGGCTCGAAATATTACAGTACAATACCTCCAACTTTTCTTTCATTTTTAATTTAGTCCTGCAAGTATTATCAAACTTGCACCACCTCCCCTAATACTAAATCATGTGAATTAATAATAAATCATGTGACTCAATAGTTTTGGACATGTGAAAATATGAATTACAGTATAGTACCTCCATCTATACATCCATTTTTAACTTAGTCATGCATTATCAATCTTGCACCAAATCCCCTAATAGTAAGTGAATGTGACTCAATAGTACACACATGTGAACAAATAGTTATATAAGCATGTGAATTAATAGCAATTAATTGCTTATTTATCCGATTAATTACCCAATTTATCAATATAACTCCCAGACATCAATTATCATCGGAATATATGTTGATTTCCGCTAACACTAATAATCCCAACATAATGGAACTACCAAATTCATCTTTAATCAATACGAACTTATTCATGATTAATATTATAACTCATAATATTTAACAACCAGGTCGTTCCCAAGAAAGAAGGGGCTTTCCGATAAGAATTTCTCCTTATTGGCACGCAATTAAGTGACCAAACCTCTCCTTGATAGAACTTCTAGACATTATAAATATTGCAATTTAATAATATGAACAACTTTGTCGTCTCAATTATTGATTTAATAATATATCATATATTATGTAGATGATATTGTGACAATAATTGAATCAATAATATGAGAGATATGATGCAGCAATTACTGTAGCAATAATTGAGTATAACTGAGTGACTTCTCACGTAAGCATCAATAACCAATACCGTGTGCTACTATGCATCCACGCGTAGACATCAGTACTTTTACTAAAGGGTAGTTCAACGCTTTTAATCGGTAACACTTTCATAAGTTATTTTTATAAAATGATAATTACGCTCGCTTTTTCTTATTACGACAATACTTGACTTCTGCTCGGTTCACTTAATGATTGTGTCGTCGTACGGATATTCCCGACAAAAAGAATATTTCCCGACTAAAATAATATTTTATAACAACTTGAATACTTTGCAAAATTTATAAATACTACCCACAACTATAACATTATATCAAATCCACACCATAATATTCAAAAAAATATTTCGAGAAAATTAAATCTTTAATCGTAAAATTTGGGGTCTCACAAATGGGTACAAGACAGGTATCACCAATTGTCTCTAATAGACGAAAGGCGAACCGCGGCTATCTTCCATGGTCGATTATATCGAAAAAGGATGATAGCACGATCCTACAATGAAAAAGTCCAAACTTCTGGCGCTTCGAACAACATGACTTTGTTTTGAAGAAGATCATTGACAACCAAGATCAATCTAAGGGAAAATTCGCTCCTAACTGGGAAGGCCCGTTTAGGCGAGGAAGTCATGTCAAATTTGCTCTGTACACACCCCATATTTAGTGTTTCCTCATTTTAAACACCTGTTAGCTCATATATAGCTATCTTTTTACCGGCGGGAGCTGAGTGTTTATCCATTTAGAGTTATAGAAGTCTGCATTGGCAGCCCACTGTAAGCCTTCTCACACTCTATAAAGCCTTTCTCTTCATCTTTTCACATACTATTCTACACATTGAGAGTCGTGTTGTGTGCGTATGCCCGGACTTCGGTCCGTGGTTTTCATTTCTGTCTGTACATATATACTTATATATTTATATATTTATATATGGGCTAACATTATCGAGTTATGCCTCGATTGAACCTAGACTTATGTCTGGAGCGTTTATTTGCTTTTATATATATATATTTATATATACACACACATTCATATAACAGTTTCTTAGAAAAGTGGCGGTCACAGTAAGCAACACTTGGATGTCGAAGTGCCTAACACCTTCCCTCCGCATAATCAAGCCCCCGAACCCAAATGAATCTCGGTTTCACAGACCCGTTTAGCAGTATCACATCGCTGGGTCAATGTAGAAATCTTTTCGGTTGTGTTGGTGCAACCAGTTAAAAACACCAACCGGTGACTCTTAACAGTCCATCGTCGACATTATACACGTCAGACCTTTTTCACTTGTTTTTTTAAACAAAAATCTCACCTAACATGAGAACACCAAAGAACAAGTAACGAAAAGGGACAACTAAAAAATCTCGACGTCGACATCCGGTTTGAGAGAGAAAAAGACAAATAAAGTTAATTGCAACTTAATTTTTTATTTATTTACGGAATTAATATTTTCACAAGTAAATTTAATAGTTTCACAAGTTCCTTCTCACATGAATAATAAGTAGGTCTACTCTCATATGTGTGAAATTAACACTTTCACATGTGAAAATATCAATTTCCAAGTCTGAATTCGGAACTGATTGATTTTTTGAGATTGCTCTAGACTAATGCCACACAAATTCAAATTTAGACATCAAAAAGGGAAGATAAATTGGTTTAAAATTAGTCTAAATAGAATAAGTTGTTAAAAAAATTGAATGTGAATTGAACTAATAAAAAATGTTCTATTTTTGAAAATTGACAATATTCATTTATACTTTGAAAATAATATATGCAGTAATTAGTAATACCTTTTAAATTAAATATTTTCATATCATTTCGAATTTTAAAAATAACTTTCAAAATTTCAAAAACGTTCAACAAAGTAAGCCAACTAACAATCCCAAACGGGCTTTAGCTGCACATGGAAACAGGCTTTAGCTTACACATGGACTTTAATATCAATTATAGTACAAGTCACAATATGGGTGTTTACTCCATACAGGGTGAGATCTATCAACCATTGATATTAAAGCCCATATTGTTGTAGTACATGTAGGGACGAATTTCATCATGTTGTCAAGCATACCATAGGGAATTATCAGGCCGCATTTATATGGTTTGCTAGTTGACATACCATTGGTCATTTCACATATGGGGTACAAAAATTATTTATTTATTATTATGACTGCGGACAGGGTTGGTCTAAACTTTTTGGGGGCCTCAAATCAAATCTTAAATTTGGGCATTTTTTTAACCATTAAATATTAAATAAAATTATTATCTATGATTTTTTTAATTAGAATTTCATTTTTCTTGCTCTTTTAGATGCAAAATTATTAATCAAACTTTTATAATAAATTC
Source organism: Panax quinquefolius (assembly GCA_020205615.1). Classification (NCBI taxonomy): domain Eukaryota; kingdom Viridiplantae; phylum Streptophyta; class Magnoliopsida; order Apiales; family Araliaceae; genus Panax; species Panax quinquefolius. The sequence goes on from CM035158.1 coordinate 48,972,660, forward strand.
TCTCTAACATATTATTTTCAATTGATAAAATGACTAATCCACTTAATCTTTCTTGGGGCATAGTCGATTTTAATTTTGAAAAAGTTTTTTCTGCAAAAGAAATTGTTACAAGAATTGTAAATAAAATTATATATGCAATGCATGCATTTGGAGAATATTCTAGTGTTTTTATATAATTTAGAATGTCATAGAATGTCAACTGAAGTGTTCTTCTTTTCTTTTGTTTGTATAACTTCTCTTAAAAATTTTAGTTTCGAAAATAAATCTAAACCATCAATATCAATGGAATTTAATTTTTAATTTTGAAAATAATTCTAAACCATCAATGTCAATTAAGTTTTTATATGTGAGAGCATTTTCGAGATAAAGACATTTATCATGCAAGCTATCATCATCAAATGATTTTAATTTTTTGAAACCATCAAAAAAATTTGGGGTTTTTAATGGGATCTAACATATATGAATTATTAAAATTTAGGGGTCTTCTCAATTTTGGGAGACTCAAACCATTGCTTAATTGACTTAACATATGGGTCGATCCTGACTGCGGAATCGATAATCAATAATTTTTTGTGGGTGCACAAAATACCTTTGGGCCTCTGGATTATGTTGGGTTGTTGACCTTATGACGTTATGTGGGCTTGGACCAGGGGTTGTTTTGGTAGATGAGGGATTTGTGGGTTAAGGTTCTAAATTCTATATGATCTCTAGATATTGAAGGGAGTGTTGGGATATAGATAATTTGTAAGACCCCAACTTTTATGAATAAAAATAAATTTTCTATAAATATCATTTTTGAATATTATGGAATAAATTTGATATAATGTTATAGTTGTAGGTAATATTTATAAATTTTTGAAACAAAAACTATTAATCACATTATATAATACACTATTAATCGAATATTATTTTAACATGAAAGAATATTAATAAGGATTTCTCCCTATCAAGGCAATTAAGTGACCAAACCTCCTCGTAGAACTTATGTACATCGCTAATATTGCAATAATAATATTAATAAAACTTATCATCTCAATTATCGATTTAATAATATATAAAATATCGATAATAATATAGTAAAATGAATAAAATCGAACGACTTCTCACGTAAGCATCAATAATTATTAATTATTGATGCTACTACGCAACCAAGTGCCAGACATCAGATTATTTTACTATATTTTATATATTATTAAACAAGATTGAATGATAAAACTTCCGTTATTATTTTCAATAAAATATTTTTATCGCTTTCTCAATCCGATAATAATTTCGCTTATTGGAGGTCCACCAATGATTGTGTGTTCGCATTTAATATTCCCCTGTTAAAACGAATATTCCCCACCAATCTAATATTATATAACAACAGATGTACTTTGCAAAATTTATAAATATTACCCACAACTATAACATTATATCAAATTTATTCCATAATATTCAAAAATGATATTTATAGAAAATTTATTTTTATTCATAAAAGTTGGGGTCTTACATAATTTTCCTTAATTCTAGGATATTTGATGCAATCCTATTAAGGAATGGTTGTTTGGGTGAGAACCTTAATCTGATTCGGAGAAGTATTGCATGAAGGTGGTCAGAACATTATAAATACAAGGCTTTTCTCTGATTCTAAGGTATGTGCAATTTATTACTTTCCAGCACTAGAGCATTAAGCCTCCATTGTTAACCTTGTTTCAGCCTATACTTATTCTCACACCGGAGCTATCCCCCAGCGGCCCAAGTCGTCAAGCTTTCGGTGTTTACTAGTTTTTGTGCAGGATTGGATGTGTTTTGGTGATTAGAGTGCGTGGACGGATCTTGGCATTAACATTGGCTCTAGAAGGAGGAATGTCTAGTGTTGCTGGATTTTTAATCACAATCATCAACTTCCTACATCTGTGATCATGGAGAATAGTAGGACAATAACAGGTGCAGGACAGCCGATGACGGAAGGTTCATCTCACTGGAGAGGGTCTGTTAAAGATAGATTGGGGCCATCAAAGAGTATTCATGAGCGACTTGGGCCATAAGGTGCCTCAGTAGGGTCTTAAGCTAGAGATCACGATGATGTCAGGAGAAAGTTGTTTTCCACAGCCAGTAAAGGGCCTGACAATGATCAGAGTAGGATGGAAGGCACACTGCCTAGAACCCAATACCGAGAGGATCAGGCGTACAGAAAATCTACTCTTGCCAAGATAGCACATGAGACTGGTAAGGCTTTGAAGGTATTGCTGCAGCAATAAGAAGAGATTGCGAAACAGATGGTCTTTATGGCCGAACAGGAAGACGAGGCCTCCAGCCATACTCGATCTAGAAGGCGTGGTAGGTCTCCAGATAGATGATCCAGGACATGGAGGGGTGAAGATTCAAGACGATCTAAAAGCAGGCTTCGGAGCCACTCTCGAGATTGAAGCAGAGCAAGAGGTCACACACCCGAGAATCCAAATAGGGTACATCACCCTATGGATTCTCGATATGGCGAGAACGATAGAAGAAGAAACAGATCAAGAGGTCGCACACCCGAGAATCCAAAGAGGGTACACCACCCTGTGGAGTCTCGACACAGTGAGAACGATAGATGAAACCCTTCCAGGGCAGATGGTTCAGAGGGGAAGGGTCGATTCGGCCATGGTAAGGAGGACTCCCCAAAGAAAGAAGTGCCTGCAAAGTCGGATGGGATGGAACTGTGGCCAAAAAAAATTGAGGAACTTCAGAAGGAATTGGCCGAAGTCAAACAGGGGAAAGTGAGTTCGGGTAAAAAGGCGTCTCCTTTTTTTTCGGAGATCATGGGAGAAAAGGCAAACCCCAGTAAAAAGCTTCCCTATATGGAAAGTTATGATGACTAAGGAGATCCTTACGAGCACAGCTAGACGTATGATAGGTTGATGGATTATTACGATTACTCAGATGCAGCTAAGTGTCAGACATTCATGACGACTTTGAGGAAAGATGCCAGATAGTGGATGGTGACCTTGGCCCCGAACTCAGTCTCGCCGTGGGAAGAGCTGTACGACAGGTTCCATGATCGGTTTTGGAGCAACAAGAGAAGAGGTAAGCTCAAGGGATCGTTGGCTCAGATCAAACAGTATTCCAATGAGACTTTGGGCCAGTATGTGAAAAGGTTCAAAAAAGCAGTTGGTTAGGTGACAGATCTCAATGACCTTCAGGTGGTAGGACTCTTCCAGAATGGTTTGGATTTGGTAAAATCAGAGAAACTGGTGAAGAAGTTTATGTTTAATTACCCGAGGAGCCTGGCCGAAGAATTTCAAAAAGCTAAAGGCTTCATAGTGGTGAAGGAAGTCATGAGCAATTTAAAACAGGGCTCTTCAGAAAAACCAAAGGAAAAGAAAATGGTAAATTAGACGGTAATTAGAAGAGGTACGGTGGCAATAATGATCTGTCTGATGGATATCAGAAGAGATATAATAACAATAGGAGTTCGGGAGAAAGTCACCCGCCTTTCCCGAATCAGAAGGTCAATAAGGTTTTCACGGAGCTTAATACTGATCGGGCTACCATACTGGAGCAAATAAGACGGCAACCCTATTTTGAACCGCCCAAAGATAACATAAAACCAGGTACGGGGAATCTAAGTAGGTATTGTGATTACCATCAGGCGGCAGGGCATGCTACTGAAGGTTGCTGGGCTTTGAAGGAGATGATAAAAAAGAATGTGCAGAATAGTGCCTTGGTCCAGTATGTGGCGGGGCGGGAGGCCCCGAGAACACAGTAAGGGAATAGTATACCTATTTAGAACAGCCAGCCCGTACATCCAGATCAGACCAAGTGGCGAGACAAGTTGTGGATGATATCACAGGTGGAAACATGGGAAAAATTGCTTGCAAGAAGTGACGTGATGGATACGGCAATGTCAGTGGTGGACAAACCTACGAGGAGTGAAAGGGCGTACTCGAGTTCGGTGGAATCTTTCACTGATGATGATTTCCCTTCAGAACCAATCGAACCTCATGAGGGAGCTTTGGTAATTACTGCACAAGTGGGTTCGGTGGATATGAAGCAAATGATGATTCATAATGGATCCTCAGTGAACATCCTGTATGCACATACTTATCAAACGATGAACCTGGATGGGAGGAGGATGGAGATCAGGCAGGAGTCTCCATTATATGGGCTTAAAAATGAGCCAGTCAAAGTTATAAGAACTATTGAGCTGCTAGTTATCTTCGAAACGGCCCCACAGCAGGTGGAAATCATGTGTAAGTTCTATGTGGTGCATATAGATTTGGCATACAATGCAATTTTATGTAGGCCCACTCTGACAGCTCTTCAGGCAGTGACGTCAATTCCCCAGTTCAAAATCAAGTATCCTACGCCACATGGGGTTGGGGAAGTCGCTGGTGATTTAGATCTAGCAAGGAGATGCTACAGAAATACTTTAATCACTTCGGGCGTGGGGGTTAGTAAGCAGAAGCAGGCTATGACTATTGAGATTGAACCATTTACAGAAAGTAGCACTGAACCTCTAGTCATGCCTGCAGAAGAAACCGAAGAGGTTGAATTGATTTCAGGGAAGAAAGATAAGACTGTAAGGATCGGGTCAGGTCTGTCGGAACCTTTTTGGACGAACCTGGTGGAATTGCTTTGATTCTATGCGAATATCTTCGCTTGGGTTCCCAGTGACATGCCTGGGGTAGATCGGAAGGTTGCTGAATATAGGCTTCATGTGGACCCGATAAAGAAGTCAGTTCGGCAGAAGAGGATGATTTTTGCACCAGAAAGACAAAAGATAATTGATGAGGAGATTGCAAAACTTCTGGCGGTGGACTTCATATTTGAAATTGACTATCCGGAGTGGATGGCGAATGTGGTACTGGTGCAGAAGCAGAACGGGAAGTGGCGAGTTTATATAGACTATACCGATCTGAACAAGGCTTGCCCGAAGGACTTTTATTCTCTACCACACATCGATCAACGTATGTTTTACTTAGCTTTATGGATGTTTTTTCGGGATATCATCAGATCTCAATGTGTAAGGAAGATATCCCGAAGATAGCTTTCATTACACATCGGTCGGTATATACCTACAAGAAGATAACCTTTGGCTTATTAAATGTGGAGGCTACTTATCAAAGGATGATGAATTACGTGTTCACGAGGTAGTTAGGTCAAAGTATGGAGATTTACGTAGATGATATGATTGTCAAAAGCATGTCGATTCGGGGTCATTTGGATGATTTGGAGGATTGCTTTCAAATTATTCGACACTATAATTTGAGATTGAATCCGACCAAGTGTACTTTTAAATTGGGTGCTGGGAAGTTCCTAGGTTATTTGGTCAGCAAAAGGGGGATTGAGGCTAATCCAGAGAAAATTCAAGCAATAATGGATTTGAAGTTCCCACAGTCTTATAAGGATGTTTAGCTTTTAACGGGTAGGATTGCAGCTCTGAGGAGTTTTATGTCCAAGTCGACAGAAAGGTGTTTACCATTCTTTGATACGTTGAAAGGGCCGAAGAATGCGAAGAGTTTTCAGTGGACTTCGGAGTGTGAAGATGCTTTCTAGGGGATAAAGAGGTATTTGTCTTTGGCTCCTTTGTTGGTGAAGCCAGTTCCTGCTGAACCACTATACTTATATTTGGTGGTGAGTTCATTGGCTGTGGGAGCAATATTGGTGCGGGAGATTGAGGGTAAGCATCACCCAGTTTACTATGTGAACCATGCCCTAAGGGATGCAGAGACAAGGTTTCAAAATCTTGAGAAGTTTGCCTTTGACTTAATAGTAGCCAGCCAAAAGCTTCAGCAGTACTTCCAGGGTCGGTTAATAGTGGTATATATAGATCAGCCATTGAAGAAGGTCTTGGGGAGACCAGATGTCTCGGGTAGGCTTACTGTATAGATAATGGAGCTATCACATTTTTTTTTTGGAGTATCATCCTCGGACAACAATTAAGGGGCAAGTGTTGGCTGATTTTGTGGTGGAGTGTTTTTTTTCTGAAGCAGATGATAATTTGGATCAGGTTGAAGTATTCGAACAGCTTGTTGCAGTACTTCAGCTAGCACAAAGCTCATAGACGCTATTTGTGGACGAGTCTTCAACTTCGAATGTCAGTGGTGCTGGAATAATTTTGACTAGTATAGAGGAGTTTAAATTATAGCAGGCGATCCGATTTGGGTTCAAGCCGACGAATAATGAGGCTGAGTATGAAGCAATATTACCAGGGTTACGATTGGCAAAGAGTCTTGAGGTTCAGAAGTTAGTTATTTTTAGTGACCCTCAGTTGGTCGTTAAGCAGATTTCAGGGGAGTACGAGGCTCGAGGTTCGAGAATGGTGAAATATCTGGCAGAGTTAAAGGATTAACTTCTGTGTTTTGATTCTTATGTGTTTCAAGGGATAGACAGATCAGATAATGCAATAGCTGATGCATTACATTCAACGGGTCGATTTATTTAGAGGTTTTAAATTCGCCGGGTGTTCAACATGTGGAGGTGATGTGTGTGGAACTATCTAATTGTTGGATGTCTACATACCTTGACTATTTGGCAGATGGTATATTGCCTTTAGATCAGATGTTAGCAAAGAAAGTTAAGTACAGAAGTTCGAATTATGTGATTATAGATGGGGATCTTTATCGACGGCCTTATTCGTCTCTTTTACTGAAATATTTGGTTTCGTCTGAAGCTGAATATGTTCTTCACGAAATTCATAAAGCGATTTGTGGGGATCATATGGCAACAAAGTTGCTAGCATATAAAGTGCTTTGGCAGGGGTACTACTGGCCAACAATCTTCAAAGAAGCGACCAAATATGAAAAGAAATGTCCAAAGTGCCAGTTGAATAGTCTGATCCCACATCAACCGTCGAAAGAGTTGTACTCAGTTCTATCTCCAATTCCTTTTGCTGTTTGGGGTGTGGATATCTTAGGTCCGGTGTTGAAGGCTAAGGGGCAGGTTAGTTTTGTCATAGTAGCAATTGATTATATGACTAAGTGGGTAGAAGCAAAGCCTCTTCAGACGATTACGGAGCAAAAATGTCTGAAGTTTCAGAAGGAGGGTGTTGTGCTCCGGTTTGGTATTCCCATGGTTGTTGTTTCAGATAATGGATGTCAATTTGTGGGATCGAAGTTTAAGGCATTTCTGAAGGAGTTGGGAATTCAGCATCAGAAGACTTCAGTTGCGCATCCACAGTCGAACGGGCAGGTTCAAGTGACCAACATAACCCTCTTAAATGCTATAAAAAGAAGACTTGATGAGGCAAAAGAAAGTTGGCCTGAAGAGTTACTTAGTGTATTATGGGCTTATCTAACCACGCTGAGGACTACTACGATAGATTCACCTTTTTGATTGGCTTATGGTTCTGATGCATTGGTTCCCGTGGAGGTGGAATCTCCGTCTCTTCAGGTCAGTCAGTTTTGAGAAGTATATAATGAGGAAGGACTTCGGGCCAATTTAGATTTGCTTGAGGAGGTTACAAAAGCATCCTTGGTGAAGCTTGCAGCATATCAGCATCGAGTGGCCAGGTATTATAACAAGGGGGTGAAGCTCCGAAGGTTTGAAATAGGCGATCTGGTTCTTCGGGAGGTAGAAGCTTCTATGGCTCATAATGTAGGAAAGTTGATGCTAAAGTGGGAAGGGCCTTATGAAATTATTGAAGTACCAAAACTGGGAATTTATCTATTGTGAGCAATGGATGGGTCTGAGATAAAGAACACATGGCATGCGGGAAGACTTCAGAAATATTTTCAATAAAGTTGATGTTAGGATTTCGAGTCTGTAATTCTTTTAACGGTTATCAATTAAAGAAACATTTTTCTCCAATATTATTTTATGTAATTGTTATTCGGTAAGTTTGTTCGATTAGAGGTTTGGTGGGATTTGCTTGACCCTTTGTGGTAAGTAGGATCGATTGGAGGTTCGGTATGATCTACTTGACCCTATATGGTAAGTAGGATCGATTAGAGGTTCAGTGGGATCTGCTTAACTCTTTATGGTAATTAGGATCGATTGAAGGTTCGGTGGGATCTGCTTTACCTTTTGTGGTAAGAAGGATCTATTGGAGGTTCGGTGGGATCTGTTTGACCCTTTGTTGGTAATTAGGATCGATTAGAGGTTCGGTGGGATCTGTTTTGTTGGTAAGTAGGATTGATTAGAGGTTCGGTGGGATCTGCTTGACCCTTTATGGTAAGTAGGATCAATTGAAGGTTCGGTGGGATCTGCTTAACCCTTTGTTGGTAAGTAGGATCGATTGGAGGTTCGGTGGGTACTGCTCGACCTTTTATTGGTGAGGGGGATCATTTGAGAGATCTGTTCGACCCTTTGGTGGTGAACAAGATCGTCTGGTAGTATTTATTAGATTTATGTTAAGTGTTGAGTTCAACTTTTTTGATTATTATTAATAATTGTTTGGTAAAGTTGCTATATGAAGTTTTTATGGAAGAGTAAATAAGTAAATTTGTATTTCATTAAAATATAAAAGGGATTACAAGATTGCATGTTTACAAGTATGAAATTAAGAAGGTGGGGGTCATCTTCAACATTATCCTCGTCTTCGCCTTTAGAAGAATCGAGAAGTAGGGGGTTCAGCGCGGCAGCAACAAGTTTTGATTTTCCTTTGGTTCGGGCTGCTTCGTAGCCTTTGGCGTACATTTATATTATTTTGTTGGTGAGTTCGGGAGATTTTCGATATTCACTTCGGATTTGATTTTGGAGTTCGTCAGTTAAAGGTCGGTTGAGGGCTCTAAGCTCTCGGAGTTCTTTTTCTACCTTGGCTCAGTGTTGTAAGTGTAGTTGCTCTTTCTTCTTTGTGTCATTGATTTCGCGGGTAAGGGTTTGGTTGTTCTGCTTCAGCACTTCATTTTCTGTTGTGAGCTCGTCATTCTTCTCAGAGGTAGTTTTTAGAAGTGCTTCGGCTGCTGTCAGTTGTTCTTTCAGTTTGGCGTTATCTTTTTTAAGGCCTTCGCAGTAGAAAGAAGTGTTGTCGTGTAAGTTTTTCTCCTTTGCTAGGGTGACTTTCAAGAATTCATTCTCTCTTCGGGCGGCCTTCTCTTCGGCTTCAATTTCTTTGTATATTTGGTTGAGTCGCCCGGAGATCCCAGTAGCCTGCAGATGTTTAGTGGTTAGCAAGAATGGTTGTTCATAAATGAAAGGGATTGTTTATATTCTTTGATTAAGAGAAACTTACGCGAGCTTGATGGATCATGCGGGCATGGACGAGTTCAGATGTTGAAATATCCCCGAAGCAGTGGTTGTCGGTTTCAAGGACGAATTTATCAAAAAGGTGTAGAGGGAATTCTTCGTTGTTGTCTGGCCATAGGGTTGGGGAACGAACAGTTTTGGGTATGTGTGTAATGGGCTCTTGGATAATTGGTTCTTGGGCAGGTGGTATTGGGTGTTCAGATGGTGTGGGGATGTGGGTTTCTCTTGGAGGGATTGGTTGGCTATCAGAAGTGTGTTTTTTGTTTTCTAGTAAGTTGGGGGATAGGGTTGATGGGTTCGTCAGCTTCGTCGACTTCGATGGGCATGTTTTGGGATTGGCTAGCTTCGATTGGAGGAACCCTCATCTCTTCGGTTTTGAGTGGGGTGATCTTGGCACGTTTCTTTTTAGTTCAGAGAATTTGGGTTCTTTCGGAGATTGGCATGTCGAGGAGGCTTTCTTTAAGGGTGGGAACAAGGATGTTTTTGGGTTTTTTAGCTGCTCTTCTTTTTAGCCGTGGGTGATTTGGGACTTCGTCAATGGTCGGTTCGGGTTCAGTGTTTTGGGGTTGAGCAGGTGTTTTAGTTGTGTTTTCGGAGAGGAATTCCTCAAGATCTTTCCAATCAGCCGAAGTTGGTTTGATGAGAAATACTATAAAAATCAGAAGGGATTTTTTAGAATAATAATATAGAGTTTAATATTAAAAAGGTATCAAGTTCAGAACTTATATTTGTGGTCGTATAGCCTTGCCTGTTTGGATAAGAGGCCGAGGCTCCACTCGTTTAAGGGAAGTTTCTCGTGTAGGTTCGCCATTTCGATCACTCGTTCTGGAGAAGTATCGCCGAAGTCTAGAGAGGGAAGTTTGTTTGAGGTCCAATTTGGAATCTTGGGTATTTCTGGTCCTTTAACGAAGAACCAGTCCTTATGCCATCCTTTGTTGCTCGAGGGGGTGGCCATCAGGGGACGTTTATCGAATTTAGAGTTGGGTTTTGGGGGTTGTTTACTTAGTACTTTGAAACCCCATTCACGGGAATTGCCAATTTGGAATAAAGTGAAGAAGAAGTCGATTGAAGGTGAGACCCCAATCTCATGACAGAAGGCGATGAAAGCGATAATGTAGATGAAAGAGTTAGGTACCAGTTGGGCTAGCCCGATGCCCATAAGGTAATCGGACACCTTTCTCCAATAAGGTAAGGGGGCTGGTGGTCCAGTACGCTCGGTGGGTAAGGGGGCTCTTAAATGGTGAGTTTTTGGGATTTGATAGTGTTCACGAATTACGAGAAGGTCGGTTTCTGTGATTTGAGAGGGCGTGTTGACGTGGGGGAATTGATCCTTGTTGGGGTATACTCCTGTGATATACAGGTATATAACAGATCATTTACAGGGTATACTCCTGTTATATACATGTACTTCCAATAAAAATTTCACCAATTTTGGAGTTAACTACAAAGAGTTATAAGGGTTTACTTTTAAAATAGTCTTTTCTTATAAAATCCATAACTCTTAATCTATACATCCAAAAATCGCCATCTTTGGACACAATATAGAAAACTCATTAAATTATCATTTCAAATTTTTCCAGAATTTTTGAGGGTCAGAAAAATTACGAAACTGCAAATAGATTTTCACTCGCCATGCGGTAATCCACGTAAACAGATCATTTCCACAATTTAATAAGGAATGAATACAAAGGATCATTCACCATGCATGTGGTAATCCACTTAGACGGGTTATTCCAACATAATAATAAAGAATGGAATAACAGAAGAATTCACCATGCATGCGATAGATCGCACAGATAGGTTATTCCCAATAGAATAATAAATAATGGAACCAGGTCATGCGTAAACACACAGACAGGATATTCTGACAAGATAATAAAGAATGGAACCAGGTCATGCATAAACGCACAGACAGGATATTCCGACAGAATAATAAAGGTGAATAAGGTTTTCACGAAGCTTAATACTGATCGGGCTACCATACTGGAGCAAATAAGACGGCAACCCTGTTTTGAACCGCCCAAATGTAAGACCCCAACTTATTATAAATAAAATTACATTTCCTCTATTTATTATTTTGAAATAGTAAGGGTTGATTTGATTAATGTGGTTAGTTATGAGTAAAATGCGCAAATATTTCAAATATGCAAGTGGTTATAAAATATTCATTTTTATCGAAGAATATTCGTTTGGTCGTGAAATATTCTTACTGTCGGAGAATATTCATACGACGGCGCAGCCTTGTGTGGGCCCCATAACGAAAAGCGATTGGATGAAGAAAACGACAAGTATGAGTTGTTTATAAATAACGGCGTAGTTATTACGAATTAATCTTGTTTGAATACCCGGTGGTTAAAATACAAGAAGAGCACACAAGATTGCACCAATTATTGATTCTTACGTAGGAAGGCATTACTCAATAATTGTTACAGTAGTTACTGTTCAATATTTTATTTTATTGATTCAATAATTGCTACGTTGATATTTTATATTGTTGTTGTTTCAATAATTGTCACTACATAGTATTTTCATTATCAGATCAATAATTCATATTATTTGAATAATATTATTAGATAACATTATTGGAAATGTCTAGAAAGTTCTGTCTAAAGAGAGGTTTAGTCACCTAATTGCGCGCTAGTAAGGAGAAATCCTTATTGAAAGCCCCTCTTTCACAGGAACTACCAGTTGCCCAGATTTGTGATTCTGTAATATTATTTGTGAATAATTAATTATTGATTTATATGATAAGGAAAATATTCATTTTATGTGAATATAGAGGGAGAAAATTTTAAAGTGACAATTGTTGAAAAATTGATATTTTATCTTTTTTGATAAATAATTCATTTAAATATATTATTATATTTTAATAATATAATAATGGTGATATTTTTATATTTAATGTGGGATATATGAATATATGAGGAGGAAGAGTATTTTTGTTGCAAAAGTTGTTTAAAACATGTTAAACATGTATGTGGGCCCATTTCTCGACTGAAATTTGATTATATCCTGTAAAATCGTCCGTTTATGAATTTCGGTCAATTTCTGTTTGAAATTTGGAAAAACTTTCTTCTACAAAGTTGTAGATAATGGAATTTCCTATGGAAATGACATAAGGTTTGAATTTTTCTGACAAAGGGACTATTTATTATGAATTATTGAAGTTCCAAAATTCTAAAATAATTGATTTTTGAAGTTTTAAATATTTTTAATAAGAAAAACATTTTTTTTATTTAGGTGAGGTGGGTCACTCTTGGTGGCTGATGTTTTGAATTAGATTATGTGTGCATAAGAATTTAATAAATATATATTAATATTTTATTAAATTTTCTGCTTTGGTGTTCTAAGCATTTTCCTATAAATAGGGTGATTAGGTTAGAATTGAAAATCACACCAAAAACTGAAGTTTTCTCTCCCTTTCTCTCTCTATATTATCGAGCGTATTCTTGTGAGTATTTTGATACTTTGAGTGTTACTATACGGTGCAAGTTCTCTTCAGCACTATATTAGATATTCCAGCTAGAAGTATAGTCTTTTCAAGGTAAGGGATGTTCTTTTTTTTAAATGATATTATTTCTTCTAATATCATTATGCCGGATTATTGGTAAGATTTTTCTTGTGAAATTCTTGTCTTTTAGTGTTGGGGTTACTATTCACGTATATGACATTATTCACATATACGGCACTATTCACGAATACGACACTATTCACAAAAAAATTAAATTTTCATTTTTTGTCCAAAATATCTATTATGGATACTAGCTTTGATTGTATCCATGTTTTGATCATTCTTGAATTTTACTTCACCACGATTATTTATGAAGTATTTTTGAACTTGGACTACTTAAAGTACGAATCCTTCATATTTGTTCTTTTGTTTCACTGGATTCGTTTTCTTTAAAATATTTTTCATCATCCTCAGTCCTAAATGATGATATTACTAAATATCTTTGGCCTGTAGTGCAAAGATGGTTGATTTTCTTATGAATATCTTTGGCCAGTAGTGCAAAAGATGAACAGTGTTGAGATGAACACGACTAATCGATGAATATCTTTGGCACATAGTGCAAAGATGAATATTTGATTAAAGATGTATATTGATTGATGTTACAGGGATAAAATATTGATGATGGACTTTTAAATTCATAGATAATAGTAGATTACATTCTCTACGTAACTCTTCTACATTAATTATTATTTTCATTGCGAATATTGATCCGAAACTTGTTGTCTATTGTATTTTATCGATTTTTCCTGTTGAAGACTAACGATAATTTGTTCTATATTATCTTAGTCATAATATTCTTTATTGGGCTAGTTGAGCTCACCTTTTTCCTTTTTGTTCTATTTTTCTTCTCGTGAGGCGAGAATGTATGAAGTTCTAGTCGGGGTGTGGAATGATGGATCTAGAAAGTTGTCTTAGTAGTCCTCACCATTTTGTAAAATAATGTACCAATAATTGTAACGAGGACTTATTTGGGTGTGAATATTATGCGGATGGCAATATTTGTATTTAAAACTCTCACGCTTTTATGTTGTATTAATAAAGTTATAGTTATTTCGCATCATGTTATCGATTGTACTTTCGTAATGGGTGTTGTAAACCTATTTTGGGGGCGTCACACCAAAGACAACATAAAACCAGGTACGGGGAATCTAAGTAGGTATTGTGATTACCATTAGGCAGTAGGGCATGCTACTGAAGGTTGTTGGGCTTTGAAGGAGATGATAGAAAAGAATGTGCAGAATGGTGCCTTGGTCCAGTATGTGGCGGGGCGGGAGTCCCTGAGAACGCAGCAAGGGAATAGTGTACCTATTTAGAACAGCCAACCCGTACATCCAGATCAGACCAAGTGGCGAGACAAGTTGTGGATGTGATCACAGGTGGAAACATGGGAAAAATTGCTGGCAAGAAGCGACATGAATATCTGGATATAGTAATGTTAGTGGCGGACAAACCTACGTGGAGTGAAAGGGCATACCCGGGTTTGGTGATTTCTTTCACTGATGATGATTTCCCTTCAGAACCAATCGAACCTCATTAGGGAGCTTTGGTAATTACTGCACAAGTGGGTTCGGTGGATATGAAGCAGATGATGATTGATAATGGATCCTCAGTGGACATCTTGTATGCACATACTTATCAAACGATGAACCTGGATGGGAGGAGGATGGAGATCGGGCAAGAGTCTCCATTATATGGGTTTAGAAATGAGCCAGTCAAAGTTATAGGAACTATTGAGCTGTTAGTTATCTTCAGAACGGCCCCATAGCAGGTGGAAATCATGTGCAAGTTCTATGTGGTGCATATAGATTTGGCATACAATGCGATTTTGGGTAGGCCCACTCTGACAGTTCTTTAGGCAGTGACGTCAATTCCCCACTTCAAGATCAAGTTTCCTACGCCACATGGGGTTGGGGAAGTCGCTGGTGATTTAGATCTAGCAAGGAGATGCTACAGAAATACTTTAATCACTTCAGGCGTGGGGGTTAGTAAGCAGAAGCAGGCTATGACTATTGAGATTGAACCATTTATAAAAAGTAGCACTGAACCTCTAGTCATGCCTGCAGAAGAAACCGAAGAGGTTGAATTGATTCCGGGGAATAAAGACAAGACTGTAAGGATCAGGTCAGGTCTGTCGGAACCTTTTCGGACGAACCTGGTGGAATTGCTTTAATTTTATACGAATATCTTCGCTTGGGTTCCCAGTGACATGCCTGGGGTAGATCGGAAGGTTGCTGAATATAGGCTGCATGTGGACCCGACAAAGAAGCCAGTTCGGCAGAAGAGGAGGTTTTTTGCACCAGAAAGACAAAAGATAATTGATGAAGAGATTGCAAAACTTCTGGCGGCGGACTTCATATTTGAAATTGACTATCCAGAGTGGATGGCGAATGTGGTACTGGTGCAGAAGTAGAATGGGAAGTGGCGAGTTTATATAGACTATACCGATCTGAACAAGGCTTGCCTGAAAGACTTTTATTCTCTACTACACATCGATCAACGTATGCTTTACTTAGCTTTATGGATGCTTTTTCGGGATATCATCAGATCTCAATGAGTAAGGAAGATATCCCGAAGACAGCTTTCATTACACATCGGTCGGTATATGCCTACAAGAAGATGACCTTTGGCTTATGAAACGTGGGGGCTACTTATCAAATGATGATGAATTATGTGTTCACGAGGCAGTTGGGTCAAAGTATGGAGGTTTACGTAGATGACATGATTGTCAAAAGTATGTCGGTTCGGGGTCATTTGGATGATTTGGAGGATTGCTTTCAAATTGTTCGACACTATAATTTGAGATTGAATCCAACCAAGTGTACTTTCAAATTGGGTGCAGGGAAGTTCCTGGGTTATTTGGTTAGCAAGAGGAGGATTGAGGCTAATCCCAAGAAGATTCAAGCAATAATGGATATGAAGTCCCCATAGTCTTATAAGGATGTTCAGCTTTTAACGGGTAGGATTGCAGCTCTGAGGAGTTTTATGTCCAAGTCGACAGAAAGGTGTTTACCATTCTTTGATACATTGAAAGGGCCGAAGAATGCGAAGATTTTTCAGTGAACTTCAGAGTGTGAAGATGCTTTCCAGGGGATAAAGAGGTATTTGTCTTTGGCTCCTTTGTTGGTGAAGCCAGTTCCTGCTGAACCTCTATACTTATATTTGGCGGTGAGTTCATTGGCTGTGGGAGCAATATTGGTGTGGGAGATTGAGGGTAAGCAGCACCCAGTTTACTATGTGAACCATGCCCTAAGGGATGCAGAGACAAGGTATCCAAATCTTGAGAAGTTTGCCTTTGACCTAATAGGACGAATTGGTCAAAAAAGTGTAGAGGGAATTCTTCGTTGTTGTCTGGCCATAGGGTTGGGGAACGAACAGTTTTGGGTATGTGTGTAGTAGGTTCTTAGATAATTGGTTCTTGGGCAGGTGGTATTGGGTGTTCGGATGGTGTGGGGATGTGGGTTTCTCTTGGAGGGATTGGTTGGCTATCAGAAGTGTGTTTTTTATTTTCTGGTAAGTTGGGGGATAGGGTTGATGGGTTCGTCAACTTCGTCGACTTTGATGGGCATGTTTTGGGATTGGCTGGCTTCGATTGGAGGAACCCTCATCTCTTCGGTTTTGAGTGGGGTGATCTTGGCACGTTTCTTTTTAGTTCAGAGAATTTGGGTTCTTTTGGAGATTGGCATGTCGAGGAGGCTTTCTGTAAGGGTGGGAACATGGATGTTTTTGGGTTTTTTAGCTTCTCTTCTTTTCAGCCGTGGGTGATTTGGGTCTTCGTCAGTGGTCGGTTCGGGATCGGTGTTTTGGGGTTGAGCAGGTGTTTCAGTTGTGTTTTCGGAGAGGAATTCCTCAAGATCTTTCCAATCAGCCGAAGTTGGTTTGATGAGAGATACTGTAAAAATCAGAAGGGATTTTTCAGAATAACAATATAGAGTTTGAATATTAAATAGGTATCAAGTTCAGAACATACATTTGTGGTCGTATAGCCTTGCCTATTTGGATAAGAGGCCGAAGCTCCACTCGTTTAAGGGAAGTTTCTCGTGTAGCTTCGCCATTTCCATCACTCGTTCTAGAGAAGTATCGTCGAAGTCTAGAGAGGGAAGTTTGTGTGAGGTCCAATTTGGAATCTTGGGTATTTCTGGTCTTTTGACGAAGAACCAGTCCTTATGCCATCCTTTATTGCTCGAGGGGGTGTCCATTAGGGGGCGTTTATCGAATTTGGAGTTGGGTTTTGGGGGTTGTTTACTTAGTAATTTGAAACCCCATTCACGGGAGTTGCCAATTTGGAATAAAGTGAAGAAGAAGTCGATTGAAGGTGAGACCCCAATCTCATGATAGAAGGCGATGAAAGCGATAATGTAGATGTAAGAGTTAGGTACCAGTTGGGCTAGCCCGATGCCCATAAACCCTAGAAGGGTGACGATGAATGCATGGAGAGGCAATCTAACACCTTTCTCCAATAAGGTAAGGGGGATGGTGGTCCAGCCATTGGGTCGGTGATACATACGCTCGGTGGGTAAGGAGGCTCTTAAATGGTGAGTTTTTGGGATTTGATAGTGTTCACGAATTACGAGGAGGTCGGCTTCTGTGATTTGAGAGCGGGTGTTGACGTTGGGGAATTGATCCTTGTTGGGGTATTCAAGTGGTGTTTTCTGTGAATCAGTTCTTGATGGATTTTGGGTGGAGGTTGTGGCAGTGTTGGGGTTTGATTCCGGCATGGGGATAGAGTTTTTCGGTTGGAAGTTATCTGGGTTTTGGGAAGCCATTGTGGAAGTTTGAAGAGAGAAAATTGGGAGGTTGGAGAGAAAAAGTTTTTGATTTTGAAATAAGCAGGTGAAACTGTTTGAATTAGGAAAAGTGAGTTTTTATAATGTTATCATTTCAGTTATTCCCAGATCTCAAGGGTGACACATTAATGGGGTTATATTGATTTTTGGATAGTGGATTTGAAGGGTTGGTTTGATATCCAGTGTTGGGGCGCTTTGGTGATTGGGCTTTACTTGGCCTTGTTTGTACATCCTTGCTATTTGTTGGGCTGTGTTTTGAATACTCTTCTATTAAATATTCTATTTGATGGAAGACTGGGGGGCAATGTTGGGCCAAGGATATTTGGGCCTCTGGATTATGTTGGGTTGTTGACCTTATGGCATTATGTGGGCTTGGACCAGGGGTTGTTTTGGTGGGCGGGGGATTTATGGGTTAAGGTTCCTAATTCTATTTGATCTCTAGATATTGAAGGGAGTGTTGGGATATAGATAAATTTTCTTAATTCTAGGAGATTTGGTGCAATCCTATAAAGGAATGGTTGTTTGGGTGAGAACTTTAATCTGATTCGGAAAAGGATTGCATGAAGGTGGTGAGAATATTATAAATACAAGACTTTTCTGTGATTCTAAGGTACATGCAATTTATTACTTTCCAACACTAGAGTATTAAGTCTCAATTGTTAACCTTGTTTCAGCCTGTACTTATTCTCACACCGGAGCTCTATCCCCTGGCGGCCAAAGCCGTCAAGCATTCGGTGTTTACTTGTTTCTGTGTAAGATTGGACGCGCTTTGGTGATTGGAGCGCGTGGACGGATCTTGGCATTAACTCTATGTTTTGAAAGACACTTTAAGTTTTTGTGACATTAGATGAGTGAAAATGTAGCAAAAAATAATCCAATATTCAACGAGTTAAATAGACAAATGTATTATATAGATCCACCCACCCTTCTCAAAATGGTGAAATTTCATTAAAGTGGTGTCTTTCTCTCTGTCTAGTTCCTTGGGATACCTTAGAAAAAAGAAGCCTAAAGTTCCATTTGTTCTTTAATTGCTCATTTACTTTCAAAAATGTAGTATAATCTGCAGCTTGAATCTCAGTTGGCTTGTCATTGCATGGAATGATTTGGTACAGAAATCATACATGTTATGTCTCAATTGGCCTGCCAAAAATTATGGATTCAAATGAAATTGCTGAAAAAATGAACAGAGATATCATGTCCATCTGTTATTATGATTAGAAAGTGTTGACTCACATTATATTTTGTATCTGATGTGGTAGAAATGAAAGTGATACCTACTATTTTATTGGTACATGTCCCTTGAAAATGTATATTCTTTTCCATTCAATTACTTGTACTAAACTCAATTATCCAAAAATTAGGAGTAGTCAATTAAATTTGTATATTCACATATATGCTCAACAGTTGAAACTGCCCAGCATTGGAACAAAGTAATATAGCAAATTGAGGAAGACAGAGAAACAAAAAGAATGAAGTCTCGTGGATAAACAAGGACTGTAACAAAATGTCAAAATCATTACCAACACAAACAGCACATAAAGGTGTCTCACACATTCAAAGGGGAGGAGCTAAAATTTTAATATGGTTCCCCAAAGTTCAGAAATATGATTCCTATAATCTATAAAGTCAAAATAAGTACCCTAATTTATAGTTGTTAATGTTGTTAGAGTAAAAGTGATGTTATCATGACAAATATTCATTTATCCACACTTTTGTAATTGCTCTAATGACAGTTAAGTGACACTTACACAGGGTGCATGTTTGATAAAACTGAATGAAATAGTTCTGAATGGTTAAGTAATCTGAATAGAGCAAAATTCTGAATACCGAATGAAAAAAATTATTTGATAATTGACATGTCTGAAACATTTTAATAACAAATTTTTATTATTTTACCCCTATGAAAAAATTCAAAATTGTTATAAATTTATTTAATATTACTTAATATAATAGTTACTATTGTAAAAAAATTAAATTTAAAATATTTCGTTCAGCAGTCATTCAGTCCATTCGGGAAAAAAAATACACTTAATCATTCAGTTCAAAAATGTGACCGATTCATCTATTTTTATTCAAAACAAACACACCAAATGAAACACCCCTTAAAGTGCAATTGCTCTAAATATAGTTAATACTTTAAGTGACACTTACTACTCCGACAACATGTCAACATCATATTTCCTCTAACAATATCAATTGCAGAATTTATAAAAAAATTTTTTTTTTTTTTTTTTTTTGGGGGGTGGGGGGGAACCCACCAACTAAAATTAAAAAAAAAAAATACTTGTCACTGCCAAAAAATTATTGAGGGTCCACTAATGGATGTCTCACTTACTCTCAAGACTAATATATACACAAATTCATATTTAGACCTCATAAAGGCAGTGGCGAAGTTAGGAATGGTTCGCGGTGGGGTAATTAATTAGGTTGACTCAATTAGCTGACTAGCTCAATAGAAAAAAAAATACAAAACTGAGGTTGGAGAAATTGAAGAGAGCAAAATTTCTGTTATCTGCAATAAAATGACTGCCTTGCCAGGATCAAGAGTCACCGACCCGCTCGATGATAAGGTCAAGGCCAGAATATTCGGTCAGGACCAGCTTGATCCTGTTTACATTAGCAGCGGGAGCGAGCACAACGCCAATAACAACGACGAAATAGTAAGTTGGTGTCGCACTAGCCAGTCGCCTCCATTTGGCCTTTAGCTTTCTCTCTCTCTTTTTTGTGGTTTCTCTTTGAACTTTGGCTGACTAGAGGCTGAGTATGAGATTTAGAGTTGGGTGTCTGAGTATTAAATTAAAAAAAATAAAATTAGTGGGGTCAATTGACCCCACAGTTTCTACATAGCTTCGCCGCTGCATAAAGGGAAGATGAAGATGATTATGTTGGTTACCAAAATGATTTTTATACATAGTGGACAATCCTTGGGTCCTCATACCTGTCTTTCTCTTCTACTACTTGAGGCTGACTCTGTTTTCTTCTAACTTTCTCTTACCCCTGAACAATTGGACTTCCCCACTTTCTTCAATAATAGGCTCTCTCTCTCTCTCTGGGGCATTATGGTATGGAGGGTAGTTTGTGGCTAAGAAGTTGTGCCCTTGGGCCTATGAATGTATATATATATATTTTCTAAACTACTATCCTTTTCTCTTCAATAAAGAAAGAAAACTTTATGATCTAAGGCCTGTAATAGGCTTGGTATTTGGAAAATAAAATAGAGCAAATCTAGCATAACAAGAAGGAAAATGATTTATCAAAAAACATGTAAACTTTTATTGTGAGCATAGATATCAATTAATTATATTTATATTTATATCGATTTACAAACTATGCCATTATATATGATCGCAATGGAGCTGTAAACTATTCGGGCTACGACTTGGCTCAATTAAATCCGACACGAACTAAACTCGACCTCGTTAAACGACGATCTCAAATAAATTCCTTTGTCCATTTAGTTAAACGAACCATGAGTCCGACTTGAACTCCAACTCAAGTAAACCCAGCTCAAGTAAACCGAGCTCGTTTAGTATTTAATTAATTAATTTTTTATATTTTTAATTGTATGATAAAAAAATAAACAAAACGGGATTAAACTCAACTTACTTATGTCCGGCTCGAGCTAGAGGAGCCTAATCCGCCTAGCAATCATGTTGATTATTATGCTGCCAGTTGGAATTATCCTTAAAATCTACGGTGGGCTGCCACGCATGTTGTCAAAAAACAAATGAACATGTAGAGGTCCCATGAAGCACACAAATTCTCATAATTCATAACAACTTTTCCCTCCACAAAGATAAAAGAGAACCTTACTTTCCTCTAACAGTATCTGTCTCAAGGTCCACATGTTCAACTGTTGAGACTGATCATTAAAAAGATGAGACAATGTGAATAATTGAACCAAAGAACAAGACAATGAGCACATAAAATTAAATAAATAAAAGAAACCGCGATAAACACAGAGATCAATGCAGGAAATTACATACAAAAATACAAGTTTTACGTGAAAAATCCAAATCGTCAAAAATCAAGGGCGAGAAGAAGATGTTACTATGTCAAAGTGTGAAGAGAACCCTCAAAACGCCAAACCCAAATATACCCCCAGTGTTTCTCTTGAAAATAGCTAAAACTTGAGAAAAGAAAATACCAAACCCTAACATGGGAACCGATATTTCCACATGTATTTTTAATATTTTCATATGGTTCTCTCTAACACGAAAGATACAAAGAGGGTCCATGAGAAAAAATCATGTAGAAATATCAAAACACACGCAAATAATAGCTTCCCCTAACACACACACACACACACACACACACACACACACACACACACACATATATATATATATATATATATATATATATATATATACGGCCCGATGATTTTAAACTTATTTTTCACTTCTCACTCACTTACCCCCTTATGACGGACCAGGCGACGATTCGGTCCGTCGCTATATATATAATCGTCTCTATGTGTTGTCTGTCGCTATATGTTGTCCGTCATTAAAAGCTAAGACGACGGTTCTATATATATAATGACAGAATAGAAATCGTCGCGCAATTCTCAATGTCATTAAAGGGAGATATGCAAGTATGTTAGATAAGGGGTGGCGTAATCTCTGCATCACAGATATATATATATATATATATATATATATATATAGAGAGAGAGAGAGAGAGAGAGAGAGAGAGAGATGAGCTAAAAACATAATGAACCCAAATAACATAAGAGGTTCATATTAAACCTCAGTTTTCTTTTCCTTCTAGGTGGTCGCAAAATTTAATTCGAGTCAGGTCAAATGTCAGATCCCGAACTAAAATTTGAGACGTATAGTAATAGGGGTGGGCAACCGGTAATAACTCTAGGCCGAATCAACCCGATCATCAAATTACTCAAATTTGATCGAAATCTCTACGATCTTAGGCTTGGGCCAGATATCTTATCCCAAGTGATCTGCCTTAAGACTCTGCTTTTATCGAAAATTAATATAATTATTATTTTTATTATTATTATTATAATCAATATTTTATTATTATTATTAAAAAAAAATTTAGAAAACCAGATATATCTTAGGTCCTGTTCGATTTATACTGAAATTTAAGATGAAAAAACCCAAGATATACCGGGTTTTGTATCGAATCGACCGGTTTATATATATAACGAACCGAATTTGGTTGGACCGATTCTGTTCGGTCAAAAACCCGAAAAACCGGTTTATTTGCCCACCCCTATATAGTAACATAAGATGAATGAAAATAAAAGAAAAGGAAAAAACAACAATTACCCACACAACTTTTATAAGCAATTGAGATCAATCTATCTTTTAGATCAGTCTCTTCTTTAGTTTCCACTCCCACTTCCATTGAAATTTCTTCAGGATCACCTTTATGATCTTTGATAATCTTGAAAATGGAGTTTCTGAATTCAAGGCAATTCTTTCCGATATTGATAAAAGTAACATCCAAATGAACTTTTTTAGCAGTTCCTATTGCTCTATTCACATGACATTCAGATTTCAAGAAATGGGTGAGAAATTCAGCATTTTAATTTCCCTTTGAAGCTTTATCAATGTCATTATATCCCTAGAAACTTCTATAAAAGTTGAAGTTCTAATTGTTTAAAGATATTGTTGTACTTACAGAATTAGCATATATTCAGAAGCTTCTTAAAACTACTTTTGAGTTTTCATTAGTTTTATGACAAGTGATGGTTCTACTATGGCAAAGAAGAGTTGGTTCAGCCTCCTAAAGAAGTTCTTCATTTCAGAGGCTCAATTAAATCGCGATAAGGTATATAGTTATGCGTATTTAACCTCTTATGGATTTTGACCTATACTTACAGATACATATATCTATCCACATTGTTAGAAGCAAAAGAGGAGATGGATGTTTGGAAGATTTAAGATCAAACGGTTACCGTCAATTTCAGCTCCATCACCATCAAGCGAAAGAGCAATAACTGAAACAGAGGAAGAACAGAGTAAGCATGATTTTAGTGTGGCTATTTCAACAGCTGATGCTGCTGTTCAAGTCGATGTTGAAGTTGTTCATGGTACCCCTAAATCAACCAATCAAAGTGAAGAGGAAACCCAAGAATTCTCGGCCATAAACACTCCATATAATGCTCCTCCATCAACACCTCAATGCGAGATGGAGATTATAGAGCTTGCTGCTACCAAAATTCAAGTAGCTTTTCGGGGTTACCTAGTAAGTTTCTTTGTTATTTTGAACATCTTTAATAAAATAAGTAGGACTCTCATTTTAGGATAAGAGTTACCAGATACTCTTATTCTTATTGATCTAGCGAACCGTGAACAGTTTATTGGTACTTGCTTTCTCAAACACAGTAAGTACTATGTACTTTTATGTTCCGAATCTCTAAAAGTTTCACTTGCCCAGATATTTCTCTGTTTTTTTTAATAAAAAAACTCTAATTGCAAAAATATTAATATTCTAACATAGTTGGACGCTCAAACATCACATTTGTACTAAATTCTTTAAAGAACATTCAACTTGTTTACACAACAAAAAGTTTTCTATAAAATTTAACATTCCTAACTATAAGTTTTTCCCTATAAAGCTATCCGCTTACCCCTAGCACACCACATTTTAGACTATGTAGAGCACAACATTCTAGTAGTATCGGTTTCACGAACCAAAACGATCATATTCCAGGTAACATTGTTTAGGATGGAGTTTGCTAAATGGATTATTGCCTTATATAACACTAGCATGGTGGATAATGCAGGCAAGAAAAGCTTTGCGTGCATTGAAGGGACTAGTGAGGCTTCAAGCAATTATTAGAGGTAGAGCTGTCCGACGCCAAGCTATCACTACTCTTAACCGCTTGCAGTCCATTGTAAATATCCAGTCACAAGTCTGCGCAAAAAGAAGTCAGATGGTGGATGGAACTCAGTGTTGCCAAGAAAGCAAAGAATTCCAAGAATTCAAAGGCAAGGACATAAAGGTATATTTTTGACTAAAATCGAAGAGGTTAAAATTTCACTGCATAATTATTTTTACCCCCTAATCTACCTATAGACCATATAGTTTTTTTATATATAATCTTCTATGCTTAACGATCCGATTCAAATTGGTTTGGACGGATTTGTAGATTGATGTGAACAGTCAGAGAAGGTGGGATGACAGTCTTCTGACAAAGGAAGAGGAAAATGCTCTATGCTCAAGCAAAAGAATGGCTGCAATTAAGAGAGAAAGGATAAAGGAGTACTCTTTCAGCAATAGAGTAAGTTCCCAGCTTTTTGTTTCTTCATACTTTCCATTTAATTTCCCATCTCATGGAAAGCCTTTAAGCTCCGCTATAGAGTAAGTTCCCAGTTTTTTGTTTCTTCATACTTTCCATTTAATTTCCCATCTCATGGAAAGCCTTCAAGCTCCGCTATAGAGTAAATTCCCAGCTTTTTGTTTCTTCATACTTTCCATTTAATTTCCCATCTCATGGAAAGCCTTTAAGCTCCGCTGACTCTTATCCTCCTCTAGGAGTATTTTAGTAATAGGTTCTATAAGAACTTTACGATCTTATTTGGTCAAATACCTAGCAATAAACTCCTATTTTTCTTTTATTAAGGTATTTCTAAACAAGTTCCTCGATAATAGGCTTATAAGTTTTCTTATTAATGATAGGGGGCAATATTGATGATAATGAGGATTTCTTAAATGGTAGTTATTCTTGTTTTCAACTATCCAAAAATTTGAAAAAAAATACTATTAAACTTTGCTTTTCTAGTAGAAATATATTCTTCTACTTTATCTTTGATAATTTTCTCTGTTCTTTTCCATCTTTAAAGTTTTTTTAATTTTATTTTTAAGATGAAAAAGGGTCATTTTGTTTTCAAAAGAATAATTTGTTATGCCTCAAATTCTTGTTTGGGATCCAACTTTTGACCTAAATATTTTGTGTGACAACTGGAAGGATAAGAAAAATGAGATTTATGTTATTGTAGCTAAGGTTTCAATATTCTTTCTTTCTCAATTTTAGCCGCTTTAAGAGATTCAAAATTAGTATTTCTCATAATTTGATATAGTAATATCTTTTGTATGTCACCCTATATTACATGAACTTGGATGGAATGTCTAGTATTTGAGTGTTGGCAGCGCACACCTATGTAGATGGGCTAAATAAGCATATTAGACCACCTCCTTACCTAAAAGGTTAACCAATTAGGTTAAGGCTCTACCATACTTATTAACCCATCTAAACTCTTGAATTTATCCGATGTGGGATTTATGTGAAATATCCCAACACACCCGTGGTTTTTCGTGATTTGGGTTTTTCACATAAATCTTGTTTTCTCATCTTTAATTTTTCATTCATTTTTGTGTTTGCCATAGATTGTTGTAACATCATTTAAACTTGCTTTTCCTGCTATGTTATCTAATTCGGAAATCAAAAAAATTCAGAGATCAGCAGAACTAGAACAGAACAAGGTAGATGGAAGATGGAGATATTGGCTTGAACAATGGGTGGACACCCGGTTGGCTAAAAGGGAGGATCTCCAAAACTTAGCCTCAGTTTTCTCGTCAACTGCAAGAATCAGAGAGGAATCCGGAGGCAGACAACTCAAGTTAAGAAATTCACCGAAACAATACCACAAAAACGGATTTGATTCACCAATTACAAAATCATTTCATCATCGAAAGCAACGTTCCGTTGGAGATGGCATTTCTGCTGGAGGAGGATCTCCTATAGTTCCAACTTACATGGCGGCTACTGAGTCTGCAAAAGCTAAAGTTAGATCATTGAGCTCACCAAGACTAAGGCCAATAAGCTTTGATGCTCAATCTGAAATAAGTTCTCCATATAAGCATAAGCTTTCTCCTATTTCTTCTATTAATAGTGAGGTGACTACAATAAGTATGCTTGTTAATCCCAGGGGCAGATTTTCGCAGAGATCTCCATGTTTTAAAGGGCCTGTGAGATCGAACAGAACTTCAAAATATTTCGGCATTGATTGAGAATGGTGTGCATCCGAATGTTGAATTTGGGAATCTTATAGTGGTTGAGTTGGTTTAGAGCAAAATTACCAAAGAACTCTTAATTGCCCTATGCTCTGCGTACGGGGTATTATCATTTCAAATCGTAGAATGAGAAATAATGCTTTGTGCATTCTACCATATGTAGTGTTTCTCATACTTGATTCTTTAAGCGTACCTACTCAATCAATGTTTCTGGCAATCATAGTTTAGAGTGTACAATTGCTTTGTTTTGAATTACTGTAATATCCTACATCTCCACCCCTAAAGTATAGTTGTTTGTGGATATGGCACATGATGGGTTGAATTCAGGTAAGCTATTGTTCATCAACAGGGAAAGTTTAGTTTAAATTCAAATTAGTTTTTGCTCGAACTCATTCAATTTGATAATGAGCCGAGTTGACTCATGCGTTGAATTTCTGATATCTGAGTTAATCCAAATAGAGGTTAGGCGGTTTGAATGGGAATCTTTTCAATGTTCAATTTAGTTGGAATAGACTTGATACCAGGAATATATGTATGTATTGGTTACTCGTAGATTTTGAGAAGATGACAATAAGGGGTCACGTTGTTGAACCCTTTCCTTTCTCCCCGAAACAAAACTCATAAATGCACTTCATTTTCGTTTGTAATTTCAACGAAAAATAGAAGCACGGAACTTGGATTTGTTACCTGTAGACAATGCAGCAGTACAATATGCACAGGCCATGACTGTTGCATTGCTGCTGTAACACCCCCATTCTGAAATAAAAAGAGAGGTTACTCAAAACACAATAGAATTGACCAATATATAACAAGACTCTAAGCCATAATAGAATAATCTCATAATAATTAAATATCATAAGACAAACTATAATAAATGTCACATTGGCTCAAACCACAATCTAAAAATAATTATTACAATTCCAAATAAACTGACATATCAAGCTTAAACAGAATATTTCTAAATCATTGGAATGAAGGGAGGTCTCATCACACTTGCCCTTAATCCCCCTGATTACCTGTCGGAAGAAAAATACAGCATGAGCCAAATGCCCAGTACGGATATAGAGTACAAACTAAAGAACTGAGATAACTAACTCAATTTAATGAATTGAATTGTAACGAACAAAACTAATACAACAAAATAATAGGCTGAAGCAAATGGCTGGGGTTATTTCATACCGAGCTCAAAACAAAACAGAAATATACATTGCCACACATGCAAGTCAAATATTGTCACACATGCAAATCAAATAATGTCATACATGCAAATCACACATTGGACTACAAATTCAAATATATGTAAAATCGTAAGCGTATTTGGCACAAACATTACCAATCCGCATAACAGAACAGAACAGAAAACTAGGGTCAACCCATACGCCTCTCATAATAAATTACCAAATGGCCAACTCTCACCGGAGCACAAAACGGAGACGATGTAGACTGATCACACCGCCACGGAAGGTGTCATGTCTCGGTGCCAAGAGGACATGCCTGTGGTACTCCAACAGGTGGTAATAGCTTAGGTATACCATATGGTATTCTAACAAAAATATCATGTAACAACACATGCGACATAATATTAACACAAATGGTTCTAACATGTACATGTTAAATTGAACCGAATCAAAAACACAAAGTCTCCAAAATATATATTAACATGTACATCACTATAAATATCAAAATAAAATTTAGACATGATACACTAGTCTAAATAGTACAAATATGAGTTCTAATACAACGCCAAAACAAAACTATCACAATAAATTGACAAGGAATAATTATGAGAGGCAATACTAAATTTCGAAACGAATAACGAAACGAACAAATTAAAAACAAAAGAGTCTTGTTGAAAGAGTACGAAATCCGTACCTAGAGTAAGCAATGTAATACCCAAAAATTATAATCTCAATATAATTTGTTAAACTCCTTTTGTCAAAACTAATCACCAAAATACATAAATAAATAATGTATTAATTGAAGGTTGAATCATTAATTCCTAATTATATTTTAATAGAACTCTTCCTGTTAGTTTTATATTATAACCATAAAATAAGTAAGCTTTTAAAACTTTTTAAGTTCAAATTCTACACACTCACTGAGTACATTCGTTCTAATATTTAAAAGAAATATAAGTTCATAATCTGACAAAATAATATAATTATAATATCACCATTCAGTCATTCACCCTATGTTCCAACAAAATTATGTTAATGATTATACATATATATTTACACATTAACTATAAATTACCTCAATTTAATAAAAACATATATAATTTATTTTTAAATAAAATTCCTTTGGTTGAGAATTAATAATTAATGCGTAGAGAATGCATGCATCTATGTTCATTCCTGCTCATCCAAATTGGAAGTGCATAATAATATATAACTATTTATAAAGCTAACATAATATAGGTGCATGATTCAAACTAACATCACTAGTTCCTGCCTTGATTTGAAGTCTTTTGATTGCGATCAATTAAAATTCGAGAACGTGATTCATATATACATAATATAATAATATATTCATGAACAAAGGATTTACCTTGGTCAGTTTCTCTGCTCTCTTTTTCTTTTCCTCTGATATCAACTACTGTGAAAGCCACAGCCGACCCTTGCTACTGTTTCTCTTTTCCCCAATTAGGTTAAGTTAGGTTTATTTATAAACAACTTTTATTAATTTTCCTACTCATAATAATATTTAATATTACCCACATATAAATTAAACCCAATTAGTATTTAAGGTCCAATTTTACCAAATTAATTTATCCATCACTTATTAATATTTATTAGCCCACATAAACTAAATGACTAGTTTAGCCCAAATAAAAGACAAAGTCCAATTAATATATTTTTAAAAGTAAAATTTAAGTGTTATTTATTTATTATTTAATTCTTTTTTTTTTCTAGGTATTACATTACCTCCCCCTTAAAACGGATTCCGTCTCCGGAATCAAAAGAAAGAAACAAACCTAATTATCAAAAAGATGCGGATACTCCGCTCGAATAGACTCCCCCATCTCCCAAGTTGCTTCCCGCTCCGAATGATTCCTCCACAAAATCTTAACAAATGGAATAGTCTTCCTCCTCATAATCCTTTCTTGACGATCCAAAATTTCCTCAGCTTGCTCCTCACAAGTAAGATCCTCCCGAATCTTATCGAATGGATATTGCACCACGTGCAACGGATGATAATGATAATTCCTCAACACTGACACATGGAACACATTGTGCACATGAGCTAGCTGTGGAGGCAAAGCTAACCGATATACAACCTCACCAACCCTCTCCAAAATCTCAAATGGGCAAATATAACGCGGACTAAGCTTCTCTTTCAACCTAAATCGCTGAATGCCCTTCCAAGGTGAAACTTTTAGAAACACATGCTCACCAGGTTCAAACTCTAAAGTCCTCCTTTGCTTATCAGCATAATACTTCTGCCATGATCGAGCCGACTTCAATTTCTCCTTAGCCACCGCTACCTTTTTCGTAGTGATTTGAACTAACTCAGGCCCTTCTATGGCCCTTTCGCCAATGTCATCCCAATAAGTCAGTGCCCGACACTTTCTACCATACAATGCCTCAAACGGAGCCATTCCAATACTTGCATGCCAGCTGTTGTTATAAGCAAACTCAACTAGGCTCAAGTAATCATCCCAATTACCCGACCACTCAAGTGCACAAGACCTCAACATGTCCTCTAATGTTTGAATAGTCCGTTCGGATTGCCCATCAGTTTGTGGATGGAAAGAAGTAATAAAGTTGAGTCGAGTGCGCCAAGCTCGTTTAAACCCTTTCCCAAACCGTGAAGTGAACCGTTGGTCCCGATCTAAAATAATAGACACTGAAGTACCATGAAGTCTAACAATCTCATGCCAAAAGATTTATGCTAACCTATCCACCGAGTAACCCTCATGGATATCCAAAAAGTGTGTCGATTTGGTCAGTCGGTCCACCACTACCCAAATGGAATCATTTTTCCTAAAAGTCTTCGGCAAACCAGTCACAAAATCCATCATGATATCCTTCTTCTTCCACACTGAAATGTCTTACTATTGCAGAAAACCATTAGCTCGTTGATGTTCTATCTTCACTTGTTGACAAGTGAGGCACTTCCCAACATATTCAGCCACGTCTCATTTCATCCCATTCCACCAAAAATTCTTCTTCAAATCCCTATACATCTTCGTAGAACCTAGATGAATAAAAAATGGCGAACTATAAGCCTCAACCAACACCGCCTCTCAAATGATTGGATCTGACGGTACATACAAATGCTCACCCAACCAAATCACACTGTGATCATCAAAACGAAACTCGGGCTACGTTCCCTCCTCCAGATTCTGCGCCATACTCCACAATTCCCCATCTTCTTTTTGAGCTTCTTTAACTCGCGAGATAAGAGAGGGCTCCACTCTCATACCAGCCACATGTCCATCTGAACCTTGCACAAACAACTCAAACTCTAGTCGCTCCATATCCGAAATAAGCTGAGGTTGTGTAATAAGGGCTGCTACACTCCCTGAACTCTTTCGGCTAAGAGCATCTGCAACCACATTTACCTTCCCCGGGTGATACTGAATTCTAGTATCATAATCTTTTAGAAGCTCCAACCAACGCCTCTGCCTCATATTGAGCTCCTTTTGAGTGAAAATGTATTAAAGATTTTTGTGATCGGTGAAGATATCACAAGTCTCTCCATACAAATAATGCCTCCAAATCTTTAAGGCAAAGATCACCGCTGCCAACTCCAAATCATGTGTGGGGTAATTCACCTAGTAAGGTTTAACCTATCTAGAAGCATAAGCATTCACCTTACCGTTTGCATTAAAACACATCCTAAACCTTTCTTAGAAGCATCGCTATAAATCTGGTAACCTCCTGTCCCCGACAATAATATAAGTATTGGAGCTGTCACAAGTCGTTTCTTCAACTCCTCAAAACTTTTCTCGCGCTCCTCATTCCACACAAAATTTGTGCCCTTTCTCATCAATTGAGTCAATGGTAAGACAAGCAAAGAGAATCCTTCCATAAATCGCCTATAGTACCCTGCCAAACCCAAGAAACTCTTAATCTCTATCATTGTAATAGGTCTTGGTCATTTAGTGATTACCTCAACCTTCGCATGATCCACCTTAATGCCTTTAGCAGAAACAACATGTCCCAAAAATGCGACCTACTCCAACCAAAACTCACATTTAGAGAATTTAGCAAACAATTTCTGTGACACCCCCAAAATATGTATACACAACCCATCTTGGTCGCCAGATACGTGGTACATAATTCAAATACAAACTTAATTATACAATTGTCGTGTAAAATACGACAAAACATAGCTGAGAGTTTAAATAAGAATATTGTCTTCTAGACAATATCCACACTCAATGGAGTCCTCATTATAATTATTATCACACTATTTTATAAAAATAGTGAGGACTACTATAGAAACCATCTCAGACCATCACTCCATTCCCTGACTAGTCCCAGCTATATATTCTCATTTCCTGAAGAGAACAGTGAAAGAAAAGGGTGAGCTCAACTAGCCCAGTAAGAAATATTATGACTAAGATAATGCAGAATAAATTATCGTTAGCCTTCAACAGTATAACAACTGATAGAATACAATAGACAACAAGTTTTAGATCAATAATTACAGCGGAATAAGCAATCCATTAGAAGAGTCAAGTAGAGCATGATATCTACTATCTTCTATGATTTAAAAAGTTTATCATTAATTTTATCGCTGAGACTCAGCTTAATAAATAATCCACATCATAGAATCATCCTTGCACTACGGCTAAGGATATTCATTAGTATTATAACCACGAATTATCCATGCACTACGGGCCAAGGAAATTTGTGTTTTCACCAATGGTCATGATTATACCGAATAATCACTGGTCATAATCATACCAACAACTCTCCATCAATGCACTACGGGCCAATGAGGACTTTTACCACATCATTTGTAACATTACGGGTCATGATTATACCGAATGATCCCTGGTCATAATCATACCAATCAACAATTCATCTTTGCACCCTTGGCCAAAGATGACTTTTATCACAATATAAGTATGAGGATGATGAAAATGATATAAGCATTAATCAAAAGAATTCAAGGATAATTATTAAAGACTTTAAATTTATCCAGAGTTTAAAAATATCCAAATTGTCAACATGATACTGCTTTGTGGGGTAAAATTCAAGAATAATATTCATGTATCCAAAAATAATTTTAGACAAAAAGAAATCAATTTTTGTCATGAATAGTACCCCGAGTGAATAGTACCCCATCAATAGTACTTCGGGAATAGTACCCCGACATGAAAAGTGCCCCGAATTCTCGAGTGAATAATACCTGAGTGAATATTAACTCGTAAATAGTAACCCGGGTGAAAAGTACCCCAAATTCCCGAGTGAATAATACCCGAGTGAATAGTGAACGAGTGAATAGTAACCCGTGAATAGTACCCCGGGTGAAAATATTGATATTTAATAAAAAAAATCAGATTAATATTCCAATGAAACGATACTGGATGAAGCGCAAAACTCAAGGATATTCCACTTATTTTAGGATTTATAGAAGCAATACTTTCCATAGTAAGTTAGATTTAAGAATATGTAAAGAAATAACATATGAAACTGCAAATAGATTTTCACTTGTCATGCGGTACGTAATCCGCGTAGACAGGTTATTCCGACATATTAAAGGATGAATACGAAAAATTAGTATTCCTTATAAATACGAAAGAAATAATACTCCTTACGAATACAAAGGAAATAACACCCCTTACGAATACAACAAATAATATCCCTTACCTTAGTAGAAGACTGGATACTACAATAGTGAAGTAGCAGAATACTCTTCTTTTTTCTCTTTATAGTTTCCCTCTCTATAGCTTCTCTTGTGAGTCTCAGTGAATTGGTGAGAATAAAAAAAGAATTAAGCTTCTATATATAGGAGAAATGAATAAATAGTAACTAATTCACGGACGGTCCAGATTGATTTACTATTAAAATCACAATCGACGGTTCGGATTAATTTACTATTAAACCACCACCGACGGTCCAGATTGATTTACTATTAAAACCACCACCGACGGTTCAGATTGATTTACTATTAAAACCATTGTGGGATAATTATTGTTGATGGACAAGTTTAAAACCATCGTGTATAAGTTAGATGCTTATTGCTTGGTTAGGAACGGTAGAAACGTTCATGAAGAACGGATTAAAACTGAGTTATAACGAAGTTATGGTGAAAAATTCATAAAAGATGAACGAGAATTAGAAATCATGTAAATGAACATGAAGGTGTAGGGTTTCATAAGAAAGTAAGCGAATGTAGAAAATGTGAGTCGTGGACTCAAGAACGAACGAGTTCCGAGTTTGGATGACCGAATTACGGACGAACGAACGAAGAGCGTTAAAAACATAAAATGAACGAAGGGTGAAGATCAAGCCAATCGAATGGCACGTTAACAGATTCAAAATGAAGTTCTGTCTGAGGGGTATTAAAGTACGTAAGATAAGGAAGAGAATGATTTTGGAACGACCTCGTTCTGAGTTATAATGAATAAGTTATGAAAGCGGGAAGTAAGCGTCTCAAATTGGATTTAACACTTAGAGAAATTTTCTAGGGTTAGGGCTTGGCGCCATATTTCGAACCGAGCCGAATCTTGTAAACTTGAGTCGTGGCGAGAGATAAAAGAAAGAGTGTGGAAATAAGCGCTATGGCAAAGGTGTAGAAAAAGCCAGAGAAGAGCTTTTAACGCTTCCAACTCTTGGGGGAAACGTAAGGAAAGATAAAGAACATAATGTTCAACTAATGTAACCCTTAATCAAGTGTTTTAAACCTTTAATGAAGGTTGAATGAAAAGATTAAATGAGAGTAAAATATAAAGAATGTGAACGCGGGTTACGGAACCGATATCCAGAGACCGTAGTCGCGATGAACGAACGTGAGGGATTGTTATAGTTGTGATTCCTTCGACGTTGAGAGACGAAAGTAATAAATAACATTTTGATGTTATGTTGTGGTAATGAGAAATAAGTGTAAAGCGTATAGATGCTGTGAACGCAACACATTTGCATTGAATGTCCGGTCTTAGCATACCGCGAACTGTATGGCTTCGACATTAAGGAAGGATAACGAATGGTATTAAGAAAACCGTAGCGAACAGTAAGAAGATTAACAAAAGGCGAATGTGAGTCAGATGAGAATGTTAGAATGAAATGTAAGCGTTAAATACTTTAACCAACATGAAGGTTGAGTGTACACAAATTTTAAACGGGCTGAACCTACACCCCGTGTATGTTTTGACCGTATGATAATGAAGACCAATGATTAAACCGTGAACAGTAAAGAAGTTGAATTAAAGATAATAACGTTTAACGTAACGAAGCCGAGTTAATAATTAAATGGAATGATCGCTCTGAGTATACAAAAGACTGTACGACTTAGACGATGAAGAGTGAATCATGAGGTGTGACATTTAGTTTCCAGGAAGCCATAAGGAATGAAAAATTGACTTAACGAAGATTATAGTTTAATAGTTCGTATAAGTTAAGATAAGTTAGGTTGTGGTGCAATCGTAGCCTTTGATGGTTGACATATGGGAGCTGGGCTAAACAATTCCTTTAGAGAGCAAAGGTATATACAAAACTGGAAACCGATCTAACTCACTGTGATGGCAGTGTAGACAAGATAGGAACTTGTTTGTTGGTTGTTTGTGGGAAACCACTCAGAGTACCATATGGACTACTAGTAGAGAAGTGATGTGTGCTGAGTCCTAGAGAAGTTATAAGAAGAAGATAAGAATGTAAAACATCAAAGATGATGAACGTATAAGTAAGACATCTCCGTATGTCATGAAGTCATAGAATGGTAATGAAAGTGGTCGCGTAAACTTAGGTTGCAAGAACGCGAACCCTAATATGTAAAGTTAAGTAAACTAATGCATAAGTTAAATATACATGACTAATTGGTGTATGTGTTGTCTTTCTTATGTGCTATATAGGAAATAGAATGAAGCGATTCGGTTCGTAAAAGTCATAAAATGTACATAAGGCAAGCAAGTTTCCTAACTTCATTCATATTTTAAATGAATCTTTGGTTTCTTAAACTTCTCGGATGTTGAACTTGAGAAGTTACATACATGCTTGAATGTGTGATATTTGTACAAGGTGGTAGAACGTATGAGGCCTTGTGCCACAGTGTGAACACTTCAGTGTTTCTATGAGATGAACTGTTCTGTGATTTAACTGTTCAATAAGAGAATGCTCTATTTATACATGATCCGTTATTGTTAAGTCTGTGCTAATGATTCTAGCCAGATAGAATGTGTATGAAAAAGGTAGAAGAATGAAAGTATTTTAAAATGAAAGTGAATATTGTTTCAAAATGATAGGAATCGAGATTATTCCTATTATTCAAGTTGTTTCATACCCTTTGTTCGGTTATTAAAGTTCTAAAGGAATGTTTAAACTCTTGAAGTTGTTTGTTCAACTGATATGACTTGCTGAGCAATTGAATGCTCACACTTGCTTTAAATGAAAAATATTTTCAGCGAATGATGTTAGAAGAACTTAAGGATCCCGTAAAGATCAAGCTGATGGGTATCCAGATGCAGTTCCATTTATTATGTGAATGAGCGTGAAGATCAATTGAAGACTTGTAATATAAAATAAGTTAAATGAACTTTAGATTAGTTTAATGAAATTTTATATATCCTTAGTGGCAGATGAAAGTCACTCGTGTAAGATGTAAAGAATAATGTAATTATCATTATTTGTAATGAAAGGAGTTATAAGGTTTTAGAACTTGGGAATTTAGAATGTATGTTGTTATATTTCAGTATATAATGATGTATGCTTGGATGAATGATGTACTCGTGACGTACGGAATTCGGGTTTGAAGATAGACTGGATTTTAGGGCGTTACAAGTTGGTATCAGAGCTGATAGGTTATAAACCTTAGGTAGGAGTACCTAAGACTATAATCGTAGAGAGAAGGATAAGTAGATCACCACATGATCATAGTGATTCGTAGTAACAGATGAGTTGTTAAACGATGAATGATTTATAGCTAATGCTATGAATGAAGGGTACTATAAAATAGTACGGGAAGAAGAACTCAGATTGAGTTGTGAAGGATAGTATATGAATTAAAGAAAATTTGTATTAAGTAAAGAGAGATTTAGAAATTGTAAAATTTCAATTGAGGACTCATGTGATAGCTGTGTTGTATGAACCTTTGTTATGGGCAGAGGTTTGTGCTTGGTGTAACAACTGCTTAGCTTATTACAGTGATAATTATTGGGATTGGTCGCGCTATCAATATGTATATGGTGAGAAGGTGAATCTTTTCTCATGTATATACTTGATAGGTAGAGAACGATAAGGTAGGTACGAGTTCTTGAAACTCACACTTATGGTAAGTTCGTGACTCATAATAATATGGTATGTTTTCGAACTTCTCAGCAAATGGACGCCTATGGTCTGACTGGGATAGTTCTTAAACTTATATTATTGTGGAAAGTTTCTGAACTCATAATGTGTGTTAAGTTGATGGACTGTACTAAGATATAGGAATGTTTAGACTGAAAATGAGTTGTTTTCAGTAGGCTTAGTATTGAAGGTACTAGAGAAGATTAAGTATTGTCGAAGTAAGACAATGAAGGAAGATGGAGGGTAGCATCTTCCAAATAGGCATACTGCAGATGAGATGGTAGCGGTTTTAATTCCAACACCAGTGGCTCTTCTATTGATGTTTTGAACTTTTTCCCTTCTATTTCAGGCCTATCAAGAGTGTCGAATGATTGTTTAACCTTCCTGGCAGTCGGTAATGCATCTAAACATTTGACATACTCAATATTATCCTCAATATCATAGCTATCCATCCCAAACAAAACAGATTCCAGTGGGTCCTCTGAATAGCTTCCGCTGAACTTGTGATTAACTAATTCATACATGACATCCACCCGCAAACATTTACCTTTTTTCTTTCGGATAAGTCATTAACTTAAATACATTAAAGGTAACATGTTGGTCTGCAACTCGCATCGTTAATTCACCTTTTTGCACATCAATCAATGTTCTCCCTGTTGCTAAAAATGGTCGCCCGAGAATGATGGGAATTTCCCTATTTACTTCACAATCCAAGATAAAGAAATCCGCTGGGAAGATGAATTTATCCACTTTTACTAACATGTCTTCAACAATACCTCGTGGATATATAACTAACCGGATCCCACTAACCGCAAACCGATATTAAATCGGGTTTTGGTGCTTGAAGTCCAAATCGGGTCAGAGGCGGATAGTGGCAACAAATTTATACTGGCCCCCAAATCACACAATGCTCTTCCCAAAAACTGATTACCAATTTCACATGGAATAGTAAAACTACCTGGATCTTTGAGCTTCAGAGGTAACTTATTCTGGACAATTGTGCTGCATTCTTCGGTCAACGCCACTGTTTTAAAATCACCCAATTTTCTCTTCTTTGACAAGACTTCCTTCATGAACTTGGCGTAACTCAGCATTTGTTCCAAGGCTTCTGCAAATGGTATGTTGATATGCAATTTTTTGAAAATATCCAAAAATCTTGAAAACTGCTTATCTAACTTGAATTTCTTAAATCTCTGCGGATATGGTATGGGAGGTATTATGAGGGTTTGTTCCGATGCTTTCTGCTCTAACTCCTCATCCTAAAGTTTTCCAGTTTCCAATACTTCCTCTTTTTCCACTGTTGCGTTGTCCCTTTTTTCCTTATCCTTGAATGTCTCTTGCAATTCCTTTACGCTACGTAAAGTCACAGCCTTGCAATGCTCATCTCTGCCCGGATTTATCTCTGTGTCACTAGGGAGTGTTCCATGTGGACGGCTATTTAACGCATGTGCTATCTGCCCCAATTGATTTTCCAGATTCTTTATCGAAACACCATGGCTTTTCACATTCATATCTACTTGACTCAATAACTTATCTTGCTCACCGATTCTTTTGTTTGTAGCTACAATAAATTTTTCCAACGCATCTTCTAGACTTATTTTCCTCTCTGGCTGTTGCTGAGTCTGATTTTGAAATCTGGGTGGATTTTGTTGTCTAGGTGCTTGAGCTTGATTATTGCTCCA
Source organism: Panax quinquefolius (assembly GCA_020205615.1). Lineage (NCBI taxonomy): Eukaryota > Viridiplantae > Streptophyta > Magnoliopsida > Apiales > Araliaceae > Panax > Panax quinquefolius. The sequence continues at coordinate 49,011,226 of CM035158.1, forward strand.
AGAAAACCCCGGGTGATTTCTCCAACCTGGGTTACATGCATTTTGATTCGGATAAGGTTGGACTGATCGATTATAACTTCCCACGAACTGAGCTGATTCGGAATTGATGGCACATTGATTTGTAGCATGACTCCTAGCACATAATTCACAAACCATTGCTACTTGCTGTGCGGATGGTGGAACCCATGTTTCGATTTTCTTAGCTAATGCGGAAACCTATGCTGCCAACGCTGTCACTGTATCCACTTCATACTTTCCCGGTGTTTTCGGAGGATTAGATCTAGTCATCGGCCACTGATAATTATTGTTGGCCATCGTTTCTAACAGTTGATAAGCCTCATCAAATTTCTTAGCCATAATTGCTCCACCTACTGCTGCATCTATACTGGCTCTGGTGGGTGCGTGCAATCCATCACAAAATATCCCAACCTGCATCCACTGTGGAATTCCGTGATGTGGGCATTTATAGAGCATATCCTTGAATCTTTCCCACACCTCATATAAAGTTTCTAAGTGGAACTGTGCAAAGGTGTGAATATCATTCCGTAGTTTTGCCGACTTCGCTGGTGGGAAAAACTTATCTAGAAATTTTTGAGCTAAGTCATCCCAAGCTGTGATTGAACCAGGAGGCAATGAATGTAACCAACTTCGAGCTTTGTCTTTCAATGTAAACGGGAACAACCTCAACCTTATAGCATCTTCCGATACATTATTGAACTTGAAGGTGTCTCAGATTTCCAAGAAACTCAAAATATGGTCGTTCGGATCATCCGTTAAACTACCCCCAAACTGCACTGCATTTTGAAGCATCTGAATTGTTTCCGGTTTTATCTCGAAACTGTTTGCATTAATTTTCGGCCTCCGAATACTCAACTGTATATCTGTGACAGTCGGCATGGCATAATCCCTAAGTGATTTTTGTTCTTCCCCTACCATGTTCACTAGTATTTCATGTGCTGCCAGATCTTCTTCCACAGGTAACACCGCACTACTCAACTGTAATTTCTGGAACTTCCTTTCGATATCGTCTGTATAAGGAAAAAGTTCCTTTTTAGTCCTTGATCTAGTGTGCATACACTCACAAAGAATTCCTGCAAATACAAGAAGAAAAATAAATAACGTTTAAATTAAGACCGAATTGATTATAACTAATATGGAATTAATATTAATAAAGAATTCCCTGACAACGGCGCCAAAAACTTGTTGGTCGATTTCTCAATCAAATATATGTGCAAGTGTACACAGTCAACAAGTAATAAAGTGATAAGACAAAGTGTCGATACCGCAGAGAATTCCAATCAATAAATCCCAACTACTAGCACTATACCAATTCAATTTTATTTAAACAACCGTAAAGTGTGATTTTTCAAATTACGAGAACTAAATTAGTTAAATAAAAATAGATTACTCTAAAATTAAATCAACTAAAGAAAAACTAAGATTTGAAGAATGAATTCAGATAAATAAGGTTAAGGCTCTAATATCCCCAAGTATGAACTATAAACCAATTATCCAATTATCCAAATTATTATGCCTATTAAATTGTTAATAGGAATTTTAAGTGTCAAAAGCCCTTTCTCAAGTGATCAATTAACTTTTATTCAATCCAATTAATCTTGCGATATTCCTATGCAAAACAATTAAATTAAACTCATTAAATTCTAATTCCCAATGTGTTACATGCAGTGAACATATATTCCTATTCAATTCACGACCCTAATTATTCGGCATGCAAATAATTAAGCATACATGTTATCATATCCAGTTCTAACCCTAGATCTCCTCTCCCGAATCCTTCTAGAGTAACAAGGTAATTACTGGCCAAATAATTAATCAATAAACACAAGACATAATAAACAATTCACTTTGACATAAGTAATTGGAATAAATCAAATAATTAATTTATAGACATAAAAGGTTCAATTGGTAGTTTTAATAAAAGAATTAGTTCATAATAGAAATTAAAACCAACAATCTCTTGAAAAACATTTTTAAGGAATTATACAAATTAAAAATAAGGAGAAGAAGAAACTCTAAAGTAAATCCTTCAATCTTCAAGTAATCCCTTCCTTAGCCTTCAATTATGGTTGATGCCATTTTATTTCAGCAAAGTAGCCTTTATATACTCTTCTCATCTAACCACATTCCTTTTCCCAATCCACATCTCAATTAGCTCCCAATTATGCAAGTCAAACTGTTGGTCAACACGCGCGCCTGGTCAACAAACTCTGGGCTTCAGCTACCCACGTAGCCATTGTCTGTAAATCTTGGAACCCGGTAGCCCCGATCGCCGGGCCTTCAATTATTTACCAAATTGCCATTTAACAACTCAAATCCCCAAATTGCCCCTACAGCTCCCGAATCTGCAAAATAACAACTAAACACAGTAAAAATGCTTCTAAAAGACTCGAGAATACAATAATTTAAGTCCACGTATATCCAATTCATGGGTATATTACCCAATCATCAACGTCATAAAACGTTTTGATGTATTGCGAAAAGAATTTATAGAAGTAGTCAATGTCAATTGAGTTGACTAGATGAATGTTTCACGTTGATATTCAATTTATTAGTATGGTTTAAGCTACTTGATTCGGCTAGACAAATGGTATGTCATATTTAAAAGGAAATCGAGCTTTCTTTGAAGAAGTTGTGCCAAACCAAATTATTTTGGTGCGGAATCTAATGATTAAGTCTGAGGTAAACATATCCCGAAATGGGGTATACGATGGGTAAGAGGTAGTTTGCTTTCTTTGTGATTGTAAACTGACCGTGGAAGAAAGGTTACAATGTCATGTTGTTAAACCTAGTAAGAGTTCATGGTCGATTTGACCCCTCAGCAAAAGTATGAAACATTTTAAAAGGAAGTTTTATATTCCTCGTTATTCTTTCTACTTCATGATTCTTGATAGGTTATCAAGGATAGGAATGATGGAAAGATAAGAACTCTGTTGAAGGGAAGTTGAGAAGAAGAGTAAGCTAAAATTTCGAGGGAAAAATTCTGTGAAGAAGGGGTGAATGTGATGACCCGGGTATGGGTGTGGTTTTAAGAAATTCCGAGGACAGAATTTTTATAAGAGGGGAAGAGTGTAACGACCTGGAAATTCGGATCGTCCAGAATTTAGGTTTAAAGAATTAGTTATTAATAAAATGAATTTTATTAATAATATTTTGTGCTATGTGTTTATTAATCGTTCTAGAACCTAAGATGATTATAAGTCGGAAGGATTCTGGCTACGAGCTAGACTGAACAAGTAAGACTTTTCAAGACAAAAATAAAATTTTTTCGGGAACAAAATATTTCCGGGGAAAAAGACGAAATAGGAACTATTTACCTGACGAAACCTAAGGGTTAGGGTTTGAATAACCTAAGCCTTTCTGAGAGTTCAGTATGTTGAAATGACATTCTGTCGAAAGATTTGACGATAATATATCGTGAAAAGTTAAGTATGCCGATAAAAGTTTTTCTCAAAAAACGTACAGAAATCGGACAAAATAAAAATGACAAAAAGTACTGTTATTTACTTTTCACTCGTTTAACTACGTTAGGGGAAAACGTGAAGGAAAACGCTTGACACCAAAAAGTGTATTTTAGTTTTTCAGAAATCTAAAGAATAAGTAAAAGTTAATCGGTAAAGGAAAGACGAAATATCCAAAAATATTTGGATTCTGAGAATCGCAGTTTTTAAAACTGTCGGACGAAACCCAAAAGACGGAACCACAAAGCTTCCAAGGGAAGCTATGCGAATAGTAAGGAGGTGGGAATAGTAAGGAGGTGTGAATAGTAAGGAGGTTGGGGGAGAAATGACTAAAATACCCCTAGCTTGGAAATTCTATAAATAGGAAGCTTAATTCATTTATTTGGGATTTTGAAAATCCTACACCTTAGAGAGAGAGAGAGAGGGTTCAGTTGAAGAGAGAAGAAAGAAGAGAATGAGTGTGGATGATCGGATCGAAGGTGAGCGTGAAATAGAAAAGCTTGCGAATCGCCGACTTTGTCTAGCGGAAGAAAAATAAAGAAGAGAGGTAACCAAAAACCTAGTCAAATTTAATTTCTCTTTAAATCCTATATGTTAATAACATAAATTAATAAGAATAAGAAGTAAATGATGTTAGGAATGATTTCATATGGTTGAAATCGTAAGAAAATGAAGAAATAAGAATTAGAAGTTTATTTTATAAATTTCTTAAGGAAGTATAAGATTCGTAATGAATTAGAATGATCTGAGTGGATTATATAAATAAGTAGGTGAAATAAGTATGGAATGATGTTCTATAACATCGAATTCCAATTAAAAGTGAAATCATAATCCAAAATATCGATTAAAATGAAGAACAAAAGAAGAACACGAAGAACGTTGTTGATGGACAAATTTAAAACCGTCATAGATAATTGTTGTTGATGGACAAGTTTAAAACCATCGTGTATAAGTTAGATGCTTATTGCTTGGTTAGGAACGGTAGAAACCTTCATGAAAAATGGATTAAAACTGAGCTATAATGAAATTATGGCAAAAAATTCATAAAAGATTAACGAGAATTAGAAATCATATAAATGAACACGAAGGTGTAGGGTTTCATAAGAAAGTAAGAGAATGTAAAAAACGTGAGTCGTGGACTCAAGAATGAACGAGTTCCAAGTTCGGATAACCGAATTACGGACGAACGAACGAAGAGCATTAAAAACATAAAACGAACGAAGGGTGAAGATCAAGCCAATCGAATGGCACGTTAACGGATTCAGAATGAAGTTCTGTCCAAGGGGTATTAAAGTACATAAGATAAGGAAGAGAATGACTTTGGAATGATCTCGTTCCGAATGATAACGAATAAGTTATGAAAGCGGAAAGTAAGCATCTCAAATTGGATTTAACATTTAGAGAAATTTTCTAGGTTTAGGGCTTGGCGCCGCGATGCAAGCCATGCCTTGTAAGGTGGTGTTGTAGCGCTAGACCAGGGAGCCGGGTACTGTAAACTTGCATCGCGGCTCGAGAGATAAAGAAGAGTGTGGCGCCGCAGTGCTAGTGTAGGGAAAAAGCCAGAGAAGAGCTTTTTACTGCTCAACTCTTGGGGGAAACATAAGAAAAGATAAAGAACATAATATTCAACTAATGTAACCCTTAATCAAGTTTTTTAAACCTTTAATGAAGGTTGAACGAAAAGATTAAATGAGAGCAAAAGATAAAGAATGTGAACGCGGGTTACGGAACCAATATCCGGGGACCGTAGTCGCGATGAACGAACGTGAGGGATTGCTATGGTTGTGATTCCTTAGACGTTGAGTGATGAAAGTAATGAATAACATTTCAATGTTTATGTTGTGGTAATGAGAAATAAGTGTAAAGCATATAGACGCTGTGAACGCAACGCATTTGCGTTGAATGACCGGTCTTAGCATACCGCGAACCGTATGGCTTCGACATTAAGGAAGAATAACGAATGGTATTAAGAAAGCCGTAGCGAATGGTAAGAAGATTAATGAAAGACGAATGTGAGTCGTATGAGAATGTTAGAATGAAATGTAAGTGTTGAACACTTTAACCGACGTGAAGGTTGAGTGTACGTAAATATTAAACGGGCTGAACCTACACCCCGTGTATGGTTTGACCATATGATAATGAAGACCAATGATTAAACCGTGAACGGTAAAGAAATTGAATTAAAGACAATAACGTTTAACATAACGAAGCCGACTTAATGATTAAATGGAATGATCGCTTTGAGTATACAAAAGACTGTATGACTTATACGATGAAGAGTGAATCCTGAGGTGTGGCATTTAGTTACTAGGAAGCCATAAGGAATGAGAAATTGATTTAATGAAGATTATAGTTTAATAGTTCGTATAAGTTAAGATAAGTTAGGTTGTGGTGCAATCGTAACCTTTGATGGTTGACATATGGGAGCTGGGCTAAATAATTCTTTCAAAGAGCAAAGGCATATACAAAACTGGCAACCGATCTAACTCACTGTGATGGAAGTGTAGACGAGACTGGAACTTGTTTGTTGGTTGTTTGTGGGAAACCACTTAGAATACCATATGAACTACTAGTAGAGAAGCGATGTGTGCTGAGTCCTAGAGAAGTTATAAGAAGAAGATAAGAATGTAAAACATCAAAGATGATGAAAGTATAAGTAAGACATCTCCGTATGTCATGAAGCCACAGAATGGTAATGAAAGTGGTCGCGTAAACTTAGGTTGCAAGAACGCGAACCGTAAGAAGTAAAGTTAAGCAAAATAATGCATAAGTCAAATATACATGACTAATTGGTGTATGTGTTGTCTTTCTTATGTGCTATATAGGAACCAGAATGAGCAGTTCAGCGTAAGCTATAGCTGTGCGTAAGGCAAGTTTCCTAATTTCATTCATATTTTAAATGAATGCTAGTTTCTTAAACTTCTCAGATGTTAAACTTGAGAAGTTCTGTCTATGTGCGAATGTGTGATATTTGTACAAGGTGGTAAAACGTATGAGGCCTTGTGCCACAATGTCAACACTTCGGTGTTTCTATGAGATGAATTGTTCTGTGATTTAACTATTCAATAAGAGAATGCTCTATTTATACATGATCCGTTATTGTTAAGTCTATGCTAATTATTCTAGCCAGACAGAATGTGTATGAAAAAGGAAGAAGAATGAAAGTATTTTAAAATGAAAGTGAATATTGTTTTAAAATGATACGAATCGAGATTATTCTTATTATTCAAGCTGCTTCATAACCTTTGTTCGGTTATTGAAGTTCTAAAGGAATGTTTAAACTCTTGAAGTTGTTTGTTCAACTACTATGACTTGCTGAGCAATTGAATGCTCACACTTGCTTTAAATGAAAAATATTTTTAGCGAACGATGTTAGAAGAACTTAAGGATCCCGTAAAGATCAAGCTGACGGGTATCCAGATGCAGTGCCATTCAGTATGTGAATGAGCATGAGATCAATCGAAGACTTGTAATATAAAATAAGAGAATGCTCTATTTATACATGATCCGTTATTGTTAAGTCTGTGCTAATGATTCTAGCCAGACAGAATGTGTATAAAAAAGTTAGAAGAATGAAAGTGTTTTAAAATTAAAGTGAATATTGTTTTAAAATGATACGAATCGAGATTATTCCTATTATTCAAGCTGCTTCATAACCTTTGTTCAGTTATTGAAGTTCTAAAGGAATGTTTAAACTCTTGAAGTTGTTTGTTCAACTGCTATGACTTGCTGAGCAATTGAATGCTCACACTTGCTTTAAATGAAAAATATTTTCAGCGAACGATGTTAGAAGAACTTAAGGATCCCGTAAAGATCTACCTGACGGGTATCCAGATTCAGTGCCATTCAGTATGTGAATGAGCGTGAGATCAATCGAAGACTTGTAATATAAAATAAGTTAAATGAACTTTAGATTAGTTTAATGAACTTTAATGTATCCTTAGTGGCGGATGAAAGTCACTCGTGTAAGATGTAAAGAATAATATAATTATCGTTATTTGTAATGAAAGGAGTTATAAGGTTTTAGAACTTGGGAATTTAGAATGTATGTTGTTATATTTCACTATATAATGATGTATGTTTGGATGAATGATGTATTCGTGACGTACAGAATTCGGGTGTAAAGATAGACCAGATTTTGGAGCGTTACAGATTTACTATTAAAACATACGGTCCATATTGATTACTATTAAAACCACAATCGACGGTCCATATTGATTTACTATTAAAATCAGAACCGACGGTCTGGATTGAATTACTATTAAACCACCACCGACGGTCCAAATTGATTTACTATTAAAACCACCACCGACGGTCCAGATTGATTTACTATTAAAACCACCACCGATGGTTCAGATTGATTTACTATTAAAACCACCACCGACGGTCTAGATTGATTTACTATTAAAACCACCACCAATGGTCCAAATTGATTTACTTAATACACTTTAGTACCCCTAAAGTTTTCCAAGTTTGCATTATTCCCCCTTAACTTTTGTAATTCACTTATCTTCAATAAACACATTTTTAATACTTCAACAATTATTCATCATTAATACTATAACTTATAATATTGATAACCAGATCATTCCCAGGTAAGAGGGGGCTTTCCGATAAAGATTTCTACTTATTGGCGCGCAATTAGGTGACCAAACCTCTTTCCTCGACAGAACTTTCTAGACATTGTCAATAATATAAATAATCATATGAATAAATGTGTTTTCTCAATTATTAATTTATAATATAAAATATTATGCAGATGATACTGTGAAGATAATTGAATCAAATAATGTGAGATACTATGCAGCAATTACTGTAGCAATAATTGAGTAAACTGAGTGGCTTCTTACGTAAGCATCAATAATTAATACCGTGTGCTACTATGTAACCACGCGCATTATTTTACTTTTACCACCGGATATTTCAACAGTTTAACGGTAAAACTTTCACCGTTATTTTTATAAAAAGATATTTCTGTCATTTTCTAACTCCGACAGTTATTCTGTTGTGGGGTCCACCAATGATGGTGTCATCGTACAGATATTCCTCGACAAAAAGAATATTCCCCGACACAACGAATATTTTATATCAACTTGCTTACTTTGTAAAATTTTTAAATATCATCCTTAACTTTAACCTTTTATCAATTTAACCATTTACTAAATAGAATAATAATTATAAGAAAATTGAATACTTTCATTTCATAAAATTCGGGGTCTTACAATTTCTCTGTCTACAAAATCCCCAACACTGTGCGAAGATGCTCCTCATGCTCTTCCTTAGAATTGGAGTAAACCAAAATGTCATCATTAAAGACAATAACAAATTGGTCCAAATATTCCCTAAACATCTGATTCATCAAATCCATAAACACCGTCAGAGCATTAGTCAACCCGAATGGCATCACCAGAAACTCGTAATGTCCATATCTAGTGCGAAAAGTTATCTAAGGGATATCCTCATCCCTCACCCTCAACTGATGATAGCCCGACCTCAAGTCTATCTTCAAAAAATACTTTGCCCCCTAAAGTTGGTCAAACAAGTTATCAATCATCGACAATGGATACCGATTCCTGATGGTAATCTTGTTCAACTCCCTGTAGTCTATACACAACCTCATAGACCCATCTTTCATTTTCATAAACAAGACTGTAGCACCCAATGGCAAAATACTCAGCCGAATCACACCACGATCTAACAGTTCCTGCAACTTCTCCTTCAACTCCTACAACTCCAATGCTTCCATTCGATACGGCGCCTTAGAGATAGGTTTTGCACCAGGAACAAGCTCAATAGCAAACTCCACTTCCCGCTGCGGTGGCAACCCTGACAACTCCTCAGAAAACACATCAGGAAATTTACAAACAACTGGAACATCCTCAATATGAGACTCACCCTTAGAGTTATCCTTCACAAATTCTAGATACCCCTCACAACCCTTTGCCACTAACTTCCCAGCCTTCAAAGCTGAAATCAACTTCACCACCCTACTTGGTCGTGAACCTTGAAACACGAACTCTGGAGACTTCACATCTTGTTGGTCAAAAATCTAATTACGCTCTGTTGAAATCTAATTACGCTCTCACGCAAATGCACGTGGTCAACAAGTAATATAATGATAAGTTGAGTATCGTTCCCACAGAGAATTAGTATACAATTAATCCTAACAATTACCAACCGTATATTAATCCAAATTTTATTAAACTATCCAATTCAATAATTATAACTAAGAAAACTAAAAATGTTAAAAATATCAAGCAATCAACAAACTTAGAAACTATAATTTCTAACAAATATTAGAGAATTGGGCTTACAACTTCACTTTAAGTATCACTCTGATTATTACACCCTATTTTAGTTCAATTCACTATCCCAGTTTATTAATCAAGAACACTCAAGTAGAACTAGCCATCTCTCGATGCACTAATACCATATTAACTTAAATCCACAAATTAGATAGAATTAAGCTAAACACCTTAATAACCTAATTCACTATATCTCTATATGAATTACAATCAAATAAGGTTTAAGTTCAAGTTCTCTATCCGATTATATGCGATGCTAGACATATCTCTATCCTAATATTCATCAAGATTCCATACAATCACAGAATTCAAGAACACACACTATAATGACTAGGTCTAGATTTATACATCATCTCTCGAATCCATACAAATCCACATAGAATTGGTGATCAAGCAATTCATAAATTAAAGTGAAAATCACTATATATAAACTGAAAGATAGATTATTAAACTGAAATTCAAAGCCACATAATCATCTTTCAACTATCAAGATCCGTCATAAGCCTAACAAGTAAATTAGTTCATTACAAATGAATTAAAAACTAAAATCATCAAGGTAATCATCATCCCAATTACAATTATTGAATTAAAGAAGTAGAATGAATATAACACCACCCTTCTCCTTAGCTCCAACTTGCAATTTTTGTGACTTAGACCTTCAATCCTTCCTCTAATGCTTTTGCTCCAATTAAGGCTTCCAGTTGCTAATTACCTGTTAGATGTTATCTCCTTTCTTGTTTCTTGTTAATATCCAGTCTAGGAAACGTATTCTGCTCATAATTTGATGCCCAATACAGTTCTAAACCATGTCAATCTCTCCCCTTCACGCCTCTACAACAGTACAAGAGAAACATGACTCTTTGCTTTTCTTGTACCCCCACCCCGGCGAGGGTTTTTCCTCCTTAAGTGCCCGCCTCGATGGGGGGTGCTACTGTCTTTGATTAGGTACACCCACCCCGGCGGGGGTTTTGCCTTTATAAAGTCCGCCTTGGCTGGGGATGTGAGACCCCAAATTTTATGAATAAAGATTTAAATTTCTCGAAATATCTTTTTGAATATTATGGTGTGGATTTGATATAATGTTATAGTTGTGGGTAATATTTATAAATTTTGCAAAGTAAGCAAGTGGTTATATAATATTCGATTGGTCGGGAAATATTCTTTTTGTCGGGGAATATCCGTACGACGGCACAATCATTGGTGGACCCCACAACAGAATTATTGTCGTAGTTAAAAAACGATAAAATTATCTTTTTATAAAAATAACGGTGAAAGTGTTACCGTTAAAACTGTTGAACTACCCGGTAATAAAAGTACAGTAATACGCGTGGTTGCATAGTAGCACACGGTATTGATTATTTATGCTTACGTGAGAAGTCACTCAGTTATACTCAATCATTGCTATAGTAATTCCTGCATCATATCTCTCATATTATTGATTCGATTATTGTCACAGTATCATCTGTATAATATGATATATTATTAAATCAATAATTGAGACGATAAAGTTATTCATATTATTAAATTGCAATATTTATAATGTCTAGAAGTTCTGTCAAGGAGAGGTTTGGTCATCTAATTGCGCGTCAATTAGGAGAAATCCTTATTGGAAAGCCCCATCTTTCCTGGGAACGACCTAGTTGTTAAATATTGTGAATTATAATATTAATGATTAATAAGTTCGTACTGATTAAAGATGAAATTGATAGTTCCATTGTGTTGGAATTATTAGTGTTAGTAAAAATTGACATTTATTCCAATGATAATTGATGTTTAGGGGTTATATTGATAAATCGGGTAATTAATCAGATAAATGAGCAATTAATTGCTACTAATTCACATGCTTATATAACTATTTGTTCACATGTGTGTACTATTGAATCACATTCATGTAGTATTAGGGGAGTTGGTGCAAGATTGATAATACTTGAATGACTAAGTTAAAAATGGAGGTATAGATGGAGGTACTATACTGAAATTCGTATTTTCACATGATTGAACTATTGATTCACATTATTTACTATTAGGGGAGGTGGTGCAAGTTTGATAATACTTGCAGGACTAAATTAAAAATGAAAGAAAAGTTGGAGGTATTGTACTATAATATTTCGAGCCCCAAAATGTGCAATTATCGAAACTATATTTTCCTATAAATAGAAGCTCATTCTTCCATCATTTCTCACCAATTTATTAAAGCTATAGAGTAATTATTATAGAGAGAAATTATAGAGAGAAAGAAGAAGAGAAGTCTGCTACCTCTCTACTCCAGTATCCAGTTTCTTTCTAAGGTAAGGGGTATTATTTCTTTCAGATTCATGAAGAGAGCTTACATTATTCCATTCTTTATTATTATGTTGGAATAACTTTGCCTATGTGAAGTACCACATATATGGTGAAATTCTTACATTATTCCATTCTTTATTATTACATTGGAATATCACATGCATGCGGATTATGCTTGAACTGGTTCCATTCTTTATTATTCTATTGGAATAACTTTTCTGCATGCGATTACATCGCATGCATGGTGAATTCTTCTTTTATTCCATTCTTTATTATTACATTTGGAATATCACATCTGCATTTGGATTATGCATGACACAGTTCCATTTTTTATTATTACATTGGAATATCACGTGCATGCGGTTTACATATGACTTCGGTTCCATTCTTTATTATCCTGTTGGAATATCACATGCATGCGGTTTCACGCGTGACTTTAATTCCATTCTTTATTATTCAGTTGAGAATAACTTTGTCTATGCGGTCTATCGTGATGCATGGTGAATTCTTCATTATTCCATTCTTTATTATTCTGTTGGAATAACCTGTCTATGTGGATTACCGCATGCATGGTGAATGATCCTTTGTATTCACATGAATAGTATTTTCATTAAAAAGGGGTTTCTACCAGGGGCAGTTTTGTAATTTTTTTGACACTCAAAAATTTTGGAAAAATTTGAAATAATAATTTGATGAGTTTTCTAGATTGTGTCCAAAAATGGCGATTTTTGGATGTATAGATTAAGAGTTATGGATTTTATGGGAAAAGACTATTTTAAAAGTAAACCCTTATAACTCTTTGTGGTTAACTCCAAAATTAGTGAAATATTTTTTGGGAGTACATGTATATAACAGGAGTATACCCTTTAAATTTTGGAATTTTTGGACAAAAATATAATTTATGATAAATGTCTAAATATTCGGCAGTTTTAGCTATATGAAAAATAGTAAATGAATTTTAAAAATTCCGAGAAAAATAGTAAATGGATTTTATGGCTTGGGAATCCTATATATGGTATATGCAGATTTTTGATGAGGGATTTGATCATTGGTGATGAAATCTTATGAGTATGGTATTTTTGAATGATTAAATGCATTATTTGGTAAAGTGTAAACAATTGAAATAAATTGTTTATAAGTTTAAGAAGTGATTAAAATATTGTTATAATATTAATAATTTTAGATGATGAGTTTATTAAGTGATTGATAATATTTGGATAAATTTAATGTCTTTAATATTTATCCTTGTTTTCGTTGATTAATGCTTATATCATTGTCATCATCCTCATGCTTATATTGTGATGAAAGTCATCTTTGGCTTACGTGCGTAGATGGACTTGGTATGATTATGACGAGGATCATTCGGTATAATCATGACCCGGTAATGTTATAAATGGTGTGGTAAAAGTCCTCGGTGGCACATAGTGCATTAATGGACAATTTTTGGTATGATTATAACCGGATTATTCGGTATAGTCATGACCATTGATGATTTAATGAATATCCTTGGCTGTGAAAAGCGTGGATGATTCGATGATGTGGTTTATTTATTATCTTTGAGTCCTAGCGATAAAAATTGATGAAAACATTTTAAATCATAGAAGATAGTAGATATCATGCTCTACTTGACTCTTCTAATGGATTGCTTATTCATTGCAGCTTAAACTTGATGTCTATTGTATTTTATCGGTTTAACATTGTTGAAGACTAATGATAATTTATTCTCGCATTATCTTAGTCATAATATTTCATACTGGACTAGTTGAGCTCACCCTTTCTTTCACTGTTCTCTTCAGGAAATGAGAATATAGCTGGGACGAGTCGGGGAACGGAGTGACGGTCCAGATGTTAGCATTAATAGTCCTCACTATTCTGTTAAATAGTGTGATAATAAATGTAATGAGGACAATATTCTTATTAAAACTCTTAGATTATGTTTTGTTGTATTTTACACGACTGTTGTATAATAAAGTTGTATTTGAATTGTGTACCATGTATTTGGCAACTCAAGATGGGTGATGTATACCTATTTTGGGGGCGTCATAGGGGGTCTTTCTGCAGAAGTCCAATTGTTGCTAATTTTCTTGCTAAGTTTCGCCACAAACCCACCTTTAAGTCCAAATGTTATGCCACCACACCTAAACATGAAACAACAATAAACAAGTAAAACGAATCATAAATATGAAGAATTAACAAATTTTAAGCTTGAATTAGAGGCTAATTCGTACGTGTAAAACCCACTCATCAAACTTCTGCAAGCTTAAACTCGTGCTAGTCCTCGAGCACAAAACAAAACAAAAATGCTATACAATGCAATGCAATGTAATGCAATTAATCTATATGCCTGCGAATCCAACAGTAGTGATAGAAACAAATCTGTTCAACCAGCCTCAAAGAAATCAAGCAAACACGACAATACTTCATATCAAAACCAATCAACAATTTCTTAGTCAATCATCAAATCTTAAACTGTTATTACTGATATAGTGCGTGTGTGCTCAACATCCATGCTAACTGATATAATGCTAAATACAACACATAATAGATCTCTTTAAAGGCATCATACAGTGTAAACTCACGAAATTCAAGAACAAGCTAGATCCAACTAAAGTCAAACATCCACCAAGTTCAAGAGTCCAATCCGGGATACTTATTCTTAACTTTTCATTACGGGGGCTTTTTGCTCTTTTTCTGTCCTATTGTTTTATTAATTTTTTTGTTTTTTTTACCACGATCGTGCGATGTCTCATTCCATTACGCTAACAAAGATTACTACCCTTAGCGAGCTTTCAACCAACGACTCCCAGACCATAAAGACCTTAGGGCGCTAGGTGTAAAGACACTCCCTCGGGCATACTTACTCAAGTAACAAAGGCCCCGAAACAAAACTAGCCACGATATTTTTTCATCAGTTTATTTTTTATTTTTTATTTTTTATTTTTTATTTTTTATTTTTTATTTTTTATTTTTTATTTTTTATTTTTTATTTTTTATTTTTAGATGAAGCTTATATATCCCAAATTTTCCCCCCAAACTTAAGTTTTTGTCTAAATTTAACCATCTCCGCCTGTTCATGTCTTTCATTCATCCAAACTAGTATTATCCTTAAGAAGTCCATTGGTAATATGGACTGTTCATGTTATTACTGGTACTCTGAATTTTGGATAGATAAATTCTATTCACAAATACAATTCATATATCCAAGTGAGGGTATCCAAACACAGTAATAGTTCTCTTGGGAATTGTATTCTGTTATGGGATACTGTGAATCTTGGATCTATGGGAATTAAATCTGATAGTCACTCTATTTGATATAAGCGTATAATCAGATACCATGGGTGTATAGATTTAAATGCATTATATTTTGATTCGTAGTAAGCACCATATCGGATACCGTGGGAGTATAGATATGGGGGCGTTACAACATGAAATAAACATGAAAGCCCAAACGATGTCCGGATTGCTTTTCCTTGTGTTTTCATACCAATAGTTTCTCACACATCTCCCAAGTTTATAATCTACAAAATGAACACAAAATGCATGAAAAGTAACTGAGAAACATGAGTTTAAGCAACTAATTCAAGTAACAGATACCAGATAAGTAGGTATAAAACCTACTTATCAAATACCCCCAAACTTAAATTGTTGCTTGTCCCCAAGCAACAAAACATAATGCAATGCAATGGAATGCAACTAATCTACATAACTCCAAATCTAGCAATAATGACAGAAACAAGTTTATTTAACCTACCTTAGCAAAATAAAATAAACATTACAATACTTCATATCAAAACCAATCAACAATTTCCTAGTCAATCATTAAGTCTTAAACTGTTATTACTGATATAGTGCGTGTGTGCTCAACATCCATGCTAACTGATATAATGCTAAATACAACACATAATAGATCTCTTTAAAGGCATCATACAGTGTAAACTCACGAAATTCAAGAACAAGCTAGATCCAACTAAAGTCAAACATCCACCAAGTTCAAGAGTCCAATCCGGGATACTTGTGCTTTACTTATCATTACGGGGGCTTTTTGCTCTTTTCCCATTTTATTGTTTTTATTTTTTTTAACCATGAATGTACAATGTCTCATTCCATTAGGCTAACAGTGCTACCCCTTAGCGAGCTTTCGACCAATGACTCCCAGACCATAAAGACCTTAGGGCGCTAGGTGTAGACACAATCCCCTCGGGCGTACTTGCTCAAGTAACAAAGGCCCCGAAACAAGAATAGCCACATTATTCATTCATTTTTCTTTTTTCTTTCTTTCTTTATGAAGCTTATATATCCCAAATTTTCCCCCAAACTTAAGTTTTAGTCTAAATTTAACCATATCTGCATATTCATGTCTTTCATTAATTCAAACTAGTATTATCCTTAAGAAGTCCATTATGTGCCAATTTAAACTTAATCAGTCAACATAGTTGTCTCTAACGTGCTAACCTTGATTATACCAGTTTCAAACAGGAAAAGATTCAATTCATAACAGAAAATTACGTCAAAGTTCTAATAGTCGGTACTGTACTTGTCTACTTAATCCCAGTCTCATCATGGGCCAAAATAGACTGAACTATCTAACTGCTAGACTTATGCAAAACAACACAGTACTTAACTACTAATTTTAAATATATATATATATATATATATATATATATATATATTTAGATATAAACATAATAGAATTAAAAACAAATAAAAACTATTTACAATACTACTCTACTATGCAACTATTACACTACATGAATGCAAATATATAATGAACCTAAAACTAAACATGAAACTAACATATGCAAAACTAACTACTAAATTAAACATGAAACGTAACAAAATTAAACTAACTCCCCCAAACTTAACAATTACAATGTCCTCATTGTAAAGATAAAACACTAAGTTTACGAGGACTTCCATATAATCGTCTAAACTTGAGTTGGTGGTGGATGTTGCTCTTCATTGTTTGAATCAAAAGGTGGGAACCGTGGTATTGGGGTAGGCTGTTGGTATGGAAACTGAGCATTTGGGTTGAAACTTTGGAGTGTCACTTTCAAGGAGGCAAAGAATATATTCATGGCCTCGAACATGTGGTCCTGCCTGGCCGTGAGTCTTCTCATTTGTCTGTTGGCGTCTTTGTTGTGTCCATCAATTTGGCTCTGGAAGCTACAAACTAAGAGCTAAAAATATGTTCGTCAGTCTGTTGCATCTCCTCAATCACCTTCTCTCTCGTAGTCTCATCCACCTAGAACTCATCGTTGTCAGAGGTATCCTCAGCATCAGCCTCATCCTCCGAGGCTGGTGAAAATATAAACCTGACTCCTCTTGGGTGCGACTCACCCCCAGGCCACACTGAATACCGTGCGATCATCCTTGTGTCCAAAGTTTGTAGTGGCATCTGTGTAGTCTCATCACCGGACTATCTAACTCCAGCCTGCCTTCACAGCCCACATATAAGAGATGGGTGTGGTAAGCCATCGGAAAATGGCCCTCGTAGGAATCTTCGGATAGAGAAATTTATGATGGCACCCACGTCGATGAAAAAGTCTTGTACAATCACATACAACATCAATACCTTCTCTTTTGTCACTTCAGTATTATGTGTGGTCGGGAATAATTTTGCACACAAGAATGCATACCATATTTTTCTATAACGGCTTAGGTCCTTGCTGTGGAAGATGGTTCCCCTTTTACGTCCCTTGACCCATGTGGTGCCTAGCTTTGTTATTTCAGTTAAAATGGCCTTATAGTCGGGATCATGGTCATGCAAATAGGCATACTAGCACTCTCTAGGCACTCGCAGGCTATAATACTCGTTAATAGCATCAGCACTGAAAGGTACTTGATTGCCCCTCATGAATGCTATGAATAGAGCCTTCTCGTCCGCATTGTCATAAAATTCGTTCACCACATTAACGATCGCTAGCTCCGGCTTGTCAGTGAACCTATCCCATCCTTTTTCATATATTAGTCTCTTCATTTCGCCAGTTACATTGTCGGGTGCCAAACCACTCTCTTGGGTTAGTGCCTTAGTCACTAGATAGTCATAACGATTGGCGGCGTTGGCACTCATGAACTTTCTCCTGTCAAAGGCCCGAGTCGGTGGTGTAGACCCGGAGCTCTCGCCTCGCTATCTCTTTGCTATTGGTTTTGGTGCCATGGTACTAGAATGGATGAACTTTAGCCAAAATCCCCCCAAACTTCACTCGAATAAATCGTCAAACACTTGGTGTGCACAACCCACTAGATTCCCCCACACAATGGTAATTAAACTTCTAATGTGGTGATGTATGTTGAGAAATTACAAGAAACAACTTCTTACCCATAATATATTGACAATTGGTTGCTTTTCCCCTTGGTTGTTGTTGCTCAAACTCTCACTTGAAGAGCCCTAACTCATTTGTGCCTGAAATTGTATGAATGGAGATGAAGTTGTGGTGTGGTTAGGGGTTAAATTTATAGGGGGGGGGGGAGATAGTGTAGAGATGTAGTGGGTTAAAGTAATGGGTAAGTGGAGATGATGTGAGATAATGGGTGAGAGTCAAGGAAGTTGTGGGTATCAGTTGTGGTTTAAGGATATGGAAGTGGAGAAGATGGGCTAATGTGTTATAATTGCCGAATTTGAACTCCTTCTGTTCTGTACCCTGTCTCGTCCCCAATGAGGGGTATCCTTTATAATACGTCCGCCCCGGCGGAGGGGGGGGGGTATACTATTTTTGAGTTAAGACCCCTGCCCCAGTGGGGGGTTTCTTTATAAATTTTTCACCCCGGTAGGAAATATACTCTTCATTGAGCTTTTTTTTTTTCCAATTCTTTGTATCCAACACATATCCATGCACTTCCCAAGTACCTGAAACACCATAAAATGATAAATTTAAGATAACAACATGAACATTGAACATTGGAGGTTGAATTTACTAGAGAGCAAGACTCGACTAACTACCTAATAAACCGAAATAACTTACAGTAAACTAAACTCATACTAAATTTTTACTCTTACCTACGAATTAATTAGCATGATAATAAATACTGAAAATAAAAGTAAAATTGGGCTGCCTCCCAATTAGCTCTTGATTTTAAGTCTTTCAGCCTGACTACTCCTTATTTATGGCGCGTCGGCAAGTGTGATTGTCGTGGCTTCATTGTCAATGTCGCCACCCCAGTAATGCTTCAACCACTGTCCGTTGACTTTAAATGTCTCCAATAGATTTCTACTGTATAACTAAATGGCGCCATGTGGGAAAACCCTCTTAATTGTGAATGGCCCCGACCATCAAGATTTGAGCTTTCCCTGGAACAACCGCAGTCGTGAATTGAACAATAATACTGATTATCCTGGTTCAAACTTTCTTTGCATGATCTTTTGGTCGTGCCACTTCTTAACCTTTTCCTTGTACAGATTCGAGTTCTCGTATGCTTGCAGTCGAAACTTATCTAGTTCGTTCAATTGGAGCAATCTTTTTTTTCCTGCAGCTGCTTGATCAAAATTAAGTTTCTGAATGGCTTAATAAGCTTTATGTTGTAATTCCACCGGGAGGTGACACACTTTCCCGTAAACCAATTGATATGGAGACATCCCAATTGGTGTCTTGTATGCTGTCCTATAAGCCCATAGTGCGTCATCCAATTTTAGAGACCAATTCTTTCTGCTTGGGTTCACTACTTTCTCTAAAATCTTCTTCACCTCTCTGTTCGAAACCTCAGCTTGACCACTCGTTTAGGGGTGATATGTTGTAGCCACCCGATGATTGACCCCATATTTTGCCAAAAGAGCTATAAATGATCTGTTACAGAAGTGACTACCCTCATCACTTATAATAGCTCTTGGCATGCCAAATCTTGTAAAGATATTCTTATGCAAGAACTTGATAACCACTTTGGCATCATTAGTGGGGAGTGCTACGATTTCAACCCATTTCGACACATAATCAACCACTAGCAAGCTGTACATATTATTGAAATATGGAGGAAACGGCCCCATAAAATCCATTCCCCATACGTAAAAAATTTCCACTTCCATGATAGTTTGTAGTGGCATCTCATTCCGCTTTGAAATATTGCCCACCCTTTGACATATGTCACAATTTTTTACAAACTAGTGGGCATCCTTGAACACCGCATGCCAGTAAAATCCTGCTTGTAGTACTTCAGCCGCGGTCCGTTCACTACCATAATGTCCCCCATATGTAGATGAATGACATTCGTGTAGAATATTCTTCACTTCACAGTATGGCACAAACCTTTGAATCATCTTGTTTGCACACTGTCTGAATAAGTATGGCTCATCCCACATGTACCACTTGAAGTCATGTAGAAATTTCTTTTTATATTGTCGCGTCAAATCAGGGGGAAGGATGTTGCTAACCAAATAGTTAGCAAAATCCGCATACCACAAAAATTCTGAATTAACTCCAAAAAGCTGCTCATCCAGGAACGATTCATTGATCACACACTTATCAGTTTCATCTTTTCCCGGATTTTCCAGCCTCGATAGATGGTCTGCTACTTGATTTTCTATCCCCTTCCTATCCTTTATTTACAAGTTGAACTCTTGAAGGAGAAGAATCCATCTGATTAGTCTAGGCTTAGCATCCTTCTTCAAAATCAAATAGCGAATGACCGAGTGAACCGTGTAAACCACCACCTTTGTCCCAATCAAATATGCCCGGAATTTATCAAAGGCATATACTACTCCAAGTAACTCCTTCTCTGTAGTTGTGTAGTTTAATTGTGCGTCTGTAAGGGTTTTACTCGCATAGTATATGGCGTGGAATATTTTTTCTCGTCGTTGACCCAAAATAGCTCCTACCGCATAGTCGCTCGCATCACACATTAATTCAAAGGGCATAGTCCAATCCAGTGCGACAATCACTGGGGCTGATGTCAACTTCTTTTTCAACTACTCAAATGCTGTTTTACACTCCTCATCAAATCTGAACACTGCATCCTTCTCTAAAAGACTGCATAAGGGTTTTGCAATTTTAGAGAAATCCTTTATAAATCATCTGTAGAACCCGGCATGTCCAAGAAAACTGTGGATTCCCTTTACTAAATTTGGTGGTGGAAGATTCTCGATCGTGTCCAACTTTGCCTTGTCGACCTCCAAACCTTTAGCAGAGACTTTATGCCCTAGAATTATCCCTTCTTCAACCATAAAGTGACACTTCTCCTAGTTGAGTGCCAAATTTGTTTCCACACACTGCTTCAAGACCATGACTAAATTCTCTAAACACTTATCAAAAGTGTTTCCATAGACTGAAAAGTCATCCATGAAAACTTCTACGTTTTTTTCCACCATGTCTGAGAAGATGGCCATCATACATCATTAGAACATAGCTGGTGCATTACATAACTTAAAGGACATCCTTCTAAATGCAAAGGTGCCATATGGGCATGTAAAGGTGGTCTTCTCTTGATCCTCTGGAGCTATGACAATTTGGTTATACCCCGAGTATCCATCCAGTAGGCAATAATATTGATTTTCAACCAGTCGGTCCAACATCTGATCAATGAAGGGTAGAGGAAAGCGATCCTTCCAGGTTGCCTTATTCAGCTTTCTGTAATCCATACACACCCTCCATTCGGTCACTATCCTCGTCGGAATCAGATCATTATCTTCATTCTTAACCACTGTCATTCGACCCTTTTTTGGAACACACTGTACTGGACTGACCTATGCACTGTCTGAAATTGGGTAAATAATTTTCGCATCCAACCACTTGAGTATTTCTTTCTTCACCACTTCTTTCATGATTGGATTTAGCCTTCTCTTTTGTTCCACTGTTGGCCTCACATCCTCTTCCATGAGAATTTTGTGCATGCAAAATGAGGGGCTGATCCCCTTTATATCGATAATGGTCCAGCTTATTATAGACTTGTATTCTCTTAAAATCCTCAGTAATTTACTTTCCTGCAATTCGTTAAGTGTAGATGCAATAATAACAAGTAAAGTATTTAAATCACCCAAATAAGCATACCTGAGGTGTTTAGGAAGTGGTTTGAGCTTAAGAATGGGTGGCTCTTCAAGTGAAGGTTTCATCCGAGCTGAAGCTTTTTCTTCCGTGTCTAATGGCTTGAATGGAACTTTGAATCTATTAACTCTAGGCAAAGCATCCAACATATGTAAATAATCAACGAACTCTAGATCATCCAAATCCTCATCCTCCAGTAGTGTAGTTTCCAATGGATCACTGACCAAACTTTTTACCATATCATCATTCAATATCCGGTCGATGACATCCACTTGGAATCACTCCTCTTCATCCGTAGGGAACTTCATTGCTTTAAATACGTTGAATTTGACTTTCTGATCTTGAACCCTCATAGTTAATTCTCCTTTTTACACATCAATGAGAGTCCTACCCGTAGCCAAAAATGGCCTCCCCAAGATGATTGGGATGTTCTTGTCTTCCTCATAATCTAGAATTATGAAGTCAGCTGGAAATATGAATTTGTCCACCTTAACCAAAATATCCTCCACAATGCCTCTCGGATATGTTACCGATCTATCTGCTAACTGTAATGATATGTTCGTAGGCTTTGGAGCTAGTAAACCCAATTCGGTATAAACGGATAATGGCATGAGATTTACACTTGCCCCTAAATCACACAAACACTTTTTGAAGGCCATGTTACCGATCATGAAAGGTATAGTAAAACTCCCCGGATCCTTCAACTTTAGAGGTAACTTTTGCTGTAAAATTGCACTGCATTCCTCTATCAACACCATAGTTTTAAAATCTTCTAACTTTTTCTTTCTAGACAAAATACCCTTCATAAATTTGGCATAACTCAACATTTGCTCTAGGGCCTCTGCGAACGGGATATTAATTTGAAGTTTCTTGAAAACCTCCAAAAATTTGGCGAATTACTTATCTAATTTCTATTTTTGGACTCTCTGCTGAAACAGCGGTGGAGGATACACAACTGGCTTGCTATCTGACTTTGTCTGTTCAACTTGCTTTTCCTAACCTTGTTTCTCTTCAACCACTTTGTTTTCATCAACTTTGATATCCATTTTAACTAAATTTTCTGCAATTTTTCCATCTAGATGTTTTCCACTCCTCAAAGTGATTGCTTGACACTGTTCTTGATTTCCTTTCGGATTCTTTTCTGTGTCACTTGGTAGAGTCCCTTACGGTCTATTATTCAATGCTAAGGCCAACTGTCCCATCTAATTTTCTAAGTTTTTTATGGCCACTGCTTGTGTTTTCATCGCCACCTCGTTTCCCGCTATGTATTTCAACAAAAGCTCTTCCAAGTCTGTTTTCTTCTCTTAATGCAGAGCTACTTGTTGATGTTGATTTTGGAATCCCGGGGGATAAGAAGGTTGTGGAGCCTGCTGATTTTGATTGTTGCTCCATAAAAAGTTAGGATGGTTTCTATTCTCTGGGTTGTAGGCATTTTGATACATGTTTTGCGAAATCCTATTGTAGTTTCCCATAAATTGAACCGATGATGGGTTGATGGCACACTGTTCTGTAGGATGTTCTCCTGCATATAACTCGCAAAACATATGCCACCTGTTGTGGTTGTGCACTAGTCAGAGCATCCAATTTCTTTGATAGAGCTGAAATTTGTGCCGCCAACGCTGTTACTCCATCTACCTCTAATACCCCAGCTACCTTAGGTTGTGTCATTCTCGCTGTAGGTCACTGGTAGTTATTAGATGCCATAGTTTCTATCAACTCATACGCTTCCTCATAGCTCTTGGCCATAAACGCTCCACTCGAGGTTGCATCTATGCTTGTCCTGAGATTCCCATTTAACCCGTTGTAAAACCTATTCATCTGCAGCCATTTTGGTAATCCATGATGAGGACACTTTCTGAGTATTTCCTTGTACCGTTCCCATGCCTCATATAAATACTCCCCATGCTGCTGCTCAAACATGGTGATCTCATTTCTCATTTTTCGCAGTTTTAGCTGGTGGAAAGAATTTAGCCAGGAACTTCTGAGCAAGATCATCCCAAGTAGTTATCGATCCTGGCGGTAGCGAATGTAACTAACTTTTTTCCTTGTCCTGGAGAGTGAATGGGAATAAGTGAAGTCTGACTGCGTCATTTAACACCCCGTTGTATCTGATGGTGTCACATATCTCCAAAAAGCTGACCAAGTGTTCATTTGGATCGTCGTTTGCTAGTCCCCCAAACTGAACTGAGTTCTGAATCATCTGAATAGTCCCAAGCTTAATCTCAAAGGTATTTGTAGCTATCGCTGGCCTGGTGATACTCGACTGAAGCTCAGTCACCTTAGGTGTAGCAAAATCTCTCAACGCTTTCTAGTTTTTGGCAGCCATTATATCTTCTTTCTCAGAATTCTAAAAGTTTTCCCTTGTGTCTTTAATCCACTTACTTAGCCTTTGAAACCGTTTCTCGATATCATCTTCAAAAGGAAGCAAGTCAGGGTTTTTAGACCGTGTTTGCATAAACGAACTTCAAGAACCTGAAATAAGAAAGAACACGACAAAAGAAATTTCTTTTTAAGTAAAACTGGACTAATTAAACTGATATTGAAAAATATTAAAATCTATACTAAATATCCCCGACAACGGCACCAAAAACTTGTTGGTCGAAAATCTAATTACGATTACACGCAAGTGCACGTGGTCAACAAGTAATATAATGATTAGTTGAGTATCGTTCCCACAGGGAATTAGTATGAAATTAATCCTAACAATTACCAACCTTATATTAATCCAAACTTTATTAAACTATCCAATTCAATAATTATAACTAAGAAAACTAAAAATGTTAAAAATATCAAGCAATCAACAAACTTAGAAACTGTAATTTCAAACAAATATTGGAGAATTAGGCTTACAACATCACTTTAAGTATCACTCTGATTATTACACCCTATTTCAGTTCAATTCACTATCCCAGTTTATTAATCAAGAACACTCAAGTAGAACTAGCCATCTCTCAATGCACTAATACCATATTAACTTAAATCCACAAATTAGATAGAATTAAGCTAAACACCTTAATCAACTAATTCACTATATCTTTATGTGAATTATAATCAAATAAGGTTTAAGTTCAAGTTCTCTATCCGATTACATGCGATGCTAGGCATATCTCAACCCTAACATTCATCAAGATTCCATACAATCACATAATTCAAGAACACACGCTATAATGACTAGGTCTAGATTTATACACCATCTCTCAAATCCATACAAATCCACATAGAATTGGTGATCAAGCAATTCATAAATTAAAGTGAAAATCACTATAGATAAACTGAAAGATAGATTATTAAACTAAAATTGAAAGGTACATAATCATCTTTCAACTATCAAGATCCGTCATAAGCCTAACAAGTAAATTAGTTCATTATAAATGAATTAAAAACTAAAATCATCAAAGTAATCATCATCCCAATTACAATTATTGAATTAAAGAAGTAGAATGAATATAATACCACCCTTCTCCTTAGCCCCAACTTGCAATTTTTGTGACTTAGACCTTCAATCCTTCCTCTAATGCTTTTTCTCCAATTAGGGTTTCCAGTTGCTAATTACTTGTTAGATGTTATCTCCCTTCTTGTTTCTTGTTAGTATCCAATATAGGACACGTATTCTGCTTATAATTCGACGCCCAATACATTTCCAAACCATGTCAATCTCTCCCCTTCATGCCTCTGCAACAGTACAAGAGAAACAGGACTCTTTGTTTTTCCCGTACCCTTGCTCCTGCGGGGGTTTTTCCTCCTTAAGCCCCGGCGGGGGGTGCTACTGTCTTTGATTAGGTACCCCCGCCCTGGTAGGAGTTTTTCCTCTATAAAGTTTGCGCCAACGGGGGGTCTTTCTGCAGAAGTCCAATTGTTACTCATTTTTTTGCTAAGTTTCGCCACGAACCCACCTTTTAAGTCCAAATGATATTCCACCACACCTAAACATGAAACAACAATAAATAATTAAAATGAATCATAAATATGAAGAATTAACACAGTTTAAGCTTGAATTAGAGGCCAATTCGTAGGTATAAAACCCATGAAGGGTTTCACAACATAACTGCAGCGAAAATAGAACAATTTAAAGCAATTTCGAAACCCTAAATAGGATGCATGCGAAAACCATATTAATTCAGTGGTTAGAAATTTATACCGATTATTGAAGCTGGAACTGATACGATCGAATCTCTAATGCAATCCAAACAAACTGCGCCTCTACAGTATCTACACGAACGCCCCACGAACCGTCGTACAATCTGTAGTAAAAGGAACTGTGGTACTAGCCACCAAGGATGAGGATTTTCGAAACTATTTCTCTCTAGTCTCTCTTTAAGAACGGCTAGTGTGAGACACCAAATTTTATTAATAAAGATTTAAATTTCTCAAAATATTTTTTTGAATATTATGGTGTGGATTTGATATAATGTTATAGTTGTGGGTAATATTTATAAATTTTGAAAAGTATGCAAGTTGTTATATAATATTCGATTGGTCGGGGAATATTCTTTTTATCGAGGAATATCCGTACGACGGTACAATCATTGGTGGACCCCACAACAAAATTGTTGTCAGATTGTGAAAACGACAAAAATATTTTTATGAAAATAACGGCGGAAGTTTTACCGTTAACTGTTGAAACACCCGGTGTTAAAAGTACACTAAAACGCGTGGTTGCATAGTAGCACACGGTATTGATTATTGATGCTTACGTGAGAAGTCACTCAATTTTGTTCAATTATTGCTACAGTAATTGTTGCATAGTATCTCACGTTATTTGATTCAATTATTATCGATATTTTATATATTATTAAATCAATAATTGAGATGACAGAGTTATTAATATTATTATTTGCAATATTAACGATGTCTAGTGTGACGCCCCCAAAATTAGGTATACGTCACCCATCTTGGGTCGCCACTTACATGGTACATAAATTCAAATACAACTTACTAATATAAGCGCTAGGTAATGCAATATAAACCGTGAGTTTGAATACAAATTTTGTCTACTAGATATTATACAAACTCAAAAGGAGTCCTCATTACATTTATTATCACACTATTTCACGTAATAGTGAGGACTACTAATGCTATCCTCTCGACCATTACTTCGTTCCCCGACTAAGTCCAAATGTATGTTCTCATTTCCGTAAAAGAACTGAATATAGAAGTAGTGAAGTAGCGAAATACTCTTCTTCTTTCTATAATTTTCTCTCTATAGCTTCTCTCTATAATTTCTCTCTAGAGTTTCAATGAATTAAATCGAGAAAATAATGAAGGAATGAGCTTCTATTTATAGGAAAATGGAATGCATAAGAATTAATCCATGAACGGTCCCAGATTGATTTACTTTAATCTGACGGTCCATATTTAAAGAAAATCTTTTAAATAAAATATAATATATTCTATTTATATAAAACATTTTACTATGCAAACACTATGCAATACTATGCAAAACACTATATGGCAAAAACACTATGCAACACTATGCATAATAAAATATAATATATTCTATTTATAGAATAACTTTAATAAAGTATTCTATTTTATATAAAAGATGTTTCGCTTTTATTACGTTAATAATACTGAATAAAACAAAACGCGTCATTATCGCTATAATAATTCATATTATTAATCGACAATAATGGAATCAAACTGAGTGACTTCTCACATAAGCATCAATAATCAATACCGTGTGCTACTATGCAACCACACGTATTACTGTACTTTTACTACCGAGTAGTTCAACAGTAACCACGGTAAAACTTCCGCCGTTATTTCAATAAAATATTTTTGTCGTTTTCTCAATCCGACAATAATTCTGTTATGGGTCCACCAATGATTGAGTAGTTGTATACGAATATTCCTGCTAAACCTAAGATATTCCCCAGAACCAATCGAATATAATATAACCACTTGCATACTTTGCAAAATTTATAAATACTACCCACAACTATAATATTTATCTCAAATTCACACCATAATATTAAAAATTATTTCGACAAAATTTAAATCTTTATTGATAAAATCTGGGGTCTCACAATCTCCCTCCTTATGGAATTTACGCCTCGAAATTAGGGTACGTACCTGGTATGATAAGAGATGAGGATACCTTGAATACCTTTATCGTTTAAAAATATTAAATTCATCTTTGCAATCCGGCCAAAGATATTCATTAACAATTCATCTTTGCACTACAGGCCAAAGATATATAAATCAGAAAACCAATAATCACTGAGACTTAGCTTAATAGTATCACGACCACGAATTATCCATGCACTCATCGGCCAAGGATATTCGTGTTTTCAATCTGATCATGATTATACCGAATAATCCGTGGTCATAATCATACCAAGTCTATCAATGCACTACTGGCCAAAGATGACTTTTACCACATCCATGAATTAATATTTCATTCTTTGAGACTCAAATTTCAATAATTAATCCATATCATCGAATCATCCCCGCACTCTGACGGGCCAAGGATATTCATTAGTATCACGACCACGAATTATCCATGCACTACTACCAAAAGATAATTGTGTATTCATTAGTATCACGACCACAATTATCCATGCACTACTGGCGAAGATAATTGTGTATTCATTAGTATCACGACCACAAATTATCCATGCACTACTACCAAAGATAATCGTGTATTCATTAGTATCACGACCACAATTATCCATGCACTACTACCAAAGATAATTGTGTATTCATTAAGTATCACGACCACGAATTATCCATGCACTACTACCAAAGATAATCGTGTATTCATTAAGATATCACGACCACAAATTATCCATGCACTACTACCAAAGATAATTGTGTATTCATTAATATCACGACCACAAATTATCCATGCACTACTGACCAAAGATAATTGTGTTTTCAATTACGGTTATGATTATACCCTAACAATCCCAGTCATAATCATACCAAGTCCATCTATGCACTACAGAAGCCACGAGATTTACTTTCAACATAATATAAACATGAGGATAATGATATAAAGAATCAATCAAATAAGATAAAGGATAAATATTAAACATTTATAATATAATTTATCCGAGGATTCAAGAATATCCCCATGTTATCAATCACTTAATAATCTTATAATCTAATATCATTAATATTATAACAATATTTTAATCACTTCTTAAATTTATAAACAATTTATCTCAATTGTTTACGCTTTACCATATAATGCATTTAATCATTCAAAAATGTCATACTCATAAAATATCATCACCAATTATCAAATCCTCATAAAAAAAAAATATGCATATACTCTATATAGGATTCTCTAGCCATAAAATCCTATTTTCAACTTTGTTACTTCACATAACATATTTAACTCATATGTTCGTAACTAAACTATTTTCATGAAAAATACCAAATTAGTCCCAAAAATATTTCTTTTCTGGGATTTAGCATAATATAGTCCCATAATGAAAATATATTTTTCTCGAATTTTAAAATTCATTTACTATTTTTCAAAAATCAATTTCTAATTAATTCCTTAAGAAATTAGCTACCTCAAGTTTAACTCCAAAAATTCCCAAATCTTGGCAGGATCTTACACATGTTAACTTGAGCTTCTAGTTTAAATTTCATGGTCATCTGAGTTATAGAACTCCCGGTTATAAGCGTTTTTCAAATCTAAAAAACCTAAATATTGAAAGAGTCATAACTTGCTCATTTTAAGTCGAAATGAGCTCATTTTTTGGACAGGAGATACTTTATACCATATACCTTCATGTCCCTAAAGGCCAGAATTTTTCTCATAATTTAAGTGGCCGAAACAGCCCCTTAAAGTTTCTGGGCAGTAGCATTTTCGAAATTTACAGCTTTGGCCTCCTTTGCTAAAATCAGTCCACACAAAAAATCCACAACACCTTTTCCAAGAATTCCACTTGGATTAGTTAGGTAACTCGTAGATCTAACTCTAGGACTTGACCACATTAAAAAATTCAAAATATAATAAGAGATATGGTCAATTGAATTTCATATTACGTTTTTCACCAAAATCGATTTTCAACTCTTTGTGATTTCTAAGAAACTTTCATGTTTTCACATACTAACCAACATAACTCATCATAAAACTTACTAATACTTCATATACCCATGATTTTCATTATTCCAATGCTTTTATTATGACTTTCATCATAAACCACGTAAATCTGCTCATTTTAGTTGAAGAAATATTTGAGGGTTTAAGAAATGGGTTTTTATCTTTGGGGTCAATACAAAATTCGATTTCACGCTCTAGGGTAGGCTAGAAATCTTCAAGAATACGTCAAGAAATTTATTAATGATAGAAATATCATTCAAAACTCGCTACTCTTATCCAAGACTTGGATAGTACGTTACATTGATACCAACTATGACTTCTATCCCTTAACCTAGATAGCACCTCACAATGATACCTATAAACTTGCCATCTTCATTCACGATGTCGCCCTACGTAATGTCCGCCGGTGCATTCCACACAAGGAAGTCAACAACGAAAGGATCGGGGCTCTTTACTTATGGCTTGATATAACGTGATGATTAACTTTGGGGTTTGGTTACTTTGAATTAAGTATAACGAGTTGGTATAAATATAAAAGCTAACAACCTTACGAAAAGAATAATGAGTAGTTAATCAATCATTTTCGAAAATTACCTCAAAGGCAAGTATTTTCAAAGAGACAATATCGACGGTAAACGTGAAAGTGTTTATTTGAAACAACAAGATTAATAAATGATTAGGAGGTAACGAAGGTTCCTACTAACGAAGTTTCAACCAATAAGTCAAAGTTTAACTTCTTCTAATCAAATTTAAACGTTGAACACAACTAGGTGAAATAAAAGAGTGGGTAGAACTTGTATTGAATAAAGTATAGACTTAGCATTAATTTATAATTAACTTACCCGTAATAACTTCGTTTCGGGTTTCTCGAAACGCCTCTCGCTTAAATTATCGAGTTTGACTTTACTATAGGGTACATTCCACCCTTAAGTGCTTCTTCACATTCTGATCCATGATTTGAATCATTATTCTCCGATCCATATCGAATTCGGGTTGACCGCTATGCATGTGGTAATTCCGAATTCGATGTTAAATTCTCCCAATTCTTTGTCCAAAAGCAAAGTCCATTTCATCTATTTTGGCTTTATTGGATCTGGACGTTTTTTTCTACACTATCAACGCGTTGTGCGCGCTTTTACCCATGCATCGCCTATTCTCCTTCGTTCGGTTGTTTCTTCCTTCACCGATCCTTGATTTTTAAATTCTCGATTCCAACTTTAATATCTTACACACCGCCAAAGCGTGATTTTGTTCGAGCATCACATATCGGGTAACCCAATTTTGAATTGTTGTATCCCTTTGTTCCACGACCGTTTGCCGCTTCTTCAACTTTGTTCTTCTAGCTCACGAACACGATTTTGTAATTCTAAGTTTTGATCATAAATTTCTTCTAACCAATTCTCCTCGGGTTCCTCTTCTTCCTCTTCTTCCTCTTCTTCCTCACTTTCACCGCTACCTCTGCAGCACTAGCTGGGTGCAACAATTAGTTCTTCATTCACTACGTGGATATCTCTAATTTATTCCTCGTCGACCTTTGCATTAACTCGATTAGTGATTAAAGGTGTCACAACGGTCACATTCACTCCATTGTGAATATTTTCAAATTGCCATTTCCAAACACCGCCACAACACGAGGGTTAATTAATATATCAAATATTATCCTATACTCGACCGACCAATTAAATACCAAATAAACTTAGGTAGGTCATACTAGCGAAGGAATTTCCGTCTCTCCTCCTAGTTCTTATCTCACATCTTAGCCAGGATCATATCCTAAGCTCGATACTGTTGTGGCGCCCCAAAATTAGGTATACGTCCACCCATCTTGGGTCGCCACTTACATGGTACATAAATTCAAATACAACTTACTAATATAAGCGCCGTGGTATAATACGACATAAAGCGTGAGTTTGAATACAAATTTTGTCTACTAGATATTATACAAACTCAAAAGGAGTCCTCATTACAACCTATTATCACACTATTTCACGAATAGTGAGGACTACTAATGCTATCCTCTGGACCATTACTTCGTTCCCAGGCTCGTCCCAAATATATGTTCTCATTTCCGTAAAAAGAACCGAATATAGAAGTAGTGAAGTAGCGAGAATACTCTTCTTCTTTCTATAATTTTCTCTATAGCTTCTCTCTATAATTTCTCTCTCTAGTTTCAATGAATTAAATGAGAAAATAATGAAGGAATGAGCTTATTTATAGGAAAATGGAATGCATAGTAACTAATCCATGAACGGTCCAGATTGATTTACTTTAATCTGACGGTCCATATTTAAAGAAAAATCTTTTAAATAAAATATAATATATTCTATTTATATAAAAACATTTTACTATGCAAACACTATGCAATACTATGCAAAACACTATGCAAAACACTATGCAACACTATGCATAATAAAATATAATATATTCTATTTATAGAATAACTTTAATAAAGTATTCTATTTTATATAAAAGATGTTTCATTTTTATTACGTTAATAATAATGAATAAAACAAAACGTCATTATCGCTATAATAATTCATATTATTAATCGAATGATAATGGAATCAAACTGAGTGACTTCTCACATAAGCATCAATAATCAATACCGTGTACTACTATGCAACCACACGTATTACTGTACTTTTACTACCGAGTAGTTCAACAGTAACCACAGTAAAACTTCCGCCGTTATTTCAATAAAATATTTTTGTCGTTTTCTCAATCCGACAATAATTCTGTTGTGGGGTCCACCAATGATTGAGCCGTTGTACGAATATTCCTCTTAAACCGAATATTCCCCGACCAATCGAATATAATATAACCACTTGCATACTTTGCAAAATTTATAAATACTACCCACAACTATAATATTTATCTCAAATTCACACCATAATATTAAAAATTATTTCGACAAAATTTAAATCTTTATTGATAAAATCTGGGGTCTCACATCTAGAAGTTCTGCCAAGGAGAGGTTTGGTCACCTAATTGCGCGCCAATAGGGAGAAATCCTTATTGGAAAGTCCCCTCTTTCCTGGTAACGACCTGGTCGATTAATATTGTGAATTATAATAAAGGTGATAAGTTTTGTTTTATTATTATTATAAATGTAATAAAACAGAAAACTTTTTATATAAAATAGAAAACTTTTTATAAAGTTTTGTTCTATTTGATTATAAATAAAATATATTATATTTTATTATGCATAGTGTTTGCATAGTAAAATCTTTTTATATAAAACAGAATACTTTTATAAAGTTATTTGTTTTATTAGACTACAAATAGAATATATAATATTCTATTATGCATAGTGTTTGCATAGTGCTCAGATAGTGTTTGCATAGTAAAATCTTTTTTATATAAAATGTAATACTTTTATAAAGTTATTCGTTTTATTAGATTATAAATAGAATATATTATATTTTATTTAAAAGATTTTGTTTTATTAGAATATTTTATTAATATTGCATAGTATATCAATATGGACCGTCTGCTTAAAAGTAAATCAATCTGGACCGTTCATGAATTAGTTACTATTCATCCATTCTCCTATAAATAGAAACTCATTCCTTCATTATTTCTTACTTAATTCACTAAAACTCTAGAGAGAAAACTATAGAGAAAAGAAAAAAGTATTTTGCTACTTCACTACTCCTATATCCGCTTTTTCTAAGGTAAGGGTATTATTTCTTTTCGTATTCATGAAGAGAACTTCATTATTCCATTCTTTATTATTATGTTAGAATAACTCGCCTATGCTGGTACCGCATACATGGTGAAATTCTTCCGTTATTCCATTCTTTATGATTCATTGAATAACTCATGCATGCGCTTTCATCGCATGCCTAGTAAAGTCTTTTGTTATTCCATTCTTTATTATTCTGTTGGAATATCCTGTCTGTGCATTTATGTATGACCTGGTTCCATTATTTATTATTCTGTTAGAATATCATGTCTGTGCGTTTACGCATGACCTGGTTTCATTATTTATTATTCTATTGGAATATCCTGTCTGTGCGTTTACGCATAACCTGGTTCCATTCTTTATTATTCTGTTGGAATAACCTATCTATGTGGATTACCACATGCATGGTTAATGACCATTCATATTCATTTCTTATTAAATTGCTGAAATGATCTGTCTACGTGGATTACCGCATGGCGGGTGAAAATCCATTGCAGTTTCATATATTCTATGATACTCAATTAGTTAAAATTTTGGCTTCTATACTCCATGAAATTAGTGGAATATCCTTGATATTTGCACTTTATCCAGTATCTCTCATGGAAATATTCTTCTGAGCATTCTTGAATTTTACTCCACAAAGCAGTATCATGTTGACAATTTGGACGTTATTGATTCCTTGATAAATTAATTCTTGAACTTGTTTTATTGAATTTTTATGTCATTGTCATCATCCTCATGTTTATATTATGTTGAAAGTCATCTGTGGCCTGTAGTGCATAGATGGACTTGGTATGATTATGACCAGGGATTATTCGGTATAATCATGACCGTAAAGTTACAAATGATGTGGTAAAATTCTCATTGGCCCGTAGTGCATTGATGGACAGTTGTTGGCATGATCATGACCATTGATGAATACATGAATATCTTTGGACCGTAGTGCATGGATAATTTGTGGTTGTGGTACTAATGAATATCTTTGGCCGTAGTGCAGGGATGATGTGGATTATTTATTATGTTGAGTCTCAACGATAAAAGTGATGAAAAACCTTTTTAAATCATAAAAGATAGTAGATTTTATTCTCTACTTGACTCTTTTAATGGATTGCTTGTTCCGCTGCAGTTAAACTTGATGTTTGTTATATTGTATCAGTTTAACACTGTTAAAGGCTAACGATAATTTATTTTGCATTATCTTAGTCATAATATTTCTTACTGGGCTAGTTGAGGTCACCCTTTTACTTTCATTGTTCTCTTCAGGAAATGAGAATGTAGTAGGGACTAGTCGGGGAACGGAGTGATGGTCCAGATGATAGCATTAGTAGTCCTCACTATTCTATGAAATAGTGTGTTAATAAATGTATTGAGGACTTATTTTGAGTTTGAATATTGTCTAGAAGACAATATTTGTAATAAAACTCACAGCTCATGTTGTATATTTAAGATTGTATTTGTATTCTGTACCATGTATTTGGTGACTCAGAATAGGTGATGTATACCTATTTTGGGGCGTCACAGGTTGGTATCAAAGCTTAGGGATATGATCCCTAACTGAGATGTGAGACAAGAACTAGGAGGGGAGAGACGGGGAATTCCTTCGCTAGTATGACCTACCTAAGTTTATTTGGTATTTAAGTGGTCGGTTAGAGTATAGGGATAATATTTGATATGTTAATTAACCCTTGTTTTGTGACAGTGTTTGAAAATGGTATCTGAAAAATGTTGAGATCAGCAATGAAGCACATGAGACCGTTGAGTTATGAACGATCAATACCTAGGATAATGTGCAACAGGAAGACAATAATCCTCAGGTAAATAACAACACCGATCAGATGATGAACGATGGGATGTTCAGAGGCTTTATGCAATTCATACAATACCAAACGAGAGAGACTCCTGTTCATAATGCAGGTGGAAACAATGGCAATCCACGGTTGGTCACCGCTAAGTAGTTCAAGGAGCTGGGACTACCGGAGTTTTTGGGAAAGCCAGAACCATTTAAGGCAGAGACGTGGATTAAGCAGATCACCAAGATATTTGATGTCTTGGGATGCTTCGAGGAGCAAAAAGTTCCCTTTGCCACCTTTATGTTGCGTGAAGAGGCAGATTACTGGTGGGAATCTGTAAAACGTACCCAGCCTGATGCACTCAAGATGTCTTGGGAGAAGTTTTAAGAATTGTTCAACGATAAGTACTTTCCCGAAAGTATTCGTCACATGAAAGACGTAGAGTTCATCAAGCTGGAGCAAAACAACATGACCGTGTCGCAGTATGAAGCCAAGTTTGCCGAGTTGTCCCGGTTTGCATCCCATTTGGTCGATAATGAGGAGCGAATGACGCAAATGTTTCTAAGAGGTTTGAAACCCAATATACGTCAATACCTCATTTCTCACAAATTTGTTTATATTCAGATGTTGTGAATAGGGATCAGTTATTTGAGCGCGATAATGAGTCAGCACAACTAAAAGGCAACGATCAACAACACGATAATAATCGTACCGGTGGCAACGGCCATCGGAACAATGATAACCATCGTGGGGGAAATTATCATGCCAAGAATGGTAACCACTTCGGTGGTAATCATGGTCAAGATAATAGGAGTGGAAATTTCAAGAAGAGAAGATTTAACGATGATGGAAAGACGTCAGCACCAGCACCTGTTGTTAAAGAAGGAGAATAACCACCGGTCGTATGTTTCAAATGCGAACAGGAGGGACACATCCGTCCAAACTGTACACAGCAATCCAAAGCGTGTTTCAATTACGAAAGAGAAGGTCACCTAGCTCGATTTTGTTGTGTACCGAAATCAAGTCCAGCTGGGATAATGATGCCAAAGGATATCTCAGACAAGTCAAAGCCGGTAGTTTAAGTGAGAGCGTTTGTCGAGGAACCCGTACGAAGTTATCATGGGTAAGTTAATCATAAACGCTTACGAATTCAATACCTTATTCGATACCGGTTCTACCTATTCTTTTATCTCTCTTGCTTGCGCTCAACGTTTAAATTTGACATTCGAAGAAATTAGACTTTAACTTATTGGTTAAAACTTCGATAGTAAAAACCATCGTTACCTCCACTGTTTATAAATCTTGTTGATTCAAATCGACACTTTCACGTTACCTGTCGATCTTATCTCTTTGAAAATACTTGCCTTTGATGTGATTTTAGGAATCGATTGGTTAACTACTCATCAATCTTTTTGTAAGGTTGTTAGCTTTCATATTCCTAACCAAACTGTTATGCGAATTCAAGCAACCAAACCACTAAAGTCAATCATTGTCATATCAAGTCGTAAGTAAAGAGCCTCAAGCCTTTCGTTGGTGACTTCCTTGTGTGGAAAGCACCGAAGCCAGATTTTCTGTAGGCGACGTCGTGAATGACGATGACAAGTTGATAGGTATTAATGTGACGTGCTATCCAAGTCTTGGAAGAGAGTCACAGTTTTGAATGATATTTCTATTGTTAATAAATTTTCTGACGTATCCCTGAAGACTTCTTAACCTACCCTAGAGCGTGAAAGCGGTTTTTGTATTGACCCAAGTACAAAACCCATTTCTAAAACCCTCAAGTATTTCTTCACCCAAAACGAACATATTATGTGCTGAAGACGTTGGCTCAAGCTATTGAAGATTACGATCGTACCATGCAATATCATCGTGGGAAAGCGAACGCGTGTAGTGCGACACGCGTTGAGTAGAAAATCGATATCGCTTCTTAGTGTGATGTTGCTAACACAAAGACCCATTTCGTATAACTTACAAATGATGGAGATAGAGTTAAAGACTCTAGGGACCCACGTGAAGATAATGAATATACGAGTAGAATCGACTTCAATCGATAAAGTTAAAGGCCGCTCAAGTTACACACCTGGAACTGATGAATGTAAAGGAAAAGGTTCAAGAAGGCTTTATCTCAACCCTCGATTTTATTAGTCTATTTGAAATCCTTGATGGAGTAGGAACTGTGGCTTATAGACTCGTTTTACCGCAAAGTATGTCGCGTGTTCATAACGTTTTTCACGTATCGATGCTACGTAAATATGTGGACGACTCGAACCACATTATTGAATTAAAACTAGACGAGATAGCAAAAGATTTAACCTATGAGGAGATACGTGTTACAATCTTGGATAAGAAGGATCGTATTCAATACCCAAAGGTTATACCTCAAGAGTTAGAATTTGAAATGAAGTCAAGGTATCCTCATCATACCAGGTACGTACGTAAATTTTGAGGGCGAAATTCCATAAGGAGGGGAGATTGTGAGACCCCAAATTTTATGAATAAAGATTTAAATTTCTCGAAACATTTTTTTGAATATTATGGTGTGGATTTAATATAATGTTATAGTTGTGGGTAATATTTATTAATTTTGAAAAGTATGCAAGTTATTATATAATATTCGACTGGTAGGGGAATATTCTTTTGTTTGGGAATATCCGCATTTACGGTACAATCATTAGTGGACCCTACAATGTAATTATTATCGGATTGAGAAAATGACAAAAATATTTTTATGAAAATAACGGCGAAAATTTTACCGTTAACTGTTAAAACACCCGGTGTTAAAAGTACAGTAACATGCGTGGTTGCATAGTAGCACACGGTATTGATTATTGATGCTTACGTGAGAAGTTACTCGCTTTTGTTCAATTATTGCTACAAAGAATTGTTGCATAAGATCTCACGTTATTTGATTCAATTATTGTCGATATTTTATATATTATTAAATCAATAATTGAGATGACAGAGTTATTAATATTATTATTTGCAATATTAACGATGTCTGTAAGTTCTACCAAGGAGAGGTTTGGTCACCTAATTGCGCGCCAATAGGAGAAATCCTTATTGAAAGCCCCTCTTTCTCGAGGAACGACCTCATTCGTCGATTAATATTGTGAATTATAATAAAGGTGATAAGTTTTGTTTTATTATTATTATAAATGTAATAAAATGTAAAACTTTTTATAAAGTTTTGTTTTATTTGATTATAAATAGAATATATTATATTTTATTATAGCATAAGTGCCCGATAGTGTTTGCATAGTAAAATCTTTTTATATAAAACATAATACTTTTATAAAGTTATTTATTTTAGTAGACTATAAATAGAATATATAATATTCTATTATGCATAGTGTTTGCATAAGGCACTGCATAGTATTTGCATAGTAAAATCTTTTATATAAAATGTAATACTTTTATAAAGTTATTCATTTTATTAGATTATAAATAGAATATATTATAATTTATTTAAAAGATTTTGTTTTATTAGAATATTTTATTAATAATGCATAGTAAATCAATATGGACCGTCTGCTTAAAAGTAAATAAATCAATCTGGACCGTTCATGAATTAGTTACTATTCAAATCCATTCTCCTATAAATAAAGCTCATTCCTTCATTATTTCTTACGAATTCAATTCAACTCAAACAAACTATAGAGAGAAAGAAGAAAAGTATTCGCTACTTCACTACTCCTATATCCGCTTTCTTCTAAGGTAAAGGGTATTATTTCTTTCGATTCATGAAGAGAACTTCATTATTCCATTCTTTATTATTATATTGAATAACTTTCTATGCGCTGCACCGCATACATGGTGAAATTCTTCATTATTCCATTCTTTATGATTCATTGAATAACCATCGTATGGTATATCGCATGCCTGGTGAAGTCTTTTGTTATTCCATTTTTTATTATTTTGTTGGAATATCCAATCTGTACGTTTACGCATGACCTGATTTCATTATTTATTATTCTGTTGGAATATCCTTTCTGTGCATTTACACATGACCTAGTTTCATTATTTATTATTCATTTGAATATCCTCGTCTGCGTGCGTTTACGCGTGACTTCGTTCTATTTCTTTATTATTCTATTGAATAACTTTGTCCTGTGTGATTACCACATGCATGATGAATGACCCTTCGTATTCATTTCTTATTAAATTATGGAAATGATCTGTCTACGTGGATTACCGCATGGCGGGTGAAAATCCATTGCAGTTTCATATATTCTATAATACTCAATTGGTTAAAATTTTGGCTTCTATACTCCATGAAATTAGTGGAATATCCTTGATATTTGCACTTCATCCAGTATCTTTTCATGGAAATATTCTTCTAAGCATTCTTGAATTTTACTCCACAAAGCAGTATCATGTTGACAATTTGGACGGTATTGATTCCTTGATAAATTAATTCTTGAACTTGTTTTATTGAATTTTTATGTCATTGTCATCATCCTCATGTTTATATTATGTTGAAAGTCATCTGTGGCCTGTAGTGTATAGATAGACTTGCTATGATTATGACCAGGGATTATTCGGTATAATCATGACCATAAAGTTACAAATGATGTGGTAAAAATTCTCATTGGCCCGTAGTGCATTGATGGACAGTTGTTGGCATGATCATGACCATTGATGAATACACGAATATCCTTGGCCTGTAGTGCATGGATAATTTATGGTTGTGATACTAATGAATATCCTTGGCCGTAGTGTAGGGATGATGTGGATTATTTATTAAGCTGAGTTTTAGCGATAAAAGTGATGAAAAATCTTTTTAAATCATAAAAGATAGTATATTTTATTCTCTACTTGACTCTTTTAATGGATTTCTTGTTCCGCTGCAATTAAACTTGATGTTTGTTATATTGTATCAGTTTAACACTGTTAAAGGCTAACGATAATTTATTCTGCATTATCTTAGTCATAATATTTCTTACTTGGCTAGTTGAGCTCACCCTTTTACTTTCATTGTTCTCTTCAGGAAATGAGAACGTAGCAGGGACTAGTCGGGGAACGGAGTAACGGTCCAAATGATAGCATTAGTAGTTCTCACTATTCTATGAAATAGTGTGTTAATAAATGTATTGAGGACATATTTTGAGTTTGAATACTGTCTAGAAGACAATATTTGTATTAAAACTCACAGCTCATGTTGTATATTTAAGATTTTATTTGTATTATGTACCATGTATTTGGCGACTCAGAATAAGTAATGTATACCTATTTTGGGGGCGTCACAGCAAGGGTTTTTAGTTAATGAATAATCCCTAAATGGTTGCTACATATCATATATATATAGCGATTAAAAGGAATTAATCAAAACCTAATTTAATAAAATCCGAATATATATATATATATATATATATATATATATATATTAATTAAGTCTTACTTAATTAATATACCTATATATAATTATCCTATTAATTTAAATTCATAATTTAAATACTATCAATCATATTGACATATTTAAATCTTTACAATTTAAATTAATTCCCTTTTAATTACGTTATGTGTGTGTGATTCACATAGGTTATTATTACGTTGGAAATAATTTTAAAATCATATTATAAAATTATAAACAAAGGAGCTGCGGCATCTAGTAATGCATCACCGCTACCCAAGTAATAATAAGATCTATGATTCGATGCAACCTTTTCGTGACCAATGTTTCAATGTAATTTAATCCTTTTAACCTTGACATCCTAGATTAAACTCGAGTCATGGAATGTGCCATACTCTTTATAATTGAATCTGTGTTTTCTTGATTAATGAGTAGACTATATGAAACAAATCACTATTTGAGCATGACCATGCATTTCATAGTCCTACTAAATCAAGAGGCCTATGGATATCACTCCTAATATATAGGAGGGTTAAATTCCATCTAGATCACTCATATTCCTCACACGATTCATGATGTACCCAATAATCATCTTTATAGTTAACCCTATTAAAGGTGACATTTGATGATATCAAAGTATATAAATTCTCGTGTAGTAATATAGTGATTTCAGGTCGAAG
This sequence comes from Panax quinquefolius, assembly GCA_020205615.1. Lineage (NCBI taxonomy): Eukaryota > Viridiplantae > Streptophyta > Magnoliopsida > Apiales > Araliaceae > Panax > Panax quinquefolius. The sequence continues at coordinate 49,052,825 of CM035158.1, forward strand.
GGCCATTACATCATTGTCACTATTAGAATCGCTAATGACACTTTGAATACTGTTCCACATAGATTTCTCATGGTGGGTCTGTCCAGTACATCGTTCTATAACATGTACCTATGCATTGACTTAATATCTCATATATTTATGACAAATGAGATTTGTCAATCCACATACTAGTCTCAATGCATCATTGTTGTCCAATCAACAACGATAATCGACTAGGGATATTTAAGAGCAATGATACTAATTGTAATTATATAATCTCATGTTTAAGTCACATACTTGAAACTATATAATTTTTATCACTATTCTAGGGAATTTTATTATGTTAACATTTATATAACGCAGAAAATAAAACTATAATAAAATCATTCATTTATTTAATCAAATATAATATCAAAATGTTAAGGAATTATATCAAATAATTGGCCTCTAGGGCATAAACTCTAACAGTCTCCCACTTGCACTAGAGCCAATCATTCATGTATCTAATACCCATGGAACTAGTGTGACCTTCGTGCTTCTGCTGCGACAAAGCCTTGGTCAGTTGATCTGCAACATTATCATCTGTTGGCACTCTTCCTATATGTACATTTCCTCTATCAATGATTTCACAGATGAGATGGTACTTAAGTATATGCTTGGATCATTGGTGAGATCTCGAGTTCTTTAGCTTTGTGCAATGGCTCCATTATTATCACAAAGATAGAGCAAATCCGGATCAAAATGGTTGGAACAACACCAAGTTCAATGATGAACTTTTAATCCATACAACCTCCTTGGCCGCACTAGAAGCTAACAATATACTCGACCTCTGTTTGTAGAATCCATAGTGTCTCTTTGCTTCGATCTCTTCCACCTAATGACAGACAATCATGGCGACCCCAAAATAGGTATACATCACCTATTCGTAGTCGCCAAATACATGGTACGTAATACAAATACAATCTTAAATATACAACAAGAGAGTCATGAGTTTTAATACAAACATTGTCTTCAGATAATATCCACTCTCAAAATAAGTCCTCATTACATTTATTAACACACTATTTAATGTAATAGTGAGGACTACTAATACTATCATCTCGGACCATCACTCCGCTCCCCGACTAGTCCCGGACTCACGCTCTCATTTCCCTTCAAGAGAACAATGAAAGTAAAAGGTGAGCTCAACTAGCCCAAGAAGAAATATTATGACTAAGATAATGCAGAATAAATTATCATTAGTCTTCAACAATGTTAAACTGATAAAATACAATAGACATCAAGTTTAACTGCAGCGGAACATGTAATCCATTAAAAGAGTCAAGTAGAGAATAAAATCTACTATCTTTTAAGATTGAAAAGGTTTTCATCATTTTTATCGCTGGGACTCAGCTTAATAAATAATCCACATCATCCCTGCACTACGGCCAAGGATATTCATTAGTATCATAACCACAATTTATCCATGCACTACGGGCCAAGGATATTTGTGTATTCATTAATGGTCATGATCATGCCAACAACTGTCCATCAATGCACTACGAGCCAATGAGGACTTTTACCACATCATTTGTAACATTACTACCATGATTTACACCAATAATCCTCGGTCATAATCATACCAAGTCCATCTATGCACTACACGCCACCGGATGACTTTCAACAAAATATAAATATGAGGATGATGACAATGATATAAGAATTCAATAAAACAAGTTCAAGAATTAATTTATTCAGGAACTAATAACGTCCAAATTGTCAACATGATACTTCTTTGTAGAGTAAAATTCAAGAATGCTCAGAAGAATATCTCCATGAAAAGATACTGGATGAAGTGCAAATATCAAGGATATTCCACTAATTTCATGGAGTATAAAAGTCAAAACTTTAACCAACTGAGTGTAATAAAGAATGGAATAACAAAAGAAATCACCATGCATGCGGTACTTCGCATGGACATGTTATTCCAACAGAATAATAAATAACGGAACCAGGTCAGGCGTAATATGCACCGATAGAATATTCCAACAGAATAATAAAGAATGGAATAACAACGGAAATCACCATACATGCAAGATTGCATGCATGTGATATTCCAACAGAATAATAAAGACGGAACTAGGTCCCACAGTAAAACGCATGCATGTGATATTCCAATGTAATAATAAAGATTTTAACCAGTCCAACAGAAAACGATAGACAAGATATTCCAAATGTAATAATAAAGAATGGAATAACAACGAATTTTACCATGTATGCAAGATTGCTTAGATAAAGTTATTCCAAAGAAAATAATAAATAATGGAATAACGTAAGAATTTCACCAAGTATAGGGTGATCACAGATATACAAAGTTATTCCAATGTAATAATAAAGAATAGAATAACGAAGTTCTCTTCATGAATATGAAAAAAAATAATACCCTTTACCTTATAAAGAATAATACTCACTGTAGGCGGGGATATACTTGAAGAAACTTGCACTCACGCTCAAGTTTTCTTAAACGCTAAAAGAAATACGCTTTCAAGATAGAAGAATAATTCTCTCTACGCTCTCTCTAGAGTTTCAAAGAATTAAGTAAGAAATAATGAAGGAATGAGCTTTATTTATAGAAAAATGGATCTAATAAGAATTGATCCATGAACAAATCGAGATCGATTTACTTTAAACGACAAATCCAGATTGGTTTACAATAAAATATAATATATTCTATTTATAATCTAATAAAATGAATAACTTTTAAAAAGATTTTACTATACAAACACTATGCAGTAACTATGCAAAAACTATGCATAATAAAATATAATATATTCTAATTATTGTCTAATAAAACGAATAACTTTATAAAAGTATTCTTTTATAAAAAAGATTTTACTATTAGCCAAATAAAAAACGAATAACTTTATAAAAGTATTCATTTTATATAAAAAACTTTTCTGTTTTATTACATTAATAATAATAATAAAACAAAACTTCATCATCATTATTATTATTCACACTATTAATCGACTGTGTCCTTCCCGAAAGAGGGGCTTTCAATAAGGATTTCTCCCTATCAAGAGCAAATTAGGTGACCAAACCTCTCCTTGGCAGAACTTCTAGACATCGTTAATAATGCAAATAATAATATTAATAACTATGTCATCTCAATTATTGATTTAATAATATATAAAATATCGACAATAATTGAATAAAACTGAATGACTTCTCACGTAAGCATCAATAATCAATACCGTGTGCTACTATGCAACCACGCGTATTCCTGTACTTTTAACATCGGGTGTTTCAATAGTTAACGGTAAAACCTCCGCTATTATTTTTATAAAAATATTTTTTTCGTTCTCTCAATCCGACAATAATTCCGTTGTGGGGTCCACCAATGATTGTGCCGTCGTACGAATATTCCCCGACCAATCGAATATTATAAACAACTTGCGTACTTTGCAAAATTTCTAAATATTACCCAGAACTATAATATTATATCAAATTCATTCCATAATATTTAAAAATAATAATTATAGAAAATTCATCTTTATTCATAAAAGTTGGGGTCTTACAACCACTATTAAGACAAAACACAAAACCTGACTGAGACTTATAGTCATCATTGTCAGTCTAGAAACTAGCATCTGTGTAACCCTTTACTGCCAGTTCGTCTTCACCTCCATATACGAAGAATGAATCCTTAGTCCTCTTTAGGTACTTGAGGATATTCTTGACTGTTGTCCAGTGACCTTCACCTGGATTCGACTTGTATCTGATCATCATGCTCAAAGCATACGAGACATCCAAACGAGTACATATCATTGCATACATGATAGATCCAATTACCGAAGCATAAGGGATCTTTCTCATACGCTCCTCATCATTTTGTGATTTAGGACATTGGGCCTTAGAGATCTTTACACCATGAGTCATGGGTAAGTGTCCTCTTTTTTCCTCTTGTATACTGAACCATTTCAGCACTTTATCAATATATGTACTCTGACTTAGGCCGGGCATTTTTATCGATCTATCTCAATAGATCTTGATACCTAAAATGTAGGCTGCATCGCCTAAATCTTTCATGGAGAAACATTTTCTTAACCACGTTTTTACAGTCTGTAATGAAGGAATGTCATTCCCAATAATTAATATATCGTCAACATATAATATCAGGAATACAATGTGAATCCCACTAACCTTCTTATATACACAAGGTTCATCTTCATTTTTAATAAAGCCAAACTCTTTTACTACTTCATCAAATCAAAGATTCCAACTCCGAGATGCTTGCTTCAATCCATAAATGGATCGCTGCAGCTTACATACCTTTCCAGCATCCTTTGGATTGACAAAACCCTCAGGTTATGTCATGTACACATCCTCAAGGAGATTTCCGTTAAGGAAAGCAGTTTTGACATCCATCTACCAGATTTCGTAATCATAAAAGGCTGCAATAGCAAATAAGATCATGATGGATTTAACCATTTCCACTGGAGAGAAGGTTTCATCATACTCAACACCTTGAACTTACTTGTAACCTTTTGCTACCAGTCGGCCTTTGTAGGTTTATACATTACCATCCATGTCAGTTTTCTTCTTGAAAACCCACTTGCACCCGATTGGTTTTACCCATTTGGGTGGATCAACCAAAGTTCATACTTGGTTAGTATACATGGAGTCCATTTCAGACCTCATGGCTTCAAGCCATCTCTCTGAATCTGGTCTATTCATAGCTTCTTGGTAGGAAGCAGGCTCATCCTGATCTATGAGCATCACATCGCTGTTTTGAGTCACAAGATATCCATAATATCTCTCGGGCTCCTGGCTTGTCCTACCAGATCTACGAATTCCTTGTGTAATTTGAGAAGGTTCACTTTCTATAATTTCTTGTGGTTCCTGCTCATGTTCCAACTCAGGCTCAATGATATTTTGTGGTTCTCGAATTTCTTCGAGTTCTACTTTCCTCCCACTGTTTCCTTTAGAGACAAATTCTCTTTCTAGAAAAATACCAGTTCGAGCAACAAAAACTTTATTCTCAGAAGTTTTGTAGAAATAATACTCTTTTGTTTCTTTTGGGTATCCCATAAAATTATATTTGTCAGATTTGGGTCCAAGCTTGTCAGAATCCAGACATTTTACAAACGCCTCACAACCCCAAATCTTCATGAACAACATACTAGGACGTTTCCCAGTCCACATCTCATATGGTGTCTTCTGAACCGTCTTTGTAGGAACACGGTTAAGTGTGAATGCAGCTGTCTCTAGGGCATGACCCAGAAGCTTATTGAAAGATCTGCATGACTCATCATTGATCGTACCATGTCCAACAAGGTGCAATTTCTCCTCTCAGATACACCACTCCATTGTGGTGTTCCAGGTGGAGTGAGCTGTGATATAATACCACACTCCTTTAGAAGGTCATCAAAGTATTGGCTTAAGTATTCACCTCCTCGATCGGATCGAAGGGCTTTTATGCTTTTGCCAAATTGGTTTTGAACTTCATTCTTGAATTCCTTGAACTTTTCAAAGGATTCGGATTTGTGTCTCATAAGATACACATATCCATATCTACTGAAGTCGTCAGTAAATGTAATGAAGTAATAAAACCTACCTCTTGCTAACGAACTCATGGGTCCACATACATCACTATGTATAAGTCCCAATATATCGCTGTTGATCGATTTCACAATCAATGAATATGTGCAAGTATACACGGTCAACAAGTAATAAAGTGAAAGTAGAGTATCGTTCCCACAAGGAATTATTTAATAAAAATTACTAAATACTAACTCTTAACCAAATCAATTTTATTTAAACAATTGCAAATTGTGAATTTTCTAATTAAAAAAACTAAATTAAACAATTAAAAGAGATTAGTCTAAAAGAAAGCAAATAAACAAAACTAAGATTTGATTGAATTCAGGTAAATAAGGATTAAGACTCCAATATCCCCAATTATGAATTATAAATCAATTATTCAACTATTCCAATTATTATGTCTACTGAATTGTTAACAGGAATTCTCAAATGCCAAAAGCCCTTTCTCAAGTGATCATTTGCCTTCTATTTAATCCAAGTTAATTTTGCTATATCCCTATGCAAAACAATTGAATTAAACTCACTACAATCTCAATTCCTTATGTGTTACATGAGGCAAATAGATATTCTCATTCTATTCACAAACCTAATTATTCACTGTGCAAATAACTAAGTCACATGATATCATGCCCAGTTCTAACCTTAGAATTCCTCTTCCAATTCCTTCTAGAGTAACAAAGTAATTACTGATTAGATAATTAATCAATAAGCATAAGGCAAGATAAACAACTCACTTTGACATAAATAATTGGAATAAATTAAATAACTAATTTATAACCATAAAAGGTTCAATTGAAATCTTAATAAAAGAGTTAGTTCATAATTAATGAATTAAAACCAAGAATCCACAATTGAATAGACATTAAAAGATAAAAGTATGATAAGAGGAGAGAATAGAATCTGTTGTCAGCAAATCTGATGCTCCCCTCTTGCTCCTGCTCTTGATCTTCAGTGTTCTTCAATTTGCTTCAATCTTTTAGCTTAGGAACAAACTCAATCCAATTTAGAGTCAAAAAGGTGTCAAAATTCTCCCAAAAACGCGTCCAGGCCATCACCAAGCCCTTCCCCAGCGCCCCAGCACTGGGCTTGACGCTCAAACCCTGCCCCCCAGCGCTGGGCATAGGCCAAAAGCGCCCCGGCGCTGGCACATGTTCTGACATTTTCTGCTCCGACGTCCTTTGGGAAAATGGCTATAACTTCTTCGTCCGAACTCCGATTTTGATGATTCAAGATGATCCGAAAAGAGGAGAAGTAGATCTACAACTTTTCTTCTTTATATTTTTTGAAATAAGGTCCGGAGAAATACTAAAATTGGCTCTGAAGTGACTGCTATGTAAATGGCAAGCCGAAAACGCGAATCTAGCCACTCCGAACGTCGATCCAAGTAACTTTTGTCCCAATTCCTACAAAACAACATAAAACATGCTTGAATAGACACAAACACTTAAAAACTATTCTAAAAGACTTGAGAACAACAATAAATTAAACCCGAATGTATCCAATTCATGGGTATAAAACTCACTCATCAAATACCCCCAAACTTAAACCGTTGCTTGTCCTCAAGAAAAAACACAAAAGAACTAAAAATAAACAAAATAACTCAACTAAATGAATGCATATGCATGATATACATCCTAATATACCTACGAATCGAGTAATAAATCAGTATGATATATAGCAACAGGCCTCAAAGATACCACGGGTACTCAAACAATATATCTAATCAAGTCAAAATTCATAACTCTAACCAATTAGAATCCAAACCTGTCATCACTCATGTTGTGCGTGTGTGCTTGTTAACCATTCTAACCAACCACAGTTCAAAATAATCACATAACAAACTTCTTAGAAGGAAAATTTCAGTTCCAATTCAATTAATTTTGTGAACATGACAACTCCGGTTAAAACTAAGCAATTACCAAGTCTTAAGGTAAATACAGGATTTATTTATACTTTTATTCAACCACGAGGGCATTTTTGCTCTTTCTCGTGTTTTATTCATTTTTTTTTCTCATGGCTGTGCAATGTCTTATTCCCTTAGGCTTTTCAATGCTACCTTAACGAGCTTTCGACCAATAACTCCCAAGCCATTAAGACCTTAGGGCGCTAGGTGTAAAGACAATCCCCTCGGGCTTATTTACTCAAGTAACAAAGGCCACAAAACTAGACAAGCATGCCATGGTGTTTATTCTTTTTTCTTTCTTTCTTTCTGGATTCTTCTTCTCTTTTTTTTTCTTTTCATCATTCCTTTTTTTCTTTTTTTTCTTTTTGTAATATATATATCCCATAGATTCCCCCAAACTCAAGCTTTTACGTCATTCCAATCTTTACCGCCAGTTCACTAATTTTCTTAAATTTTAACAAAGATTTTCCCTCAGAAACAAATTATGAAACCCTTGAACCAAGTGGAGTAAAACAGTTAAACTTTAAGTGCTAACCGGTTACATAAGTTTCAGACAGGCTCAGATTATCATCATGATTAAAATTAGAACTCATCATCAATTATCAACACTGTTCAAGTTAACATTTAATACCAATCTTATCATAGGCCGAGCTAAGACCACACCAACCGATCACACAGATTCATGAAAAAAAAATTAAAAAAATGCAATTATACTACATGAACACATACTAATGCAACACATATATGAATATACAAATAACTACCATGTATTATATGCAACCTAAAAAAAACACAATGCTAACACATAAAAAAATGAACTACTATGCAGATAACTAACTATATGCAATACGACACTAAAATGCCCCCAAACTTAAACTAAACATTGTCCTCAATGAATAAAATAGAAAAATTAAAGCAGAGGACTTCCCTGAAAATATATCAATCTTCCTCCTTGTCCGCTAAGTTTGGAGAATATGCTAGGCACATGGAACAAATTGGGCACCACACTTGAATTTGACTTGAATAACTTTTTAAAACCATATGATAGAAACATATTTATTAAATTTTAAATAAATGCAAATTCAAAACTACTAATATAAAACTTAATAAAAACTAAAAATAAAAATTAAACTTGGGTTGCCTCCCAATAAGTGCTTGTTTTATAGTCTTAACATGACTTCTTCAATTCTCTATCCAATTCCCCTACGAAAATTGAGGAACCCTCCATCCATCAGTAATGTCTCTTTTGGGAGGTTCCCATTAGTAATGACCCTAGAATTAAAGTCACCTAGCATGCTCTTTGTAGATAGGTTCCCTATTAAGAATGTCCAACAACTAGGTGTTTCCTCCATTATGTCGATGATCGATTGGGGCATTGAAGCTTAATAAACATAATGGAATCTTCCTCTATCTTCTCCTTTTCATCCCACCACGACTCCACAACCAGTTTAGCTCTTACGTCACCAAGAGCTTTGCTTCATTGACATGACTTCCAATTGGGCATGGTTTTGCAAAACCGCCTGGATTCTTGAACTTTGGTGGAGAAGGTACATGGGACACTATCAAAATTGGCTCATCTTCGTTGATACTTAAAGTTAGATCTTTGTCGATCTCCTTTTGTTGGTCTCCAAGTCTTTCCTCTCTTTCAACATCTATATCATTTGGCACATCCGGTTCTGAGATTGGTTGGGGCTCATCATCGGTCTAAATCATCCATGTCATAGAGCCAAGTGTATTGAGGACAAATGTTCGAGGCATTGGTTAGTTCTTCCATTTGGTTCATAAAATTTTGACTCAATATCTCTTGATTAATCCTCCTCTCCTCACATGAAGCTATGTACTTGGACAAAGTTTCCTCCAAATTTGAATGTTCTTCCTGTTGTAGTGGAGGTGGACACGAGAAATCCGGTGGATATGTTGGACTTGGAGCATAAAATTGATCTTGATGAGTATGGCTCCATGAAAAATCCGGGTGATACCCCCAATCCTGATAATAGTTGTTAGGATAGACATAATTATTGGGGTAATCACCACCGTCTGTACTCGAAACTGATGGTGCATTGATGACTCATATGATTTCCAGCACAATAATCACAAGTAACCGCCACACTTTGACGACGTTGAGCTTCAAAAGCTTCAAACATCCTCGAAAGTGTCTCAATCTGTGCTGACAATGTAGAAAGTTTCTCGAGTCTGTCAATCTCCTCTCCCCTTGGCTGAGTCATTCTTGTCATCCTTCGACTCCGTATGGCTGCGTAAACCTCCAACGTCTTCGAAGTTGCCTCTATAGAAGATGTATTAAGTCCATCAATCCTTGTTTCCCTTGGTTGAGCCAAGAACGTGTATGGCCATTGATACTCAAACTCATCCATGGTACTTGAAAAGAGAGAAATATAGGAAGAGAATTAAAAATAAAAATAAAAATGTTTAAATTGAGACTAATTTGATTGAAATTAATATTGGTAAATAATTATTAAATTAATTCCCCGGCAACGGCGCCAAAAACTTGTTGATCGATTTCGCAATCAATGAATACGTGCAAGCATACACGGTCAACAAGTAATAAAGTGAAAGTAGAGTATCGTTCCCACGAGAAATTATTTAATAAAAATTACCAAATACTAACTCTTAACCAAATCAATTTTATTTAAACAATTGCAAATTGTGAATTTTCTAATTAAAAAAACTAAATTAAACAATTAAAAGAGATTAGTCTAAAAGAAAGCAAATAAACAAAACTAAGATTTGATTGAATTCAGGTACATAAGGATTAAGACTCCAATATCCCCAATTATGAATTATAAATCAATTATTCAACTATTTTAATTAATATGTCTACTGAATTGTTAACAGGAATTCTCAAATACCAAAAGCCCTTTTCTCAAGTGATCATTTGCCTTCTATTTAATCCAAGTTAATTTTGCTATATCCCTATGCAAAATAATTGAATTAAACTCACTACAATCCCAATTCCTTATGTGTTACATGCGGCAAATAGATATTCTCATTCTATTCACAAACCTAATTATTCACTGTGCAAATAACTAAGTCACATGATATCATGCCCAGTTCTAACCCTAGAATTCCTCTTCCAATTCCTTCTATAGTAACAAAGTAATTACTGATCAGATAATTAATCAATAAGCATAAGGAAAGATAAACAACTCACTTTGACACAAATAATTGGAATAAATTAAATAACTAATTTATAGCCATAAAAGGTTCAATTGAAATCTTAATAAAAGAGTTAGTTCATAATTAATGAATTAAAACCAAGAATCCACAAATGAATAGACATTAAAAGATAAAAGTATGATAAGAGAAGAGAATAGAATTTGTTGTCAGCAAATCTGATGCTCCCCTCTTGCTCCTGCTCTTGATCTTCAATGTTCTTCAATTTGCTTCAATCTTTAATGGCTAATTAAGAACTAGGATTTTTATTCTAATCTAATGGAGTGTTTAATCTAGTCTAATCTATGTAATCTCCCTCTATTTTATGCCTTACATCATGTATTTATAGGTTACAAGTCTAATTTTTAGCTTAGGAACAAACCCAATCCAATTTGGAGTCAAAAAGGTGTCAAAATTCGCCAAAAAACGCGTTCAGGCCATCACCAAGCCCTTCCCCAGCGCCCCAACATTGTGCTTGACGCTCAAACCCTGCCCCCCAACGCCCCGGCGCTGGGCATAGGCCAAAAATGGGCACCCCGGCGCTGGCACATGTTCTGACATTTTCTGCTCTAACGTCCTTTGGGAAAATAGACATAACTTCTTCGTCCGAACTCCGATTTCGATAATTCAAGATGATCCGGAAAGAGGAGAAGTAGATCTACAACTTTTCTTCTTTAAGTTTTTCGAAATAAGGTCCGGAAAAATACTCAAATTGGCTCTGAAGTGACTGCTGTGTAAATGGCAAGCCGAAAATGCGAATCTAGCCACCCCGAACGTCGATCCAAGTAACTTTTATCCCAATTCCTATAAAACAATATAAAAATACTTGAATAGACACAAACACTTAAAAACTATTCTAAAAGACTTGAGAACAACAATAAATTAAGCCCGAATGTATCCAATTCATGGGTATAAAACTCACTCATCAATCGCTAGCCCATTCATTGTGTCTAGAGAAAGGGGCTTTAGTCATCTTGCCTAATAAACAAGACTCGTATTTCTCATATGATTCAAAATCAAATGAATCCAAAAACCCATCTTTATGGAGTTTGGATATGAGTTTCTCATTTATATGGCCTAAACGACAGTGCCAGAGATATGTCGGATTTGAATCATTTGATTTAAATTGTTTTGTATTTATATTATAGATAGGCATTTCTAAATCAAGAATATAAAGACCATTAAATAATTGTGCAACACCATAGCATATATCATTTAAGTAAAACGAACAACGATTGTTCTTTATTATAAATGAAAAACCATTCTTGTCCAAACAAGAAACAGAAATAATGTTTTTGCTTATAGCAGGCACATAATAACAATCTTCAATTCTAATACTATCCCAGTGGGCAAAGATAAATGATAAGTTCCTACGGCTAATGCAACAACTTTTGCTCCATTCCCAACACGTATGTCAACTTCTTCTTTCGACAAAGTCCTACTCCTTCAGAGTTCCTGCACATTAACACAAATGTGAGAACCACATCTAGTATCCAATACCCATGATGTAGAAGTAGACAAGTTGACTTCTATAACATATATACCTGAATCAGAAGTCACACTTCCTTTCTTTTTCTTTACTACTTCCAAATAAGCATGACAATTCCTCTTCCAGTGTCCAGGTTTTCCACAGAAGTGACATTCACCTTCTTTAGCCACCCCACCCTTAGGTTTTAAAGCCTGTTTGGTTTCGGAATTAGGTTTGGCACCAGATTTAGATCCTATCTTTTTCTTGCCCTTCCATTTTCCCTTAGCATTCCCCTTTTGCACCATCATTATAGGAGCGGGTCCTGCCTTTTTCATGTTGTTCTCGACAGTTCTTAACATGCTCAACAACTCAGTAAGGGGTTTCTTAATTTCATTCATAAGATAATTCATAACAAATTGAGAGTAGTTGTTGTTCAAGGATTGCAAAACAAGATCAGTTTGGGCTTCCGGAGTGATTGGAAAACCCAACCTATCAAGGTACTTAATATACCCAATCATTTTCAGCACATGTGGACCAATTAGATCACGTTCACCCATCTTGCAGTGATACAACGCCTTGCTTGTATCATACCTCTTCTGTCGAGCATGCCCTTCGAACAATTTCTTGAGATGCTCGATCATCTCATAAGCATCCATCAACTCATTTTGCTTCTGAAGCTCAGCGTTCATGGTTGCTAGCATGAGACAACTCACGTCCAGAGCATCATCTTGATGCTTCTTGTAAGCATCATGCTCTACACGTCGTGTAGTATCAGCTGGTGCTACAAGAATGGGCTTTTCAATGACACAAAGCTTGCGCTCTTGTTTGAGGACAATCCTCAAGTTCCTATGTCAGTTAAGGAAATTAATTCCACTCAGCCTGTCTTTCTCAAGGACTGATCGTAGTGAAAGACTACTTGTGTTGTTGTTGTTTGCCATTGATATCTATAATTTATAAGTGCCAAAATAATAAGACAAATTGCAGAGTTGATATTATGTAATTGATAACAGTACATTCAAAATATACCTCCCACTATTTTATTCAAATTAATAGCCCTCACCATTAATTCGGAAAGCATTTTCTATTAAATCTTTCTAGTGAGCCAAGATCCATATTTCATTATGACTTAAGTTAGCTTTGGCTAATCTCTTAAAACACAATTATTTAGGTAGACAATCCTTTTGTCAATTATATCATATATAACTCTTGGATAGTTTGGTAAACAACATTTGTTTCTAGTCCATCTAATGGTACCTACCAAACTCCATGCCTCTAAGTCCATAATCCTATTGAGATAACTTAGTTAAGTCGGGCCCAATGATTTTAACAGTTTGGATATCACAATTATCCTATCGCATCTTACCTAGATAAATAGGGTACTTTGCTTTGGCAAACCTACATCTATTGATCAAGGTCTTGATGAGTGTTATTCATTGGAAGGCATCTGATTTAGACTTAATAATTTAATGAGGGATTTTATTAACAAATTTAGATCTCACCAATTTTTAATCTTATTAAGCATGCACATTATTTATCATATCATATATAAGCATAAATAAAGTACAAAATAAACTAAATGTGTCACATTTATAGCCCAATCCACTGTCAATCATTTCAAGCTAATGAAATATTGAAGGTCAATCTAAGGTGGTAAAAGATCTCAAAATAGTAGCTTCCTTGAATCTTCCTCATCCATGTGCCTCCTCTCCATCATCATCTTTCCATCGTGATCTTCATCTTGTCATCTTCATCGATAATAAATTATTACATGATATAAAGAAACCTCGAGTTACATTCGAGGGGATTTAGATGAGAAGACAATATTACATCAGAATTTATAGGAAGGCACGACATGCAAGCCATATTTCAAAACTAAAAACCACTAACCTATGGGTCAAAAGGCCATAACTGTGCACCATGCATATCACAATAAACACATAACAGTTTATATATATTTAAAGAAAATGATATATCAAATATTGGGGTCACGACCATCGTGCGCTACGACAGGGGTGTCCAAGGGGGGGTCTCCCCCTTGGCGGTGAATTTTTTTTTGAACAACAATCTGTATTGTAGAATTTTCCCATACGAATCTCTGAAACAGTTTCAGAATCATATATTTTAATCCACCAAAACACCCATAATAACAAATCATATATGTCCAGTTTCGATTAATCATATTAAAACTAATAACAGTACACCCAAAACATATCATATATGTCCAGTTTTGATTAATCATATTAAAACGAATCTTCATGCTTCTAATCCGATTAGAACAGTTGTATTGTTATTCCACCTTCTAAGATACGATTAACAGAATTATCATATACATGCATATGTATTACAGATACAATCAAAATACCAGAATACGCATATAGCGAAATATCTTATATTCAATTTTAGATCGGTAAGCATGCATCATCATATATCATATATATCGAATACAATTAAAACACGTAATCTGAATTAATCATTTTCGCAAGTAGCTCTGATACTACTGAAGGGTTTCGACACATAACTGTAGCAGAAATAAAACAATTTAACGCAATTTCAAAACCCTAAACAGGATCCATGCGAAAACCATATTAATTTAGTGGTTAAAAATTTATACCGATCATTGAAGCTGGAATTGATACGATCGAATATCTAATGCAATCCAAACAAACTGCGCCTCTACAGTATCCACACGAACACCCCGCGAACCGTCGTACGATCTGCAGTAAAAGGAACTGCGGTACTAGCCACCAAGGATGAGGATTTTTGAAACTGTTTCTCTCTAGTCTCTCTCTAAGAGCGGCTAGGGTTTTTAGTTAATGAATAATTCCTAAATGGCTGGTATATATCATATATATAGTGATTAAAAGGAATTAATCAAAACCTAATTTAATAAAATCCAAATTTATATATATATATATATATATATATATATCTCTTATTTAAGTCTTACTTAATTAATATACCTATATATAAATTATCCTATTAATTTAAATTCATAATTTAAATACTATCAATCATATTGACATATTTAAATCTTTACAATTTAAATTAATTCCCTTTTAATTACGTTCTATGTGTGTGATCCTATAGGTTATTATTACGTTGGCAATAATTTTAAAATCATATTATAAAATTATAAACAGTGAGTGGCATCTAGTAATGAATCACTGCTACCCAAGTAATAATAAGATCGATGATTCGATACAACCTTTTTGTGACCAATGTTTCAATGTAATTTAATCCTTTTAACCTTGACATCCTAGATTAAACTCGAGTCATGGAATGTGTCATACTCTTCATAATTTAATTTGTGTTTTCTTGATCAATGAGTGGACTATATGAAACAAATCACTATTTGAGCATGGCCATGCATTTCATAGTCCTACTCAATCAAGAGGCATATGGATATCACCCCTAATATATAGGAGGGTTAAATTCCATCTAGATCACTCATATTCCTCACACGATTCATGATGTACCCAATAATCATCCTTACAGTCCACCCTATTAAAGGTGACATTTGATGATATCAAAGTACATAAATTCTCGTGTAGTAATATATTGATTTTAGGTCGAAGGACCATTACATCATTGTCACAATGAGAATCCCTAATGACACTTTACATACTGTTCCACGTAGAATTCTCATGGTGGGTCTGTCCAGTACATCGTTCTCTAACATGTACCTATGCATTGACTTAATATCTCATATATTTATGACCAATGAGATTTGGTCATCAGTTAATCCACATACTAGTCTTAATGCATCATTGTTGTCTCATCAACAATGATACTCGACTAGGGACATTTAAGAGAAATGATACTAATTGTAATTATATAATCTCATGTTCAAGTCACATACTTGAAACTATATAATTTGTATCACTATTCTAAGGAATTTTATTATGTTAACATTTATATAATGCCGTAAATAAAACCATAATAAAATTATTCATTTATTCAATCAAATATAATATCAAAATGTTAAGTAATTATATCAAATAATTGGCCTCTAGGGAATAAACTTTAACAACCCACTCATCATATCTTTAAATATAACCTTCTCCGCCTAACAGACTATAGTGGTCTGGTGTTTATCCAACCAGTCCAACCCAAGAATGACATCAAAATCGTGCATACTCATCGGAAGAAGATTAGCCATACGAATCTTATCCCCAAAACTGATCGGACACCCTTGATACAAATCAGAAATAATAACAGAGATCCCCATCGGGGTAGCAATAGACATAATAAAATCTAAAGAACGAGATGGCACACCAAGGTGTTGAACAAAAGACTGAGCAACAACTGAATGAGTAGAACCAGAATCAA
This sequence comes from Panax quinquefolius, assembly GCA_020205615.1. Taxonomy (NCBI): domain Eukaryota; kingdom Viridiplantae; phylum Streptophyta; class Magnoliopsida; order Apiales; family Araliaceae; genus Panax; species Panax quinquefolius. Next base: position 49,069,258 of record CM035158.1, read on the forward strand.
TCAAAATAGAAGCCTCGCGATTGCCAACTAAAAGAGTGCCAGAAACAGTACCTGGCACAGCTGCCGCCTGGTTATACGTCAAAGAAAACACTCGACCCCCTTGATGCTGACCTCCATTGCCACCATTATCACCACCTTCACCATTAACACGTGGCCTGGTACAATCTCTAGCCATATAACCCATCTGTCCACACAAGAAGCATGAACTGGTGAGTTTATGGCACTGCCTCCCCAGATGATTAGCCCCACAAGTAGCACAAGGAGATATTGGAATAAGATTTGGGTTATCCTCACCAGCTGGTCCCAGATAACGACCCTGATTCTGCCCCTGCTGATGATTCTGCCACTGTTGACGATTCTGACCATGCCAAGGTAGCTGAAGTTGATGATTCTGCCCTTACTGAGGCAACTGTTGATAACCCCTATTCTGATTCTAATCATGTCGTTGCCCCTGCTGGCCGCCACGATTTCTGTTCCACTGACCACTCTGATTTTTCCCATGCTGACCTGAAGTTTGACCCTGCTGGTCAACTCTGTCCCTCTTTTGACCCCCCTCCGGTTTAGAAGACTAAAAATCCTGTCGCTCCATCTTAATATTCTTAGTTGCATTAGCAACTGCTGACACATCTGCAAACTTGTTGTTAATAAGATGCTGGCGATACCTATAATGAATCCTCCATTTGAACTTCTCTGCCTGTTCTGCTACAGTCCCTGATGAGGTTCCCCCAAAGCCTGCCAACCTGGTGAACCTCGTCATGAAATTCGTGATGGACTCATCATCTTTCTGTCTAATGGACAGATAGTCTCTACCATAGGCCTCTTTATCAGCAGCTGGGAAGTACTACTGATAAAAGACCTCACAAAACTCCACCCAACCAAGTGTCTCAACATAACCATCACCCCTTGTTACTTTCACCGTTTTCCACCACCTCTGTACATCCCCTTTCAGCTTGTAGGCAGCAAATAACACTCTATGATTATCTGAGCACCCTAACACATCAAAAATCTTCTCTAAGTGGGCAATCCAATTCTCTGCCTCAATTGGAGTCGGAGCTGAACTGAATGACTATGGTTTCAGCTTCTGAAACCTTTCCAACCATGTCTACATTGGAACCACTTACTGATCATGACCATCTACATTTCCTTCCTCTTTGTTTGCTTGTGGACCATTATTTCCCGGGTTCTCCCGCTTTCGGGGAATTTTTTAAGGCACATTTTGCATTGTCTGTATAACTCCGTGCCACCAACCGAGGTAAAGCACGATTCTGCATCCCGATTCACCAATGTAGCCAATTGAGCATTAATCTGATCATTAGGTTCCTCATTGGGCTGACCCTCACCTCTAACCCTATTGTTGCCTCGCCTCCCAGCAACTCTAGTGGATCTACGAGCCATCTAAGAAAGAGATCACGAATATAAACATAGTAGATTAGAGATAAATTCGAATATAGCTGATATGATAGCTGAACAGAAAATCAAACAAAACAAAACTTAACCTAGAAGTCTACCCATAACTCACAAGTCAAACCTAAATAGGTTTTCTACAAGAAAGAACCTAAGCTCTGATACCAACTCTGTAACACCCCCTTTCCGAAATAGAAAGAGAGGTTACTCAAAACACAACAGAACTGACGAATATATAATAAGGCTCTAAACCACAAAAGAATAATCTCATAATAATTAAATGTCATAAGAAAAACCATAATAAATGCCACACTAGCTCAAACCACAATCAAATATAATTATTACAATTCCAAATAAACTAACATACCAACCCTAAACAGAATATTTCTAAACCATTAGAATGAAGGGAGCTCTCATCACACTTTCCCTTGATACCCCTGATTACCCGTCTGAAGAAACACAGCATGAGTCAAATGCCCAGTACGAATATAGAGTACAAACTAAAGAACTGAGATAACTAACTCAATTTAATAAACTGAATTGTAACGAACAAAACTAATACAACAAAATAATAGGCTGAAGCAAATGGCTGGGGTTATTTCATACCGAGCTCAAAACAAAACAAAAATATACATTGCCACACAAGCAAGTCAAATATTGCCACACAGGCAAATCACACACATTGGACCACGAATCCAAATGTATGTAAAATCGAAAAGCGTGTTTGGCACAAACATCACCAATCCGCAGAACAGAACCGAAAAGTAGGGTCGACCCATACGCCTCCCACAACAAATCACCAAATGGCCAACTCCTACCGGAGCACAAAACGGAGATGCCGTGGACTGATCACACCGCCACGGAAGGTGTCATGCCTCGGTGCCAAGAGGACATACCTGTGGTACCCCCACATGTGGTTATAGCTCAGGTATACCCTACGGTATTCTAACAAAAATATCATGTCACAACATATGCGACATAATAGTAACACAAAGGGTTCTAATATGTACATGTTAAATTGAATCGAATCAAAAACACAAAGTCTCCAAAATATATATTAACATGTACATCACTATAAATATCAAAATAAAATTTAGACATGATACACTAGTCTAAATAGTACAAATATGAGTTCTAATACAACACCAAAACAAAACTATCACAATAGATTGACAAGGAATAATTATGAGAGGCAATACTAAATTTCGAAATGAATAACAAAACGAACAAACTAAAAACAAAAGAGTCTCGCTGATAGAGTACGAAATCTGTACCTGGAGTAAGCAATGTAATACTCAAAAATTATAATCTCAATATAATTTGTTAAACTCCTTTTGTCCAAACTAATCATCAAAATACATAAATAAATAATGTATTAATTGAAGGTTGAATCATTAATTCCTAATTATATTTTAATAGAACTCTTCATGTTAGTTTTATATTATAACCATAACATAAGTAAGCCTTTAAAACTTTTTAAGTTTCAAATTCTATACACTCACTGAGTACATTCGTTCTAATATTTAAAAGAAATATAAGTTCATAATCGACAAAATAATATAATTATAACATCGCCTTACAATTATTCACCCTCTGCTCCAACAAAATTATGTTAATGATTATACATATATATTTACACATTAACTATAAATTACCTCAATTTAATAAAACATATATAATTTGTTTTTAAATAAAATTCCTTTGGTTGAGAATTAATAATTAATGCGTAGAGAATGCGTGCATCTATGTTCATTCATGCTCTTCCGAATTGAAAGTACATAATAATATATAACTATTTATAAAGCTAACATAATATATGTGCATGATTCAAACTAACATCATTAGTTTCTGCCTTGATTTGAAGTCTTTTTGATTGCGATCAATTAAAATTTGAGAACGTAATTCATATATACATAATATAATAATATATTCATAAACAAAGGATTTACCTTGATCAGTTTCTCTGCTCTCTTTTTCTTTTCCTCTGATATCAACTACTGTGAAAGTCACAATCGACCCTTGCTACTGTTTCTCTTTTCCCCCAATTCGTATAAAGAGTATGCGAGTTAAATTAGGTGTATTTATTAACAACTTTTATTAATTTTCCTACTCATAATAATATTTAATATCGCCCACATATAAATTAAACCTAATTAGTATTTAAGGTCCAATTTTACCAAATTAATTTATCCATCACTTATTAATATTTATCCGTCTACATGAATTAAATGACTAATTTGATCCAAATAAAAGACAAAGTTTAATTAATATATTTTTAAAAATAAAATTGAAGTGTTATTTATTTATTATTTAATTCTTTTTTTTTCTAGCTATTACAGCTGCACTTCCGTTAATGTTATCCTATAGTTGCCCATCCTTTAAACCTACTAGGCTATTTGATATCTTTTTTAATACAATCATTTCCAAATGGGATAGATGGAAGTGGTTAGCATGAAGTTTATTTTTGGGTGTATTGGTCGATTAATTTTTTTAATTTATGTGTGTCAAGATTCTATTTACCAATCACTTACTAAAAAAAATAAACTTCAAATGATCCTGATGTAGAGATCTGAGTTCAACCATTCCACCTGAACATGTAATCATGTAATGCCACAAGGCAATATGGGCATGAGAACTTTATACTAATTTAACATCATTAGGCACTATTTATCTATAATTAGTCTGCTATTTAATCCCATAAATTGTTGTTATCATTGATTCATTTCTAAGGTTCAAATGACCTTAAAAATGATAAAAATAATACATGGGATTATATAACAAGTTAATTATCGAAATGATAATAAATTCGTACATATAGACTATCTCACCCATCTTTTTTACAAACTAACACTACCTAACTTAATAACATGCCTAGTGTATCTTTGTTAAAATGTCATTTGCACAATAAATGCTTTTCATCCAATCCCAACAAAATTGGAAGGAAAGATCTATTAAAAACTTAGAGTTATTTCAGGGTCCAATCTATACTAAGGTAGATTAAAGTTAAAAAGCAACCACTTAAACTTCCTTGTAGATCCTAATTAGAGTGTAAAAGCATGTTACATAAACAGAAGTATGTTGAAGTTCAGCTGAGTAAAGCATAAAACCTTATAGAACTACCTTCAACTCAACTCATCTATAAAATTTCTACTATGATTGGTAATTAATTCATACAATAATACAAGTATAGGTATTTGCACAATGTATGGTCAAGTCAATTAAGGTAAAAGGAAAAAACGAGACCAGTAATGATATTCCAACTTAAGTAGTATGTGAAGGCAATTACAACACACTAACAAGAAGGAAATTAATATTTGCACGTGAAAATATGATATTTTCACAAGCAACTCGTCAAATGGCCCCATATCTATGTTCACAATTATATTTAGATTTATGAGTAAAAATAGAATTAATTAAGCAAATTTATAGCTTGATTGAATAGGCTCAAGATAATCTTGGAAATTTCTTAAAATAAAAAGTCAAGGAACGATATTTTGTACAATATAGGTACTTATGTCACATAACACATCTTTAACTCATGGCATCAAATGATAAGGGGGGAATCATGATAAGCACATCAACTGTTTTAAACAGAATAACTTTTGCACTTTATGAATTGAGAGGGAAAGAAAATTACATGCATTCTCATATTCAGTTATGAATGGTGCATAAATTTCTTTAAGGAACTGTAAAAGCAATAGAACCCACAAGGCTATATCTGAGGAACTTTAAGAACAAAAGAAGTAAACAAGGAATTATGGGAAAAAGAAATAAAGAGGGTATGCATGCATAATTACTTATGCTGCTAATAGCCTACCTCAGTACATACTACCATATCCATCATCGTTATAGAAATAAAAATGCTAGCAAGATAGAAAATAAAAACATACACTTCCTGAATTATAGTCCATCCTTTATCATGATTTGAACCAAGTGCTAAACTACATAATAATAAAGCCACATAATTCAAAGATGTCAAAAACAATTTGCATCATAAAAAAAACATTATATCGATTCATCCTAATACAAAATAAGCTTCATGCACCTATTTCTGTTCCATGATAAGTTGATAACAAAGTAATTTCGAGAACTGGACTTGGTATTTCATCAAAAATATCTGGCAAAAAGAAATACCAAGTCAAGTCACCCAATTAAAGCATGTATGCTTGTATATGTTTCAAAATAAACCACAAAAGGGAAGCAAACCATAGTCTAATGACTCTAATCCGAGTATGACGAAGATTCTTCGGCATCATAATTGGGAGCATCCTCTGAAGATCCGTCCGTGTCATTGTCAAAAGATTCTTCAGTATCATAGTCCTCGACCCATGGACTCTTAAAGACAACAAGCTTTTTACACATCTTTTCGAGATCGGCCTCCCACCCAACGCCCCAACATCCTTCAATGTCAAGATGAGTAAGTGCTTTACACTTGTTTAGGATAGCGTTGAGGCCATAATTCCCAAAGCGGCCATTACAAAGTTCAAGCATATTGAGCCCCATCATGGTATCAGATATGATCATTGCTTCAGAATCGTCGATCTTGAAAGCTGTCTCTTGCACGGACATACCCAAGAATGATGGGGGCATGTTCCTTTTCAAGTGAACCAAAGACTTGCATTGCTTTCCAAAAGCTTCTAGCCCTTTGTATGTGATCTTTGAGCAATAGCTGATGTCCAAGTATGTCAGATTGGCAAGGGACTCTGCATGCCTTAGCACCATCTGGTCAGTGATCTCACTCAGAGGCAATATCAAGACCTTGAGACATCTCCCACTACAAGCAAAATGCAGAAAGAAAAGATGTAACAGCTTATGTTATGTCATTTAGTAGCTAAATATATATATATATATATATATATATATATATATATATATAATTATCCTTTTGAAAATACTGGGAATATAGGTCATGCAGCATAATATCTTATAGAAGTGTGTGCATACTAAAAGAAAAATGATATTCTTTAATGAGAGTTGGGCAGCATTATTTAATGTAAATTTAAAAAATATGGGTCCACTTTCCTGCTATGCAAAACACCTTTTTAGTTCTTTTTGGAAATACTAAGAACTGCCACTAATAACAGAAGCATTGACTGATTTTCAAGGCCTAGTCCCTCTACAGTGAGCAATAGAAAAGACTTCGGATCTGTCTTAAGTTTGTAGCACTTAAAAATTCTAGCAACACCCAGCTGTGGAGGTTTTTTGCACATACTTAAATATATTTTTTGATGTAAAAACTACTTTCACATAAAACTTTAGGAAATAATCAAAGGCTGACTCATTATTTCACTTGCAGTGTAAGCGAACCCCATCTATATATGATCACAGGTATGAAACTGAGTTACATTAATCTGGAACATACTAGAATTAATTCAATAGTGAAAGCAGACCATATTAATTGACAAAATGGAAATAATTTCATGTAGCTCACTTTTGCATAATGTTAGATGTGAAAGCAGATAAATGATTTTTCTAGCACAAAAGTGAACACAAACAAATATTTGGGCGTGATTTGAAACATTTCAATTGGTACTTGAATGTCATTTATTTCATCAAGAGGAACATTTAGGATCCGTGGTGAATGTTATATTAATACCCCTACATTGAAATCAGAAAACTTTCCGTTTCTAAGCAGAACAGACGGATATTCTCCAACATAAAAGTAAATTGTATATACATAAATAGTATTGGCATTTATCTGCAATACAAGTTGCAAGATTTCAAGCATTACCTAACACAGGCCATGCAATTATACTACTCTGTAAACAAATGCAGGATCATACAAGTTCTAGAATATGATAAGGTGGTTGTCAGATCAAAACCACTAATCAAATGATTATGGAGGTGATAATGAATAATCATCATCCATATCTAGAAAAAGCAGTTGCCTTTCCATATTTAACTGTTAAGGGCGTTCTGCACCATTATATCTAACAAAATACATTTTTATAAAAAACAACTTCTTACGTTTAAGATCATTTAGAGAAGAAAAATAAACTAAAAAATGGCATTTAAATGCTTGGTTTGGAGTTTGCTTGTTGATTTCTATCTAGGGTGAAAGAATTCAAAGAAAAGCTCATAGTGGTGAACAGGACAGTTCTACTGATATGTTGTAAGATCCCTACAATTCGTATGTATTTTTTCTTCTTTTTCCCCCCTCAAAATATTAAAGGAAAATATTATATGAAATCTTTGAACAAATAATTTCCTATACTGTCAAAGAACACCAAAGTAACTGAAAGAACTAGCAGAATCAGAAGCCAGATATAGTAGGTAAAGAAAACATATTTCTGTTTCAAAAGTATATCAATGGATTGTTAAATAAAACAAACTCAAATAAAAAACAGAAATAAGTACAAGACTATTACACAAATTAGGGCGTGGGTAGCAAGGCATAGAAGTCCAGGCTGCACATACATTTTAACATGTACTTACAAATTTGAAAAAAATTAGATTGTTCCACGTGCTTTGTTTCTCAGGATCAAAACCTGCATATACACAAGTGGTAAACATACCTACCAAGAAACCCATTATTTAATCAATTGCATTCTTTTCTCTTGCGTATTTGCAGGAAGGCAATAAAACCTAGTTTGAAACATATTTGTAGCTCCTTAAACTAATTTATTCTCATCGATATGATCAAATACATAAAAGAGTGGTAATCACCATGTCAAAGTGTTCAAGTTCTAAAAGCACACACCAACAATGAAAGCATTTCTTCCTTATCCCAAGTTCTGTTTCTCACCGCAGAAATGAAAACAGCAGAACTTTCAAACTAAAAGAGCAAGTCAGAGAAAGTTAACATAGCACATACACAAACACACAAAAGCGGAGAAAAGGTTTTATTTATTTTATAAAAAAACAACAATCCCAAGAAAACTGAGAAATATATGTTGAACAAACAGAACTGCAGAAGTTATAAAAAAACCTTGACATAAGAGGCATGAAAATACATGCAGATTACACATAAGAAAAACTACCTTTATAGAAGAAATGATCTTTTTATCAAGACAAAAGGAGAATTAAAGATCTCACTCAGCACATGCTATAATCTATAATATGGAGAAAAAAATAAAGTTTGTTCTGATTTTGTATAGGGATAAATTTAAAATGTCAACAAACTTAAGTTTCAATACAGCAACAAATGTGCAGAGCACAAACCATTCAACAAAAGAATTTTGGAATTCTCTCAAGTTCTGTTTGTCACCTTGAATAGCAACAACAGAATTTTCAAAATAAAAGGGGGAAATTGAACAAAGCATACACACATTAAAAATAAAGTGGAAAACGGTTTTTATTTATTTATTAGTAGAGAATATGAAATACACTACTTGAATAATCATCCTAAGAAAAGCAGAGAACTTGGTGTAAAGAAAGAGAAAAACACAAGTTAAAAAAAAAATCTATGACACATAACAAAGAGGCTTACAAAACACACGCACGTGACAGATTATATCTCATCCAGCACAAGCTTCGTGGAAAAAAAAATATAGCTTCTGATTTTCAATGGAGAAAATAGGTGAAATAAAAATAAACCTCAAGTTGTGATAAAGCGTGAAATATTTAAAGCACACACCAACAACAAATAAAGCATTTTACCATTAATCAAATTCCTGTTTGTCACCATAGAGATGACAAATTGCAGAATATTTTAAAACAGAAAAGTACAGAGAAAAAATGAACCACGCAGACTCATGTAAAACAATCCAGGAAAATGGATTTCTTTATTTTTAGTACAAACTAAAGAAAAGTACAACAATTCCAAGATAAGCACATAAATAGGTGTAAAAGAAAAAGGGAAAAAAAACAAAGAAACAAAATACTCATGTACCGTAAATAACAAAAAAGAGAACAAAACACACCCATATCACATACTTCTTGCATTCCATAGTACAGGATAAATTTCGACTTTTTGAAGTCAAATATTCACAAATTCAAAGTTGATATGAATCCATTTACTTTTTGAGAATACAATTATAAAAAATTTAAACTATCTGCATTACTAATTACAATAATAATTATTTTCAAACATTAAATAAATCAAATTAATTTTAAATTTGAAAAAATCTCAAATGACTTTAAAGTCAAAGTTGATCCAGTAGTATTTCCAAACCAAGGGAGTATTAAAGATCACACTCTGCAAATTTGCAAGGAAAAAAGTTGAAATGCCACAAGTTATGAAATTGTTGGACCAATCTACCATAACATGGGAATTCTTCCATATTCAAAACATTCAACTATAGGGAGAACTTTTTGAATGTAACGGATAACAGTGGGGCTCGAGAATCGATATGTGTTCGAATTATAGGAGCCAGCAGTCGATACGTAAACTCAGACGTCTTGAGTTCGACTGACATCAAGCATAGGGCCACAGACCGCAAAAGTAAGCCTGTTATTGAAAGATTTGTTCGAGATAGAGAGATATAGTATGGTCGCAAGGTCGGAAAACTCCTTATCACAAAAAAAAAAAAAAAAAAAAAAATCAAAGAACTTTCAGTCCCTCAAACCCCCAAAAATTGAGTATCTTTCTCAGGCTTGTTAATCCCCAAATAAATAAATTACTAATAAAGACCCTCAAATACAAATATCATATTTTACAAAGATCGATAATGAGTATTCATTAATAAATGTATCTAAGCACATCTATTACACCCTAAAAAGGAAAAAAAAAAAATAGAAATCAAACTGAATATTATAAACAAAGATATTCAAACACAAATAAAAACAGAAATCACATTCACCTAAGCAAGCCCAACATAAGAGATTCTTTTTCTTCATTTAATAAAAACATAAAGTACACCCTCAAATAAAAAGATGATCATATACCCATAACTCAACAAACTTAAGAACATGCCCCAAAAGCTTCAACCTTTTCTCTAGACAGAAATTAAATACAGAGATATACCGGTTGGAAGCATAAGAGAATCCGGCATTGCCGAGCCGATAAGCGGAGAGAACCTGAAAGGTACACCTGCTGCGACGGACCAGCTTCCTGACGGCAGAATCAACATCGTAGGAGCTGTTGCGGCGACGGCTCCACCGCTGCAGGTCGATGATGGTCCAGCAGTATGGTCCGGCGACCACCTCCCTCCACCACTTGCACACCAGCGGCGCCACCCTCATCATCTCCTCCGCCGGTAACCTCACCAGTATCACCGCCAGCAGCTCCGGGTTAATCACCTGCCACCCACCGCCACCATTTTCATTTCCTCTCTCCTCACCTAGACACACAATTTTGCTCATCTCTATGACTTTCTCTCTCTCTCAAAATCTCTGTTATTCTCTCCCTGAAAAAAAAAAAAAGACTTTTGGTTTGCCTTATACTAGTAGAGAAATTCTGCAATTTTTGTAAGAGACAGACAGGAGAGTGCCCGATGGGTGACACGTGTACAAAACGGTGTCGTTTCTTCGTCTAATTCTTTGAAAAAAGTCTATTGCTTTTTCTGGCCTTTCTAAGGAGATTCTGCAGTTTTGTTTTTTTGGTGCTAATTCTGCTGTTTTGTTTTTAGAAAGAGAAAGGGGATAAAAAGGGTGCCACATGGACAACTTGTTTCACAGAGGAAAGTGTATCCAACGGTTGAGATGTTCTTACATAACATACGTGCAAGTGCTTAGACATTGTGATCTGATCTGTATTTTGCTAGAAATGGTAGTGCTTTGAATTTTGACCAAAAAAGAAAACTTCTAGTAATTGGATTAGCTTTACAGTAGTATCTAACAAGGCTATTTTGTAGCCTAAAATAATTAGGTGGGTATGTTTTTTGGTGTAATTGTGTTAACCTAAAATTTCATTTTTAATCCAACACTAACATGTGATCTATTGAAAGTAAAACTCAAATTTAAAATGATTTTGATTAGATGTACTATTTTATTTTCACAAATACAATTTTCCTATTGAAATTAGAGACAATTTATTGTTAGTCTACTCTATTATTGTTGCCCGGCTAAATGAACGTCAATCCTATCAAAGAAACTTCTCTCTCTGATCATGAAATATTAAATCCATGGTTAGAGAGGAATTTTTCATTAAGAAACTGTTTTTGTCAAATCTTCAACTTGTAAATATAATTTTGACTCTCTTAGAATCTGTTTGGAAGAGTTTTTATGTGAATTACAAGCACTTTTAAATTAAATATGAAAGTGTTTTGATGTTAATTTATCAACTTTTAAAAGCACTTTTAAATAATTGAGATTTGAGTTTAAAAGCATTTTCACCATTAACATAAAATTTATACTTTAGCACAAAATACAAAATTATCCTTAAAAAGAAGCAAAGTCTAAATATCTCATATAATACTGGTGAAACTTGTGACTCATATGGTGTGTATGAGAGATACTGAGAAGTTCTTGAAAAAGGTCAATGTCGAGTGAAGCGGAGCGAGGAAAGTAAATATTACAAAGACATTATGGGTATTCATTTATATAATGCGAATTAGGGTTAGGATAAGAAGTATCGGTTATATATATATATATATATATATATATATATATATATATATATATATATATATCTCTATTGTAAAAAACCCATGTATTGAGATAAAAATAAAAAGACCTCTCTATGCTTCAGTGGACGTATCCGAGTTTGGGAAACCACATAAATTTTTGTGTTGATTCTTTATTGTCGTCTGTGCGTGTGTGATCTAATTCTAACAAATACACTTATTTTAAAATTGTCATTAGTACCATCAAAAACACTTCTCTAGTTATGTAATAAAACACTAATTTAATTTTTTTATGAATTACAATTTTATTAAAAAATTTACATTTAAAAGTTTTTCATCTCATATCACTACACCACACAGCTCTATCAAATGGACACTTAATACGTTTACGCCACTCACAAAAAGTATAAAATAAAATAGATCAAACTCAAAATTGAAAATTTCAAGGGAGTTAAAGTCAAATTCTTAACTGTGATTAGGGAAAGAACAAAAGGCCCGAGGCCTGTGGTCTGGTCTTGATCCGGTCTGGGCCCGACCTGGTCAAGACCTGGCCTGGAAGGTTTGAAAAGACCACTATTTTTAGATAAAAATTTGGTCTGGCCTGAGGACTTATATGTTTTTTTATCCAATTATTTGTAATTTTTAAAATTTAAATTTATAATTATTTATCAATAAAGTGTAAAATTTTACTTATTCATTATTGTAATTTATAAATTATAATGCATTAGTTTTAATTAATACATCAATAAAATTTAAAATTTTAATTATTCATTCTTGATTTCTTATTGATACATTTAATTAATATACATCTTCAATGAATATAACTGATAGACTCCAACTTTCATAAATAAAGATTAATTTTTCCCGAAATATATTTTTGAATATTATGATGTGGATTTGATATAATGTTATAGTTGTGGGTACTATTTATAAATTTTGCAAAGTATGCAAGTTGTTATAAAATATTCGTTTACTCGGGGAATATTCGTTTTAACAGAAAATATTCGTACGACGTCACAATCATTGGTAGACCCCACAACGAAATTATTGTCAGAGTTAGAAAATGACAGTAATATCTTTTTATAAAAATAACGGCGAAAGTTTTACCGTTAAGCTCGTTGAAATACCCTTGATAAAAAATACAATGTCTACGCGTGGTTGCATAGTAGCATACGGTATTGATTATTGATGCTTACATGAGAAGTCACTCAGTTTTATTCAATTATTGCTACCGTAATTGCTGCATAGTATATCACATTATTGATTCTATTATTGTCATAATATCACCTGCACAATATTTTATATTATTAAATCAATAATTGAGATGACAAGTTATTCATATTATTATTTGCATAATTAACAATGTCTAGAAAGTTCTGTCGAGAAAAGGGGTTTGGTCACCTAATTACGCGTCAATAGGGAGAAATCCTTATCGAAAAGCCCCATCTTTCCTGGGAACGATCTGGTTGTTAATATTGCGAGTTATAATAATGATGAATAAATATTGTTAAAAATTTTGATGGGATTTTTATGAAGTATTTGTTGTAAATTTTGTTATTATATGGACCCCCCATTTATCTATTTTTTAAAATAATCGATTGAAAGTTATTCAATATATAATAAGAGGCGGGGGCCACGAGTGGGGTCCACGTGTGGAGGAAAAGTCTTGGGGGGAATTATTTTGGTCACGGAAAATAAGAAGAAATGGATGGCAGGAAATGTGAGTTTTTATATATATAATATATTATAATAAGTTTTATTTTATATAAAAAATAGAATATATTATATTTTATTATGCATAGTATTTGCATAGTGCGTGCATAGTAACTGCATAGTAATAAATGAGAAAAATCAGACGTTTGAAAATTCAATGAAATCGTCCGTGATTTTTTTTAAAAATGTTGCGTCCGTGATTTTCTTAATAGTACCCCTTCCATTCTCCTATAAATATGATGTTTAGTTTATACTACTAAAAAAATGATCATTTGTGATGGCCAAAATCTATCACAAAAAGTATGAAAACCATCACAAAAGGTTTACGTGATGGCTTTAAGCATCAAAATGGTCGTCTTGTATACGCCCATCATGAAAGGTTTTACGTGATGGTTTTGGCAATCACACAAACGCTTAGTGCTTTTGTGATGATTAATACAATCACATTAACATATAATCTATTGTGATTGTCAAAGTCATCACAAAAAAACAAGACTTTAGGGATCAAATGTAAGAACGTGAATCTCTATTTACGTATAATTTATTTCACTATATTAATTATATCTATATTAATTGTATCAAATGATACTTGTAGGATTCGAACCCTCTCCCATTTACAAACTAAATAACGAGTATTACCACTACACCAAAGTCCAGATCATGATTATAATTTTAAAACAAAATATAAAAGGAAATATATGTGAGTTGACTTATTAAACAAAATTACTTCCAAACAAGATTTGGCAATTACAAAATACTCTATAATGATGGTAAAATTAGTCATCACTAAGAGCCATCATATATTTTATTGTTTTGTGATGGCTTGAAAATTCCATCACAAAATACCTTCTTTTTGTAATTGCAAATAAAAGTCGTCACAAAAAATTATCTTTTTAATGATTGTCACGACCGTCATAAAATATTGTTTTGATTATTTTTTATATTAAAATATTAGTGATAGCTTAAATGCAATCACGAAAAGGGTATATCGATCTATAAGTGATGACTTAGTGCGTCACAAAAAGAAAATTTATTTTGCGTGAAAAAATTGGTGTGATTGAAATGGCCATCACAATTATAATACATTGATGGAAAATTAGTCATCATTAAGAGCCATCATATATACTATTATTTTGTGATTGCTTAAAAAGTTCATCACAAATTACTATCTTTTGTGATTGTTTTTAAAAACTGTCACAAAATTTCGTCACGTATTCTTGTTTTTCTAGTAGTGACCGATGTACGTAGCTTTCTGGGCTTAGCTGGTTATTATCGGAGATTCGTGGAAGGATTTTCTTGAATTGCTACTCCATTAACTTAGCTAACTAGAAAAGACATAAAATTCGGTTGGAGCAAGGAATATGAGAAGAGTTTTCAAGAAATCGAGAGGAGACTCATTTCAGCACATGTTCTGACAATACCATCTGGTTGGAAGGGATTTGTCATCTACAGCGATGCTTCAGGCAGAGGGTTAGGATGTGTTCTCATGCAACATGAAAAAGTCATAGCCTATGCCTCATGACAACTCAAAGAATATGAGAGGAATTATCCTACTCATGATCTAGAGTTGACAGCTATCGTTTTCACACTTAAAATCTGGAGGCATTGCCTGTATGGGGAGAAAGTTGAGATCTATACGGATCATAAAAGCCTCAAATATTTCTTCACCCAAAAGGAACTCAACATGCGACAACGACGTTGGCTCGAGCTGTTGAAAGATTATGATCATACCATTCAATACCATCCTGGTGAAGTGAACATGGTAGCTGACGTATTGAGTAGAAGATCATATGTGGGTACGAGTGCAATATTATCAACTTAAAGGCCCATTTTGTATGACTTACAAAGGATAGAGATAGAGTTAAAGACTCCAGGGAGCGGCATGATGATGGCAAATATACGAGTAGAACTGACTTTAATCGATAAAGTTAAAGCTGCTCAAGCTACAGACTTAGAGCTGATGCGTATGAGGAAGAAAGTACAAGAAGGTGCTATTCTGAAAGTAAGAATCGATGAAAAATGAATACTTCGATTCAGCTCCAGACTTTGTATTCCTAACGACCCTAATTTAAAGTATAAGATCATGATGGAGGCGCACAACACACCATTTGTAATCCATCCTGGGAGTACCAAAATGTATCATGATCTTCGACATACATTTTGGTGGAGCAATATGAAAAGAGAGATCGCGGAGTTTATCTCGAGGTGTCTAACGTGTCAACGAGTCAAGGCGGAGCATTAAATGCCAAAAGGTCCATTGCAACCACTTGAAATTCTAGAATGGAAGTGGGAGCACATTACCATGGATTTCGTTACTGGTCTTCCTAAGGTTTCTCAAGGCATAGATGCGATTTGGGTCATTGTTGATAGGTTGACCAAGTCTGCTCATTTCTTACCTATATGAGAAACTTATTCACTTGAACGTCTTGCTCGTATTTACATAAATGAGATTGTAAGACTGCATGGTATGCCAGTATCTATAGTTTTTGATCGAGACACAAGATTCACTTCACAATTTTGGGTTAGTTTGCAAAAAGCTATGGGCACGAATTTACGATTTAGTTTGGCATATCATCCTCAAACGGACGGGCAATTGGAAAGGACTATTCAAACTCTTGAAGATCTATTAAGACTCCGTGTCCTTAACTTCAAAGGAAGTTGGGACAAGTTCTTGCCATTAGTGGAATTCTCCTACAACAACAATTATCAAGCTAGTATTGGCATGGCTCCATTCGAGGCGTTGTATGGATGCAAGTGTCGTTCTCCAGTATGATGGGACGAGGTGGGCGAAACAACGTTATTGGGACCAGAATTGGTACGCATGACTACGAAAAAGATTCAAATGATCCGGCAACGTATAAAAATCTCATAAGATCGACAAAAGAGTTATGCTGATCTTCATCAAAAGGACGTGGAATTCAATGTTGGAGAGCATGTGTTGTAATGTGTGGCTCCATGGAAAGGAGTTACAAGATTTGGAAAGAGAGAAAAGCTCAATCCTCGATTCATTGGCCCATTTGAAATCCTCGATCGAGTAAGAACTGTGACATATAGACTCGCCTTACCGCCAAGTATGTCTCGTGTTCATAACATTTTTCACATATCTATGTTACGTAAATATGTGGAAGACCTGAACCACATTATTGAGTTAGAACCGGACGAAATAGCAGAAGATTTAACGTATGAAGAGATACCTGTTAAAATCTTGGATAAGAAGGAATATATTCTACGCTCCAAGGTTATACCTCAAGTCAAAGTTTTGTGCAGAATCCACGATGTTGAGGAAATGACCTGAGAGTTAAAATCTGAAATGAAATTAAGGTATCCTCACCTCTTCATCATACTAGGTACGTACCCCAATTTCAAGGACAAAATTTCATAAGAAGGGGAGGTTGTAAGACCCCAACTTTCATAAATAAAGATTATTTTTTCTCAAAATATATTTTTGAATATTATGGTGTGGATTTGATATAATGTTATAGTTGTGGTACTATTTATAAATTTTGCAAAGTATGCAAGTTGTTATAAAATATTCGATTAGTCGGGAAATATTCGTTTTAAAATGAAATATTTGTACGACGACACAATCATTGGTGGACCCCATAATGGAATTATTGTCGGAGTTAGAAAACGACAGAAATATCTTTTTATAAAAATAAGGCAAAAGTTTTATCGTTAACTGTTGAAATACCCGGTGATAAAAGTACAGTAATACGCGTGGTTGCATAGTAGCACACGATATTGATTATTGATGCTTACGTGAGAAGTCACTCAGTTTTATTTAATTATTGCTATAGTAATTGCTGCATAGTATCTCACATTATTGATTCTATTATTGTCATTGTATCATCTGCACAATATTTTATATTATTAAATCAATAATTGAGATGACAAGTTATTCATATTATTATTTACATAATTAACAATGTCTGGAAAGTTCAATCGAGGAAAGGGGTTTGGTTACCTAATTGCGCGCCAATAGGGAGAAATCCTTATCGGAAAGCCTCCTCTTTTCCTGAGAATGATTTGGTTATTAATATTACGAGTTATAATAATGATGAATAAATGTTGTTAAAAATATTGAGGAGATTTTTATGAAGTATTTGTTGTAAATTTTGTTATTATATGGATACCCCATTTATTTCTTTTTTAAAATAACCAGTAGAAAGTTATTCAATATATAATAAGAGGAAGGGGCCATGAGTGGGGCCCATGTGTGGAGGAAAAGTCTTGGGGGGGAATTATTTTGGTCACAAGAAGTAAGAAGAAATGGATGGCAGAAAATGTGTTTTTATATATATAATATTTTATAATAAGTTTTGTTTTATATGAAAAATAGAATATATTATATTTTATTATGCATAATATTTGCATAGTGCCTGCATAGTAAGTGCATAGTAACAAATGAGAAAAATTAGACGTTTGAAAATTCAATGAAATCGTTCGTGAATTTTTTTTAAACTGTTGCGTCCATGATTTTCTTAATAGTACCCCTTCCATTCTCTTATAAGTAGGATGCTTAGTTTAAAATTGAAAATCACATCAGAATCAGAAAATTCTTCTTATATAATATTGAGCGTATTTTTTTTCGAGTTTTAGGAAGCTTTGAGTGTAGAAAACAGTGAAAGTTTTCTTCAAGAATATCCCCACTATACTAGTTGGAATACTCTTCTTTTTTAAGGTAAGGGATATTAATATTTTTGTTCAATACTCGTAAGAAATAATATTTTCTTCCATACTTTGTAGTATGTAAGTAATATTATTTTGTTTCAGATTCTGAATTCTATAATTGTTTTGTTAAGTTTTGGCTTCTATACTCCATGAAATTAGTGGAATATCTTTAAAATTTGCGCTTCATCCAGTATCTTTTCATGAAAATATTATTCTGAGCATTCTTGATAAGTTTTAACTCTTTTATACTGGAGTACTATTCACGGGGTACTATTCCCAAAGTACTATTTACGAGGTACTATTCACTCAGTTACTATTCACCCGAGGTACTATTCATGATAAAAAATTGATTTCTTTTCGGTCCAAATAATTTTTGATACAATATTATTCTTGAATTTTACTCTACAAAGCAGTATCATGTTGGACATTATTGAATTCTGGATAAATTAAATTTTAAATCTTTAAAAATTTATCCTTTGCTTTCTTTTAACTGAATTCTTATATCATTGTCATCATCCTCATGCTTATATTGTGATGAAAGTCATCTTTGACTTACATGCATAGATGGACTGTTGATTGGTATGATTATGACCAGGGATCATTCGGTATAATCATGACCTATAATGTTACAAATGATAAAAGTCCTTATTGGCCCGTAGTGCATTGATGAACAGTTGTTGGCATGATCATGACCATTGGTGATTAAACGAATATCCTTGGCCCGTAGTGCATGGATAATTCGTGGTCGTGATTACACGAATATCGTTGGCCCGTAGTGCATGGATAATTCGTGGATGTGATACTAATGAATATCCTTGGCCCGTAGTGCATGGATAATTCAGTGATGTGTATTATTTATTAAGTTGAGTCTCATCGATAAAATTAATGATAAACTCTTAAATCATAGAAGATAATAGATTTCATGCTCTACTTAACTCTTCTAATGGATTGCTTGTTCCGCTGCAGTTAAACTTGATGTTTATTATATTTTATAAGTTTAACACTGTTGAAGGCCAACGATAATTTATTCTACATTATCTTAGTCGTAATATTTTTTACTAGGCTAGTTGAGCTCACCCTTTTGCTTTCATTGTTCTCTTTAGGAAATGAGAACGTAGCCTGGACTAGTCGGAGAATGGAGTGTGGGTCCGAGATGGTTGTTTTAGTAGTCCTCACTATTTAGTGTGATAATAAATGTAATAAGGATTGAATTTGAGTTTGGATATTGTCTAGAATTCAATATTCCTATTAAAACTCTCATCTATGTTATGTCGTATTTTACACGACAGTTGTATAATTAAGTTTGTATTTGAATTCCGTACCACGTATTTGGCGACCCAAGATGGGTGCTGTATACCTATTTTGGGGTGTCACAATAACTATCTAGTATATTTAATATTAATAATAAGTTAGTTACTTAGTTGATTAAATATTAATAATAAGTTAATTTATTGTAAATACTAAATTACTAATATTTAACAATAAAATTTTATTAATATTCTGTGACTCCCCCAAAATAGGTATACCTATTTCTAGCTATATAGGTATGTTCTGGATCCAGGATGTAGAGTGTCATATTATGTGTAAATTTCATATTATTATCAATGACATTCATAATTAATTTCTTTAGAAATACAACTACTCACTGTATATTAAGATTCATTCATCTCATACATATGCACTTATTGTTTTTGTCATAATCAAAAAGGGGGAGATTGTTAGGAATAAACATAAGAATGATATTCCTATTTATATAATATTTGATTATGATCTTAGTGAATGATTATGCAAATATGTCTGCATTGAAATAAGCTGTAAAATCCTTGAATAGATAATAGGGATATATGTACAAGGACTTAGACTGAAATGATCAAATATGTTAGGTTGATTCTACATGAACAAAACAGCTTTGTAAAGTCCTTCAAAAGAACATAATGTACAAGGACTATATATAGAAAGATCAAGCTTGTTAGGTTGATCTTATATGATGCAATAGATAAGCTTGTCTTATTATCGAGCACTGCACCAGTCTTTGAAGTCTGCCAGGAGAGACAAGGAACTCGAAGGCTATTAAGATAGAATCGTAGTCTGGTGAGCCTGCCGAGGGATTGCAGAAACCAAGGCAGAATCGTAGAGTATCGAGAAAATTGCTAAAGAATCGTAGTTTTCTTTGGAGGGTCTCACTCAGAATAGTAGAGTTGGTCCAAGTGCCTACCGAGCCAAGTCAAGAATCATAGACAACAATCGAAGTCGTGGAGTCTACTGATCATATCAGAGGCATAAATTATAGTCTGTTCTTAGAGTCGTAGTGTCTGCAGAGCCAAAGCCAGATCGTAGTCTACAGAACAAAGTCTTCGACAAAGTCTATCAGTGCTCACAACGCCAAGGAAAAATCATAGTGATAACACGATTCTCAACACATGAGCACTTCCAAAGCATCCAAAGAATGTAGCCTCTGGTCAGAACTATAAAGATGCATCTACTTTAAGGAAGCCAGAGAGCAATCACCAAATGGCTTTCAAGAAAACAGAAGATTGAAGTATCAATTCAATCAACATCCTGATTGAGAAGTGAAGCCATTCAAGGAAGTCTTCCACAAGCAATAGTAAGAAGACTTCAGATAATATGACTGACAAAAGGAAGACAACAATGCAGTAGCTGTCAAGATAAACAAAAGATGATGATCGTGGGAGTGACAAGGATCATAGTGCTTGCCAGATGAGGAGCATGAACTAATGTGGTTTATACAGAGATACTGGCCAACCTATAAAGCATAGACAAAGAAGATTAATCATGGGTCAGACCATTGATGATATATGAATGGGAGATCACAAGGAGTAAGAGAGCTGAGAATGACAAATCAGACAAGTATTGAAGTTTAGGAGGGCCAGAGCATTCAAAAAAGTTGTCAATGTCTATTACAAGTCAAAGGCAAGCAGAAGTGTTAAAGCACTGCAAGAGTGAAGGAAGAGAGGTTCTACATTGCAAGTCCAAAGAACACTGTCAGAATCGTAGTGTTGTCTCAATCAGTCAACGAGCAATATTCAAAAGACTAACTACGATCAAGTTCAAGGTCATCTGCATCAGAATCGTATAGTTCGGTCATCTGAGTATTGAAGCCTTAGCAACATCTCAAAACAAAGACTGACATTCGAATGTTGTTGATTGAAAACATCGATGCAGAAGGACAACTCCTGATGTTCTGATCGAGGAGTCAGAAAAAAGAAATAAAGTTGACTACTAGCCTGACACGTTAAAGTGACATCTCTGATGTGGTAGGTTAAATAGTAGATTGCAGAGTAAGAAAAGTGAAGAGGGGGCTATCACGTCACATCAGTAGTTTGCACCAAATAACTCGAGATCTGCGAATCAATTCAAATAGCTTTCAACTACTATAGTCCAACGGGAAGCTCATGGAAGGATACTTAACAACTGAAGCTTGAATGCAGAAGAGTTGTTGGTTTTGACAAGTTGTTGACTCTATGAGTTCTACAGAGCTAAATAGAATATGTCTCAGTGACAGTGAGACTACGAAAGTAGAAGTGAAGCAAGATAAGAGAAGAGCTTTAACAGAAAAAGGCTTCACTCAACAACAATGAGAATGCCATTAAGAATGTTAGCTAAGCTGAGAGCCGAGAAGGCCATGAAGATAGCATTCGGAAGATTGACAGATTAGAGAGAAGATCCAAAGAGCCATTCTATGAATCACCATGAACCACAAAGAGCTGAAGAAGAACAGATACAGAACCAAATCTGTACACAAGTCAACCAAGGTTCGGGGGATGCTAAATGCCATACTGAGTCTACCAAAAGTGCAAAGACTTAGAAAACCTCAAGTGGTGAAGGTGTGCAAGCTGAGATCAGATAAAGATAAGAACGAACCACAAGATCAGCTGCACCAAAGAAGAAGTGACAAACTGGTAATTACTCAAAGAGATCGAGCTTTATGAATAACTTAGCAGTTGTTGGGTAAAATCTAATTACGCACAACACACAAGTATACGTGGTCAACAAGTAATAAAGCGAAAGTAGAGTATCGTTCCCATAGAGAATTAGTTAACAAGAATTACCAAGTACCAACCTATAACCAATTTAATCTTATTTAAACAAATAATTTAATATTTTAATTTAAAATAATTAATTAAACTATTACTAACTATCCCTAGAATGAAACAAGATAATGAAGACTCGAGATTATAATTTCACTTATTGTTTCATTTAAGTCAACACATGTAAGACCCCAACTTTTATGAATAAAAATGAATTTTCTGTAAATATTATGGAGTGAATTTGATATAATATTAAAGTTGTGGGTAATATTTATAATTTTTACAAAGTACGTAAGTTGTTATATAATATTTGATTGGTCGGGGAATATTCGTTTTAACAAAGAATATTCGTACGACGACACAATCATTGGTGGACCCCATAATAGAATTATTGTCGGATTGAGAAAACGACAAAAATATCTTTTTATGAAAATAATGGCGAAAGTTTTACCGTTAACTGTTGAAACACCCGGTATTAAAAGTACAGTAATACGCGTGGTTGCATAGTAGCACACGGTATTGATTATTGATGCTTACGTGAGAAGTCATTCAGTTTTGTTCAATTATTACTACAGTAATTGTTGCATAGTATCTCACGTTATTTGATTCAATTGTTGTCGATATTTTTATATATTATTAAATCAATAATTGAGATGACGGGTTATTCCAACAGAATAATAAAGAAGGGAATAACAGAAGAATTCACCATGCATGTGGTAGTCCGCGTAGACATGTTATTCCAACAGAATAATAAAGAATAGAATAACAGAAGAATTCACCATGCATGCGGTAGTCCGCGTAGACAGGTTGTCCCAACAGAATAATAAAGAATGGAATAATAGAAGAATTCACCATGCATGCGGTAGTCCGCATAGACAGGTTATTCCAACAGAATAATAAAGAATGGAATAACAGAAGAATTCACCATACATGTGGTAGTCCGCGTAGACAGGTTATTCCAACAAAATAATAAAGAATGGAATAACAACCCTTATGAGTATTGAAAGAAAATAACTCTCTTCATGAATACGAAAGAAATAATACCCCTTACCTTAGAAGAAAACTGGTTACTGGAATAGTGAGGTGACAAACTTCTCTTCTTCTTTCTCTCTATAATTTCTCTCTATAATAATTGCTCTTGTGAGACTTAGTGAATTGGTGAGAATGAAAGAAGAATGAGCTTCTATTTATAGGAAGATATAGTTTCGATAATTGCACGTTTTGGGGCTCAAAATATTACAGTATAATACCTTCATCTTTTCTTTTATTTTTAATTTAGTCCTGTAAGTATTATCAAACTTACACCACCTCCCCTAATAGTAAATCATGTGAATCAATAGTTCATTCATGTTACTCAATAGTATAATCATGTGAAAAAAATAATTATAGTATAATACCTTCATCTATACCTCTATTTTTAATTTAGTCATGCAAGTATTATCAATCTTGCACCAACTCCCCTAATAGTAATTCATGTGAAACAATAGTACACACATGTGAACATATAGTTATAAATATGTGAATTAATAGCAATTAATTGCTCATTTATTCGGTTAATTACCCGATTGGTCAATAAAACCTCTAGACATCAATTATTATCGAAATAAATGTCGATTTTCACTAACACTAATAATTCCCACACAATGGAACTATCAATTTCATCTTTAATCAACACTAACTTATTCATTATTAATATTATAACTCTCAATATTTAACAACCAGGTCGTTCCCAGGAAAGAGGGGGCTTTCCGATAACGATTTCTCCCTATTGGCGCGCAATTAGATTATCTAACCTCTCCTTGACAGAACTTCTAGACATTGTCAATATTGAAAATAATAATATGAATAACTTTGTCGTCTCAATTATTAATTTAATACTATAACATATTATACAGATGATGCTGTGACAATAATTGAATCAATAATATGAGAGATATGATGCAACAATTACTGTAGCAATAATTGAGTATAACTGAGTGACTTCTTACGTAAGCATCAATAATCAATACTATGTGTTACTATGCAACCACTCAGACATCGTATTTTTTACTAACGGTAGTTCAACAGCTTTTAACGGTAACACTTTTGTCGTTATTTTATAAAAGATAATTACGCCGCTTTCTTTACTACGACAATACTTCCGTTGTGGGATCCACCAATGATTGTGCCGTCGTACGGATATTTCCCGATAAAAAGAATATTTTATGACAACTTTCTTACTTTGCAAAATTTTCACATATCACCCTTAACTTTAACCTTTATCAATTTAACCATTTATGAAATAAAATAATAATTATAAGAAAATTGAATACTTTCATTTCATAAAATTCGGGGTCTTACAATCTCCCCTCCTTATGAAATTTCGCCCTCGAAATTTACGTGTGTACCTGATATGCCGAAGAGGTGAGGATACCTTGACTTCATTTCATATTCCAACTCTTGAGGTATAACCTTTGAGTGTCGAATATGATCCTTCTTATCCAAGATTTTAACATGTATCTCATCATACGTTAAATCTTCTGCTATCTCGTCTAGTTCTAATTTAATAATGTGGTTCGGATCATCCACATAATTATGTAACATCGATACGTGAAAAATTTTATGAACATGCGACATACTTGGCGGTAAAACGAGTCTATAGGCCACAGTTCCTACTCTATCGAGGATTTCAAATGGGCCAATTAAATCGAGGGTTGAGATTTCCTCTATTTATCGACTTTTGCTTCTAGAATAACGCCTTCTTGAACCTTCTTCTTCATATTCATCAGCTCCAGGTGTGTAGTTTGAGCGGCTTTAACTTTATCTATTAAAGTCGATTCTAATCATATATTCGTTATCTTCACGTGGGTCCCTAGAGTCTTTAACTCTATCTTCATCATTTGCAAGTTATACAAAATGGGTTTTTGTGTTAACAACATCGCACTCGTAAACGCATACGATCTTCTACTCAACACGTCAGCTACCACGTTAGCTCTTCCACAATGATATTGAATGGTATAGTCGTAATCTTCAACAGCTCGAGCCAACATCTTTGGCGTATGTTACGTTCGTTTTGGGTGAAGAAAAATATTTGAGGGTTTTAGAAATGGGTTTTGTACTGGGGTCAATACAAAATTCAATTTTACGCTCTAGGGGTAGGCTAGGAAGTTCTTCAGAAATACGTCAGGAAATTTATTAACAATAGAAATATTATTCAAAACTGTGACTCTCATCCAAGACTTGGATAGTACGTCACATTGATACCTATCAACTTGCCACCGTTATTCATAATGTCCCCTACGAAAAGTTCGGCTTCGGTGCATTCCACACAAGGAAGTCACCAGATAAAGGCTCGGGGCTCTTCACTTATGGCTTGGTATGACAGTGATTGACTTTAGTGGTTTGGTTGCTTGAATTCGCATAATAGGTTAGTTAGGAATATGAAAGCTAACAACCTTACGAAAATAATCAATTTTGGCATGATGAGTAGTTAACCAATCGATTCCTAAAATCACATCAAAGGCAAGTATTTTCAAAGAGATAAGATCGACAGGTAACGTGAGGGTATCGATTTGAATCAAATAAGATTTATAAATAGTTGAGGTAACGAAGGTTTCTCCTAACGGAGTTTCAACCGATAAGTCAAAGTCTAATTTCACATAAGTCCAAACTGTTCACAGCCTTCCAAGGTATGTTTTAGTTGTGAAAAAGAAGGTCACCTAGCCCGATTTTGTCGTGCACCAAAGTCAAGTCCAGCTGGGACGGTGGCACCAAAGGCGGATACGAACAAAATAAAGTCGGTGGTTTCAGGAAGAACGTTTTTTGTAACTTCTCAAAAAGCGAGTAACCCGAATGAATTTAGCACGGGTTAGTTAATTATAAATTCTTACAAAGTCTATACCTTATTAGATACCTGTTCTACCCATTCTTTTATATTTCTTTCTTGCGCTCAATGTTTAAATTTGACTCTGGAGAAATTAGACTTTGACTTATCGGTTGAAACTCCGTTAGGAGAAACCTTTGTTACCTCTATTGTTTATAAATTATTCCCGGCTGGACTTGACTTTGGTGCACGACAAAATCGGGCTAGGTGACCTTCTTTTCCACAACTAAAACATACCTTGGAAGGCTGTGAACAGTTTGGACTTATGTGTCCCTCTTCTCCGTGATCTAATCTACGGTCGTTCTCCTCCCTAGAATTTGTTCTTTGGTGTTGGTGTTGTTTAGATGTCTTCCCATCATCGTTAAATCTTCTGTTCTTGAATTTTCCACTTCTGTTATCTTGTCCATGATTACCATCGAAGTGGTTACCATTCTTGGCATGATAATTTTCCCCACGATGGTTATCATTGTTCCAATAAATGCCGCTTACCTAAGATGATTATTATCGTGTTCTTTGGTCATTACCTTTTGGTTGTGCTGACTCATTATCGCGCTCTAATAACTGAGCCCTATTCACAACATCTGAATATAAACAAAGTTTGTGAGAAATAAGGTATTGACGTATATCGGGTTTCAAACCTCTTAGAAATATTCGCGTCATTTGCTCCTCATTATCGACCAAATGGGATGCAATCCGGGATAACTCCACAAATTTAGCATCGTATTACGACACGATCATATTATTTTTCTCTAACTTGATGAACTCCACCTCCTTCATGTGACGAATACTTTCAAGAAAGTACTTGTCGTTGAACAGTTCTTGGAACTTCTCCCAAGACATCTTGAGTGCGGCCAGTTTGGTATGCGTTTACAGATTCCCACCAGTAATCTGCCTCTTCACGCAACATAAAGGTGGCGAAGGGAACCTTTTGCTCCTCTGAGCATTCCAAGACATCAAATATCTTGGTGATCTGCTTTATCCACGTCTCCGCCTTAAGTGGTTCTGGCTTTCCAAAAAACTTCGGCGGCCCCAGCTCCTTGAACTACTTAGTGGTGACCATCCGAGAGTTGCTAGTGTTTCCACCTGCATTTTGAATAGGAGTCTCTCTCGCCTGATGTTGCATGAATTGCATAAAGCCTCTGATCATCCCATCGTTCATCATCTGATCGGTGTTGTTGTTTACCTGAGGATTATTGTCTTCCTGTTGTACATTATCCTAGGTATTGATCGTTGGTGACTTAACGGTCTCATGTGCTTCATTGCTTATCTCGACATTTTCAGATGCCATAATCAAACACTGCCACAAAACAAGGGTTAATTGACATATCACATATTATCCTTATACTCTGACCGACCAATTAAATACTAAATAAACTTAGGTAGGTCATACTAGCGAAGGAATTCCCCGTCTCTCCCCTCCTAGATCTTGTCTCACATCTCAGCCAGGGATCATACCCCTAAGCTTTGATACCAACTGTGACGTCCCCAAAATAGGTATACATCACTCATCTTGAGTCGCCAAATACATGGTACAAAATTCAAATACAACTTAATAATACAACTGTCGTGTAAAATACGACAAAACATAAACTAAGAGTTTTAATAACAATATTGTCATCTAGACAATATCCACACTCAATGGAGTCCTTATTATACTTATTGTCACACTATTTTATAGAATAGTGAGTACTACTATAACACCATCTCGGACCATCACTCCATTCCCCGACTAGTCCCGGCTACGTTCTCATTTCCTGAAGAGAACAATGAAAGCAAAAGGGTGAGCTCAACTAGCCTAGTAAGAAATATTATGACTAAGATAATGCAGAATAAATTATCCTTAGCCTTCAACAGTATAACAACTGATAGAATATAATAGACAACAAGTTTTAGATCAACAACTGCAGTGAAATAAGCAATCCCTTAGAAGAGTCAAGTAGAGCATAAAATCTACTATCTTCTATGATTTTAAAAGTTTTTCATCAACTTTATCGCTGAGACTCAGCTTAATAAATAAACCACATCATCGAATCATCCCTGCACTACGGGCCAAGGATATTCATGTAATCATCAATGGTCATGAATATACCGAATAATCCCTGGTCATAATCATACCAACGACTGTCCATCAATGAACTACAGGCCAATGAGGACTTTTACCACATAATTCATTACATTATGGTCATGATTATACCGAATAATCCATGGTCATAATCATACCAAGTCCATCTATGTACGTAAGCCAAAGATGACTTTCATCACAATATAAGCATGAGGATGTTGACCATGACATAACAATTCAATAAAATAAGTTCAATGATAAATTTTAAAGATTTATAATTTAATTTATCTAGAATTCAATAACGTCCAAATTATCAACATGATACTGCTTTGTAGAGTAATTAAAATTCAAGAATGCTCAGAAGAATATTTCCATGAAAAGATACTGGATGAAGCACAAATATTAAGGATATTCTACTAATTTCATGGAGTATATAATCCAAAACTTTAACCAACTGAGTATAATAGAATATATGAGTAAATAGATTTTCACCCGCCATGCGATAATCCACGTAGACAGATCATTTCCACAATTTAATAAAGAATGAATACGAGGGGTCATTCACCATGCATGCAGTGAGTCCGTGAGACAAAGTTATTCCAACGTAATAATAAAGAATGGAATAATGAAAGAATTCACCATGCATGCATCACGTGGTCCACGTGAGACAAAGTTATTCTAACAGAATAATAAAGAATGAAATAACAACCCTTACGAGTATTGAAAGAAAATAACTCTCTTCATGAATACGAAAGAAATAATACCCCTTACCTTAGAAGAAAACTGGATACTAGAATAGTGAGGTAGCAGGATGAGATGCATACTCCTAGGATATTGAGTAAGCTGATCCCTTATCTCATATCTAAAACAAAGTTTCTAAGTCTGTGTGACTGACAGAAATAAAAATTCAAAAAATGGTAACAACTATCAGTCAAATTTGAATTGTTATACTTCTTCAAATCATATATTGTTATAAACATAAAACCTGCTGAGCATGTCATAGCTCACCTTTGCAAATTATTCCCTTTGCAGTATTAGATGGTAACCCTGGAACATCTGGAGTAGACAAAGGGAAGCGTCCCTGCTAGACTAGGTTATATTTATGTCTAGTTGAATATTTTGTAATAATAAACTCTTTATGAGAATCATGTAATCGAACATAATATTTATGATATATATAACATATTTAATTTCCGCAATCGTGTTTTCTTACATATATAGATGTAATTAAGAATTCTTCATATCTAGTTTGAGATCCTTGGGAACTATTTATCTGAGTGAGGGTATTGATAGCATGGACTGTTCATGTTGTTATTAATACTCTAAATTTCGGATAGATAGTTACTATCGATATGATAGTGTAAATTCGCATGGCATAGACTATACATTTGGGTGAGGGTATTGATAATATGGACTGTTCATGTTATTACTAGTACTTGATGAGTAGGTTTTATACCTACTTATCCGGTATCTATTACTTGAATTAGTTGCTTAAACCTCTATTTATTAGTTGCCTTTCATACATTTTATGTTATTTTGTAGGCTATGATAAAACATTGGCATGAAGAAGCAAGGAAAAGCAATTCGAACATCTTTTGGACTAAAATATGTAAGCAAATACAAGAAAGGAAGATTACAGGGCTTTTAATGCCAAGTTGGATGCATGTTCTTGGCTTGGAACTTGGATTATATTGTAGAGCTTGTTCTTATCTTTCTGAAACATCTTGAATTATTCCAATTGGAGTTCGGATGCAAGATTTATGATATTTGTACCAACGGACGTTGAACTTCACTATTTTGGGTGGCCATTTGCGTAGTAGTCACTTTCAGCCCAATTTCGTCCTTTATACGTCCGTTATTTCTCAATTCTTAAAGAATGAAAGTTGTAGATATCGTCGATATCTTCGATTTGATAGGTGTCGAGACTCGTAACTCTTCCTGGATCAAACGTTATGGCTGTTTTACCAGAGGACACGGCAGCAGAAAAAGGACCCCCGCCGGGGCGGGCTTTCTCTTCACAAACCCCCGCCGGGGCAGGAGTACAAGCTGTAAAACAGAACCCTAGCCCACCGAGGCGGGCCCTTTAAGCCTTCTACCCCCCGATGGGGCTGGGGTACGCGCAGAAAAGTTATTTTTTGTCCAAATTTGAGTTCGAGAAGGATTGTTTTGATCCGATTGACTCAAGGACTTCTAAGAGGACTTAAAGACATATATAGAGACATATAAAAGGAGGAGAATCACAAGGATTAAGAGAGAGAGAGAGAGAGAGAGAGAGAGAGATTAGATTAGATTAGAGTAGAATAGAAGAAAACACTAGTTTTTATGTGATTTGGAGATTGAAGCACTTGGAAGCCATTGGAGATTAAGATCAAGAGCGAGATGGAGGACGAATTTGCCGACAAAAGATTCACTTCTTTTCCTTAATCTTATTCTTATCTTTTAATGTTTATTCAAGTGTGGATTCTTAGTTTTAATTCAATGAACTAATTCTTTGTTTGAGATTACAATGGATCTTATTATGTAGTATATTTTAATATGATTCACTATCAATTATTATGTTCTATTGTGAGGATTGTCTATGTGATTTGGACTTAATTATTTAATTGATTGGCCATCAATTACCGTGATAATCTATATGAACTCGAGAGATGAAGTTTAGATTTAGATCTGATCATGATAGGATGTGTTTGTGATTTCTGCATAGATGGAATTCATGATTCGTGTTTAGGATAGAGATATACCTTTACACCATATGTAATCTTATAGAGAACTTGTGCTTTAAATCCTTTTTAATTGTAATTCACATAGAGATATAGTGGATTAGTTAATTAGGGTGTCTTGCTTAAATCTATCATCTGTGGATTTAAGTGAGTATAAGTATTATGCATCGAGAGGTGGTTTTATCTGCTTTAGTGTTCTTGATTAACAATTCAGGATAGAGAATAATTGATGAGAAGTGTGTTAACTTAAATGAAGCAATAAGTGAAGTTGTGATCTTAAATCTCCGTAATCTTAATTTAACTAGTGGAATTTAATAGTAGTTTAATTATATAATTTAAAATTCATTCATTTAAATAAGATTGAGTTGGTTACGGGTTAGTACTTAATGATTTTTATTAAACAATTCCTCGTGGAAAAGATACTCTACTTTCACTTTATTACTTGTTGACCATGTATACTTGTGTGTTGTGCATAATTAAATTTTACCCACCAAGTTTTTGGCGCCGTTGCCGGGTTATTAGTTTAATATTTTTTTACCAATATTAATTTCAATCAAATTATTCTTAATTTAAACATTTTTATTTTTATTTTTAATTCTAGCTCTTCCTATATTTCTCTCTTTTCAGGTACCATAGATGACTTGGCATATCAATGGCCATACACGAACATGACTCAACCAAGGGAAATAGGGATTGATGGAATTAATACATTTTCTGTAGAGTTAGTACAAATTGAGGCAAATTCGAAGATGTTGGAGGTTATCGCAGCCTAATGGAGTCGAAGGATGGCAAACATGACTCAACCAAGGGAAACATGGATTGATGGACTTAATACATTTTCCGCAATATCAGCACAGATTGAAGAACTTTCGAGGACGTTATTATAGCCCAAAGGAGTCGAAGGATGGCAGTTACATGTGACTATTGTGCTGGCAACCACCAAAGTCATCAATGCACCGTCAGTTTTGAACCGTAGTGGTGATTACCTCAACAACTATGTTGATCCTAACTATCATCAAGATTCAGGGTATCACCAGGATTTTTCATGGAGCTATAATTATGATGACCAACATTACGCTCTAAATTCATCATACACACTAGAATTTTCATGTCCACCTCCATTGCTATAAGAAAAAAAGCCAAATCCGATGGATGTAATACTGAAGGGTATAACAGACCTAGAGGAGATGAGGATTAGCCAAGAGCTGTCAACCCAAAATTTTAATAATCGGATGGAATAACTTGTCACTACCTCAACTAATGGTCCTCAATACATGGCTTCCGAGACTAAAATAGAAAATTCAAGGCTGGGGGAATTATTGTCCAAGTTCATAGCAGATGAGGAGAAGATGAGTAATCAAGCGAGGTCAATTAATAATCTTGTGGATCAGATAGAGCAAATGACCAAAGCCGTAAGCAACCTTCCTCCAAACACTTGGCTTTATGACATGGATGACAAAATTGACGGAGAACCTGAACCAAATCTATGACTGGATGAGCCACAAGATATCGGAAGTGTGGAGACAATTGGGGATAATGAAATAGAGGTCGACGAAGATCTAAATGGGTCTCCACCAAAGATCAAAGAGTCAGTTAGACTTGCAAAATCATGCCCACTTGGTAGTTATGTCATCGGCGAAGCTCTTGATGACATAAGAGCGAGTACAATTTTGAATCCATGGTGGGACGAGAAAGAGAAGATAAACGAAGAGCCCATTGTGTGTGATAAGCTTCTATGCCCCAAAGTGATCACATACACAATGGAGAAAACACCTAGCTGTGGGACATTCTTGATTGAGATCATACCAAATCAGAGCATGCTAGGTGACTTTGATGTATTAGCCATCACAAATGGGAACCTACCAAAAGTTATATTATTTCTGATGGATGGAGGGTTCCTCAATCATCGAAGAGGAATTGGATAGCGTTGACCAGACAAAGTCAGGCTGAAAGACTATAATTCAAGCGCTAACTGGGAGGCAACCTAGGAATTTTTATATTTATATACTTTACTAGTTTATTTAGTAGATAGAAATTAATTTTCTTATTAAGTTCTCTTACCAATCCAAAGTGCTATTCTAATCCATGTTGTCTCTCTTCATTACAAGTATTGGAGCTTCTATGCATAGGCAAAAGATTATGGAATAGGAAGTAACTGCACATAAATCGTGGAAAAATTTGCAAAGCATGTAGAGGAGTGTCGAGTGTTTATGCCACGACCACCGTTATCGTCATCGCCACCATCACCACAAACTTAAATGATTACAGGGAAGTCCTCGTCCACTTAATGCTTTATTTTACAATGAGGACATTGTAATTGTTAAGTTTGGGGGAGTTAATTAGTTTAGTTTCACATGTTTAATGTAGTTGCTTTAGTTTTGCATAAGTTATCATGTTTGTTTAGTTTAGGTTTATTATATGTTTGCATTCATGTAGTGAAGTGCATAATAGTTTGCATAGTAGAGTAGTTGTAAATAGTTTTTATTTATGTCTATAAAAAAAATTCAAAAATTGAAGTTAGTTACTATGTTCATCTTCATGTTTCCAGCTATTAAGATAGTTACAGGCTATTTTGGCCAATGATGAGATTGGAATTGAGAAGATAAGTACAGTATTGACTATTAGAGCTTTGATGTGATTTCTTGTTATGAATTGAATCTTTTTATGTTTGAAACTGGTATAATAAGGATAACACAATAAGAACAACTATGTGGATTGATTTAGTCTAGATTGATACATAATAGACTTCTTAAGGATAATACTAGTTTGGGTGAATGAAAGACATGAACATGCGGAGATGGTTAAATTTAGATAAAAACTTAAGTTTGGGTGAAAATTTGGGATATATAAGCTTCATAAAAAAAAGGAGAAAAAAGGAATAAATATCGTGGCTAGTTTTGTTTCGGGGCGTTTGTTACTTGAGCAAGTACGCCCAAGGGGATTGTCTTTACACCTAGCGCCCTAAGGTCTTTATGGTCTGGGAGTTGTTGGTCTAAAGCTCGCTAAGGGGTAGCACTGTTAGCCTAATGGAATGAGACATTGCACAGTCATGGTAAAAAAACAATAAGACGGGAAAAGAGCAAAAAGCCCTCGTAATGAAAAGTAAAGCATAAGTATCCCGGATTGGACTCTTGAACTTGGTGGATGTTTGAATTTTGTTGGATTTAGCTTGTTCGTGAATTTTGTGAGTTTGCACTATATGATGCCTTTAAAGAGATCTATTATGTGTTATATTTAGCATTATATCAGTTAGCATAGATGTTGAGCACACACACACTATACCAGTAATAACAGTTTAAGACTTGATGATGGACTAAGAAATTGTTGATTGGTTTTGATATAAAGTATTATCATGTTTACTTGATTTCGCTGAGATCGGTTGAATATACTTGTTTATGTCATTATTGCTGGATTTGGAGTCATATAGATTAGTTTCATTTCATAGCATGTAGATTGCATTATATTGTATTGCTTAGGGACAAGCAACGGTTTAAGTTTGGGGGTATTTGATAAGTAGGTTTTATACCTACTTATCTGGTATCTATTACTTGAATTATTTGCTTAAACCTATGTTTCTTAGTTACTTTTCATACATTTTATGTTATTTTGTAGGCTATGACATAACATCGGCATGAAGAAGCAAGGAAAAGCAATTCAGACATCTTTTGGACTAAAATATGCAAATAAATACAAGAAGGGAAGATTGCAGGGCTTTTAACACCATGTTGGATGCATATTCTTGGCTTGGAACTTGTATTATATTGTAGAGCTTCTTCTTAGCTTTTCGGAACATCTTTAATCATTCTAATCAGAGTTCGGATGCAAGAGTTATGATCTTTGTACAAACGGACGTTGAACTTCACTATTTTGGGTGGCCATTTGCATAGTAGTCATTTCCAGCCCAAATTCGACCTTCATGCGTCTGTTATTTCTCAATTCTTAAAGAATAAAAGTTTTAGAACTCGTCGATATCTTCTATTTGATAGGTGGTGGACCTTGTAACTCTTTCCGGATCAAAAGTGATGGCCATTTTACCAGAGGACACTACAGCAGAAAAAGGACCCCCGCCGGGGCAGGCTTTCTCTTCACAAAACCTTCACCGAGGCGGGGGTACAAGATGCAAAACAGAACCCTAGCCTACCGGGGGGGCTTTAAGCCTTATACCCCCCGCTGGGGCGGGAGTACGCGCAGAAAAGTCATTTTTTGTCTGAATTTGAGTTCGAGAAGGATTGGTTCGATCTGATTGACTCAAGGACTTCCAAGAGGACTTAAAGACATATAAACAGACATATAAAAGGAGGAGAATCACAAGGATTAAGAGAGAGAGAGAGAGAGAGAGAGAGAGGATTCCATTAGATTAGATTAGAGTAGAATAGAAGAAAACACTAGTTTTTATGAGATTTGGAGATTGAAGCACTTGGAAGCCATTGGAGATCAAGATCAAGAGCGAGACGGAGGACGAATTTGCCGACAAAAGATTCACTTCTTTTCCTTAATCTTATTATTATCTTTTAATGTGTATTCAAGTGTGGATTCTTAGTTTTAATTCAATGAACTAATTCTTTGTTTGAGATTACAATGGATCTTATTGTGTAGTTTATTTTAATATGATTCACTATCAATTATTATGTTCTATTGTGAGGATTGTCTATGTGATTTGGACTTAATTATTTAATTGATTGGCCATCAATTACTGTGATAATCTATATGAACTCGAGAGATGAAGTTTAGATTTAGATCTGATCATGATAGGATGTGTTTGTGATTTCTGCATAGATGGAATTCATGATTCGTGTTTAGGATAGAGATATACCTTTACACCATATGTAATCTTATAGAGAACTTGTGCTTTAAATCCTTTTTAATTGTAATTCACATAGAGATATAGTGGATTAGTTAATTAGGGTGTCTTGCTTAATTCTATCATCTGTGCATTTAAGTGAGTATGAGTATTATGCATCGAGAGGTGGTTTTATCTGCTTTAGTGTTCTTGATTAACAATTCAGGATAGAGAATAATTGATGAGAAGTGTGTTAACTTAAATGAAGCAATAAGTGAAGTTGTGATCCTAAATCTCTGTGATCTTAATTTAACTAGTGGAATTTAATAGTAGTTTAATTATATAATTTGAAATTCATTCGTTTAAATAAGATTGAGTTGGTTACGGGTTAGTACTTAGTGATTTTTATTAAACAATTCCTCATGGGAACGATACTCTACTTTCACTTTATTACTTGTTGACCATGTATACTTGCGTGTTGTGCGTAATTAGATTTTACCCACCAGTAATTTTGGATAGATAGATTCTATTCACAGATACAGTTCATATATCCAAGTGAGGGTTTCCAAACACAGTAATAGTTCTCTTGGGAATTGTATTCTATTATGGGATACTGTGAATCTTGGATCTATGGGAATTATATCAAATAATCACTTTATTTGATATAAGCATATAATCAGATACCATGAGTGTATAAATTTAAATGCATTATATTTTGATTCGTAGTAAGCACCATATCGGATACCGTGGGAGTATAGATATGGGGGTGTTACAAGTTTGGTATCAAAGCCTCAAGGCTATAGATATAAGGAAGAGAAATTTTAGTATATAGTCTTTGAGTCCGTAAAATTTTTTAAAGTACACATAAAATATAACATTAAAAATATTATGTTATGTAAATGTTTATACCAGTATTAAGGAGTTTTCTTTTATAGATGGCCAACTCCAGTGCTGAAGAAATGGTTACACAATCCACCACAAATTGAGTCATTTATAGCTAGTGATGCAGAGGATGAAGATTTGCTTCATGATCAACAACTGCTAGATGCTGAGGAAGAGGAAGATCCAGTAGCAGGACAATTAGTGAGAATTGATGAACATTATAAAGCAATGTCATCACTAATGAAGACAACAGAATACGAGAATAATAAAATGAAGTTTAGGGCAGACATAGCTGAGGGAATGCTACAACATAAAAGGAGAACTAGTCATCGACTAAAAGTACAACTGCACCATGCACAAAGGGGCAGAAAGGAAATTCAGTCAAGACTTCTTAAAATGTCTTTGGGTGTTCGAGATACTTTCAATGATTTGCAGCGCCGAGTAGTATGATATCCGGTGGAGGAGAAGAAAACTACCTATCTGATAGATTGATCTGTGGTATGCCACTTGATCCAGGATTCCTTTGATGATATCAATTAATTCTAGAGGATAGTATAGGAGTTGAATGCTCTATATTAGTATGAATAAAGGAGCATTCAAAGTTTGTAATATAACATGTGGTATGTGTAAGCTAGTAGTATATGTAAACTACTAAGTTGTTTTGTACGACTCTTGTGAAATATAAATAAAATAAATATGTTTGTGTTATTCAAATTCTTATGTGAATTTTTGTTGTTGTTTTATATAGAATCATACCACCAACCAGAAGACCCCAAAGAGAAATGAATAATGATGATAATTCTACCCAACAGTTAGTAGACCTTATGTTAGGAGCTATGAATAGGCCTATGAACCAAAACATCTCTTTTAAAGATTTCAAATTAGTTGGACCACCTGAATTTAAAGGTACATTAGAACCAGTCGATGCAAAAATTTGGATTTCTGAAATAGAGAAATTTTTCCTAGTAACCAATGTCAATAATAATCAAAAGACCACTTTTGTAACCTTTTTCTTGAAAGGTGAGGCTAATTACTGGTGGGAATCAACTAAGGGTCGGGTAGAAATGGAAATTGTTCCTTGGGATATATTTAAAGAGTTGTTCTTTGAAAACTATTTTTCCAAATCCCTGAAAGATCGTATGGAAGTAAAATTTTTAGAATTAAAACAAGGAGACCTGACTGTAACTCAGTATACAGCCAAGTTCAACGAACTGTCCAGGTTTGCTTCTCATCAGGTAACTACTGAACTTAGAAAGACTCGTAGGTACCATGAAGGTTTGAAACCTTAGATATGAAGTAAGTTGTCAGTACGTCAAAAAAAGACTTTCTCTGAAATACTATAGAAAGCCTCTATAGCTGAAAGTGAAAATGAAAGTCTTGCCAAATTTCATCAGGAAAAGAAGAGTCAAAATGAGAAAGGAAAACTTAGGACCGAACCCAGCTCAGGTGGGTTAATAATAAACGGAAATGGGATAATACTTTTTCCAACAACTCGGGGAAAAAGATGGGTAACAATAATAATAACTTTAGTAAAAATAACATTAAACCTTGTTCTACATGTGGAAAGAAACATAAAGGAGTATGTTTTCATAGTAAATATTATAATTGTGGACAATCGGGACATCTTTCTCCACAGTGTCCTCTTCTAAATAAAAATAATTGTTTTAACTGTGGTTCGTCGGACCATTTCTCAAAGAATTGTCCCAAACCCAAGAACCAAGGAGGAAAGGGGAATAGAGTACCGAAGAATAAGAATAATAAGTCAACAGTAGCTGTAGTTGGAGTTCAGAATCGACCTACCGCAAGAACATTTAATATGTTGGTGAGGGATGCTGTTGCTTCACAGGACGTGGTGACAGGTATAATCCCTATCAACACTTTAAATGCATATATGTTATTCGATTCTGGTGCTACTTGTTCTTTTGTGTCTAAAAGTTTTTCTAAAAACTTGGTTATACCATGTGAAAATTTAGACAAACCATTTTGTGTAGAAATTGCAAATAATGAAAAGATACCGGTTAAGACCATACATTGGAACTTTAGTGTGGTGATTAAAGGACACAATTTTGGGGTAGATCTTATACCAATCGAATTGGGAGAATTTGATGTAATTTTAGGAATGGATTGGTTGGTTAACCATAATGCTATAATTGATTGTCATCAAAAATGCATAAACCTTTTGATTGCATCAAAGTCAAAGGTAGTGTTCAACGGAAGTTGTTCACCTAAGCAATCTCGATGTTTGACCATAGTTCAGGCAGAAAGATTACTTAGAAAGGGTTGTTTAGGATATTTGGCCTATATAGTTGATACTCGATAGGAAGGAGTAAAACTAGATCAAATACCTATAGTTAGGGATTTTCCTGATGTATTTCTGGATGACTTACCATGTTTACCTCTAGATAGGGAAATTGAGTTCGTCATTGATCTTGCACCAGGAATGACACCAGTTTCTAAGGCACCGTACAGAATGGCACCTGTAGAACTGAAAGAGTTACTCATACAATTACAAGAACTCTTAGATAAAAAGTACATACAACCTAGTGTTTCACCATGGGGAGCACCAGTATTGTTTGTAAAGAAGAATGACGGAACTATGAAGTTATGTATAGACTATAGAGAATTAAATAAGTTAACCATTAAAAATAAATATCCTTTACCAAGGATTGATGATTTGTTTGACCAATTAAAGGGGACCAAACACTTTTCAAAGATTGACCTTAGAACAGGTTATCATTAATTAAAGGTAAGAAAGGAGGATGTGCCGAAAATAGCGTTTAGAACACGCTACAGACATTATGAGTTTCTTGTAATGTCTTTTGGATTGACAAATGCACCGGCAACATTTATGGATTTAATGAATCAAGTGTTTAAACCATGCTTGGACAAATTTGTTGTAGTATTTATCGACGATATTCTGGTATACACGAAAACATGGGAAGAGCATGCTGAACACTTGAGGGTCATTTTGGAGATATTGCAAAAGGAACAACTTTATGCAAAGTTTTCCAAGTGTGAATTCTGTTTAAAGAGAGTTCAATTTTTAGGTAATGTAATTGACAAGAATGGAATATCAGTAGATTCAACTAAGATCGAAACGGTTGTGAATTGGGAACAACCAACAACTCCAACAGAAGTAAGAAGTTTTCTCGGTTTAGCGGGTTATTATCGGCGGTTTATAAAAGATTTTTCAAAAATAGCAACCCCATTAACTAGTTTAACTCGAAAGACGGTGAAATACGTGCCCGACGGATAAATGTGAAGAGAGCTTTCAAGAGTTGAAGAAGCGATTGAGCATGGCTCCGATATTGTCCTTACCGGATGATCAGAGGCCTTGTAGTATTTAGTGACGCATCACACAAAGGTTTAGGATGTGTGTTGATGCAACATGGGAAAGTGATTGCTTATGCATCATGAAAACTCAAAGATTATGGGAAGAGGTATCCTACTCATGACCTAGAGTTAGCCACGTAGTAGTTTTGCTCTAAATATTTGGAGACATTACTTGTGCGGGGAGAAGTGAGATATATACTGAGATCATAAAATTTCAAATATATTTTTTACACAAAAGGAGCTAAACTTAAGGTAGAGAAGGTAGTTAGAATCGATAAAGGATTTTGATTGTGAAATCTTATATCATCCCTAAGAAAGCTAATGTCGAATGGTGATACATTGAGTAGAAAGAATAAAGAAAAGTTGAACGCAATAACCACCAATGATAGGTTAATAAAAGATTTTGAAAACCTAGAAATTGAGGTGGAATGTCCAACTACCTCTACCTAAAAGTTATTCATTATAGAGGGAGTTTCATCTCTACTTGATAAAATCAAAGAGATGCAGGGAAAGGATGAAGAATGTCAGAAGTATAAGTCCAATATAACTCATATTAACTATAACAAATTAAGAATAGATAAGGATGGAATAAAAAGATATGAAGATAAAATTTGGGTTCCGTTAAATCAAGCCTTAAAAGAAGAAATCTTAAGCGAAGCTCATAATTCTAAATTTGCCATTCATCCCGGCAAATACTAAAAGTACAAGGACTTAAGTCGACACTTTTGGTGGTCGAATATGAAAAGAGAGATAGATAGTAATGGGTAAACAAATGTCTCACGTGTCAAAGGGTTAAAATTTTGAGCATCAAAAGCCGAGTGGTTTACTTCAACCCTTACCAATTCCTGAGTGGAAGTGGGAACATATAATCATGGACTTTGTTGTAGGCCTTCCAGCTACACAAAAGGGCCATAATGCCATTTGGGTAATAGTTGACCATTTAACCAAATCAGCTCACTTTTTACCTATTAAAGTTACTCATAACTTAGACCACCTTGCCAAGCTTTACATTAATGAAATCATCTCTAGGAATGGAGTACATGTTTCTATAGTATCAGAACGAGATTCACGTTTTACTTCAAATTTTTGGACAAGCCTTAAGAAACACTTAGGTACACAATTAAGATTGAGTACAGGTTATCACCCTCAGACTGATGGACAGAGTGAGAGAACCATACAAACATTAGAGGACTTGTTGAGAACATGTATCAAAGACTTCAAAGGAAGTTGGGAAGATCAGTTACCTTTGGTAGAATTTGCTTATAATAATAGTTATCATGCTAGCATAGGTATGCCACCCTATGAAGCCTTATATGAAAGAAAATGTAGAACACCTTTGTGTTGGGATGAGGTTGGGGAAAGACAAATGCTAGGACCTGAAATAATTCAACAAACTACCGAAACCATCAGAATTATACGTAATAGATTACAAGCATCTCAAGATCGATAAAGGAAATACGCTGATCCACATTGCTAACAACGAAACTTTAGCGTAGGAAGTCACGTATTCTTAAAAGTATCTCCTTAGAAAGGCAAGATACGATTTAGCAAGAAAGGAAAACTGAGTCCGAGATTTATTGGACCTTTTGAAATTTTGAGAAGGAGAGGTGAAGTTGCTTACGAAATAGCACTACCTCCTGAGTTGAACTATATTCATAATGTGTTTCATGTGTCCGTATTACGACCATACAAACCTGATTATAAAAAATTTATAAATTATGAGCCAATCCAAATCGAAGAAGATCTTTCGTATGTAGAAGAACCTGTGCAGATCGTCGACCGTAAAGAGCAAGTCCTGAGAAACAAAGTTATAGCGATCGGCCAAAGTGATCTGGAGAAATCGAAACGTTGAAGAGGCTACATGGGAGCTCAAGATAAAATGCGAGAGAACTATCCCCAACTGATTACTTAACCTATACTGTAATTTCGAGGACGAATTTCTTATTAGTGGGGGTGAATGAAAAAACCCAAAACCCTAATAAGACTCGGATATGTAAAATTCAATTATATTAATAAAATATCTCCATTATGAAAGTATTATATGTTAATATATACTCTGTTTAACAAAATTGGTCAAATAAAATTTTGTCCAAAAAATTGACGTGCTTTGACACCTCGCTTTTAAAAATTTTCTTTCAAAAATAGACTTTTCGGTAAATTTGTTTGACAAGTCGCTTTGTCGTGCTTACAATGACAAAATGCCTTTGTCGTGCTTGTTAGGATTAGTGGGAAAGCTAGGTTAGTAACCCTAGATTAACAAACCCTAACCCCCAATTAACAAAAGCTAACCCTAATTTGTAAACCTAACCCTAATTAGCTAAATTAACCCTAATTAGGTTATACTAACACCTAATCATGATTACTAAAAACAACAATTAGATACTAATAAACATCATTAAATAACCTTAATCATTATTAAAAACTAAACCGTAATCAAGATTAGTGAAGATTAGGGCATAATTAAGCTACTAATTTGATCAACAAGCTTACAAGTAGGTTATGAATCAGCCACATAAGTCCCAAAACATCACATGACATGCTTCCAAACTCCCAAGCACCAGAAGAGTCACAGATCAGATCTTTTAGGAGGCAAGTAGGTGGAAAAATGACCAAAAAGCCAAGTTAAAGAACTCTATAAAAGGAGACCCAAGCTCAGTGTAAACTCATGAATTCTATAAGCCTAGACACTCTTATAAACATACCAAATCAAGCCTGGGTGGTAGCAGCAACCAATTCAGAAGCTAGAATCCAAAATCAAGCAAGAAAGGTGCAAACCCTAATTCTTAGCTAGATCTTTGATGCTTTGATAAATTTGTTGTTTAGATGTTTAGAATTATGTGTTAGTATGTTAGAATGTATGTTAGGTTGATAGAACATATTTTCATAACATCTAGATGTCTTAATTAAGCATTTTTAGTAATCTGGGAATTTTGAAAATCAAGCTTGACAGTTGAATGTCAGAGCTTGTAGATTCATATGTGTTTATGATTAGGTCTTAGAATTTGTATGTTATTTGTAGCATCATAGTAGGTTTTTAATATGGAAAAGAAAATAGTTTCATTAGAACCATATATTGCAAGTTATAGGTGGTCAAAGGTGGTTGACCGATCACAAAGTTCTGCTTTTCTAGGTTACCCAATAAACTCAAGAACAAAGTTGAGTCAAGTACTTTGACTAGCCTTTTGATTGCTTTTTGGTTTGTTTTTTTTGTAACTTTTTGTGATAGACTAATACCCTGATATATACACTACATATCCATGGTCTTAAATTACTTAAACAACTCATAGGATTACTAGAATTAA
Organism: Panax quinquefolius; assembly: GCA_020205615.1. NCBI lineage: Eukaryota > Viridiplantae > Streptophyta > Magnoliopsida > Apiales > Araliaceae > Panax > Panax quinquefolius. Next base: position 49,112,481 of record CM035158.1, read on the forward strand.
TGGTGAAAAGTCGTTGACCGAGCTTGACCAAGTTTTCTAGGTTACCCAGAAAACTTATGAACACGAACACGAAGAACAACTGTTGGCTATACTTTGACCAACTTAGATAAAAACCTTACTGTCATGCTTTGTCCAAACCAATGTTATGTATATGTACCTTGACATATATACTACATGTTACAACAAACACAACACAAATCTAATACACAGAATCAGAGATATTGAAGCCACAAAACCGTTGACCGACCATGACCACTGTTCTGGGTTACCCAAAAACTCAAGAACAGCTCTAACAGTGATTTTGAGCCTCTATAACTTTGTGTTATATATAGATTTAAGCATGAAATTAGGCTTATGTCGTACTACTGTATGAGTACTATAACACCAACACTTGTTCAAACTCATAATCATAAACAATAGCGAGATAGATTGTGGTCAAATTGGTCTCTCGACCATGACTGGCCAGAAAGCCAGAAGCTCAAGAACACCTATAGCGACACTTCCTATCACTATAGGGCTTTAGCGACGACAGGAAATTATTTTTATAAAATTAAATTATAAAAAATTAAAAATAATTAATAATAAATACAAATAAATACCAAAAACAGTTTTAAAAATTATAATAAATTATTATAATTAATTTCTGATATTTTTACATAAATTAAATAAATAATTTATTTTATTTGGATATTATTAATAATTAATTTAATAATGATGTAATTAGAATAATTACTTATAAATACTAAATAATTATTGAAAAATAATATTAATGATATAAAAATCATAATAAATGAATATAAATTATTTAAAAATAATAAAAAAAGTTTTTGTAAAATTCTAAGTAAATATTAAATATTTAAAAATAGAAATAAATGATTTAAAAATCATATAAAGGATAAATAAATACTTAAAAATCATTATAAGCTTCTAGAAATTATTATAAGGGATATATAAATTATTTAAATAAATAATAATGCTTAGAAATAAAATTTAGTTGATTTATCAACTTATTTAATTTTCGATAAAGACATTAAACACCAAAACTCTATCAAATCTAACCCGAACTTATGTAAATGTTGTATTTGAGTATTGTTATCAATACTAACATGTTATATTTATATGAATGAACATCTTAGGTGTTTATTAAACTAATCAAGTAGCATAACTTGAATCGATCTACACGCCAGCACAAGTTTCCTATATCTAAATTATCACTTTCGCAAGTTTTTTAACCCTAACTACTTACACAAATTTCTCAAACCCTGTTTATTCGTTAAACAAGATTCTTATCTTGATATACTGTTGATATTATATTCTACACCTACATTTGAATTACCTCTTATTGTAAAGTTATTGCTATAGCTTCAAAGATAACTAAGAAATGAATTATTTATTCATATGATATTGTTTATTGAGTATAAATTGTAAGACCCTAAATTTTATGAAATAAAAGCATTCAATTTTTTTTTATAATTACTATTCAGTAAATGGTTAAATTGATAAAAAGTAAAGTTAAGGGTGATATATGAATTATTTTTTTTTTCAAAATAAGCAAGTGGCTATAAAATACTTATTGTTGTCGGGGAATATTCGTTTAGTCGTGGAATATTCTTTTTGGTTTGAATATCCGTATTTACCTGCCAGCCATTTAGGGGCCCCATAATGTAATAACTCGCTTGGGATGAAGAAAACAACAAGTTTGAGTTTTTATAAATAACGGCGTAATGGTTACCGTTAACACTGTTGGATTACCTGGTGGTTAAAATATAGTAATACGTGTGGTTGTACAGTAGCACACGACATTGCACATTATTTTTTTTAATTATTGATTCTTACATAAGAAGACACTACTCAGTAATTGTTACAGTAATTACTGTTCAATATTTTATTTTATTAGTTCAATAATTATTGCGTTGATATTTTATATTATTATTGTTTTAATAATTGTCATTGCATAGTATTCCCATTATCAGATCAATAATTAATATTATTTGGATAATATTATTAGATAGCATTATTGGCAATGTCTAGAAAGTTCTATCAAGGAGAGGTTTGGTCACTTAATTGCGCGCCAGTAAGGAGAAAATCCTTATCTAAAAGCCCCCTCTTTCCTAGGAACTGCCTGGTTGTGATTATTGTGATTCTGTAATATTATTTGTGAATAATTAATTATTAATTTATATGATAAGGAAATATTTATTTGATGTGGATATAAATAATGGATTTATTTATGTGTTTATAAATGAAGAAATTAATGTTGAGGTGTTTTATCAGTATTTTGTCGGATTGGAGGTATTAAAAAACTCAAATCGGTGTTCTTAAAGCTTTATTGCGTGAGTTGTAATTTTAATCCGACCGTTGGATCGTTGTGATTTTTGGATATGCTATACATATATGAGTTGAGTATATGTCCACAAATTTTGAACCGTTGAAAATTAACGCATGATTTGTTATGGATTTTAAAAGGTGTAGAAACAGTGTTAAAAATTGTCCGTTTGGGGATTTCAGATATTTTCTGTTTGGAATTTGGAAAACCTCAAAGCTACAAAGTTGTAGAGAATTTGATTTCGTGTGGAATGGACATAAAATTCATATTTTTCTGATAAACGGGCTATTTTCTATGAATTACTGAAGTTTCAGAAAATAAAATAATTTTTATTAATTTATGGGTGGGACCCACTTTTGTTTTAGCATGTGGGCTGCTAAAATCTTCCAAGTTGGCTGCTCAAGCCATTCAATTGAGGTGTGCATAGAGGAAAGAAAGAAAAGAAATAATATTTTATTATTTTAGTCTCCTGTGGCGTTCTAGCATTTTCCTATAAATAGGCGCTTAGGTTTGAATTGAAAATCACACCAGAAACAAGTTTTCTTTCTCTCTATATTCTTGAGTGTATTTTTGTGAGTATTTAGATACTTTGAGAGTTGCTATTCGGTGCAAGGTTCCTTCGGCTTTTCATCCGACATTCCGGTCAGAAGTACTGCTCTTTTGAGGTAAGGGATTTTAAGGATTATTATGTTTATCATGTTTCGTAATTTTTAGGTAATGTAATTGACAAGAATGGAATATCAGTAGATTCAACTAAGATCGAAACGGTTGTGAATTGGGAACAACCAACAACTCCAACAGAAGTAAGAAGTTTTCTCGGTTTAGCGGGTTATTATCGGCGGTTTATAAAAGATTTTTCAAAAATAGCAACCCCATTAACTAGTTTAACTCGAAAGACGGTGAAATACGTCTGGACGGATAAATGTGAAGAGAGCTTTCAAGAGTTGAAGAAGCGATTGAGCATGGCTACAGTATTGTCCTTACCAGATGATACAGGAGGCCTTGTAGTATTTAGTGACGCATCACACAAAGGTTTAGGATGTGTGCTGATGCAACATGGGAAAGTGATTGCTTATGCATCATGAAAACTCAAAGATTATGGGAAGAGGTATCCTACTCATGACCTAGAGTTAGCCACGGTAGTTTTTGCTCTAAATATTTGGAGACATTACTTGTACGGGGAGAAGTGTGAGATATATACAGATCATAAAATTCTGAAATATATTTTTACACAAAAGGAGCTAAACTTAAGGTAGAGAAGGTAGTTAGAACTGATAAAGGATTTTGATTGTGAAATCTTATATCATCCCGGTAAAGCTAATGTCGTAGCTGACACATTGAGTAGAAAGAATAAAGAAAAGTTGAACGCAATAACCACCAATGATAGGTTAATAAAAGATTTTGAAAACCTAGAAATTGAGGTGGAATGTCCAACTACCTCTACCTAAAAGTTATTCATTATAGAGGGAGTTTCATCTCTACTTGATAAAATCAAAGAGATGCAGGGAAAGGATGAAGAATGTCAGAAGTATAAGTCCAATATAACTCATATTAACTATAACAAATTAAGAATAGATAAGGATGGAATAAAAAGATATGAAGATAAAATTTGGGTTCCGTTAAATCAAGCCTTAAAAGAAGAAATCTTAAGCGAAGCTCATAATTCTAAATTTGCCATTCATCCTGGCAGTACTAAAAAGTACAAGGACTTAAGTCGACACTTTTGGTGGTCGAATATGAAAAGAGAGATAGCCGAATGGGTAAACAAATGTCTCACGTGTCAAAGGGTTAAGGCTGAGCATCAAAAGCCGAGTGGTTTACTTCAACCCTTACCAATTCCTGAGTGGACGTGGGAACATATAATCATGGACTTTGTTGTAGGCCTTCCAGCTACACAAAAGGGCCATAATGCCATTTGGGTAATAGTTGACCATTTAACCAAATCAGCTCACTTTTTACCTATTAAAGTTACTCATAACTTAGACCACCTTGCCAAGCTTTACATTAATGAAATCATCTCTAGGAATGGAGTACATGTTTCTATAGTATCAGAACGAGATTCACGTTTTACTTCAAATTTTTGGACAAGCCTTAAGAAACACTTAGGTACACAATTAAGATTGAGTACAGGTTATCACCCTCAGACTGATGGACAGAGTGAGAGAACCATACAAACATTAGAGGACTTGTTGAGAACATGTATCAAAGACTTCAAAGGAAGTTGGGAAGATCAGTTACCTTTGGTAGAATTTGCTTATAATAATAGTTATCATGCTAGCATAGGTATGCCACCCTATGAAGCCTTATATGAAAGAAAATGTAGAACACCTTTGTGTTGGGATGAGGTTGGGGAAAGACAAATGCTAGGACCTGAAATAATTCAACAAACTACCAAACCATCGTAATTATAATGTAATAGATTACAAGCATCTCAAGATCGATAAAGGAAATACGGCCGATCCACATTGCTAACAACGAAACTTTAGCGTAGAAGTCACGTATTCTTAAAAGTATCTCCTTAGAAAGGCAAGATACGATTTAGCAAGAAAGGAAAAACTGAGTCCGAGATTTATTGGACCTTTTGAAATTTTGAGAAGGAGAGGTGAAGTTGCTTACGAAATAAAGACTACCTCCCCGAGTTGAACTATATTCATAATGTGTTTCATGTGTCCAGACATACGACCATACAAACCTGATTATAAAAAATTTATAAATTATGAGCCAATCCAAATCGAAGAAGATCTTTCGTATGTAGAAGAACCTGTGCAGATCGTCGACCGTAAAGAGCAAGTCCTGAGAAACAAAGTTATAGCATCGGTCAAAGTGATCTGGAGAAATCAGAACGTTGAAGAGGCTACATGGGAGCTCGAAGATAAAATGCGAGAGAACTATCCCCAACTGATTACTTAACCTATACTGTAATTTCGAGGACGAATTTCTTATTAGTGGGGGTGAATGAAAAAACCCAAAACCCTAATAAGACTCGGATATGTAAAATTCAATTATATTAATAAAATATCTCCATTATGAAAGTATTATATGTTAATATATACTCTGTTTAACAAAATTGGTCAAATAAAATTTTGTCCGAAAATTGACGTGCTTGACACCTCGCGTTTAAAAAATTTTCTTTCGAAAATAGACTTTTCGGTAAATTTGTTTGGACAAGCTGCTTTGTCGTGCTTACAATGACAAAATGCCTTGTCGTGCCTGTTAGGATTAGTGGGAAAGCTAGGTTAGTAACCCTAGATTAACAAACCCTAACCCCAATTAACAAAGCCTAGCCCTAATTTGTAAACCTAACCCTAATTAGCTAAATTAACCCTAATTAGGTTATACTAACACCTAATCATGATTACTAAACAACAATTAGATACTAATAAACATCATTAAATAACCCTAATCATTAAAAACAAAACCGTAATCAAAATTAGTGAAGATTAGGGCATAATTAAGCTACTAATTTGATCAACAAGCTTACAAGTAGGTTATGAATCAGCCACATAAGTCCCAAAACATCACATGACATGCTTCCAAACTCCCAAGCACCAGAAGAGTCACAGATCAGATCTTTTAGGAGGCAAGTAGGTGGAAAAATGACCAAAAAGCCAAGTTAAAGAACTCTATAAAAGGAGACCCAAGCTCAGTGTAAACTCATGAATTCTATAAGCCTAGACACTCTTATAAACATACCAAATCAAGCCTGGGTGGTAGCAGCAACCAATTTAGAAGCTAGAATCCAAAATCAAGCAAGAAAGGTGCAAACCCTAATTCTTAGCTAGATCTTTGATGCTTTGATAAATTTGTTGTTTAGATGTTTAGAATTATGTGTTAGTATGTTAGAATGTATGTTAGGTTGATAGAACACATTTTCATAACATCTAGATGTCTTAATTAAGCGTTTTTAGTAATCTGGGAATTTTGAAAATCAAGCTTGACAGTCGAATGTCAGAGCTTGTAGATTCATATGTGTTTACGATTAGGTCTGTAATTTGTATGTTATTTGTAGCATCATAGTAGGTTTGTAATATGGAAAAGAAAACAGGTTCATTAGAACCATATATTGCAAGTTATAGGTGGTCAAAGGTGGTTGACCGATCACAAAGTTCTGTTTTCTAGGTTACCCAATAAACTCAAGAACAGGTTGAGCTGGTTACTTTGACTAGCCTTTTGATTGCTTTTGGTTTGTTTTTTTTGTAACTTTTTGTGATAGACTAATACCCTGATATATACACTACATATCCATGGTCTTAAATTACTTAAACAACTCATAGGATTACTAGAATTAATGGTGAAAAGTCGTTGACCGAGCTTGACCAAGTTTTCTAGGTTACCCAGAAAACTTATGAACACGAACACGAAGAACAACTGTTGGCTATACTTTGACCAACTTAGATAAAAACCTTCATCACATGCTTTGTCCAAACCAATGTTATGTATATGTACCTTGACATATATACTACATGTTACAACAAACACAACACAAATCTAATACACAGAATCAGAGATATTGAAGCCACAAAACCGTTGACCGACCCACTGACCCAATCGCTCAGGTTACCCAAAACTCAAGAAACGTTTCTAACAAAGGATTTTGAGCCTCTATAACTTTGTGTTATATATAGATTTAAGCATGAAATTAGGCTTATGTCGTACTACTGTAGTATAGTACTATAACACCAACACTTGTTCAAACTCATAATCATAAACAATATCGAGATAGATTGTGGTCAAATTGGTCTCTCGACCATGACTGGCCAGAAAGCCAGAAGCTCAAGAACACCTATAGCGACACTTCCTATCACTATAGGGCTTTAGCGACGACAGGAAATTATTTTTATAAAATTAAATTATAAAAAATTAAAAATAATTAATAATAAATACAAATAAATACCAAAAAGCAGCTTTTAAAAATTATAATAAATTATTATAATTAATTTACGATATTTTACATAAATTAAATAAATAATTTATTTTATTTGGATATTATTAATAATTAATTTAATAATGATGTAATTAGAATAATTACTTATAAATACTAAATAATTATTGAAAAATAATATTAATGATATAAAAATCATAATAAATGAATATAAATTATTTAAAAATAATAAAAAAAGTTTTTGTAAAATTCTAAGTAAATATTAAATATTTAAAATAGAAATAAATGATTTAAAAATCATATAAAGGATAAATAAATACTTAAAAATCATTATAAGCTTCTAGAAATTATTATAAGGGATATATAAATTATTTAAATAAATAATAATGCTTAGAAATAAAATTTAGTTGATTTATCAACTTATTTAATTTTCGATAAAGACATTAAACACCAAAACTCTATCAAATCTAACCCGAACTTATGTAAATGTTGTATTTGAGTATTGTTATCAATACTAACATGTTATATTTATATGAATGAACATCTTAGGTGTTTATTAAACGAATCAAGTAGCATAACTTGACTGATCTACACGCAGACAAGTTTCCTATATCTAAATTATCACTTTCGCAAGTTTTTTTAACCCTAACTACTTACACAAATTTCTCAAACCCTGTTTATTCGTTAAACAAGATTCTTATCTTGATATACTGTTGATATTATATTCTACACCTACATTTGAATTACCTCTTATTGTAAAGTTATTGCTATAGCTTCAGCATAACTAAGAAATGAATTATTTATTCATATGATATTGTTTATTGAGTATAAATTGTAAGACCCTAAATTTTATGAAATAAAAGCATTCAATTTTTTTTTATAATTACTATTCAGTAAATGGTTAAATTGATAAAAAGTAAAGTTAAGGGTGATATATGAATTATTTTTTTTCAAAATAAGCAAGTGGCTATAAAATACTTATTGTTGTTAGGGAATATTCGCTTAGTCGTGGAATATTCTTTTTTGTAAAGGAATATCCGTATGACTGGCCTTAGCCATTTATGGGCCCCATAATGTAATAACTGCTTTGGATGAAGAAAACAACAAGTTTGAGTTTTTATAAATAACGGCGTAATGGTTACTAATTAACAACATTGGATTACACAGTGGTTAAAATATAAGAATACGTGTGGTTGCATGCGAAAGACACCGATATTGCACATTATTTTTTTAATTATTGATTCTTACATAAGAAGACACTACTCAAGAATTGTTACGAAGAATTACTTTGCTCAATATTTTATTTTATTAGTTCAATAATTATTGCGTTGATATTTTATATTATTATTGTTTTAATAATTGTCATTGCATAAGTATTCCCATTATCGGATCAATAATTAATATTATTTGGATAATATTATTAGATAGCATTATTGGCAATGTCTAGAAAGTTCTATCAAGGAGAGGTTTGGTCACTTAATTGCGCGCCAGTAAGGAGAAAATCCTTATCTAAAAGCCCCTCTTTCTGTGAACTCTGCTGGTTGTGATTATCAGGATTCGTAATATTATTTGTGAATAATTAATTATTAATTTATATGATAAGGAAATATTTATTTGATGTGGATATAAATAATGGATTTATTTATGTGTTTATAAATGAAGAAATTAATGTTGAGGTGTTTTATCGGTATTTTGTCCGGATTGAGGTATTAAAAACTCAAATCCTGTTCTTAAAGCTTTATTAAGTGAGTTGTAATTTTAATCCGACCGTTGGATCGTTGTGATTTTTGGATATGCTATACATATATGAGTTGAGTATATGTCCACAAATTTTGAACCGCTTGAAAATTAACGCATGATTTGTTATGGATTTTAAAAGGTGTAGAAACAGTGTTAAAAATTGTCCGTTTGGGGATTTCAGATATTTTCTGTTTGGAATTTGGAAAACCTCAAAGCTACAAAGTTGTAGAGAATTTGATTTCGTGTGGAATGGACATAAAATTCATATTTTTCTGATAAACGGGCTATTTTCTATGAATTACTGAAGTTTCAGAAAATAAAATAATTTTTATTAATTTATGGGTGGGACCCACTTTTGTTTTAGCATGTGGGCTGCTAAAATCTTCCAAGTTGGCTGCTCAAGCCATTCAATTGAGGTGTGCATAGAGGAAAGAAAGAAAAGAAATAATATTTTATTATTTTAGTCTCCTGTGGCGTTCTAGCATTTTCCTATAAATAGGCGCTTAGGTTTGAATTGAAAATCACACCAGAAACAAGTTTTCTTTCTCTCTATATTCTTGAGTGTATTTTTGTGAGTATTTAGATACTTTGAGAGTTGCTATTCTAAGGCAAGGTTCCTTCTTGCTTTTCATCCGACATTCCTATTCGAATCTTTTGCTCTTTTGAGGTAAGGGATTTTAAGGATTATTATGTTTATCATGTTTCGTAATTTTTCTGACCTTCAAAAATTCTGGAAAAATTTGAAATGATAATTTGATGAGTTTCCTTGATTGTGTCCAAAAATGACGATTTTTGGATGTATAGATTAGGAGTTATGGATTTTATGAGAAAAGACTATTTTAAAAGTAAATGCTTATAACTCCTTGTGGTTAACTTCAAAATTGGTAAAATTTTTATTGAGAGTACATCTATATAACATTAGTATATTCTATAAATTTCGGAATTTTTGTACAAAAGTACAATTTATGATAAATGTCTAAATATTCGGCAGTTTTGGCCATGTGAAAAATAGTAAATGAATTTTAAAAATTCCGAGAAAAATATATGTTCAATATGGGACTATATTATGCTAAATCCCAGAAAAGAAATATTTTTGGAACTGATTTGGTATTTTTCATGAAAATGGACTAGTTATGAGTAAATGAATTAAATATGTTATGTGAAGTAAGAAAATTGGAAAATAGGATTTTATAGCTTGAGAATCCTATATGAGGTATATGCAGATTTTTGATGAGGATGTTGGTTATTGGTGATGAAATCTTATGGGTTTGGCATTTTAGTATGATTAAATGCATTAATTAGTAAAGTGTAAACAATTAAAATAAATTATTTATAAGTTTAAGAAATGATTAAACTATTGTGGTAGTATTAATAATATTAGATTATGAGATTATTAAGTGATTTATAATATTTGGATTAAGGTGTTATGAAATCATTGATTTGTGAATCTTACTCTTGAAATTAAATGCAGTTGTTGATCGTATTGTTTTTACTATCATATATAACATTTTTATAATTCCGGTGATGAAATTTCTCTTTGACTTAAGTGTAAAGATGGGTAGATTATTAGTATGATCGTGACTATGGGTTCTCTTTGGCCAGTAGTGCAAAGTTGAATCGTTGAATGGTATGATCATGACCATTAAATTTATAATTGAATATTTTTAGCTTAAGTGCAAAGGTGAATTGATCAACATGATTATAATTATGGTTTATATAAATTCTTAAATGATTGTATATTTCTTTGAGATATGAATATCTTGGCCTGTAGTGCAAAGATCAATTATTGATGAATATCTTTGGCCAGTGGTGCAAAGATGACCTGTTGTTGAATATCTTTGGCCCGTAGTGCAAAGATGACCTGTTGTTGAATATTTTTGGCCCGTAGTGCAAAGATGACCTATTGTTGAATATCTTTGGCATGTAGTGCAAAGATGATCTGTTGATGAATATCTTTGGCCCGTAGTGCAAAGATGAACTTATTAGTATGATTATGAACATGAACTATGATTTGGTATAACCATGATCTTTGGTGTTTCAGTTAAAGACATGTGATGAAAATTATCTTCGTCTTGGATGAGAAGAGAAAATTAGAACTACAATTATGATTATGAGTTATTCACATGACTGTGAACAGGATCTGTTGATTAATATTACAGGGATAAAGCATTGTTGGTAGACTTTTAACATGGAGAAGATAGATTTTATGGTCTATTTGACTCTTCTAATGGATTGCTCGTTCCGCTGCAACTATGGTTGAAAAGTTTTATCATCTACCATATGTTCTAAATCTCTGAATTATTACTGATGAAGGCTATTGATAATATACTTATCTTTAGTTATGATATGCTTTACTGGGTTAGTTGTGCTCACCCTTTTTGCTTCATAATTCCTTTCAGGTAATAAGAGTGTAGCTGGGTCGAGCGGGGATAACAGGGGAATAGTGTGGTGGTCCGAGACTATCAAAGTTTCTCAACACATTATAAAATGGCATGACATACAATATATAATTGTATTGAGGACCTAAGATGTGTGTGTCGTGTATTATACGTCACATAATAATTGATTTTGGTGAACAACAATAGGGTGAGGTGAACCCAACTTTGGAAGGGTGTTTTGCCACTATCATACAAGATGTCTAATGACATACAATCTCGTGTTATCATAAGAAAGGGTTGTGCACATCCACTTGCTGAGTATATCTACGAGCACTACCTATATGATCTTGGAGTTGGGTTGAAACATAATGTTCAATCGCAAACGGTGGAGATAGTTATATGTCAAGAGAAGACTCACCATTAGAAGGAACATGATAGTAATCTTCTTGTTTTTCTTTGGGGTCTATTGGATCAACCAAGGATAATTCTCTGGACATATGATATCTATCATAAGTTAGATTCATGGCCTCCTATGTACGAAGGTTTCCTTGAGCACTTCCCAAAGATTTTAATTTCTAAAACAGTTCTAGATTGTATCTTTATGTAAGGTATCACTGTGAGGTGCTGTCCATAGTTGGGACATGAGTCACAATTGGTATTAAAACTCACAGTATATGTGTTGTTGTATTTTGCACGACAATTGTAGTAATAAAGTTGTAGTTATTTTCTGTACCATGTATTTGGCGACTCAGAATAGGTTGGATGGATTGGACCTATTTTGAGGGCGTCACATAAACTGTTGTGTCAAACCAAATTGTTTTGGTAATACATCCTATACTGAAGTTGGGTATCCCGTAAGGGATCAATATTCGGTCGATAATATATTGACATTAATTTTGGTGCATTTTGTCGATGTCGGCATTTTTATTTGTCCCTTTTTCGTTACTTGTTCTTTGGTGTTCTCATGTTATGTGAGATTTGTTTGAAAAAACAAGTGAAAAAAGGTCCGACATGTGTAATGTCAACGATTTAACTGTAAGAGTTTCCAGTTGGTGTTTTTAACTGGTTGCACCAATGCAACCGAGAAAAGGTTTGCACATTGACCCAGTATTGTAACACTGCTAAACGGGTCTATGAAACTGAGATTCATTTTGGTTCGGGGGCTTGATTATGCAGAGGGAAGGTGTTAGGCACCCCCCGAAATCTGTGTTGCCACGGTGACTTCCACTTTTTAAGAAACTGTTATATGAATGTGTGTGTGTGGATCAATGTGCAATTATTTGGAAGTAGTGCGAGGTCTCGTTCGCACCTATATACAAAGGGTTTGAATTTTTAGAAAAATTCAGTTTTAAACATGATATAGCGTGAAGTTTTGTAAAAGGGTTTTTTCAAACCACATGCTCAATAGTAATTGAGACCTTTTATACTTCCATTTTATTATTAAATGTTCAAATTTGTTTGCTTTTATTTTCGAGATGTGAAGCATCTTCGAGAAAATAATATATCAAGAAGATCTTAGAACTCCTCATGGGCATGATGACCATCTAAGGAAATTCAAACATTTGTAAATAACATAAGTCGCTACTTCAGCATAAAAAAAGTCCATTATGGGAACCGGATCTAGATTCATGAGATCAATTTGTGATCACATAATTCTAAGGCTCACATGATGTCATGAGCTTATATGAAAAGATGTGATTATATATATAAAAAGTCAGAATATATATATATATATATATATATATATATATAACATGATCAACCACCATGAAACATCTCCATGGGGGATCAAAAAAGTAAATAAAGTAGTAATCGATCAACCGCCACGAAGTAAACTCTAAAGGCGACTAAATGTAAAAGAAAGCAAAAAGATTTATCAACCGCCACGAAGTAGACTCCAAAGTGGGACTAAATTTAAATAAAGCAATAACGAGCCCTCAAGTAAACTCTGTGTAGGAAAGAAATGTTAATATATATATAAAACCCGGACTCATCGAACAAAGTTGGACAACAGTTTATATATATAAGTATATATATATATATATATATATATATATATATATATATATATAAAAAGCAATAAACGCTTCGGATATAAAATCCGTGCTCATCGATGTAGTTTGACAACGCTTTATATATATATATATATATATATATATATATATATATATATATATATATATATATATATATAAAAGCGGTAAAAAACTCCTATGTAAAATCCAGGCTCATCGAATGAAGTTTGACAACTGCTTATATATATATAAGTATATATATATATATATATATATATATATATATATATATATATATATATATATATATATATATAAAAAGTAGAAAACGCTCCAGGACATAAGTCTAGGGCTCAATCGAGGCATAACTCGATAATGTTAGTCCATATATAAATATATACATATATATGTATATATATACAGACAGAAATGAAAACCATGGACCAAAGTCCGGGCATACACACATAACACGACTCTCAATGTGAAGAATAATGTGTGCAAAGATGAAGAGAAAGGCTTTATAGAGTGTAAGAAGGCTTACAATGGGCTGCTAAGGCAGGCTTCTATGACTCTAGATGGATAAACACTCAGCTCCCACCGGTAAAATATAGCTATTTGTGAGCTAAAAGGTGTTTAAAATGAGAAAGCACTCAATATGGGGTGTGTACAGAGCAAATTGGACAGGGCTTTCTCGCCTCTTTTTCTCTTACAAATGGCCACCCCAAGCTCTATATTTATAGAGCTGGGAGCCGCAGGAGTACCTGCGGCAGTCGCAGATGCACCTGCGGCTGCTCGGGGTGTCCCAGGCTCTGCGGGTCCCATCGTCTCGATGTACGTGCACTCATGCACTATGATGTCCGCTCAAACTTGCAGAACTTCAGTCTGAGCATCTGAATGAGGTGTACAAGACCATCTTCAGACTACTTTTGTCGAGAGTTATGCAATGACATGGGATTAGAGGTTGTACGAAGTTAGGAAGAGGGGACCATGCCCATGGTCTTCAAGCTTCAAATTCTATCCGGTGTGCTGCCACGCGTAATAGTCACTCGAGATTGGAACTCCTTGGCTCTTGTAGGACATTGTTGTGTTGAAATGTATGTATGAAATGTTGAGACGGAGCACAGGGGTTGAGGTGGAAAGATGATGATTTGACTTCTTACTGGGGTTATCTTTGGTTTGGGCTGATAGCAGACGTTGCTCGGGGTTACATCTGGGATTGGACTGCTGCAAGTGTTTGAATTTTGCAAAGTCATCTGTAAGTGAGCATGTCTTCCCGATGTTAGCTCTAGATCTTAGGTATGAGTGCCTCGACGGGAGGTCTGAGATTGAAGCTGATCGCATGCATTTGAAACAAGCATTTATGGAGTTATCGCCGGAACTGCAATGACATTCCTTGGGGTTATCTCCTAGGACAAAACTCAGGGTTATCTCCGAGGTTGGAATTGTTACTCCCGGTGTGTGTTCCGGGGTTGAAACTGAACTTCTGGTAGTATCCAGAATGGATGTGAGCTGTCTTCCAGGGTTATCTTCGAAAAACGAATCTACCCTCCTGCAATGTTAGTAACAGGTGTGCAAAAAATTTCGAGTGTCTACAGATGCCCCTCTTTATCATATTAATGTAATACAAGGCATGGATAGGATAAAGAATCCTAGACACTTGAAATGCAACAAGATAAACATGATGCTATGTGCAGCAACATGATGCAAATGCATGATGCATGTATGAATAATTGTCGGTTCCTTGTTAATCCTGCTGGGGATGACAATCAGTGATGTCTTAGACATGCAATCCATGTCTTTAAGGATGTTGATGTTGGGGCTATCACCAAAGTTTGGATCCTTAATACAAACTTCTTCTCCATAGAGATCTGTGGGGATAAAGCTTTGTTTGTTTGAGGATATGTATAACATATTCCATCATTGGTCCTCTCCGATGAGGCTGGTCTTCTCTGGTTTGTGTCACCAGTATATACCATGATCCTGTAGGAGTTATCGCCAACAAAGATATATATTATCGTACGCACCGACCTTCGTTGATGTGTGTATCACCGGATAGATCCCTGTTGGGCAAACTGTCAAGGCTGCTTGACATTCATTGATGTGTGTATCAATGGTTGCATTGTGTTGACCCTTGTTTGGGAGTATGCTAAGGCTACTTGACCTTCATTGACGCGTATATCAATTGTTGACTTACGTTGTGACCCCCTCCGGGGTACGTGGATACTAGTACCACACTCATCGAACAATCTTCGATGCTTCGATGGGTTTACTAGCCATCGGCTGAGATAACGTCAAGGTTGCTTGACCTTCATTGATGTGTGTATCAATGGTTAAGAACACGTTGTAACCCTCGTCGGGGATTCGTTCATAGATGAATAATGCGTTTTAACTCCCGCCAGGGTTTTGTCAATGGATGACAATGCGTTGTAACCCTCGCCGGGGATTCGTGGATGATCGACAGTCTGTGTTGTGACCCCCACCGGGGATACTTTATCAACATTTAAAATCGGCGTTGTGACCCCCGCCGGGGATACTTGGATTAGGGTTACGACCCTGTGTTAGGTGGTATCAGACCTGTATGAGGTACTGCCGAGCATGATTTGTAAAAGCTGAGCTCATCGGTATAGTGTACCCTGCATTCAGGTGAATACCAATGAGAGATGTGTAGAGCCAAAGCTTGGCCCGTGAAAACCAGGATTCCAAGCTATTCTGCTCAATCACGTAGCGTTTTTATTCCTGATTTGGCCTTTTCAACTTGTGAGACCTACTTTGCAACTTAAATTGAACTGAGTCGGAGGTGTGGGATCCATGTAGGGGTGCTGCAGGTACACCTGAGATAGCCGCAGGTGGACCTACGGCTAACCGTGGGTATGTATTGCCTGCGGGTTGATTTTATAAGTCATTTTCAAGCCATGCCGCGAAGGAAATTTGAGAGCTCTTCTTCAGACCTGCTTAGTTCGAGTAACTTTCTACACATTCTGCCACTGTACAAGTGTTCTTCACTATCCTGGTAACATATGCATGTATTCTTTTCTAGTTTCTATTCGTTGGAAAATGACTTATCACATGAAATGCATTTAGACACATAGTAGTGAATATGCATGCTGATATGACTTGATAAAAAATATTCAACATAGTAAATGTTAGTATTACACCATGCTGAACATAATAATGTGAAAAAATTTGACTTTTGAAACAGTCAAATTCGCACCTTTTACTGTCATTTCTTATCCTATTTGAGGACAAATGAGTAATGGTAGAAAAGAAAAATAATCCTAGTAATTAGACTACACTTATAAATTTTTACTGTGATGTATTAATGCATGTAAGATGTATATGACTGTGGGTAGGTGTTCTAATGAATGGCCACCTAGTCATGCCTATGTGCATGTGGATAGTCCTATTTACAAAGGGGACTATGTCAAAATTTTCCAAAATGTAGGCATTGGGTAGGCATGCATTTTAACTCTAATGTAGACGTATGTTAAAATAATGCATGCATGCATGTAGTCATAAAAATGCATTTTGAAAAGATCCCAGGTTAAACATTTACCACACCCTTTCTGAGGTGATTTGGAGACTTGTTGTCTAGATATTATGGATCTGGATCAGCCGAGTAGTTCCCGTAGGACCACTTCTGGTGTACGGAGGAGGGCTTCTGAAGTTCTTGGACCCCATTCTCTTAGACAACTTTGTCGTTTGGTGGAGGCGGTGATACGTCCAGTCCAGTCCAGGTTGATGTGTCGAACGTTGAGGACGAGGAGGAGGATGTACCGGTTGAGGTTCCTGCTCCTGCTGCACGTGTTCCCCATAGGGATTTGCCAGGTATTCAAGTAGCGAACCCAGAGCTTCTGGGCGACTTGAGTCGACATCCTTCAGTCTACCTGCACGCAAACGAGGTATTAAAGTTAGATCTTAATCTTCCTTATTTCCCATTGATGAGGATTAAAGGATTCTGATGTTGATCTACATTTGATGTATGTTCCCGGCTTTACACAGCCTTGAGGGAACTGGTTCAGCATCCACTCTATGTATCAGGCTTTGTACGATGACTATAGAGCGATTGCATATGGCTGGGGATTCGGGACGTTCTTTTCCATTCTTCCCCGTCGTTGTCCCTGGGGTTACCTCAGGGCATTGTTTAAGCGCTGGTTTCACCAGACTCTGTCACTCCATTTGCTGGACTGTGAGGTGATGATGATGCTGATGGATTGGCGGTTTATAATAGGTATGGAGTTTGGAGGGGCGCTGGTGCCTTGTAAGGCGGATATCATCCCTCTACCGCCGCGATCCTTGTTGGGAGTTTTGGGAGGCGCTTTCAAGGCGGGGACTGCTCGTCAGTCCTTTGAGCGTAGATGCTATGAGCGGGCTGTTGAGTGAGCCCATACCCGATGTGAGAGTCAGGGATCGCATTCTTCGGCGATTGTTCCTGATGATCATTAGGGGCTGCATCATAGTAGATAACTCTTCTATGGTATCCTTCGCTTTGATCAGTGCCACTCGACACGTGGACCATATAGGAGAGTATGATTGGGGTTCCTACACCTTCGCCTATTTCCTTAAGGGAATGCGCATACGATCGCAGGGCTTGACCGAGGCTTGGTTAAGATTCTACCCGTTTTTTCTGGTGAGTATTTCTCTTGTCTTTTCCATGTACAGGTTAAGAGTGTTAACTGACAGCAGATGTTTGCCTTTGTGTTTGCAGTTTTGGGACTATGAGAGGCTTCCATGTTTGCATCCTGTGAGAGTGTTAATTTTAGACACCTATCCACGAGGACGGAGATGGCATCATTCCATACTGGCAGAGGTCCCTGTTGCTGAGGGTTTCACTCATTGCCGCCTATAGCTGGAGTTATTGAAACGGATGTCATCACGTGGGTTCCCTACTCTGGGGAGCATTTGAGCATTGGATTTAAGGATGGGTACCCAACTTGTGTCGAGCACGTGATTTCCACCCGTAGGATTCCTCTCTTCACAGATGGAGGATGGGAGCTCTATTTAGGAGAGCGTGCTATCAGGAGCACTACAAGAGAGATTTGCTTACCGATCTTGCCTCCTATCAGGCATTATTGGCCTGTTTCGTAGTTACCCGTCATTGATATCCCATTGTTGGGGATTGCCAATTTCACATTATCAGATGGTCCCTGCACTCAGGAGATGTTCCAGCATTGGTGGTTCCCTCGTACCATTGGAGCCCAGACCCGCACCACTCAGTTCATGGGGGATATGGTTCCAGGATCCATGATGATGACGGATTGGCTAGCATGTGTCTGAGATCCGACTCATTTGACACAGATTGATAGTTTGACCCGACAGTTGGACCGGGCACATTTCTTTATTCGGCATTTGGGTAGAGATCCTTCAGAGGAAAATACTTTTGATCCTTCCAGCTCTGGCGCTGGCCCCTCTGGTGACCCATATGGTTTTGCTGGTGCAGATCCTCCCTTGTATAGGCCTGACATCCCTGTAGATAAAGATCCAATGACTCAAGAGGAGTTACATCAGGAGGACAGGATTGATGATGTAAACATCGATACCATTGACTTCTTCTGATGTATATTCTCGTTATCTCTTTTGATAGGCATCTGTTAGACATTAGGTAGCTTCGCCCCATTCTCACTATATCTTTTGATAGGCCTCTGTTATATGTAGGACAGTCCTGCCCCATTTCCCTGTATTTTAGCTGTACAGAGATGTATTAGATGATGATATACTTAGGAATGTATGCATAGTTTTCATTCCCTATATCATATTGCCATCTATTGTATCATGAATGTTATTATGTTATGCATATGTATGTATGTCTAGAGATATTTAGCATTGACCCCTAGATGGTCTTATGACACGGCCCGTACAGATGTCTTCTTCGACAGTTAGTCGTATTGATCATACCCCACCATTTTTGGTGGCATCTGGTATGCGATCGTGGTATGATAACATGTCATCATCAGACATGATTACTGTAGATCATTTATTGTAGCATACTATGACCCTGTTGATGTTTCAGGTTCCCATAGGATTCTTGGAGGGCATGTTGGAGCACTGGGTATCAGAGAGGCAGGTTTTCCAATTTGGGACCCAAGAGTTGACTCTTACTCGTGAGGAGTATGCACGTTTGATGATGCTGCCACGGGACATACCTTGCATGCATATGGCGATTGGAGACATGAGTAGGTAGTTCATGACCCTTACCGGCTTGAGGCGTAGAGTTATGCAGGATGAGATCACATCTGGCCACGTTATATCCCAGTGTTTTCTGTTTGACAGATTTGGCTCTGAGGATAGTTATGCATGACATTCTGGGTATTTCACCACACCGGAGGATCATTAGCGTCTGGCCAGAGTGGATGTACTACTGCTGTGCGTACCGTCATATGTCTACATGCCACAATACATGGATGAGTTGGACATTGGTGTCATTATGGTAGTGAGAGCTCTCAGGGAGGGTCATACCATCATACCGATGATCATTGCCAAGACTCTGAGGTCAGCCACATATTGCTGCACTTATCCAACATGAGTGTTTACAGGCAGCTCGGTCATGTTGTACGTGTGGTTTATGTCACACTTGAGACCAATTGACACTTTTAGACAGCATGGGCATTGTTTCACCCATGATAAGCCAAGTTGTACTCCTTTCAGCCCGCAGAGTGTACAGATGCTGCATCCTGGTTAGCTTTCTTAGTAGAGATCGGAGCTCCATTTGATATATTGTCGTATTCAGGGCTTAGCTGACCCTACAGCTTCATTACTCATGCTCCGGGCATGGATTATCTCCCTCTAGTTGGTTTGAGAGGCATGATTACTTACCACCCACTGGCCTTGATGTGTCAGTTTGACCAGTTCTAGGACTTCCATCCTTTTGAGGGGGCATCGAGTCAGCGCTTCACTTCTCGGCATTTATCAGCAGAGGACAGATCCAGGTTGTATGCTTGTTGGGATCAGCGAGAGCTAGCGGTGTTTTCCATCAGCCATCTGGGTTGTTCTACAGAGTATTCCGCATGGATGGAGATAGAGACTGCATTGGCTACTAGAGTATCCACAAAGGTGGGGACCCGATTTTATGATGACGAGGAGCCCATGAAGGAGGCTGATATTCCCATCGAGGGGGATTTGACTGCTGGGTTGCCAGCATTTGTGATGGATTCTCCCACTACGAGTGCTACTATCATTTAGCATTCAGCACAGTATTTAGAGCAGAGCCGACATCTGATGATCTATGAGAGAGATCAGGCTAGGGCCTTGATGTTGACTGTAAGACCCCAACTTTTATGATTAAAGAATATTTTTCTCAAAATATATTTTTGAATATTATGGTGTGGATTTGATATAATGTTATAGTTGTGGGTAATATTTATAAATTTTGCAAAGTAAGCAAGTGGTTATATAATATTCGATTGGTCGGGGAATATTCGTTTTAATAGGAATATTCAGTATTTACGACACAATCATTGGTGGACCCCACAACGAAAGTATTGTCATAGATAAAAATGATGTAATTATCTTTTATAAAAATAACTACAAAAGTGTTACCGTTAAAACCGCTTGAACTATCCTAGTAGTAAAAGTACAAAGAATACGCTGGTGGTCGTTGCAAGAGTAGCACACTACAGTATTGATTATCGATGCTTACGTGAGAAGTCACTCAGTTATACTCAATTATTGCTACAACAATTGCTGCATCATATCTCTCATATTATTGATTCAGTTATTCTCACAGTATCATCTGCATAATATATATTATTAAATTAATAATTGAGACGGCAAAGTTTTTCATATTATTATTTGCAATATTGACAATGTCTAGAAGTTCTGTCAAGGAGAGGTTTGGTCACCTAATTGCGCGCCAATAAGGAGAAATCCTTATTGGAAAGCCCCCTCTTTCCTGGGAACGACCTGATTGTTAAATATTATAAATTATAATATTAATAATGAATAAGTTCGTGTTGATTAAAGATGAAATTGATAGTTTCATTGTGTTGGAATTATTAGTGTTAGGGAAAATCAACATTTATTTTGATAATAATTGATGTCTAGAGGTTATTTTGACCAATCGTGTATTTAACCGAATAAATGAGTAATTAATTGCTATTAATTCACATGATTATAACTATTCTTGTACAATTAGAGGAGGTGGTGCAAGATTGATAATACTTGCATGACTAAGTTAAAAATGGAGGTATAGTTGAAGGTACTATACAGAATTCAGATTTTCACATGATTATAACTATTGATTCACATGATTGAACTATTGATTCACATTATTTACTATTAGGGAGGTGGTGCAAGTTTGATAATACTTGTAGGACTAAATTAAAATGAAGAAAAAGAGGAAGGTATTATAATTGTAATATTTTGAGCCCCAAAACGCGTGCAATTATCGAAACTATATTTTCCTATAAATAGAAGCTCATTCTTCCTTCATTTCTCACCAATTCACAAAAGTCATGAGAGCAATTATTATAGAGAGAAATTATAGAGAGAATGAAGAAGAGAAGTCTCGCTACCTCACTATTCCAAAGATCCAGCTTTTTTTCTAAGGTAAGCGGTATTATTCTTTTCAGATTCATGAAGAGAGTTATTTTCTTTTAATACTGTAAGGGTTGTTATTCCATTCTTTATTATTATGTTGAATAATATGTCTATGCTAAGCACCGCATACATGGTGAAATTCTTCTCATTATTCCATTCTTTATTATTCTCGCTGGAATAACTCGTCTGCATGGGCCGTCGCATGCCCGTGAATTCTCGTTGTTATTCCATTCTTTATTATTCGTTGAATATGTTGTCGTGATTACGCACGTATGACCGGGTTCCATTCTCTATTATTCTCGTTGAACATCCTATCTGCATGCGGATTATGCATGACCGTTTCCATTCTTTATTATTCTGTTGAACATCCTCGTCTGCATGCGGACACGCATTTAATTCGGTTCCATTCTTTATTATTCTCGCTGAATAACTCCGTCTTGTATGGTCTATCGCATGCCCGGTGAATTCTTCTATTATTCCATTCTTTATTATTCTCGTTAGAATAACATCATGTGGATTACCACATGCATGGTGAATGATCCTTCAGATTTATTCCTTATTAAATTGTGGAAATGATCTGCTCTACGTGGATTACCGCATGTCGTGCAAAAAAAATCCATTTACGCTTCATATTTTCTATTATACTCAAATTGGTTAAAGTTTTGGCTTCTATACTCCATGAAATTAGTGGAATATCCTTGATATTTGCGCTTCATCCAAAGATCTTTTTCATGGAAATATTCTTCTTCGAGCATTCTTGAATTTTACTCCACAAAGAAGTATCATGTTGACAATTTGACGTTATTGATTTCTCGATAAATTAAAATTATAAATCTTTAAAATTTATCCTTGAACTTGTTTTATTGAATTATTATGTCATTGTCATCATCCTCATGCTTATATTGTGATGAAAGTCATCTTTGGCTTAGGTGCATAGATGGACTTGGTATGATTATGACCATGGATTATTCAGTATAATCATGACCATAATGTGACGAATGATGTGGTAAAAGTCCTCATCGACTTGTAGTTCATCATGGACAAATGTTGTTGGTGTGATTATGACCGTGGATTATTCGGTATAGTAGTAACCATTATTGATTACACATGAATATCCTCGGCGTGATGCGTGGATGATTTGATTTTATTTATTGTCGAGTCTCGCCGATAAAGTTGATGAAAAACTTTTTAAATCATAGAAGATAGTAGATTTTATGCTCTACTTGACTCTTCTTCTAATGGATTGCTTGTTCCGTCATATTGCAGCTTAAACTTGTTGTCTATTATATTCTATCAGTTTAAAATTGTTGAAAGTTAATGATAATTTATTCTGCATTATCTTAGTCATAATATTTCTTGCTGGGCTAGTTGAGCTCACCCTTTCTTTCATTGTTCTCTTCAGGAAATGAGAACGTAGCCAGGACTAGTCGGGGAACGGAGTGATGGTCCAGATGATAGAATTACTAGTCCTTACTATTCTGTTAAATAGTGTGACAATAAATGTAATGAGGACTCCATTGACCGTGGATATTGTCTAGATGACAATATTCTTATTCAAACTCTTAGATTATGTTTTGTCGTATTTTACACGACTGTTGTATAATTAAGTTGCATTTAAATTTTGTACCATGTATTTGGTGACTCAAGATTAGTGATGTATACCTGTTTTGGGGGCGTCACAGTTGGTATCAAAGCTTAAGGATATGATCCCTGACTGAGATGTGAGACAAGAACTAGGAGGGGAGAAACGGGGAATTCCTTCGCTAGTATGACCTACCTAAGTTTATTTGGTATTAATTGGTCGGTCAGAGTATAGGGATAATATGTGATATGATAATTAACCCTTGTTTTGTGGCAGTATTTGAAAATGGCATCCGAAAATGTTGAGATAAGCAATGAAGCACATGAGACCGTTGAGTCAACACAGATTAATACCCAGGATAATGTGCAACAGGAAGACAATAATCCTCAGGTAAACAACAACGATCAAATGATGAACGATGAGATGTTCAGAGGCTTTATACAATTCATGCAACATCAGGCGAGGGTGGCTCCTGTCCAAAATGCAGGTGGAAACATTGACAACTCTCGGACGGTCACCGCTAAGTAGTTCAAGGAGCTGGGACCACCAGAGTTTTTTAGAGAGCCAAAACTACTTAAGGCAGAGACGTGGATAAAACAGATCAACAAGATATTTGATGTCTTGGGATGCTCCGAGGAGCAAAAGGTTCCTTTGCCACCTTCATGTTATGGCGGCAGAGGCAGATTACATCGGTGGAATCAGAAGCGTACTCAACCCGCCGCACCAAGATGTCTTGGGAGAAGTTCCAAGAACTGCTCAACGACAAGTACTTTCCTAAAAGTATTCGCTACATGAAGGAGGTAGAGTTCATCAAGCTTGAGCAAAACAATACGACCGTGGCAGCAAAGACGGGCTAAGTTTGTCGAGTTGTCTCGGCCATACGTCCCATTTGATTGATAATGAGGAGAGAATAACGCGGATGTTTCTAAGAGGTTTGAAACCCGAGATACGCCAATACCTAATTTTTCACAAACTATGTTTGTATTCGATGTTGTGAATAGGGCTCGCTTATTGAGCTCGATAAATGAGTCAACCCAACTAAGAAAGAGCAATGACAAGTCGATAACACCAAAGGGTAGCAGCGATCATCGGCTTGGCGACAACAAACGTGGAGGAATCAACATGCCGTAAATGGTAATCACTTCGGGGTAATCATGGCCATGATAATAATAAGAGGGACATTTCAAGAAGAGAGATTCAATAATGATGGAAAGACGCCAAGACCAAAGACCGTTGTTAAGGAAGGAGAACGACCACCGGTCAGATGTTACAAATGTGGAGGGAAGGACACATCGCCTAAACTAAGCGATGATGCAAATCCAAAGCATGTTACAATTATGGAAAAGAAAGTCACCTAGCCCGATTTTGTCAGACACCAAAGTCAAGTCCAAATTGGGATGGAGGCATCAAAGGGTGTCCCAGATAAGACAAAACCGGTAGTTCAAGGGAGAGCGTTTGTCGTAACCTCCCAAAAAGTGAGGAATCCGAACGAGGTGATCACCGGTAAGCTAATCATAAATTCTAGTGAAGTTTATACTTTATTTGATACCGGTTCTACCCATTCTTTCATTTCTCCTACTTGCGCTCAACGCTTAAATTTGACTTCGGAGAAATTAGACTTTAACTTATCTGTTGAATCTCCGTTGGGAGAAACCTTCATTACATCCACTGTTTATAAGTCTTGTTTGATTCAAATCGGTAACCGCACATTACCTGTCGATCTTATTTCTTTGAAAATACTTGCATTTGATGTGATTTTAGGGATTGATAGGTTAACCACTCATCATGCTAAAATCGATTATTTTCGTAAGGTTGTTAGCTTTCATATTCCTAACCAACCTATTATACGAATTCAAGCAACCAAACCACTAAAAATCAATCACCGCCATATCAAGTCATAAAGATATTCGCTTATTGAAAAACGGATGTCAAGCTTTCTAAGCCCATGTCATGGATTTAAATAAAATACGCCGATTTGAATGATATTTCTATTGTTAATAAATTTCCCGACGATTCCCAAGAATTCCCCGCCTACCCCTGTGAGCGTGAAATTAAATTTTGTATCGACCTTGAATCCGCAGACAAAACCCATTTCCAAAGCCCCATATCGAATGGCTCCTATTGAACTTTAGGAGTTAAAACCCAACTACGTGAATTGTTAGACATCGGCTTCATTCGTCCTAAGACGCCTCCTCGGGGTGCTCTGCTCTATTCGTGAAGAAGAAAGATGGAAGTATGCGACTTTGTATTGATTATCGGGAGTTAAATCATGTCACCATCAAAAATAGGTATCTATTGCCTCGTATTTATGACCTGTTTGACCAATTGCAAGGAGCCAAATTCTTTTCAAAGATTAATCTTCGTTCCGGATATCATCAGTTGAAGATTAAACTGATGACATTCCAAAGACTGCTTTCAGAACTCGGTACGGGAATTATGAATTCCTAGTCATGTCTTTTGGATTGACTAATGCTCCCGCTACCTTCATGGACATGATGAACCGAGTATTCAAGGAATATTTGGATCACTTTGTGGTCGCTTTTATTGATGACATCCTCATATACTCCAAAACCCGTGAAGACCATGAAGCAACACTTGAGGTCGATACTCCAAAAGCTTCGTGAAAACAAGCTTTATATGCCAAGTTGAAGAAATGTGAGTTCGCTTGAGGAAGTTGCATTCCTTGGGCACGTGATATCAAATCATGGAATATCTCATCGACCCGAAAAAAGATCAAGCAATTCAAAGTCGAGCAACCAAAGTCAAGGATCGAAGACGTAGCTTTCTCTTGCTTAGCCGGTTATTATCGAGATTCGTGGAAGGATTTTCTCGAATCGCTACTCCATTAACTCAAATTTAACTCGAAAAGATACAAAATTCGATTGAGCGAGGAATGTGAGAAGAGTTTTCAAGAACTCAAGAGGGGACTCATTTCAAAGACTGCTCGACAATACCATCCGGCTCGGAGGGATTTGTCATCTACAAAGATGATGCTTCGTGCAAAGGGTTAGGATGTGTTCTCTTGCAACATGGGAAAGTCATAGCCTATGCCTCATGACAACTCAAAGAATATGAGAGGAATTATCCTACTCATGATCTAGAGTCAAGCGCAGCTCATTTTTGTGCTTAAGATTTGGAGGCATTACCGTATGGAGAGAAGGTGGAGATCTATACGGATCATAAAAGTCTCAAATATTTCTTCACTCAAAAGGAACTCAACATGCAAAGAACGACGATGGCTTGAGTTGTTGAAAGATTATGATCATACCATCCAATACCATCCTCGAAAAGCGAAACGTGGTAGCCGACGCATCGAGTAGTAAGATCATATGCGGCACGAAAAGCGATATTGTCAACGCAAAGGCCCATTTTGTATGACTTACAAAGGATGGAGATAGAGTTAAAGACTCAGGACCCATATGATGATGGCGAATATATGAGTAGAACCGACTTTAATTGATAAAGTTAAAGTCGCTTTCAAGCTACGCACTGGAGCTGATGCGTATGAGGAAGAAAGTACAAGAAGGTGCTATTCCAGAAGCAAGAATCAATGAAGAAGGAATACTTCAAGTCAACTCCAGACTTTGTGTTCCTAATGATTCTAACTTGAAGTATAAAATCATGATGGAGGCGCACAACACACCATTTGCAATCTATCCTGGGAGCACCAAAATGTATCGTGATCTCCGACATACATTTTGGTGGAGAAATATGAAGAAAGAGATAGTAGGGTTTATCTCAAGGTGTCTAACTTGTTAACGAGTCAAGGCAGAGCATCAAGTGCCAAAAGGTCCATTGCAACCACTTAAAATTTCAGAATGGAAGTGGGAGCACATTACCATGAATTTCGTTACTAGTCTTCCCAAGGTTTCTCAAGGCATAGATGCAATTTGGGTCATTGTTGATAGATTGACCAAGTCCGCTCATTTTTTACTGATACGAGAAACTTATACACTTGAATGTCTTGCTAGTATATACATCAATGAGATTGTAAGATTGCATGGTATGCCAGTATCCATAGTTTCTGATTGAGACCCAAGATTCACTTCAAGATTTTGGGTTAGTTTGCAAAAAGCTATGGGCACGGATTTACAATTTAGTTCGGCATATCATCCTCAAACGGATGGGCATTCGGAAAGGACTATTCAAACTCTTGAAGATTTATTAAGACTCCATGTCCTTGACTTCAAGGGAAGTTGGGACAAGTTCTTACCATTGGTGGAGTTTTCCTACAATAATAGTTATCAAGCAAGTATTGGCATGGCTCCATTTGAGGCATTGAATGGAAGAAAGTGTCATTCTCCAGTATGCTGGGATGAGGTAGGTGAAGCAACATTGTTGGGACCGGAGTTGGTACGTATGACTACGGAAAAGATTTAAACGATCCGACAACGTATAAAAACCTCACAAGATCGACAAAAGAGTTATGCCGATCTTCATCAAAAGAGACGGAATTCAATATCGAGATCATGTGTTGTTACGTGTTGCTCCATGGAAAGGAGTTATAAGATTTGGAAAGAGAGGAAAGCTCAATCCTCGATTCATCGGCCCATTTTAAATCCTCGATCGAGTAGGAATCGTGGCCTATAGACTCGCCTTTTACCGCCAAGTATGTCTCGTGTTCATAACATTTTTCACATATCTATGTTACGTAAATATGTGAAAGACCCGAACCACATTATCAAATTAGAACCGATTTAGATAGAGGAAGATTTAATGTATAAAGAGTTACTTGTTAAAATCTTGGATAAGAAGGATCATATTCTACGCTCCAAGGTTATACCTCAAGTCAAAGTTTTATGGAGAAACGTGTGAAGAAATGACCGGGAGTTAGAATCGAGATGAAGTCAAGATATCCTCACCTCTTCGATATACCAAACGCACTCTAATTTCGAGGATGAAATTTCATAAGAAGGGAGGTTGTAAGACCCCAACTTTTATGAATAAAGAATATTTTTCTCAAAATATATTTTTGAATATTATGGTGTGGATTTGATATAATGTTATAGTTGTGGGTAATATTTATAAATTTTGCAAAGTAAGCAAGTGGTTATATAATATTCGATTGGTCGGGGAATATTCGCTTTTAACAGGAATATTCGTATGACGATGACACAATCATTGGTGGACCCCACAATAAAGTATTATCGTAGTTAGAAAATGATGTAATTATCTTTTATAAAAATAACTACGAAAAGTGTTACCGTTAAAACCGTTGAACTACCCTAGTAGTAAAAGTACAAAGAATACGCGTGGTTGCAGTAGTAGCACACTCATTGATTATCGATGCTTACGTTAGAAGTCACCGCTTATACTCAATTATTGCTATAAGAATTGTCGCATCATATCTCTCATATTATTGATTCAATTATTGTCACAAAGATCATCTCGCATAATATATATTATTAAATCAATAATTGAGATGGCAAAGTTATTCATATTATTATTTGGAATATTGACAATGTCTAGAAGTTCTGTCATGGAGAGGTTTGGTCACCTAATTGTGCGCCAATAAGGAGAAATCCTTATCAGAAAGCCCCATCTTTCCTGGGAATGACCTGGTTGTTAAATATTGTGAATTATAATATTAATGATGAATAAGTTCGTGTTGATTAAAGATGAAATTGATAGTTCCATTGTGTTGGAATTATTAGTGTTATTGAAAATCGATATTTATTTCGATAATAATTGATGTCTGGAGGTTATATTGACCAATTATGTATTTAACCGGATAAATGAGCAATTAATTGCTATTAATTCACATGATTATAACTATTTGTTCACATGTGTGTACTATTGATTCACATTCTTGTACTATTAAAGGAGGTGGTGCAAGATTGATAATACTTACATGACTAAGTTAAAAATGGAGGTATAGTTGAAGGTACTATACCGTAATTCATATTTTTACATGATTATAACTATTGATTCACATGATTGAACTATTGATTCACATTATTTACTATTATGGGAGGTGGTGCAAGTTTGATAATACTTGCAGGACTAAATTAAAAATGATGAAAAAGAGGAAGGTATTATACTGTAATATTTTGAGCCCCAAAACGTGCAATTATCGGAACTATATTTTCCTATAAATAGAAGCTCATTCTTCCTTCATTTCTCACCAATTCACAAAAGCTATAGAGCAATTATTATAGAGAGAAAGAAGAAGAGAAGTCTGCTACCTCACTATTCCAGTATCCAGTTTTTTCTAAGGTAAGGGGTATTATTCTTTTGTATTCATGAACAAAGTTATTTTCTTTCAATACTCGTAAGGGTTGTTATTCCATTCTTTATTATTAATTTGGAATAACCTGTCTATGCGAAGTACCACATACATGGTGAAATTCTTCTATTATTCCATTCTTTATTATTCTGTTGGAATAACCTGTCTGTGCGGTCTATCGCATGCCTGATGAATTATGTTGTTATTCCATTCTTTATTATTCTGTTGGAAAATCCTGTCTGTGCGGATTACGCATGACCTAGTTCCATTCTTTATTATTTTGTTGGAATATCCTGTCTGTGCGGATTACGCATGACCTGGTTCTATTCTTTATTATTCTATTGGAACATCTTGTCTGTGCGGATTACGCATGACCTGGTTCCATTCTTTATTATTCTGTTAGGAATAACCTGTCTGTGCAGTCTATCGCATGCCTGGTGAATTCTTCTATTATTTCATTCTTTATTATTCTGTTGGAATAACCTGTCTACGTGGATTACCGCATGGCGGGCAAAAAAATCCATTTGCGGTTTCATATTTTCTATTATACTCAGTTGGTTAAAGTTTTGGCTTCTATACTCTGTGAAATTAGTGGAATATCCTTGATATTTGCGTTTCATCCAATATCTTTTTCATGGAAATATTCCATTGAGCATTCTTGAATTTTACTCCACAAAGAAGTATCATGTTGACAATTTGGACGTTATTGATTTCTGGATAAATTAAAATTATAAATCTTTAAAATTTATCCTTGAACTTGTTTTATTGAATTATTATGTCATTGTCATCATCCTCATGCTTATATTGTGATGAAAGTCATCTTTGCTTTACGTGCATAGATGGACTTGGTATGATTATGACCGAGGATTATTTTCTCGTATAATCATGACCGTAATGTGACGAATGATGTGGTAAAAGTCCTCATCGACCGTAGTTCATCGATGGACAAATTGTTGGTGTGATTATGACCAGGATTATTCGGTATAGTCATGACCATTAACGATTACATGAATATCTTTGGTCGTGATGCGTGGATGATTCAATTTTATTTATTAAGTCGAGTCTCAAATGATAAAGTTGATGAAAACATTTTAAATCATGTAAGATAGTAGATTTTATGCTCTACTCGACTCTTCTAATGGATTCCTTTGTTCATTCTGCATTAAACTTGTGTCTATTATATTCTATCAATTTAACATTGTTGAAGGCTAATGATAATTTATTCTCGCATTATCTTAGTCATAATATTTCTTCTTGGGCTAGTTGAGTTCACCCTTTCTTTCATTGTTCTCTTCAGAAATGAGAACGTAGTGGGACTAATCGGGAACCCGAGAGTGATCATTCCGTATGATAACATTAGTAGTCCTCACTATTCTCGTTAAATAGTGTGATAATAAATGTAATGAGGACTTTATTGGCTGTGGATATTATCTAGATGACAATATTCTTATAAAAACTCTTAGATTATGTTTTGTCGTATTTTACACGACTGTTGTATAATTAAGTTGTATTTGAATTTTGTACCATGTATTTGGCGACTCAAGATGGGTGATGTATACCTGTTTTGGGGGCGTCACATTGATAGCTCTTGATGGGAGAGACGCAGCTTTATTAGAGAGAGACGAGGCTAGATCAGCCAGAGATGCATTGATTGTGGAGCGGGATGCTACCCTATCTGCTCGGGATGTGGCCGTCACAGACAGTACTTCAGTGAGATCCCTTACGACTGACATCCTTGCTGATATAAGTGCATACATTGATGAGCATCATGCCACCACGTAGTTAGCCTTTGATCTGCGAGCTCGTGTAGATACCATTGGGCAGGAGCTTGCAACGTTACCTCCTTCTTCAGAGAGGGATGCTATGTTAGATCTGATAGTCCGCATACACACAGATCCGTAGATAGACTTGTATTTTCCTACACAGACTAGCTTAGCCATTTTTTCATGTACAACACATATGTATATATCAAATAGTATTATGTATGGCAGGGAAATATACTTTAATTCACTTCCCTTTCAGTTGTACCTTGATACTTGCTAGATATTTGCCTGTTTCTTCAGGGCTTGTGATTTTGATGCATTTTGAACTCATCCTTGATATGTGGACATTGAGACGTCACAGGATCTCTCAGAATGGATCATTAATCTATATATATCCCTACCATCTTTGGTGTCTTGGGACTGGTATCTGTATGTAGACGTGGAGAGGAGTGTGGCTTTTCCTCTCCGAGGTTGACCGCACCACATATGGTCGCTAGTACTTCTATTTGTGAGAAGCCTAGTTAATTCCATCTCTTATGGATTGGTGTTCCTCTTTGAGGCACAACTGTAGCTTAGATGGTCGTCAAATCTCCTATTTGTGAGGAGAGGTTGGGTAATTCCATCCCTTTGGTCTGAAGCCGATGAAATGTGGTGGATTGAAGTTTGATCCTAGTACCGTGTGACAAGTATTTTTGCTCTAGTAGGGGGTTAGACCGAACCATAAATGGATGCCTACGTACTCCTATTGAAGAGGAGATCAGTCTCATGAGTTCAAACACGTAAGAGGTTCAACGCTGAATGTGAAAGGCAGATGGGTGTAGAAGCTTTATTGATGAAGAAAGGTGTAGAAATGTTTTTGTGGTTTTTGTTTTTGTAGAAGAAGGGCAAAAATGTTTTTGTTGTTTTTTGTTTATTGCGACCGGGCCGTATAGAATATGGTTGCCTACGTACTCCCGGGTATTAGGGAGATCAGGTCGATGTAGTTCGCCCCTCAGGACGAAATGCAGTCGAAGAGAAGTATGAATCCCATGTGCAGGCTATACTGCGGGGAAAAGAAAGTTTGATCCCATGATTGGGACAAACTGCAGGTGTGGAAAAAGTTTGATCCCGTCTTCAGGACAAACTGCAAGCATAGAAAAGCTTAATCCCGTCTTCAGGATAAACTACAGGTGTGAATGGTTCAATCTCGTCTTCAGGATAACCGAAGTTTTGTGAAAAGTTTGAAATGAGGTGAAACCAGGCTGCTAGTTATAAGTGTATATTTCTCTGAGGGGCATAAAAGTATGTAAGAAGGGTTAGAAAACCGGAATGACTGGTGATTTAATGATCAACACCAGGATGTTTTCTTGATGGAAACCTCAGATATAGTACTGTTTCGTGGTGTCCGAGTTAATAAGCTGCGGAAATTCATTGCCATCCATTTCCTGTAGTCTGAGAGCACCTCTTGTCAATACCTCCTTGACAATAAACGGGCCTTCCCAGTTAGGAGCAAATTTTCCCTTAGATTGATCTTGGTTATCAATGATTTTCTTCAAAACCAAGTTGTGTTGTCTAAATTGCCGTAGCCAGACTTTCCTGTTGTAGGATCTTGCAATCCTTTGCTGATATAACTGATCATGGAAGATAGTCGCGGTTTGCCTTTCGTCTATTAGAGACAATTAGTGATACCTGTCTTGTACCCATTGGTCTTCATCCAACTGAGCATCCATCAATACTCTGAGGGATTCCATTTCCACCTCTATGGGGAGCACTGGTTCCATCCCATAGGCTAATGAGTAGGGGGTTGCCCCAATGGAAGTACGCATTGAAGTTCTGTAGGCTAATAAAGTCAGAGGTAAGAGGTCAAACCATCCTTTATGATTAGCGGACATTTTCTACATGATCTTCTTGATGTTTTTATTAGCCACTTCAACAACACCATTCATCTTTGGACGGTAGGTGACAGAGTTAAGGTGTTTGATATGGAATTTACTGCATAACTCCACCATCATTTTTTTGTTGAGGTTTTTAGCATTGTCTGACACAATGACCTCTGGTTGTCCATATCGACATGATATTGTTTCTGATGAAAGCAATGATGACTTCTTTAGTAACCCTGGGGAATGAGGCTGTTTCTACCCATTTGGTGAAGTAGTCGATTATGGTGAATATGAATCGATGTCCATTACTGGCTTTGGGCTCGATGGGCCCGATCACGTCTATTCCCCACATTAAGAAGGGCCATGGCGAACTCATATTGTGGAGTTCTCTTGGAGGGGCGTGGATAGCATTCCGATGAATTTGGCATTGATAGAACCTCTTGACGTGATCATCACAGTCAGCTTTAAGCATAAGCTAATAATGTCATGTTCTGAGGATCTTCTTAACAAGTAGGGGTCCAATCATGTGTGGGCCACATACTCCACCATGAACCTCATCCATGAGCCTCTGAGCTTGGTCTTTGTCTAGACATCAGAGGAGACCTAATCCTGCATCTCTTTTGTAGAGTGCATCTCTGCTCAGGTAGAATTTCATAGCAAGTCGATGGATCCGCCTCTTTTCAGTCAGGCTCAACTCAGCGGGTGCAGATCCATCTCATAGATACTCCTTGATGTACTGATACCAAGGGTTGTGGATGGGAGGTAGCTCATCCGATACTTCTCCAATATAGTTCCCATAAGCTGGGGCCTTTTGCAGGGCAAATGTGATGCTTGACATGTCTTCCTTGTTAGGTATGTGAATCAAGGAGGCCAATGTTGCTAGTGCATCCGCAAAATCATTCCTATTATAAGGAATGTGTAGAAAGGAGATTTCTTCGAACTCCAAAGCCATCTATAAAACTTGCTGATGGTAAGGCAACAAATTTAATTCTTTGGTTTGATAGATTCCTGTGGATTATTTGATTACCAACTTTGAATCCCAAAAGACAGTTAACCGCCTGATGCCCATTGAACGGGCAAGTTTTAGCCCCATGATACAGCCTCCATACTCACCTGTCTTGTTGGTGCTGACAAACTGTAATTTGACTGTGACAGGATACTGCTCCCCCGTACAGGATACTAGAACTGCTCCAGCTCCAGAACCTTCTTTGTTAACAGCTCCATCAAAATACATTTTCCACGTGGCATGCATCGTACAGATGGTGTTGCTGAACTGCCATTACCCCATCATCGGGGAAGTATATTTCCAAGGGTTTGTAATCTGCTGCAGGTGCGGTGGCCAGTTGATCCACAATTCCTTGACCTGTGACAGATTTTTGCATCACGTAGATGATATCAAATTGCTGTAGGATCAACTCGCCATCCGAAAGTCGACAATTCAAAGATGGGCTTATCAACACATACTTGAGAGGATCCACGTGGGATATGAGATGGGTTGTGTGACCATGGAGGTAATGCTGTAACCTCATGGAATCCCATGCTAAAGCACAACAAGTCTTCTCAATCAGAGTGTACTTGCGTTCACTGCTGCCGAATCTTTTGCTGAGGTAATAGATAGCTCGTTCTTGGCCTCTATTATCTTTTTGCCCCAGCATACAGCCCATAACATTGTCATTAATGGACAGGTACATAAACATGGGAACATCATCCCTGGGAGGTACCAAAATAGGAGCGTTAACCAGCTGCTCTTTGATTGTAAGGAAGGCTTTCTGACACTCATCGTTCCATTTCATGGAGGAGTTCTTCCTTAACAATTTGAAGATGGGCTCATAGGTTACTGTGAGTTGAGAGATAAACCTGCTAATGAAGTTGATTCTTCCCAAAAATCCCTTTATTTCCTTCTCTGTCTGAGGAATGGGCATTTCCTTGATGGCCTGGATTTTGGTGGGATCCAGCTCAATCCCTTTGTGGCTGACTAGGAAACCTAGCAACTTGCCTGATTTGACGCCAAAGGCGCACTTGGTTGGATTCAACTTCAAGTTGTACTTACGCAACCTATTAAAGAGCTTTTTGAGATGGTCTAAGTGGTCTTCCTCCCTTCGGGATTTGACAATGATGTCATCCACGTAGATCTTTATCTCTTTATGCATTAAATTGTGGAAAAGAGCCATCATGGCTCGCTGATAGGTTTCCCCGGCATTGATGAGGCTGAATGACAACCATCTGTAGCAGAAAGTTCCCCAAGGTGTGATGAAAGTAGTTTTCTCACGATCTTCCTCAGCGACCATAATCTGATGGTACCCCGCAAAGCAATCAGCAAAGGAGTATATGCCGTATTGAGCAGTATTGTCAATGAGAATGTGGATAAAGGGTACAGGAAAGCTATCTTTAAGGCAAGCTAAATCCCGATAATCCACATAAACTCGTACCTTTCCTCCTGGTTTAGGCACGGGAACAATGTTGGATATCCACTCCGGATATGTAGACACC
This sequence comes from Panax quinquefolius, assembly GCA_020205615.1. Lineage (NCBI taxonomy): Eukaryota > Viridiplantae > Streptophyta > Magnoliopsida > Apiales > Araliaceae > Panax > Panax quinquefolius. The sequence continues at coordinate 49,148,274 of CM035158.1, forward strand.
ATGATAATGCCAGCTTGAAATTGTTTCACAATTTATTCTTTCACCTTTAAACTCTACTCAGGTTTCAATCGCCTGAGCTTTTGCCTGACTGCTTAAATCCCTCTTTAATGGGAAGGCGATGAAGGACAATGTCAGTGGACAAACACACCATGTCTTCGTGAGACCATGCAAACACATCCTAGAATTGGGTTAATAGCGCAACCATGTCATTCTGTTGGTTTGGGGTTAGGTCTGAACCAATATGGATTAGATTAGGGCTTTCTAAGGTTCCAAGATTGAAATAAGTGGTTTGATCAAGATTGGGTTTAGGTTTATCTGCGACCCATTCTTTGATCTCCCGAGGTGTCTCAATGTCCTCTTGGATTTCCATTAAGTCTGAGTCCAACTTTTCATCAAAGTTACAGTCCTTGTGGAGAAAAGGCACCTCATCAGCAAGTACATGCACATCTAAATTCAGAGTCCTGAAACAAAATATGCTTTCACTTAATATATGAAACTGTTTAATCATACACAAGTGTTAGCATGTACTTGATAAAATAACTGCTAATACTGTATAGAAAAGAAAGCAATTAAAGTTATCTACATGGCAGAGGGATTTCTGCCCGTTTTACCCTCGTCGACCAATGCATGGAGTGCTGCTCCAATTGTCGAGGATAAAGTCCTGATGGACTGCAGTGATGGAAGGACTGTCATCGTCCTCCTTTTTTCAAATGATGACTATAACGTCTAGGTAATCATCGTCTGGGGTATATCTGTTTGTATGTTCATCATGGACAATGATGCGTATGCCTGACATCATCAAGGCAATGTCATGTTTACATTTCCGTTCCCTTTCTTCCACTTTGGGATCAGGAATCAGCACCTCTTCTACTTTGAATGGTACTGGTTTGGGAAACAGCATGGCCATAACATGGGCTGACACCTTTACTGGAGACTGTATCAGCTCATGAGGTACAGGTGGAGAAAATCGTCGTGTGGCGAAAGCTTGAGGAACCTGCTTGTGCTTATGAGGATTCCTATGATTGGAACTGGCAGAATAGCCTAGTCCGGTTGTCCTAGTTTGACTGGACATTTGAATAGGGTGCTTAATACCCTGCTGATCTTTACCAAGCCCTTGTCTAGGCTGATGAGCCAATGATATCATTTCTTTAGTGGCCGACATAACCTCGGCAGAAATCTTGGGTACGGGAAGTGGTGCTCTAATAGGATGGTATTGCATATTACTCACTTCCAAAGTATGAAAACTGGCCGGCTCAACTTCTGAATTGAAGCTGATGATTGGTAGATCTCCTTATTCAGGACATTCCGGCTCAGTGTTGACAATGACTAGACTATTGTTGACAATGTATTTGAGTTGTTGATGTAGTGTAGAAGGGACGACTCCATCCATGTGGATCCATGGTCTCCCCAATTGCAGGTTGTATCCTGAATCTATCTTGAGGACGTGAAAGGATACATAGAATGTATTTGGACCAATCTCAATTGGCAGCTCAATCTCTCTGACAAAATTTCGTCGGGATCCACCAAAAGCTTTGATAACCGTATAGCTGCTTCAGATCCGTTTGAGATTGACGTTCATCTTCACCAATGTGGCATAAGGATAGATATTCAGAGACGAACCTCCATTTATCTGAACTCCAGCTAACATTTACCCGGAGGACAAAACTGCGTTATGCAATGGCTTGCAATGACCGGTCCCTTCGGGCGGCATGTCATCATCAGTGAAGGATATCACATTTTTATTGAAAATGTGATCAACCAGATGTTGAAATTTTTTCGCATCCACTGATTTTGGCAAATAGGCTTCTTCCAAAACCTTTAATAAGATCTTCCTGTGATCCTCGGAGGAGAAAACCAAGTCCAGTATAGATATCTGATGTGGAGCTTCTCTTAAGCTTAGAAATACCTTGGCTTCATTATGGCCCATAGTGCAGAGGAATTTTTCAATATTCTCCATGGGAATCTTTCCCCTTGCTTTGTAGGTGGGCTTCATAACCCGCTGAGGAAGATATAGTGGATTTTCCTTTAACACTGTAGCAGTAGTATGAGATGTGGATCCTTCAGCTTCTCTATAATTCCATGGGACTTTGTGTAAGCCGACAACAGGATATTGTGGTCTGAAGGGTAAAGAAATTAGCTCTGGTGCATCCACTTTCAAAGGATTGTCAGCTCCTTTGAGTTGAAATGCTTGGATGGAGAATGGTTTGACAGTATCATCAGCCTCAACGGATATAATTGCTACTAGCCCCTTCCATTTGGTAGGACAGGTATTCCCACTCTACAGTGTCATCGTGTGCCAGTTGCAGGACACCGCTATCAATTAGATTCTGAATAAGGTGGCGGAGTGCCCAACGTTCTTCTGTGCTGTGACCACGAGAATGTGAATGATATTGACAAGCTCCATTAGAGTTGAACCATCTTAAACGGGGATTGATTGGATGTAGAAGGGAGGTAATTCTGCCTTCATTGCTTAGCATCTAAAATATCTCCTCCATAGGTTAGCCCAGGTATGTAAATTCCCTTTGATTGGCAAAATCCTGACGGGCTTGAGCATTTGCTCTCTTCGCAACTTTATCCTCCATATCTTCGCTTTCTGAAGGTGACGGTGGAACATTCACAACAAAAGGAAGGAGATAAGCATGCTCCTGGCTGACTAAATGGCATGTGACTTGATGCTGATAGGTCACCAGTTCTGCCAATTGTTTAATTTGCTTACAAAGAGCTTTCATCTTTCGTTCCATGGCAAATTGAAACTTTGCGTAATCCCATCTGTCAACACCATATTTGATGGTTTGGGATGATTCACTGTTAAAACTGGAACTCTGTCCAGTACTCCAACTAATTATGTTGACCTCTTCTTCTTTGTGTTGAGGAAGAGGGTTGTCTTGCACATGAGGTTGATCTGGTTTGGTAACCACGATCTCACCGTTGTCTATTAAATCTTGGATCTTGTGTTTCAAGGCCCAACAAACTTGAGTATCATGTCCAGGTGCTCCGGCATGATAAGCACACTTCCGAGTAGCATTGAAACCCCTCCCATTAGGGTTGGATGGTGGAAGAAGATGCGTGATTTTCTTCTGAGTAATCAGAAGAGCAAGAATATTCTCGAGCGAGTCCCCTAAGGGTGTGAACGTCCGAGGGTGCTTTGCTTCTCCACCTTTAGGCAATGGAGGGTTTGAAGATTGTACTTGAAAAGGGGAGTAGTTTCTCCTCTGTATAGACATCTTCTAACTGCCTTTTGACCTTGTAGTATCAAGGAAACATTCTCCTCTTTCCTTTTATGGACCCTCCAGGGGTTGTTTCCATAAGATCCAGATTGGATGTGCTCAGCGACTGCTTTAAGAGCGGCTAGGTCTTGAATCTTACCGGACTTCAATCCCATCTCAACCATCTCTCTGTGTTTGATCATTTTAGAAAATGGTTTGCCAATACCAGCTAAGATTCTCTCATAGAAAGGAGCATCCTGTATGTCTATGAAAGTCATGACCATTTCTGATTCTGTCATGGAAGGAATAATTTGAGCAACAAGACGCCTCCACCTTTGAGCATACTCTCTGAAAGACTCATTAGACTGTTTCTTGACCTTGGTAATTTGGTACCGGTCAGGAGCCATTTGAGATTGAAAACTGTATTATGTGAGGAAGGCGTGAGCTAGCTCTTCCCAGCTATGGATCTTTGAGTTGTCTAATCTGGTATACCATGAACGGGCTTCTCCAGTCAGACTCTTCTGGAACAACTGCATTCTGAGCTTTTCATTTTCCGCATAAGATCCATGTTCTCCAATGAAGACCTTCAAATGTGTGTAAGGATCCCCTAATCCGTCATACTTTTCAAAATCAGGGGTTTTGAATTTCTCTGGATAATGAACACCAAGAATATGTAAAGGTCAGCATATGAAACACTTCCATGTGTTCCAATCCCTTTGAGAACACGGATAGTTTCTTCCATTTGAAGGACCTTCTTCCTGATATCACCGATGTCTGGATCTCCTTTGAGATGGGTGTTTTCAGGATCTTTGTTGGTCATATCCAACTGAGGTTCTGGATTTGTTTTGTCCAAACCTTGTGTTCCTCCTTGTGTAGAGGATTCTGTATGTGTAGGCATTTTTGAGCCTTGAGCAGACTGATACAATTCTTTAAGCAAGACAGCCAAATCTGTAATTTGTTGACTTAACCCGTCAAATTCTTCACGAGAAATAGGATTAGACTAGTCAGAAGAAGACATGATTGGCTGTAGGCTCATGGCCTTTTTAGATTTTGAGCGGGTAACGGGCCCAATTGTTTCCCTACAAAAGACTTATGTAGTTTAGTCTTAGGGATAATGTAAATGCTTACATTCTATGTATATCCGTGTTAGGAATATTATCCTGCAAAATGGATGTTAATTGATAACATGTCATATATGCACAAATATTCTTCATATTTTCCATTACATAAAGATGAGCATGGAATAAAATTACAAGTAAATGCTATTACATGTAATAGAAAATGGAAAGCATGAAGAGACTTTCCTCCGCGTTTGGTTTATCAGAGGTTGACCTATCTTAGGGTTACTCTTGCGGCTTTTTGGCATGAAGGTCCCCAGATCATCTCAATCTATTTGACGGGAAGTTAATCCGGTCTTTCAATTGGAGCGAATCTAGGTGGTGCCTTTCCTGAGCCTTGTTAGAATTAGTCTCCCTACGAGTCCAGTAATCAAACACCGACAGGATAGCCTCCTGGTGGAGGAACCGCACAACATACATTTACATACAACGTGTCTCACCATTTATGAAAATGATGACATGTGCGAAGCACTAATATCACAGATAGATATATTGTAGTGCAGTAAATAAAATGCATTCGTACACATTAATTATAAATATAAATGCAACATTCACACACAAGCATATAACAGTTTTGAAAAGCTTGTAATAGCGGCTTAAGCCCTCATACTGGAGTCCCCAGCGGAGTCGCAACTTGTCGACGTCGGTATTTTTATTTGTCCCTTTTTTGTTACTTGTTCTTTGGTGTTCTCATGTTATGTGAGATTTGTTTGAAAAACCAAGTGAAAAAAATGTCCGACATGTGTAATGTCGACGATTTGACTGTATGAGTCGCTAGTTGGTGTTTTTAACTGGTTGCACCAATGCAAGTGAGAAAAGGTTTGCACATTGACCCAGTGATGTAACACTGCTAAACGGGTCTGTGAAATCGAGATTCATTTGGGTTCGGGGGCTTGATTATGTGGAGGGAAGGTGTTAGGCACCCCCCGACATCCGTGTTGCCACGGTGACCGCCACTTTTCAAGAAACTGTTATATGAATATGTGTGTGTGTGTGTGTGTGGATCAATGTGCAATTATTTGGAAGTAGTGCGAGGCCTCGTTCGTACCTATATACAAAGGGTTTGAATTTGTAGAAAATTTTAGTTTTAAACATGATATAGCAGTGAAGTTTTGTAAAAAGAGGTTTTTCAAACCCTGTGCTCAATAGTAATTGAGACCTTTTCATACTTTCATTTTATTATTAAATGTTCGGCTTGTTTGCTTTTATTTTTGAGATGCAAAGCATCTTCGAGAAAATAATATACAAAGATCTTTAACTCCTCATGGGCATGACAACCATCTAAGGAAATTCAAACACTCAGAAATAATACGTATAAGTCGCTTACAATCGAAAAAAGTCCATCATGGGAACCGAATCTAGATTTAGTAGACTGAATCTATGATCACATGATTCCTAGGCTCACATGATGCCGCAGTTTATATGAAAAGCAGTATGCAATTATATATATAAAAGTTGTATATATATATATTTATATATATATATATATATATATTCAGACATGATCAACCACCACGAAGCACCTCCATGGAGGATCAGAAATGTTAATATATAAAAGCGGTAAATATATATATATATATATATATATGGACATGATCAACCACCACAAAGCATCTGCATGGGGTATCAGAAAAGTAAATAAAGTAGTAAATGCGATCAACCACCACGAAGTAAACTCCAGGCGGGACTAAATGTAAACAAAGCAGTAAAGACGATCAACCGCCACGAAGTAGACTCTAGGCCTGACAAAAATGTAAATATATATATATATATAAGCAGTAAACGCACCGGATATAAAACCCATGCTCATCGAACAAAGTTTGACAACAGTTCATATATATAAGTATATATATATATATATATAAAAGCAATAAACGCTCCGGAAATAAAATCCAGGCTCATCAGACAGAGTCTGACAATAATTTATATATATATATATATATATACACTTATATATATAAACTGTTATCAGACTCAGTCTGACAACAGTTTATAAAAGCAAGTAAACGCTACGGATGTAAAATCCAGGCTCATCAGACTGAGTCTGACAACAGTTTATATATATATATGTGTGTGTATATATATATATATATATATAAACGCTCCAGACATAAGTCTAGGCTCAATCGAGGCATAACTCGATAATGTTAGTCCATATATAAATATATACATATATAAGTATATATATACAGACAGAAATAAAAACCACGGACTGAAGTTCGGGCATACACACACAACACGACTCTCAATGTGAAGAATAGTGTGTGCAAAGATAAAGAAAAAGGCTTTATAAAGCTAGATGGATAAACACTCAGCTCCCGTCGGTAAAATATAGCTATATGCGATCTAACAGGTGTTTAAAATGAGAAAGCACTCAATATGGGGTGTGTACAGAGTAAATTGGACAGGGCTTCCTCGCCTCTTTTTCTCTTACAAATGGCCACCCCAAGCTCTATATTTATAGAGCTGGGAGCCATGAGTACCCCTGACGACCCCGCAGATGCACTGTGGTCGCCTCGGTGCCCCAGTTCATGGGTCCTATTGTCTCGAAGTATGTGCACTCGTGCACTATGATGTCCTCTCGAACTTGCAGAACTTCAATTCGAGCATCCGAACGAGGTATACAAGACCATCTTCGGACTTCTTTTGTTGAGAGTTACGCAATGACATGGGATTAGAGGTTGTATGAAGTCAAAAAGAGGGGACCATGCCCATGGTCTTCAAGCTTCAAATTCTATCCGGTATGCTGCCACGCGTAATAGTCACTCGGGATTGGAACTCCTTGGCTCTTGTAGGACATTTTTGTATTGAAATGTATGTATGAAATGTTGAGACGACGAGCAGGGGTTGAGGTGGCAAGATGACGATTTAATTCCTCACCGGGGTTATCTCCGGTTTGGGCTGATAGCAGACGTTGCTCAGGGTTACATCTGAGATTGGACTACTGCAAGTGTTTGAATTCTGCAAAGTCATCTATAAGTGTGCCTGTCTTCCCGATGTTAGCTCCGAGTCTTAGGTATGAGTGCCTCGACGGGAGATCTGAGATTGAAGCTAATCGCATGCATTTGAAACAAGCATTTCCGGAGTTATCGCCGGAACTGCAATGACATTCCTTGGGGTTATCTCCAAGGACGAAACTCGGGGTTATCTCCGAGGTTGGAATTGATACTCCCGGTGTGTGTTTCGGGGTTGAAACTAAACTTCCAAAGAGTATCCTAATGAATGTGAGCGTCTTCCGTGGTTATCTCCGAAAGACGAATCTGCCCTTCTGCAATGTTAGTAACAGGTGTGCAGAAAATTTTGAGTGTCTACACATTTGAGCACTGGAAGGATGAGATGCATACTCCTAGTATATTGAGTAAGCTGATCCCCTGTCTCATATCTAAAACAAAGTTTTTAAGTCTGTGTGACTGACAGAAATAAAAATCCAGAAAATGGTAACAACTATCAGTCGAATTTTGAATTGTTATACTTCTTCAAATCATATATTGTTATAAACATAAAACCTGCTAAGCATGTCATAGCTCGCCCTTGTAAATTAATCCCTTTGCAGTATTAGATGGTAACCCTAGAACATCTAGAGTAGACAAAGGGAAGCGTCCCTGCTAGACTAGGTTATATTTATGTCTAGTTGAATACTTTGTAATAAGAAATTCTTTATGAGAATCATGTAATCGAACTTAATATTTATGATATATATAACATATTTAATTTCCGCAACCGTATTTTCTTACATATATAGATGTAATTAAGAATTCTTCAAATCTAGTTTGAGATCCTTGGGAACTATTTATCTGAGTGAGGGTATTGATAGCATGGACTATTCATGTTGTTATTAATACTCTGAATTTCGGATAGATAGTTACTATCGATACGATAGTGTAATTCACATGGCATAGACTATACATCTGGGTGAGGGTATTGGTAATATGGACTGTTCATGTTATTACTGGTACTCTGAATTTTGGATAGATAAATTCTATTCACAAATACAATTCATATATCCAAGTGAGGGTATCCAAACACAGTAATAGTTCTCTTGGGAATTGTATTCTGTTATGGGATACTGTGAATCTTGGATCTATGGGAATTAAATCTGATAGTCACTCTATTTGATATAAGCGTATAATCAGATACCATGGGTGTATAGATTTAAATGCATTATATTTTGATTCGTAGTAAGCACCATATCGGATACCGTGGGAGTATAGATATGGGGGCGTTACAACATGAAATAAACATGAAAGCCCAAACGATGTCCGGATTGCTTTTCCTTGTGTTTTCATACCAATAGTTTCTCACACATCTCCCAAGTTTATAATCTACAAAATGAACACAAAATGCATGAAAAGTAACTGAGAAACATGAGTTTAAGCAACTAATTCAAGTAACAGATACCAGATAAGTAGGTATAAAACCTACTTATCAAATACCCCCAAACTTAAATTGTTGCTTGTCCCCAAGCAACAAAACATAATGCAATGCAATGGAATGCAACTAATCTACATAACTCCAAATCTAGCAATAATGACATAAACAAGTTTATTTAACCTACCTTAGCAAAATAAAATAAACATTACAATACTTCATATCAAAACCAATCAACAATTTCCTAGTCAATCATTAAGTCTTAAACTGTTATTACTGGTATAGTGCGTGTGTGCTCAACATCCATGCTAACTGATATAATGCTAAATACAACACATAATAGATCTCTTTAAAGGCATCATACAGTGAAAACTCACAAAATTCACGAACAAGCTAAATCCAACAAAATTCAAACATCCACCAAGTTCAAGAGTCCAATCCGGGATACTTATTCTTAACTTTTCATTACGGGGGCTTTTTGCTCTTTTTCTGTCCTATTGTTTTATTAATTTTTTTTGTTTTTTTTACCATGACTGTGCAATGTCTCATTCCATTACGCTAACAGTGCTACCCCTTAGCGAGCTTTCAACCAACGACTCCCAGACCATAAAGACCTTAGGGCGCTAGGTGTAAAGACACTCCCTCGGGCATACTTACTCAAGTAACAAAGGCCCCGAAACAAAACTAGCCACGATATTTTTTCATCAGTTTATTTTTTATTTTTTATTTTTTATTTTTTATTTTTTTTTTTTTATTTTTATTTTTATTTTTTATTTTTAATTTTTTATTTTTAGATGAAGCTTATATATCCCAAATTTTCCCCCCAAACTTAAGTTTTTGTCTAAATTTAACCATCTCCGCCTGTTCATGTCTTTCATTCATCCAAACTAGTATTATCCTTAAGAAGTCCATTATGTATCAATTTAGACTAAATCAATCCATATAGTTATTTTTATTGTGCTATCCTTGTTATACCAGTTTCAAACAGAAAAAGATTTGATTCATAACAAGAAATCACATCAAAGCTCTAATAGTCAGTATTGTACTTGTGTACTCAATCCCAATCTCATCATTGGCCAAAATAGACTGTAACTATCAAACAGCTGGAAACATGAAGATGAACATAGTAACTAACTAAAATATATATTTTTGAATATTTTTTTTATAGACATAAATAAAAACTATTTACAATTACTCTACTATGCAAACTATTATGCACTTACATTACATAAATGCAAACATACAATAAACCTAAACTAAACAAACATGATAACTTATGCAAAACTAAAACAACTACATTAAACATGCAAAACTAAACTAATTAACTCCCCCAAACTTAACAATTACAATGTCCTCATTGTAAAATATAGCATTAAGTAGAAAAGAACTTCCCTGTAATCAGCTAAGCGTGAGGTGATGGTGGCATGGCACAAAGACTATAAACTCCTCCACATAGGAATTTGAAGGAGGATACTGTGTCATGGGCTCAGGCTGGTGGCTTCCCTTTCCTTAATCTTTGCCTATCCATTGAACCTCCAATACCTGCAATGAAGAGAGACAACATGGATTAGAATAACACTTTGGATTATAAGAGAATATTAATAAGCAAAATAATTCCTATCTACTAAATAAACTAGTCAAACATATAAATATAAAATTCCTGGGTTGCCTCCCAGTTAGCGCTTGATTTAAAATCTTTCAGCCTGACTTTGTCTGGTCAGCACTATCTAATTCCTCTTCGATAGTTGAGGAACCCTCTATCCATCGGAAACAATGTAACTTTTGGTAGGTTCCCTTTTTTGATGGCTTTCAAATTAAAGTCACCTAGCATGCTTTGTTTAAATAAGTGCCTAATTGAGAATGTTAAATAACTAGGTGTTTTTCTGTCTGTTGAGCCTATGATTCGATTGGGGCTTTGAGGTTTGGCAAGCACAACGGGCTCTTCTTCTATCTTCTCCTCCTCATCCCACCATGGCTTCACATTTGTACTAGCTCTCATGTCATAAAGAGCCTTGCCGACGACATGACTACCAAGCGAGCACGATGTTGCAAATCTAATTGGAAACTTGATCTTTGGCGGAGAAGGAACTTGGGGAACTAATAATAACGGCTCATCCTTGTTGGTACTCACAGTTAGTTCTTCACCAACTTTGTTTTCATTATCCCCACTTGTGTCCTCTTTTTCAACTTCTTGTGTCTCATCCAGTTGTAGATTTGGTTCGGGCACTTCGTCAATCTCGGAATCCTCGTCATAACACCAATTGATTTGAGGACAATTGTTCAAGGCTTTGAGCATTTGATCCATCTGGTTCTGCAGATTTTGAATTGATATCTCTTGATTAATCCTCATCTCCTTATTTGATGCTACGAACTTGGACAACAATTCCACCACCACTGAATTATGTGTCTCGGTTTTGGGATCCATGTATTGAGGACCATAAGTCGAAGTAGTGATTAGTTGTTCCATCTGGTTCTGAAAATTATGGCTCGATATGGCTTGACTCATCATCCTCTCCTCTTGGTTTGCTATGAGCTTTGACAGTAATTCCTCCAAGTTTGACTTTTCTTCTTGTAATAGAGGTGGACAGAAGAATTCTGGCATGTATGTTGGATATGGAGCAGAGTATTGATCTTGATAATTGTAGCTCCATGACGAATCCAGGTGATACCCCCAAACTTGATTATAATTGGCATATGCATAATCGTTGAGGTAGTCACCACCATTCTGTACCGGCCCAAGATTGAGGGTGCATTGATTACTCGGGTGATTGTCAGCACAATAATTGCAAGTAACTGCTATCCTTCGATTTTGTTGAGCTGCAACTACGTCCAAGCTCCTCGAAAGTATCTCAAGTTGTGTTGATAATGCAGAAAATGCATTAAGTCCTTCAATCCCTCTGTCTCTTGGCGGAGTCATACTAGTATATGGCCATTGATAATTGCATCCAGCCATAATACTTGAAAAGAGAGAAAAATAGGAAGAGAATTAAATAAAAAGAAAAAAAATGTTTAAATTAAGACTAATTTGATTGAAGCTAATATTGGAAAAAATTATTAAACTAACTCCCCGGCAACGACGCCAAAAACTTGTTGGGTAAAATCTAATTATGCACAACACGCAAGTATACGTGGTCAACAAGTAATAATGTGAAAGTAGAGTATCGTTCCCATAGAGAATTAGTTAACAAGAATTACCAAGTACTAACCTATAACCAATTTAATCTTATTTAAACAAATAATTTAATATTTGAATTTAAAATAATTAATTAAACTTTACTAACTATCCCTAGAATGAAACAAGATAATGAAGACTCAAGATTACAATTTCACTTATTGTTTCATTTAAGTCAACACACTTCCTGTTAAGCCAAGTTATTCATACTGAATTGTTAATCAAGAACACGAAAGTAAAATATGGTCATCTCTCAACGCACCATACTCATATCAAATCAAATCCACAGATGATAGAATCAAATTGAACACCCTAATTAACTAACCCACTATATCTCTATGTGAATTACAATTAAAAAGGGTTTTAAGTACAAGTTGTTATTAGACTACATGCAATGCCTCGGTATATCTCTATCCTAAGCACAAATCATGAATTCCAACTCCATGTAGAACACATAAATACATGCTATTATGATCAGATCTAAACCCATAATCCGTCTCTCGAGTTCATATAGATTATCACAGTAATTGTTAACTAGGAAATTAAGCAATTAAGGGCAAACCATAATAGATAATCCAAATATAGCTAATAAGACTAACAAAGAAGCATATCAAAGTAAACTACACAATAAGATCCATAGTAATCTCAAAACAGAGTTTAATTCATCACAGAACTAGAATCCATCATCCACAATTGATTAAGCATTAAAAGATACAAATAGATAAGAAAAGAAATTAGAATTGAGATAAACAAATCTGTATTCTCTTGCTTCCAATATGTTTCTCCAATGATGATTAATAGCTTCAATCTTCAGTTCTAATCTAATCTAGGGTTCCTAATCTACTATATCTAATCCAATGGAAATTCTCCCTCCCTTATGGCTCCCATCATGTATTTATAGGTTACAAGTCTAATGTTTAGCTTAGGAGCAAACCCAATCCAATTTGGAGTAAAAAAAGTATCAAAATTCGACCCAAAACACGTCAAAAACTTGTTCTGGCCCGTACCCCCACCCCAGCGGACTTTTTCTATTGGCTAGGCCCGCCCCGGCGGGCTATGATACTTTTTACAGCTTGTACCCCCGCCCCGGTGGGGGTTTTGTGAAGAGAAAGCCCGCCCCGGCAGGGGGTCCTTTTTCTACTATAGTGTCATCTAGTAAAATGGCCATAACTTTTGATCTGGGAGGAGTTATGGGGCCTACCACATATCAAATAGAAGCTCTCAACGAGCTCTACAACTTTTATTCTTTAAGAATTAAGAAATAATGGACGGATGAAGGTCGAAATTGGGCTGGAAGTGACTTCTATGCAAATGGCCACCCAAAATAGTAAAGTTCAACGTCCGTCGGTACAAAGGTCATAACTCTTGCATCCGTACTCCAATTGGAATGATTCAAGATGTCCCGGAAAGCTAAGAAGAAGCTCTACAACATAATCCAAGTTCCAAGCCAAGAACATAAAATAAATATAAAAGCCCAAACGATGTCCGAATTGCTTTTCCTTGCGTTTTCATACCAATAGTCCCTCACACATCTCCCAAGCTTATAATCTACAAAATGAACTCAAAATGCATGCAAAGTAACTGAGAAACATGAGTTTAAGCAACTAATTCAAGTAATAGATACCGGATAAGTAGGTATAAAACCTACTTATCAATAGTCTGTTCAATAGTGATCCAGTCTCGATGTATAATCGAAAGAGGATCACAATAAGCTACTAAGTATCAAAGGATGAACAAGCTTAAAGTTATCTTAGCAACTCAGCACCAACAACAACATTAATAAGAAGCCAGGTTCTGATGGGTCCTTGTCCTAGGGACTAAACTGAGTTCCAAGTCTGCTGGACTTGAAGAGTTCTTAGTGAACTAGAGTTCTAAGTTTGCTGGACTTGAAGAGTTCTTAGTGAACTAAAGTTCCAAGGCTGCTGGCCTTGAAAGAATCTTAGTGATTCAAAGATGTAATGACTTCCTTAGTGGAATCCCTGCTTGTTGAAGCAGAAGAGTGGATTAGGAGCTTGAGTCTTTGAACCACTTAAAATTCCCTATGTCTTTTACATACTATCATTTACATTATGAACCTATAACTGTTATAACTGCTATGAATATAATAACCACTTACATTTAAACTAACTTTAGAAAAATGATCAACAAAATATCTATGAAGAGGAACCTTAACCTATTCCGCTGTGTTTTGAAATAATTCTTAAGTTTGTCATTTACTAATTACTTAGTAATATAAACTAAAATGAAAAAGACTTTTGAAGATGAAAAAGATCTATTCAACCCCCCCTTCTAGATCTATTGTGTGCCCTCTCGGAACTAACGATTGGTATCAGAATAGGTTCTCACAGTATATTCTAAAGCTAACGCTTGAGTCTGATCCTAGGCACAAACCATGTTCTAAACTTAGTTTAGTAGTAAGTCGCTTGTGATTATTGATGAGCTCACACGCTGGAAATTATGCATACAGGTAAATGTACATATTCACCTAAAGCTGCTCAGAATGGTCCTTGTTCTAAATTAATGCAGCAACAAGACCAATCCATGTCCAAAGTAAATCAGTAGTATGCAGACCAGCGATTGGAAGTCAAAAAGGGCATCAAAAGAAAAAAGTCTGTCATCCTTTGTTTTAAAAGATGAAAGGCCTATACATGCAAAGAAATGTCTATCCAGAGAAGAAAGAATACTATCAATTAGATCTGATCCTTGAGACTCAATACTATCAAAGAACTAAAGCTGTCAAGACTTTCCTATATTGTCAACTCCAAGACAATGCCTGATTGATCTAAGGTTAAATGGAGCAACAAGCTGTCAGCAATGAATGTAAAGATTTGCACATCAATGCCTAACATCATTTTAGCAAGACAAATGACTGTCAAGAAACTAACAGTGTAAAGGTACGGTTCCTCATTAACATGTACATGAACATTATGTTGCATCACCTTATGTACTACAACAATACTCTATCAAGAGACCATACTCTTCCTGAAAAGGGGAAGAGATAGTACATTAAGGTTGGATACTTAAATTGTCAACAAACTCTCTCTCCACTCAAAGTTCAGGTTCAAGATAACATCTTAAAAAAAAGTATAGAATATGTCGTAAGTTAATCTAAATCCTACGAAGCTTAAGTGGATTAACTCTTGCTGAAGGATTGGTATGCATGCAAATATATACAAAATCAATGTTCTATGTTCTTGATGAAATATAGAGTATGATCAACACTAGAGGAGTATCTTTATATTCTTAGAAACTGATCATCTCCATGAATCAACCAGATGCAAATAAGCAATAGAGTTGATTCCTACTCTGAGAACATTCAAAATCTAAGAACATAACCAAGCAAAGGGTGAAATAATCAAAGAAAAAGAATGACCTATCAAAATACTTAATCATTCACACACTCATTATCATGCATCATAAATGTCATATCTAAATCTGATATATGCATAAATATGATTGTTGATGCCAATGTGATATAAATTCAAGAATATGAGGGATTGGGATCTTGAGAAAACTAATCTAGCAGGACCTAAACAATCATGGGTACCAAAAATAGAAACTTTCCTAACCTGCAGGTACTTGTTCTATTTGATCACACAAGGAATGATGTAGCAGATAGCTTCAGTCATAAGGATTCAACCAGCTGCAAGACTATTTATATCAAGACGAAAAAGGTCTACTGGTTTTATCCATGCAAAGCTTATCATTCCAAAGGGAACATCCAGGAAGTTCATATCAAAGGATCATCAAGCATTGGTAATGAAGAAAGCACCATTAAAGCATGACTTCACGAGTGCAGAAGACACTAGATCCTAAATGATAAAGACTACATTCGTAGTCTTGTTAACAGTCATGGAGTGATCAGTCTTAAGGATACCTCCCTAAGATTCATGTAGGTTCATTCATTCATGATGATGTTAGCCTGGAGGAGATGCTGCAACAATCTCTTAGCCTGAATGAACTGTCAAGGCTGAAACTGAAGAAAGGCAAAGGTAAGAATAACTAAGGAGATGAAGATCACGATGAAGAAACTTAAGGAAAAGCAGAAGTGGAACTCATTGCTATACTTAGAGATGAGCTCAGATGAAAGCTCAACCTTCCTTGCATATCTGATAACCATGTCACAAAGCACCAGTCCTCTACTATAAAGCCTTTTGAATCAATAATGAGCATTCAAAAGTACTGAACCAAGAATTCTCCAGAAGCTGACCAATAACTGCTCATCTTAAGTTTTTCTTAAAACGAAAGGTGCTTTACCAGACAATGCTACATAATGAACTATCCACCTACAAGTCTTAAGGTATTTAGAGAAGCTTCAATGATTCTTGAAATGAAACTCCGGTACATCCAAACAAATCCTCTTCCAGTAACAAAACTCTGTGGCTGATGTACCAAATAAATTTCTATTCACAGTCGTAGAGCCCTTAACTCTACGACTGATAGTCAAGTTAATCTCACCATCTCAATCGTAGATTCCACACGATCAACATCCTGATCGTAGAGTATAAAAGTACTAACTCTATGATTGCAACACGTCTTGATACACTCTCTTGACCATACAAATGCTAATATCAATCATATCCAATGATGATGAACAAACTCTAGCAAAAAGGCCTGTTGTGATGACATTCTTATCTTTAAATATATACAGTCTTTCTTCTGATAAGCGCCTCAGAGACAAACCTAGCCCTAAGTTTTATACTAAGAGGCCAACCCTTTCTGAGCTTCCTTAACCTAGAAGAAGAGCTGAAATAGAATGCATCACAAGAACTCATATGGAGTACATGTACAGAAAATTCCTTAAAAGAGATCAAGCCTGTTAATGAATTATGCAACTTCTAGTTGGGGATTAATGATGAATTATTCACTAAAGCATGGTCATAGATGACGATCGTTGAGTTGACAAAGAAAAACGTAGAGCCTATAGCTATCTCATCAAGCTACTCTATGCACTGAAGAAGTCAATGGTCAACCAACTTTAGTAATGCTTATTTTCCTGGAAGAAAAATGAAAACTAAAAAACTTATCAGTTTATGGGAAGTTACAGTTTCTTATTGGGCATCGTGCAACCAATGGCTTTTTGACACGTCACAGCTTTTGCAGAGTCAGAAGGAACTATCATAAAGATAAATTCAAAAACCTTTGAATAGTTATCAAAGGCTATCGACTTCCTCTCCCTCCCTTTTTCAAACCCTAAATCTTCTTTAAAGCCAAAATCCACTAAACCTCGAGCTACGACCAAATCACCTTCAAATAACTCTTGTAAGATTCCTGAGATCGAATACCCATACACTTTGAATCCTTAAAATGGAAGATTGGCATGTTATAACTGGAATCCAACTCGGTTCTAAGAAGTTCGAAAGATAAGAAAAGAAGTTCAAGGATATTCTTGAGCTAGTAAAGAATGATGGGTTTTCAGAATGCTTAGAAGCCAACGCTCCAGTCTATACTGAATTAGTGAAGGAATTCTATTCAAATGCTACGATAGACTCTGGGCTTCTATCCACAAAGGTCAAGGGAGTAAGTTTGATGATAAGAGCATCAGACATCAACCAATGCCTAGTGTTTCCTGACCAAAGTCTGATGAATCTCGAGGATGTCAGCATTAAAGAAGGCAAGAGGTTAATACGCTACAAAAGAAATGTAAATCTGAAAGATATGAAGAAGAAAGAGTTTCCTGAGGAGTTTGAATTCCTAGCTGAGATTGCTGGAAAATGTATCTTATGCAAAGATACTGCACACGATACTGTTAATGATCTGCAACTAAGAATCATGACTGCAATTGTCATGAAACTGTAGATGAATTTTGGAGCCCTTCTAATTGATTTGTTATCCAAATGGCTGGAAAAAGCTGAGATGAAGAAGTCTACAGATAAACCCCTCACAAAGGTTTTTCATGGAAGACTCTTGAGCATTATACTGAAGAAGAAACTGAAGAGTAAGATAAGGGATGATGAGGGAGAACCCCTAAATGTTCATAAAGTGATGTCTCCACAACTTTTTGAAAACTAGAAGAAAAATCCTATGGAGAATAAAAGACTAAAGACATCTGGAAACAACAACAAGGTCACTGCAATAAAGAGGAAGGCAAGAGTAATGGAAAGTGAGTTATCTCAATCTGATGACTCTGTACCCTTAATGGCCACTCCAGCAAAGCCAACCAAAAAAAAAGCTAAGGTCGTGAAGAAGTCTACAGAGGTTCCACCAAGCAGTCTCTCCGCTGACAAAAAGAGACATGAATCAGGAAAGGAAATAACATTAACTGATGCACCCCCAAGAAGGAGAGAGTAACAAGATACTTCAAAGAACAAATCAAAAGAAAGAAGGAGGCTCTGCATCAAAAGTGATTGATCTCAGTGATAGTGATGAAAATGATAAACTTGAATCTACAAGAGAAGACATTAAAGGCAAAAAGAAGATGATTTTTGACAGCTCCAGCAGTGAAAGCAAAAGGACTGCAACTGAACCCAGGTCAAAAGAAGATGTTGAAAGTGAAACGAAAGAATCCTTGAAGTTTGAAGAGCAAGAAATGACTGCTGAGTCAGAAAGTTATGAGAAGGATACTACGGAAGAAATAAGTGATGAAAATTAGTTAGAAAGATCCACTGATGAATCAGTTGAAATGACCCTGTATGATTCAAGCTCAAAGTCAGGACATGGAGAGAATGAAGAAGACTCCAGTCCTGAGGATGAGATGCCAGAAGATTTTTATATCCATTGTCATGTTCATCGCAAGAAAAGAATAGTGGTGGAAGTTGATGATGAACCACTATATGTAATTCTAGGAAAATGGGTTAACCTTGGAAATGAAAAGTTGAATGTGGTAAAGATGACCACAACATATCTGCTCAACAATCTCAAAGCCATGAAGCTGGATACACTACAAAAAAATGGGGCTTCAGCAACAACCGATTTTTGTTGCTAAAGGTGCGAAATTTCGTTGCTAAAGGGTTTTGGCAATGACTTTACTGTCGCTGCGTCTTTCGTTACGCAATGAGCGTTGCTAATTGTTCCACAACGAACGTATTTTTTTCGTTGCCAAAACTAATACATTTTGCAACGAAATTTGGCTTTCATACAGAGACATCGATCCTTTAGCAACAAAATGTATTGTTGCAGAATAATTAAAATTTTGTTGCTAAAAACCCCATTTCGTTGCAAAAGCCTACTGATTGGCAACGAAATGAACTCTCTTTTTTTCAACGACCATGCATTTTCGTTGCAATTGACACCATTTTGCAACGACATTTTTCGTTGCAGTAAATTATGAAAATTGTTGCCTAAGATTGCTTTCGTTGCGGAATGTAAACTTTTTAGCAACGATTTTCGTTGCTGATTATATTATTTGGCAACGACATTATGCTGAATTAGCAATGAAAATGTTTGTTGCTAGTTATTTTTCAATAGCAAAGAAAGTCATCGATTAGCAACGACATTATATGTTGCCGTTTTTTTATATGTGCAACGAAAGTTTATATGATTTGCAACGATAAAAAATGTTACCTTTTATTTTAGTATTAGCAACAATATCCTCTCCGTTGTTATTAGGTTAATTTTTCATTGTCAAATATTATATTTTTAATGCCATTAGCAACGAAAATTTATTGCTAACTGTATAAAAAATTGTTGTTATATTAAAACTTGTTCAATGCTTTGGTAACGAATTATATTGTTGCCAAATCAAAATTTGACATTTTTTTTTGTGTACTGGTATTACCTCAATGTCCCCATAGAAAATAATGGCAAAAATACAAAAAACTAAAATATTATTAACTTAATAAAATCATCCACTACATAATTATTCATTATCTTTACAATTAACCATCTAAAGCTACCACAGTTCTTCAATCAAAGTATATATCTACATATATAGAGAGAGTACACTTCATAATTTTATCCCTTGTCTTCCGTAAACGTAACACGGAAATTTGATACCCAGTATTGTAAGGCAGGTCGTAGAAGCAGTCTTCCTGCACATATTTAAAAATAATAACAAAGCTGCATAATGAAATTATTAAAAGTAAAGAACAAGATTAATGGGATAAAGAATTCAAAAGCATAGCACTCTGTATTATAACCATTACAAGTACTCTCAACCACTATTGTGGATTATAACTATGCTATGTGACTACAGTTAATAGAAAACATTTATTAAAGGACATAGAATTGGTATTTGATTTGATTTTTTTTTTTGTTATATGCCGAGAATATGAAATGCTCATATGGTGAGATATATCTTTATGGTATCTGTTAAATTTTGCAGGATCACCTGTGTAATTAAGCTACAGTTAGGTACTTTTCTACTTATAACATTTATTTAGTTACACCATCACAAAAGTATGTATCCCGTTCCTGTGGTATTTTCAAAGTAAGAAACAAGAATAGGAACTTAGAAGAGTGCCAGTATGATAATCGTGTACTCAGTTGCTTGGAACTTCAGTTTATCTTCTAGAAGAAGTTAAGAACTGCACTTTAAATTACTTTCGCTTTTAAAAAACAGTTTAAATTACTTTAAACCGCCATGTAGTACTCTTTTTAACATTGTTAACTCAAGTTATTATAACTAACTGAGAGAGTCCAAAAATTTGCACATTTTCGTATGGAACTTATTCAAACTAGTCCACTTGTAGCATGACATTATTTAGAAGGGAAAAAGAGGGCCTTTAACATATTCATATTCATTCAGTTTCTTTTTTTAAATTATATTTTATTTATAATTATCCATCCATTCATTTACTTCACTGGTGTGATTGACAACCTAAAGCTAAATTTATATGAAACACGATGAGGTTTTTGAATTTCGATACACGATACAATTCACAATTTGACAACTATGTTTTTCCTGTACAAGACCTTGGTTCACTAAAATCAACATGGCATGATGATACCAAAAACACAACATGTAAATATAGTAACTATAACATTGAATTATGTTCTTTCTACAGGACTTATGGATACTACTTACTTTTAACATAATCAGCATGGCCTGGACAATCTACATGGGCATAATGCCGCTTAGCAGTCTCATACTCCACGTGGGCCTGCAACACAATAACGATACAATAAATACATTGCCTAGACAAGTTCGTCAAAATGAGCAAAAGGAATCTGAACTGAGGGAATTAAGCACTCCGACCGTCGCAATTGTGATGCCTCTCTTTTTCTCTTCAAGGGCCTTGTCAATTTCATCAAAGGCACATAACCATCTCAAAGGCCGGATAACTAAAAGTACATTTCTTAGATGACGCATGTTGAAAGAATTTTACATGTTCACAATATGACATTCAAGTAATAAATAAATAAATAAAATAAAAGGAAAAAGATATAAAAGATCAAAGAACAAGTCCAAACCCTTGTAATTGCAGCAGTTAATGTTGTCTTTTCGTGATCAAAAGACAAATCAAAACAAGAGATAACAAAGTAGAGAAGAGATCCAAAAATATCCGTTTATTACTTCAACAATTACTCAAAATTTCCTTATTTCAATTCCCTTTTCCTTTCCCTCAAACTCTTCAAGTTCCAAACAAAAGCAAAAACATATTTTCCATAGCAAAGTTACCTCAAACTTCCTCATCAATTAAATTTTAAAAAAAACAAACAGTTTTTCTAATAATATACACCAAAAATTTCACTAAATCATACAAAAAGTATTAGATTATATACCTATTAACATCAGCAGCACAACCAGGGATAAAATTGGAGCAATCAGGGCCATTTATAACAAACATTTTAATACCAAGCATTTATAACAAACATTTTAATAATACATACTTCAAATTGCAGTATAATACTTCATAGAAACTGGAGGAAATAATACCAAGCACAGAACAACACAAAACTTAAATCTATACACCAACATAAACAGGAATATTCAACTTAATAATCAAACAAAGACGAATTAAATACAAACACAACCTTTTTCCCAAGGAAAAAATGAACCGAACACCTTCATTTAAGTATTCATTTTCTGTCTTTAATATGCACAAAATTACAGGTCAAGCAAACTATTCACCATTGGAAACACAAACTGGAATAAATGGAATCCTTTCTACCAACTTATTGATTGAAGTTTTTGATTGATGTACACTTATTGATTGATAAATAAAAGTTTCAAAAGGAAAAGACTTTCTAGATGTTCTGCAAAAAGAAAAAATGAGCTCAATTTTGAAAATTTGGAAATTGGAGTAGCTAATTTCATATGAAAATCTAGTAGAATCCACAAAATTGGAGCAATTCGGCTGTGTGACAAAATCTGATGCGAGGCATAAG
Source organism: Panax quinquefolius (assembly GCA_020205615.1). NCBI lineage: Eukaryota > Viridiplantae > Streptophyta > Magnoliopsida > Apiales > Araliaceae > Panax > Panax quinquefolius. The sequence continues at coordinate 49,170,407 of CM035158.1, forward strand.
ATCTCACATACAGAAATTCTGATTAATTACCGTAGTGGTGATGATCACATGATTAGACAAAAAAATTGCACAAACCACACATTAGACCAGGAACTTATTAGTTACAGTAACAAAATATGAAACCCTTACCAGATTGCCAAGAATAAGCTCCTTAATATAGGAGACAAATCAAATTGTAAACAGCTTTTTGAATCACAAATATCATCAGAAGCATCAAAATCCACAAATAGTTGTAAACAAGACATTCAACCGAATCAACCCATCCACTGAATCTTAATAGTTTCCAAAATCACATTATTACCCCCACAAAAATTCACCCCCTCTCAACCCCTCCAAAAAAACACACAAGGGCTTTAGACTATATGCAAATTGCAGCAAAAGAACAGAAAGAAGACAAGAAGAAATTAAGAAAAGGAGGAGCCGAATAGCCGAGGAGGACTCACCGTCGCCCGTCGTCACCGACTTCTGATTGAGAGGGTTTGAGATGATTCTTGTCACTTGAGAGTTGAGATATTCAGATTGAGAGTTTGAGACTTGAGATTGAGATGAGACAAGTTGTTCGACTTCAGAGTTCAGAGTCGGTCAGTCGGCTAGGGCTAGTAAATTAGTAATGCGCCGAGGAAGTGAGGATTAGTACTACTTTATTTATTTTAAGTGATTTGTTCGATTATTCGGGTAAACCGAATAACCCAAAAATGATACCCGTATAAACTAACCGAAAATCGTATATAATTTCGGATATAATCGAAATGCTAAAAATAACCATATTATCAAAAAAATTCGGTTAATTTATTTCAGTTTGGTTTGGTAATTCGGTTATATCCGTTTTTTGCTCAGTCCTACTGGGTACTAGGTCTGGGAATTGAGAGAATGAGAGTTACGACTTTAGCGTGGGTTAAACGGAATAACCCAAAAATAAAATCCGTATAGACTAACCCAAACCCGTAAATAATTTCGGATATAATCGAAATGTTACAAATAACCGAATTATCAAAAAATTTTGGTTAAATTATTTCGGTTCGGTTCGGTAATTCGGTTATACCCGTTTTTTGCTCAGTCTTAGGAGAAAGAATGGGGAAAGGTTGGATCTGGAGTATTTTCCCAGAATTGCCAAAATTATATTCAACTTTCTCAATTATATCCATTTTGTTCAAATTTTCTTAGAATAGGCTCTTCTCTAGACAAATTAATTAATTTAAGAACAATATTTATAAAAAAAAATTATTTTTTTTAAAAAAACGCTTTAATTTTTTTTAAAAAGATATAATTTTTAAACGAATATTTTTTTAAAAATAAATACTTCAACGACTTTCGTTGGGAGTAAAGGCTCTCACATCTAATTTGGGAAAAAACTACTAAACGCCATTTGAAATGGCGTTGAATTTTTGGATTTTTTTTGGCTAAAAATCAGAAAGTCAACCAAGGCCACTTTAAAAAATATTTTTTAAAAAAATGAATTTTAAAAAAATTATCTTATTTTTTTAAAACGGTTTTATTTTTTTAAAGAAATTTGAAAAAAAATAAAAATGTGATCCAATATTCGTTTAATATTAAGTAAGAAATATTATTTTCGTTTAATATTCGTAAGAAATATTATTTTCGTTCAATATTCGTAAGGAATATTATATTCATTCAATATTCGTAAGGGGTATTATTTATTTCATATTCGCTTACGATATTATTTTTCGTATGCATAGGAAATTTTATTTCGTTTAATATTCGTAAGAAATATTATTTTCGTTCAACATTCGCAAGGAATATTATTTTCGTTCAATAATTGTAAGGGGTATTATTTATTTCATATTCGCTTACGATATTATTTTTCGTATCCGTAAGAAATTTTATTCCGTTTAATATTCGTAAGGAATATTATTTTCGTTCAATATTCGTAAGGAATATTATTTTCATTCAATATTCGTAAGGGGTATTATTTATTTCATATTCGCTTACGATATTATTTTTCGTTTTCGTAAGAAATTTTATTTCGTTCAATATTCGCAAGAAATATTATTTTCGTTTAATATTCGTAAGGAATATTATTTTCGCTTAATATTAAGTAAGGAATATTATTTTTATTTAATATTAAGTAAAGAATATTATTTTCGCTTTAATATTAAGTAAGAATAATTATTTTTATTTAATATTCGTAGGAATATTATCTTTATTTAATATTTATTGGAATATTATTTTCGTTCAACAGTTGTAAGGGATGTTATTTATTTCTTATTCGTAAGAATTATTATTTCTTACTATTCACTCGGGGTACTAATCATGACAAAAATTGATTTCTTTTTGGGCTAACGTGGAGAATATTGAACTTTATTCCAAAAAATATGTTCATGCACAGATTCGAACCCAAGACCTCCAATTTGAAATATTGATCCAATGACCACCCGAGCACCTGGGCCTATTTGCTATTATTTTGTAAGGATTAGTATTTAGTACTATTATTATTATTATTATTATTATTATTATTATTATTATTATTATTATTATTATTATTATTATTATTATTATTATTATTATTATTATTATTATCATCTTAATTTAAGGCAACATTTTAATAGTCGTTGCAAAAAGTTGTATAATATATGCAACGAAAATTTTTTTTTTTGCCAATGAATGTGTCCATATTAGGCAACGAAATATAGCAACAAAAAAACTTTTGTTGCCCACGATGAGGAGAAATCAAGTGGTTAGAAATTTTGCAACGAATTTCTAACGAATTTTGTTTCCAAATTTTACAACTACTTATTAATTTCGTTGCAAAAAAAATGAAAGCGACCTGATAATAATGCAATGAATGACAACTTTCGTTGCTAAACATACTTTTTAGCAACGACTTATAAAAGTCGTTTGCAAAAATCGTTGCTAAAACCCCATTTTTAGCAACAAAAAAACTTTTGTTGCCCACGATGACGGGAAAACAAGTGGCCGAAAATTTTGCAACGAATTTCTAACGAATTTTTTTCCCGCCAATGAATTAGCAACGAAATTTTGCAACGACTTATGAATTTCGCTGCAAAAAGTGAAAGCCTGACACAATTTGCAACGAATGACAATTTTCGTTGCTAAACATATACTTTTAGCAACGACTTATAAAGTCGTTGCCCAAAAAATCGTTGCTAAAGGCCCATTTTTTTGTAGTGATACTTCAACACTAATATATGAGCCTGAAATTAAGGATCATTCAATAAGGTGGTTTTATCCTCACATGCCATAGGTAAAGGCATCCATCACTCATGATAACAACTACCTCTCATGGTGCTTCTCTCATATTCCCAACTTGGAGCTGGTGTCCCAAAACTTCCCAAGGGTAAAAAAATTTGCAACATAGTTGATCAAAGACCAGTCTCACTTCAGGATCTATCGACATGCTGGCAATCACTACATTCCCTATGATTATAGAGTAGGTTCGGATGGCAGAAGGATTATACCAAAGTCCATGGTCGTAGAGTCCCTTCACTTTACCAGTAACAATGATCAAGCTCAGTTTGAGAAGCTCTACTCTGCCCAAGCAAAATTATCTGATATTCCTTTGTCTTCCAATAATGATTTGCACTCAATAATCTATCAGATTCTTACTACATTTGTAAGTTTATCCAAGAATGAGAATCTTGGAGTCCAATCTGATGTTCAGAAGGAGTCGGCTTAACTAAATGACCAAACTTCTCAAGAGCAAGAGTTACTGAAGAACTCTGACGAGTTGGTTGAGAAGATATCTCTCATTGCTGCAGAAGCTAAGATGTTATCAGAAGAAGGAGACAATGTGCTTCAAAACAGACTTTCAGCCACAATATCAGATATATCTCTCAAGATCAAATCTATCTGAATTTTATGAATGATCAAAAGGAAGAAGCTATGCAAGCTCAGAAGGATAATGCAGATCAAATCTTGTCCCTCTCTGACAAGATTGACTTACTAAAGCAGTCTCTCTCCCTACAGTTGGAGCTAAGCCAACAAGAACTCAAGACTGAAGTTAGAAACTCATCTAATCTGATAGAGCAGCTTATGACAAATGTCCAACAGCTTTCCCAAATGATTAATGACAAAAAAGGGGAGAAAAAGAGGTATTCAAGGAAGAGCAAGAAGAGAAGAATGAAGGTTGAAGAAAAGAGCAAGAGCAAAAAAGCAAAGAAGGAGAAGAAGAAGAAGGCCAAAACAGTAGCAAGTGTGTCATCATCTAAGGGGGATACAAAGGATGATGACCCTATGAAAACAAAGTTTGAGGGGGAGCCAGAACAAGAGAAAAACAAAATAGAAGACAAAGAAGAAGAGCATGCATCTGAGCCAGAGCATCATGAAGATGAAGAAATGGAGCATGCATTTGAGGGGGAGCAGACTAGAGAGGAAAAAAAATTGAGTAGCTAATCAACAGACACCCTGGAGACATATATGAAGCAGTAAATGAAGCTGAAAAGGTATATTTCTAGATATATAGGTATGTTCTAGATCCAGGATGTAAAGTGTCATATTATGTGTAAATTTTATATTATCATCAATGACATTCATAATTATCTGCTTTAGAAATACAGCTACTCACTGTATATTAAGATTCATTCATCTCATACATATGCACTTATTATTTTTGTCATAATCAAATAGGGGGAGATTGTTAGGAATAAACATAAGAATGATATTCCTATTTATATAAGATTTGATTATGATCTTAGTGAATGATTATGCAAATATGTCTACATTGAAATAAGTTGTAAAGTCCTTAAATAGATAATAGGAATATATGTACAAGGACTTAGACTAAAATGATTAAATATGTTAGGTTGATTCTACATGAACAAAACAGATTTGTAAAGTCCTTCAAAAGAACATGATGTACAAGGACTATATATAGAAAGATCAAGCTTGTTAGGTTGATCTTATATGATGCAATAGATAAGCTTATCTTATTATTGAGTACTGCACCAGTCTTCGAAGTCTGCCAGGAGAGACAAAGAACTCGAAGACTATTAAGAAAGAATCGTAGTCTGACGAGCCAGCCGAGGGACTGCAGAAGCCAAGGCAGAATCGTAGAGTATCGAGAAAATTGCTAAAGAATCTTAGTCTGCTTTGGAGGGTCTCACTCAAAATCGTAGAGTTGGTCCAAGCGCCTACCGATCCAAGTCAAGAATTGTAGACCACAATTGAAGTCGTGGAGTCTATGTTAGGTTTGTAATATTCAAGAAAACAATCTAATTGCATAAAAGTGCGGAAGCATGTAAAAATCAGAGTTTAAAAAATTTACAAACCATATACCCGGATCACCCTTTATGCATAATTATTAATTAAACGAAAAGATAAAGAATAAAATCATACCCTTGAAAATCGAGCTTCCTCAGGTACAAGTTCACCTCCAAATCCTTTCGCGTTCAACTTGAATCCACCGGGGTTTTGTTCCTTCCTTTGATCAACGTTAGCCACCCATATGTTTGGCCTCTAGAGGTGATCCACCAAGGAATAATAAGAATTCAAGAAAGGGGTATTGGCTCAAACCCTAGTTTTTCTATCTCTATTGAAAGGGTGTACTCTCCCAACAATTGGAATTATGTCGTATGTTGAAAAAGTCAACAACCCCCTCACCCATAATAAGACTCCTCTTATTAATAGATGTGGGCAACCCACCTTAACAATTAAGGAATTGGGTTTTATTTAATTAATTAAATTCTTTTAATTAATTAAGCTCCCTAATCTTATTAGGGATAATTAATTAAACTCCTTTAATTAATTTTCCCTCCTAACCCTATTAGGAATAAATGAGAGTACTTATATTAAATTAATTCCTAAACTCTTTTAGAAATTAAAATAATAATAATTGTAATAATATTAATAAGACTCCTCTTATTAATTTATATTTAATATTTCTAAAATATTAAATAATAAATATTAAGCTATTTAATTTATTCTATCACCATAGATTAAATTAAATATACATAACATATTATTACGATTATGCCATTAACTTCTTAAATAATTATTCTTCCTTTTATGGTGTGACCCTTTAGGTTCTCCATATTAAACCTAGGTTGTGAATAAATCAATTAGAACAATTCTAATCTTATTTAAATAAATAAATTAAATAATTAATTTATTTAAATAAATAATATTTATTCTACAATAGGGATAAGCCTCCCTAGCGATCAACGACTTTCCGGATAATATAGATTTCAACATTAATCATTAAAGAACCTTTGAGTAAATAGTTCTGCAAATACTGATTCAATCCTTCCACCATACAATGTCCCAATTAAATATAAGGCATGGAATTCTTGTCAAGTCTTATTTTATTTAATTATATGTATTTCGACTCTTAAATGCACAACTCCAAATAATGCAAATTAGAAACTCCTTTCTAATTTCATTACTCGCTTAACCAAGGACTACTTTGGGTTGTCATTTATCGAATCACATAGGACATTTCTCTTCTTTTATTAAAGTGGTAGATTCTTTATTGATCCTACATTATCTCCATGTACAACTTATTATACCCAAGCATACCCTTTGATATACCCTAAGGGTCTTAAGGAATAAGTCAAAGTATAACTCATCATACACAAGATACTATGATGATCTCAAGTCCAAGGATTACTTGTACAACTATCACTACAGAAATTCCTATTGACGAGCAAATAAAACTCCATTAGGTATTCCTTAGCGAGCCAATGCGTTCGATGAACTTATTCTCTAATAAGCACCTACATACTTTGCTTTAGTGTCTCCACACAAATGATCATGAGATCAATCATCCTCATCCAATGAGCAATCAACGTATGTACCAATCTATCCGGATTCACTAATCCCCAATTTAGTAATCCAATGATTGGGAACTATTTTAGTTTTAAGCTTTCTAAAATTTAGATCTCATTAGAATGATCATCATCATTATTCTAAAAGCATTGCTTAAAACTATGGGTTTATCACATATTTTAAAACAAAGACATCATGTAGATAATTAAAAGCCTTTAATAAATTAATACTTTTTATTAATAAATGAATAAGATTATTACAAAGTATATGCTTTATCATCAAACATGATTAAACTTGTGTGCATATTACTTTCAATCTCCCACTTGCACTAAAGCCCAATCGCCATGGTATTTTATACTCTTCTTCTCTAAGTGGCGATTATCCTACTGTTGGATAAGCTTTAGTTAATGGATATGTAATGTTATTCATGAGAGTCCACTATCTCTATAGTGATTTTCCATCTTTCAATGATTCTAATAATCAAATGAAAGTGCCACAACACATGTTTAGATCCAAGATGAGACTTAGGAACTATTCCTAGTTACGTAATGAACTTTTAATCCAAACAATCAACTTGCGACTTCATTTATAGCTATATACTTTGTCTTTATCACTAAACCAAAGAACTCTTTTGCTATTTGGAACCTTTCGATTCAACTTTGCATTGTTCAAGATAACGCTTTACCTTTAAAGTGGATTTTACATCATCTTAGTGCATCGAAAAACTGAGTCTGTTAAGCCCTCTAGTTTTAATTTAGACCCACCATGAATATGATCACATCCTTAGTGCTTGGGTTAAGCATTTTAAGATATTTTCACATTGACTCATAGTGAACTTCTCCAGAATATGACTGATCAACATCAGGTCTCGTACATTTCATTGCATACATGATTGTTACTCATGCGACCTCTCTTTTCAGGAGTCTGTGGGGACTATTAAGAGAGATACACTCCATAGCTCATCGACATGAGACATCTCTTGGAGTTTGCCATGCTAAACGACTTTAGCATCAAATGAATATACGTTCCTTGGGTTAAGTTGAACATCCTTTTAAATCTATCTATATAGATTTGCATCCCCAATTAAGATACTCTTCCAGATCATTCATGGAGGAATGTTTAGACAACTTTATCTTTACTGATTGTAGTATTGGTATGTAATTCCTCATCCGTAGTATATCAACATATAGTACTAGGAATGTCACGATGCTCCCACTGACCCTTTTGTACACACTAGAACTCTTACCTCATCGTATGTAACTGGATCATCATCATCTATGATCGTGCCTCATCATCATCATCTATGATGAATCCATACCTCCTAGGTATCTTGATACTATTCCATTTCTTGATTGGTTTGTGGTATAATAGGTCTATCTCTGAGTTCCTCTTATTTGACTTATAGTATTTTGTGGTTCTTGAACTTTTCAAGATCTATTATCCTCCCTCTAGCCCTTTCAATGATAAACACCTTTATCTTAGAAGGCGTGTTTCACAACAAACACCTTTTGCTAAGTAGGATTATAGAACATATACCTAAACTTACTTTAGGATGTCCCACAAATCGACACTTATAAAATCTTGTCCCAAGCTTATCCTTTGAAACATTTTCACATAAGTTGGACAACCCCTTATCTTAACATACTTAAGATTAGGAATCCTCCCCATCCATAACTTTTATGGAGTCTTGAAATGGATTTTTGAGGTTACCTTTTAAATAGATATGTAGCCATTTCTAGGACATGATCTGAAGGATATCTTGGAATGTCGGTAAAATAATTATGGACCGTACCATGTCCAACAAGGTATGATTTTTCATTCGGATACATCAATCAATTATTACGTATCGGGATGTGTCCATTATGAGAAAACCATTTGAGATGATCTAGAAACTTATTGCTCAAGTATTTATTCCTTGGTCTAATCAAAGAATCTTAATACTTTGTCAATTTGTTTCATACGAATTCTTTGAACCTTTCAAATAATTCACACTTGTATTCAACAAATACACACATTCAACTCTTTGAATGATCATCTCCTTTTCTTATACTAATTTGTTCAATATGCAAAATTATTTTTCATGTAAGTCAAGTATATAAAATTTATTAAGTAATATTCCGATTCTATACAAAACATTATTATTATAAATAGAACAACAATTGTTTTAAATTATAATACCAAAAATTTTATTGTCCAACAATAAAATGGAAATAATATTTTTAACAAGAACTGGAATACAATAACAACTTATTAACTTAATAGATTTACCCGTAGGCATTGCTAAACTATAAGTTTCTATGGCTAATGTTGCAACCTTTGCTTCATTTCCCACACATAGGATTACTTATATTGTTTAACTTTCTACTTACGCTTGGTCCTTCATAAATCTATATTTATGATAACCAAAGTCGGTATCCAATACCCAAGTAGAACCTTGACTTAAAGAAAATTTATTTCAATCATGAATAAAAAGCGTATTATATAATGAAACTTCATTAAGCTTCTTTGGTTAGCCTTTGCAAGGTGCTTCTCAGATTTCTTTCCGGTGTCCATGCTTATTGCGGTGGAAGCAAACTCCTTTGATATCCATATCGATTTTTGTTCTTATTATCCTTTGTTTATGCCTTTCTATTTACCTTCTTTGAATCGTTCTTCTTTTCAGAAGATCCTTTGGCCCCTACCAGTAAGACTTGATCTTTCTTGGTTGGAAAGTGACTCTCAACATTTTTCAATATGTTAAGCAAATCAGCGAGGCTGATATCTAGCTTGTTCATATGAAAAATTCACAACAATTGTGAAAGGAGTCCTGGAGTGAGTGCAAGATCAAATCTTGGCTCAACTCTCCATCCATGACAAAACCGGTTGTCTAATTGATCAATCAAATTGATTATGTTAAGAACTTTTTATGCATACTATAGTGCCATTGGCCGTTCTAGATCGGAAGAGCTCCTTGAATATCGATATCTATCGGTCCTACTTTCCTCACCATCATCTACTTGATGTGCGGGAATATAGTAATAATAACATCCACAGTTTCATCTTGTGGCTGAAGCTCGTTACTCGTGGATCTTGAGCATGATGCGTTGAGCCACTGTGCATCATCTTGCCACTTTCTAAAAGTAGCAATCTCTTCCTCAGAGGCATTGTCTGCAACCATTGCAGGGATAGGCGTATTAAGGACATAAGATAGCTTTTCAGCCATGAGAACTTTTCTCAATTTCCTTAACCAATCCGTTTAATTCAGTTTGATTAATTTAGCATCTAATATGCTTCGCAGTGATAGTAATTTTAGACATTGTAAAATTCTGTAAATGAATTTGTAATTAACAACATTTTAACATATATTCTATTATTAATTACCAAAATAAATTAGGTCTTGTTTTAAATTGGTATCTCCCACTATTTTCTTCAAACTATATTACCCTCACTTATATAGTTCGGCAAAATCTAATTAAAGATTTGCTAGTGAGAATAAGGATCCCATTTCAAATGTATATAGCCTTGTGGTGACACAACAAACTATATATAAATAAATAGGTAGACAACTTTTGTCAATTACATCAACTATCTGACTCCTTTTCTTTTGCCTCTTAGATTATTTTGATCAGTGGTGGCACATCCAGAATCAAAATTATCCAAGTTAAGTCCGACCTAGCACTCCATATATTCAAAAAAAAAAATATCATCCTTGTGGTGACACAACAAAATAATATTGTTCAATTTTCTTTATAAGCATCAAATGTGATAAATTAACATCTTAAATACTTAATACTTGCCTTGTGGTGACACAACAAACTCATATTAAATATTTAATACTCTATTAATTTTATCATGCTAGAAAGGCGACGTTCGATATTCCAAATATCTTTGAGCGCTAGGACTTAATATAAAAATTGAGGGTTTTTGTTATTAATTTGTCTCATCTTGTTTAGCGGCATGCATTTATATATATATATAAAATACGCGTCGTATTAATGAACATCGAAGCATGTTTGCATAATATATAATATATATAGTATAAGCATGCACATATAGAATACTATATTCTACACGGATTGATTATGGACTTTTATTCTAGTTTGGTTCACTAGAGCCACCAAGTGAACCAAAAGGTCAAACCCTAGGGGTGCGAAAAATATTTAAATATAACTATTACATTTAAACCCGGGCTCCATTACAAAGCGGGTCTTCAAGCACTCCTTGTTCCTTGATCTCTAATTTTTTTCAAAATTAATTCTAACTATTCCTATTACGTAACTATTTAAAATAAATAGAAACCTTGATCGTGATCGAGGGAAGTACATAGGAGAGAGATAGAATTTACATTAAGAAAAAATTAGAGAAGGCGAAAATCTGTGAGAATAGCATTTAATAAAACCCATACATTCATGCATCCAACTAAAATAAAATCCAATCATATTGGTCGATTGTCCATAATCAATCCCATTTATTATCATACACATCACCATATGCATCAATAAATAACATTCATCTTATGAATAATAAACATTTAATATATATATTGATATCATTTAATGGGCAAATTTAGTTAGTATAAAATCTATTTTTGAATCAAAATAAACTCCTTTATTTTAATCCAAATTTAAATCAAAATAAAACTATTTTATTTTAATTTATCCTATTTTGAATAAAATAAACTATTTTATTTTAATCAAAATCTTTAATCAAAATAAACTCCTTTATTTTAATTAATTATGGAATCCAATTCCATGTAAAAAAATATTAAAGGAAACACGGATTATCTTTCCTATTCACAAATAAACTCCTTTATTTTGAATAATATGAAATCTTATTTCATATTTAAATAAACTCCTTTATTTAAGGAAACACGGATTTTCTTTCCTATTCACAAATAAACTCCTTTATTTTGAATAATATGAAATCTTATTTCATATTTAAATAAACTCCTTTATTTAAGGAAACATGGATTCTCTTTCCTATTCACAAATAAACTCTTTTATTTTTGAATAATATGAAATCTTATTTCATATCTAAACAAACTCCTTTATTTAAGGAAAGATGGATTTACTTCCTATTCACAAATAAACTCCTTTATTTTAGAAAAAATAAAATCAAATTTCAACTCTAATTAGTTATCATGGAATCCAATTCCAACTCTAATTAATTAGCATGAAATTTAATTTTAAAATTAAAATAAACTTTATATTTTAATATTAAAATAAACCTTTTATTTTAAAATTAAAATAAACTTTTATTTTAATTATAAAATAATTAAAATATATATATATATATATTATATTAACCGTATAATATATATATATATATATATATATATATATATATATATATATATATATATATATCCGTATATAATAAACTAACTATATTCCTTAAAAAAAATGATCAAAATTAATTCTACCATTAAAAAAAAAGCATTGGCATTTTTCGTGCATGTTAATCCCTTTATTTAGCCAAACTTGATTTGCGTACATGCCATCATTAACAATCATTGGCCAATCATGCCAATCATTAACTTATCATGCATCATTAGCCATCATTGGCAATCATGCCAATCATTAACATGGTCATGATTACTTTAATCATTACATGCTAATGATTACTATAATCATTACAAGCTAATGATTATTATAATCATTAAGGTTTTTTTTTTTTTTTATGATCATGATTCATGATTTCCGTTACTATAATCCTTGAAAATCATTGGAAAAAAAAAATAAATTCGGTCCCTTTTAAAGAGTCAATTAATCTGTTTTTTTTTTTTTTTAAATTTTATACAATAAAATTATGCCCAATTAAATTGTTCTAAACACATATCAATATACATATCAAATTAAAACAATTAATAATTCGCATAAAGGTTTGGCTCGATGCCACTTATTAGGTTGTAATATTCAAGAAAACAATCTAATTGCATAAAAGTGCGAAGCGTGTAAAAATCGAGTTTAAAAATTTACAAACCATATACCCGGATCACCCTTTATGCATAATTATTAATTAAGCGAAAAGATAAAGAATAAAATCATACCCTTGAAGATCGAGCTTCCTCAGTACAAGTTCACCTCCAAATCCTTTCGTTCAACTTGAATCCACCGGGTTTGTTCCTTCCTTTGATCAACGTTAGCCACCCATATGTTTGGCCTCTGAGGTGATCCACCAAGGAATAATAAGAATTCAAGAAAGGGGTGTTGGCTCAAACCCTAGTTTTTATCTACATAGAAAGGGTGTACTCTCCCAACAATTGGAATTATGTCGTATGTTGAAAAAGTCAATAACCCCCTCACCCATAATAAGACTCCTCTTATTAATAGATGTGGGCAACCCACCTTAACAATTAAGGAATTGGGTTTTATTTAATTAATTAAGCTCCCTAATCTTATTAGGCATAATTAATTAAACTCTTTTAATTAATTTTCCTCCTAACCCTATTAGGAATAAATGAGAGTACTTATATTAAATTAATTCCTAAACTCTTTTAGAAATTAAAAATAATAATAATTGTAATAATATTAATAAGACTCCTCTTATTAATTTATATTTAATATTTCTAAAATATTAAATAATAAATATTAAGCTATTTAATTTATTCTATCACCATAGATTAAATTAAATATACATAACATATTATTACGATTATGCCATTAACTTCTTAAATAATTATTCTTCCTTTTATGGTGTGACCCTTTAGGTTCTCCATATTAAACCGGTTGTGAATAAATCAATTAGAACAATTCTAATCTTATTTAAATAAATAAATTAAATAATTAATTTATTTAAATAAATAATATTTATTCTACAATAGGGATAAGCCTCCTAGCGATCAACGACTTTCCGGATAATATAGATTTCAACATTAATCATTAAAGAACCTTTGAGTAAATAGTTACTGCATAATTCAATCCTTCCACCATCTGATGTCCCAATTAAATATAAGACATGGAATTACTTTGTCAAGTCTTATTTTATTTAATTATATGTATTTCGACTCTTAAATGCACAACTCAAATAATGCAAATTAGAAACTCCTTTCTAATTTCATTACGCCTTAACCCGAGGACTCTTGGGTTGTCATTTATCGAATCACATAGGACATTTCTCTTCTTTTATTAGAAGTGGTAGATTCTTTATTGATCCTACATTATCTCCATGTACACTTATTATACCCAAGTATACCCTTTGATATACCCTAAGGGTCTTAAGGAATAAGTCAAAGTATAACTCATAATACACAAGATACTATGATGATCTCAAGTCCAAGGATTACTTGTACTACTATCACTACAGAATTCCTATTGACGAAAATAAAACTCCATTAGGTATTCCTTAGCGAGCCACGTTCGATGAACTTATTCTCTAATAAGCACCTACATACTTGCTTTAGTGTCTCCACACAAATGATCATGAGATCAATCATCCTCATCCAATGAGCAATCAACGTATGTACCAATCTATCCGGATTCACTAATCCCCAATTTAGTAATCCAATGATTGGGAACTATTTTAGTTTTAAGCTTTCTAAGAATTTAGATCTCATTAGAATGATCATCATCATTATTCTAAAAGCATTGTTTAAAACTATGGGTTTATCACATATTTTAAAACAGCATCATGTAGATAATTAAAAGCCTTTAATAAATTAATACTTTTTATTAATAAATGAATAAGATTGTTACAAAGTATATGCTTTATCATCAAACATGATTGGCTTGTGTGCATATTACTTTCAGTCTACTGATCATATCAGAGGTAGAAATCGTTGTCTATTCTCAGAGTCGTAGTGTCTGCAGAACCAAAGACAAATCGTAGTCTGCAGAACAAAGTCTATCAGTGCTCACAATGCCAAGGAAGATTCGTAGTGATAACACGATTCTCAATATATGAGTACTTCTAAAGCATCCAAAGAATATAGCCTCTGGTCAGAACTATAAAGATGCATCTACTTTAAGGAAGCCAGAGAGCAATCACCAAATGGCTTACAAGCAAATAGAAGATTGAAGTATTAATTCAATCAGAATCTTGATTAAGAAGTGAAGCCATTCAAGGAAGTCTTCCATAAGAAATAGTAAGAAGACTTCAGATAATATGACTGACAAAAGGAAGTCAGCAATGCAGTAACTATCAAGATAATCAAAAGATGATGATCATGGGAGTGACCAGGATCATATTACTTGCTAGATGAGGAGCACGAACTGATGCGGTTTATACAGAGATATTGGTCAACCTATAAAGCACAAACAAAGAAGATTAAGCATGGGTCAGACCATTGATGATATTTGAACGGGAGATCACAAGCAGAAAGAGAGCTAAGAGTGACCAATCAAATGAGTCTTGAAGTTTAGGAGGGACAGAGCATTCAAAAAAGTTGTCAGTGTCTATTGCAAGTCAAAGGCAAACAGAATTATTGAAGCACTATAAGAGTGAAGGAAGAGACGTTCTACATTGCAAGTCCAAAGAACACTCTTAGAATCATAGTTTTGCCTCAATCAGTCAACGACCAATATTCAAAAGACTAACTACGATCAAGTTCAAGGTCATCTGCATCAGAATCGTAGAGTTCGGTCATCTAACTATTGAAGCCTTGGCAACGTCTCAAAACAAATACTGACATTTGAACTTTGTTAATTGAAAGCATCGATGCAGAAGGATAACTCCTGATGTTCTGATCGAGGAGTAAGAAAGAAGAAAAAAAGGTGACTATCAGCCTGACACGTTAAAGTGACATCTCTGATGTGGTAGGTGAAATAGTAGACTGCAGTGTAGGAAAATGAAGAGGGGGTTGTCACGTCACATCAGTAGTTTGGACCAAATAACTCGAGATCTGCGAATCAATTCAAATAGCTTCCAACGGCTATAGTCCAACAGGAAGCTCATGGAAGGATACTTAACAACTGAAGCTTGAATGCAGAAGAGTTATTGGTTTTGACAAGTTGTTGACTCTACGAGTTCTACAGAGCTAAATAAAATATGTCTAAGTGGCAGTGAGACTACGAAAGTAGAAGTGAAGCAAGATAAGAGAAGAGCTTTAACAAAAAAGGCTTCACTCAACAACAATGAGAATGCCATTAAGAATGTCAGCTAAGCTGAGAGCTGAGAAGGCCAAGAAGATAACATTCAGGAGATTGGCAGATCAGAGAGAAGATCTAAAGAGCCATTCTATGAATTACCATAAACCACCAAGAGCTGAAGAAGAACAGATACAGAACCAAATCTGTATACAAGTCAACCAAGGTTCAAGGGATGCTAAATGCCATACTGATTCTACCAAAAGTGCAAAGACTTAGCAAACCTGAAGTGGTGAAGGTGTGCAAGCTGAGATCAGATAAAGATAAGAATGAACCACAAGATCAGCTGCACCAAAGAAGAAGTGACAAGATTCTAATTACACGAAGAGATCGAGCTTCATGAATCACTTAGTAGTCTGTCCAATAGTGATCCAGTCTCTATGTAGAATCCAAAAAGGATCACAATAAGCTGCTAAGTATCAAGGGATGAATAAGCTTAAAGTCATCTTAGTAGCTCAGCACAAACAACAACATCAATAAGAAGCCAGGGCCTGAGGGGTACTTGTCCTAGGGACTAAACTGAGTTCCAAGTCTGCTGGACTTGAAGAGTTCTTAGTGAACTAGAGTTCTAAGTCTGCTGGACTTGAAGAGTTCTTAATGAACTAAAGTTCCAAGGCTGCTGGCCTTGAAGGAATCTTAGTGATTCAAAGATGTAAATACTTCCTTAGTGGAATCCCTACTTGTTAAAGCAGAAGAGTGGATTAGGAGCTTGAGTCTCTGAACCACTTAAAATGTCCTTTATCTTTTACATACTGCCATTTACATTATGAACCTATAACTGCTATAACTGCTATAAATATAATAACCACTTACATCTAAACTAACTTTAGAAAAATGGTCAACAAAATATCTATGAAGGGGCACCTTAACCTATTCCGCTGTTTTTTAAAATAATTTTTAAGTTTGTCATTTACTAATTACTTAGTAATATAAACTAAAATGAAAAAGACTTTTAAAGATGAAAAAGATCTATTTAACCCCCCTTCTAGATCTATTGTGTGCCCTTTGGGAACTAAAAATTGGTATCAGAGCAGGTTTTCATACTATATTCTAAAGCTAAAGCTTGAGTCTGATCTTAGACACAAACCATCTTCTAAACTCAGTTTAGTAGTAAGTCACTTGTTATTACTGATGAGCTCACACGTTAGAAATTATGCGTACAAGTAAATGTGCATATTCACCTGAAGCTGCTCAGATTGGTCCCTGTTCTAAATTTATTCAGCAACAAGACCAACCCATGTCCAAAGTAAATCAGTAGTTTAAAGACCAGCGATGGGAAGTCAAAAAGGGCATCAAAAGAAAAGAGTATGTCATCCTCTGTTCTGAAAGATGAAAGGCCTATACATGTAAAGAAATGTCTATCAGAGAAAAAAGAAAATTTCGCTCAATATGTATTTGGCTAATCAATTAGATCTGATCCTTGAGACTCAAGACTATCAAAGAACTAAACCTGCCAAGACTTTCTTATGTTGTCAAATCCAAGATGATGCCTGATTGATCTAAGGTTGAATGGAGCAACAAGCTGTCAGCAATGAATGTAAAGATTTGCATATCAATGCCTAACATCATTTTAGCAAGACAAATGACTGTCAAGAATCTGACAGTGTAAAGGTACGGTTCCTCGTTAACACGTACATGAACATTATGTTGCATCAGCTTATGTACTACAATAATACTCTATCAAGAGTCCATACTCTTCCTGAAAAGGGGAAGAGAGAGAGTACATTAAGGTTGGATACATAAATTGTCAACAAACTCTCTCTCCACTCAAAGTTCAGGTTGAAGATAACATCTTGAAAAAAGTATGGAGTATGTCATAAGTTAATTTAAATCTTACAAAGCTTAAGTGGATTAACTCTTGTTGAAGGATTGGTATACATGCAAATATATACAAAACCAATGTTCTGTGTTCTTGATAGAATATAGAGTATGATTAACACTAGAGGAGTATCTTAAAGATTCTTAGAAACTGATAATCTCCATGAATCAACTAGATGCAAATAAGCAATAGAGTTGATTCCTACTCTAAGAACATTCAAAATCTGTGAACATAACCAAGCAAAGGGTGAAACAACCAAAGAAAAAGAATGACCTATGAAAATACTTAATCATTCACACACTCATCATTATGCATCATAAATGTCATAGTTAAATCTGATATATGCATAAATATGTTTGTTGATGCCAATGTGATATAAATTCAAGAATATGAGGGATTGGGAACTTGAGAAAACTATTCTAGCAGGACCCAAACAATCATGGGTACCAAAAATAGAAACTTACCTAACTTGCAGGTACTTGGTCTTTTTGACCACACAAGGAATGATGAAGCAGATAACTTCAGTCATAAGGATTTAACCAGCTAAAAGGTTATTCATATCAAGTAAATAAGCTGCTAAGTATTAAAGGATGAATAAGCTTAAAGTCATCTTAGTAGCTCAGCACCAACAACATAATCAATAAGAAGCCAGGGCCTGAGGGGTCCTTGTCCTATGGACTAAACTGAGTTCCAAGGCTACTGGCCTTGAAGGAATCTTAGTGATTCAAAGATGTAATGACTTTCTTAGTGGAATCCCTGCTTGTTGAAGCAGAAGAGTTGATTAGGAGTTTGAGTCTCTGAACTACTTAAAACACCCTATGTCTTTTACATACTGTCATTTACATTATGAACCTATAACTGTTATAACTGCTATGAATATAATAACCACTTACATCTAAACTAACTTTAGAAAAATGGTCAACAAAATATCTATGAAGGGTAACCTTAACCTATTTCGCTGTGTTTTGAAATAATTCTTAAGTTTGTCATTTACTAATTACTTAGTAATATAAACTAAAATGAAAATGACTTTTAAAGATGAAAAAGATTTATTTAACCCCTCTTTTAGATCTATTATGTGCCCTTTGGGAACTAATAAAACCCATCATTAAAACTTTGGGGGAGGTATCCGAAAAGAAGGTTAAAGAATTCCTCAATAAAATGGGGCACAATGAAGTGAAAGTGGTGAAATGTTTAAAGGAAGCACCCCACCAGATATCCATCATGGATTTAATATTATCTTCAGAAGATCATCGAAAGATCTTATTGCAGGTACTAGAAGAAACACATTTACCAAAATTGGTAGACACAAAAAAATTCCGTCACTTGATCGATCACATTTTCAACAGTAATGTGATATCCTTCACTGATGATGATATACCAGCTGAAGGAACGAGCCATAGTAAGTCACTACATATAGCAGTGATATCCTCGGGATATGTGATAGGGGAGTCTTGATAAATGGAGGATCATCCTTAAACATCTACCCTCATGATACCCTAGAAAGGATGAAGATCAATCCAAATAGAATCCAGAACAGTCATGTCGTCATAAGAGCCTTATTGGATCTCGGCGTGACACTATGAGAGAAATAGAACTTCCAATGGAGATTGGTCCACATACATTCTACATATCCTTCCAAGTGTTAAACATCATTTCTGGATACAACTTACTGTTGGGAAGACCATGGATCCATATGGCAGGAGTCATTCCCTCCACGCTTCATCAACAATTGAAATACATTATCAATTGTAATCTGGTGACTATTGATGCCGAACCAGAATATCCAATCTCTATATAAAGGCAGATGCCGTTGCTAGGTCTCACTAAAGGAATTGAGCCTGCTAGCTTTCAAGCATTCAAAGTGAGCAACACTCACTATCGATCTATCGAGGCGCCAACTTTGAAATCAAGAATCTCTTCCGAAGTAAGGAATATCGGGTAAGAGATGATATCCTTAGGTTTCTGGCTAGGCATAGGGCTTGGAAAGAATCATCAAAGAATCAGGAATCCAATTCAAATACCAAGCCAAATAGGGAAAGCTGAATTGGGCTACTACTCTGGAATAAGACATGAAAACCCGCATAAACATATGTTGGCTCATATGTCAACTATCTTGTTACCAAATCTCATTGTTGAAGGATTCAGAAGATAAGGGAGAAAGATTCCTACCAAAGTATTGTTAGGTTTGTATATAGCGCAATAATGTAATCAAATTACATATAAGGTGCGAAAGTGCGATAAAATATGAATTTAAAATTTTCATACAAACCCATCATCATGATCATACTTTGTGCATAATTATCAATCAATAGAAAAGAGAAGGAGATCATATTCATACCCTTATATAAACTAGCTTCCTCAGGTATGAGTTCACCTCCAATTCCTTTTCACGTTCAACTTGAATCCATCGGGTTTGATTCCTTCCTTTGATCAACGTTAGCCACCCAAGTATTTGGCCTCTAGAGGTGATCCACAAACAAAGAACAAGTATTCAAGAAGATGGGTGTTTGGCAAAACCCTAGTTTTCTCTCTCCAAAGAATATGTTAGTACTCTCCCAACTCTTGGAGTTGTCATTAACGTGTGTTATGAAAAACATCAACCCCCCACCCATAATAAGACTCCTCTTATTTATATAATTAGGCAACCCTCCTTAACAATTAAGGAGTTGAGTTTTATTTTAATTAATTAAACTCCTTTAATTAATTAGGCTCCCAATCTTATTAGGAATAATTAATTAAACTCTTTTAATTAATCGACCTCCTAATCTTATTAGAAATATATGAGAGTACTTTTATTAATTAATTTCCAAACTCCTTTAGGAATTAAATAATAATAATAGTAGTAATAATAATAATACTAATAAGATTCCTCTTATTAATTTATATTTAATATTTCTAAAATATTAAATAATAAATATTAAACTATTTAATTTATTCTATCACCATAGATTAAATTAAATAAACTTCACTTATTATTACGATTATGTCATTTACTTCTTAAATAAATATTCTTCCTTTTGCGGTGTGGCCCTTTAGGTTCTCCATATTAAACCGGTTGTGAATAAATCAATTAGAACAATTCTAATCTTATTTAAATAAATAAATTAATCTATTAATTTATTTAAATAAATAACATTTATTCAACAATAAGGATAAGCCTCCTTAGTGATCAACGACTTTCTAGATAATAAAGATTTCAACATTAATCATAAAAGAACGAGTAAATAGTTACTGTACAATTTAATCCTTCCACATTACAATGTCCCAATTAAATATAAGACATAGAATTACTGTCAAGTCTTATTTTATTTAATTTTATATATTTTGATTCTTAAATGCACAACTCTAAATAATGCAAATTAGAAACTCTTTTCTAATTTTATTCTGCCTTGGCCAAGGACTAATGAGTTGTCATTTATCGAATCACATAGGACATTCTCTTTTTTTACTAGAAGCGGTAGATTCTTTGTTGATTATTCATTATCTCCATATACAACTTATTATACCAAAAAATACCCTTTAATATACCCTAAGGGTCTTAAGGGACATGTCAAAGTATAACTCATCATACATAAGATACTATAATGATCTCAAGTCTAAGGATCACTTGTACTACTATCACTATATGAATTCTTATTGACAGACAAGTAAAACTTCATTAGGTATTCCTTAGCGAGCCACGTTCAGTGAACTTATCCTCTAATATGCACCTACATACTTGCTTTAGTGTCTCCATACAAATGATCATGAGATCAATCATCCTCATCCAATGAGCAAGCATCGTATGTACCAATCTATCCGGATTCACTAATCCCCTCTTTAGTAATCCAACGATTAGGAAAAATTTTAGTTTGTGAGCTATCTAAGAATTTAGATCTCATTAGCATGATCATCGTCATGATTCTAAAAGTATTGCTCAAAACTATAGGTTTATCACATATTATAAAACAACACCATGTAGATAAATTAAAAGCCTTTAATCAAACAATTCTTTTATTAATAAATGAATAAGATTGTTACAAAGTATATGCTTTATCATCAAACATGATTGGCTTGTGGGCATACTACTTTCAATGTCCCACTTGCACTAAAGCCAATCGTCATGGTATCTCATACCCTTATTGCTGTTGGATAAGCTTTAGTTAATGGATATGTAATATTGTTCTTGAGAGTCTACTATCTCTATAGTGACTTCTCCTCTTTCAATGATTCTTTAATCAAATGAAAGTGTTGCAACACATGTTTAGATCCAAGATGAGACTTAAGAACTATACCTAGATCTGTAATGAACTTTTCATCCAAACAATCAACTTGCACCTTCATTTACAGCTATATACTTTGTCTTTATCACTAAACCTGTGTCACCCCCAAATCTGGGTACTTCATTCCTACATGATTTGGTGTTCACTAACCTAACATTTATTTCTAACTACCCAAAATTAATAAAATTTAAACATTAACTCTTCCCATTAAAGGGTTACATAATTAAATCCAATAAATCCCAGATCATCTAGCCTTAAAAATATTCATCAAATGCGGAAAATTAAATAATTACATCATATAATTAAACCAAGTCTGAAAACATAAATGTCAATAGATTTACAAGTCTTCAAAACTTGTTCATCTTTCCTTTCCCTTTGCTAGTGGTTGGCTCATCAACCGTCTCAACTTTAGCTGCAATAGTTATATATATGCAAGAGTGAGCAAAATAAATGCTCACTTAAAGAAAACATAATATCCGACAATGAATAAGCTTGACTGAACTAAATAACATTTTATGGTATTAATAATCAAGAACTAATATGGAATATCATCTGAGGGTCACAAGACAATAAACTATGTCCCAGATTATAAGTATATCTACTTAAATCTTTAACAGTCATTAGACTATATGGACCTTCTTCTCATACTTAGAGGTATCAGCCCTTCGTACCATGTATTGTGCACAAACATCTAAACGCTTTCGCGTAATAATCCCCTATAATAGGGTTGTTCATCTCAGTTTTTGTGACGCCCCCAAAATAGGTCCAATCCACCCAACCTATTCCGAGTCACCAAATACATGGTACAGAAACAACTATAACATCATTATTACAATTGTCGTACAAAATACGACAACACATATACTGTGAGTTTAAATACAAATATTGTCTTCTAGACAATATCAACACTCAAATGAGTCTTCATTACAATTGTTGATACACTATTTTACAAAAATAGCGAGGACTACTAAAACAACTATCTTGAACCATCACTCCACACCCCGACTAGTTCCTGTTATATTCTCGCCTCTTGAGAAGAAAAATGGAACAAAAAGGAAAAGGGTGAGCTCAACTAGCCCAGTAAAGAATATTATGACTAAGATAATGTACAACAAATTATCCCTAGTCTTGAATATGGAAAAATCGATATAGAATACAATAGACAACAAGTTTTAGATCAACAACTACGGTGAAAACAACAATTCATTAGAAGAGTTAAGTAGAGAATGAAATCTTCTATCATCTATGAATTTAAAAGTCCATCATCGATATTTTATCCTGTAACATCAATCAATATACATCTTAAATCAAATAGTCATCTTTGCACTCTGAGCCAAAGATATTAATCGATCGATCGTGTTCATCTCAACACTGCTCATCTTTGCACTACTGGGCCAAAAGATATTCAATCAAAAATCATTCATCTTTTTTGCACTCTGAGGCCAAGATATTCAGTAATATCATCATTTAGGACTGAGGATGATGAAAAATATATTTTAAAGAAAATGAATCCTGTGAGACAAAAGAACAAATATTAAGGATTCGTATTTTAGACAATCCAAGTTCAAAAATACTCCATAATAAGCTATTGTGGAGTAGAATTCAAAAATGAAGATCAAAACATAGATCCAATCAAAGATAGGAACCATAACAAACAATCTTGGACATATAAAAGAAAATTTAATTTTTTTGTGAATAGTGTCGTATTTGTGAATAGTGCCATATACGTGAATAGTAACTCCGACACTAAAAGGTAGAAATTTCACAAGAAAAATCATCATGCTTCGTGAACAGTAAGTCGTGAATAGTAACTTGTGAATAGTAACTTATGAATAGTAACTAATGAATAGTAACTCATGAATAGTAATTCGTGAATAGTAACCCCAACATGAAAAGATAAGAATTTCACAAGAAAAATCTTACCAATATTCCGGCATAATGATATTGAAAGAAATAATATTATTTTTAAAAAAATAACATCCCTTACCTCAAAAGAATAGTACTTACATTGGAATATCGGATATAACGCATTGAAGGAAACTTGCAAGTATATAACAACACTCAAGATATCTAAATACTCACAAAAATACGCTCGATAATATAGAGAGATAAAACTTCAGTTTCTGGTGTGATTTTCAATTCTAACCTAAGCACCCTATTTATAAGAAAATGCTTAGAACACCAAAGCAGAAAATTTAATAAAATAATATTATTTACTCCTCCGTCCCAAATTAATTGCTCAATTTTGATTTTTTAAAGTCAAATTGACTATTTTT
Source organism: Panax quinquefolius (assembly GCA_020205615.1). Taxonomy (NCBI): domain Eukaryota; kingdom Viridiplantae; phylum Streptophyta; class Magnoliopsida; order Apiales; family Araliaceae; genus Panax; species Panax quinquefolius. The sequence continues at coordinate 49,194,570 of CM035158.1, forward strand.
AGAATTAATAATTAAGCATATATAAATATATTTCTAAAATTATAATAATTGGGGTTAGTAATAAATCGTATATACTTTCTTTTGGTTATAATTTCTTCACCTATATTTTAGAAAAAATAGTAAAAAGATTAGTACCAAAAATGAAAAACATATTTTAAAATTTTTTTGTAACAAAATCAATTCAGACTCAATATTCCGGAACATCAATAATTCATAATAAATAAGCCTTTTATCAGAAAAATTCAAATCTTATGTCCATTCCATAGGAAATTTAATTCTCTACAACTTTACAAAAGAAAATTTTTCCAAATTCCAAACAGAAATTGACCTAAATCTACATATGGACGATTTTGCAGGCTATTATCAAATTTTAGTCAAAATAGGGTCCACCAACACACAAAACATGTGTTAAACATTTTTTGTAACAAAAATACTTTTTCTCCTCATTTATTCATATATCACACATTTATTATAAAAATATCACCATTATTATATTATTATAATATAATAATATATTTAAATGAATTATTTTATTAGAAAAGATAAAATATCAATTTTCAACAATTGTCACATTAAAAATTTTCTCCATCTATATCCACATAAAATGAATATTTTCCATATCATATAAATTAATAATTAATTATTCATAAATAATATTACGAGAATCACAATCACGACAACGGTAGTTCCCCGAAGGGGCTTTCCAATAAGGATTTCTCCTTACTAGCGCGCAATTAGGTGACCAAACCTCTTCTTAGACATAATTTTCTAGACATTGCCAATAATGTTATCTAATAATATTATTCAAATAATATGAATTATTAATCTGATAATGAAAAATACTGTGTAGTGATAATTATTGAAACAATAATAACATAACATATCAACGTAGCAATTATTGAATCAATAAAATAAAATATTGAACAGTAATTACTATAACAATTATTGAGTAGTGCCTTCTTACGTAAGAATCAATAATTGGTGCAATCTGGTAATGTCTTCTTGTGTTTTTTACCACGGGTATTCTAACGATAATTAGCAGTAACAACTACTGCCGTTATTTATAAAAACTCAAGCTTGTCATTTTCTTCATCCAATCGCTTTCCGTTATGGGGCCCACACAAAAGTTTACTTGTCGTCGTGCGAATATTCCCAAGCAATGAAAGAATATTCCACGACCAAATGAATATTCCCCGACAACAATGAATATTTTATAACCACTTGCTTATTTAAAATATTTGCGCATTTTACCCATAACTAACCACATTAATCAAATCAACCCCTTACTATTTCAAAATAATAAAAAGAGGAAATTCTATTTTATTAAAAAAAAATTGGGGTCTTACAACCTCCCCTCCATATGATATTTGGTCCTCGAAATTGACGTACATACCTGGTGTTTAAAAAAGGTGAGGATACCTCTCTTTCATTTCTGATTCCAACTCCCAAGTCATTTCTTCAACAGCATAGTTCCTCCACAAAACTTTGACTTGTGGTATGACCTTTGTGCGTAGGACATGCTCCTTCCTATACAAGATCTTGACTAGTACTTCCTCGTACGTTAAATCTTCGGTTATCTCGTCTTGTTCTAACTCAATAATGTGGTTCGGGTTGTTCACATATTTTTGTAACATCGATACGTGAAAAACGTTATGAACACGCGACATACTTGGCGGTAAAACGAGTCTATTAGCCACAGTTCCTATTCGATCGAGGATTTCAAATGGACCAATAAATCGAAGGTTTGAGCTTTCCTCACATCGCCAATTCTCGCTTTTGGAATAACAACTTCTTGCACCTCCTTCTTCATATTCATCAGCTCTGGTGTGTAACTTAAGCAGTTTTAACTTTATCGATTAAAGTCGATTCTACTCGTATATCATCACGTGGGTCCCTACAATCTTTAACTCTATCTCTATCATTTATAAGTTATACGAAATGGGTTTTTGACAATATCGCACTCGTACTTGTATAAGATCTTCTACTCAACACGTCAGCTACCACGTTCGCTTTTCCAGGATGGTATGGTCAGAACATGTGCCGAAATGAGTCTCCTCTTGAGTTCTTTGAAGCTCTTCCCACATTTCTTGCTCCATACGAATTTTGTATCTTTTTGAGTCAACTGAGTTAATGGAGTAGCGACTCGAGAAAATCTTTCCATGAATCTCCGATAATAACCAACTAAGCCTAGAAAGCCACGTATTTTGATTACTGACTTAGGTTGTTCTCAACTGTGACTCATATCCCAATATTCGATAGCACATCACAATGGCACCTATCAGTTTATTACTGCACGAATATGGCGTCCCCTACGGAGAGTCTGGCTTCGGTGCATTCCACAAAGGAAGTCACCAGATAGAGGCTAGGGTACCAACTCTTGTAGTTGGGTTTTTAACTCCTGAAGTTCAATATGAGTCATTTAATATGAGATTTTAGAAATGGGTTTTGTACCGGGTTCAAAGTTGATACAAAATTCAATATCACGCTCTGGGAGTAGGCCAGGAAATTTTTTAGGAAATACGTCAGGAAATTCACTAACAACAGAAATATCATTCAAATCTGACGTATTTTTGTTCAAGTCCATAACATGGGCTAAGAAAGCTTGACATTCGTTTTTCAATAAACGAATGACTTTATGGCTTGATATGAAAGAGTTTGACTTCAATGGTTTGGTTGTTTGAATTCGAATAACAGGTTGCTTAGGAATATGAAAACTAACAACCTTACGAAAATAATCAATTTTGACATGATGAGTAGTTAACCAATCAATCCCTAAAATCACATCAAAAGCAAGTATCTTTAAAGAGATAGGATCAACAGGTAGGGTGATGGTACCAGTTTGAATCAAGCAAAATTTATAAGCAGTGAAGTTTCTCCTAACGGAGTCTCCACAGATAGGTCAAAGTCTAATTTCTGTGGAGTCAAGTTTAAATGTTGAGCACAAGCAGGAGAGATAAATGAATGGGTAGAACCGGTATCTAATAAGGTATAGAATTCGCAAGAATTTATAATTAACTAATCCTTGATACCTTCGTTCGGGTTCCTCATATTTTGGGTAGTCATGACAAACGCTCTTCCAGAAATCCCTGACTTTGTTTTATCCGTATCCGCCTTTGGTGCCACCATCCCAGCTGGACTTGATTTCGCTACAGGACAAAATCGAGCTATGTGACCTTCTTTTCCATAACTAAAACATACCTTGGAAGGTTGTGAACAGTTTGGACTTATATGTCCCTCCTCTCCGCATCTGTAGCATCTACTTGGCGGTCTTTCTCGTCCCCTAGAATTCGTTGCTGGTGTTGGTGCCAACGTCTTCTTGTCATTGTTGAATCTTCTCTTTTTAAAATTTCCACTTGACTCACCTTTCCTATTATCGTGGCCATGATTACCACCGAAGTGGTTACCATTTTTGGAATGGTAATTTCCTCCACGATGATTATCATTGTCCCGATGGTCGTTGCCATCGGTACGATTATTATCGTGTTACTGGTCGCCCAGTTGAACAGACTCATTATCTCCCTCTAATAATTGAGCCCTATTCACAACATCTAAATATAGAGAAAATTTATGAGAAATGAGATATTGACGTATGTCGGGTTTCAAACCTCTCAGAAACATCCGCGTCATCCATTCCTCATTCTCCACCAAATGAGGTACAAACCAGGATAACTCCGCGAACTTCGCCTCGTACTGGGACACTATCATGTTGTTCTGCTCCAGTCTAATAAACTCTACCTCCTTCATATGACGAATACTTTCAGGAAAGAACTTGTCATTAAACAGTTCTGAAAGCGTCTCCCCAAGACATGCTTGACTGCAATTTGGATGGATACGTTTCACGATTCCCCACCGATGTCTGCCTCATTACGGAACATAAAAGTGGCAAATGGAACCTTCTGTTCCTCCGTGCATCCCAAGACATCGAATATCTTGGTAATTTTCTTAACCCACGTCTCCGCCTTAATCGGATCCGGCTTTCCCCAGAATTCTGGTGGTCCTAACTCCTTGAACTTCTAAGCTGTGACAAACCGCGCGTTACTATCATTTCCACCCGTATTTTGTACACGAGTCTCCCTCATCTGATTTTGCATGAACTGCAAAAAGCTTCTAAACATTCCGTCGTTCATCGTCTGATCAGTGGTGTTGTTTACAGGAGGAACATTACCGTCTTGTTGCACGTTCTCCTAGTTAGTGATTAAAGGTGTCTCCACGGTCTCATTAACTCCATCGTTAATATTTTCAGCTGCCATTCTTAAATACTATCACAAAACAAGGGTTAATTAAAGAAATTAACATGCAACATAATAACCCTATATTCTGACCAACCAACAATAAGCTTAGGTAGGACATACTAGCGAAGGATTTACTCGTCTCTCCCCTCCTAGTTCTATTCCCCAATCTCCGCCAGAGACCATATCCCTAAGCTCTGATACCAACTGTGATGCCCCCAAAATAGGTCCAATCCACCCAACCTATTCCGAGTCACCAAATACATGGTACAGAAACAACTATAACATCATTATTACAATTGTCGTACAAAATACGACAACACATATACTGTGAGTTTAAATACAAAAATTATCTTCTAGACAATATCAACACTCAAATGAGTCCTCAGTACAATTATTGATACACTATTTTACAAAAATAACGAGGACTACTAAAACAACTATCTTGAACCATCACTCCACACCCCGACTAGTTCCTGTTATATTCTCGCCTCCTGAGAAGAAAAATGGAACAAAAAAGAAAAGGGTTAGCTCAACTAGCCCAGTAAAGAATATTATGAGTAAGATAATGTACAACAAATTATCCCTAGTCTTCAACAGGGAATTTTTTTGATAGAATACAATAGACAACAAGTTTTAGATCAACAACTGTAGCGGAAACAACAATTCATTAGAAGAGTTAAGTAGAAAATGAAATCTACTATCATCTATGAATTTAAAAGTCCATCATCGATATTTTATCCTGTAACATCAATCATATACATCTTGAATCAAATAGTCATCTTTGCTTCTGAGATCAAAGATATTAATCGATCGGTCGTGTTTATCTCAACACATTTCATCTTTGCATTACGGGCCAAAGATATTCATCAAGAAATCATTCATCTTTGCTACTGCGAAGCGAAGATATTCAAGAATATCATCATTTAGGATAGAGGGTGATGAAAATATATTTTAAAGAAAATAAATCCGGTGAGACAAAAGAACAAATATTAAGGATTAAGTATTTTAGATAATCGAGTTCAAAAATACTCCATAATAAACTATTGTGGAGTAGAATTCAAAAATAAAGATCAAAACATAGATCTAATCAAAGATAGGAACCATAACAAACAATCTTGGACACGAGAAAAGAAAATTTAATTTTTACGTGAATAGTGTAATGTGTTGTGAATAATGTATGTATCATCGTGAATAGTCTAGTATATCGTGAATAAGTAACTCAGACACTAAAAGGTAGAAATTTCACAAGAAAAATCATCATGCTTCGTGAATAGTAACTCGTGAATAGTAACTCATGAATAGTAACTTATGAATAGTAACTCATGAATAGTAACTTGTGAATAGTAACTCATGAATAGTAACTCGTGAATAGTAACCCCGACATGAAAAGATAAGAATTTCACAAGAAAAATCTTACCAATATTAGAGCATAATGATATTAAAAGAAATAATATCATTTAAAAAAAATAACATCCTTACCTCGAAAAGAATAGTACTTACATTTGGAATATCGAGATATAATTTGAAGGAAACTTGCAAGTATAGCAACACTCAAGATATCTAAATACTCATAAAAATACGCCTCGATAATATAGAGAGAAAACTTGATTTACGGTGTGATTTTCAATTCTAACCTAAGCACCTATATTTATAGAAAAATGCTAAGAACACCAAAGCAGAAAATTTAACAAAATAATATTATTTATTAAATATCATACGCACAATTTGAATTCAGATTTCAACACATTTACCACACAAGTGGGGCCCACCAAAAATGAAAAACATGTTTAAAACAATTTTTGTAACAAAATCAATTCAGACTCAATATTTTGGAACTTCAATAATTCATAATAAATAGCCCTTTTATCAGAAAAATTCAATTCTTATGCCAATTCTATAGGAATTTTAATTCTCTACAACTTTGCAGAAGAAAGTTTTTCCAAATTCCAAACAGAAATTGACCGAAATCCACATACGGACGATTTTGCAGGCTATAATCAAATTTTAGTCAAAAATAGGGTCCACCAACACACAAAACATGTGTTAAACATTTTTTGTAACAAAAATACTTTTCCTCCTCATTTATTCATATATCACACATTCATTGTAAAAATATCACCATTATTATATTATTATAATATAATAATATATTTAAATAAATTATTTTATCAGAAAAGATAAAATATCAATTTTTAACAATTGTCACATTAAAAATTTTCTCCATCTATATCCACATAAAATGAATATTTTTCTTATCATATAAATCGATAATTAATTATTCACAAATAATATTACAGAATCACAATACTGACAACCAGGCCGTTCCCAAGAAAGAGGGGGCTTTCAATAAGGATTTCTCCTTACTGGCGCGCAATTATGTGACCAAACCTCTCCTTAGACAGAACTTTCTAGACATTGCCAATAATGCTATCTAATAATATTATTCAAATAATATGAATTATTGATTTGATAATGAAAAATACTGTGTAGTGACAATTATTGAAACAACAATAATATAACATATCAACGTAGCAATTATTGAATCAATAAAATAAAATATTGAACAGTAATTACTATAACAATTATTGAGTAGTGTCTTCTTACGTAAGAATCAATAATTGGTGCAATACCGTGTGCTACTGTGTTTTAACCACCGGGTATTCTAACAGTATTAAAGGTAACAACTATGCCGTTATTTATAAAAACTCAAGCTTGTCGTTTTCTTCATCCAATCGCTTTCCTTTATGGGGCCCACACAAGGCTGCGTCGTCGTATGAATATTCCCCGACAGCAAGAATATTCCACGACCAAACGTATTCCCCGACAACAATGAATATTTTATAACCACTTGCTTATTTAAAATATTTGCGCATTTTACCCATAACTAACCACATTAATCAAATCAACCCTTTACTATTTCAAAATAATAAATAGAGAAAATTCCATTTTATTAAAAAAAAAATTTGGGGTCTTACAGTTTTAACATACGAATCCGCACCAAAGGAAGTTTGGTTGGGATAAGTTTCAAGGGTAATTTAGAGTTCAACGTACATCAACTAAGGATTAGTTGAATCCAAAGTTTAATGACAATGCGAACAACGACATGATATAGAGTAGTTATGAACCGTAAATGAATAATATAATACATCAAAGTCATAATTTAAGAATAATTTTCAAAGCATTGAAAAGGTATAATAAACCTTGCTTGAACAAAATGATAAACTAAGGTTATATTTTCCAAATAAGGAAACAAAATTTAAGAACTTTGCTCAATATAATTCAAGAACTTGCGTAAAATAAGTAAGGTATGATAAGCTTAATTAGAGATTACGATTCAAAAACTTGCTCAATTGTAAACAAGATCGGGTAAAGAAATTTGCCTTGCGTGTAAGCTAACAATATAACTTGATTCTCAATATCCTATACGCATGTGATCATGACATAATTAGTTACTACATGATCTTAGTACATAATTAAATATCTATTTCATGTACGACTTGTAGTCTTAAGTTTAACCACATGGTTAAGCCACACTTCTAATTTTATTATTAGTAATTTCATTTATCACATAACTCGTTAATTGACGATCATCATATTTGATAACCCATCACATTCTACTCTTTCATCATATAACATGATTACTCATATTTTATAGTCATAAGATTACACTATATTAACAATTACACAATTTATATATTAAAAATCAAATTTACAGGCGAACTACTAACAAAGTGTTTGTAGCGCTTCGGTTTATCTTGAGGATCGACGTTACTGCTTATTTGATGCACATGTATTTGTCATAAATTTAGGCCTTAAATTGGTACTTGCGACCACTGGAACTACATTCGTCCGCCGTCGTGTTTGCCAAATTCGCTCCAGTTCGATTCGCGAAAAGAACACAGAACAAAGCCAAATTAGCCTAAAAGCTCCTTTCTAACAACAATACCAACTTACCCAAGTAGTATAAACTTTACAAAAATAACAACTAATATTTCTTACATGTTTCTAACCATATAAACAACATAAACATCAAAATTGCAACCTTTAAATTCACTCTTTTGACTATTTCTTCACTTTTTGACATTCTTAGCAAAATTAATCACTGTGAATTCATTTTTCAACCAAAACAGTTAGTTTAAATTACTTTGTTTTCATTTCTTCATGTATTTTCACAATCAATAGTCAAGATACACTTTATACTATGAATTGAGTATCAATTTGATTCTAAATTAAGCCATATAAAACATATATCACTGTAAACTTACTGTAATATGATTTTCTCCATATTAATACATATTACATGGATTAAATTACTTTAAATCATATATAAATCACATGAAAATAGTTTATATCAACAAATTAACATATACAAACCATATAATAAACAATTAATCCTCCACACAAATTTTACAAAGAACTTTTCATATATATAAAAACTAAAACTTTGGAAGATAGGATTACACCTTTAATTGCTTGCTTAGGTTAGCTAGGAGATAAAATTAACCTTTTCCCCTTCCTTGGCTCTCAAAACCACAACACCTTTCTTCTTTCTTCCATCTTTTCTCTCTGTGTTTTCTCTTCTTTCTCTTCTCTGTTCTTTCTTTAGTATTGGCTTAAACTAATATAACTTAACGTAAAAAAAAATAAACGCACCATATAAAAACTGACATATAATAATAACAATACTTAATACATATCAGTTATGTTTTTTATTTAAATTCAAAAGCCACTAAGGCTTGTTTGGCAAAACCAACTTAATATTAAAGATTTAAAATCCTTAAGCCTTATTTGGCGAAACTAAATTAAAACTCTTTTAATTTATTTTAATAATTCATTTATTATATAATTTATTGTCACACTTTATTTAATTAAATTCCAATATTCAAATTCAATTAAATTAAAGTTAAAATCAACTTATTAAATCATAATGCCACATAATCCAATAGTCACAAAATTATAATTTTCATTATAATTTATTTAATAAATTAATACATCACTTTTACTTACTAAATTAAATTAAAACAATATTATAACAATTCATTTAATCTCGGTCACTCTCTAATTTAATTATTAAATTAAATTAGAATATTAATTCATCACTCTTTTAATTTAATTAACTTTAACATATAAAATTACGAATATTAACTTAATTAGCATATTACACGTAATCAAGTTAATTCCTTGCAACTCATGAATTATTTATTTAATAAATAAATAATCAAATTAAATAATTATTTATATAACAATAAACACATTAACTAAAATATTTATTTAATTTAATAAATATTTGAAATTACATGTAATGGTTCATATTTGATCACATGCTTATAGTCGGGTTTATACGGTCGTACCACCGAAACATGAAAAACATTGTGAACATATTCTAATTCTGGAGGTAGAGCTACCTCGTAAGCCACTTCACCTACTCTTTACAGCTCCTTGAAGGGTTCAATAAACCTTGGACTTAGCTTTCCTTTCTTACCAAATCGAATCTTCCCCTTCTAAGGAGAAACTTTTAGGAAAACGAAATTTCCTACGTCAAATTCATGACTCTGTCGGTGTTGATAAACATACTTCTTTTGTCTGTCTTGAGAAGCTACCAATTTTGCCTTGATGATTTTGACAACCTCAGCAGTCTGTTGTACCAGTTCCGGTCCTAACAATTGACGTTCACCAACTTCATCCCAACATAGTGGAGTTCTGCACTTTCTATCGTACAATGCTTCATAAAGCGGCATGTAAGACCCCAATTTTTTATGAATAAAGATTTAATTTTCTCTAATTATTATTTTAAATAATAAGGTGTGCTTTGATATAATGGTATATTTATGGATGATATGTGCAAATTTTGCAAAGTAAGCAAGTTGTTATAAAATATTTGTTTGGTCGAGGAATATTCTTTTTTTTTGTCGGAAATATTCGTAAGACGGCACAATCATTGGTGGACTTCACATAACAGAATTATTGTCAGATATAGAAAGCGACAGAAATAATCTTTTTATAAAAAATAACAACAAAACTTTTACCGTTAACTGTTGAAATACCTGATGATAAAAGTACAGTAATACGCGCGGTTGCACAGTAGCACACGATATTGCATAGTATCTCTGATTATTGATTCTTACGTAAGAAGTCACTCAATTTTATTCAATTATTGCAACAGTAGTTGTTGCATAGTATCTCATATTATTGTTTCAATTATTGTCACAGTATCATCTGCACAATATTTTATATTATTAAATCAATAATTGAGACGACACAGTTATTCATATTATTATTTGCATTATTGATAATGTCTAGAAAGTTCTGTCGAGGAAAGGGGTTAGGTTATTTAATTATGTGTCAATAAGGAGAAATCCTTATCGGAAAGCCCCCCTTTCCTGGGAATGATGTAGTTGTCAATATTGTGAGTTATAATATTAATGATGAATAATTGTTGAAAAATTAAAAATGTGTTGAATGAAGATAAGTGATTTGTTGTAAATATTTATTTAATTTTTGATATAAATAAAATTTTTGATAAAATTTTTGTTGTATTTGTTATAACTTCGCATAGACAGGTTATCCCAACATAATAATAAAGAATGGAATAACAGAAGTTCTCTTCATGAATACGAAAGAAATAATACCCCTTACCTTAGAAAGAAACTGGATACTGGAGTATAGAGGTAGCAGACTTCTCTTCTTCTTTCTCTCTATAATTTCTGTCTATAATAATTGCTCTATAGCTTTAGTGAATTGGTAATAAATGAAGGAAGAATGAACTACTATTTATAGGAAAATATAGTTTCGATAATTGCACGTTTTGGGGCTCGAAATATTACAATACAATACCTTTAACTTTTCTTTCATTTTTAATTTAGTCCTGCAAGTATTATCAAACTTGCACCACTTCCCCTAATAGTAAATAATGTGAATCAATAGTTCAATCATGTGAATCAATAGTTATAATCATGTGAAAAAATGAATTACGATTATAGTACCTCCATCTATACCTCCATTTTTAACTTAGTCATGCAAGTATTATCAATCTTGCACCAACTCCCCTAATAGTACAAGAATGTGAATCAATAGTACACACATGTGAACAAATAGTTATAATTATGTGAATTAATAGCAATTAATTGCTCATTTATCCGGTTAATTACCCGACTGGTCAATATAACTTCCAGACATCAATTAATATCGAAATAAATGTCGATTTCTACTAACACTACTAATTCCAACACAATGGAACTATCAATTTCATCTTTAATCAACACGAACTTATTCATCATTAATATTATAACTCACAATATTTAACAACCAGGTCATTACCAGGAAAGAGATGGCTTTCCGATAAGGATTGGTCCTTATTGGCGCGCAATTAGATGACCAAACCTCTCCTTAACAGAACTTCTAGACATAGTAAATATTGTAATTTAATAATATGAATAACTTTATCATCTCAATTATTGATTTAATAATATATCATATAATGCAGATGATACTGTGACAATAATCGAATCAATAATATGAGAGATATGATCACGTGAATTCTTGTAGCAATAATTGAGTATAAGCGAGTGACTTCTCACGTAAGCATCAATAATCAATCTGGTGTGCTACTATGCAACCACATGCGTATTCTTGTACTTTTACTACTAGGATAGTTCAACAGTTTAACGGTAAAACTTCCGCCGTTATTTTATAAAAAGATAATTATGTCGTTTTCTAACTACGACAATACTTCCGTTGTGGGGTCCAGCAATGATTGTGCCGTCGTACGAATATTCTTTGTTAAAACGAATATTCCCCAAACAATCGAATATTATATAACCACTTAGTTACTTTGCAAAATTTGTAAATATTACCCACAATTATAACATTATATCAAATCCACACTATAATATTCAAAAATATTTTTTGAGAAAATTATTCTTTATTCATAAAAGTTGGGGTCTTACAACCTCCCCTTCTTATGAAATTTCATCCTCGAAATTAGGGTGCGTACCTGGTATGTCGAAGAGGTGAGGATACCTTGATTTCATCTCAGATTCTAACTCCCAGGTCATTTCCTCCACATCGTGGTTTCTCCAAGAAACTTTGACTTGAGGTATAACTTTAGAGCGTAGAATATGATCCTTCTTATCCAAGATTTTAACAGGTAACTCTTCATACGTTAAATCTTCCTCTATCTCGTCTGGTTCTAATTCAATAATATGGTCCGGGTCTTTCACATATTTACGTAACATAGATATGTGAAAAACGTTATGAACACGAGACATACTTGGTGGTAAGGCGAGTCTATAGGCCACAGTTCTTACTCGATCGAGGATTAAAAATGGGCTAATGAATCGAGGTTTGAGCTTTCCTCTCTTTCTAAATCTTGTAACTCCTTTCCATGGAGCAACACGTAACAACACATGATCTCCAATATTGAATTCCACGTCTTTTTGATGAAGATTAATATAACTCTTTTGTCGATCTTGTGAGGTTTTTATACGTTGTCGGATCATTTGAATCTTTTTCGTAGTCATACGTACCAACTCCGGTCCCAACAATGTTGCTTCACCTACCTTATCCCAACATACTGGAGAACGACACTTTCTTCCATACAATGCCTCAAATGGAGCCATGCCAATACTTGCTTGATAACTATTGTTGTAGGAAAACTCCACCAATGGTAAGAACTTGTCCCAACTTCCCTTGAAGTCAAGGACACAGTGTCTTAATAAATCTTCAAGAGTTTGAATAGTCCTTTCCGACTGCGCATCCGTTTGAGGATGATATGCCGAACTAAATCATAAATCTGTGCCCATAGCTTTTTGCAAACTAACCCAAAATGTCGAAGTGAATATTGGGTCTCGATTAGAAACTATGGATACTGGCATACCATGCAATCTTACAATCTCGTTTATGTACATACTAGCAAGACGTTCAAGTGTATAAGTTTCTCGTATTGGTAAAAAATGAGCAGACTTGGTCAATCTATCAACAATGACCCAAATCGCATCTATGCCTTAAGAAACCTTAGGAAGAACAGTAACGAAATACATAGTAATGTGCTCCCATTTCCATTCTGGAATTTCAAGTGGTTGCAATGGACCTTTTGGTACTTGATGCTCCGCCTTGACTCGTTGACAAGTTAGACACCTTAAGATAAACCCCGCTATCTCTCTCTTCATATTGCTCCACCAAAATGTATGTTGAAGATTACGATACATTTTGGTACTCCCAGGATGGATTGCAAACAGTGTGTTGTGCGCCTCCATCATGATTTTATACTTCAAGTCATAATCGTTAGGAACACAAAGTCTGGAGTTGACTCGAAGTATTCCTTCTTCATCAATTCTTGCTTCCAGAATAGCACCTTCTTGCACTTTCTTCTTTATACGCATCAGCTCCAAGTTTGTAGTTTGAGCAGCTTTAACTTTATCAATTAAAATCGGTTCCACTCGTATATTCGCCATCATCACATGGGTCCCTGGAGTCTTTAACTCTATTTCCATCCTTTCCAAGTCATACAAAATGGACCTTTACGTTGACAATATTGCACTCGTGCCCGCATATGATCTTCTACTCAATGCGTCAGCTACTACGTTCGCTTTTCCAGGATGGTATTGGATGGTATGATCATAATATTTCAACAACTCAAGTCATCGTCATTGCCATATGTTGAGTTCCTTTTGAGTGAAGAAATATTAGAGGCTTTTATGATCCGTATAGATCTCCACCTTCTCTCCATACAGGTAATGCCTCCAAATCTTAAGCGCAAAAACGACTGCTGCCAACTCTAGATCATGAGTAGGATAATTCCTCTCATATTCTTTGAGTTGTCGAGAGGCATAGGCTATGACTTTCCCATGTTGCATGAGAACACATCCTAACCCTTTGCCTAAAGCATCACTGTAGATGACAAATCCCTCCAAGCCAGATGGTATTGTCAGAACAGGTGCTGAAATGAGTCTCCTCTTGAGTTCTTGAAAACTCTTCTCACATTCCTCACTCCAACCGAACTTTGTATCTTTTCGAGTCAGTTGAGTTAATGCAGTAGCGATTCAAGAAAACCCTTCTACGAATCTCCGATAATAACCAGCTAAGCCGAGAAAGCTACGTGCTTTGGTCACTTGACTTAGGTTGCTCCCGACTTTTGAATTGCTTGATCTTTGCGGGTCAACGGGATATTCCATGATTTGATAATCGTGCCCAAGGAATGCAACTTCCTCGAGCGAACTCACATTTCTTCAACTTGGCATAAAGCTTGTTTCCACGAAGCTTTTGAAGTATCGACCTCAAGTGTTGCTTTCATAGTCTTCGCGGGTTTTGGAGTATACGAGGATGTCATCAATAAAGACGACCACAAAGTGATCTAAATATTCCTTGAATACTCGGTTCATCATATCCATGAAGGCAGCAGGAGCATTAGTCAATCCAAAAGACATGAATAGTAATTCATAGTGCCCATACCGAGTTCTGAAAGCAGTCTTTGGAATGTCATCAGTTTTAATCTTTAACTGATGATATCTAGAACGAAGATCAATCTTTGAAAAGAATTTGGCTCCTTACAACTGGTCAAACAGGTCATCAATGCGAGGCAACGGGTACCTATTTTTAATGGTGACATGATTCAACTCCCGATAATTAATACAAAGTCGAATACTTCCATCTTTCTTCTTCACGAATAGAACAAGAGCACCCCAAGGAGACGTACTAGGACGAATGAAACTGATGTCTCACAATTCCTGTAATTGGATTTTTAACTCATTAAGTTCAATAGGAGCCATTTGATATGGGGCTTTGAAAATGGGTTTTGTACCGGATTCAAGGTCGATACAAAATTTAATTTCACGCTCTGGGGGTAGGCCAGGAAGTTCTTCAGGGAATACGTCAGGAAATTTATTAACAATAGAAATATCATTCAAATCTGACGTATCTTTATTTAAATCCATGACATGGGCCAAGAAAGCTTGATGTCTGTTTTTCAATAAACGAATAGCTTTATGACTTGATATGATAGTGATTGATTTTAGTTGTTTGGTTGCTTGAATTCACATAATAGGTTGGTTAGGAATATGAAAGCTAACAACTTTACGAAAACAATCGATTTTAGCATGATGAGTAGTTAACCAATCAACCCCTAAAATCACATCAAATGCAAGTATTTTCAAAGAAATAAGATCGACAAGTAACGTGCGGTTACAGATTTGAATCAAACAAGAC
Source organism: Panax quinquefolius (assembly GCA_020205615.1). Classification (NCBI taxonomy): domain Eukaryota; kingdom Viridiplantae; phylum Streptophyta; class Magnoliopsida; order Apiales; family Araliaceae; genus Panax; species Panax quinquefolius. The sequence continues at coordinate 49,210,004 of CM035158.1, forward strand.
TTATAAACCGTGGATGTAATGAAGGTTTCTCCCAATGAGTTTTAACGAGATAAACGAAAGTCTAATTTCTCCTGAGTCAAATTTAAGCGTTGGCGCTTAGTAGGAGAAATAAAAGAATGGGTAGAACAGATATGAAATAAAGTATAAACTTATTTAGAGTTTATGATTAGCTTACTAAGTGATCACCTCGTTCGGTTCCTTGCTTTTTGGGAGGTTACGACAAATGCTCTCCTTGAACTCTGGGTTTTGTCTTATGCAGGACACCCTTTGATGCCTCCATCCCAATTTGGACTTGACTTTGGTGCCGCACAAAAATTGGGCTAGGTGACCTTCTTTTCCATAATTATAACACGCTTTGGACTGCATCGTGCGGTTTGGACTTATGTGTCCTTCCCCTCCACATTTGTAACATACGACCAGTGGTCGTTCTCCTTCCTTAACAACATGTGCTGGTGCTGACGTCTTTCCATCCTTGTTGAATCTCCTCTTCTTGAAATGTCCACTCTTATTGTCATGGCCATGATTACTACAGAAGTGATTATCATTTCTGGCATGTTGATTCCCTCCACGTTTGTTGTCACCGCTTCGATGATTGCTACCACTGGTATTATCGACTTGCCGACTGCTCTCTCTTGGTTGGGTTGACTCATTATCGCGCTCCCATAATTGAGACCTATTCACAACATCTGAATACAAACACAGTTTATGAGAGATAAGGTATTGACGTATCTCGGGTTTCAAACCTCTTAGAAACATCCGCGTCATTCTCTCCTCATTATCAACTAAATGGGATGCAAACCGAGACAACTCGGCAAACTTAGCTTTGTACTACGCCACGGTCATATTGTTTTTCTCAAGCTTGATGAACTCTACCTCCTTCATGTGACGAATACTTTCAGGAAAGTACTTGTCGTTGAACAGTTCTTGGAACTTCTCCCAAGACATCTTGATCTGGCGGGTTGAGTCGCTTCTGATTCCCACCATGTCCTTATCTGCTCACTCCTGAACATGAAGGTGGAAAATGGAACCTTTTGCTCCTCGGAGCATCCCAAGACATCAAATATCTTGTTGATCTTTTTATCCATGTCTCTCCACCTTAAGGTGGTTTTGGCTCTCAAAAAACTCCGATGGTCCCAGCTCCTTGAATTGCTTAGCGGTGGCCAGCGTCGAGAGTTGTCGATGTTTCCACCACCGCATTTTGGATAGGGCGCTTTTACGCTGATGTTGCATGAATTGCATAAAACCTCTGAACATCCATCGTTCACCATTTCATCGGTGTTATTGTTTAAATGAGGATTATTGTCTTCTGTTTGCACATTATCACAGGCATTAATCTATGGTGACTGACTCAAGCGGTCTCATATGTGCTTCATTGTTTATCTCAAAATTTTGATGCCATTTTCAAATATCGCCACAAAACAAGGGTTAATTAACATATCACATATTATCCCTATATCTCGTGAGACCCAATTAAATACCAAATAAACTTAGGTAAGTCATACTAGCAAAGGAATTCCCCATCTCTCCCTCTAGTTCTTGTCTCACATCTCGGCCGGGGATCATATCCTAAGCTTTGATACCAACTGTGGCGCCCCCAAAATAGGTATACATCACCCATCTTGAGTCGCCAAATACATGGTACAAAATCCAAATACAACTTAATTATACAACGATAGTGTAAAATACGACAAAACATAATCTAAGAATTTAATAAGAATATTGTCATCTAGACAATATCCACACTCGATGGAGTCCTCATTACATTTATTGTCACACTTATTTAATGAGAATAGTGAGGACTACTAATGCTATCTTCTTGGACCGTCACTCCATTCCCCAGAGTCCCGCTTCGTTCTCATTTCACGAAGAGAAACGGTGAAAGAAAGGGTGAGCTCAACTAGCCCGATAAGAAATATTATGACTAAGATAATGCGAGAATAAATTATCATTAGTCTTCAACAATGTTAAACGATAAAATACAATAGACATCAAATTTAAGCTGCGGTGAATAAGCAATCCATTAGAAGAATCAAGTAGAGCATGATATCTACTATCTTCTATAATTTAAAATGTTTTCATGAATTTTATCATTGAGACTCATCTTAATAAATAAACCACATCATCGAGTCATCCCTACACTACTACGGGCGAGGATATTCATTAAATCATCAATGGTCATTAAGCGACTATACGAGAATAATCCACAGTCATAATCATATCAAAAAAAGCATCCATCAATGCACTACAAAGACTCTTGAGGACTTTTACCACATCATTTATAACATTACAGGTCATGATTATACCGAATAATCCCCAGTCATAATCATACCAAGTCCATCTATGCACGTAAGCCAAAGATGACTTTCATCACAATATAAGCATGAGGATGATGACAATGACATAATAATTCAATAAAACAAGTTCAAGAATAAATTTTAAAGATTTATAAGTTAATTTATCTTGAAATCAATTATGTCAAATTATCGACATGATCTTTGCTTTGTGGAGTAAAATTCAAGAATGCCCGGAAGAATATTTCCATGAAAAGATATCGGATGAAACGCAAATATCCAGAATATTCTACTAATTTCATGGAGTATAGAAGCCAAAACTTTAACCAAATGAGTATCATAGAATATATGAAGCTATGCAAATGGATTTTCACCGTCAATGCGGTAATCCACGTGGACGATCATTTCCACAATTTAATAAGGAATTAATACGAAGGATCATTCACCATGCATGTGATAATCCACATCGACAGGTTATTCCTATAGAATAATAAAGAATGGAACCAGGTCATGCGTAATCCGCACAGACAGGATATTCCAACAGAATAATAAAGAATGAAATAACAAAGAATTCACCATGCATGCGATAGACAAAGATGACGAGGTTATTCTAACGAATAATAAAAAGAATGGAACCAGGTCTAGCGTAATCATCCGCATGCATGAGATATTCCAACAAAATAATAAAGAATGGAATAACAAAGAATTCACCATGCATGCGATAAGCCTTGCAGACGGAGTTATTCCAACAGAATAATAAAGAATGGAACCATGTCTAGCATAATCCGCACAGACAGGATATTCCAATAGAATAATATAGAATGGAATAACAAAGAATTCACCATGCATGCGATATACCGCACAGACAGGATATTCCAACAGAATAATAAAGAATGGAATAACAGAAAATTTCACCATGTATGCGGTACTTCGCATAGACAGGTTATTCCAACATAATAATAAAGAATGGAATAACAGAAGCTCTCTTCATGAATATGAAAGAAATAATACCCCTTACCTTAGAATGAAACTAGATACTGGAATAGAGAGGTAGCAGACTTCTCTTCTTCTTTCTCTCTATAATAATTTCTCTATAGCTTTAGTGAATTGGTGAGAAATGAAGGAAGAATGAGCTTCTATTTATAGAAAAATATAGTTTCGATAATTGCATGTTTTGGGGTTCAAAATATTACAGTACAATACCTTTAACTTTTCTTTTATTTTTAATTTAGTCCTGTAAGTATTATCAAACTTGCACCACCTCCCCTAATAGTAAATAATGTGAATCAATAGTTCAATCATGTGAATCAATAGTTATAATCATGTGAAAATACGAATTACAGTATAGTACCTCCATCTATACCTCCATTTTTAACTTAGTCATGCAAGTATTATCAATCTTATACCAACTCCCCTAATAGTACAAGAATGTGAATCAATAGTACACATATGTGAACAAATAGTTATAATCATGTGAATTAATAGCAATTAATTTCTCATTTATCCGGTTAATTACCCGACTAGTCAGTATAACTTCCCGACATCAATTAATATCGAAATAAATGTCGATTTCCACTAACACTAATAATTCCAACACAATGGAACTATCAATTTCATCTTTAATCAACACGAACTTATTCATCATTAATATTATAACTCATAATATTTAACAACCAAGTCATTTCCAAGAAAGATGGGGCTTTCCGATAAGGATTTCTCCTTATTGATACGCAATTAGATGACCAAACCTCTCCTTGACAGAACTTCTAGACATTGTAAATATTGTAATTTAATAATATGAATAACTTTGTCATCTCAATTATTAATTTAATAATATATCATATAATGCAGATGATACTGTGACAATAATCGAATCAATAATATGAGAGATATGATGCAACAATTACTATAGCAATAATTGAGTATAAATGAGTGACTTCTCACGTAAGCATCAATAATCAATACCGTGTGCTACTATGCAACCACGCATATTACTGTACTTTAACTACCGGGTAGTTCAACAGTTTAACGGTAAAACTTCCGCCGTTATTTTATAAAAAGATAATTATGTCATTTTCTAACTACGACAATACTTCCGTTGTGGGGTCCACCAATGATTGTGCCGTCGTACGAATATTTTCTGTTAAAATGAATATTCCCCGACCAATCGAATATTATATAACCACTTACTTACTTTGCAAAATTTGTAAATATTACCCACAACTATAACATTATATCAAATCCACACTTTAATATTCAAAAATATATTTTGAAAAAATTATTCTTTATTCATAAAAGTTGGGGTCTTACATGTGCCCTCTACAAAGCCTATCACGGCGCAACTGCGCCAGTCTTAATTCTACATTTGACTTTTAATTGAGCTTATTAATAGACTTATTGCTTGGAGAAGGGTGATACTGTGACGCCCCCAAAATAGGTATACATCACCCATTCTGAGTCGCCAAATATATGGTACAGAATACAAATACAAACTTAAATATACAACATGAGCTGTGAGTTTTAATACGAATATTGTCTTCTAGACAGTATTCAAACTCAAAATAAGTCCTCAATACATTTACTATCACACTATTTCACAGAATAGTGAGGACTACTAATGCAAACATCTGGACCGTTACTCCGTTCCCCGACTAGTCCCAGCTATATTCTCATTTTCTGAAGAGAACAATTAAAGAAAAGGGTGAGCTCAACTAGCCCAGTAAGAAATATTATGACTATGATAATGCAGAATAAATTATTGTTAGCCTTCAATAGTGTTAAACTGATAAAATACAATAGACATCAAGTTTAACTGCAGCGGAACAAGCAATCCATTAGAAGAGTCAAGTAGACCATGATATCTATTATCTTCTATGATTTAAAAGAATTTATCATCAATTTTATCGCTGAGACTCAGCTTAATAAATAATCCACATCATCGAATCACCCCTGCACTATTACCAAGGATATTCATTAGTATCACGACCACAAATTATCCATGCACTACGGGCCAAGGATATTCGTGTTTTCATCATTGGTAATGATTATGCCAACCACTGTCCATCAATGCACTACGGGCCAATGAGGACTTTTACCACATCATTTGTAACATTATGGTTATGATTATACCGAATAATCCCTGGTCATAATCATAACAAGTCAATCTATGCATTACAGGCCACAGATGACTTTCAACATAATATAAGCATGAGGATGATGACAATGATATAAGAATTCAATTAAAAGAAAGCAAATGATAAATTTTTAAAGATTTATAATTTAATTTATCCAGGAATCAATAACGTCTAAATTGTCAACATGATACTACTTTGTGGAGTAAAATTCAAGAATAATATTGTACCAAAAATGATTTGGACCGAAAACGAATCAATTTTTATTATGAATAGTACCCTGGGTGAATAGTACTCGAGTGAATAGTACTTCATGAATAGTAACCCGTAAATAGTACTTTGACATAAAAAAGTTAAAATTTATCAAGAATGCTCAGAATAATATTTCCATGAAAAGATACTGGATGAAACGCAAAATTTAAGGATATTCTACTAATTTCATGGAGTATAGAAGCTAAAACTTTAACCAAATGAGTATAGAATTCAAAATCTGAAATAAAATAATATTACTTATATACTACAGAGTATGGAAGAAAATATTATTTCAAGCGAATATTGAACAAAAATAACATCCCTTACCTTGAAAAGAAGAGTATTCCAATTGGTAGGGCGAGGATATTATTGAAGAAAACTTTTACTATTTTCTACGCTCAAAGCTTCCTAAAACTCTAAAAAAATACGCTCAATATTATAGAAGAAGAATTCTCTGATTCTGGTGTGATTTTCAATTCTAACCAAGCATCCTATTTATAGGAGAATGGAAGGATACTATTTAAATTTGAAAATCATGGACGCACAGTGGTATGCAAAAAATTTAGCCAAAATAATTTTCTGACTTTACTATGCAAACACTATGCATGCACTATGCAAATAATATGCATAATAAAATATAATATATTCTATTTTTCATAAAAAAACAAAACTTATAAAATATATTTATATATATAACTTATCCTTCACTCCATTCCATCTTTTTTTTTCTTCCATTTCCCGTGATCCCACCCCCACCAACTTCAATCATCATATATATATATATATATATATATATATATTATCACACTCACAACACACACTAATTTGAAAAATGAGTAGGTGGGGGTCCAGATAATACGCTAATTTACAACAAATACTTCATAAAAATCACTTCAATATTTTGAACAACATTTATCATCATTATTATAATTCGCGATATTAACAACTTGGTCGTTCCCAAGAAAGAGGGGGCTTTCCAATAAGGATTTCTCCCTATTGGCGCGCAATTAGGTGACCAAATTTCTCCTTGACAGAACTTCTAGACATTGTCAATATTGCAAATAATAATATGAATAACTTTGTCGTCTCAATTATTGATTTAATAATATAAAATATTAATCTTTGTGATAATAATTGAATCAATAATATGAGAGATATGATGCAATTAATTATCAGTAGCAATAATTGAGTATAAGCGAGTGACTTCTCACGTAAGCATCAATAATCAATACCGTGTGCTAATATGCAACCACGCCAGATTCGTACTTTTACTACCGTAGTTCAACGACTTAACGGTAAAACTTTCGTAGATTATTTTTGTAAAAAGATAATTACGTCATTTTTAACTACGATAATACTTCCGTTGTAGGGTACACTTAATGATTGTGTCGTCGCATTTAATATTCCCTGTTTAAAACGAATATTCCCCGACCAATCGAATATTTTATAACAACTTGCTTACTTTGCAAAATTTGTAAATATTACTTACAACTATAACATTATATCATATCCACACCATAATATTCAAAAATATATTTTAAGAAAATTTAATCTTTATTCATAAAAGTTGGGGCCTTACAGATACGAATGAGACTACTATTTAATTAGACGTATTTTCATTATGTAAAGGATACCACCCTTGGGGGATCACTTATCTACTATTATTTTCTTTCTTTAATTTGAATAAGTAGAATAGAGTAGATTAGAGTAGTTATTTCTAGATTTGATTAGATCTGAAGACTTGAAGAAATTGGAAAGCATTAAAGATTCTATCTTGGAGTAGGAGAACAAATTTGCACTTTAATTCTCTACTCTTAACCTCTCTTTGATTCCTATTTGTAATCTTATGATGTTTATTCAATATGTGGATGGTAGATTTGATTTAGCTATGATTTAAACTCTATTCTGAGATTGCAATGGATTCTATGGATTAATTTATTCTGATATATTTCATTGTTAGCCTTATTGATTTCTATGGTGTAAGACCCCATATTTTTTTAATAAAATAAAATTTTCTCTATTTATTATTTTGAAATAGTAAGGGTTTATTTAATTAATGTGGTTAGTTATGGGTAAAATGCACAAATATTTCAAATAAGCAAGTGGTTATAAAATATTCATTGTTGTCAGGGAATATTCGTTTGGTTGTGGAATATTCTTTAACGTGGGAATATTAAATGCGGCACGCCTTTTTTGTGTGGGCCCCATAACTGAAAGCGATTGGATGAAGAAAACGACAAGTATAAGTTGTTTATAAATAACTTGCGTAGTTATTCTGCTTAATCTTTGTTGGAATACTCGGTGGTTAAAACACGATAGCACACGATTGCACCAATTATTGATTCTTACGTGAAAGACACTACTCGATAATTGTTACGGTAATTCTTCGGTCAATATTTTATTTTATTGATTCAATAATTGCCGTGTTGATATTTTATATTATTGTTGTTTCAATAATTGTCACTACATAGTATTTTTCATTATCGGATCAATAATTCATATTATTTAAATAATATTATTAGATAGCATTATTGGCAATGTCTAGAAAGTTCTCATCTAAGGAGAGGTTTGGTCACCTAATTGCGCACCAGTTTTGAAGGAGAAATCTTTATTAAAAGCCCTCTTTCCTAGAGAAACGTACTGGTTGCAGATATTGTGATTTTGTAATATTATTTGTGAATAATTAATAATTAATTTATATGATAAGGAAAATATTCATTTTATGTGGATATAGATGGAGAAAATTTTTAAAGTAAAAATTGTTGAAAATTGATATTTTATCTTTTTTGATAAAATAATTCATTTAAATATATTATTATATTATAATAATATAATAATGATGATATTTTTACAACGAATATGTGATATATGAATAAATGAGGAGGAAGAGTATTTTTATTACAAAAAATGTTTAACACATGTTTTGTGTGTTGGTGGACCCTATTTTTGACTGAAATTTGATTATAACCTGCAAAATCGTCCGTATATAGATTTCGGTCAATTTTTGTTTGGAATTTGAAAAAACTTTCTTCTGCAAAGTTGTACATAATTAAATTTCCTATGGAATGGACATAAGATTTGAATTTTTCTAATAAAATGGCTATTTATTATGAATTATTGAAGTTTCGGAATATTAGGTCTGAATTGATTTTTTGCATTAAATGATAAAAACATGTTTTGTGTGATTGGTGAGCCCCACATGTGTTGCAAAACATGCTGAATTTCAGATTTCAAATTATGTGTATAAATTTTTTATAAATAATATTATTTTATTAAATTTTCTGCTTTGGTGTTCTAAGCATTTTCCTATAAATAGGGTGCTTAGGTTAGAATTGAAAATCAAACCAAAAACTGAAGTTTTCTCTCTCTATATTATCGAGCGTATTTTTTTGAGTATTTAGATATCTTGAGTGTTGCTATACGGTGTAAGTTTCCTTCAGCGTTATATCTGATATTCCGGCCAAAAGTACTATTCTTTTGAGGTAAGGGATATTATTTTTTTTATAAATGATATTATTTCTTTCAATATCATTATACCGGAATATTGGTAAGATTTTTCTTGTGAAATTCTTATCTTTTCATGTCGGGGTTACTATTCATGAGTTATTATTCAAGAGTTATTATTCATGAGTTACTATTCACGAGTTACTATACACGAGTTACTATTCACGAGTACTATTCACGAAGCATGATGATTTTTTTTTCTTGCGGAATTTTCACCTTCTAGTGTCGGAGTTACTATTCACGTATACGGTACTATTCACGTATACGACACTATTTACGAATATGACACTATTCACAGAAAAATTAAATTTTCTTTTCTGTGTCCAAGATTGTCTGTTATGGTTCCTATCTTTGATTAGATCTATGTTTTGATCTTCATTTTTTAATTCTGCTCCACAATAGTTTATTATGGAGTATTTTTGAACTTGGATTGTCTAAAATACAAATCCTTAGTATATGTTCTTTTGTCTCACTGAATTCGTTTTCTTCAAAATATTTTTCATCATCCTCAGTCCTAAATGATGATATTACTAAATATATTTGGCCTGTAGTGCAAAGATTAATGATTTTATGATGAATATCTTTGGCCCGTAGTGCAAAGATGAACATGTGTTGAGATGAACATGACCGACTAATTAATATCTTTGGCCTGTAGTGCAAAGATGATTATTTGATTCAAGATGTATATTGATTGATGTTACAGGGATAAAATATCGATAATGGACTTTTAAATTCATAGATGATAGTAGATTTCATTCTCTACTTAACTCTTCTAATGAATTGTTGTTTTCGCTGCAATTGTTGATCTAATACTTGTTGTCTATTGTATTCTATCAGATTTTTCCCTGTTGAAGACTAAGGATAATTTTTTGTACATTATCTTAGTTATAATATTCTTTACTGGGCTAGTTGAGCTTACCCTTTTCCTTTTTGTTCCATTTTTCTTCTCAAGAGGCGAGAATATAGCGGGAACTAGTCAAGGTGTGGAGTGATGGTTCAAGATAGTTGTTTTAGTAGTCCTCACTATTCTGTAAACTAGTGTATCAATAATTGTAATGAGGACTCATTTGAGTGTTGATATTGTCTAGAAGACAGTATTTGTATTTAAACTCACAGTATGTGTTGTCGTATTTTGCACAACAATTGTATTAATGAAGTTATAGTTGTTTCTGTACCATGTATTTGGCGACTCAGAATAGGTTGGGTGGATTGGACCTATTTTGGGGACGTCACATATGAGATTGTCTATTTAGATTCATGCTATTTGCTTAGTTGATTGGCCATCAATTACTGTGATAATCCATATGGACTTGAGAGACGAATTATGGGTTTGGATCTGATCTTAATAGCTTGTGATTATATATTCTACATTGTGATGGAAAGTATGATTTGTGCTTAGGATAGATGTAACGACCGAGAAATTTAGAATTATTGTAAAATAATTTTATTTAATTAAATAATGAATAAAATTATATTATATATTATTATTATGTATTAGCAAGATGAATGACATTCTATAACCTAGATATGTCAGAATGTCGTAGTATTTTGACTACTTGAAGGAATTAAAGTCTTTGAATTTCCAAGATGAAAATAAAAGTTTTCCGAGAAATTTTCTGAAAAACACTATTCACTAATTTCTGCTCGGGAATTATTTTTGAACTTCCGAGATGTGACGCCCCCAAAATAGGTATACATCACCCATTCCGAGTCTCCAAATACATGGTACAAAATACAAAAACAAACTTAAATATACAACATGAGCTGTGAGTTTTAATACAAATATTGTCTTCTAGACAGTATTCAAACTCAAAATAAGTCATCAATACATTTATTATCACACTATTTCACAGAATAGTGAGTACTACTAATGCAACCATCTGGACCATCATTTCGTTCCCCGACTAGTCCCAACTATTTTCTCACTTCCTGAAGAGAACATTGAAAGAAAAGGTGAGCTCAACTAGCCCAGTAAGAAATATTATGACTAAGATAATGTAGAATAAATTATCCTTAGCCTTTAACAATATAACAACTGATAGAATATAATAGACAACAAGTTTTAGATCAACAACTGCAGCGAAAAAGCAATCCATTAGAAGAGTCAAGTAGAGCTTAAAATCTACTATCTTCTATGATTTAAAAGATTTATCATCAATTTTATCGCTGAGACTCAACTTAATAAATAATCCACATCATCGAATCATCCTTTTCGGCCAAGGATATTCTTTAGTATCACGACCACGAATTATCCTTGCACTACAGGCCAAAGATAATCGTGTTTTCATCAACGGTCATAATCATGCCATAAAACAATTCATCTTTGCACCCTTGGCCGAAGAGAATCTATGACCATAATCATACCAAAAACTGTCCATCAATGTACTATGGGCCAATGAGGACTTTTATCACATCTTTTGTAACATTACGGTCATGATTATACCGAATAATCCCTGGTCATAATCATACCAAGTCCATCTATGCACTACGGGCAAAAGATGATTTTCATAAAAATATAAGAATGAGGATGATGACAATGACATAATAATTCAATAAAACAAGTTCAAGGATAAATTTTTAAAGATTTATAAATTAATTTATCCAGAAATCAATAACGTCCAAATTGTCAACATGATACTACTTTGTGGAGTAAAATTCAAGAATAATATTGTACCAAAAATAATTTAGACCAAAAACAAATCAATTTTTATCATGAATAGTACCCTGTGAATAGTACTTCGGGAATAGTAACCCCGTGAATAGTACTCTGGCATGAAAAAGTTAAAACTTATCAAGAATGCTCAGAATAATATTTCCATGAAAAGATACTGGATGAAGCGCAAATATCAAGGATATTCTACTAATTTCATGGAGTATAGAAGCCAAATTTTTAACAAAACGAGTATAGAATGAAGATCAAAACATAGATACAATCAATGATAGTAACCATAATAGACATTTGGGACGAAAAAGAGAAAATTTCATTTTTCGGTGAATAATGCCGTATACGTGAATAGTAACCCCGACACAAAAAGGTAGAAATTCCACAATAAAATTTATATCAATATTTCAGCATAAAGATATTGAAGAAAATAATATCATTTACGAAGAAAATAACATCCCTTACCTCAAAATAACAGTAGTTCTGATCGGAATATCGGATGTAAAGCCAAAGGAAACTTGCACTGAATAGCAACTCTCAAAGTATCTAAATACTCACAAAAATACGCTTGATAATATAGAGAGAAAGAAAACTTATTTCTGGTGCGATTTTCAATTCTAACTTAAGCGCCTATTTATAGGAAAATGCTAGAACGCCATAGGAGACTAAAATAATAAAATATTATTATTTTGGTTTTTCAATTCTACGCCTGCCTCTCTTGAATTATCAAAGCAGGCAACATGGAAAAAATTCAGCCCACAAGTTTGAAAAACAAAAGTGGGTCCCACCCAATTTTAATAAAAAATATTTTATTTTCCGAAACTTCAATAATTCACAATAAATAGTCCTTTTATCAGAAAAATATAAATTTTATGTCCATTCCTCACGAAATCGAATTCTCTACAACTTTGCAGGAGAAAGTTTTTCCATATTCCAAACAGAAAATATCCGAAATCCACAAACAGATGATTTTCAACACCTCTTAAAATTCATAACAAATCATACGCTAATTTTTAACGGTTCAAAATTTGTGGACATATACTCAACTTATATATGTATAACATATCCAAAAATTACAATGATCCAACGGTCGGATTAAAATTATAACTCACACAATAGAGTTTTAAGAATATCGATTTGATCTTTTAATACCTCCAATCCCACAAAATACTGATAAAATACCTCAACATTAATTCCTTCATTTATAACCACATAAAATAAATAAATTCATCATTTATGTCCACATAAAATAAATATTTCCTCATCATATAAATCAATAATTAATTATTCACAAATAATATTACAGAATCACAATAATGACAACCAGGCCATTTCCAAGAAAGAGGGGCTTTTCGATAAGGATTTCTCTTTACTGGCGCGCAATTAGGTGACCAAACCTCTCATTGACAGAGCTTTCTAGACATTGCAAATAATGCTATCTAATAATATTATTCAAATAATATGAATTATTGATTTTATAATGGGAAATACTATGCAGTGACAATTATTGAAACAACAATAATATAAAATATCAACGCAGTAATTATTGAACCAATAAAATAAAATATTGAACAGTAATTACTGTAACAATTATTGAGCAAAACTGAGTGACTTCTTACGTAAGCATCAATAATCAATATCGTGTGTACTATGCAACCACGCGTAATACTATACTTTTACTACCGGGTAGTTCAACAGTTAACGGTAAAACTTCCGCCGTTATTTCATAAAAGATAATTCTGTCATTTTCTCATTCTGACAATAATTCCGTTGTGGGGTCCACCAATGATTGTGCCGTCGTACGGATATTCCCCGACAAAAAGAATATTCCCCGACCAATCGAATATTTTATAACCACTTGCTTACTTTTCAAAATTTATAAATATTTCCCACAACTATAACATTATCTCAAATCCACCCCATAATATAAAAAAAAATATTTCGAGAAAATTAAATATTTATTCATAAAATTTGGGGTCTCACACGAGAAATACGTAACGATAAAATATCAAGGGAAGATGGATTATGTAATAATAATTCACGTATGGCAAACACAGTTTTTCACCTGCGGACTAAATTTGAGAACGTTAGGGAAAGTGAAACGTTAATGTGTAAAAGATGATCGTATGAGACGTAAGTATTGTACGAGGTAATGAATACGAGTATGATACGAGGTATTATATGAGTATGTATGAAAGTTAGTATATCGTGTATGATGAAAGATTATACAAACTAGTATACGTAAAGAGTATGTGGATTATACGTTAATGCTTTAATCCTATTGCAAGGGACTTGTATGATTTGTGTAGGAATGGTTAAAGTCCAATTGGAATTAATGTTAAAGCCCAAGTGTTTGTTAATGCAAGCCCAAAGAATAAGTAAAAATTAATTAAACCTAAAGCCCAAAGTAAGAACCGGATCCGTGGATCAATCCAATGGGTAAGAATGACCCATGGGGCAACCCATGTGGGCCCCATGATCACATGTCATGATCTTGGTGAGCAAGCAAAGGATAAGTTGTGTGATGGCCAAGGGATGAATAGTAATGAGGTGGTTTAAGGAGGTGGGATGACCTCTTCACCATTATACCCTCAACTAGGATTTTATATAAATATGAGGAGCTAGCTAGATCATTTACTTGTTAAATTTTCCACTAATAACTTATAACTTATTTGGTCGAGAGAAAAATTAAGAAAAGCTAGACTTGTTATTTCAAGTAGAAAAGAAGAAGAACCAAGTGATCTTCAAGGGTAAGAATCCTATATCATTAATCTTCTATCTCTTCAATTATAGTTTGATAGAGAAGTGTTGATTAGTGGAGCATGTTTGATAAGAAGTAATAAGTATGGCTAATCAATGGACTTAAACCTTAATAAGCCACGAACAAGAAATTCATACTTATTTAAGTTATGAACTAATGAAGAACATGTAAGAATTTGTCATGTGTATTAATTAATGAAATATGTTTGGTTAGGATGTTAGTATGATGGAATGAATCCATTTGAAACAATGTAAAAATATCAAGTAACGAAGTTATGGCGGAATTGACGAGATTAGGCGATAATCATCGAAATCGTGAAATTCTCGGAATGGAAGTTAAATTTTGACATTTAACTTAGAAATGTTGGTTTTCAATGGAGAATAGTCTAGATTTACATTTTAGAGTTGCAGACTCAGAAATGGTCAAATTCTGACTTAGAACAAAGAAACGAGCTATGAACGTTCACGAACGTTTATCATTTTTGTTAAAATGGACTTAAAGGTGAATTCTATGTTAATAGATTTGAAAATGTAAAATTTTTATATAAACACTTAGAGCATGTGATTTGTGAGCTAATAGCTTTTGAACGAGCCAATTCGGACTTAAAATGAACAATTTAGGAGTCTGGGAAGTTCTCTAAGTAAAAAGTCTGTCAAAACTATCTGGTGTACAGAGTTGGCACCGCAGTGGCCTTGACAAGGCATTGTCCTTGGCGCCATGATGCCGACTTGATCATCGACCATCAAGAGTGGCGCCACAAATAGCCTGCGATTAACAAAAGGTACTCACACCAGTAGCGCCGAGTCCCACCATGAACACTTGGAAACTCGTCTTTGCGGTCTGGGCGAGTTTGTACAAGGAAAGTCAAGGCCATGATTGCCAACACTAGGGAAGAGATAGAAATGAATGCTTATGAATAGAAAGGAAGCTAGAGGTTAATTAATGATGAGTAATACATTAATAAACTTGAAGTAACATCCTTAAATGATGTTAAAGACCTTAAGTAAAACAACTAAAGGTCGAAGAAAGATTAATTGAATGTAAACACAATGTAATACGGTAGAACTTAACCAATGATAACAATCTAAGACATGATTAGATTGAGAAAAAGGGTAAGATATAGTAGTAAACATACTTGATTATATATGACCTAATGCGGTATGTTATGTGATTATGTTTTGTAGAATCCTTAAAGATTCATAAGGAAAAGTACTTAAACAGTAGCAGACGCTAAAGGCAAGTGTTCTAACCCTTGTCTATGTTCATTCTGGACAAGCTTTGTGATTCATGTATCTTACGCATGAATTGATGTGTGATGAAGTCGAAGCCAATTCCTTCGGCTATACTTAAGATGTTTCTTTGGATTTCTTATAATCTATCAAACTGTTGTTAAGTTTTGCCAAACTATTTTGGTATAGTTTTCAAAAAAAGACTGAGTATGCTAAACAAATGTTTTGTCATCAAACGACAGGCACGTGAGGATGCCAAAACTTAAACGTACATACGTTTAAAGAAAGTAGTGTTGTACAACATAGAGTACTATAGGCTAATCACCTAGATGTGCTCGTAAGTAATGCCAGACTTACGGACTTGGTGTCGGGTTGTCCTTTTCAAATAAAGTATGAAATGCTCAAGGTCTTGGACCGGAATTAATGTTTTACTAAATGTTGTTCATCGTGAAACGTTTTAAGAAAAGAGAAGTGCTATTTTGAATTATCGATAGTACTTCATAACTATTGTTTAGTTATTGAAGATATATAATTTGTATGTTTCAAGCATATTGTTTAAATAGAATTGTCAAACTTGCTGAGCTAGTTATGCTCAATCTTGCTTGAACCATATGAATGTAGCTAAGCCCGAACGGACCGAAGGATCCGGTAAAGATAAAGGGAAGGCTAAGGCGAACCTATAGATTACCTTTGTAATAGTATAGGTGAATTTTGTTATTATTTGATATTATGACAAGAACACATGTAATGGTTATAAAGAACCTGGGGAATGGTAATATTGTTTGGAATATATATAAGACATATTCGTTCTTTTGAGGCATTTTAATTGAATGTATGTGTGAACTGTAGCACCGTGTAGCACCATATGTCGGGTTGGAAGATACCCAGATTTTGGGGCATCACAATAGACATATACCGAAGCACCATTCATAGTCAATTGAGAACTTGGGCTACCCTAATTATTTGTTAATCACATAGACATATAGTGGTTTAGGTAATGTGGGTGTTCATGTGTATTCTATCAACTGTGGATTATATATGATATGGGTATGGTACATTGAGAGATGGCTATACTTTACTTTCGTGTTCTTGACTAACAATCCGGTATAATTAGTTTTGCTTAACAGGGAGTGCGTTGATTTAAATGAGTCAATAGATGAAATTGTGATCTCAGGTCTTCATTATCTAGTCTTATTCTAGGGATAGTTAGGTTTATTTAATTTAGCAGTTAACATTTATAGATAGCAAATCATTCGTTTAAATAAGACTGAAACGATTACGGGTTAGTGCTTGGTGAACTTTATTAGTTAATTCTCCGTGGGAACGATACTTTACTTACTCTTTATTACTTTTTGACCGTGTATACTTGCACGCATATATTGATCGGTAAAACGACCAATAAGTTTTTGGCGTCATTGCCGGGGAATTAGTTAAATAATTTTTTACCAACATTAATTTCAATCAAATTAGTCTTAATTTAAACATTTTATTTTATTTTACTTATCTTCTTGTATTTCTCTCTTTTTAGGTACCATGTATGACTTTGCTTATCAATGGCCTTATGTGAACATGACTCAACCAAAGGATACAAGAACTGAAGGACTCAATGTATTTTCTACATTATCAGCGTAAATTGCAACACTTTCGAAAAGGTTGGATGTTCTTGCAGCCCAACACACTCGAGAGATAGCAGTTACATGTGAATATTGTGCTGGCGAGCATCCGAGTTATCAATGCAACATCAGTGTTGGACAAGTACAGTTTGGGGGTGATTACCTCAACAACTATGTTTATCCAAATTATCATTAAGGTTGAGGGTATCACCCAAATTATGAATGGAATTGTAACTATCAAGATCAAGAATGCTTTCCAAGTCCAACATATCCATTAGATTTCTCATATCCACCTCCAATGCAACAAGAAGAAAATTCAGAATTGAAGGAGTTCATGCCAAGGATTATAGCAGACCAAGAATAGATGATAATGAGTCAGGAGTTATCAACTCAAAATCTTAATAGACAAATGGAACAACTCATTAACTCCTCAATGAATGGTCCTCAATACATGGATTTCAAAATTGAACAAGATAATTCATGATTGGAGGATTTGTGGTTCAAGTTTGTAGCATCAACTGAGGAGAAGATGATTGAGTAAGAGAGGTCAATTCGAAATCTGCATAATCAGATGGATCAAATGTTCGAAGCCTTAAACAATCGCTCTCAAAACAATTGGTGTTATGTCATAGATGATGAAACTGATGGAGAACCAGAAGTGTACATGCCACTGGATGAGCTCAAAGAAGTTGTTATTGAGGAGACAACTGGGGAAGTGGATAATGTAGAACATGAACTGACTTGTATAATACCCCAAGTGCCTTTTTAGTCAAAGTTGAAAAATTCAGTGAACTATGCACATCCATGTCCTCTTGGTAGCCACATTTAAAGTAAAGATCAGTATGATAAAGAGGCCTCTTACACACCATAATGGGCTGAGGAAGATAAAATAGAAGAGGAAAAGCCCGTTGTATTTTGTATGCCTCAATGCAACAATTTATTCACAAATACAACGGACGAGACACCTAGCTATGCAAAAGAACTGGGAACATCATGTACAGGAAATATGCTAGGTTGTTTCAATTGACAGACTAGCAAGATGGGAAACCTACCTACACACATGGCAATTCTAATGGATGGAGGATTCCTAACTTATTGTAGAGGAATTGGATAGCGGTGTCAAGAACAAAGTCCAGCTAACGGACTATAAACCGAGCACTTGATGGGAGGCACCCCATCAAATCTCTCTCCCCCTATTTTTTTAATTCTCCATTACTTATATTCTATCATTTTCCTTCCTCTATGTTTAATTTTTTCTACTTTAATTATTTAGTTCATTATTATTATAATTAATTAAATCTTTAGTTGTAAGTGTTAGTTATGATTAAATAAAGTTTAATAGTTCATGTTGATCCTTTTCAAGGGTAACCAATTCGGCAGTAAAGTTAGAAGTCCAAGGGTCAGGCCACATAAATTGCAATATGAGAGACAACAGTAAGCAGAACAAAGCCCATGGCAAATGACTACGCCTAGCATAGGTTAAAACAAAGTAGAATTGCGCCATACATGACATTGCAGTTTAACACGGTAGCGACTCGCCCCTTCCCATTCAATTACAGTAGCAATTTTGCACTGAGACTTCAGTTAGATTTTAAAAATGTTTAAGGAGCTGGACCAGACTACACCTTCTATTTCAAACTTCCAAACTCTCAAACTCCATTTTGTCTATAAATCGAACACTTAATAGCTCTAAATCAAACCCTAGATTCCAGTCTAAATACTTATTGTTTGATTCCATCCAACACCATTCTCTCTTTCCACACTAAACCCTAGTTCTTCATCCCTCTAGCAAGTCTCGAACAATTGATAGCAGTCAAGTGATTTTAGTTCTGCACACCACCTGTTCTACTGAAGTTCAACAAGAGGTTAGGGTTTCATTGCCAGTAACAGTCATACTCCCTACTCCATTCCTGCCGAAATCTCAACCTAACCCTCCATCATCACCCAATTTGTTCCTATCTAAAATTCTAAGCATCTAAGGCAATTAAGGTAGCATATTAGAGAGGCCTATGGGTTTGCATTGGAGAACACTATGACAAAAAAAGGCAGAGTAGGATTGCTATTGAGTACACTTCAGCGGGTTGGTATAGAGTTTGATAGAGTCTGGGTAAATTGAGGAGTTTAAGGCATTCAAGACAGAGTTCTCTCATCAAATAGTACATTCATCAGCATCATGGCACCCAAAATAATTAGGACCCCATCTCCTTCATCGAGCAGTGAGTATGAGAGCGAGGGTAATAACAGAGATGTGTTGGACACTTCCAGATTTGTGAACCTCTCTGCCCAGCACTACTATATGGATGTTTTAGTGGGCAAGTCATTTGTACCAGAGAGGGGATTCAGGTCGGGAAGAAAAGATGGAAAATTGAAGGAACATATTTTGGGGCATGGATGGATTGTAGTGGTGGCCAAACCGATGGTTGCACTAATAACTATAGTAAGGGAATTATACGCCAACGCTCACGAGACTTAGAATGGGATCTCTTTTGTGTGAGGAAGGTAGGTGCAGTATACCAAACAAGTAATTAATGACATATTCCATGTGGATACACTGCCATTTGGTGCTAAGAATTGGGCTAAATCACAAAGGTTTGAGACAGATTTAGTTAAGTTGGTGAAGGAACTGTGCAAGCCAGGCACAAAATGAACTACCAAATCTGGCACTGACAGAAAAGTGCATTTTCCATAGACTTCACTCAGCCGATATGCCAAGGCATGGTATACCTTCATATGTGCGAACATACTCCCAACCAGCCATCATGCCGATGTCACAATTGACAGAGCTACATTGCTTTATGACATACTGAAGATGAAAGCAATTGACATTGGGCACGTGATCAATCAATCAATGCTGCGATATATGAGGGGTATTACTTCAGGGGGCATACCACACGCCTCTCTTATCACTCGAATGTGCTTTGCTGTGGGGGTTGAGTAGGACACTGAGGCTCTCCAGATGCCGATAAGGGATATAGATAGCGTTACTATTTAGAAATACACCATTTGGAATGGTGCAGAGTCTCACCCCCGGGGCTTGGGGTTCATTATGCCTGAGGATGAGTTAGAGAGCGAAGAAGATGGAGAAGACAATGAAGAAGAAGAGGACACTGCTGCTCCTCATTCAGCTAGGCCACCTCCAGGCAGGCAGGACCGTGACATTCGCTGCCTCCAGAGAAGGATGGATGCGATGCACATGAACTTCCAAGCTTTCACTACTGAGTTCTTTGGAGTCCTATCAAATGCCTTCAGCCAGCTGGGAGCATAGGTCCAGTTTCCAGCATACGGGACAACTACTCCTTATCCACCTCTAGACACTCCACCTGAGAAAGAGGAGGATGGTGATGATGAGGATAGCTAGGGGAGTTTCCTTACACCTTTTATCTCCAATGAGGACATTGTAGTTGTTAAGTTTGGGGGTATTAGGTTTATTTTGTTGCATTTAGTATAATTGATGTTATGTTGCATTTTGTTTTGTTTTAGTTGATGGTGATAGGAATTGTTGCATTCTATTTTATTAATTGTGTTAAGAAATGTTGCATTTTGTAACTGTATGAATCCAGTTGTCAATTGATTTGTTATTTAGTTGGCCTATGAGGAAATTAAAACCACCTGATTTTTGGACTGATTTGAGACTTAAGCTTGGTTGTGATGTCATATCATAATTTAAATCCTTATCTGTCTGATACTAATATAACCGGTTAGTACTCATGAGTAACCATTATGATGTGCTTAGTTTAAATTCTCACATACTTGTCTTCTGGCAGGATTTTCGGGTTTTAATGAAAGAGTGTTAGTACTCAATTAAGTAATAGCTAGGACTGTAAAGAACCTATGCTTGGGGGAAAAAGTGGGGTATATAAGCTATCTATATCTAAAATGGGGAACCTTCCCGAGATGAGTAGTTGAATCTTGTGGTGGGTCGAGAAGGATCGTAAAACGCACTCCCCATAAACACACGCGTGAGATGGAGCGTAAAATGCACTCACTCAGTTTAAAAAAAATATCAATAAACACTGCGGGAAAGTGCAAAAATCGCCCTCGTGAGTAAATAAAGGCATAAATCTCCCTGCTAACTCTTAACTTAAGTAATGCATGGTCTTGGTTAGAACTTGTTTGATTACTGATTATCTTGAGTTAATACTGGTTATTTACCCCTAAGAAGCATAGAATATGGGAAATTTTTTTTGTTCAATAGCATGTTTAGTGGTTACTTCACATTCACACACTATATCAGTGCTGACAAATTTGGATTTGTAGAGTGTTGTTGTAACACCACCTTTCCGAAATAGAAAGAGAGGTTACTCAAAACACAACAAAACTAACGAATTTAATGGCAAGTCTCAAAACCACAAAAGAATAATATTAGTGTATGATAAATACCACAAGCCAACCATAATAAATAACAAAATGACTCAAACCATAATCTAAAATAATTATTACAAGTCCAAACAAACTAATGTATCACAACCTAAACATATCATATCTAAATCATTTGGATAAAAGGAAGCTCTCGTCACACTTGCCCTTGATCCCCCTGATTACCTGCCGAAAGAAAAACACAGCATGAGCCAAATGCTCAGTACGGATAAGAATACAAATAATGAACCGAAATGACTAACTCAATTAAATGAAATGAAACGAAACGAACTGAAACAAAACGAACTGAAACAAAACGAATAAAACTAACACAATAAAATAATAGGCTGAATCAAATGGCTAGGTGTTATTTCATACCGAGCTCAGAATAAATCAGAAATATACCTTGCCACATAGGAAAGTCAAATAATGCCACACAGACAAATCACACACGTTGGACCGTGAATCCAATGCATGTAAAATTGAAAGGTGTGTTTGGCACAAACATCACCAATCTGTAGAACAGAACAGAAAACTAGGGTCGACCCATACGCCTCCCACAAAAAAACACCAAATGGCCAACTCCCATCGGAGCAGAAAATAGAGACGCCGTGGACTGATCACACCGCCACGGAAGGTGTCATGCCTCGGTGCCAAGAGGACATGCATGTGGTACCCGTACAAGTGGTTATAGGTCAGGTATACCCTATGGTATTCTAACAAAAATATCATGTCACAACACATGCGACAAAATATCAATACAAAGGGGTTCTAACATGTACATGTTAAATTGAACGAATCATCAATACAAGTCTCTAAAAATATACTAACATGTACATCACTATAAATATCAAAATAAAATTTAGACATGATACACTAGTCTAACGAGTACAAACATGAGTTCTAATACAACGCCAAAACAAAACTATCACAATAAAGTGACAAAGGATAATTATGAGAAGCAATACTAAATTTTGAAACGAATAACGAAACAAACAAATTAAAAATAAAAGAGTCTCGCTGAAAGAGTACGGAATCCATAACTAGATTAAGCAATGTAATACCCAAAATTTAAATAAGATTATGATAATCTCCTTCAAGTCAATCTAATAAAATAAAATAAAATTTTATTACAAATCTAATCATTTACAACATAATATTGTTAAATTTATTATCAAGTAAATTTTATAATTTTATCAACAAGATTAACTAGTTTAAATTCATATACACTACTTTCAATTTAATTCACTAATTCAATTTTTACGCTTCATAAATCAAATAGATATTAAAATATAATATATATATATATATATATATATATATATATATATATATATATATATATACATACTCATCCTATGATCAAACTTGACATATATATAATCCTTGTTATATAAGAAAAGTAAGTAGCTTTCCAATTGCATGATCACGTTAATGTTTTTATTTTATTTTAGTTATATATAATAATAATAATAATAATAATAATAATAATAATAATAATAATAATAATAATAATAATAATAATAATAATAATAATAATAATAATAATAATAATAATATATACATGCAAATTAATCATTACATGTTAACTTTTTCAAATTATATATATATATATATATATATACACACGTTATGATGCTCCATATATAATACCATCATGCCAATGAATTTAATATATATATATATATATACAATAAATCACTCAACACACAGGACCTTTTATATAATACACCACTCAACACACAGGACCTTATATATGAATTATGCATCTAAATTTCAGAAGATCAGAACCAAGACTTCATAATACACAATATTCATAAGACAGATAAAAGAAAAGTACATGTTTTGTTTTCTGTTCTTACTGTCGCCATTGCTCCTCTTTTTCTTATGTTCTGCTCCCACCTCCTTTCTTTCTCCTAGTTACGTATTAGGTATAATGCTCAAGTAAATTAGGTCTAGCTATTAACTTATTTATTAATAAATCTTCTTAATTCTCCTAATTATAATTGGATTTATTATTACCCACATTTAATTAAATTAAACCCAATTAATTTTAAAGGCCCAAATTGTACTAAATTAATTTACCCACTCTTATTAATATTTATTAGCTCACACAAATTAAATAACTAGTTTGACTCAAATAAATGACAAAGTCCAATTAATATGTTTTAAAATAAAATAATTTTTATTATTTAATATATGTTTTTGGGTATTACAGTTGTGCATTTTGTCTTGGGTAGCTTTTTGGTTGGATTATCTTGTAGTTTTTCTGAGGCATTGCAATTGAATTTCATTTCTGGCTGACTATTGGATTCAAGTTCATGATACTGTAGGTTGCATACATGGTAGTTTCTGCATTGCATTTTGGTTTGGTTTTGTTTTGGTTGCTTGATGGCAAGCAACAGTTTAAGTTTGGGGGTAACCTAAAGGTTTGATACCAACTTGTGACACCCCCAAATCTGGGTACTTCATTCCTACATGATTTGGTGTTCACTAACCAAACATTTATTTCTAACTACCCAAAATTAATAAAATTTAAACATTAACTCTGTAATTCAGTAAATACACACACCTAGGGGGGGGGGGGTGAATAGGTGTTTAGACTTAAAGTGATAAACAGTGAAAACTTTTTTCAATTTTACTCACTGATATTAATTGAGACGACTTACACTGCCTCTTTGAGTGTCTGTTCTTCGTTCATATTATCGAGACGACTTTACATACATTTTAGTGTCTGGATTCGTGTATCTACAAACTGATAAAGCAAAGAACCTAGAATTTTAAACAAACAGAAAGTAAAAGTGCAGAAACGTAAAGGCACCAAGATTTTTACGTGGTTTAGCCCCTATCCTCTATCTAGTGGCCTAATCCACGTCCAATCCCAACTAGGATTCGAGACTCTTTTTATTACTATTTAAAACTCAATACAAAAATTACTCCCTGTTACAAAGAAGCCTCAAATCTGATGTTGGACACCTATGCCCCCTTTTTGCACCTCTGCAACTTGTACACCACTGCACCTCTTCTCACCTCTGAGACCCTTGAGCCTTCTATGAACAGACTAACTAAACCAGGAAACCTCAAGCCAAAGCTATGCTTGAACACTTTGATTTACAATGAATAAAATTTCCAGTACAAAAGGATAAAATTGATAAGAATAAATGACTGGAATAAAAACAGTTGATAAGCTCTGATGTAATCTCTCAACTTGATTGCTCGTTCTTAGTTGTCTTTGATCAGCCGAAGAGAAGAGGTATATATAAAGAAACAAGCAACGACTATTAAATCTGTTAGCTAAGAAATCTCAGTCCCATTAGCCACCATCCATAATTTCAGCAACTTTGTATTACCAGAAAGATATTAAGCAATTATACGCCAGCTATTTGATTTTGAAGAGCTGAAGTAAAGGAGAGAAACTCTACCCACAATTAACTGTGTTAAACAGGAACAAAGGAGATAAATAAGGATAAGACCCAATAGCTTCAGTAAGACTCCTATTCAAAATAGAATACTAACTAATGTGGGCTCCACTAAGCAAGATAAAATCCTTAACTAAATTAGCACCCACGAAATACTCTAATGAAATAGAAGAGCTAATTTGGGTAACCTGGAATTAAGGACCATAATATTTGTCATTATTATAAATACCAACATACCTTAATGAACTCCAATTCAAATCTTCCTTAATAAACTCCAAATCAAATATTCCTTAACAAACTCCAAATCAAATCTTCTTTAATAAACTTCAATACAAATATGAACTGATTTTAAAACATTTCAACATACTAACGTAAGCAACAAATGTTCATGAATTAACCATAACCCATGCATATCAATTATAATATTATAAACCATAATCCATGCATATTTAATAATATAATAACACACCATGAACCATGCACACGTCTAATATACTTAAATTAGTCATCAATAAAAACATCATATAATAAAAAACTAACAAACTCTTCCCATTAAAGGGTTACATAATTAAATCCATTAAATCCCAGATCATCTAAGCTTAAAAACATTCATCAAATGCGAAAAATTAAATAATTACATCACATAATTAAACCAAGTCTGAAAACATAAATGACAATAGATTTACAAGTCTTCAACACTTGTTTATCTTTCATTTCCCTTTGCTAGTGGTTGGCTCATCAACCTTTTCAACTTTAGCTGCAATAGTTATATATGCAAGAGTGAGCAAAACAAATGCTCACTTAAAGAAAACATAATATCTGCCAATGAATAAGCTTGACTGAATTGAATAACATTTTATGGTATTAATAATCAAGAACTAATATGGAATATCATTTGAGGGTCACAAGACCATGAACTATGTCCTAGATTTTAAGTATATCTACTTAAATCTTTAACAATCATTAGACTATATGGACCTTCTTCTCGTACGTAGGGGGGGTCAGCCCTTTATACCATGTATTATGCACAAACATCTAAACGCTTTCGCGTAATAATCCCCTATAATAGGGTTGTTAGTCTCAGTTTTAATATACGAGTCTGCACCAAAGGAAGTTTGGTTTGGATAAGTTTCAAGGGTAATTTAGAGTTCAACGTACATCAACTAGGATTAGTCGAATCAAAAGTTTAATGACAATGCGAGGGTTCAGCAACGACATGATATATAGTAGTTATGAATCATAAATGAATAATATAATACATCAAAGTCATGCTTTAAGAATAAATTTCAAAGCATTGAAAAGGTATAATAAACCTTGCTTAAACAAAATGATAAGCTAAGGTTACATTTTCCAATTAAGTTAACAAAATTTAAGAACTTTGCTCAATAGAATTCAAGAACTTGCGTAAAATAAGTAAGGTAGGATAAGTTCAATTAGAGATTAAGATTCAGAAACTTGCTCAATTATAAACAAGATAGGGTAAAGAAACTTGCCTTACGTGTAAGCTAACAGTATAACTTGATTCTCAATATCCTATACACATGTCATCATGACATAATTAGTTACTACATGATCTCAATACATAATTAAATATCTATTTCATGTACGATTTGTAGTCTTAGGTTTAACCACGTAGTTAAGCCACACTTCTAATTTTATTATTACTACTTTTATTTATCACATAACCCGTTAATTGATGATCTTCATATTTGATAACCCATCACATTCTACTCTTTAATCATATAACATGATTACTCACATTTTATAGTCATAAGATTACACTATATTAATAATTATACAATTTGTATATTAAAAATCAAATTTATGGGCTGAATCGCTAATCGGTATTTACTTTTTCCAGATTTATCTTGAGGGCCAGAATGCTTGTTGACTGTCATGCATGTTGTCAGCTCAATTTAGGCCTTAAATCGGCTCTCTGCAGTACTGAGTGTGATTTATAACCTTTGGGCTCATACTCTAAAGTAGAAGTGGCTGCTGAGCTGTCGCGACCTGCCCAGAGCCATTCCAGTTCGTGAAGAACACATAACAATGCCAAATTGGCCTAAAAGCTCCTTTCTAACTACAATACTAACTTACCCAAGTAGTATAAACTTTACAGAAACAACAACTAATGTTTCTAACATGTTTCTAACCATATAAACAACATAAACATCAAAATTACAACCTTTAAATTCACTCTTTTGACTATTTCTTCACTTTTTGACATTCTTAGCGAAATTAATCACTGTGAATTCATTTTTCAACCAAAACAGTTAGTTTAAATTACTTTGTTTTCGTTTCTTCATGTATTTTCATAATCAATAGTCAATTTACAGTTTACACTATGAATTGAGTATTAATTTTGATTTTAAATTAAGCCATATCAAACATATATCACTGTAAACTTACTTTGTAATATGATTTTCTCCATATTAAAACATATTACATGGATCAAATTACTCTAAATCATATATAAACCACATGAAAACAGTTTATATCAAAAAAATTAACATATACAAACCATATAATAAATAATTAATCCTCCACATAAATTTTACAGAGAACTTTTCATATATATAAAAACTAAAACTTTAGAAGATAAGATTATACCTTTAATTGCTTGCTTAGTTTAGCTAGGAGATAAAATTAACCTTTTCCCCTTCTTTGGCTCTTAAAAGCACAATACCTTTCTTCTTTCTTCTCTCTTTTGTCGCTTTTCTCTCTATATTTTCTCTTCTTTTCTTCTGTGTTCTTTCTTTAGTATTAGGCTTAAACTAATATAAAACGTAAAAAAAAGCAGACGCAACATAAAAAAAAACTGACATATAATAATAACAATACTTAATACGTATCGATTATGTTTTTTTAAATTCAAAAGCCACTAAGGCTTGTTTGGCAAAACCAACTTAATATTAAAGATTTAAAATCCTTAAGCCTTATTTGAGAAAACTAAATTAAAACTCTTTTAATTTAATTTAATAACTCATTTATTATATAGTTTATTGTCACACTTTATTATTCCAATATTCAAATTCAATTAAATTAAAGTTAACATCAACTTATTAAATTATAATGCCACATAATCCAATAGTCACAAAATTATAATTTTCATTATAATTTATTTAATAAATTAATACATCACTTTTACTTACTAAATTAAATTAAAACAATATTATAACAATTCCTTTAATTAAGTATCAACTCTCTAATTTAATTATTAAATTAAATTAGAATATTAATTCATCACTCTTTTAACTTAATTAACTTTAGCATATAAAATTACCGAATTTTAACTTAATTATCATATTACACTTAATCAAGTTAATTCCTCACAACTCATGAATTATTTATTTAATTAATAAATAATTAAATTAAACAATTATTCATACAACAATAAACACATCAACTAAAATATTTATTAAATTCAATAAATATTTAAAATTACATGTAAAAATTCTGGATTGTTACATCCTTCCCTCCTTACAAGGATTTTGTCCCCAAAATCACAACTCAAACAAAAACAATTCATTCATCACAAAACCAACAACTCTTTGCTGTTTGGAACCTTTCCAATTCACTACACCATCGTTCAAGGTAATACTTTACCCTAAAGTGGATTTGCTTCCGTCTTGGTTAGTTTGAAAAAACTTGAGTCTATTAAACCCTCTAGCTTTGTGGTTCTTGAACTCTTCAAGATTCTATTATCTTCCCACTAGCCCCTTCAATGATAAACACATTTATCTTAGAATACAGCGTGTTTCAGAACAATCACGTTTTGCTAAGTAAGATTACAGAACATATACCCTAAACCTACTTTAGGATATCCCAAAAATCTGCATTTGTCAAATCTTATCCCAAACTCATCCTTTTAAAACTTTTTCACATAAGTTGGACAACCCTGTATCTTAACATACTTAAGATTAGGAATCTTCTCTGTCCATAACTCTTATGGAGTCTTGGGGTCAAATTTTAAGGTTACCTTTTCGTAGATATGCAGCCATTTCTAGGGCATTACCCCAGAAAGATACTAAAATATCGGTAAAAATCATTATAAACCGTACCATGTCCAACAAGGTACGATTTGTCTTTTCATATGCATCAATCAATTATTACGTATCAAGAAGCGTCCATTATGAGAAAACCATTTGAGATGATCTAGAAACTTATTGCACAAGTATTTATTCCTTCATCCAATCGAAGAATCTTAATACTTTTCAATTAGTTTCACTTCTGAACTCCTTGTACCTTTCAAATAATTCACACTTGTATTTCATCAAATACAAATATTCAACTCTTTGAATGATCATCTCATTTTCTTATACTAGTTTGTTCAATTTGCAAAATAATCTTTCGTGTAACTCAAGAATACAAAGTCCATTAAGTAATATTTCAGTTCTATACAAAACATTATTATTATAAATAGAACAATGATTTTTTTAAAATATAATACCAAAAGTTTTGTTGTCAAACAACAAAATGGAAATAATATTTCTAACGAGAACTAAAATACAATAACAACTCATTGACTTAATAGACTCACCCGTAGGCAGTGCTAAACACTAAGTGCTTATGGCTAATGCAGTAACATTTGCTTCATTTCCCACGCATAGGATTACTTATCCTTTGTTTAATTTTCTACTTCTGCTTGGTCCCTTATTAAATCTATATTTATGAGAACCAAAGCCGGTATCCAATACCCAAGTAGAACCTTGACTTAAAGAAAAAATTTATTTCAATCATGAATAAAACTGTATTTATAACCAAAGCTTCACTAAGCTTTTTCTGGTTAGCCTCTGCAAGATACTTCTCGCAATTTTTTTTCCAATGTCCAGGCTTATTGCAGTGGAAGTAAATTCCTTTGTTATCCGTATCAGTTGTGTTCTTATTATCCTTTGTTATTGCCTTTCTATTTACCTTCTTAAAATCGTTCTTCTTTTCAGAAGATCATTTGGCCCCTACTAGTACGACTTGGTCATTCTGGGTTGGAAAATAACTCTCAGCATTTTTAACATGTTAAACAAATTAACATGGCTGATATTTAGCTTGTTAATATGAAAAATTCACAACAATTGTGAGAAGGAGTCCGGGAGTGACTACAAGATCAAATCTTGGCTCATCTCTCCATCCATGACAAAACCTATTGTCCTAATTGTTCAATCAAATTGATCATGTTAAGGAGTTTTGTCTATACTGTAGTGTCATCGGTCATCCTAGATCGAAAGAGCTCCTTAAATATCTGATATTTATTAGTCCTACTTTCCTCACCATCAACTACTTCATGTGTAAGAGTATAGTAAGAGCATCCATAGTTTCATGCTGACGCTGAAACTCATTACTCATGGATGCTAGCATAATGCATTGAGCCAATTGTGCATCATCTTGCCACCTTCTAAAAGTAGAAATCTCTTCCTCAGAGGCATTGTCTGCAACCATTGCAGGGATAGGCATATTAAGGACATAAGATAGCTTTTCAGCCATGAGAACTATTATCAATTTACTTAACCAATCCGTTTAATTCGGCCCGATTAATTATTATTTAATATGCTTTGTAGTGATAGTAATTTAGACATTAATTGTAAAATTCTGTAAATGAATTTGTAATTAACAACATTTTAGCATACATTCTTTTATTAATTGCCAAAATAAATTAGGTCTTATTTTAAATTGGTATCTCCCACTATTTTCTTCAAATTATATTACTCTCAATATATATAGTTCGATAATATCTAATTAAAGATATGCTAGTGAGAATAAGGATCTCATTTCAAATGTATATAGCCTTGTGTGTGCACAACAAACTATATAAATAAATAGGTAGACAACTCTTATCAATTACATCAACTATGCAACTACTTGTATTTTGCTTCTTAGATCATAATGGTCAAGTGTGTACACATCCGAACTAAAACGATCTAAGTTAAATCATACCTAACACTTCCATTGTAAGACCCCGAAATTTTTTTTTTAAATAAAAAGGAATTTCCTTTATTTATTATCTTGAAATAGTAAGGGTTGATTTGATTAATGTGGATAGTTAAGGGTTAAATACGCAAATATTTCAAAATAAGCAAGTGGTTATAAAATATTCATTGTTGTTTGGGAATATTCGTTTGGTCGTGGAATATTCGTGCTCGTCGGGAATATTCGTAATGCGTGCACAGCGACCATAATGGGCCCATAACGGAAAAGCGATTGGATGAAGAAAACGACAAATATAAGTTGGTTAAAAATAACGCAGCGTAGTTATTCGTTAAGACTGTTGGAATACCCGTGGTTAAAATACGATGTCTACGCTGCGTGGTTGCACAAAGAGCGTGCTTACCAGATTGTACAAGATATTGTTGAATTATTGATCCTTACGTAAAAAGGCACTACTCAATAATTTTCACAAGAGTTCTTTATTCAATATTTTATTTTATTGATTCAATAATTGCTGCGTTGATATTTTATATTATTGTTGTTCAATAATTATCAACGCACAATATTTCCCATTATCGGATCAATAATTCATATTATTTGAATAATATTATTAGATAACATTATTGGCAATGTCTAGAAAGTTACATAAGGAGAGGTTTGGTCACCTAATTGCTTGGCCAAGATGGAGAGATCCTTATTGAAAGCCCCTCTTTCTGAGAAATAACTTTGGTTGTCATAAATGTGATTACTGTAATATTATTTGTGAATAATTAATTATTGATTCATATGATAAGGAAATATTTATTTTATATGAATATAAATGATGGATTTATTTATGTGGTTATTAATGAAGGAATTAATGTTGAGGTGTTTTATCGGTATTTTATCGGATTGGAGGTATTAAAAATTAAATCGGGGTTTTGAGATATATTATGGGGTTATAATTTTTAATCCGACCGTTGGATTGTGGTAATTTTGGGTATATTATACATACATAAGTTGAGTATATGTCCACAAATTTTGAACCGTTAAAATTCACGAATGATTTGTTATGAATTTTAAGAGGTGTCCGATTCTAAATCGGGGTTATAATTGATTTTGGTGGAAAATTCTAGAATTGAGTGGGCCCCACTTGTGGTTGGTGAAAAATGTGCTGAATTTTATTTCAAATGTGGTGGGTGGCAATAGTAGCGGTAAAGCCATCAAGTGCGAGTCAAGTCTGCCTTGGTACGGCTAACATTTTCCTATAAATAGAGGCTAAGTTAGAATTGAAAATCACACCGTAAAAAAAGTTTTCTCTTTCTCTCTATATTATTGAGCGTATTTTGTGAGTATTTAGATACTTTGAGAGTTCTTTGTTCAAAGACAAGTTTCATTCAAGATCACTTGAGCCTTTCCTTCCAAATCTTGATTCTTTGAGGTAAGGATGTTATTTTCTTCTCAAATGATATTAATTCTTCATATCATTATCTTTGAAATATTAGTTGGTACTTTTATCAAATTTGGAACTTTTTGGTCGGGGGTTACTATTCATGAGTTACTATTCACGAGTTACTATTCATGAGTTACTATTCATGAGTTACTATTCACGAGTTACTATTCACGAGTACTATTCATGAAGCGTGAAGATGTTTTTTTGTGGAATTTCTATCTTTGGGTGTCGGAGTTACTATTCACGTATACGGCACTATTCACGATACGGCACTATTCACGAATCATGGCACTATTCAATTTAAAAATGAAAATTCTTCTTTTAGTCTAAAATATCTATTTTGGATACTAGCTTTGATTGTATCCATGTTTTGATCATTCTTGAATTTTACACCACTATGATTATTTTTGAGGTATTGTTGGACATGGATAAAACAAAGTACGAATCCTTAATCCTTAATCCTTGTCATTTTGTTTCACTTGATTCGTTCTTTAAAAATATTTTTCATCATCCTCAGTCTTAAATGATGATATTATTGAATATCTTTGGCCTGTAGTGCAAAGATGAATGATTTCTGAAGAATATCTTTGGCCTGTAGTGCAAAGATGAGCAGGTGTTTAAATGAACATGACCGATCGATGAATATCTTTGGCTCAGAGTGCAAAGATGAACAGTGTTGAGATGAACATGACCGATTGATGAATATCTTTGGCACAGAGTGCAAAAGATGAATATTTGATTTGAGATGAATATTGATTGATGTTACAGGGGATAAAATATTGATGATGGATCATTAAATTCATAGATTATAGTAGATTTCATTCTCTACGTAACTCTTCTATGAATTATTATTTCACTGCGAAATATTGACCGAAACTTGTTGTCTATTGTATTCTATCGATTTTTCCTGTTGGAGACTAACGATAATTTGTTGTATATTATCTTAGTCATAACATTCTTTATCGGGCTAGTTGAGCTCACCCTTTTCCTTGTTGTTCCATTTTTCTTCTCGTGAGGCGAGAATGTAGCGAGTACTAGTAGGGGGTATGGAATGAAGGTTCTAGAGAGAATTGTTTAGTAGTCCTCACCATTATTGTAAAATAATGTATCAATAAATGTGATGAGGATTTATTTGAGTATAAATATTGTCTAGAAGATAATATTTGTATTTAAACTCACGCTTTATTGTTGTGATAATAAAGTTGTAGTTGTTTCGCATCATGTATTTGGCGACTTCGAATGGGTTGGATGGAATGGACCTATTTTGGGGTCGTCACAAATTGGTATCGAGCTTAGGGATATGATCTCTGGCGAGATCGGGGAATAGAACTAGGAGGGGAGAGATGAGTAAATCCTTCGCTAGTGTGTCCTACCTAAGCTTATTTGTTGGTTGGTCAGTATATAGGGATATTATGTGATTGATTTCCTTAATTAACCTTTGTTTTATGACAATGAATTGAGAATGTCGAATGAGAATATTAATAGTGGTGTAAATGAGACCGTGGTGGAGATGCCTGCATTTAAACAACGAGGAGAGCGTGCAACAGTGGCAATGTACCTCCCATGAATAACACCAATTGAAAGCGGATGATGATGAACGAGGGGATGTTTAGAAGCTTTTTGCGATTCATGCAAAATCGACGAGGAGGAGACTCGTGTTCAAAATACTGAGGAGGAGATGATAGCAATTCACGGGTGGTCACAAATGCAAGCAGCTCAAAGAGTTGGGACCACGAATTTAAGGGAAAGCCGGATCCGATCATGGCGGAAACATGGGTCAAGCAAATTACCAAGATATTCGATGTCTTGGGATGCACGGAGAGAACGTAAGGTTCCATTCGCTACTTTTATGTTCCGTGGCGAAAGCGGATTCATCGGTGGGAATCAGGAAGCGTACCCCATTCAAATTGCACTCGGCGTGTCATGGGAGACGTTTGAATCGTTTCAATGACAAATACTTCCCCGAAAGTATTAAATCGTATGAAGGAAGTGGAGTTTATTAGATTGGAGCGAGAATAACATGACGGTGTCCCAATCGGGCGAAGTTCGCGGAGTTATCGAGTTTGCACCTCATTTGGTGGAGAATGAGGAACGTATGACGCGGATGTTTCGAGAGGTTTGAAACCCAAAGATACGTCGAAGATCTCATTTCTCATAAATTTTCTCTCTATTCAGATGTTGTAAATGAGGCTCGATTGTTAGAAGCGAGATAACGAGTACGCTCAACCGAGGGACCATAACCGAGATCATACCAAAGATAGTAGTCATCGAATAACGATAACCAAAGGGAGAAAGAAGAATACGGACAAAGGTGGTAACCACTCTGGTGGTAATCGTGGCCATGAAAATAGAAGAAGCGAGTCGGGAGGAGATTTTAAAAAGAGGAGATTCAACAACGACCATGTGAAGACGTCGTGGCAGTGTGTAACCGGTTCCAAGGGAGGAGAAAGACCATCTATCGATTATATTACAAATCGGAAAGAGGGACATATCATTGGCGCCTACAATGGTTTAAGGTATGTTATAATTGTGGAAAAGAAGGACATATCGCTCGAGATTATGCGATATCGAAACCTAGTCAATGTGGGCGGTGACTCAAAAGGATGTCCCGAAAAAGTCAAAGTCAACGGTTCTTGAAGAGCGCGTTTGTCGTGACCGGTCAAAATGCGAGGAATCCGAACGAAGTTAGCACGGGTTAGTTAATTATAAATTCTTGCGAAGTATATACCTTACTAGATACCGGTTCTACCCATTCTTTTATCTCTCTTGCTTGCGCTCAACGTTTGAACTTGACTACGGAGAAATTAGACTTTGACCTATTTATGGAGACTCCGTTAGGAGAAACTTTCATTACATCCGTTGTTTAAAAATCTTGTTTGATTCAAGTTGGCACCATTACCTTACCTGTTGACCTTATCTCTTTAAAGATACTTGCTTTTGGGGATTGATTGGTTAACTACTCATTATGCCAAAATTGATTGCTTTTGTAAGGTTGTTAGTTTTCATATTCCTAAGCAACCTGGTTATTCAACTCAAGCAATCAAACCATTGTAATCAAACATTTTCATATCAAGCCATGAAGTCATTCGTTTATTACGGATGTCAAGTTTTCTTAGTCCATGTTATGGATTTGAATAAAGACACGTCAGATTTGAATAATATTCTTGTTGTTATTGATTTTTCCTGACGTATTTCCTGAAGAATTTATTGGCTTACTCCCAAAGATCGATATTAAATTTTGTATCGACTTTGAACCCGGTACAAAACTCATTTCTAAAATCTCATATCGAATGGCTCTATTGAACTTCGTGAGTTAAAATTCAACTATAAATTTGGTACATGAGCCTTTATCTTGTGACTTCCTTTGTGGAATTCACCTAAGCCGAACTCTCTGTAGGGGGACGTCATATTAAATGCGATAGTAAATGATAGGTGTCATTGTGACGTCTTATCCAAGATTGGGATATGAGTCACGATTGAGAGCAACCTAAGTCGATGTCGAAATACGTAGCTTTCAGGCTTAGTTGGTTATTATCGAGATTCGTTGAAGGATATTCTCGAATCGCTATTTCATTATCGCAGCTGACTCGTAGAGATACAAAATTCGAATGGAGCAAGGAATGTGGGAAGAGCTTCGAAGAACTCAAGAGGAGACTCATTTCAGCACATGTTCTGACCATGCCATCCTGGAAAAGCGAACGTGGTAGCTGACGTGTTGAGTAGAAGATCGTATACAAGTATGAGTACAATATTGTCAAAGACTCATTTCGTATAATATACAAATAATAGAGATGGAGATGAAAACTCTAGGTACCCACGTGATGATATACGAGTACGTGATGATATACTGATGCGTGATGATATCTGAGTATAATCGACTTTAATCGATAAAGTTAAAATTTATTTTAAGCTACACAATCGATGATGAATTTGAAGAAGGAGGTGCAAGAAGTTGTTATTTTAAAAGCGAGAATCGGTGAGGTGAGGAAAGCTCAAACCTTCGATTTATTAATCCATTTGAAATTCTCGATCGAGTAGGAACTGTGGCCTATAAACTCGCCTTAACGCTAAGTATGTTGCGTGTTCATAACGTTTTTCACGTATCGATGTTACGTAAATATGTGGACAACCCAAACCACATTATTGCGTTAAAACCAGACGAGATAGCCGAAGATTTAACATACGAGGAGGTACCTGTCAAGATATTGGATAGGAAAGAGCATGTCCAATGTACTGAGGTTATACCATAAGTTAAAATTTTGTGGAGAAACCATGCTATTGAGGAAATGACCTTTGAGTTGGAAACGAAAATGAAAGCGAGTATCTTTACCTTTTGAAACACACTGTGTACGTCCCGAATTTCGAGGACGAAATTTCATAAGGAGGGAGGTTGTAAGACCCCGAATTTTTTTTAAATAAAAAGGAATTTCCTTTATTTATTATCTTGAAATAGTAAGGGTTGATTTGATTAATGTGGATAGTTAAGGGTTAAATACGCAAATATTTCAAAATAAGCAAGTGGTTATAAAATATTCATTGTTGTCGGGGAATATTCGTTTGGTCGTGGAATATTCGTACTGTCGGGGAATATTCGTACGACGGCGCAGCCATGTGTGGGCCCATAACGGAAAGCGATTGGATGAAGAAAACGACAAATATAAGTTGGTTAAAAATAACGGCGTAGTTATTCACAGATTAAGATCATTGGAATACCCGATGGTTAAAATACGATGTCTGGCGTGGTTGCACGAAGAGCACACCAGTATTGCACAAGTATTGTTGAATTATTGATCCTTACGTAAAAAGGCACTACTCAATAATTTTCACGATGAATTCTTTATCAATATTTTATTTTATTGATTCAATAATTGCTTGCGTTGATATTTTATATTATTGTTGTTCAATAATTGTCATCGCATGATATTTCCCATTATCGGATCAATAATTCATATTATTTGAATAATATTATTAGATAACATTATTGGCAATGTCTAGAAAGTTCTGCTCTAAGGAGAGGTTTGGTCACCTAATTGCGCAACCAAGATGGGAGAGATCCTTATTGAAAGCCCCCTCTTTCTGAGGAACAACTGGTT
The DNA here is from genome assembly GCA_020205615.1 of Panax quinquefolius. Taxonomy (NCBI): domain Eukaryota; kingdom Viridiplantae; phylum Streptophyta; class Magnoliopsida; order Apiales; family Araliaceae; genus Panax; species Panax quinquefolius. Next base: position 49,247,666 of record CM035158.1, read on the forward strand.
GTCATAAATGTGATTACAGTAATATTATTTGTGAATAATTAATTATTGATTCATATGATAAGGAAATATTTATTTTATATGAATATAAATGATGGATTTATTTATGTGGTTATTAATGAAGGAATTAATGTTGAGGTGTTTTATCGGATTTTATCGGATTGGAGGTATTAAAATTAAATCGTGGTTTTGAGATATATTGCGGGGTTATAATTTTTAATCCGAAATGAGTTGGATTGTGGTAATTTTTGGGTATGTTATACATACATAAGTTGAGTATATGTCCACAAATTTTGAACCGTTAAAATTCACGAATGATTTGTTATGAATTTTAAGAGGTGTCGATTAAAATCGGGGTTATAATTGATTTTGGTGGAAAATTCTAGAATTGAGTGGGCCCCACTTGTGGTTGGTGAAAAATGTGCTGAATTTTATTTCAAATGTGGTGGGTGGCAATAGTAGCGGTAAAAGCCATCGTGTGGCAGTCAAGTCAAGTCTGCTTGGCGGCTAACATTTTCCTATAAATAGAGGGCTAAGTTAGAATTGAAAATCACACCGTAAACAAAGTTTTCTCTCTTTCTCTCTATATTATTGAGCGTATTTTGTGAGTATTTAGATACTTTGAGAGTTCTTTGTTAGAAGACAAGTTTCATTCAAGATCACTTGAGCCTTTCCTTCCGGGCAATTGATTCTTTGAGGTAAGGGATGTTATTTTCTTCTCAAATGATATTAATTCTTCAATATCATTATGCTGAAATATTGGTTGGTACTTTTTATCAAATTTGGAACTTTTTGGGTCGGGGTTACTATTCATGAGTTACTATTCACGAGTTACTATTCATGAGTTACTATTCATGAGTTACTATTCACGAGTTACTATTCACGAATACTATTCATGAAGCGTGAAGATGTTTTTTGTGGAATTTCTATCTTTGGGTGTCGGAGTTACTATTCACGTATACGGCACTATTCACGTATACGGCACTATTCACGAATACGGCACTATTCACCGAAAAAATGAAAATTCTTCTTTTCGTCCAAAATATCTATTTTGGATACTAGCTTTGATTGTATCCATGTTTTGATCATTCTTGAATTTTACACCACTATGATTATTTTTGAGGTATTGTTGGACATGGATAAAACAAAGTACGAATCCTTAATCCTTGTCATTTTGTTTCACTGGATTCGTTCTTTAAAAATATTTTCATCATCCTCGGTCTTAAATGATGATATTATTGAATATCTTTGGCTTTAGTGGTGCAAAGATGAATGATTCTCAAAGAATATCTTTGGCACATGAGTGCAAAGATGAGCGGTGTTTAAATGAACATGACCGATGATGAATATCTTTGGCTGTAGTGCAAAGATGAGCAGTGTTGAGATGAACATGACCGATTGATGAATATCTTTGGCACATGTAGTGCAAAGATGAATATTTGATTTGAGATGAATATTGATTGATGTTACGAGGATAAAATATTGATGATGGATTTGTTAAATTCATAGATTATAGTAGATTTCATTCTCTACGTAACTCTTCTATGAATTATTATTTCATTTGCGAATATTGACTGAAACTTGTTGTCTATTGTATTCTATCAGATTTTTCTCTGTTGGAGACTAACGATAATTTGTTGTATATTATCTTAGTCATAACATTCTTTACTGGGCTAGTTGAGCTCACCCTTTTCCTTGTTGTTCCATTTTTCTTCTCAGGAGGCGAGAATGTAGCGAGTACTAGTCGGGTATGGAATGAAGGTTCTAGAGAGAATTGTTTAGTAGTCCTCACCATTATTGTAAAATAATGTATCAATAAATGTGATGAGGATTTATTTGAGTATAAATATTGTCTAGAAGATAATATTTGTATTTAAACTCACAGTTTTATTGTTGTGATAATAAAGTTGTAGTTGTTTCTGTACCATGTATTTGGCGACTCAGAATGGGTTGGATGGAATGGACCTATTTTGGGGTCGTCACATCCATATATTCAAAAGTTTTATATTAATTGGAATTAGATTCCACGTTCGTTTGAATAAAAAAGTTTATTCAAAAGTTTTTTATGAATTTGGAATTGAATTCCACGTTCATTTGAATAAAAGAGTTTATTCAAAAGTTTTATATTAACTTGGAATTAGATTCCACGTTCGTTTGAATAAACAAAAGAGTTTATTCACATATGGAATAAGATTCTATGTTTCCTAGAATAAATGAGTTTATTCACATATGGAATAGGATTCCATGTTTCCTAAAATTAAAATGTTTAATTTTGATAAGGAATAAGATTCAACATATTTTATTTTTCCATCAATTTTAAGTTAAAATAAAGGAGTTTATTTTGTATTGAAATTAGATTCTTTGTTAATTAAAATAAAGGAATTTATTTTGATATGGAATTTGATTAAAAATAAATGAGTTTATTTTTATCTCAAAATTGGATTTTAATAGATTTAAAAGTGCCCATTAAATTGATATCGATGCATATATAAAATGAATTTATTATTCATGAGATGAATGTTATTTATTGATGCATATGATGATGTGTATGATAATAAATGGGATCATTCTTGTGCTTGATTATCAATCTATAAAAGAGTGGGAGAATCAGAATAATACCCTTGAAGATTCGAGCTTCATCAGGTACAAGTTCAACTCCTAGTCCTTCGTGCTCTCCTTGAATAAGCGAGATTGATTCCTTCCTTTGATCAACGTTAGCCACCCAAGCGTTTGGCCTCTAGAGGTGATCCACCAAGGAAGAACAAAACTCAAGAAGAAGGGTGTTTGGCTAAACCCTAGTTTTTCCTATCTTTGATAGAAAATGTGTACTCTCCCAACTCTTGGAAAAATAAAGAGCATATCTTTTGTCACCCTCTCCCCATAAAAAGACTTTCTTATTTATAGATTGAGGGAACCCTCCTAAACTATTTAGAAATTTGGTTTTTATTTAATTAATTAAACTCCTTTAATTAAAATTAGACTTCTCAATCTCATTAGGAATAAATAATTTAATCTTTTAATTAATTAGCCTCCTAATCTTATTAAGAATATTTGAGAGTATTAATATTAATTAATTCCCAAACAACTTTAGGATTTAACATAATAATAATAGTAATAATAATAATAATAATAATAATAATAAAACTCCTCTTATTAATTTATATTTAATATTTCCAAAATATTAAATAATAAATATTAAGGTATTTAATTTATTCTACCACCATAGATTAAATTAAACACACTTAACATATTATTACAATTATGCCATTTACTTCTTAACTAATATTCTGCCTTTTATGGTGTGACCCTTTAGGTTCTCCATATTAAACCAATTATGAATAAATTAATTAGAATAATTCTAATCTTATTTAAATAAATAAATTAAATTATTAATTTATTTAAATAAATAACATTTATTCTACAATAAGGATAAGTCTCCTTAGCGATCAACGACTTTCCAGATAATATAGATTTCCAAGATTAATCATAAAAGAACCTTTGAGTAAATAATTACCGTACAATTCAATCCTTCCACCATACAATGTCCCAATTAAATATAAGACATGAAATTATTGTCAAGTCTTATTTTATTTAATTATATGTATTTTGATTCCCAAATGCACAACTCTAAATAAATGCAAATTAGAAACTTTTTTCTAATTTCATTCCTCATTTGCCAAGTGTAGACACTCAAAATTTTGCATTCCTGTTACTAACTGTGTAGGAGGGCAAAATCGTCTTCCAAAGATAACCATGAAAGTCAAATCATCTTAATCACAACCTCGAGATACTCAGTTCCAACCTCGGAGACAACACCAAGATACTCAGTTTCAATCTCAGAGATAACCTCGTGATGCACAGTTCCAAACCTCGGAGATAACCCCGAGGAAAGCAATTCCAGTTCCGGAGATAACCCCAGAATTGTCAGTTTCAACCTTGGAGACAGCCTCGAGGCACTCAGTTCCAAACCCAGAGATAATCCCGGGAGATCAAACACACCTCAGAGATAACCCTGAGGACATTCAGTACTCACAGCAGCCCAATCTCAGAGATAACCCTGAGCAACGACTGCTACATCTGCACAGAGCTAGAGATAACCCCGGTGAGGGGCAAAATCATCATTTTGCCACCTCGATACTACATTCACACCGTCTCAACATCATTTCATCCCACATTTCATACAGAAGTATCCCACAAGAACTATAACTCAAAATCCCGAGTGACTATTACGCAAGACAGCACACCGGATAGAATTTGAAGACTTGAAGATCTGGTCATGGACCCATCTTCTCGGCTTCGTACAACCTCTTATCTAATGTCATTATGTAGCTCTCGATAGCAACATTTTGGAAAGGTACAACACGCCTCAATCGGATGTCCGGATTGAAAGTTATGAAGGTTTGAGCGAATAACACGTTGCATGAGTGCACGTTCTTCGAGACGACAGGGCCCGTAGAGCCCGAGGCACCCAGGACAACCGCAGGTGGACCTGCGGCTCCCCCCCTCTATAAATAGAGGGCTTGGGGTGGCCATTTTAAAGAGAGAAAGAGCAAGGAAACTCTATCCATTTCACTCCGCACACACTTCTATAGTGATCCAAATTGAGTGCTTCTTTTTCCTAAACACTTGTAAGCTTGTGTTTTACAACATACTGAAATTTAATCGGTGGAAGCCGAGTTTTCAAGCATCAAAAGCTATCTGAAGTCTTCTTGGCAGCCCACTGTAAGAAATCTCATATTTTTAAGCCTTTTATTACTTCTATATATACATATCCACTAACGTTGAGAGTCGCGTTGTGTGGGTATGCCCACATCGTCGATCCGTGGCTTTTTCTTACTTATATATATATATATATATATATTATCGAACAATGCTTCGATTGAATCCAAATATAATATTCAGAGCGTTTACTGCTTATATATATATAAATACTTATATATATCTCTTTTCATCAAACTCTATTTGATTGAGCTTGGACATATATCCGAAGCGTTTTTTGCTTATATATATATATATAAATACTTATATATATATATATATCAAACTCTGTTCGGTGGAGCCTGGATATAATTATATATATATATATATATATATGTTATTGAACTAAGTTCGATTGAGCCTGGGTGTGATATCTGGTGCGCTTACAGCTTATATAAATATGTATATATATATATATATACCGCTTATATATATATAAATTTTTATCAGCCTGCGAGTTAGATTTGCCTAAATCTTACTATTTCGCACTTTAACCAGTTCATGGTGACTAAACTGGAACCGTTGAAGCTGGAATGCTTATACTTACTTAAATCTGATTCATTTTCTAGCTTTTGCTACGGGCTAGATTTGTCTCAATCTGGCCATTTCTCACTTTAACCGGTTTATGGTGACTAAACTGGAACCAATGAAGCTGAAATGGTTTAGATTTATTCAAATCTAGTTCTTGTTTTAGCTTTTATACATATTTCTTTATCATGTGAGCCTAGGAATCATGTGATCATAGATTCAGCTCCTGATTCTAGATTCAATTCCCGTGATGAACATTTTCAGCTCCAGCCAGCTTGTAAATTATTCACGGTGTCTGAATTTCCTTAGATGGCTCTCATGCCCACAAGGTGTTCAGCACTGCTATATATATATATATGTTATTGAACTATGTTCGATTGAGCCTGGGTGTGATATCTGGTGCGTTTACAGCTTATATATATATGTGTATATATATATACCGCTTATATATATATATATATAAATGTTTATCGGCCTGCGAGTTAGATTTGCCTAAATCTGACTATTTCACACTTTAACCGGTTCATGGTGACTAAACTGGAACCGTTGAAGCTGGAATGCTTATACTTACTTAAATCTGATTCATTTTCTAGCTTTTGCTACGGGCTAGATTTGTCTCAATCTGGCCATTTCTCACTTTAACCGGTTTATGGGGACTAAACTGGAACCGATGAAGCTGAAATGGTTTAGATTTATTCAAATCTAGTTCTTGTTTTAGCTTTTATACATATTTCTTTATCATGTGAGCCTAGGAATCATGTGATCATAGATTCAGCTCCTGATTCTAGATTCAATTCCCGTGATGAACATTTTCAGCTCCAGCCAGCTTGTAAATTATTCACGGTGTCTGAATTTCCTTAGATGGCTCTCATGCCCACAAGGTGTTCAGCACTGCTATATATCTTATTTTCTCAAAGATGTCTCGCATCTCAAAAATAAAAGCAATCAAGCCGAACATATAATAAAATGGAAGTATGAAAGGCCTCAATTACTATTGAGCATAAGGGTTTGAAAAACCTATTTTACAGAACATCATTGCTATATCTTGTTAAAATTGAACTTTTATACAAAATTCAAACACTTTGTATATAGGTACAAACGAGACATAACACTAATTCCAGACAATTGCACATAGACCTATACACACACACACATTCAGATAAAAGTTTAAATTGAAAAGTGGTGGTAACCGTGTGATCACGGTAATTGAGCGGTGCCTAACACCTTCCCTCTGCTTAATCAAGCCCCCGGACCCTAACAAATTTCGATTTTGTAGACTAGTAAAATAGTCCCACATCACTAGGTCTATGTGCAAACCCTTTCTCGTCTGAGTTGGTACAACCATTTAAAAATACCAACTAGCAACTCTTACAGTTAAATCGTCGACATATACATGTCGGACCTTTTCAAACTTATTGTTTCAAACAAATCTCACCTAACATGAGAACACCAAAAAAATAAGAACAGAAAGGTACAAATAAAAATCCCGACGTCGACACTAAGGATTCATGGGTTGTCATTTATCGAATCATATAGGACATGTCTCTTCTTTTAGTAGAAGCGGTAGATTCTTTATTGATCATTCATTATCTCCATATATAACTTATTACACCCAAGCATACCCTTTGATATACCCCAAGGGTCTTAAGGAATAAGTTAAAAGTATAATTCATTATACACAAGATACTATGATGATCTCAAGTCTAAGGATCACTTGTACTACTATCACTTCAGGAATTCCTACTGATAGGCAAGTAAAAATCCATTAGGTATTCTGGCGAGCCAGCCACGCTCGAAAGAACTTATTCTCCAATAAGCACCTACATACTTGCTTTAGTGTCTCCACACAAATGATCATGAGATCAATCATCCTCATCCAATGAGCAAGCAACGTATGTACCAATCTATCCGGATTCACTAATCCCCTTTTTAGTAAACCAGCGATTGGAAACATTTTAGTTTTTAAGCTATCTAAGAATTTAGATCTCATTAACATGATCTCATCATGATTCTAAAAGCATTGCTTAAAACTATGTGTTTATCATATATTATTAAAATAACACAATGTAGATAAATTAAATGCCTTTAGTAAATAAATACTTTTATTAATAAATGAATAAGATTGTTTACAAAGTATATGTTTTATAATCATACATGATTGGCTTGTATGCATACTACCTTCAATCTCCCACTTGCACTAAAGTCAATCTCCATGGTATCTCATACCCATCTTCTCTAAGTGACGATTAAACTGCTGTTGTGTTAACGCTTTAGTAAATGTATCTGGTATGTTGTCTTGAGAGTCCACACGGTCCAGGATGACATCTCCTCTTTCAATGATTTCTTTAATCAAATTAAACTGTTGCAACACATGTTTAGATTTCTGATGAGACCTAGGTTCCTTGGCCTGCGCAACAACTCTAGTGTTGTCATAGTATAAATGTATTGCTCCTCTAACACTAGGAACCATGCCAAATTTAGTATTTCACTTGAAGCTATGTATTTTGCCTCTATCACTGAATCAACAACTGTTTGTTGTTTGGAACTCTTCCAACTCACCGTGCCACCGTTTAAGGTAAATATATATAATGAGTAGGTTTTATACCTACAATTTGGATACTTTTTAGGCTTAATTCGTTGTTAACTTTAAGTATTTTAGTGTCATTTCACTTGTTTTTGTTTTTTTGTTTGTTGTTGTAGGAAACAACTTCGGAGGGTCAAAATATGAAAATGGAGCTTAATGACATTTTTGTAATTTCTGGCACTGTTCATGCGCTGGGGCAAATTTGTCGGAAAAAATAGAGTTTTCAAAAGTTAAATCCAAGAAGGATTGGTTCGGGCTGATGGTTTGAAGGACTTTAAGGAGGACTTAAACACACATGAAGAGATATAAAAGGAGGAGTATTCACAAGGATTAGGGGATTCCATTCCATTATATTAGATTAGATTAGATTAGGAAAAACCCTAATTGGGCTTGGTTTGGAGATTGAAGCAACTTGGAGGCCATTGAAGATTCAAAGCAAGAGCAAGAGGGAACATGAGATTTGCGGACAATAGATTCTATTCTTTTCTCTAATTTTACTTTATCTTTTAATGTTTATTAAGTTATGGATTCTTAATTTTAATTCAATGACAATGAACTAATTTCTTATTTGGGATTACAACGGATATTATTGTATACTAATTTTAATATGTTTTTCTATTAATTACGATGATCTATTCATGTGATTGTCTATTATGACTTGTGTTGAATTGTTTAATTGCCTAGCTAACAATTACCATGATAATCTATATGAATTCGGGAGATAAAATATAGATTTAGATCTGATCATAATAGCATGTGATTGTGTATTCTGCATGGCGATGGAATTCATAATTTTTGTTTAGGAAAGAGATATACCTACACACCGCATGTAATCTAAATAAGAACTTGGGCTTTAAATCCTCTTTAATTGTAATTCACATAAATATATAGTGAATTAGTTAATTAGGATGTTCTTCTTAATTCTATCATATGTGGATTTAAGTTGATTTGAGTATGATGCATTGAAAGATGGTCTTATTTATTTATGTGTTCTTGAGTTACAATTCAGAATAGAGAGCGTAATTGATAAGAAGTGTATTAATTTAAGTGAAACAATAAGTGAAGGTGTGATCTTAAATCTCCATAATCTGATTTGTAACTAGTGGTAATTAGAATTAGTTTAATTAAATAATTTAATTCTAAAATTTAAATTGATTGTTTAAATAAAATTAGTTTGGTTAAGAGTTATTACTTGGTAATTTTTATTAATAATTCCTCGTGGGAACGATACTCTACTTTCACTTTATTACTTGTTGACCACGTATACTTACGTGTTGTGCGTAACTAGATTTTACCCAACAACATACCCCGAAATTGATTTACACTCATCTTGGTCCATTTGAATACTTGAGTCTGTACATCCCTCAAGTTTTAATTCAGACCCACCCTAGACAATAAATACATCCTTAGTTCTTCTAAAGTACATTTGGATGTTTTCACTGCCTTCTAGTGCTCTTCTTCTGGATTTAACTGATACCTGCTTGTTACACTAAGTGCATGAGCGACATTCGTTCTAGTACATATCATACCGTACATGATAGATCCTATTGCTGAATCATAAGGGATATTACTCACACGGTCTCTTTCCTCAGGTGTCTTTGGGGCCTGTTTCTTGGAGAGATGTATTCCATGGCTCATAGGCTTGAGACCTCTCTTGGAATTTTCCATTCTAAATTTCTTTAGCATCATGTCAATGTACGTTCCTTGGGACAAGCCAATCATTCTTTTAGATATATCTCTATAGATCTTTATCCACAAAATATAGGATGTTTCTTCCTAGTGCTTCATGGAGAAGTGTTTAGATAACTAGATTTTAATTGATTATAGCATATGAATACGATTCCCTATCAGTAATATATCATCAACATATAATAAAAGGAATGAAACATCGCTCCCACTAACCTTCTTCTAGACACATGGTTCATCCTCATTTTTGATAAAATCAAACTCTTTGTTTGTCTCATCAAAATGGATGTTCCACTTACGAGAAGCTTGCTTGAACCCATAAATGGATCGTTGTAGCTTACAGACTTGATTTGTTCCAACCGTTTAGACAAATCCCTTTAGTTGTGTCATATACACATCCTCCTTAAGTTTTCCATTGAGGAAGGTCATTTTCACGTCCATCTGCCAGATTTCGTAGTAGTGGTAAGATGCAATCGCAAGCAAAATCCGAATGAACTTGAGCATAACTAATGGTGAGAAGGTTTCATCATAGTCAACTCCTTGTCTTTGTTTGAAACCTTTTGCAACCAATCGGGCCTTATAGGTCTCTACCATGTCGTCCACTCCAGTCTTTCTTTTAAAGACCCATTTACACCTAATAGGCTTAATACCTTCTGGTGGTGAAACCAAAGTCCATACTAGTTTTCATACATGGAGTCAATCTCGGATTACATGGCTTCTAGCCATTACTCTGAGTCTTTACTACTCATAGCCTGTTCGTAATTCAATAGATTATCATCATTCATGATGTGTACCTCATCGTCATCCTCTATGATGAATCCATACCTATCAGGTATCTTCGGTACTCTTCCAGATTTACGAATAGGGTGTTGTTCAAAAATCGACTCTATTTGGACAGGTTCATCCATTTGACCTATAGTGGTTGTTGGTTCTTGAATTTCTTCAAGATCTATTTTCCTCCCACTGGCCCTGTGACACCCCCAAATCCGGTACTTCCATTTCCACAGGATTTAGTGTTCACTGTACAAACATCATCTATCTATCTACCCATAAATAAAATACAACCATACAATAGATAGAATAAATAATAACTCTCTCCCCTTGTGGGGTTACATCAATCGCTATAACTAAATAAATCCCAAAGTTAATCTAACCTTAAAATATCTGTCTGGAAACATAACAATTAAGACTTAAGTAACATCAATTCTAAATGTCATTACACAACCACATAAACAAATAGTCTTCATTACTTGCTAATCTTACCCTTGCCTTTACTAGTGGAAGGCTCAAATTCATTCTCTTCTTTCTTAAGCGCAATGTTATTATTACGCAAGAGTGAGCACGATTGCCCACAAGTATAAACAATATAATAAATGAATAATAATAACATGCGAATGAATTAATAACTTTGAATATAAAAGCTCAACTTTTGAATCAAGAATGAATAACAAGAATCAAAAGAAATTCTGAGGGTCACAAGACCTTGAACTATGTCCTAGGTTGTCAAGTGTTTATTCTTGAAACCTTTAACAGTCATAAGACTATGGACTCTTCTTCTTGTACTTAGGGGGATCAACCCTTAGTACCATACTGTGCACAATATCTTAACGCTAAAGCGTAAATAATCCCCTGATAAAGGGTTGTTCATCTCAGTTTGACATCGGAGTCCGCACCAAAGAAAGTTTGGATTGGGTAAGCTCAATAAAAGTTCTAGAATTTATAATGCTTATCAACTATGGACTAGTTGAATCAATAAGGGTTCACTAGTCTTACAAGGTTCAACAATAATTGATATTCAATTTGAATAATAAAATTCAAGATGTATACAATCGAATAAGTATTGTATAATAGGAATTATGCTTTTAAAGAATGATAAGATCTAATATGAAATCTTGACTTGAACAATAATAAATAAGATAGAATAATGAACATGCTTTATGTAAAGAATTAAGGTTTAGGAACTTGCCTCGTGTGTAGGCTAAACGATTACTACTTCCGTTCACCACAAGTCCTACACACATACCATATATATTCACGAAATTCATTAGTTACATTTTCTCTTAATTATTTAATATAAACTCTACTTTATTTAACAAATCATTACCCTTCTAATTTAATTATTAAATTAGAATATTTTCATTCTTTTACTATTATTACACTCGAATAAATTATTTCATAATAATTTTCATCGAATATTTATTTTATTCCATAAACATCTCAATTAAAATATTTACTTTATTTTATAAATATTTTAATAATAATTTTCATCGAATATTTATTTTATTCCATGAATATCTCAATTAAAATATTTAATTTATTTTATAAATATTTTAATAATAATTTTTATCAAATATTTATTTTAGTCCATAAATATCTCAATTAAAATATTTAATTTATTTTATAAATATTTTAATAATAATTTTCATCGAATATTTTATTTATTTATTTATTTATTTATTTATTTTTATTTTTTTTTTTTTCAATGGGTGGGGTAATGTAGTTTAGTAACGCCACATAAGAAGCGAGTTACCTGAACTCATTTTCAGCTTTCTTGATTCGGCGGTTTGCTATGAACATAACAAGGCCAAATTAGGCCAAAAATCAATCACACGTAAAATTATACATGAATATGGCCATAACTTCCAATTTCCTTGTCCATATATTAGTTTAAGCATACCCAAATACTAGAATTTATACATAATCATTACCCAACATTTATAGAGTTGTTTAAACCCATTAAAACACATAATTACAGAATTAAAATATGTAAATTATACTATTCTTGATGGTCTTGAAGGTTTTGAATAAAAACATAGAATTTACTACTATGGATTCAAGTATAAGGTCAAATCCAACCACTCAAGTTTCATTTTGTTCATTTTAGCATGTATAATCATATATAAGTGTAAAATTTAGGGATAATATATGATCAACGCATTAAATTTGTGCGTAAGGGCCATATGGCCATATCACGTACTCTGTAAATTTTTGAAATAATAAGCCAAAATCATACGTCATAATCTTATGAAACCAATGATATAGAATAATATATATATATATATATATATATATATATATATATATATATAACATTCCTTATAACTCGAATTATTATATATATTCACATAACGACATGATTTCCCAATTATAGAGAGTTACGTAAGTAAGAAAGCCATATAAAAACTTTAAAAGGCGTAAATAAATAAATTGGGTTGAAGAGATTACCCAAGCGTAGATTACTAGAAAGTGAATTTCCCAACAAAAACTACGAACTCGAACTCTCTCTCTCTCTGTATCTCTCTACGTGTTATGCTGGACTTAGAAAAAAAAAAATGAAAAGGAAGAAAATAAAAGGCGTCGATAAATAAGGAGATGAATAGACGCAATAATGGTCGATTACCCCATCATGGTGAATCGCTCATAACTCCCTTAGGGTCTTGTTTGGGACGACAAGAATAGGATTTAAACCCATTTAATTTAATAAAGCTTATAATATAGTTTAAGTAATGCCACACTCCTTATAAAATAAATCAATATCTTATTTAATTTAATTTAAATAAAATAATTTCTCATTAATTCACATAGCTACATAATTAATTTCTCAATTAATAATAATATTAAATTATTAAATCTCTAATTAATAATTAAATTAATTAAAATAACATAGGCTTATTAAATACTTCTTTTAATTCAATAAGTTCACATAATCACATACTTTGAATAATAAAAATTCTCCACATTAATTTAATAAATGTAACACATATAATTAAATTAATCTATCATAACTTCATCAATTAATTATTTAATCTAATAATTAATTCATCGAAAAATATTTATTCAATCCATAAATATTAAAATTAAATTACAAAATTACGGTTGTCACATCTTTCCCCTCTTAAAAGGATTACATCCCCGAATCACAACTCAAAATTTGTCCTTATATTCTCCCCCCACCTACAAAGATTTTGTCCCCGAATCGCATATAACAATCTAAGTAAATAAATGAGGATAATTCTTCATCATATTCTCTTGAGTTCCCACGTAGCTTCTTCAAATATTGTGGTTCCTCCAAATTACCTTAACGTAAGGTATTACTTTATTTCTCGAACTTGTTCTTTTCTTGGTCGATAATTTGAATAGGAATTTCTTCGTAAGACAAGTCTTTGTCGAAATGTAGGGGTTCATATTCAATCACATGCTTGTAATCGGATTTGTAGGGTCGTAAGACTGAGACATGTAGAGATGGAGGTAAGGCTACCTCATAAGCAACTTCTCCGACCCTTCTCAGAACTTCAAAGGGTCCGATGAATCTTGGGCTCAATTTTCCCTTCTTTCCGAATCTGATCTTTCCTTTCCAAGGAGAGACCTTTAAGAACACATAACTACGTGGTTCGAAATCAACATTCTTACGATGTGGATCGGCGTATTTCTTCTGTCTATCTTGAAATTTCTTTGTCCAATCTTCTTGCTCGATTCACCTTGACTATGTCTCATTTTGTTTGTTGTAACAATTAGGGCCTAGTAGTTGTCTTTCACCAACTTCATCCCAATATAGTGGAGTTCGCACTTTACTGTAGTATAACGCTTCGTAGGGTGGCATTCCAATATTAGCGTGGTAATCTGTTATTGTAACCAAACGCTACTAATGGTAGGTGATCATCCCAATTTCCTTTAAAGTCCGTCACACGAACTCTTAGCATATCTTCTATGTCTAAATCGTTCTCTCACTCGTCTGGGCCTGCATTTGAGGGTGGTAAGTCATACTCATTCGCAATTAACGTACCCATGCATTCTGAAGACGCGTTTCTAGAAATTTGATGTGAAGCGCGGATCCCTATCTGAAACAATTGATCTGAAACTCCCGTGCCTCGAAACAATCTCTTTTCGTATAGCCTCGCTTGTTGATCTAAGTTGAATCTTATTTTGATCGGAAGGAAGTGTGCGATTTAAATCGATTCGGTCAACGATAACTCATCTTCGCGTCGTAGCCTTTCTGAGTCGTCGGAAGACCAACCACGAAGTCCATTGTAATATGTTCCCATTTCCACTCTGAGATCTCTAACGGTTGTAGCAATCCACTCGGTCTCTGATGTTCCGCTTTCACTTTCTGACAGGTCAGACACTTGGCAACACATTCTGCAACATCACGCTTCAAATTTGGCCACCAAAAATGTTGTCTATGATCTTGGTACATCTTGGTACTACCAGGGTGAATCGAATATCGTGAACTATGAGCCTCGCTTAAAATATCTTCCTTAATCTCTTGAACTGGCGGTACCCAAATTCTATTATCAAATCTCAGTATTCCTTCCTTATCCATCTTAAATCTTGGTTCGGTTCCTTCAAATATCTTCTTTGTCACATTTTTACATTCTTCGTCCTGAATCTGAGCCTCCTTAACTTTATCTAGTAGGGTTATACCAGATTGCATCTGAAATATTTTCTCATCAATCTCCATAG
Source organism: Panax quinquefolius (assembly GCA_020205615.1). Taxonomy (NCBI): domain Eukaryota; kingdom Viridiplantae; phylum Streptophyta; class Magnoliopsida; order Apiales; family Araliaceae; genus Panax; species Panax quinquefolius. Next base: position 49,262,679 of record CM035158.1, read on the forward strand.
GATACTTCACTTCCAATTCCAACTTCTCCATTGCTGAAATTAACTCCTCCTCATGCGGTTAACAACATCGCCTCCAGGCCCTTTCTACTTAAGGCGTCGGCCACCACATTACCTTTACCCTTATGGTATAGAATCTCACAATCGTAGTCCTTAATTAACTCCAACCACCTTCTTTGGTGCATATTCAAGTCTTTCTGTGTAAAAATATATTTCAGACTCTTGTGGTCTGTATATATTTCACACTTTTCCCCATAGAGGTAGTGCCTCCAGATTTTCAAAGCAAAAACTACTGCAGCTAACTCCAAGTCAATGGTCGAATACCCCTTCTCATAATCTTTCGGGTTATCGTGGCGCCAGCGTCGTGAATGACTCTGCCATTTTGCATGAGCACACACGACCCAAGTCCTTTGTGCGACGCATCACTATATACCATAAAATTTCTGTGTCATCTGGAAGAGATAACACAGGGGCTGAACTTAACCTCTTCTTTAATTCTTGAAAGCTTTCCTCACACTTCTCCGTCCAAACAAATTTCATTGATTTTCTAGTCGATTAAATCAGCGGGGTTGCGATCTTGGAAAAATCTGAATGAATCTTCGTAATAACCCGCCAATCCAAGAAAACTTCTTACTTTCGGCGAGCGTCTTGGTGATCCTCATTAATCACGACTTCGACTTTGGAGGGATCCACCGAAATTTTGTCCCTATCGATCACATGTCCAAGAAATTGTACCCTTTCAATCCAGAATTCACATTTTAAAAATTTAGCGTATAATTTCTCTCTTCTCAACGTCTCTAATGTCACCCTCAAATGTTCTTCATGTTCTTCCTTGGTTTCGAATATACCAAAATGTCATCTATAAATACCACTACTGAATTTGCCCAAAAACGGCTTGAACACTCCATTCATTAAGCCCGCCAAATCTTTGCGGAGCATTTGTTAGACCAAATGACATTACGAAAATTCGTAGTAGGCCGTATCGGGTTCTGAATCTTGTCTTGGTACATCTTCCGGTCTCACCTTCAATTGATGATAACCACTCCTCAAATCTATCTTTGAAAAGTATCTCGCTCCTTTAAGCGATCGAACAAGTCGTCGATTCACAGTAATGGATATCTATTCTTGATCGTGACCTTATTCAGTTCTCTATAGTCGATGCAGAGCCGCATTGTCCCATCCTTCTTCTTTATGAATAAAACCGGTGCTCCCCACGGTGATACGCTTGGTTGGATATACTTCTTGTCTAGTAATTCTTGTAGTTGAACCATCGACTCTTTCATCTCTCTGGCGCCATTCGGTATGGTGCCTTCGATATTGGACAGTTCACGGAGCCAAATCGATCACGAATTCAACCGCTCTATTTGGTGGAAGTCTGGCAAATCATCCTAAATACGTCTGCGAAATCCTCACTCTCCGGTATCTCCTCATTTTTAGATTTTCTTTACGAATATCGACTATGTAAGCTAGATATCCTACACACCTTGCCTTAACAACTTCTTGCCTTTGCATCATCGTCGTGATAACTTTCGCTTGTCTAGGCGACTTACTACCATAAAACACAACCTTTGGCGGAGTCATAAGGTTATCGCTTCTTCGGCAATCAATTACCTTCCCAATTGGATAACCAAATCCATACCCAAGATAATATCAATTCTCCAAGTCGAATAGGGATAAGATCTACGTTCATAATGTTACCCTTAATATCCACTCTACAGTTCTTGTGCACGTACTTAATAGGAATAATTTCTCTATTCACAATTTCTATGTTCATGGGGTATTCTAACTCATCCTTAGGCAATTCTAAGTTCTTGGCAAAGTCATCGGATATAAATAAACAAGTAGCACCCGAATCAAATAATACATAAGCATTAACTTTATTGATCGGAATGATACGACGACACCACATCGCGAGAGGCCCTTTGCATCTGAATCTGTCATGTTGAATGTTCTGGCGGTCGGTCGGTTGGTTGCAGTTTGTCCTGTGATAGTCAGAGTGCTTCCACCGATGTTTCCTCTATTCCCTCCTAATCCTGTTCCTCCAGATCCCTTCTTAGGACAATCCCTTGCAAGATGATCCTTTGAGCCACAAGTGAAGCAGGCACCCTTCTTTGGTTTAGAACAGTTAGGTGCTATGTGGCCTTCCTGACCACAATTGTAGCATACTCGTTTTCCCTTCATGCAAACTCCTAGATGAGCTTTTCCGCAGGTTGAGCACGCTTCAATCTTCTTCTTTTGCCCTCCTTGTTGACTTCCAGCTGACGAGTTATCGGACCACTTTCTCTTCTGATTATTATTACCTCCCGTACTACTTCCACCAGTCTTGTTAATTCCTTCATTTTCACTCTTTTTCTTCTTCTGATCTTGATTATATTTAGATACCGCATCGCTTCCACCTTCAGTGAGTATGGCCTTCTCTAACACTCTAGCAAAAGTGTTCAATTGGAACATTGACACCTTGCTATACAACCAGGGCTTCAGTCCCTGCTCGAAACGTCTTGCCTTTCCCTCGTCAGTATGCACTTGATATGTGACAAACCTAGCCAATTCGTTGAACCTTTCCGCATAATCTGCTACGGACATATTCCCCTGTTTCAACTCCAAAAACTGAACTTCCATTTGGTTTTGCGAACTAGTCGAAAAATACATCTCAAAAAACATCTCCTTAAATCTCTTCCAGGTTATTACATCTTCTCCTCCCATGCTTTTATTTTCGCCACCAATAGCTAGCTTGGACTTGACATGAATGTTGCATATCACGGTCTTCCGGTCTTCCCTTACTCTGCGACGTCAAACACCTTCTCCATCTCTCCATAACCCATGTTTGAGCTTGATTGGGTTCATAGAACCTTTAAACTCAAGGCGGTCCCACCGCCTTGAAATCCTTGAGCGTGGTGTTTGGTGGGGCTTGTGGTTGATTGTTAATTGCTCCAAATTAGTAAATTCACAAACTATTGAGCGAATTGACATTGGTGGTGTTGTTGTTGTTGTTATTGACCCATTCATGGCACAGTCGACGTCGATTTGGTCGTCTTCTTGACGGCATTTTTCAGTTAAATAAACGCTTTATTAGAACTTTATTTATTTCTCTAAATAGTTAAGGCATTACTCAACAATTTAACATATCACTTAACATATCATCTCAAATAACTTGATATATTTGCATTCAAATCAAAGTTTTAACATTAAACGATAGCATACTGCTATTTACATCAACTATCCTGGAATAAAGAATCCACAGGATTTAAAACATTCAAATATTCTTTCGTTCATAAACACGTCAGAATTTACATATAAAAACTAATTAAGTCTTTCACATAATTAAACAAATTCTATCACTGTCTGTCAAGGTGCTGGATAGCCTTGCTACGTTCCTCCTCCATGATGCAAAGACATCGTTTCTACGATCTAGCATATATGATGGTAGATCCTCAAACTGGATTGGATACTTCCTAACTTCGATCTTGGACCACATTCATTGCATTTTATAGTGTAGAGTATGTCTCCTCAAGTTTAGCCTTCTTCGGCATGGCGATCATCTTCAGACGATCGGCCGCGGCGTGACTCTCGTACCCAGCCCTCCTCTTCTGTGGCAAGCCTCTCTGAGGTCTCCTTCAGATCCTTCTTTAACTTCTCTATTTCTGCGGACTTATCCTAGGTCTGACCCTTCTCATGAACCAGATCCCACTCCACGTTTCCTAAACGTGTGTGAAGAGTCACAATCTCTCTATCCTTCTGCTCAATAGTAATCTGCTGACTAACCGCCTGCTCAGTCAAATCTCGAACAGTATCCTGCAACTCTACGTTACGATCATAGAGTGCGTCATACATCTCTGCATCAATGGAGTTCGGTGGGAACTCCTCTTCTTCCTCTTCTTCTTCCTCTTCCTCAGGATCCTCCTCTGGATCAGTCTCCGGCTCATGCTCCTGACCAACAACAGTGATCATCGGAGATGACTCTCTCTGTACAAGCTGTTCCCTGACGACATGAATGTCTCGGGGCTCCTCCTCTATAGGTAATCGGGGTTCCTCCTCCCCAGCTCGACTAGCTCCTCTAATATCCGACATCCTGACAACAAAATTTTAAGTTTTAGTTACTAATCCGTGCTAGCAAACACATAGATTAACACATAAGCACATAAAGTCTTTTATTATCTTTAATGAATTTAGAAATTCATTTCTTAGAACTCGATAAGAGTTTACCACTACTATGTTCTCGATCTCCTACAAGGCTACTACCTAAGGTTGTTCCCCCCACCTAAGGTTCATAACCTTACAACTTTGATACCAACCTGTGACACCCCCAAATCTGGTACTTCCATTTCCACAGGATTTGGTGTTCACTGTGCAAACATCATCTATCTATCTACCCATAAATAAAATACAACCATACAATAGATAGAATAAATAATAACTCTCTCCCCTTATGGGGTTACATCAACTGCATAACTAAATAAATCCCAGGTTAATCTAACCTTAAAATATCTGTGCGAAAACATAACAATTAAGTCTTAAGTAACATCAATTCTAAATGTCATTACACAACCACATAAACAAATAGTCTTCATTACTTGCTAATCTTGCCCTTGCCTTTACTAGTGGAAGGCTCGTCTGTTCTCTCGTTCTTAACTGCAATGTTATTATTACGCAAGAGTGAGCACGATTGCCCACAAGTATAACAATATAATAAATGAATAATAATAACATGCGAATGAATTAATAACTTTGAATATAAAAGCTCAACTTTTGAATCAAGAATGAATAACAAGAATCAAAAGAAATTACGAGGTCACAAGACCTTGAACTATGTCCTAGGTTGTCAAGTGTTTATTCTTGAAACCTTTAACAGTCATAAGACTATGGACTCTTCTTCTCGTACTTAGGGGGATCAGCCCTTAGTACCATACTGTGCACAATATCTTAACGCTAAAGCGTAAATAATCCCCTATTAAAGGGTTGTTCATCTCAGTTTGACATCGGAGTCCGCACCAAAGGAAGTTTGGATTGGGTAAGCTCAATAAAAGTTCTAGAATTTATAACGCTTATCAACTATGGACTAGTTGAATCAATAAGGGTTCACTAGTCTTACAAGGTTCAACAATAATTGATATTCAATTTGAATAATAAAATTCAAGATGTATCTGATCGAATAAGTATTGTATAATAGGATTTTGTTTTAAAGAATGATAAGATCTAATATGAAATCTTGACTTGAACAATAATAAACAAGATAGAATAATGAACTTGCTTTATGTAAAGAATTAAGGTTTAGGAACTTGCCTCGTGTGTAGGCTAAACAATTACTACTTCCGTTCACCACAAGTCCTACACACATACCATATATATTCACGAAATTCATTAGTTACATTTTCTCTTAATTATTTAATATAAACTCTACTTTATTTAACAAATCATTACCCTTCTAATTTAATTATTAAATTAGAATATTTTCATTCTTTTACTATTATTACACTTTAATAAATTATTTCATAATAATTTCTATGGAATATTTATTTTATTCCATAAACATCTCAATTAAAATATTTACTTTATTTTATAAATATTTTAATAATAATTTTCATCAAATATTTATTTTATTCCATGAATATCTCAATTAAAATATTTAATTTATTTTATAAATATTTTAATAATAATTTTCATCAAATATTTATTTTATTCCATAAATATCTCAATTAAAATATTTAATTTATTTTATAAATATTTTAATAATAATTTTCATCGAATATTTTATTTATTTATTTATTTATTTTTTATTATTATTTTTTTTACCGTAGTAGTAAAAGTAATATAGTTTAGTAATGCCAGCGCGGGGTTACCAGTGCTCATTTTTTGCGAGCTTTTGCGCTTCTGCGGTTTCTTGAACATAACAAGGCCAAATTAGGTCAAAAATCAATCACACGTAAAATTATACATGAATATGTCCATAACTTTCAATTTCCTTGTCCATATATTAGTTTAAGCATACCCAAATACTAGAATTTATACATAATCATTACCTAACATTTATAGAGTAGTTTAAACCCATTAAAACACATAATTACAGAATTAAAATATGTAAATTATACTATTCTTGATGCTCTTGAAGGTTTTTGAATAAAAACATAGAATTTACTACTATGGATTCATTATAAGGTCAAATCCAACCACTCAAGTTTCATTTTGTTCATTTTAGCATGTATAATCATATATAAGTGTAAAATTTAGGGATAATATATGATCAACGCATTAAATTTGTGCGTAAGGGCCATATGGCCATATCACGTACTCTGTAAATTTTTGAAATAACAAGCCAAAATCATACGTCATAATCTTATGAAACCAATGATATGGAAGCACAATTTATATAGAAATATTATGACTAAGATAATGTAGAATAAATTATCCTTAGCCTTCAACAGTATAACAACTAATAGAATACAATAGACAACAAGTTTTAGATCAACAACTGCAGCAGAATAAGCAATCCATTAGAAGAGTCAAGTAGAGCATGATATCTACTATTTTCTAAGATTTAAAAAGTTTTTCATCAACTTTATCCCTATAATACTCATCAACAGTTCTTTTTTATACCCAAGACAAAGAGAACTTTCATCACCTGTCTTCACTTGAACCACCAAAGATTATAGTTAAATTCATAATTCATAAGTATAATTATGTAAATCAACAGTTTCTCTTTGCCACGAAGGCTTAATAGAACGTTTACTCAATATCCTTACCCCAAAGGCTAAAGATATTCAAATGTAATAACAATGATCATACCAATCAGTTGTCTACCTTTGCACTATGGGCCAAAGATATTAAACTATAAAACCAATGGTCATGATCATACCAATTAATTGTCTGTCAGTGCACTACAGCCAAAGACATTCAACCGTTAGCTAATGGTCATGATCCTGCCAATCACATCATCGAATTATCCATGCACTACGGGCCAAGGATATTCGTTATTATCACCAGTGGTCATGATCATGTCATACACCTGTCCATCTTTGCACGTAAGCCAAAGATATACAACTATAAAACCAATAATCAACAGTCCATGACGAGTACAAAAGAAATGATATCTCATACGAGTATAATAGAATATACGAAATTGCAAATGGATTTTCACCCGCCATGCGGTAATCCACGTAGACAGATCATTTCCATAATTTAATAAGGAATGAATACGAAGGATCATTCACCATGCATGTGGTAGTCCACACAGACATGTTATTCCAACCAAATAATAAAGAATGGAATAACAAAAGAATTCACCAGGCATGCGATAGACTGCACAGACAGGTTATTCCAACAGAATAATAAAGAATGGAACCAGGTCATACGTAATCCGCACAGACAGGATATTCCAACAGAATAATTAAGAACATAACCAGGTCATGCGTAATCCACATAGACAGGATATTCCAACAGAATAATAAAGAATGGAATAACAACAGAATTCACCAGGCATACGATAGACCGTACAGACATGTTATTCCAACATAATAATAAAGAATAAAATAACAGAAGAATTTCAACATGTATGCGGTGCCCGCATAGGCAAAGTTATTCAACATAATAATAAAGAATGGAATAATGAAGCTCTCTTCATGAATATGAAAGAAATAATACCCTTACCTTAGAAGAAGACTGGATCTTTGGAATAGTGAGGTAGCGACTTCTCTTCTTCTTTCTCTCTATAATTTCTCTCTATAATAATTGCTCTATAAGCTTTAGTGAATTGGTGAGAAATGAAGGAAGAATGAGCTTCTATTTATAGAAAAATATAGTTTCGATAATTACGCGTTTTGGGGCTCAAAATATTACGATATAATACCTTCCTCTTTTCCTTCATTTTTAATTTAGTCCTGCAAGTATTATCAAACTTACACCACCTCCCTAATAGTAAATCATGTGAATCAATAGTTCTGACATGTGAAAATCACGAATTACAATTATAATACCTCCATCTATACCTCTATTTTTAACTTAGTCATGCAAGTATTATCAATCTTGCACCAACTCCCCTAATAGTAAATGAATGTGAATCAATAGTACACACATGTGAACAAATAGTTATAATCATGAGAATCAATAGCAATTAATTGCTCATTTATCCGGTGAATTACCCGATTGGTCAATATAACCTCCAGACATCAATTATTATCGAAATAGATGTCGATTTTCACTAACAGTAATAATTCCAACACAATAGAACTATCAATTTCATCTTTAATCAACACGAACTTATTCATCATTAATATTATAATTCATAATATTTAACAACCAGGTCGTTCCCAGGGAAGAGGGGGCTTTCCGATAAAGATTTCTCCCTATTGGTGCGCAATTAGATGACCTAACCTCTCCTTGACAGAACTTCTAGACATTGTCAATATTGTAAATAATAATATGAATAATTGTGTCATCTCAATTATTGATTTAATAATATAAAATATTGTGACAATAATTGAATAAAACTGAGTGACTTCTCACGTAAGCATCAATAAACAAAGATACTGTACAATACCGTATGCTACTATGCAACCACGCATATTACTATACTTTTATCACCGATTATTTTATGACAACTTGTTTACTTTGAAAATTTTTCACATATCACCCTTAACTTTAACCTTTTATCAATTTAACCATTTACTAAATAGAATAATTATAAGAAAATTGAATATTTTCATTTCATAAAATTCGGGGTCTCACAATAACAATTATTTAAATTAATGGACTTGCCCGTAAGCAGTGCTAAACAATAAGTCCCTACAGCTAATGCAACAACCTTTGACCTATTTCTCACTCGTAGGACGACCTCATCCTTGTTCAACTTTCTACTTCTGACCAGTCCCTGAATAATATTACATATTTGAGAACCACAGCCGGTATCCAATACCCAAGTAGAAGATTGACTTTCAGAAAAACTAATTTCAATTATAAACAAACATTGATTAGGATTCGAAGCTTCTCCAAGTTTTTTCTGCTTTTATTCCGCAAGAAACTCCTTGCAGTTCCTCTTCTAGTGACCCGACTTGTTGCAATTGAAGCAGATTCCTTTGCTAGCTAGATCAGGTGTCTTTTGGTCCTTCACTTTCACCTTTCCCTTAGCCTTCTTGAATTTCTTCTTTTCAGAAGATACCTTGGGCCTCTTCCTTTTTTTGGATGAATCATCCACCATTAAGACATAGTCCTTCTTCGATGAGAAGTGACCTTCAACAGTTTTCAACATTTTAAGTAACTTAGGCAAGCTGATGTCCAACTTATTCATGCGACAATAAATTGTGAGAAGGTGTCAGGGAGTGACTGCAAGACTAAATCTTGACTTAACTCCCCATCCATGAAGAACCCAAGTTGTCCAAGACGTTCAATCAAATTGATCATTTTTAGGACAAGAGTCTCAACAGTAGTGCCCTCGGTCTACCGAGATCGGAAGAGCTCTTTAGATATCTCATATCTAGCAGTCCTACTTTGCTCACCATACAACTCTTAAAGATGCAACAATATAGTAGGAGCATCCATGGTTTCATGCTAACGCTGAAACTCATTACTCATGGATGCGAGCATGATGCATTGAGCCACAAATGCATCAGTATGCCACTTCTTAAAAGTAGCAATATCTTCTTCAAAGACTATTTCTACAACATTTACAGGGACAGACAAATTTAGGACATAAGAAATCTTTTCAACAGTAAGAACAATTCTCAGATTCCTTAACCAGTCCGTATAATTCAGTCTGGTTAGTTTGTTAGCATCCAATATGCTACGCAGTGAAATTAGTGAGTGTGACATTTTCAAAATTCTGTATGTAAAAAAATAACATTTTATCAAACATTTATTTAATTAATTAATTTTACCAAAATAAATTAGGTCTTATTTTAAATTGGTCCACTATTTTGTTAAACTATATTATCCTCACTTATATAGTTCGACAAAATCTAATTAAAGACTTGCTAGTGAGAATAAGGATCCCATTTCAAATGTATATAGCCTTGTGTGTGCACAAAAAACTATATATAAATAAATAGGTAGACAACTCTTTTCAATTACATCATCGTGCAACTCTTTGTATTTTGCCTCTGAAATCATAATGGTCAAGTATGTGTACATCCGAACTAAAATGATTTAAGTTTAGTCAGACCCAACATTTCTATATAAGTGAAGAGAAAACTACAGCCCTTGTGTGTGAACAAAAAAGCGGTAATGTTCAATTCCTTATAAACATCATATGTAATAAAAATAACATCTCAAATATTTAATACTTGTCTTGTGTGTGCACAACAAACTCATATTAAATATTCAATACTCTATTGTTTTTATCATGCTAGAAGTCGACGTTCGATATTCCAAATATCTTTGAACGTTACAACTTAATATAATTTCTTTGAGGGGTTTTGTTATTATTTATCTTATCTTGTTTAGAGCACATGCACACATATATATAAAATACGCGTCATATTAATTAACATGCGAAACATGTTGCATAATATATATATATATATATATATATATATATATATATATATATATAGTCCGCTTCTCCAGTGAACTAGAAGGAGCGAACTAAGAACGAACCGGCTATAGCGAGGATTTTTTTCATCGCTATAGCATAGAAAGCCGGTTTTTATGCTATAGTGACGGAAAAAATCGCCGCTATAGCCGGTTCGCTCTTAGTTCGCTTCTTCCAGTTTGCTAGAGAGAGTCGGTGTGAGATCCCGAATTTTATGAAATAAAAGTATTCAATTTTTCTATTTTGGTAAATAGTTAAATTGATAAAAGTTTAAAGTTAAGGGTGATATTTGAAAATTTTGCAAAGTAAGCAAGTTGTTATAAAATATTCGTTGTGTTTCTAGAAATATTACGTTTGGTGGGGAGAATCATGTTTGATGATAAAGCATATTAAATTTTGATATTTTCATTGTTGGGATACAATCTTATTCATTTATTAATAAAAGTATTAATTTATTAAAGGCTTTTTATTATCTACATGATTTATTAAAGGCTTTTAATTATCCGTTTTTTTATAATATGTGATAAACCCATAGTTTTAAGCAATGCTTTTAGAATAATGATGATGATCATTCTAATGAGATCTAAATTCTTAGAAAGCTTAAAACTAAAATAGTTCCCAATCGTTGGATTACTAAATTGGGGATTAGTGAATCCGGATAGATTGGTACATCGTTCTTGCTTGCTCATTGGATGAGGATGATTGATCTCATGATCATTTGTGTGGGAACACTAAAAGCAAGTATGTAGGTGCTTATTAGAGAATAAGTTCACTGAGCATTGGCTCGCTAAGGAATACCTAATGGAGTTTTATTTGCTGTCGATAGGAATTCTGTAGTGATAGTAGTCTGATGATCCTTGGACTTGAGATCATCATAGTATCTTGTGTATGATGAGTTATACTTTGACTTATTCCTTAAGACCCTTAGGGTATATCAAAGGGTATGCTTGGGTATAATAAGTTGTACATGGAGATAATGTATGATCGATAAAGAATCTACCACTTCTAATAAAGAAGAAAATGTCTATGTGATTCGATAAATGACAACCCAATAGTCCTTGGCAAAGGAGAATGAAATTAGAAAGGAGTTTCTAATTTGCATTATTTGGAGTTATGCATTTAAGAATCGAAATACATATAATTAAATAAAATAAGACTTGTGATAATTCCATGTCTTATATTTAATTGGGACATTGTATGGTGGAAGGATTGAATTATCTGAGTAACTATTTACTCGAAAGGTTCTTTTATGATTAATGTTGAAATCTATATTATCTGGAAAGTCGTTGATCATTAGGGAGAACTTATCCTATTGTAGAATAAATATTATTTATTTAAATAAATTAATTGTTTAATTTATTTATTTAAATAAGATTAGAATTATTCTAATTGATTTATTCACAACCGGTTTAATATGGAGAACCTAAAGGGTCACACCATAAAAGGAAGAATAATTATTTAAGAAGTTAATGGCATAATTGTAATAATATGTTATGTATATTTAATTTAATCTATGGTGATAGAATAAATTAAATAACTTAATATTATTATTTAATATTTTAGAAATATTAAATATAAATTAATAAGAGAGTCTTATTAATATTATTACAATTATTATTATTTTAATTTCTAAAAGAGTTTAGGAATTAATTTAATATAAGTACTCTCATTTATTCCTAATTGGATTAGGAAGGAAAAATTAGTTAAAGGAGTTTAATTAATTATCCCTAATAAGATTAGGGAGCTTAATTAATTAAAAGAATTTAATTAATTAAATAAAACCCAATTCCTTAATTGTTAAGATGGGTTTCCCACATCTATAAATAAGAGGAGTCTTATTATGGGTGGTGGGGTTTTTTGACTTTTACAACGTAATAAATTTCCAATTTGTTGGAAAGTCGCGTTCCTTCTATAGAGATAGAAAAAACTAGGGTTTGAGCCAAATACCCATCTTCTTGAATCCTTATTCTTCCTTGGTGGATCACCTCTGAGGCCAAACACTTGGGTGGCTAATGTTGATCGAAGGAAGGAACCAAACCGGTGGATTCAAGTTGAGCGAAAAAAAGATTTGGAGGTGAACTTGTACGAGGAAGCTCGATCTTGAAGGGTATGATTTTATTCTTTATCTTTTTCGTTTAATTAATAATTATGTGCATAAAGGGTGATCCGGGTATATGGTTTGTAAATTTTTAAACTCGATTTTTACACGCGTTTAGCATTTTTTATGCAATTTGATTGCGTTCATGAATATTACAAACCTAACGGTGGCATCGAGAGCGAACCTTTATGCAAATTATTAATTGTTTTAATTTGATATGTATATTGATATGTGTTTAGAACAATTTAATTGGGCATAATTTTATTGTATAAAATTTAAAAAAAAAAAAAATTAAAAGAACATTTTGTGATTTTTTAATTTTTTTTATGTATAATAATTAAATCGATGCGAGTTTATGACAATAAAAAAAAAAAAAAGTAAAAACCGAACACAAAGACTTCAAAATTAAGGAATAAATATATATTTCGTATATCCTAAATCAAATGCGAAATTTTGGTTTTTATATTATATATTAATATTAAGGCTTCATCATCCATAAAAAAAAAAAAAAAAGCGAGAACCATTTTGTTTTAAAAGCGGAAAAGCATGCATGATAGCGGATATATATATATATATATATATATATATATATATATAATATATATAAAAGTTAACTATATATATATATATATATATATATATATATATATATATATATATATATATATATATATATATTATTATTATATATATATAAAATAAAAGTTTTTTAAATTTTAAAATAAAAGGTTTATTTAATTTAAAATAAAAGGTTTTTTTAATATTAAAATTTATTTTATTTTAATCTTAAAATAATTTTATTTATTAAAATAAAAAGTTTTATTTTAATTTTAAAATTAAATTTCATCTTAACTAATTAGAGTTGGAATTGGATTCCATGATAACTAATTGGAGTTGAAATTGTATTCCATGTTTCCTTAAATAAAGGAGTTTATTTAGATATGAAATAAGATTTCATATTATTCAAAATAAAAGAGTTTATTTGTGAATAGGAAAAAGAAAATCATATTTTCCTTAAATAAAGGAGTTTATTTAAATATGAAATAAGATTTCATATTATTAAAATAAAGAGTTTATTTGTGAATAAAGAATTTTTGTGAATAGGAAAGAAATAAAATAAGTTTGTTTCCTTTAATAATTTTTTTTTTACATGGAATTGGATTCCATAATTAATTAAAATAAAGGAGTTTATTTTGATTAAAATTTTGATTAAAATAAAATAGTTTATTTTATTCAAAATTGGATAAATTAAAATAAAATAGTTTTATTTTGATTTAAATTTGGATTAAAATAAAGGAGTTTATTTTGATTCAAAATAGATTTTATACTAACTAAATTTGCCCATTAAATGATATCAATATATATATAAATGTTTATTATTCATAAGATGAATGTTATTTATTGATGCGTATGATGATGTGTATGATAATAAATGGGATTGATTATGGACTATTGACGATATGATTGGATTTTATTTTAGTTGGATGCATGAATGTATGGGTTTTTATTAAATGGGGTACTGCGTACCTCGTCTTCTCTAATTTTTCTTAATGTAAATTCTATCTCTCTCTATGTACTTCCCTTGGCTTTAGCGATCAAGGTTTCTATTTATTTTAAATAGTTTTGTAATAGGAATAGTTAGAATTAATTTTGAAAAATTGGAGATCAAGGAAGCAAGGCGCTTGAAGACCCGTTTGTAATGGAGCAGGGTTTAAATGTAATAGTTATATTTAAATATTATTTCTTGCACCCCTAGGGTTTGACCTTTTGGTTCACTTGGTGGCTCTAGTGAACGAAACTAGAATAAAAGTCCATAATCAATCCGGGTAGAATATAGTATTCTATATGTGCATGTTTATATATATATATATATATATATATATTATGCAAACATGCTTCGCATGTTCATTAATATATAGCGTATTTTATATATATATGTGCATGCAGCTAAAACAAGATGAGACAAATTAATAACAAACCCCTCAATTTTTTTTATATTAAGTCCTAAGCGTTCAAAGATATTTGGAATATCGAGCGTTAAGCCTTCTAACATGATAAAATTAATAGAGTATTAAATATTTAATATGAGTTTGTTGTGTCACCACAAGGCAAGTATTAAAGTATTTAAGATGTTAATTTATCACATTTGATGCTTATAAAGAAAATTGAACAATATTGTTTTGTTGTGTCACCACAAGGATGATATTTTCTTTTGAATATATGGAGTGCTAGGTTGGACTTAACTTGGATAATTTTGATTCGGATGTGCCACCACTTGATCAAAATAATCTAAGAGGCAAAATAAAAGGAGTTGCATAGTTGATGTAATTGACAAAAGTTGTCTACCTATTTATTTATATATAGTTTGTTGTGTCACCACAAGGCTATATACATTTGAAATGGGATCCTTATTCTCACTAGCAAATCTTTAATTAGATTTTGCTTAGAACTATATAAGTGAGGTAATATAGTTTGAAGAAAATAGTGGGAGATACCAATTAAAAACAAGACCTAATTTATTTTGGTAATTAATAAAAGAATGTATGTTAAAATGTTGTTAATTACAAATTCATTTACTGAAATTTTACAATGTCTAAAATTACTATCAACTGCAAAGCATATTAGATGCTAAATTAACGGGATACCAAATTAAATGGATTGGTTAAGGAATTTGAGAATAGTTCTCATGGTGAAAAAGCTATCTTATGTCATAATCGCCTATCCTGCAGAATGGTTGCGAGACAATGCCTCTGAGGAAGACATTGCTACTTTTAGAAAGTGGCAAGATGATGCACAGTTGGCTCGATGCATCATGCTTTCGCATCCATGAGTAATGAGCTTGACGTCGACATGAAACTATGGATGCTCTACTATATTCACTGCACATCAAGTAGTTGATGGTGAGGAAAGTGGGGCCGATAGATATCGGATATCTAAGGAGCTCTTAGATCTAGAATGGCCAATGGCACTATAAATGCAGACAAAAAGTTCTTAACATAATCAATTTGATTGATCGATTAGGACAATTGGTTTTGTCATGGATGGAGAGTTGAGCGAAGATTTGATCTTGCACTCACTCCGGACTCCTTTCACAATTGTTGTGAATTTTTCATATGAACAAGCTAGATATCGACCTTTGATTTGCTTAACATGTTGAAAAATGTTGAGAGTCACTTTCAACCAAGAAAGATCAAGTCTTCTTGGTAGGGGCCAAAGGATCTTCTGAAAAGAAGAACGATTCAAAGAAGGTAAATAGAAAGGCATAAACAAAGGATAATAAGAACAAAAGCGTCTGGATAGCAAAGGGTTTGCTTCCACTACAATAAGCACGGACCTTTGGAAAGAAAGCTCTGCGAGAAGCATCTTGCGAGGCTAACCAAAGAAGCTTAGTGAAGTTTGGGTTATAAATCTGATTTGTTCATGATTTAAAATAAATTTTTCTTTAAGTCGAGGTTCTACTTGGGTATTGGATACTGAGCTTTTGGTTATCATAAATATAGATTTATGAAGGGACCAAGCGAGTAGAAAAGCTAAACAAATATAAGTAATCCTATGTGTGGAAAATGTAGCAAAGGTTGCCATATTAGCCATAGAAACTTATAGTTTAGCAATGCTACGGCAAATCTATTAAGTCGATAAGTTGTTATTGTATTCCGATTCTTGTTAAAAATATTATTTCCATTTTATTGTTGACAATGAAATCTTTGGTATTATAATTAAGAACAATTGTTGTTCTATTTATAATAATAATGTTTTGTATAGGCTGGAATATTACTTAATGGATTTTGTATACTTGACTTACGTGAAAATAATTTTGCAAATTGAACAAACTAGTATAAGAAAAGGAGATGATCATTCAAAGAGTTGAATGTATGTATTTGTTGAAATACAAGTGTGAATTATTTGAAAGGTTCAAAAGAATTGAAAGTGAAACAAATTGGCAAAATATTAAGATTCTTTGATTAGATCGAGGAATAAATACTTGTGCAATAAGTTTCTAGATCATCTCAAATGGTTTTCTCATAATGGACACCTCGATACACAATAATTGATTGATGTATTTGAATGAAAAATCGTACCTTGTTGGACATGGTGCGGTCCATAATGATTTTACTGAGCATTCTAGTATCCTTCAGGATCATGTCCTAGAAATGGTACGCATATCTACGAAAAATGGTAACCTCAAAATCCATTGAAGACTCCATAAAAGTTATGGGCGGGGAGGATTCTAATCTTAAGTATGTTAAGATAAGGGTTGTCCAACTTATGTGAAAAGGTTTCAAAGGATAAGCTTGGGACAAGATTTGACAAGTACAATTTGTGGGACATCCTAAAAGTAAGTTTAGGGTATATGTTCTATAATCCTACTTAGCAAAAAGGTGTTTGTTCTGAAACACACGCTTGCCTTCTAAGATAAATGTGTTTATCATTGAAGGGGCTAGTGGGAGGATAATAGATCTTGAAGTTCAAGAACCACAAAACACTATAAGTCGAATAAGAGGAACACATAGATAGACCTATTGTACCTGGCCAGAATCGTAAATGCGGAATAGTCACCAAGAAGATACCTAGGAGGTATGGATTCATCATGATGATGATGATGAGGTACACATCATAGAAGATGATGATCCGATGAGGTAAGTGTTGTAGACACTCGGAGAAATGGATTGAAGCAAGTTTCTCAAATATGGAACATTCGATGAAGGCAATCAAAAGAGTTTGATTTTATCAAAATAAGAATGAACCTGTGTACAAAAAGGGTCGATTAGGAGCATCGTGACATTCCTAGTATTATATGTTGATATACTACGGATAAGGAATGACATACCAATGCTACTGATCGATAAAGATAAAGTTGTCTAAACATTCCTCCATGAATGATTTGGGAAGAGTATCTTAATTGGGGATAAAATCTATATAGATAGATTTAAGAGGATGCTCGACTTAACCCGAGGAACGTATATTCATTTGATGCTAAAGTTGTTTAGCATGGCAAACTCAAGAGATGTCTCATGTCGATGAGCTATGGGTGTATCTCTCTTAATAGTCCCCAGAGACTCTGAAAAGAGAGTCGCATGAGTGACAATCATGTATGCTGATGAAATGTCTGAGACACGATGTTGATCGGTCATATTATGGAGAAGTTCACTATGAGTCGGTGAAAAACATCTTAAAGTGCTTAGCAAGCACTAAGGATGTGATCATATTCATGGTGGGTCTAAATTAAAACTAGAGGGCTTAACAGACTCAAGTTTTTCGACGAGACCAAGATGACGAAAAAATCCACTTTAAGGTAAAGCGTTACCTTGAGCAGTGGTGCGATGAATTGGAAAGGTTCCAAGCAATGAAAGAGTTCTTTGGTTTAGTGATAAAGACAAAGTATATAGCTATAAATGAAGGCTGCAAGTTGATTGTTTGGATTAAAAGTTCATTCTGAGAACTAGGAATAGTTCTAAATCTCATCTTGGATCTAAACATGTGTTGTGGCACTTTCATTTGATTATTAGAATCATTGAAGATGGGAAATCACTATAGAGATAGTGGACTCTCATGAACAACATTACATATCCATTAACTAAAGCTTATCCAACGGCGGGATAATCGTCACTTAGAGAAGAAGAGTATAAGATACCATGACGATTGGCTTTAGTGCAGTGGGAGATTGAAAGTAGTATGCACACAAGCCATCATGTTTGATGATAAAGCATATACTTTGTAACAATCTTATTCATTTATTAATAAAAAGTATTAATTTATTAAAGGCTTTTAATTATCTACATGATCTTTGTTTTATAATATGTGATAAACCCGTAGTTTTAAGCAATGCTTTTAGAATAATGATGATGATCATTCTAATGAGATCTAAATTCTTAGAAAGCTTAAAACTAAAATAGTTCCCAATCATTGGATTACTAAATTGGGGATTAGTGAATCCGGATAGATTGGTACATCGTTGCTTGCTCATTGGATGAGGATGATTGATCTCATGATCATTTGTGTGGAACACTAAAGCAAGTATGTAGGTGCTTATTAGAGAATAAGTTCACTTTGAGCGTGGCTCGCTAAGGAATACCTAATGGAGTTTTATTTGCTGTCATCGATAGGAATTCTGTAGTGATGATAGTAGTCTGAAGTAATCCTTGGACTTGAGATCATCATAGTATCTTGTGTATGATGAGTTATACTTTGACTTATTCCTTAAGACCCTTAGGGTATATCAAAGGTATGCTTGGGTATAATAAGTTGTACATGGAGATAATGTATGATCGATAAAGAATCTACCACTTCAATAAAGAAGAAATGTCTATGTGATTCGATAAATGACAACCCGGTAGTCCTTGGCGAAGCGAAAATGAAATTAGAAAGGAGTTTCTAATTTGCATTATTTGGAGTTATGCATTTAAGGATCGAAATACATATAATTAAATAAAATAAGACTTGTGATAATTCCATGTCTTATATTTAATTGGGACATTGTATGGTGGAAGGATTGAATTGTCTGTAACTATTTACTCAAAGGTTCTTTAATGATTAATGTTGAAATCTATATTATCTCGGAAAGTTCTTTAATGTTGATCTATTTATCCGGAAAGGAGTTGATCATCACTTCCTATTGTAGAATAAATATTATTTATTTAAATAAATTAATTGTTTAATTTATTTATTTAAATAAGATTAAATTATTCTAATTGATTTATTCACAACCGGTTTAATATGGAGAACCTAAAGGGTCACACCATAAAAGGAAGAATAATTATTTAAGAAGTTAATGGCATAATCGTAATAATATGTTATGTATATTTAATTTAATCTATGGTGATAGAATAAATTAAATAACTTAATATTATTATTTAATATTTTAGAAATATTAAATATAAATTAATAAGAGGAGTCTTATTAATATTATTACAATTATTATTATTTTAATTTCTAAAAGAGTTTAGGAATTAATTTAATATAAGTACTCTCATTTATTCCTAATTGGATTAGGAAGGAAAAATTAGTTAAAGGAGTTTAATTAATTATCCCTAATAAGATTAGGGAGCTTAATTAATTAAAAGAATTTAATTAATTAAATAAAACCCAATTCCTTAATTGTTAAGATGGGTTTCCCACATCTATAAATAAGAGGAGTCTTATTATGGGTGGTGGGGGTTTTTGTTGACTTTTACAACGTAATAATTCCAATTTGTTGGAGAGTACGTTCCTTTCTATAAGATAGAAAACTAGGGTTTGAGCCAAATACCCATCTTCTTGAAATCCTTATTCTTCCTTGGTGGATCACCTCTAGAGGCCAAATGCTTGGGTGACTAATGTTGATCTAAGGAAGGAACCAAACCCGGTGGATTCAAGTTGAGCGAAAAAGGATTGGAGGTGAATTTGTACCCGAGGAAGCTCGATCTTCAAGGGTATGATTTTATTCTTTATCTTTTCGTTTAATTAATAATTATGCATAAAGGGTGATCCGGGTATATGGTTTGTAAATTTTTAAACTCTGATTTTACGTTTTTTTTTATGCAATTTGATTTAGCATTTGACCAATTTTAATCGGATAAATGAGTAATTAATTGCTTTATTAATTAACATGCTTATAACTATTTATTCACATGTGTATTGATTCACATTCTATTGAATAGATTGACAATACTTGTATAGAACTATTAAGTCACGTGATTGTACTATTGATTCACATGATGTACTATTAGGGGAGGTGGTGCAAGTTTGATAATACTTGTAGGACTAAATTAAAAATGAAGAAAAAGATGAAGGTATTATACTGTAATATTTCGAAGCCCAAAATGTGTAATTATCGAAACTATATTTTTCTATAAATAGAAGCTCATCCTTCCTTCATTCTCACCAATTCACTAAAACTCACAAGAGCAATTATGGAGAGAGAAGCTATAGAGAGAAAGAAGAAGAGAAGTCTGCTACTTCACTATTCCAGTATCCAGTCTTCTTCTGAGGTAAGGGGTATTATTTATTTCATATTCTGAAGAGATATTATTTTTTGTATTAAATATGAATATTATTTTCGCTCAATATTAAGTAAGGAACATCATCTTCGCTCAATATTAAATAGGAATATTATTTTTTAGCTCAACAAATCGTAAGGGGTATTATTTATTTTTCATATTACGAAGAGATATTATTTTCATATTCGTATATGAATATTATTTTTTGTTCAATATTCATAAAGAATATTATCTTCATTCAATATTCGTAGGAATATTATCTTCATTAAATATTCATTGGAATATTATTTTCGTTCAACAGTTGTAAGGGATGTTATTTTTGTTCAATATTCGATTGAAATAATATTTTCTTCCATGCTCTATAGTATGTAAGTAATATTATTTCGTTTCAGATTTTTAATTCTATACTTATTTTGTTCAAGTTTTGGCTTCTATACTCCATGAAATTAGTAGAATATCCTTGATATTTGCGCTTCATCCATTATCTTTTCATAAAAATATTATTCGGAGCTTTCTTGATAATTATTGATCTTTTCATGAAGGAATACTATTCATGAGTTACTATTTACTTGTTACTATTCACCCATTCTACTATTCACTCAAATATTATTCACTTTAGGGTATTGAAGGTACTTTTCATGTAGGAGTACTATTCACGAGTTACTATTCACATGTTACTATTCACCCGAATATTATTCACTCGGGTATTTGGGGTACTTTTTATGTCGGGGTACTATTCACGAGGTACTATTCTCGAAGTACTATTCACAGAGTACTATTCACGGGATACTATTCACCCAAAAAAATATATTTCTTTTCTGTCCAAATTATTTTTGATACATGAATATTATTCTTGAATTTTACTCCACAAAGCGGTATCATGTTGACAATGTGGATATTCTTAAACTCTGGATAAATTTAAAGTCTTTAATATTTATCCTTGATTTTGTTTGATTAATGCTTATATCATTGTCATCATCCTCATGCTTATATTGTGATGAAAGTCATCTTTGGCTTACGTGCATAGATGAACTGTTTATTGGTGTGATTATGATCAGGGATCATTCAAGATAATCACGACCGTAATATTACAAATGATGTGGTAAAAGTCCTCATTGGCAGTAGTGCATTGATGGACGAGTTGTTGTTGGTATGATTATGACCAGGATTATTCAAGATAATCATGACCATTGATGATTACATGAATATCCTTGGCACGATGTGCGGGATGATTCGATGATGTGGTTTATTTATTAAAAAATTTGAGTCTCAAATGATAAAGTTGATGAAAAACTTTTTAAATCATAGAAGATAGTAGATATCATGCTCTACTTGACTCTTCTAATGGATTGCTTATTCCGCTGCAATTGTTGATCTAAAACTTTTTGTGTATTGTATTCTATCAGTTGTTATACTGTTAAAGGCTAAGTATAATTTATTCCGTATTATCTTAGTCATAATATTTCTTACTGGGCTAGTTGAGCTCACCCTTTTGCTTTCATTGTTCTCTTAAGGAAATGAGAACATAGCCAGGACTAGTCGGGGAATGGAGTGATGGTCCGAGATGGTGTTATAGTAGTCCTCACTATTCTATGAAATAGTGTGATAATAAATATATTGAGGACTCCATTGAGAGTGGATATTGTCTAGAAGAAAATATTCCTGTTAAAGCTCTCAGCTATGTTTTGTCGTATTTTACACGACAGTTGTATAATTAAGTTTGTATTTGTATTTTGTACCATGTATTTAGCGACCCAAGATGGGTGATGTATACCTGTTTTGGGGGCATCACAGTCGGGCTATATATATATATATATATATATATATATATATATATATATTGTGACGCCCCCAAAATAGGTATACATCACCTATTCTGAGTTGTCAATACATGGTACAGAAACAACTACAACTTTATTATTACAAAATCAGAAAGCTGTGAGTTTGAATACAAATATTATCTTCTAGACAATATCTATACTCAAATAAATCCTCATCACATTTATTGATACATTATTTTACAAAATGGTGAGGACTACTAAACAATTCTTTCTAAAACCTTCATTCCATACCCCACTGCATCGCTATATATTCTCGCCTCACGAGAAGAAAAATGGAACAAAAGGAAAAGGGTGAGCTCAACTAGCCCAATAAAAGAATATTATGACTAAGATAATATACAACAAATTACAGTTAGTCTTCAACAGGAAAAATCTAATAGAATACAATAGACAACAAATTTTAAATCAATATTCGCGAAATGAAATAATAATTCATTAGAAGAGTTAAGTAGAGAATGCAAACTACTATCTTCTATGTATGAATTTAAAAGTTCATCGCTCTATCTTTTATCCTGTAACATCAATCAATATACATCCGAATCAAATATTCATCTTTGCACTACTGAGCCAAAGATATTCATCGATTGGTCATGTTCATCTAAACACTGTTCATCTTTACACTACTACCAAAGATATTCTTCAAATCATTCATCTTTTACTACAGGGCCAAAGATATTCAATAATATCATCATTTAAGGCCGAGGATGATGAAAAATATTTTAAAGAAACGAATCCAAAGAAAACAAAATGACAAGGATTAAGGATTAAGGATTCGTACTTTGTTTTATCCATGTTCAAAAATACCTCAAAAATAATCATAGTGGTGTAAAATTCAAGAATGATCAAAACATGGATACAATCAAAGCTAGTATCCGAGAATAGATATTTTGGACAAAAGAAGAAATTTTATTTTTCTATTGAATAGTCTTTGTATCGTGAATAGTGCCAGATATCGTGAATAGTATTTCGACACCAAAAGATAGAAATTTCCCAAAAACATCTTCACGCTTTCATGAATAGTACTTTCGTGAATAGTAACTCGTGAATAGCAACTCATGAATAGTAACTCGTGAATAGTAACTTAGACATGGAAAAGTTCTAAATTTGATAAAAAGTTTCAACCAATATTTCAAAGATAATGATATTGAAGAAATAATATCATCTGAGAAGAAAATAACATCCCTTACCTCGAAAGATTAGTACTTCTAGCTGGAATACCGGATATAGTGCTGAAGGGAACTTGCACCGTCTAACAATACTCAAAGTATACTTAAAATACTCACAAGAATACGCTCGATAATATAGAGAGAGAAAACTTCAGTTTCTGGTGTGATTTTCAATTCTAACCTAAGCACCCTATTTATAGGAAATTGCTTAGAACACCAAAGCAGAAAATTTAATAAATTAATTATATAAATTTCCTATGCATGCCTAGAATCTGATTTCAGCCATCAAACACATGCCACATTCTAGAAAAAGTAAGAAAAAACGTTTTTCTAATTTTAAATATTTTAAACTTCCAAAATCAATTATTTGAGATTCGAACTTCAATAATTCATAATAAATAGCCCTTTCATCAGAAAATTCGAATCTCGTGAGTTTTTATAGGAAATTCAATTCTCTACAACTTTGCGAAGAAAGTTTTCCAAATTCCAAATAGAAATTGGCCAAAATCCACAAACAGGCGATTTTACAAAGCTATAATCAAATTTCGACCGATAAATGGGGTCCACATTAGCATGTTTAACATGTTTTAAACATTTATTGCAACAAAAATACTCTTCCTCCTCGTATACTCATATATCCCACATTCGTTGTAAAAATATCACCATTATTATATTATTAAAATATAATAATATATTTAAATGAATTATTTTATCGAGAAAAGATAAAATTTCAATTTTCAACAATTGTCACATTAAAATTTTCTCCATCTATATCCACATAAAATCAATATTTTCCTCATCATATGAATCAATAATTAATTATTCACAAATAATATTACGAGAATCACAATATTGACAACGAGGCGCGCTTCTAAAAAGAGGGGGCTTTCCAATAAGAATTTCTCCTTCTTGGTAGCGCAATTAGGTGACCAAACCTCTCCTTAGACACGAAACTTTCTAGACATTGCCAATAATGTTATCTAATAATATTATTCGATAATGAATTATTGCTTCGATAATGAAAAATCTTGTGTAATGACAATTATTGAAACAACAAAGATATAAAATATCAACGCAAAGAATTATTAAATCAATAAAATCTTTGAGCAATAATTACTGTAACCATTATTGAGTAGTGCCTTCTTACGTAAGAATCAATAATTGGTGCAATCTGGTGTATTACTCTTGTGTTTTAACCACCGAGTATTTTTAACAAGATAATGTACTTGATAACTACTTCTGTTGTTATTTTTAAACAACTTATATTTGTCGTTTTCTTCATCCAATCGCTTTCAGTTATGGGGCCCCACACACATGTCGCTTGCCATCGTATTTAATATTCCCAAGCGATCATTTAATATTCCACGACCAAACGAATATTCCCAAACAACAATGAATATTTTATAACCACTTGCTTATTTTGAAGTATTTAATGTATTTTACCCTTAACTATCCACATTAATCAAATCAACCCTTACTATTTCAAAATAATAAATAGAAAATTAAATTTCATTAATAATAAGTTGGGGTCTTACAACCTCCCTCCTTATGAAATTTCGTCCTCGAAATTGGCGTGCGTACACAGTGTTTGAAAAGGTGAGGATACCTCGCTTTCATTTCCGCTTTCCAATTCCCGTGTCATTTCCTCTATAAAGATGATTTCTCCACAAAACTTTAACTTGTGGTATGACCTTTCTTGCGTAGGACATGCTCCTTCCTATCTAAGATCTTGACAGTACCTCCTCATATACGTTAAGTCTTGGCTATCTCGTCCCGTTCTAACTTTCAATAACATGGTTTAGGTCTTTCACATATTTACGAAGTACGGATATGTGAAACACATTATGAACACGAGACATACTTTGAGGTAACGCGAGTCTATAGGCTACATTTCCTACTCGGTCAAGAATTTGAAATGGACCAATAAATCATGGATTGAGCTTTCCTCTCTTCCCAAATCTTGTAACTCCCTTCCATGGAGCAACTCGACACAATACACGATCCCCTACACTAAATTCCACGTCCTTTCGATGAAGATCCGCATAACTCTTTTGTCGATCTTGTGCCGCTTTGTATCGTTGTCGAATCATTTGGATCTTTTTACGTAGTCATACGTATTAACTAACTCGGTCCTAACAATGTTGCTTCACCCACCTCGTCCCAACATACTGGAGAGCGACACTTTCGTCCATATAATGCTTCAAATGGAGCCACACCTATACTTGCCTGATAACTGTTGTTGTAGGAGAATTCTACCAATGGTAAATACTTATCCCAACCCGCCTTGAAGTCTAAGATACTGAGTCTTAATAAATCTTCAAGAGTTTGAATAGTCCTTTACGATTGTCCGTCCCGTTTGAGGATGGTATCTTGAATCAATCAATAAATCCGTGCCCATAGCTTTTTGCAAGCTAACTCAAAATCTTGTAGTGATTCTTGGGTCACGATCCGAAACTATGGATACAGGCATGCCATGCAACCTCACAATCTCATTC
Organism: Panax quinquefolius; assembly: GCA_020205615.1. NCBI lineage: Eukaryota > Viridiplantae > Streptophyta > Magnoliopsida > Apiales > Araliaceae > Panax > Panax quinquefolius. The sequence goes on from CM035158.1 coordinate 49,288,768, forward strand.
ACGTACATACTAGCAAGACGTTCAAGTGAATAAGTCTCCGTGTCGGCAAGAAATGAAGCGGACTTGGTTAATCTATCAACAATAACCCAAATAGCATTGATGCCTTGAGAAACCGTAGGAAGACCCGTAACGAAATCCATGGTAATGTGTTCCCACTTCCATTTCGGAATCTCAAGTGGTTGCAACGGACCCTTAGGTACTAGATGCTCCGCTTTACACGTTGACAAGTTAAACACATTGAGATAAACTTTGCAATCTCTCTCTTCATATTGTTCCACCAAAATGTATGTCAAGATCACGATACATTTTAGTACTTCCAAGATGGATTGCAAATGGTGTATTGTATGCCTCCATCATAATCTTGTACTTCAAATCGTAGTCGTTAGGAACACAAAGTCTAGAGTGGACTCAAGTATTCCTTCTTCATCAATTCTCGCTTAGGAATAGCTCCTTCTTGTACTTTCTTCTTCATACGCATCACTCCGGATTGGTGGCTTGAGCAACCTTAACTTTTTCTATTAAAGTTGGCTCTATCGCATATACTTGACATCATCGCTTTCGTTCTCGCATATGATCTTCTACTCAACGCGTCGGCTACCACGTTCGCTTTTCGGGGATGGTATTGAATAGTGTGGTCGTAGTCTTTCAATAGCTCGAGCCAACGTCATTTGCCACATGTTGAGTTCTTTTTGAGTGAAGAAAATATTTAAGGCTTTTATGGTGCGAATATATCTCCACTTTCTCCCCATATAGATAGTGCCTCCATATCTTTAAGCGCTTTGCATTTGCCAACTCTAGATCATGAGTAGGATAATTCCTCTCATACTCTTTAAGTTGTCATGAGGCATAGGCTATGACTTTCCCACGTTGCATGAGAACACATCCTAACCCTTTGCACAAGCATCATTGTAGATAACAAATCCATCCGAACCGGATGGTATTGTTAGAACATGTCTTAAAATAAGTCTCTTCTTAAGCTCTTGGAAACTTTTCTCGCATTCTTCGCTCCAAACAAATTTTGTATCCTTCCGAGTTAGCTGAGTTAATGGAGTAGCGATTCGAGAAAACCCTTCCACGAATCTCCGATAATAACCAACTAAGCCCAAAAAGCTACGTGCTTGATCATGACTTTGGTTGCTCCCAACTTTAGATTGCTTCAATCTTGGCGGATCAACAGGTACTCCATGTTTCGACACCACGCGTGCCCAAGGAATGCTACTTCCTCAAGCCAGAACTCGCATTTCTTTAATTTGGCATATAGTTTGTTTTCACGAAGCTTTTGGAGTACCAGCTTCAAATAGTGCTCATGATCTTCACAACTTTTGGAATATATAAGGATGTCATCAATAAAGACAACCACAAACTGATCCAAATATTCCTTGAATACTCGGTTCATCATATCCATGAAAGCCATAGAGAGCATTAGTCGATCCGAAAGACATGACTAAGAATTCATAATGCCAAGATCTGAAGTTCTAAAGGCGGGTCTTTGGAATATCCTCGATTCTAATCTTGGTGATGATATCCGAGCGAAGATCGATTTTTGAAAAGAATTGTGCCCTTTACAAACCGGTCAACCAAGTCATCAATACGAGGTAGAGGATACCTATTCTTGATGGTGACATGGTTCAATTCCGATAGTCAATACAAAGTCGCATACTCCCGCTCTTTCTTCTTTACAAATAAAACAGGAGCACCCCAAGGAGATGTACTAGGGCGAATGAAACCGATGTCCAACAATTCCCGTAGTTGGACCTTTAACTCCTGAAGTTCAATAGGAGCCATTCGATATGGGGTTTTAGAAATGGGCTTTGTACGTGTTCAAGATCAATAAAGAATTCAACTTCACGTTACGGGGTAGGCCGGAAGTTCTTGAAAATCGTCGGAAAAGTCAATAACAACAGAATATTATTCAAATTTGGCGTGTCTTTATTCAAATCCATAACATGGGCTAGGAAAGCTTGACATCCATTTTTAATAAACGAATAGCTTTATGATTAGATATAGCGTTGATTGATTTTAATGGTTTAGTTGCTTGAATTGCATAACAAAGGGTTGGTTAGGAATATGAAAATAACAACCTTACGAAAATAATCAATTTTGGCATGATGAGTAGTTAACCAATCAATCCCTAAAATCACATCAAAAGCAAGTATCTTTAAAGGGATAAGGTCAATGGGTAAGGTGATGGTGCCAACTTGAATCAAACAAGATTTATAAACAATGGATGTGATGAAAGTTTCTCTAACGGAGTTTCCACAGATAGGTCAAAGTCTAATTTCTCCGAGTCAAGTTTAAACGTTGAGCACATGCAGGAGAGATAAATGAATGGGTAGCATCGGTATCAAGTAAGGTATAAACTTACGCAAGAATTTATAAATAGCTTACCCGTGATCACCTCGTTTGGGTTCCTCGCATTATGACCATCACAACAAACGCTCTTCCCAAATCGTTGACTTTGACTTTTACGGGACGATCTTTTGAGTCACCGTCCCCATTGAACTAGGTTTCGCTCTTGTCTGATCTCGAAGCGATATGTCCTTCCTTTCCATAATTATAGCATACCTTGAACTGTTGTGGGCGGTTTGGTGATATGTCCTCTTTTCCGCATTTGTAGCATATAATGGGTGGTGGTCGTTCTCCTCCCTTAGAACCGATTCTTGCTTGGGCCGAATCGTCTTCACATGGTCGTTGTTAAATCTTCTCTTTTTAAAATCTCCTCCTGACTCGCTTCTTCTATTTTCATGGCCATGATTACCACCAGAGTGGTTACCATTTTTGTCCGTCTGTTTCTTTCTCCGCCGGTTATCATTATTACATTGATCGCTATCTCTCGATACGATCCTGGTTATGGTCCCTCAGTTGACCGTACTTCGTTATCTCGCTCTAATAATTGAGCCACATTTACAACATCTCAATAGAGAGAAAATTTATGAAAATGAGATATTGTCGTATGTAGGGTTTCAAACCTCTCAAAAACATCCGCGTCATCGTTCCTCATTCTCCACCAAATGAGGTGCAAACACGGATAACTCTACAAACTTTGCCTCGTCTTTGAGACACCGCCATGTTGTTTTGTTCTAATATGATGAACTCCACTTCCTTCATATAGCGAACACTTTCGGAAAGTATTTGTCATTAAATAATTTCTGAAATGTCTCCCAAGACATCTTTGAGTCTTGTACCGGATGGGTACGCTTCACGAGACTCGCACCGATGATGCGCCTCGCCACGTAACATAAAGGTGGCGAATGGAACCTTCTGTTCTTCCGTGCATCCCAAGACATCGAATATCTTGGTAATTTGCTTGACCCATGTTTCCGCCATGATCGGATCTGGCTTTCCCTTAAATTACAGTGGTCCCAACTCTTTGAATCGCTTGGTTGTGACAACCCGTGAATTGCTATCATTTCCTCCTCAGATTTTGAACACGAGTCTCCTCGTCGATTTTTGCATGAACTGCAAAAAGCTTCTAAACATCCCTCGTTCATCATCGCTTTCGGTGGTGTTGTTCACAGGAGGAACATTGCCCGACTGTTGCACGTTCTCCTCGTTGGTGAGTCAAAGCGTCTCCACGGTCTCATTTCCATTGTTAATATTCTCGATCGACATTCTCAAATCTTGTCATAAAACAAGGGTTAATTAAGGAAATCAATATATCACATAATATCCTTATATCTTGACCAACTAAAAAATAAGCTTAGGTAGGACACACTAGCAAAGGGATTTACTCGCTCTCCCTCCTAGTTCTATTCCCCGATCTCCTTGGAGATCATATCCCTAAGCTACGATACCAACCGTGACTCCCCCAAAATAGGTATACATCACCTATTCGAGTTGTCAATACATGGTACGAAAACAACTACAACTTTATTATTACAACCAGTAAAGCGTGAGTTTGAATACAAATATTATCTTCTAGACAATATCTATACTCAAATAAATCCTCATCACATTTATTGATACATTATTTTACAAAAATGGTGAGGACTACTAAACAATTATTTCTAAAACCTTCATTCCATACCCCAGACTAATTATCTCGCTATATTCTCGCCTCCACGAGAAGAAAAATGGAACAAAAGGAAAAGGGTGAGCTCAACTAGCCCGATAAAGAATATTATGACTAAGATAATATACAACAAATTACACAGTTAGTCTTCAACGGGAAAAATCTAATAGAATACAATAGATGACAAATTTTAAATCAATATTCGCAATGAAATAATAATTCATTAGAAGAGTTAAGTAGAGAATGCAAACTACTATCTTCTATGTATGAATTTAAAAGTTCATCGTTTATCTTTTATCCTGTAACATCAATCAATATACATACGGAATCAAATATTCATCTTTGCACTACTGAGCCAAAGATATTCATCGATTAATCATGTTCATCTAAACACTGCTCATCTTTTGCACTACTGACCAAAGATATTCTTGAAATCATTCATCTTTGCACTACTGTGCCAAAGATATTCAATAATATCATCATTTAAGACGAGGATGATGAAAAATATTTTTAAAGAAACGAATCCAATTGAAACAAAATGACAAGGATTAAGGATTAAGGATTAGTGCTTTGTTTTATCCATGTTCAAAAATAATACCTCAAAAATAATCATAGTGGTGTAAAATTCAAGAATGATCAAAACATGGATACAATCAAAGCTAGTATCCGAATAGATATTTTGGATAAAAAGAAGAAATTTTATTTTTAAATTGAATAGTCTTAGTATCGTGAATAGTCTAGTATCGTGAATAAGAACTCGACACCAAAAGATAGAAATTTCACAAAAAACATCTTAACGCTTCATGAATAGTACTAAATGAATAGTAACTCGTGAATAGTAACTAATGAATAGTAACTCGTGAATAGTAACTCATGAATAGTAACCCGATATGAAAAAGTTCCAAATTTGATAAAAAGTTTCAACCAATATTTCAAAGATAATGATATTGAAGAAATAATATCATTTGAGAAGAAAATAACATCCCTTACCTCGAAAGATTAGTACTTCTAATTTTGGAATCTGAATTATAGTCTTTGAAGGAACTTGCAACCGCCTAACAATACTCAAAGTATACTCAAAATACTCACAAGAATACGCTCGATAATATAGAGAGAAAAAACTGATTTTAATGTGATTTTCAATTCTAACCTAAGCACCTTATTTATAGGAAATTGCTTAGAACACCAAAGCGAAAATTTAATAAATTAATATTATAATTTTTTTCTACATCCTCCTACGCATCAAGCATCTGAATTCAAAGAATACATGACATGTGTTAAAGATGCCCACCAAACACAAAAACGTTTTGTGAATATAAATATTTAAACTTCCAAAATCAATTATTTCTTGAGCTTGAACTTCAATAATTCATAATAAATAGCCCTTTCATTAAAAATTCAATCTCATGAGTTTTTATAGGAAATTCAATTCTCTACAACTTTGCGAAAAAAAAAAGTTTTTCCAAATTCCAAATGTAAATTGACCAAAATCCACAAACGGAAATTTTACAAAGTTATAATCAAATTTCGATCGAATAAATGGGGTCCACCGAGCATATTTTAACATGTTTTAAACATTTATTGCAACAAAAATACTCTTCCTCCTCATATACTCATATATATCCCACATTCGTTGTAAAAATATCACCATTATTATATTATTAAAATATAATAATATATTTAAATGAATTATTTTATCAGAAAAAGATAAAATTTCAATTTTCAACAATTGTCACATTAAAAATTTTCTCCATCTATATCCACATAAAATTAATATTTTCCTCATCATATGAATCAATAATTAATTATTCACAAATAATATTACTGAGAATCACAATATTGACAACTGCGCCTTCAGGAAGAGGGGCTTTCCAATAAGAATTTCTCCTTCTTGGCGCAGCAATTAGGTGACCAAACCTCTCCTTAGACAGAACTTTCTAGACATTGCCAATAATGTTATCTAATAATATTATTCAGATAATATGAATTATTGCTTCGATAATGAAAAATACTGTATAATGACAATTATTGAAACAACAACAATATAAAATATCAACGCAAAATTATTAACTCAATAAAATATCGAATAAAGAATTCACGTAACCATTATTGAGTAGTGCCTTCTTCGTAAGAATCAATAATTAGTGCAATACTGTATGTTACTATGTTTTAACCACTTATTATTTTAACAAGATATAATGCAATAACAACTACTGCGTTATTTTTAAACCACTTATATTTATCATTTTCTTCATCCAATCGCTTTACATTATGGGGCCCACACATTTCACTTGCTAAAGTCATTTAATATTCCCCGACAAGCGATTTGAATATTCCACGACCAAACGAATATTCCCCGGCAATAATGAATATTTTATAACCACTTGCTTATTTTGAAGTATTTGCGTATTTTACCCCTAACTATCCACATTAATCAAATCAACCCTTACTATTTTAAAATAATAAATAGAGAAAATTAAATTTCATTAATAATAAGTTGGGGTCTTACAGTATTCTTCCACGATCGTCTCTTTATACAAATTATGGTTTCCATGAACTAATAAAGACAAAAAGGCTGAAAATAAATGTGCTAAACTAAAGAGAAGCCTCTACGTGTCCCGAGATAGAAGGCTCTTGGAGGCGGCTTGTTTTAGGAATTAATTGAGGTACTGGATTTGTGGTTAGAAGGACATGACTGTGACACCCCCAAAATATAGGTATACATCACCCATCTTGAGTCGCCAAATACATGGTACATAAATCAAATACAACTTAATTATAGAACTGTCGTGTAAAATACGACAAAACATAAACTGAGAGTTTAAACAAGAATATTGCCTTCTAGACAATATCCACTCTCAATGTAGTCCTCATATAAAGTATACAAACTCAAATTCAGTCCTCATTACATTTATTATAACACTATTTAACAGAATAGTGAGGACTACTAATACTATCATCTGGTCCCTCACTCCGTTCCCCGACTCGTCCCAGCTATAATTCTCATTTCTGAAGAGAACAATGAAAGAAAGGGTGAGCTCAACTAGCCCAGTAAGAAATATTATGACTAAGATAATGCAGAATAAATTATCAATAGTCTTCAACAATGTTAAACTGATAAAATATAATAGACATCAAGTTTAACTGCAGCAGAACAAGCAATCCATTAAAAGAGTTAAGTAGAGAATGAAATCTACTAACTTTTATGATTTAAAAGGTTTTTCATCACTTTTATCACGTGAGACTCGACAATAAATAATCCACATCATCGAATCACCCCTGCACTACGGCCAAGGATATTCTTTAGTATCACGACCACAAATTATCCATGCACTACGGGCCAAGGACATTCGTGTATTCATCAATGGTCTTCAACAGGGAAAAATCTAATAGAATACAATAGACAACAAATTTTAAATCAATATTCGCAGCGGAAATAATAATTCATTAGAAGAGTTAAGTAGAGAATGCAAACTACTATCTTCTATGTATGAATTTAAAAGTTCATCGTCTATCTTTTATCCCTGTAACATCAATCAATATACATCGGAATCAAATATTCATCTTTGCACTACTGTGCCAAAGATATTCATCGATTAGTCATGTTCATCTAAACACTGCTCATCTTTTGCACTACTACCAAAGATATTCTTGAGAATCATTCATCTTTGCACTACAAGCCAAAGATATTCAATAATATCATCATTTAAGGCGAGGATGATGAAAATATTTTTTAAAGAAACGAATCCAAAGAAACAAAATGACAAGGATTAAGGATTAAGGATTCGTACTTTGTTTTATCCATGTTCAAAAATACCTCAAAAATAATCATAGTGGTGTAAAATTCAAGAATGATCAAAACATGGATACAATCAAAGCTAGTATCCGAGAATAGATATTTTGGACAAAAAGAAGAAATTTTATTTTCTATGAATAGTCAGATATCGTGAATAGTGCTTGATATCGTGAATAGTAACTCAGACACCCAAAGATAGAAATTTCCCAAAACACATCTTCACGCTTCATGAATAGTACTCGTGAATAAGTAACTCGTGAATAGTAACTCATGAATAGTAACTTCGTGAATAGTAACTCATGAATTGTAACTCGTGAATAGTAACTCATGAATAGTAACCTTGACATGGAAAATTTCCAAATTTGATAAAAAGTTCCAACCAATATTTCAAAGATAATGATATTGAAGAAATAATATCATCCGAGAAGAAAATAACATCCTTACCTCAAAAGATTAGTACTTCTAGTTGGAATACTGGGATATAGTCTTTGAAGGAACTTACACCGCCTCTAACAATACTCAAAGTATACTCAAAATACTCACAAGAATACGCCGATAATAGAGAGAGAAAAACTTGAGCTTACGTGTGATTTTCAATTCTAACCTAAGCACCTATTTATAGAAATTGCTTAGAACACCAAAGCGAAAATTTAATAAATTAATTATATAAATTTCCTCGCATGCCTAGAATCTGATTTCAGCCATCAAACACATGCCACATTCTAGAAAAAGTAAGAAAAAACGTTTTCTAATTTTAAATATTTTAAACTTCCAAAATCAATTATTTGAGCTTGAACTTCAATAATTCATAATAAATAGCCCTTTCATCAGAAAATTCGAATCTCACGAGTTTTTATAGGAAATTCAATTCTCTACAAACTTTGCGGAAGAAAGTTTTCCAAATTCCAAATAAAATTGACCGAAATCCACAAACGGGAGATTTTACGTGCTATAATCAAATTTCAATTCAATAAATGGGGTCCACGACATGTTTAACATGTTTTAAACATCTATTGCAACAAAAATACTCTTCCTTCTCGTATACTCATATATCCCACATTCGTTGTAAAAATATCACCATTATTATATTATTAAAATATAATAATATATTTAAATAATTATTTTATCGTAAAAGATAAAATTTCAATTTTCAACAATTGTCACATTAAAATTTTCTCCATCTATATCCACATAAAATCAATATTTTCCTCATCATATGAATCAATAATTAATTATTCACAAATAATATTACGAAATCACAATATTGACAACCAGCAGCTTCAGGAAAGAGGGGCTTTCAATAAGAATTTCTCCTTCTTGGCGCCAATGATTAGGTGACCAAACCTCTCCTTAGAGAACTTTCTAGACATTGCCAATAATGTTATCTAATAATATTATTCGGATAATATGAATTATTGCTTGATAATGAAAAATATTGTGTAATGACAATTATTGAAACAACAACAATATAAAATATCAACGCAAACAATTATTAAATCAATAAAATCTTTGAGCGATAATTACTGTAACCATTATTGAGTAGTGCCTTCTTACGTAAGAATCAATAATTGGTGCAATACCGTAATACTCTTGTGTTTTAACCAATTTAGTATTTTAACAAGATTAATTGGTAACAACTACTGTTGTTATTTTAAACAACTTATATTTGTCGTTTTCTTCATCCAATAAGCTTTCCGTTATGGGGCCCACACATGGTTTTAGGTCGTGCGAATATTCCCGACAAAGATCTGAATATTCCACGACCAAACGAATATTCCCCGACAACAATGAATATTTTATAACCACTTGCTTATTTTGAAGTATTTGCGTATTTTACCCTTAACTATCCACATTAATCAAATTAACCCTTACTATTTCAAAATAATAAATAGAGAAAATTAAATTTCATTAATAATAAGTTGGGGTCTTACAGCTTGTGTGCATACTACTTTCAAGTATCCAATCTGCTAATACCGAAGGTCAAAGCAGTTAAGGATAAAGATGAAGCGGCCCTCCCTGCCAAGGAAGGAAAGATACAGAATGAACAGTTTCTATAAGAAGTTCAAGGTCAATTTGCAAAGACGTTCTACCTGGCACAGACTGAGGGCATAAATAATGATACCCCAGATATTGACAAACCAGAAAATTAGACTGCTGTTCCTTTCATAAATTGGTCTTAGATTGATGTTCCAAAGGAGGAAGTTGTTCTTGATATGAATTTAGTTATGACCATTATTGAGGAAGTGGACAATAATAACCCCTTCTTCAGTACATTCAACAATGGCTTATCTTTGGACAATTGGAGCAGCTCTCTTTGCATCACAAAAAAGGGTAAAAAGGCAGAGATGAACCATCTGCCCTGATATGTAGATATTTTTTTTAGCTATTTTGGCTTGGTGATAGCAGTCTACTTTTGTTATGTTTTATTGACGCTTTATATGATCAAGCAGTTGCATATATTAATGAAAAAGTGTTTTGTTTTCAGGATCCCAAAGTTGGATTTGTTTAGCTTTGAGGATATATTGCCAAATCTAGACAGTGACTATGCCTTTGATGAAGAGCTAAACTTTGATTTGATGGGGATTGATCAAAAGGGAATAGATGACAATGGGGTACCTAAGGAGATCAAAGGATGGGTTGAAGATAAGCCCAAACCAAACCTCGAACAAACCACCACTGTCAATATCGAAACCTCAGAAAACCCCAAAGAAATCCAGATAGGAAATAACCTTACCCCAAGTCAGATGAAAGACCTGATTAACCTCCTAACCCAGTTCAAGGATGTGTTCGCGTGGCCTCACGATGACATGATTAGATTATCTACTAATATTATCATTCATAGGCTACCCTTCAAAGAAGGATTCAAGCCAGTCACATAGAAACTCAGGAGACTGAAGCCTGAATAGAGTTTGAAAGTTAAAGAAGAAATTATCAAACAATTTAAAGCATTCATTATTATGGTATTAACTTACCCGAAATGGTTGTCCAATGTGGTTCCTGTACCTAAACCCAGAGGGAAAGTATGAGTATGTGTGGACTACCAGGATCTGAACAAGATATGTCTCAAAGATAACTTCCCAGTACCTTTCATCCACATTTTAATAAACAATACGACGCAATTTGGCATGTACTCATTTACGGATTATTTTCTTGGATATCATCAAATTATGGTTGCTGAAGAGGATATGGATAAAACTGCCTTTATCACTCCTCAGGGAACCTTTTGATATCGATGACTTGCTTTCGACCTTTTCAATGCCGGTACCACATATCAAAGAGTCATGATGGCTTTATTACATGATATGATGTATAAAGAAATAGTGGTCTACGTTGATGATATCATCATCAAATCCTGAAAGAAAGATGACCATATAGTCCATCTTAGAAAGCTATTCAACCAGCTTCTCAAGTATAACTTAAAGTTGAATCCTGCCAAATGTGCGTTCAGTGTTAAATATGGAAAATTATTGGGTTTTCTAGTGAGAAATATAGACATTGAACTAGATTCCGTAAAGATTAAAGGCATCACTGAAATGCTTATACCTTAGATAGAGAAGGAAACACTGGGATTTTTGGGAAGAATCAATTTCATTAATAGATTCATCTTTCAACTCACTACGAGTTGTGAGCCCATCTTTAAGCTCCCAAGGAAGAATTCCTCTGGAAAATGGAACAAAGATTATCAAAAAGCTTTCCTTACCATCAAAAAGAAGTTGACTGAAGTTCTTGTTTTGGTGCCTCCTAGGGATAAAGTTCCACTTTTCATGTATATATCAATTAATTCCAATCATATGGGTTATGTGTTGGGGCAGAAAGACGATCGAGGCAAGGAAAGAGCCATCTATTACCTTAATAAAAGATTTAGCAATTGTGAGCAGAAATACACTTTGATTGAAAAGACCTATTGTGCTTTAGCATGGGCTGCCGTGAGGTTACAACATTATCTCCATGGTCACACAACTTTTCTCATATCCCATATGGATCCTCTGAAATACATTCTCAGCAAGCCCATGCTAAATTTTTGATTGTAAAGATGGCAGTTGATCCTTTAATAATTTGATATCATATGCGTCCCCCAAAAAGCCATCATAGGTTAAGGGATTACAGACCAATTAGCTGAAGTACCATTAGGAAACGTCAAACCATTGGAAACTCACTTCTTGGATGACGGGATAATGACAATTCAACAAAGCCATCAAAAAGATACAGGCCAATTTTGGAAACTGTACTTCGACGGAGCTGTAAACATGAAAGGTACAGGAGCAGGGGTAATTCTTGTATCTATTACAAGAGAACAATATCCCATGGCTATAAAGCTATAGTTTGAAAACACCAACAATATAGCCGAGTATGAAGGTTGTATAATGGGGTTGAAATTGGTCCAATCAATGGGTATAAAGCGATTAACAGTCTTTGAAGATTTTGAATTAGTCATCAAGCAAACCACCGGATCCTTTCATACCAAAGAGTTACATTTCCTGCCCTATCATTGACAACTTATCAAGATGGCTATGGATTTTGAAGATATATCCTTTGTTTATATTCCTCAGAATCGAAATGATTTCGTAGATGCACTAGAAACCCTACCTTCCTTGATTAACATGTCTACAAGGAGAGGGATCCCAGAGATACAATTCACAAACCAGATGGCCTTTGCTTATGGAAACTACATTGGAGAAGTATCATATGAATTACCTCCCATCAATCAACCTTGGTACTAGAATATAAAAGAATATCTACGGGATAGGCCTACACCCACTTGGGCAACTCAAGCTGAAAGCAAACAGATTCATAAAATGGCTATGAAATTTTATTTAAGGGGAGACGTAATCTACTAAAGACATGCTGGAATAGGCCTTCTAAGGTGTTTAGATAAAGATCAAGCCCAAAGACTCATAGATGAAGTCCATGGTGGAGTATGTGGTCCTCATATGAGCGGTCCCTTACTTGCCAAGAAGATATTAAGGATTGGGCATTATTGGATCTCTCTCAAAGCTGATTGTGATGATCACGTCAAGAGATGTTATCAATGCCAAATTCATGGAAATGTTTTCCATGCTTCTCCAAATGAATTGCACTGCATAAGTTTACCATGGGTCTTGTGGGGGATGGACGTGATCGGGCCAATAGAGCCCAAAGCCAGTAATGGTCATCGATTTATCTTCACCATAATCAATTACTTCACCAAATGGGTAAAAGATGCTTCTTTTCCCAAAGTCACCAAGGAGGTAATTATCAAATTCATCAGAAATAATGTAATCTGTCGATATGGGAAATCGAAGGTGATCGTATCAGACAATGCTAAGAATCTGAACAACCAGATGATGAACGAATTATGTAGCAAATTCCATATTAAATATCTTAATTTCGTCATCTATCGGCCCAAGATGAACGAAGCTATTGAAGCAGCTAACAAAAACATCAAAAAGAAAATGTCATCCAATCACAAAGGATGGCCAGACTTATTGATGAGTGGGATTTATACCCATAAATCAGATCCTCTAATGCTTAAGAAGTTACTTGTTCATCGTATTTTATATCGCATTTATAGTATTTTATTATTATTTTGCTTAATATATGCTTTGCAGGACTTATTAGGTCATTTCCAACTTTTAAAGTGCAAAAGTGTCGCTTTTTCTAATCTTGGCTGATTGCATTCTCTCTCGAGGTTAAACCAAAAAGCGATTGCCCCATCTTTGCCAACCTCGACCACCGCCGAAAGTGCGGTGCTCTATCTCCATACAAACCGGCATTTGATACCCACTTATTGACCAGACAACTTTAATTGGTGCCGCAACGCCTGCCCAAGGAAAAAGGGTGATGCCACATCACCACCTCCAGTCTCCAGGAAGACAATAGTGTATTAATGACCTAAGTTGCTTATCACTTAGAGAATTATCAATCACAGCCTCCTTATCAGTTATTTTAGAGCTTAGAAAATAGTTTAGAGAGAGTAAGCTTAGAAGAGGAAGAAGTTGGTTCTTCAAAGAAGAAAACTTCATTGTTTCCTTCATTGTTCGAAATCTACATGGTGAAGAGAAGAATTAGAGCTTGAATACTTCAAAACATGAGTTTTCTTTAGCTAAATTTTCCATTAAATTATGTATTTTATGCATGTTGAATACATTGATAATGTTTTTTAGTTCTATAGTTATGAACTAATTACATTTCTAGGATTGCAATGTAACCTAATGATTAGTTTAATTGAATTTCTCTCTTATTTATTATAATGAATCATGCTTGAATGTGTTATTATATTTCATGCTTATTTATTGATTACTTGGCTAAGTAATTGATATGAGTATTAATTTATATTGGAAAATGGATTTTAATGATTAACCCTAAATATAAATCACTTGTTATGATCATTTCAAAGGGAATGAGGGCATATCTTGCATAATAAAATTGGAATATATTTATTTGTCTTGTGTAACCATTGAGAATTAAAGCTTAATGACTCTTAGTCTAATTATTTTCTCTATAGGAATATTATGATTTATTTAGCTAAGGGATTTGTATTTGACCATCGGAAGTGGCGTATGTGTACACAGTATTCTCGGTTGTCCATTCTTGTGATTTGTTAGATAATTGGAGAGTTAGGATATTATAGGAAGAATTAGAGGAGTTGTAATCATAGCTTGTCATAATTGATACAACTCTTTATCACCATTTACTGTTTTAATCATATTGCTTTAAACACACCATCTTTATTTACTTGTTTAGATAAGATCGAATTGATATAATTTTAGTATTTGAATAACCTTAGTATTATTTCCCTGTGGGTTCGACACTCAACTTATTACTGTATTACTTGTTTGATTGCGTATACTCGCGCGTGTTGTATTAATCGTGAAAGCGATCAACAAGTTTTTGGAGCCATTGCCGGGGACACTGATGTAAACCCAAAACGGGAGGGTAAGGCAAAATGAAAAGCAGTCACTCTCCGAAGTGGCAAGACATTGAATGAAATTGAAGGATAAACCTCAACAGTGCAACCAGAAATTATAGAAGATGAGAGCATTGTTGAGCCCAATTGTGAAAAGTCTGGGGGAGAAGAGAATATGTAAAAGGAAACCACAATACCAGCTCCTACTGGTAAAAAGCCTAGTCCTGTAGTCTAACCAATATCGTTTCCCCAATGACTTCAGAAGCAAAGGCTGGATAAACAATTTCTGAAGTTCTTAGAAGTTTTCAAGAAACTTCATATTAATATCCCGTTTACTGAAGTGCTGGAACAAATGCCCAGTTATGTGAAATTTATGAAGGACTTTTTGTCCAAGAAAAAGAAACTGGGGGACTATGAGATAATAGCACTTAGAGAGGAGTGTAGTGCTATTCTATAGAATAAGCTTCTATTTAAGCTGAAAGACCCTGGAAGCTTCACTATTCCATGCACCATCAGAGACCAGTTCATCGAAAAAGCCCTATGTGATTTAGGAGCTAGCATCAATCTGATGTCGCTGTCTATCTACAAGAATTTGGGGTTAAATGAGGCCAAGCCTACCAGTGTTACTCTGTAGTTGGCCGATAGATCCTTCACTTATCCGAAGGGAATTATGGAAGATGTGCTTATCAAGGTGGACAAGTTCATCTTTCCCGCTGATTTTATTGTTTTGGACTTTGAGGAGGATATGGAGGTCCCTATTATCTTGGGCAGACCATTTATAGCTACAGGCAGGACACTTATAAACGTGTAGAAGTGGGAACTCATAATGAGAGTTCAAGACTAGGAAGTGACTTTTAATGTCTTCAGGTCTATGAAGTTCCCCAATGCCTCTGAAGATTTCTTCCGGGTTGATGTGATTGACAAAGCAGTGAATGAAGTATTCTCAGAAAATTGCATTTATGATTCGCTTGTGGCCAGTCTGACTAGTGTTAGTGATGTGGACGAGCCTACTCATCTCAAGTATGTGAAGTTGTTAAATGAATACTCTCGGTTTCCTATATCAAATCAAGTAGTGAACTCATTGAGAATCTACATCCAAGGAGTAATTGCCTGTTTTTGAGTTTAAGCCTCTACTAAGCCATCTGCGTTATGCTTATTTGGGAGAATCATCGACTCTACCTGTCATAGTTTCTACATTGTTAAGTGAGAGTCAAGAAGACAAGCTCCTACAAGTTCTCAAGAAGTATAAGACTACTTTGGGGTGGTCTATCTCAGACATTAAGGGCTCAGTCCCTCTATTTGCATGCACAAAAACCTCCTTGAGGATGGTTCTAAACCTTCTCTCGAACATCAAAGGCGGTTGAACCCCATAATGAAGTAGGTGGTCAGAAAAGAAATCATCAAGTGGCTTGATGCGGGCATCATTTACCCGATCTCTGACAGTCCATGGGTTAGTCCAATCCAATGTGTGCCAAAGAAGGGTGGCAAGACAATGGTGTCTAACAAAAATAATGAGCTTATTCCCACATGGAGTGTAACTGGATGAAGGGTATGTATAAACTATCAAAAACTAAATAAGTCCACTTACAAAGATCACTTCATTCTGCCCTTCATTGATCAAATGCTTGATAGGCTTGCTGGGCATGAATTATACTATTTCCTGGATGGGTACTCAGGCTACAATTAAACTGCTATAGCACCTGAAGACGAAGAGAAAACAACCTTCACATGTCCATATGGGACCTTTGCCTTTAGGAAAATGTCCTTTAGATTATTAATGCTCCTACAACATTCTAGAGATGCATGATGTTCATCTTTTCTAACATGGTGGAACAGATGCTCGAAGTGTTTATGGATGATTTCTTTGTTTTCGAGTGTTCTTTTGAGGAATGTCTGCAAAACTTGACTATAGTACTGGAAAGATGTGTAGAGACTAACCTAGTATTGAATTGGGAGAAATGCCACTTCATGGTTAGAGAGGGTTTATTTTGGGGCATAGAGTGTTTCCTAGTGGAATTAAAGTGGACAGAGCAAAAATTGATGTAATTGGTAATCTTCCACCGCCATCATCTATGAAAATAGTAAGAAGTTTTCTGGGGCATGACGGGTTTTACAGGCGGTTCATTAAGGACTTCTCTAAAATTACTAAACCACTCTGCAGCTTGTTGGAAAAAGATGTGTCTTTCAAGGTTGACAAAGCTTGCCTAAAGGCATTTGAGCTGCTAAAGGAAAAACTTGTCTCTGCTCCCATTGTAGTGGCCCCTAAATGGAAATTTCCTTTTGAACTTATGTACGATGCCAGTGATTTTTCCATTGGGGCGATAATGGATCAATGGACAAACAAGGTATTTCATACTATATACTACGCCAGTAAAACCCTGACAGATGCTCAGCTCAATTATACCACTACTGAGAAAGAGCTACTGGCAGTAGTATACGCTTTTGATAAATTCCGCTCATGTAACAACCGAGAAAATCAGATTATAATGTAAATTAATTTTATTTGAATATATATTAAATAAAATTATAGTATATGTTATTTATAACGAGTAAGCGAGATGAATGTTATTCTATGACCTAAAAGCGAGATATGATAGTAGTATTCTGGCTAAGTGCTAGAAATAAGGTGTTTTAATTTCCAATACGAAAATAAAGTCTTTCCGAGAAATTCTCCAAAAAATACTATTCATCCATTTCTGCTTGGGAATTATTTTTAAACTTCCGAGAAATACGTAATATAGAACTTTAAGGAAAGATAGATTATTTAATAATAATTTAGTTATGGCATACGTAGTTTTTCGCCTGCATACTAAATTCAAGAATGTTAGGGAAACTGAAGATTTGAATAATTAAGGGTCATATAATTAGGAAGTTATTATACGAGGGAACGAATATGAGTATAATACAAAGTATAGTACAAGTATATATGAAAGATAATATAATGTATAAAGTGAATGTTATACGAACTAGTATACGAGAATAAGACGGTAACAACACAAACCATTATTAATGGACTAGTGAAATTTGAATGTAAACTTTGGCAAGCCCAAGTGAAAGATGAGTGAGGCCCAATGACAAAATTAATTAAGGCCCAAAGAAAATTTAATTCAAGCCCAAGGTTTGGCTCGAATTGAATTAAACATAAGCCTGAACCAAGAACTGAACCCGTGGATCGAACCGTTGGGTCACCGGATGGGTGAAACCCATGGGACAACCAATGTAGGCCCCCCATGATGAGTCATGGACGTCCAAATAAAGAGGTGGGCTAGCTTCCTTTGGAAGTTTGGTTGTGGAGTTGGGAATAATAAGGAGGTGGATGCTTTTGACCTTTTTACCCCCACTTTGCAAAGTCCATAAATAGAAAGCTTAAGTCTTCATTTGTTGGTTGTTTAAATTCACCAATACCTAAAGCATTACATTGAGAGAGAAGAGAGAGCTATTGCAAGTAATCAAAGAAGAAAGAAGCTAGATAACTCAAGAATGCAAAAGGTAATGAAGCTTAAACCTTTAATCTTCATCTCTTCAATTTGAATTTTGATAGAGAAGTGATTATTGGTGGAGCATGTTTCATATGTAGTAATAAGGATGAATATTAATGGAGTAAACATTAATAATCATGTTATAAGTGGAATCATAACCAAATAAGTGAGAAATAAGGAAGAAAACATGAAAATTATCACATGTTATTGATGGACAAGTTTAAAACCATCATATATAGGATTAGATGCTATATGCTTGGTTAGGATGATAGATGTATGAATAATGGAATGAATCCATTTTGAATGGAGTAAAAATCTCAAGTAACGAAGTTATGACAAAATTTACGAGATTAGACGATAATCGTCAAAATCTTAAAATTCTCGAAATGATAGTCAAAAGTCACTGTTTAACTCAAAAACTTTAGTTTTTGATGGCTTATCGTAAATCTTTTCATTTAAGAGTTGTGGACTCAAGAATGGTCTAATTCCGACTTAAAACGAAGAAATAAGCTATGAACGTTCACGAATATTTAACGAATGCGTAACAGAAAATTAAACAGTAAATTTAATGTTAACAGATTTGGAAACTTATTCTATTCAAATGAAATCAAAGTTTGTGAGATAACGGCTTTTGAATGAGCCAATTTCGACTCATAACGATTAAGTTACGAGCCCGGAAAGATTTTGAAATGAAAAACTTAAAAATTTTTCAAAGGCTCGTGGATTCGGTACAAGAAAGTGCCTCCCAAGAATAACAAAGTGGCGCCATGATCTTTAACAGGGAATCGAACATCTGGAAATATGCAACTGCAGTATAACAAATAACAAAGGACACGGTACCAGTCACCTGATCCCTAGACAAAGGCGAAAAAGAATGAGAATGAACATAAAAGAAAGGTAAGTTGATTGAGGGTGAATTATGACCTAAATTAAACTTAAAGTAACATCTTAAAGGATGATTAAAACATTAAGTTTAAAATTTAAAAATTAATGAAAGGTTATAGAAACGTGAACATAAAGTAAGTTTAATAATACGGTAAACCATACGCACTTTGAATAAATGTTTTAGATTGCTTAGAATGTAATTACTTAAACATTGAGTAAGTAAGGTCACTTATAGCAATAAAATGTTATAAAGTCGTAATGAACGTTAACTACACAAGCAGATAGTTAGAAGGAGAAGAAGGAGAAGATAGGTTAATGACAATACTTATTGATTGTTTATGACCTAACATGGTATGCTATGTGATAATGTTATGTAGAATCTGTAAAGACTCACCAGTAAAGTGAATTAACACTAGAAGACGCTAAAGGCAAGTGTTCTAAGCCCTTGTCTATATTTGTTTCGAACAAGCTTTATGATTCGTGTACCATACGCATGAATTGACGTAACAAATAGGTCGAAGCCATTTCCTTCGACTAGGCTAAACTTAGAGTATTTTGTGGATTTCATTTTAATCTATCAAAATATTATTAATATTTCTATCTTGTGCCAACTATTTTGGTATGGATTTAAAGAAAGACTGAGTATGAACAAACAAATGTTTTGTCGTAAAGCGACTAGCACACGAGTTTACCAAAACTACGTAGATACGTTTAATGTAGTAGTGTTGTACAACTTAAAGTACTATAGGCTGACCACCTAGATGTGCTCGTAAGAAATATCTGACTTACAGACTTAGTGTTGGGTTATCCTTTTCAAAGAAAGAAAGAATGAAATGCTCAAGGTCTTTTGACCAAAATCAAGGTTTAACTAATGATGTTCATCGTTAAACATTTTTAATGAAAAGAGAAATGCTATTTTGAATTATCTATATTACTTCATAACTATTGATTCAGTTACAGAAGATATATTCATATGATTCAGGCATATTGTTCGATTATAACTGTTATACTTAATGAGCTAGTTATGTTCACCCTTGCTTGAACCATATGATTAAAGCTAAAAATAAACGGGCCAAAGGATCCAGTAAGGACAAAGGGAAGGCTAAGGAGGACAAGTAGTTATCCTTGTAATAGAATAATATTACTTTTTTTTATTAATTTGATACTATGACGAAGAACATATGTAATGGATACAAAGAACTTGGGAAGGGAATTATTACTATGTAATAAAGAGTAGTCATATTTACTCTATTGAGGTATTTCAATTGAATGTATGTGTGAATAATAGCACCGTGTAGCAGCATCTATCGGGTTGGAAGATACCCGGATTTGGGGGTGTCACGGCTCATATCTCATCAGGACAAAAGTTATTGTGTACACTAACCATTCAACTATCAAATATCTAATCTCAAAGAAAAATGCCAAGCTGAGGTTGATTAGATGGGTTCTTCTCCCTCAGGAATTCGATTAGGAGATTCGGGATAAAAAGGGCACTGAAAAATAAGTAGCAGACCACCTATCGAGATTGGAGAACCTAGGCCACTCGGGAGAAACTGACATAGTGATAAATGACTTCTTTTCGGATGAGCAGTTGTTTGTTGTTCATAGTGTAGCCCCTTGTTATGCCGATTTTGCAAATTACATCGCAGGCAGTGTGCCACTGCCTAATATGAGCTATCAGCAGAGGAAGAAATTTTTGAGTGATGTGAAACACTATCTTTGGGATGAGCCATTCCTGTTAAAACAAGGCTCATACCAAATCTTGAGAAGATGTTTACCTGAGGAAGAGATTGAGGGCGTGCTCCATCACTACCATTATTCTAATGATGGAGGACATTTTGGTGGGCAAAGAACGGAAGCAAAAGTTCTCCAATCGGGTTTTTACTGGCCAACCCTGTTTAAGGATGCTCATCTATATGTATCGCGATGCAATAATTGCCAAAGAGTGGGAAATATCTCAAAAAGGCATGAAATGTCCCTGCAAAATATTCTTGATAGAACTTTTTGATGTCTGGGGCATAGACTTCATGGGCCCGTTTTCATCTTCCTATAACAATCTTTACATACTAGTTACTGTGGACTATGTATCCAAGTGGGTAGAAGCCATAGCCTTGCGTACCAAAGATGCCAAAATCGTACTTAATTTTCTTAGAAAGAACATTTTTACACGATTTGGCACACTTAGGGCGATTATTAATGATGAGGGCTTACATTTTTGCAATAAGTACTTTGAGGCCCTTCTTGCTAAATATGGGGTTTCCCATAAAATTGCCACCACCTACAATCCACAAACTAGTTGGCAAGTAGAGGTTTCAAATAGGGAGGTCAAACAGATTTTGGAAAAGATTGTGAATCTGAACCGTAAGGATTAGTCCAAGAAGGTTGATGAAGCCTTGTGAGCCTATTACACCGCTTAAAAAATGCCTATTGGAATGTCTCCATATAGGCTTTTTTTGGTAAGGCATGCCATCTCCCTGTCGAATTGGAGCACAATGCATATTGGGCAATACAGAAGCTCAACTTTGACTTGAATGCGACGGGTGAAAAACGATTGTTACAACTGAATGAATCGGACGAGTTCAGGCTCCAAACATATGAAAATGCCAAGTTGTATAAGGAGAAGACAAAACGGTGGCACAATAAGAAGATATTCGAACGAGAATTTGAACCGAGGCAGAATGTGTTTCTTTTCAACTTCAGACTAAAACTCTTCCCTAGGAAACTGAAGTCTAGATGGTTGGGGCCATTCAAAATTTTGATTGTTTATCTGCATGGTGTTATTGAGGTTGAGGACCCAAATTCTACCAGAACTTTTAAAGTGAATGGGAAACTTCTTAAGCATTACTAGGGCGGCGATGTTGAGCCTCAAATGACGTCCATTACCCTTGGAGACCTGTTATGAGTCGAGGGTAAATAGTTAAGATGACGACTTTAAAATAAGCGCTCAATGGGGAGGCAACCCCAATTCCATATCCTTTTCCTACTTTCCTATTTTTCGTAGGCTATTAATATATTTTCATAAAATATAGTAGTTTGGTATTAATTTAGTAGGTTTGTATGTTGTTAAGTTGCATTTGTGTACTAGTGTGTTAATGGTAGCATGTCTATATGTTTTGGTAGGATTATAGTAATATAGTTCATTTAGGTATATTGTATATTTTTGAACAAAGTGTCAAATTTGTTATAGTCGTAAGCTAAAAATTTTGGTAATGCTTTTGTCAAATGTTTAGGTTCAGTAGAATCTCAGTTTTGGTGGTTGTCGTTCAAGGAAATTTCTAATTTCTTAATAGCCTTGTTTTGGAGTTTGTAGTTTTTAGTAGTTAGTTAAATTTATAAAGTTTTTGTATATGTATAACTTTTAGTTTTTTAACAGTTAATTCAGTCTTATTAAGTGTTGGTCTGTATATATAAGCCATTCATGAAGAATTTTTGTGGCCTGTGTTGGCCAAGTGTTTTGGTCTGCCAGCTGAATGCCTTCAAATTTTTTGCATGGTGCAAGACCGGCGCCGCGACACCACTTATTTGCTCTTCAAGCCGCCCACAGCGCCTGCCTGAAAGCCTAGAATTAAGGTCCCACGCTGCAGCGCCTCCAAAGGCCTAGCATCGCAGCGCTTAAAGCTCCCCAACCTATCGCTAATATCCGTTGTAGTGCCACATTTTTTTCTTGGTCTCGCGCCACAATGCCATGACAGATCCCAGTTTAAATACCAGACGCCGCAACACCTAACAAAGAAGGATTCGCTGCACCGTGGCACTGGTAGTGAGTTTTTGTTGGCTTAATTAGGCATAACGCGGTAGCCTAAGGCATAAAACGCCCTTTTCTCTTGACATCAGCCCCAGCCAGCCCCTAAGTTCCCAAAATCACCAGTCCTCTACCAAACTCATACAAAACCAAATTAAACCCCCATTTAAGTGCTCCATTCAAGGATTGTTTCCAGAAATTGATTTCAGCCAAGGGTTCTCAATTAAGGTATGTGGGATTTCTATTTTTTTCCAAAGAAACTTGAGTTAAGTTGAGTTCTAAGCTTTATTTCTTCTTAAGATTTCTTTTGGGCTTCCAATTGTCTATCTATTTTGGGTTGATTTCCATTGACAGAAATCTGGTTAGAAGGTATTCAACCAAGGCCTATCAGAGTAGGGTTAAGGCAGCACACACAAGGTGCTGGACAATTTGCCTTAGTGAGTTTAATCATCGATTTTGGCTCTCGTCGGCTCAGTTAGGCTTAAGTTTTTTTTGGGCATAGTATTATGTTTTCTTTGACACTTAGAGGCAGTTATTTTGGGCATATTTTGGCAATAGCTTGACATTCACTTTGGGCCTTGTTTTGAGAATACCTTGGCATCAGTTTGCATTGTTCTTGTGCATTCACTTTGGCATTTGCTTGGCAATTGTTGGGTTTCTCATTGACTGAACTATGGCATTGGATTGACATTATTTTGATTATACTCGCCCATTCACACTACCGCTTTGACATGGCATCGAAATGCTCACGGTCTGATGTTAGCTCCTTCCAAGCTGCTTAGAAATGGGACATAACAATATTAGGTAGCCAAGAAGCATGGGAGAAGTACAATTCAACCATTCTCAACAAGAGTATGGTGCCTAAGAGAGGCCTACGGCCGGACCCGAGGAAAGATGGAGAAATGTGGACCATGATAGTAGATAAGAAGTGGGTGCAGTTCATAAAGTAGCCCAAAAATACAGTAATAGCATTGGTCCGTGAGTTCTACTCCAATGCTAGAACTGAGGGTCCCACTGTGGTAACAGTTCAAGGCTAGTCGATGGCCTATGACAGTGCAACATTGAATGCCTACTTCCAAGTTCTAAACCACAATAAGGACTACTTAGAGGATGATATTTCAAGCTACAATCTAGATGATATCATCACTCGCCTGTGCAAGCCTGGGATAAACTGGAAAATAAACCAGTACACAGGGGAGAAGATAAGCTTCCCTCAGACAGCGTTCAACAAATATGGTCAGGCTTGGTACATCTTCAACAGTGTCAGTATCATGCCCACCCACCACTTCAGCAATGTCACAAAGGAGCGGGCCATCCTGCTTTTTGCCATCGTCACTGGGTTGAAGGTGGACATTAGCATCGCTATTCAAGAATCCATTCTGAAGGCCATCAAGGGTAGTTTGTCTAGAGGGCTTCCTCATCTTTCACTGATCACCCAGTTATGCAAAAGAGCGAGAGTTCAGTGGCGTCCAGAGGAGCTGATAGACTTACTCATGGCTGTCATTGACCATGCCCTCGTTAAGCATTATGGAGTCTGGGAAGGAGCTGATTCTCACCCCTGCGGTGAAGGTTTCTTGCATGTTGCTCAGCCTCCACCTTTATCAGAGGCTAGGCCTTCTACTCAGTCTGCCTAGCTTGGTGCATCATCATGCAGTCTACTGACAGACATCCTAGCTTCATTGAACCTCCTTCACCACAAAGTTGATAGACAGACATGGAGGATAGACACGGTTGCACAGAGGTAGGATCTATTCACCCAGTATCACTCTGAGTTTGCCACCATAGTGGCAAATATATATTCACAATTTGGCAGAGATGATCCTGAGTCGGTGCCATACCATTTTCCTCAACGGCCTCTATTCCCTCCATATCCACCACCATCTACCGAGGCCGATGGCGAAGGCGACGAAGAGGGTGACGTCCATGGCGGCGGCGACGAGTAATCGTGTCCACAACAAGGCCCTCTCATACTGATTGCTGCATTACTGGCCAATGAGGGCTTTGCCAGATTCAAGTATGGGGGAGTCATTCATTATATTATTATATATGAGCTGTTATGATCTATGAACTGCTAGTATGACATCTTATGGGCTTTAGTAGCCTTTAATTTATTATGTATGGATTTATTATGTTTTGGTTTGATTATGATGTATGGATGCATAAGTACTTTTGTTATTATTTATGGATTCATGTTATCAGCATTGTTTGGAGTATAGCCATTTTTGGGGCGTTTGCATATTGGGATTGCCATGATATGACTTTATTACCCTATTTTGAGCTGTTATTATTGCAAGGGTATATAGTTACATTTTATCTTTTGTGCCATGCTATGGATTTTGATTAACCATGTCTTTAATTGTCTATATGATTGGTATGGGTTTTATATAGTTAAATTTTTTATTATGGCCAATGATATGGTTGTAGTATTGCTTTGTCAAAGGTGTCAAGCATTTATGGATGAGATTCTTAGATTAATTTTTTGTTAAGAAAACTATTGGTCCTATCTATCCTATTGAGCATGTACAAGATTTTATAGCGAGCCGTATTTTTAATAGACTTAAATAGTAATTTAATATGGAAAATTCAGCTCTTACGATCCTAAGTGAGTCAATGTTAGTAAGAGTTAGATTCTTATGCAAGTTCGGATACATTTGTGGTCTAATAGCATATAAAAAAATAATAAGATAAAATAAATAAATTGATAACCTTAGTTGACTAAGTTTGATTATGTGACTTTTGTTGCTCGAGTTAATAGATCCTTAGGGTTGTTCTACACATAGTGCCCTAAAGCCATTTGGTTGGGGAGTCATTGATCAAAAGCTCATTACACGGGTAACTCTGAATAGCCTAATGTAATTAGACATTGTACGGTCATGCTTAAGGTTGAGTTAATTAAAATATAACGGATAAAACTCTAGTTTGGCTTAAGTTTCGTTGCATGGCTAGTGTTATTTGAGTTAATAGATCATTAGGGGTGTTCTACGCCTAGTGCCCTAAAGCCTTTTGGCTTGTGAGTCATTGATCAAAAGCTCGTTGCATGGATAACTCAGTCTAAGGTAACCGACCTTTGCATAATTCAAATTTAGCCGTTCTCATGCTAATGTCTGGTGGTCTATTCTTGTATTTGTTATCTTGTCCTGAATACTTGATGTAGCTTGAGCGTATAGAGTTAGCATTTATTTTGCAATTGCTTATGTGTATGAACTATAATAGGTTAGAATAGTTGGTATTCACACGCGTACAGGTTCGGATCAGTAGCAGTTAAGCTAGAAGTTTAATTGAAGCCTTATTTATGTTTATGTTTCTTCTTTAAAATAGTTATTCTTAGCCCTGAGGCCACAATGCGGGTATATAGTAGTTCAGTGCATGATGCGCATTTATATTTGCCTTTTGCTATCCTTGTTCAGATATTTTTGCTTAGGGACAAGCAAAAGCTTAAGTTTGGGGTTATTTGATGAGTGAGATTTATACCCGCAAATTGGATCCTCTAATGCTTAAGAAGTTTCTTGTTCATTGTATTTTATATCACTTTTATAGTATTTTATTATTATTTTGCTTAATTTATTCTTTGTAGGGCTTATTCAGTCATTTCCAGCTTTGAAAGGGCAAAAGTGTCAGTTTTCTAGCACTGGCGCTGCAGCACCCCCTTTAGGCTTAATCATGGCGCTGTAGTGCCCCATCCTTGCCACCAAATCACCACTGTTTGTCTTTGCGACCTCTATCTCCATACAAACCGGCTTTGACAGCTATTTTCACTTATTGACCAGATAACTTTGGTGGTCTTTCAAGTCGCTGTCGAAAGACAAAAGGGTGGCACCGCAGCGCCACTTTCGGTCTCCAAGCAGGTAGTTGTGTATTAATGATCTAAGTTTCTTATCACTTAAAGAATTATCAATACCAGCCTCCTTATCAGTTTTTTTAGAGCTTAGAAAATAGTTTAGAGAGAGAGAGAGTAAGCTTAGAAGAGGAAGAAGTTGGTTCTTCAAAGAAGAAAAGTTCATTGTTTCCTTCATTGCTCGGATTCTACACGGTGAAAAGAAGAATTAGAGCTTGAATACTTCAAAACAGGAGTTTTTTTTATATCTAAATCTTCCATTTAATTGTGTATTTTGAGCATGTGGAATACATTGATAATGTTGTTTAGTTCTATATTTATGAACTAATTACATTTCTAGGATTGCAATGTAACCTAATGATTAGTTTAATTGAATTTCTCTCCTATTTATTATAATGAATCATGTTTGAATGTGTTATTATATTTCATGCTTATTTATTGATTGCTTGGCCAAGTAATTGATATGAGTATTAATTTATATTCGAAAAAGGATTTTAATGCTTAACCGTAAATATAATATCACTTGTTATGATCATTCCAAAGGGAATGAGGGCATATCTTGCATAATAGAATAGGAATATATCTATTTACCTTGTGTTACTATTGAGAATTAAAGCTTAATGTCTCTTAGTCTAATTATTTTCACCATAGGAATATTGTGATTTATTTAGCTAAGGGATTTACATTTGACCAGCAGAAGAGGGTTATGTGTACACAATATTCTCGGTTGTCCATTCTTGTGATTTGTTAGATAATTGGAGAGTTAGGAGGTTATACGAAGCATTAGAGGAGTTGTAATCCTAGCTTGTCATATTTGATACAACTCTTTCTTACCGTTTACTATTTTAATCATATTGCTTTAAACACACCATCTTTATTTACTTGTTTAGACAAGACTGAACTGATATAATTTTAGTATTTGAATAGCCTTAGTACTATTTTCCTGTGGGTTCGACACTCAACTTATTATTATATTACTTGTTTGACCGTGTATACTCGCACGTGTTTTATTGATCATGAAAGGAATCAACACTTATTACCTCTGACTCTGTTAGCATACAGAACATCAATGCGCACTTCTACTAGGGTCACCCCTTATTTTTTGTTCTATGGCATGGAAGCAGTACTTCCTATAGAAGTAGAATTAGAATCATTAAGAGTGTTAAGGGATGCTTAGATGGAAGAAGACCAAAGTTTACAAAATTGGTACAACCAATTAGCTCTGATAGATGAAAAGAGGGCTACCGCCATATTCTATGGCCAGTTATATCAACAAAGGATTTCTCGGCCCTATAACAAAAAGGTCCGTCTTCGGCAGTTCAAGGAAAATGAACTGGTACAAAAAAATGTATTATCTAATCAAGATACAGTCAAAGAAAAATTTTCCCCAAACTGGGAAGGCCCTTTCATTGTCAAGGAAGTATTTTCAGGAGGAGCCCTCAGATTGCATGAAATGGACAGTGAAGAATTTTCTCAACTTATAAATTCAGACTCTGTCAAAAGATACTATGTCTGAATCCTACACATCGATACATCCTAGTTCAAATCAAAAATCAAGCAAATCAAATCA
This sequence comes from Panax quinquefolius, assembly GCA_020205615.1. Classification (NCBI taxonomy): domain Eukaryota; kingdom Viridiplantae; phylum Streptophyta; class Magnoliopsida; order Apiales; family Araliaceae; genus Panax; species Panax quinquefolius. The sequence continues at coordinate 49,316,973 of CM035158.1, forward strand.
TCAAATCAGGTCTTTACAGCCGGGTGTGAACTACGTAGACCTGATCGCCTTGTACAGGAGTACGTAGGCGGCGCCATCTATGGTGCAGTCTAACCGGTAATTTTTTTTTAAAATTAGTCAGGCCAAGCTTGAACTACAAAAGACCTTATCTGCCCCCCCATCAATGGGAGTACATTGGAAGCCATCTGTGGTGCAGTCTAAGCTTCAAAAGAAAGAATTAAACACTTTACTACAACCAAAATACTTTCAAAATACCAGTCCCAAGACACTGAAATCAAACCTAGAAAGTTTGTATGCCAGAAAAAAGCCTGGAAATCTGAGACTCATACTAAGAGACCTTATGGCATCTCAATGTCAAACCATCAGTGAGGAGACCGTGATACATCAAGATAGAAAGTCATGAAGATACAATGGCATCCATCAAACAAAGTGGAAACATATCCAAAAGGGAAGTGAAATGAAATATTTACTTTCCATATGTTATTGTTTGATATATATAATGTATACAGTACATGAAAAAAGTAACTAATCAAGTTTGTACAGAAAATGAAAAATAATCTACAAGCCAGCGGTCAAACGGGTCAACAAAACCAACATCGCATCCCTCTCTGAAGATAGAGATGCATCTCTGATCTTCTGCTTTACAGTCTCAATGCGAGTCATAAGATCTACGACAGTCTGTAGAGTCCTACCATTATCAACCATGAAAGCACTCATCTGTGCAATTATATCCTCCGCATAGGATCAGATAACAACACTCTCAGCAATAGCAGCATCTCTGGCACCTCGGGCCTCTTCCCTCTCCAAATAAGCAGCATGTCGGCCCGATAAGGTCGTCAACATTAAGGCTCAAGCCTGATCTCTCTCAAAAGTTAGGAGCTGTACCTTACACTCCAAAGTCTCTCTGGGAAGTTGGGGAGCAATAGCCAAAGAACTCAGGGTAGAGCTAACCAAAGCTGCTGTCAAATCTGCAAACATCTCATCCTCTGTAGGGGAAACAGGAGCCTCCATAGGCTCCTCCTCATCTGAGTCTGTACTATACTCTGATGGAATAACAAGGGTTGCTGTTATATTTGCCTCCAACCAAGCAATATACTTTGAGAAACGACCAGGGTGACTATCTGAAAAATTAGCTCTCTCCCGTAGAGTTCAAAAATCATATACTCTCTCCAAGTCATGCTCAGATAAAGATGAAGTAGATGATCTAAAATCTGAAACCTCCTCAAAGGAATGAAGACCTTGAAACTGATCAAATTACCCCATGACACCTAAGGGGTGATAAGTGGTCACATCTCTTAAACCAACTAATGGGAGAAAGTCCATACTAGTGGCATGAGTAACAAAACTCAATGGAGAGCAAAATCCAGAATAAAATAATATGGAGAAAGGCTCCTCAATAAATGTCAAAAAGACAAACCAAGATGTCGTGTCTGTACAGTCAGTCGGGCGGAAAGAATGAGACTTCACTATATCCAACCTGGAGTAATATCCAAGGCGTCTAAAAGTACCTATCGGACGTAAATGTGTCACAAACCAGACATACAGTAAAATTGCGCTACGTCGGAAGTATCCATTAACATGAGTGTGGCAGTTTGTAGCTGAAAGATAAGTCTTTGCAAGAATCATGCGAATAATAGTACAACCCTCCCGTAAAGCCATGACTGATGTAACTAGACCAAAGCCTAATTGATCCATGTAAAGTGGCATATATAGATGAGCTACAATGCACATCACGAAAGCGTCCACCCGGGACACTATCCAAAAATCCTCAGTGATGGTAAAATCCTCTGAATGCAATGAAAAACTATCCACTGATCCAAAATGATCAATAAAGAAGTCAATAGACACCACATGGCCAGAAGTAATCTCACGCAATACTACACTCAGTTGCAAACCCATCATGGTCATGAACTGCCGATGCATCTGACCAATAGCTACCCGAGCACATAGGTCATCTAAAAGCAATCCAGTGATACGACGATACTCCTTTAATATCGGGGTCAAATCATTAGAACCCAATCAAAATACATGTCTATTCGGAACCCAGCAGGACAATGCCCTCTACAAATCCATCTGGGACCTAAAAGGTCAAAAAGGACATAGATAGGCCTAGCATGCTCCCTACTAACAGACGATCTGAATCTGTAAAACTATCATACCAGTGCCTCAAATAGAATGCAATATGGGTAGGGGAATGATCTATGCGAGCCACTGATGAGGAAGACATCTGTAGAACTTTATCACAAGACCATTCAGGGGTCAATTCTAACTCATCAACATCAATGCATATACATGACATATAATGTATGCATCATGATAAATGATAATATGATGCAATCAATAAAAAGCATTGTACATACATCTGTAAATACATCATTTGCTAAAGATAAAAAAGTAAATACATCATCTCTATTTTACGACTGAAAGTAAAAAGTATAGTGAAATGGGGCACATCAGCCCAATAGCTAACAAAAGCCTATCAAAAGAGATATCAAAAGCCTATTAAAAGAAATCTATGGTGTTGACATCATCCAGCCTGTCAACCTGTTGTAACTCCTCCTGAGTCACCGTATCTCCACCAAAGGGAATATCGGGTCGATACAAAGGAGGATCTGCTCCCGCAAAACCATCAGAGTATGGACCACCTTAGGGACCAATGCCAGAGCTGGAAGGATCAAAAGAATTTGCCTCCGATGGATCTCTGCCTAAATGCCTGATGAAAAGATGCGCCCGGTCTAACTGCTGGGTCAAGCTCCCAATCTTCTCCAAGTGGGTAGGCTCTCTAACATATGCAATCTTGTCTGCCATTATCACAGATCTAGGATACATGTCCTCCAAGAACTGAGTGGCACGGGTCTGAGCCCCGATGGTACGGGGAGTCCACCAGCGATCAAATGCTTCCTGAGTATAGGGACCCTCTGATAAAGTAAAGCCATCTAAGCTGATCTGAGGAATCTCTGTGACTGGTTGAGACAAAGTCTAATGGCGCCTGGCAGGGGGAAGATATGAAATGGGAATCTCCCCTGTACTACACCCGATGGCGCGTTCTCCTAAATAGAGCTCCCGACCTCCGTCAATCAAAAAGGGAATCTGGCAGGTAGATAGAGCATACTCCAATCTAGTCAAAAAACCATCCTCAAAGCCCACTATAAGATGATATAGGGTGTAAGGAACCCATATCCAGCATTGATAGTTAACAACTCTAGCTGAAGGCAACTGTGAGTAAAACCCTCTACTACTTGGACCTCTGCCAAGGTAGAATGATGTCATCGTCGGCCCCGAAGGTATGTGTCCAAACCTAAAGTGGTGACAGGGCGTAGGCAAGGGAGCCTCTCATATGCCCAAAACTAGAATTCAGAAGACAAATGTCATCATGTATGAAAGTTAACAACCGAATGAGGGAAATTGAAAGACAATTACTCACCAACAAAACTGGATAAAATTCTAGTTAAGCTTTTATCACACCTTCGAAGAGTAGATGCATCCAACGAAGGAAATAGGCGAAGGTGAAGGATCCCCAATCAAAATCTCTGATGCGATCCACATCATGAGTAACACTAACTAAGGCAAAAGGCATAGTTGAGGAGTTATCCCATAAGAAACAACCCTTAATGATAGTCAAGAATAATCACCAAAGAATGTGATCTTTATCCATCTGATCAGCAGGCAGAGGCTCAAACAAGACTCCATTCTAAGCATCCACGCTCAAGGGACCAGAACGGACTGCCCGAACCCTAAGTGTTGAAGTAGGAACTTCTAACAAGGTTCGAACTGTAGCTAGAGAAATGTCAGCCATTAAGGGTACTGACTCTCCTATAAACTCCAAACCTATTATAAACTGCCAATCAATCGGTGTCATCATCACCTCACAATCAAATAAGTGGACAAACTGAGTTTGATGAAACCAGCTCTCAGATAAGGCCCTCATATAACCCTAGGGGCATCGACGGGGAGTAATAGAAAAGAAAGCCTCAAAACCCCAGGAATGGACAAAGGCCAGGTAGTCGGGATGTAGATTCCTGTACAAGGAATGGATGCTGAACTAATTCTCCCCCGGCTAAGTAAACCAGGGGACCTCCATAATTTTCAAATCAAGGTTCATCCATTCCCAAAAATGGAAAAAGAAAAAGTCAAAGATGAAAATCCCCATTACCTCATTTGCATGTAGACGGTGAAAGTAGTATGCACACAAGCCAATCATGTATGATGATAAAGCATATACTTTCTAATCAATCTTATTTATTTATTAATAAAAGTATTAATTTACTAAAGGCATTTCATTATCAACATGATGATATTTTAATAATATGTGATAAACCCATAGTTTTAAGCAATGCTTTTAGAATCATGATGCGATCATGCTAATGAGATCTAAATTCTTAGATAGCTTAAAAACTAAAATGTTCTTAATCAATGGATTACTAAAAAGAGGATTAGTGAATCTGGATAGATTGGTACATAAGTTGCTTGCTCATTGGATGAGGATGATTGATCTCATAATTATTTGCGTGGAGACACTAAAGAAAGTATGTAGGTGCTTATTGGAGAATAAGTTCACTGAACGTGACTTGCTATGGAATACCTAATGGAGTTTTACTTTTCTGTCAATAGGAATTCCTGTAGTGATAGTAGTATTAGTAATCCTTAAACTTGAGATCATCATAGTATCTTGTATATAATGATTTACACTTTGACTTATTCCTTAAGACCCTTAGGGTATATCAAATGGTATGCTTGGGTGTAATAAGTTATATATGGAGATAATGAATGATCAATAAAGAATCGACCACTTCTAGTAAAAGAAGAGATATGTCCTATGTGATTCGATAAATGACAACCCAGGAATCCTTGGCCAAGGTGGAATGAAATTAGAAAGTAGTTTCTAATTTGCATTCATTAGGAGTTGTGCATTTAGGAATCGAAATACATATAATAAATTAAAATAAGACTTAACAATAATTTCATGTCTTATATTTAATTGGGACATTGTATGGTGGAAGGATTGAATTGTACGGTAACTATTTACTCAAAGGTTCTTTTATGATTAATATTGAAATCTATATTATCTGGAAAGTCGTTGATCGCTAGGGAGGCTTATCCTAATATAGAATAAATATTATTTATTTAAATAAATTTATAATTTAATTTATTTATTTAAATAAGATTAGAATTATTCTAATTGATTTTTTCACAACTGGTTTAATATGGAGAACCTAAAGAGTCACACCATGAAAGGAAGAATAATTAATTAAAGTTAATGGCATAATAGTAATAATATGTTAAGTGTATTTAATTTAATCTATGGTGATAGAGTAAATTAAATAGCTTAATATTTATTATTTAATATTTTGGAAATATTAAATATAAATTAATAAGAGAGGAGTCTTATTAATATTATTACAATTATTATTATTTTAATTTCTAAAGGAGTTTGGGAATTAATTTAATATTAGTACTCTTATTTATTCCTAATAGGATTAGGAGGCAAATTAAATAATATAGTTTAATTAATTATCCCTAATAAGATTAGGGAGCCTAATTGATTAATTAATACTCTATTTTAATTATATTAAAATAAGTCAACTGATATCTTTATAAGAGAAGTATTATATTATATATCAGTGTTTGTGTGAAATATGTGATTCTAATAGTTGGAGAGTACGCTTTTTTCTATACAGATAGAACGCTAGGGTTTGAGCCAAAACACCATTCTTCTTGATTCTTGTTCTTTCTTGGTGGATCACCTCTAGAGGCCAAACGCTTGGGTGGCTAACGTTGATCAAAGGAAAGAACCAAACCTGCGTATTCAATGAGAGCACAAAGGAATCGAAGTTGAACTTGTACTTGAGGAAGCTCAGATCTTTAAGGGAATGATTATGATTCTCCTACTTTTTAATTGACTGATAATCAAAGCATAAGAATGATCTTAGTTTATGGTTTGTAAGATAATTTTAAAATCCGTTTTACTTCGCTTCTACTTTATTTATGTGATTTGATTGCATACTCTTGTTTCTAGCAAACCTAACATATTATGAGTTTTACCGATCTTCCAGTTTCCTTTTAGGGATATGCCCTAGAATCGGTTGCATACCTACTTAACCAGGTACCTACGAAATCCATCCCTAAAACCCCATATGAGTTATGAACAGGGAGGAAACCAAATCTTAAGAATGTTAAGACTTGGGGTTGTCTAGCTTATGTAAAAAAGTTTGAAAATGATAAGCTACAGATAAGATCTGACAAGTGTAGATTTGTGGGATATCCTAAAGAGACATCATGGTATTATTTCTATCATCCAACTGATCAAAAGGTGTTTGTTGCGAAACATGCTTCTTTCATGGAAAAGGAGTGTATCCTTGAAGGGGTCAATGGGAGTAAGATATATCTTGAAGAAGTTCAAGAACCACAAAATACTACAGATTAAAGTCAGGTACCTAACCAAGTGGAAGAACCTATTGTAACACACCCTATTCGTAAATCTAGAAGAGTATCGAAGATACCTGATAGGTATGGATTCGTTATAGAGGATGACGATGAGGTATGCATCATAGATGATAATGATCCATTAAATTACAAATAGGCTATGAGTAGTAAAGACTCATAGAAGTGGCAACAAGCCATGAAATCCAAGATAGACCCCATGTATGAAAACCAAGTATGGACTTTGGTTTCACCACCTGAAGGCATTAAGCCTATTGGGTGTAAATGGGTCTTTAAAAGAAAGACTGGAGTATACGATAAGGTAGGGACTTATAAAGCCTAACTGGTCGCAAAAGGTTTCAAACAAAGACAAGGAGTTGACTATGATGAAATCTAGTAGCTGGACATGAAAACGACCTTCCTCAATGGGAAACTTGAGGAGGATGTGTATATGACATTGCCAGAGGGATTTGTTTCAACGGTTGGAACAAATCAAGTCTGTAAGCTATAACTATCCATTTATGGATTGAAGCAAGCTTCTCGTAGGTGGAACATCCATTTTGATGAGATAATCAAAGAGTTTGATTTTATAAAAAATGAGGATGAACCATGTGTGTACAAGAAGGTTAATGGGAGTGCTGTTTCATTCCTTGTATTATATGTTGATGATATATTATTGATAGGGAATGATATTCCTATGCTTCAATCGATTAAAATATGGTTATCAAAACACTTCTCCATGAAGGACTTGGGAGAAACATCCTATATTTTGGGGATAAAGATATATAGAGATAGATCTAAAAGGATGCTTGGCTTATCCCAAGGAACGTACATTAACTCAATACTAAAGAGGTTTAGCATGTAAAATTCCAAGAGAGATCTCATGTCGATGAGCCATGGAATACATCTCTCCAAGAAACAGGCCCCAAATACACCTGAGGAGAGAGACCGTATGAGTAAGATTCCTTATGCTTCAGCAATAGGATCTATCATGTACGATATGATATATACTAGACCGGATGTCGCTCACGCACTTAGTATATCAAGCAGATATCAGTCGAATCCAGGAGAAGAACACTAGAAGGTAGTGAAAAATATCCTAAAGTACTTAAGAAGAACTAAGGATGTATTTCTTGTCTATGTTGAGTTTGAATTGAAACTAGAGAGCTTCATAGACTCAAGTTTTCAAATAGACCAAGATGATAGTAAATCTGTTTCAGGGTATGTGTTTACCTTGAATGGTGGCACAGTGAGTTGGAATAGTTCCAAATAACAAACAGTTGCTGATTCTGTGAAGCTACAAGTGAAGCTGTAAAGGAGGCTGTTTGGATGAAGAAGCTCATAACCAAACTTGATATGGTTCCTAACATTAGAGGACCAATACCTTTATTTTGTGACAACACTGAAGCTGTTGCGCAGGCTAATGAAATCCAAACACGTGTTGCGTCGCTTTTATTTGATTAGAGAAATCATTGAAAGAGGAGATGTCACCCTGGAGCGTGTGGAATCTCAAGACAATATTGCAGATCCATTTACTAAAGCGTTAACACAACAGCAATTCGATCCTCACTTAGAGAAGATGGGTATGAGATACCATGGTGATTGACTTTAATGTAAGTGGGAGATTGAAAGTATTATGCATACAAGCCGGTCATGTATGATGATAAATCATATACTTTGTAATCAATCTTATTTATTTATTAATAAAAGTATTAATTTACTAAAGGCATTTGATTATCAACATGATGATGTTTTAATAATATGTGATTAACCTATAATTTTAAGCAATGCTTTTATAATCATGATGAGATCATGCTAATGAGATCTAAATTCTTAGATAACTTAAAAACTAAAATGTTCCCAATCAATGTGTTACTAAAAAGGGGATTAGTGAATCCGGATAGATTGGTACATAAGTTGCTTGCTCATTGGATGAGGATGATTGATCTCATAATCATTTGTGTGAAGACACTAAAACAAGTATGTAGGTGCTTATTGGCGCTAAAGAATACCTAATGGAGTTTTACTTGTCTGTCAATAGGAATTCCTGTAGTGATAGTAGTACAAGTAATCCTTAGACTTGAGATCATCATAGTATCTTGTATATAATGATTTACACTTTGACTTATTCCTTAAGACCCTTAGGGTATATCAAAGGGTATGCTTGAGTGTAATAAGTTATATATGGAGATAATGAATGATCAATAAAGAATCTACCACTTCTAGTAAAAGAAGAGTTATGTCCTATATGATTAGATAAATGACAACCCAGGAATCTTTGGCCAATGTGGAATAAAATTAGAAAGTAGTTTCTAATTTGCATTCATTAGGAGTTGTGCATTTAGGGATCGAAATACATATAATTAAATATAATAAGACTTGATAGTAATTCCATGTCTTATATTTAATTGAGACATTGTACGGTGGAAAGATTGATTTTTTACGGTAACTATTTACTCAAAGGTTTTTTTTTATGATTAATGTTGAAATCTATATTATCTGGAAGTCATTGATCGCTAGGGAGACTTATCCCTATTGTAGAATACATATTATTTATTTAAATAAATTAATTATTTAATTTATTTATTTAAATAAGATTAGAATTGTTTTAATTGATTTATTCACAACCTAGGTTTAATATGGAGAACCTAAAAGGTCACACCATAAAAGGAAGAATAATTAATTAAGAAGTTAATGACATAATTGTAATAATATGTTAAGTGTATTTAATTTAATCTATGGTGATAGAATAAATTAAATAGCTTAATATTATTATTTACTATTTTAGAAATATTAAATATAAATTAGTAAGAGGAGTCTTATTAATATTATTACAATTATTATTATTTTAATTTCTAAAGGAGTTTGGGAATTAATTTAATATTAGTACTCTCATTTATTCCTAATAGGATTAGAAGATAAATTAATTAAAAGAGTTTAATTAATTATCCCTAATAAGATTAGAGAGCCAAATAAATTAAAGGAGTTTAATTAATTAATACTCTATTTTAATTATATTAAAATAGGTCAACTGATATCTTTATAAGAGAAGTCTTATATTAGATATCAGTGTGTGTGTGTGTGTGTGTGTGTGTGAAATATATGATTCCAATAGTTGGAGAGTATGCCTTTTTCTATATAGATAAAAAACTAGGATTTGAGCCAAAACACCCTTCTTCTCGATTCTTGTTCTTCCTTGATGGATCACCTCTAGAGGCCAAACGCTTGGGTCGCTAACGTTGATCAAAGGAAGGAACCAAACATGTGTATTCAAGGAGAGCACAAAGGAATAGGAGTTAAACTTGTACATGAGGAAGCTCAGATCTTCAAGAGAATGATTCTGATTCTCCTACTTTTTAATTAACTGATAATCAAAGCACAAGAATGATCTTGGTTTATGGTTTGTAAGAAAATTTTAAATTATGTTTTACTTCACTTCCACTTTATTTATTTGATTTGATTTGATTGCATGCTCTTATTTCTAGCAAACATAAGAGATGAATCTAGGGATAACATCTCAAATCGTCCAAAAAATCAGGAATCCTCACATTAATGTCAGGAAGATCTCGGCGTGATGTATGTTTTTATACGTTGTCGGATCATTTGAATCTTTTCCGTTGTCATGCGTACCAATTTCGGTCCCAACAACGTTGCTTCACCCACCTCATCTCAGCATACTGGAGAACGACACTTGCGTCCATGAAATGCCTCAAATGGATCCAAGCTAATACTTGCTTGATAACTATTGTTATATGAGAATTCCACCAATGGCAAAAACTTGTCCCAACTTCCTTTGAAGTCAAGGACACAGAGTCTTAATAAATCCTTAAGAGTTTGAATAGTCCTCTCCGACTGCCCGTCCGTTTGAGGATGATATGCCAAACTAAAACGTAAATCTGTGCCCATAGCTTTTTGCAAACTAACCCAAAATCGTGAAGTGAATCTTGGGTCTCGATCAGAAACTATGGATACTGGCATACCATGCAGTCTTACAATCTCATTTTTGTACATGCGAGCAAGACGTTCAACTAAATAAGTTTCTCGTATAGGTAAGAAATGAGAATACTTGGTCAATCTATCAACAATGACCCAAATTGCATTTATGCCTTGAGAAACCTTGGGAAGACCAGTAACGAAATCCATGGTAATGTGTTCCCACTTTCATTTTGGAATTTCAAGTGGTTGCAATGGACCTTTTGGCACTTGATGCTCCCCCTTGACTCGTTGACACGTTAAACACCTTGAAATAAACTCCACGATCTCTCTTTTTATATTGCTCCACCAAAATGTATGTCGAAGATCACAATACATTTTGGTACTCCCAGGATGGATTGCAAATGGTGTGTTGTGTGCTTCCATCATGATTTTATACTTTAAATCAGGGTCATTAGGAACACAAAGTCTGGAGTTGACTCAAAGTATTCCTTCTTCATCGATTCTTGCTTCTGAAATAGCACCTTCTTGTACTTTTTTCTTCATACGAATCAGCTCCAGATCTGTAGCGGAGCAGCTTTAACTTTATCGATTAAAGTTGGTTCTACTCGTATATTTGACATCATCACATGGGTCCCTGGAGTCTTCAACTCTATCTCCATCCTTTGCAAGTTATACAAAATGGGCCTTTGCATGGACAATATCGCATTTGTACCCGCATATAATCTTGTACTCAACGCCTCAGCTACCACATTCGCTTTTCCAGGATGGTATTAAATAGTATGATCATAATCTTTCAATAGCTCGAGCCAACATCATTGTCGCATATTGAGTTCCTTTTGGGTGAAGAAATATTTGAGGCTTTTATGATCGATATAGATCTCCACCTTCTCTCCATATAGGTAATGCCTCCAAATCTTAAGTACAAAAATGACTGTTGCCGACTCTAGATCATGAGTAGGATAATTCCTCTCATATTCTTTGAGTTGTCGTGAGGCATAGGTTATGACTTTCCCATGTTTCATGAGAACACATCCTAACCCTCTGCCTGAAGCATCACTGTAGATGACAAATCCCTCCGAACCAGATGGTATTGTCAGAATAGGTGCTGAAATAAGTATTCTCTTGAGTTCTTGAAAACCCTTCTCACATTCCTCGCTCCAACCAAATTTTGTATCTTTTTGAGTTAGCTAATATAATGGAGTAGCGATTCGAGAAAACCCTTCTATGAACTCCAATAATAACCAGCTAAGCCGAGAAAGCTACGTACTTCGGTCACTGACTTAGGTTGCTCCCAACTTTGAATTGCTTCAATCTTTTCCGGGTCAACTGATATTCCGTGATTTGATATCATGTGCCCAAGGAATGATACTTCCTCAAGCCAGAACTCGCATTTCTTTAACTTGGCATAAAGCTCGTTTTTACGAAGCTTTTGGAGTATCAGCCTCAAGTGTTGCTCATGATCTCCACGAAGCTTTTGGAGTAAATAAGGATGTCATCAATAAAGACGACCACAAAATGATCCAAATATTCCTTGAATACTCGGTTCACCATATCCATGAAGGCAGCATGAGCATTAGTCAATCCAAAAGACATGACTAGGAATTCGTAATGCCCGTACCGAGTTCTGAAAGCAGTCTTTAGAATTTCATCAGTTTTAATCTTTAACTGATGATATCCGGAACAAAGATCGATATTTGAAAAGAATTTGGCGCCTTGCAACAGGTCAAACTGGTCATCAATGTGAGGCAACGGGTACCTATTTTTGACGGTGACATGATTCAACTCCCGATAATCAATATAAAGTCGCATACTCCCATCTTTCTTCTTCACAAATAGAACTGGAGCACCCCAAGGAGATATACTAGGACGAATGAAACCGATGTCTAATAATTCCTACAGTTGGGTCTTTAACTCCTGAAGTTCAATAGAAGCCATTCGGTATGCGACTTTGGAAATGGGTTTTGTACCGAGTTCAAGGTCGATACAAAATTCAATTTCATGCTCCGGGGGTAGGCCAGGAAGTTCTTCGGGGAATACATTAGGAAATTTATTAACAATAGAAATATCATTCAAATCTGACGTATTTTTGTTTAAATCTGTGACATATGCTAATAAAGCTTAACATCTGTTTTTCAATAAACGAATAGCTTTATGGCTTAATATGATAGTAATTAACTTTAATGGTTTGGTTACTTGAATTCGCATAATAGGTTGGTTAGGAATATGAAAGCTAACAACCTTACGAAAACAATCAATTTTAGCGTGATGAGTGTTTAACCAATCAATCCCTAAAATCACATCGAATGCAAGTATTTTCAAAGAGATAAGATCAACAGGTAACGTGTGGTTACCGATTTGAATCAAACAAGACTTATAAACAGTGGATATAATGAAGGTTTCTCCCAACGGAGTTTCAACAGATAAGTCAAAGTCTAATTTCTCCGAAGTTAAATTTAAACGTCGAGCGCAAGTAGGAGAAATAAATGAATGGGTAGAACCAGTATCAAATAAGGTATAGACTTTGCTAGAGTTTATGATTATCTTACCCGTGATGACCTCGTTCGGGTTCCTCACTTTTTGGGAGGTCATGACAAACGCTCTCCCTTGAACTATCAGCTTTGACTTCTCTGGGATAGCCTTTGGTGCCTCTATCCCAGCTGGACTTGACTTTATTGCATGACAAAATTGAGCTGGGTGACCTTCTTTTCCATAATTGTAACATATTTTGGATTGCTACATGCAATTTGGACTGATGTTCCGCATTTGAAGCATATGATAGGTGGTCGTTCTCCTTCCTTAACAATAGCTGCTGGTGCTGACGTCTTTCCATCATTGTTGAATCTTCTCTTATTGAAATTTCCACTTTTACTGTCTTGGCCATGATTACCACCGAAGTGGTTACCATTTCTGGCATGTTGATTCCCTCCACGCTTTTGTTGTCATCGCTTCAATGATCGCTACCATCGGTATTATCATTTCATAGAATGCTCTCTCTTGGTTGGGTTGACTCATTATCGTGCTCTAATAACTGAGCCTTATTCACAACATCTGAATACAAGCAAAGTTTGTGAGAAATGAGGTATTGACGTATCTCGGGTTTCAAACCTCTTAGAAACATCTGCGTCATTCTCTCTTCATTATCAACCAAGTGGGATGCAAATCGGGACAACTCGGCAAACTGAGTTTTATACTGCGACACGGTCATATTGTTTTACTCCATCTTGATGAACTTTAACTCCTTCATGTGACGAATACTTTCAGGAAAGTACTTGTCGTTGAACAGTTCTTGGAACTTCTCCCAAGACATCCCCACCGCGGCAGGTTTAGTACGCTTTACAGATTCCCACAAGTAATCTGCCTCTCCTCACAACATAAAGGTGGAAAATAGAACCTTTTGCTCCTTGGAGCATCCCAAGACATCGAATATCTTGGTGATCTACTTTATCCACGTCTCCGCCTTAAGTGGTTCTGGCTTTCTCCAAAACTCCGATGGTCCTAGCTCCTTGAATTGCTTAGCGGTGGTCATCCGTGAGTTGCCAGTGTTTCCACCTGCATTTTGAATAGGAGTCTCTTCCGCCTGATGCTGTATCAATTGCAGAAAGCCTCTGAACATTCTTTCATTCATCATTTGGTCGGTGTTGTTGTTTACCTGAGGATTATTACCTTCCTGATGCACGTTATCCTTCTTATTGATATGTGGTGACTCAACAGTCTCTTGTGCTCCATTGCTTATCTCAACATTTTCAGATACCATTTTCAAATATTGCCACAAAACAAGAGTTAATTGACATGCAACATATTATCCCTATATTCTGACCGACCAATTAAATAACAAATAAACTAAGGTAGGTCATACTAGCGAAGGATTTCCCCGTCTCTCCCCCTTGTTCTAGTCTCACATCTCAGTTAGGGATCATATCCCTAAGCTTTGATACCAACTGTGACGCCCCCAAAATAGGTATACATCACCCATTCTGAGTCGCTAAATACATGGTACAAAATTCAAATACAACTTAATTGTACAACTATCATGTAAAGTACGACAAAACATAAGCTGGGAGTTTCAACACGAATATTGTCTTCTACACAATATCCAAACTCAAATTCAATATTATTACAATTATTATCACACTATTTCACAAAATAGTGAGGACTACTAATGCACCATCTCGGACCATCACTCCGTTCCCTGACTAGTCCTTGCTATATTCTCATTTCCTGAAGAGAACAATGAAAGCAAAGGGTGAGCTCAACTAGCCTAGTAAGAAATATTATGACTAAGATAATGCAGAATAAATTATCATTAGCCTTCAACAGTGTTAAACTGATAAAATACAATAGACATCAAGTTTAACTGTAGCGGAACAAGCAATCCATTAGAAGAGTCAAGTAGAACATGATATCTACTAACTTCTATGATTTAAAAAGTTTATCATCAATTTTATCGCTGAGACTCAGCTTAATTAATAAATAATCCACATCATCGAATCATCCCTGCACTACTGCCAATGATATTCATTAGTATCACGACCAAAAATTATCCATACACTACGGGCCAAGGATATTCGTGTTTTCACAAATGGTCATGATCATGCCAACAACTGTCCATCAATGCACTACGGGCCAATAAGGACTTTTACCACATCATTTGTTACATTACGATCATGATTATACCGAATAATCCCTGGTCATAATCATACCAATTAACAGTCCATCTATGCACGTAAACCAAAGATGACTTTCATCACAATATAAGCATGAGGATGATGACAATGATATAAGAATTCAATTAAAAGAAAGCAAAGGATAAATTTTTGAAGATTTATAATTTAATTTATCCAGAATTCAATAATGTCCAAGTTGTCAACATGATATTGCTTTGTGGAGTAAAATTCAAGAATAATAATGTATCAAAAATGATTTGGACCGAAAAGAAATCAATTTTTGTCATGAATAGTACCCCGGGTGAATAGTAATTAAGTGAATAGTACCCCGTGAATAGTAAGTTGGGAATAGTACTCCCTGAATAGTAATTTGGGAATAGTACCCCATGAATAGTACTCCAGCATGAAAGAGTTAAAACTTATCAAGAATGCTCAGAATAATATTTCCATGAAAGAATACTGGATGAAGCGCAAATATCAAGGATATTCTACTAATTTCATGGAGTATAGAAGCCAAAACTTAACAAATTGAGTGTAGAATTCTGAATCTGAAACGAAATAATATTACTTACATACTACAGAGTATGGAAGAAAATATTATTTTTTACGAGTATTGAACAAAAATAATATCACTTACCTTAAAAAGAAGAGTATTCCAACTGGTATAGTGGAGATATTCTTAAAGAAAACTTTCACTGCTTTCTATGCTAAAAGCTTCTTAAAACTCTAAAGAAATACACTCAATATTATAGAAGTAGAATTCTCTGATTCTGGTGTGATTTTCAATTCTAAACTAAGCATCCTATTTATAGGAGAATAGAAGGGGTATTGCTAAGAAAAAAAATTACGGACGAAGAATTTGCAATTCACGGATGCAATACGCGAAGTCACGGACTGATTTTAATTCAACTCACACACCCATCACTTTCATACACACACACACATCACATTCACTTTTTTTTTCTCCCACCACCACACTCACACACACGAAAATTCCAAAATCAAAACCAAATTCCCTTCCATCCAAGTAATCTTCCCCCACCCCCTTTTTTTCCCACCACACACACACACATGTCAAAAATATATATACTATCACACACACACACACCAATTATATATATATATATATATATATATATATATATATATATATATATATATATATTCACACACCCCACACATTCACTACACACACATTACACCCACGCACCACACGTCGCTAATAAATATAATATATATATATATATATATATATATATATATATATAAGAAAACTGAGATAACTTTCTCCTGACAATTTTGAAAAATGAGAAAGTGGGGGTCCATATAATAAGCAAAATTTATAATAAATACTTCATAAAAATCCCCTCAATATTTTTAACAACATTTATTCATCATTATTATAACTCGCAATATTAACAACCAGATCGTTCCCAGGAAAGATGGGGCTTTCCGATAAGGATTTCTCCCTATTAGGGCACAATTAGGTGACCAACCCCTTTCCTTGATAGAACTTTCTAGACATTGTTAATTATGCAGATAATAATATGAATAACTTGTCATCTCAATTATTGATTTAATAATATAAAATATTGACAATAATTGAATCAAATAACGTGAGATACTATGCAGCAATTACTGTATCAATAATTGAGTATAACTGAGTGACTTCTCACGTAAGCATCAATAACCAATACCGTGCGCTACTATGCAACCACGCGTATTACTTTACTTTTACCACCGAGTATTTCAACAGTTAATGGTAAAACTTTCGCCGTTATTTTCATAAAAAGATATTTTTTTCGTTTTCTAAGTCTGAAAATAATTTCGTTGTGGGGTCCACTAATGATTGTGCCATCGTACGAATATTCCTCGACCAATCGAATATTTTATAACAACTTGCATACTTTGCAAAATTTGTAAATATTACCCACAACTATAACATTATATCAAATTCACTCCATAATATTCAAAAATATATTTCGAGAAAAATTCATCTTTATTCATAAAAGTTGGGGTCTTACAATGCCTACTCAACTAGAATCTTTCACACCAGGGGGCAGTCAGGGTATTGGCAAAAAGATGGAAACCCAGATACCTGAACCTCATTCCAATAAAGGAACCAACAAAACTCTTGAAATCTTAAAACTCAGGGATGATCGAGAAACTGGGGATATAAGAAAGAAAGTCTAACAAAGGGAGGAAACCATCCGGTCAATCAAAGGGACTGGAAACTATGGAAGTTTCACCTATTCAGATCTCTGCATTTTCCCAGGGGCTCGATATCCTGACAAATTCAAAGTCCAAGAGTTTGAAAAGTAAAATAGGGAAGGCGATCCCTATACGCACCTAAAAGTATACATTTGCGAGCTAGGGTCTTATGTTGAAGATGAAAGCCTCAGAATGCAACTTTTCTAAATGAGTCTCACTGGAGAGGCTAAAGCCTGGTATGCCCAACTTGACAATGCGAAAATCCACAACTGGGAAGAATTGGCCCACGCCTTTCTAAATCAGTACAGTTTTTAGTCACAAATGGCACTAGATTGATACTAAGTGACTAAAGTCAAAAAGCAAAGAACTGAGTCTTTCCGAGAGTATGCCCAAAGATGGAGACATTTATTGATATCCAAGAGGCTCCTTACTGTGAGAGGATCCTAGCAGTCATAGGAAAGCCATTCTCGGAAATGATCAAACATAGGGAAATGGCAGAGATGGGCTTAAAGGCAGGCAAGATTAAAGACTTCACTGCCTTGGAAGTAATCACCAAGCATATATAGACTGACAAGTATGCGAACGATCCCAAGAGGGTACCCGATAAAGGCAATGAAGATGTATCCCTCATTTTATAGGGGCAAGCTATGAGACCAACCTACAGTCCCCCTATTTGGAAAAAGCAAGACAATATGCCATTTCAACAACAGGCTGCATTAAATCAGTGCCAAGATAGAAAAAGAAAATTTTAAAGAATGGAAGATTAGGTGTTCACTCCACTAGGCGATTCCCTTAAAAATGTATTGGCGATATTAATGGATCACAAAAAAATTACCAAACTTTCTCCACCTCTAAAACCAGGGAGCAAAAGATATAATCCAAGCCAGAGATGTGCTTACCACTCAGGGTCTCCGATCCATGATACACAAGATTGTTGGTCCTTAAAGCATAAAATTCAAAATCTGATTGAAAGTGGCAATATTGTGGTCCAATAACCTGACCAAAAAAATGTCAACACCAACCTTCTGTCGCAGCATGATACGGAGGGAGTAAACATGATCGGGTCAGGAAGTGCTGAAATGTATCCAAATCGTAAGTACATGCGAGGGATGGAGGAATATCCCCAAAGGCGCCAAACAAATGTCCTGGAGTGGGAAAACTCAAAGGAGGGTATGACAGTAATGCAAAAATTTGAGACGATCCAAAATCAAGTAAATTTGTTAGCTAAGCTGATAGTGCGCCAACATCAAGATACAAGGCAGTTTTTCACTCAACTATCAGAAAGCCAAGAGGAAAAAGAGGTTAACCATAATGCAAGCCCATATCTCTCCAAGATGAGCCAGCTAAATAAAGAAGATCAAATCAGGCTAAAAGGACAAGAAAATGGGGATGATAAAATTCTAGAAGATCTCGCCAACAGAAAAATTGCTCGGGGGAATGCAAATTCTCAAAGAAGAAAGATCAAATAACCTCCACAAGAGGGCGAAAAATCACCCCTCTGAGCTAATCAAATGAAGAAATGCTACAATTTCTGATAAGCGAAGTAAGGATTACTGAGTTGTTGCCTCATATAAATCCCAAGATAAAGAGTTATGATTCCACCAAGATATGTTTCTACCATTCTAACTCATCAGGACATGCGACTGAGGAATGTAGGTCTTTTTGACATAAAATCCAGGATCTCATTGAAAATGGAGAGCTGAAGATAGAATTCCCCATGATAAAAAAAAGCGAAAAGGGAATAAAAAGCTTAAGATGTCCACTCGAGACAGGCAGTTTAAAGGAGGTGAAGGCTATGAGCACCAATTCTGGCAGAACACAAGGTGGACTGATCCTAATGCAAGGAATGACAGAGGAGACAAGGGAATGCCCAAAGGAGATTCCTCTGCCAACATCAAACATCTTGTGGTCCAAAGATAGCAACCATGTTCCTGATTTTATCACCTTGTATGATGAGGAGGAAATACTAATCCTTTCCAAGGAAGAAAAAGCCAAAAAGGAAAGTTCCTTGCAAGAAATGCCACAACAGTTTGAGGGAGATTTCATGGTAGAATCCTCTCAAGCCTAGGAAAAAGGTGAAGGAACAGATGAAGGAAAAGGTGGTGAGGTTGTCGGGAAAACCAACCCATCAAAGAATCAGGAGTTTATACCTTTTTGCGATGGGTCCAGTTTAAGCATCCCTGAGGAATGTACTAAATCAGGAAGCGATTAAGTTATGGCCATGAATGAAGATATTAAGAACCAAGAGGAATGTAACATAACCACTGACAACTGGACTATCAGGCCTCAGCTAGCCAAGAAGATGTA
Source organism: Panax quinquefolius (assembly GCA_020205615.1). Taxonomy (NCBI): domain Eukaryota; kingdom Viridiplantae; phylum Streptophyta; class Magnoliopsida; order Apiales; family Araliaceae; genus Panax; species Panax quinquefolius. The sequence goes on from CM035158.1 coordinate 49,336,511, forward strand.
GATCCAGAAGATAAATTTGAGAGTTCCAGGAGATGTTGGGATGGTATCACTTTGTTCGCAGTAAGCCTTTTATTTTCTATGCATGTAAATATTAAAAAAAATAAAAAAAATTAAAAAATTTAAAAAAATAAAAAAATCAAAATCAAAAAAATCAAACTAGTTAGGTCTCAGCCAAAAGGCATGAACTACGAAAGACCTGATCTCACCTCATCAATGGGAGTATGTAGGCAGCCATTTATGGTGTGTGGTCAAACAAAATAAAAACCCAAACAAACACTTCTTAAATCGTTCCGCTCATCAAATAGGAACTACACAGACCTGATCTTCCGCATACACAGGAGTACGTAGGTAGCCATCAGTGGTGCAGTCTGACCCTCAAAAGAAACATCCAAACCCAAACATCAATCCCAAGACACCAAGAAAAGCCTTCAAAGTCAGCGACCAATGTTGAGAAGACCCAACAATCACTTCAATGTTATTCCATCCAATCTTGCACAAGTCCCGAAAAGGAAGAAATAAAGATATACCAAGACAACCAGCAGCAAGGACCTTCAAAGAGCTGACACTCTTAATCACAAGTCTTCATCAAATCAGAAGAAAATTGTCAAGGCCGATTACACAAACAAGTTAGTAACAATGATTGAAGGCATCAAAAACCAAATCCACTACTTGTTCACCATATGGTATAGAGGTAAAAGCCTCTTGCGATCTTGGCATCTTATCATCCCACCTGTCAAAGCAACTATCCCAGACAACAAGCAAGTCTGGGGCAATTTCAAAATTGGCGACAACCCGATATTGGAATCCTTACAACAAGACTGGGGCAATCTCAGAAACAACGATAACTCAACATTGGGACATTTATTAACCATCCTAAAGAGGAAAATGCACCAGTCAGCACCATCAGCATGGTCCATCATCATATCACTGGCGATTCTGTATGATCATTTGGTCTTTTCCAATCATACTGTTCTCAAAATGAATAATCCACATCTGAGGTATGACTCTTTCATCTCTGTATGAGCTTTTAGTCCCCATTTACATGCATTAGTGATAATACACATGTTAAGTATTCTTAGAAAGAGGTTTTTGCTTAACTTATTAAAAATGGGATTAATTCTGATAAGAGTCCGTGGGGCGAGAATCACAGGAACGATTAGGGAATTAAGATTATTCAACCTTTTTGATTGGGCACGACATCCCAGTTGAAAGAGCTTTTTGGAACAAACTTGACCTTATATGCATGCTTGCACTTTGCGATTGCCCTAACTCTTAGTTGTGGGGTATGAAGCTATGGCAAAAATAATGGCAATTAATGAAAAGATAAAAGATAAGTCACCAGCCTAATGTCTCGAATTGTGGCCTAGGTTGCTCGAGTTATTAAGCCTGAGGGGTGTCTTTACACCTGGTGCCCTAAAGCCATCTGGTTTGGGAGTCATCGGCCCAACGCTCGTTACATTGGGTAATTTAGCGCCTAAGAAAATGAGCATTTAAAAAAGATAAGGCAAAACCAGAGCAGATCCGAATCGTGGCATAGGTTATTCGAGTAATTAAGCTTGAAAGGGTGTCTTTACACCTAGTGCCCTAAAGCCATCTGGTTTGGGAGTAACCGACCCAGTGCTCCCTAAATATCCCACAAGAATCATATCTTAACTTATGAGCGTAAACTATGCAAAATAGCTCAACGAATTGTCTGACGGAGACCCATAAATGCTATTTTGGTTATGGACCCATCTTCCCAGATTTAAAAAAGGGCAAACCCTATGTCATTGAATAGCTCTCAGATAGAGCTTTCAGGAATGGTATGGCACACTTCCATCGGACTCCCGGATTGAATGTTATGATGGTTAGAGCGGATAGTGCGTCGTTCGAGTGAACATACTTTGAGACGGCGGGACCCATATGGCCCGGGGCAACCCGGGCAACCGCATGTAGACCAGCGGCTGTCGCGGGTAGACCCACATCCATCCGGTCTATAAATAGAGGCCATGAGTTGGTCATTTTAAAAAAAGAAAAAGAGAGAGGAAACCTTGTCCATTTCAATTCGTACACACTTCTAGAGTGCTCTAAATTGAGTTATTCTTCTTCCTAAACACTTGTAAGCTCGTGTTTTACTACATACTGAAATTTAAATAGTGGAAACCGAGTTTTAAAGCGTCAAAAGCTATCTGAAGTCTTCTTAGCAGCCCACTATAAGATATTTTAGATTTTTAAGCTTTTTCTTACTTCTATACATACATATCTACTCGTGTTGAGAGTCGCGTCATGTGGGTATGCCTGGATCATCGATCCGTGGCTTTTATTCTTATATATATATATATTTATATCTTCCCATCAAACTCTGTTTGATTGAGTCTAGATATATATTCGGAGCGTTTACAACTTTTATATATATAAATACTTATATATACTTCTTGTTATCAAAATCTGTTTGATTGAGCCTGGATATACATCCGGTGCGTTTATCGCTTTATATATATATATATATATATATATTTACATTTTTGTCAGGTCTAGAGATCATTTCGTGGCCATTTACCACTTATATATATATATAACTATTTATTAGCCTGCGGGTTAGATTTGCCTAAATCTGTCTATTTCTCACTTTAACCGGTTCATGGTGACTAAACTGGAACTGTTGAAGCTGGAATGCTTAGATTTATTCAAATCTAATTCATTTTCTAGCTTTTGTTGCGGGCTAGATTTGTCTCAATCTGGTTATTTCTAACTTTAATCGGTTCATGGTCACTAAACTAGAACCGATGAAGCTAAAATAGTTTAGATTTATTCAAAATCTAGTTCTTATCTTAGCTTTGTTCATATTGCTTTCCAATGTGAGTCTAGGAATCATGTGATCACAGATTCAGTTCATGAATCAAGATTTGGTTCCCGTGATGGACATTTTCAGCTGCCACCAGTTTGTAAATTATTCACGATGTCTAAATTTCCTTAGATGGCTCTCATCCCCACACGGAGTTCGGCACTGCTATGCATCTTATTTTCTCGAAGATGCTTTACATCTCAAAAAATAAAAGCAATCAAGCCGAACACTTAAAAAATGGAAGTATCAAAGGCCTCAATTACTATTGAGCACAAGGGTTTGAAAAACTTGTTCTACAAAACATCACTGCCATATCTCGTTCAAATTGAACTTTTATTCAAAAGTCAAACCCTTTGTATATAGGTGCAAACGAGGCATATCACTACTTCCAAACAACTGCACATAAACCTACACACAAACACATTCAAATAAAAGTTTAAATTAAAAGTGGCGGTAACCGTGTCATCACGGAAGTCGGGAGGTTCCTAACACCTTCCCTCCACTTAATCAAGCCCCCGGACCCTAATGAATTTTGGTTTTGCTGACCAGTTAAACAGTGTCACATTACTAGATCTTTGTGCAACATTTTCTCGGTTGAGTTGGTGCAACCATTTAAAAATACCAACTAGCGACTCTTACAGTCAAATCGTCGACATATATATGTCAAACCTTTTCAAACTTGTTTTTATTTCAAACAAATCTCACCTAATATGAGAACACCAAAAGACAAGAACAGAAAGGGACAAATAAAAAAATCCCAACGTCGACACACCAGACGAAACCATGCGAGAGCTAGAGCTACTGGGTCAATCTGAATCCATAACTTGAATAAAATCTCCAAATTACCTCGGAAAGGGTGAGGTAAATTCTTATCTCTTACAATTCAAAAGAGCATATGCATCCACCTAGGAGAATAGACTCCTAATGATATGCTTAGATCATCGCATCATGCATGTTCTACATGTGTAAATTTATGCTATTTTAACATATATCCCCAGTAGAATTAGACATACATGCACATTAAATATCTAGACTTGTGAATTTTTTTGATAGAGTCTCCTTTGTAAAAGGGACTATCCACGTGCACATAGGCATGACTAGGTGGCCATTCAGTTGCACACTAACTAAAACCATGAACATGTCATATGTAAATATTAAGCTAAAGCCCAATGGTAGTCAAATTGTCATAGGCATTTGAAAAACCTTTTATCATGCTCACCTCTCCTAAAAAGGATGGCTAAACTAGTCAAAAAATGAGTGTAAAATGACTTTTAAAAAAATGAAATTATTTCACATCAGACCGTTCAACATAGTAAAATACAAACATTTACTAGGCCCGTTCAATTTTATTAAGTCATCTATGCATGCATATTTGATACATTACATTTAAACCCGTTAAGCATAATATCTACCTTTTTAATGGTCAAAACTTGGAAAGAAAGGATGTAAACATTACCATAAGTGTGTAAAATGTTTGTACGGTGTCGAAAATTAGAAAAAGTAGCCCAAACTAAGTAGATCTGAGTTGCAAATTTTGGATTTTTTAGTATATATCAATTAGAAAATGAATTTTAAAGGGGCTAGGGGGTTTAAAACCACCCACGATCTACTGTGAGTCTACCTATAGCAGCCTAGGGTGGGACCCACCCCCTTCGATTTGATCGAATTTAATTCAAGGCAGGGTCCCCTAAGGCTAAACAGTCAAATCAGGGAAAAAGGTTCTACGCGATTAAGTAGAAGGGGCCTGAAACACTGAAATATTATCTCAAAACCCTGATAGATGAAAATCCTCATATAAACCTTTGAAGTAACTCCAACAAAGCATCGGAACTGTCGATAATGGAAATCATTGAAAGCTGCCTTCAGCGAAGCATCGATGATTCAATTTGTTGGTGTTGGCTACATCAGGGCGTCGAGAATGTTCGAGGATAGAACTTGTCAAAAAGATATCCCCAGCAGAGATTTCGGAGATATCTGATGTTGCAAACCATTGGTGGCAACCTCATCGTAGCATCGGAAAGGGTCTCGTGATATAAGTCATTGAAAACTATTTCAACGAAGATAAGAAGATCTGATATTGCAAATCGTTGGTGACAACCCCATCGTAGCATCGGGAAAGGTCAGGGGATGTAAGCCATTGAAAATTATTTCAGCAAAGATCAGAGGATCTGATATTGCAAACTATTGGTGATAACCCCAACGAAACATCAGGAAAACATGGTGATGGAAGACCTCTGTAAACTACCGTTCGAGTAGGCATCGAAACAGTAAGATGATGGTCAACCTTTGTAAACTACCGTTCGAGTAGATATTGGAGATATTCAGTGATATTAATCATTGAAAGTTCTATCCCTAAATGAAACAGTGGGAATAGCCGATGGTCAAAGCCGAGAGAAGTAACTTCACCAAAAGCTTTGAGCATTCATAACATCATACCATGTTACATTACATTGCATCATTATATCTTGTCATATTTCAAGTGTTTAGTAATATTTATCTTGTTCATTTCATTACACTGCATAAACATGATAAAGAGGGGCATCTGTAGACACTTAAAATTTTGTTTTCCTGTTACTAGCCCATGCAGGAAAGATAAAAGTGTCTTTTTCCAGTCCAGAGACAACCTCGGAGGATCACAAATGGTCATTCTAGAGACAACCCAAGAGAAACTATATCAAATCAAACCCTAAAAACATCCTCGGGGGATATTAAATTAACCTCGAAGACAACCCTGAGGAAGAAGAGAATCGGCTGCAATCAAACCCCGGAGACAACCCCGAGAGACAGCCAAAAGCCCTATCAACCCTGGAGACAACCCTGGGAGGGAAAAAAGGACATTTTGACAAAATAACGTTAACAACCATAGAACAGCTGCAGATAGGGTCACAAAGAGCCATTGCAGCGCTTCCGAGCGCAAACTATGCAAAAAAATAGCTTATTGGACTTCATGCGAAGGCCCGAAGATGCCAGTTTGGTCATGGACCCATCTTCTCGGATTTAGAAAAAGGAAAGCCTTATGTCATTACATAGTTCTCGGAAAAAGCTTTTTGGAATGTTATGACACATATCTGCATAAGATTCTCGGATTGCAAGTTATGAAGGTTTCAAGCAAACTGCACGTCGATCGAGGTACATGTACTTCGAGATAGTAGGGACCACTAGGCTCAGCTGTAACTATACATATCAGTCCCCATCAGCTATAAAAATAAGTTTAGAGGGAGAGAGAAAGGGTCCAAGGGAGAGAAATCCGGCCATTTGAGAGAGAAAGACAGGTTTTCTTCGGTTCAATTTTTGCAAATCTCTTATTAAAACACTCGTATACATATATATATATAGCAACATATTAGATTTTAACTGGCAAAACTGAGTTTTGAAGCGCCAAAGCCGTTCGATAGTATTCTCGTGCAATATCGTAAGATCTCTTAATATCTGTTTCTTTTTCTTGCTTTACGCTATATATAAGTTATATATATAGATCTGTCTCTATATGACATAAATCTAGTTTTTTAACCGTTCATTTTCATGTAAATAGTCAATATTTGCGTTTATTGACTAGATCTCTACCAGATCTATCCAAATCTAGCTTTTAATTGGTTCAAAAGTTATAAACTTGAACCAGAAAGCTAGAATGGCTCAGATATGTATAGATCTAGTTTTCTTTCTACTTCTATAAATATTTAGCAACCACGCGGCCCTAGATCTCTATCTAGAGGACATTCAACTGCAAGGCGCATGCAAGGATTTAATTGATGAATCATTTATTTTGCGACGTCTAGAAGTAAACATGCATTTTATTTCAAAATATTCATTCTGCAAGCTGTTAAATGATATCATGTGAGCTTAGTAGCCACATGGTCTACGATTCAATCAATGGATCTAAATTCGGTTCCCATGATGGACTTGTTTAAGTTGTATAGTCAGCTTATAATCCAGTGTACATGCAACTGCAAGGCCTTAAAATAGTTATCCGGATTTAAGGCTCTAAAATAGTGAAAATCATGCATGTGGTGTTCATGCTTACTTAACTTCGATGGCTTTCATGCCCATGAGAAGTCTGACACTTATATCTATATTTATATATACTCTTAAAGATGTTTCGCATCTTAAATAAAATCAAATCAAGCCGAATATTAAATAAAATGGAAGTATCAAATGGGCTCAATTCCTATGTGAGCGAAAGGGTTTGAAAATATCTTTTCAAAACTTCACTTTCATTACCTATTAAAAATAAACTTTTCAATAAATCAAACCTTTGTATATAGGTACAAAAGAGACATAGCACTACTTTCAAATGAAGCACAAAACATCTCTTCCATCCAAAGCTTTCAAACACATACACACACACAAATGCATAGGGAATAAAAAAGTAGCGGTAACCGTGTTTCACGGAAGTCGGGGATGCCTAACACATTCCCCTAGCTTAAGTAAGCCCCCGAACTCCATGAATCTCGAGTTCCAGACCAATTAAATAGAGTCACATATTGTGCCATATTGCGAAAATCTTTTAAAATCCGGTTGAGTTGGTACAACCATTTGAACTCATACCAACTGGCAACTCTGTTTAATTCGGCCCAATAATTAAAATCAAACTTTTCAAATCATCGACAATGTATGTCAGCCCTTTCCTAAAATCTCTCTTTAAGAAAGATAAAATAAATTACCATAACGAAACATAAAGGGTAGGAAAACACATTAGGAATCAGAACTTTCCCGGCGTCGACAACTCCTTTACATTGATGATACCCTTTGGCAACAAGACATACTTTGAAGCATTCAGTTGTTCCATGAACACGCTTCTTAACTTGATATACCCACTTATTGCCAACTATGTTCATGTTGTGATGTCGAGGGATAAGAGACCATGTTTGATTCTATAGTAAAGCCTTGAAGTTGTCCACCATGGCAGTACATCATTCAGCATGTTTATTTACTTCCCTAAATGACGTTGGTTCAGTTGTGAAGACAAAAACTTCCATTGCCTATTTGCGCCATCGTAATGTCATCGATGTGTTTGAAGTGGCTCATTGGGTACAGTTTTGGTGACTGGTGCATTTATCGGACATGTTTGGGGGCAGAGGGCACAACAGAGGATGGGGTAGCCGAAATAGGTGATGAATAAGGAAGGAATTAGTGACAAGCTTGTAGCACTGGAATGAAGATGTACGTTGTCGGGATTGAGCTGTAGGAGGGGACTGAAGTTGTGGGGAAAGAAAGGATAGCTGGTCCGTGGAATTGAAGGAGAGCTGGACCATTGCTTAGGAGGAAAAAAGTAGGCAGACATAAAAGTAGCTTGCGATATATATCACATTCTAACACATTTTAAATCTGAACCATAAAATGGAGAGTCCATTTACTTGAAATGAAAAAGATCCTAGTCCCCCACAATGAGGGACTAAGATCCTCTCCATTACAAGTAAATGGAGACTCTTCATTTCATGGTCCAGATTTAAAATTATCTTTCTCTCCTGTCAGTATGATGTCACAATGAGGGTCCAGTAAATGGAAACCGGTTCTCCTCAAATCGCACATATCGAGCGATGTAAATTCTATATGTTATAGATTTAAAACAAAGATAACCAAGATGAGTATTACTATATCCCAAAAAAAATACATGGAAGTGAGCGGAACACAATGATGTTCTTGTTATAAGGCCTAAGAAAAGGAAAACATAAGCAACCAAATACTTTTAAAAAATCATATTAAGGTGGTTTGGAAAACAATTTTTGATACGGCGAAAAATTTCGTAGAGCTCGAGAAGGCATTCTATTAATTTGAAAATTTGATGTTCGAAAAGCAAACTCCCAGAATTGGCCGGGAACACAGATGTTGAAGTAAAGATAATCCAGTTTCCACACATGTCGCTGGCGGCATTCAACAAGAGCATTTTGAATTGACGTGTGGGGACTGAAAAATCAATGATTGATTCCTTGTTGTCGAAAACGCACTTTTAAAGGGAAAAAAAATCATGGCCACCATTACTTTGAAAGGTTTTTCATTTGGATGAAAACCAAGAAATTAACATCAAGAAATGTTTGTACTTCACTTTTAGTGTACACTATATAGCCATGAGTAATGCGAAAATGAATCAACAAAGAGAGTGAAATACTTGTAACCATTTACTGAAGTAATTGGGGAAGGTCACCATACATCTCAAAAAATTAAATCTAAAACACGAGCTACTCCTAGAAGATAAATTACTACTTGCTTTGCCAATTTGACAAGGGGTGCATAAGGGTAGCGACTTGGTGGAAATAACTAGCAACTTATTTTTACTAATTAGTACTCATTCTGTCCCATGATAAAAGTCTTTATCACTATTTTGGGTAGTCTCATGTTAAATGTCCACTTTCCTTTAATAACCAAACTTTTACACATTTTTTCCTATTATGCCCGTAACATTAAATATCTCATACATTTCTTATTCTAATTCTCTCTCCATATTTAATAAGTATGGAGAGATAATATTTTGAATTCAATAGCTAAAAAGTCAGTCTCTCACCTACATTGAAAATAATTAATGACATATTATTATGAGTAATTTTGTCATTTCATTCTTCTTATCAATATGAGTGAAAAGTCTACCAGGACTTTTATCCTGGGACGGAGGGAGTATATGATAAAGAGTATGGCCACGCGGATTACCAAGCTTGTGATGTCAGCCATCCATGATTGTCTGTGCAGACAAGAGAGCAACCGGGGAGCTTTCTAGAGATAGTGTACAAACCATTCTTACTCAGCCCGCTGAGGAGGGTGCTCCGAATGAGTCAATCCTTAACAAAAAAAACACGAAATTATTATATTTGCAAAATCGTTGCACAAAAGTAATTTCTTAGATCAGTAGAAGTATGAATAATATCAAATAAAAGAAGTGAATTATCATTATGTGAAATAGTAGTTGAACAAATATGATATATGGATGTCGTATAATTACCATTCACAAACTGCAATTGATCATTACCAGAATAATCGTGACAATATTGATTGATACCCACTAGGTCTGGTGTAACATGGAAATTGGGTGTCGGGGTACCACTGTAGAGAATTAAGGCTGACATTATATGATTAAGTGGAACCAAGAGGTAGTAGTGGAGTAATTTACGTGTGAGGTCCTCCTAAAAGTCCGGGGTCTAGAGAACGTTCAGGCTTATAGGATTCATGATTTTGACCTCCACAAAATTGATAGCATGGATGTGGAGGCAGAGGCTGAAAACTAGAGTTGTAGAGTGGACGAGGAGAGGCATTGAACCGACCACGACCACGTTCCCTTTCGCGACTGCAACCGCGAATGGGCTGTCGATTTACAAAGTTTACCATGGCAGGAGCACATGGACTATTAGGAGGCACCACCGGCAAGTTAGGAGAGTGCAAGAACTCATGATTCTAAATTCTGGCTTAAGCTCTTTAAAACACAAAACATAAATTTGACATGAGTTAATGGTTTACCATCAGCGGCAAGTTCATCAGAACATCCCTTCAGTAGATTCAAAAAGGCCGTTGCTGACTCATAAACAGCCTATGGCTTTTGAAGAGCAATATGCAACTAAAGAACACGAGTAATGTAGGGATTCACAAGGCAGATGAGAGAGCTTGCCCTAAACGTACAGTAGTTGGCAATCCAACAACAATATGTATGACTTCTTCACTTAAAGATGAGATAAGGAAACTCAAGATTAGTTGATCTTGTTTTCCTAGGCCACATCTTTCGGATTGATCTGCGGTGGCACGTTTGCATGAATGGGAAGATAAGCCAACAGTTTTGCAATTATTCCTTCAATACATGACCGAATAGGTTTTGCCCTTAAAGGATAAATAGTAATGGGCTTGGCTTAAGGTTGGAACATGTTGCGCAGCAACATGAGTGGCATTATTGGTACTAGACGAGGAAGATGCCATCGAGAAAAATAGCGAAGAGAAATTATGGGTTGTAATAGGGTAGAGAAATGAGAAAATATTGGAATCACTCTTGATACCAATAAGCCAAATAAATTTTCACTTGACTAATTTGGATGAACATACATGGCATAAATACATATTATTTGAGCCCGAATTATATGATGGGCCAAGGTCCATGTGGAGTTATTGTTTGGGCAGTGAAGAATTTTAAGAAATCAATCATTCCTAATTATATTTTGTTTCTAATCCGTAAGGAAAGTGTCAGGTTTTAAATCGACTTCCTTTCATTAAGAGAATTATATTTGTTCCCATTAAGATATCTTACCGAATGAGGAGTTCCAATTCTATACGGGGAAGGACTTTATGGAGGTGGTGAGATCATTATAAATACAAGGCTTTATTTTGATTCTAAGGTACACACTCATAATTATTATTTTTCATCACTAGAGCTTTAAGCATCCATTATTAACTTTATTAAGCCTGTACTTATTCTCACACCGGAGCTATCCTCGGCGGCCAAAACCGTCAAGCTTTTGGTCATTACCCATTTCTGTGTAGGATTGGACATGATTTGGTGATTGGAGCGCGTGGAGGGATCTTAGCGTTAACATTAGCGCTAAAAGGAGGGGTTCTAATGTTGTTGTTTTTAAATCACAATAATAGCTTTTGCGTGTCATCATGGTGCACAGTAAGACAAGTTTCTGGCACAGGGAAGTCAACAGTGGACGGGTTGCCCAACCTAGAGGTGTTAAGGACAGGTTGGGCCCGTCCTAAAGCAGATAAGATAGGCTTGGGCCCAACAGTCACTTGGTAGGACAAGGAGGTAATGACAGGGTAAAGGGCCCTCGACGAAGATTATTCTCAACTGTCAGCCGGAATGCCAGTCATGGGGGACGTGTCGAGGATGGGTCCTCCTGAACGCATCCCCATGACGTCGGCCATGACGAAAGGAGACTGATTTTATCTAAAAAGGCTTAGGAGACAGATGATGCCTTAAAAACCTTACTCTTGCAACGATAGGAGATTGACCAACAGATGATATTATTGATCGGGGGAAACGAGGAAGGTGCATACAGCCATAGCCGAAGGTGGGGGCAGTCGCCAGAAGTTCAGTCCAGGACACATCATTCAAATAATTCTAGGCGAACCGAAAGTAGGCTTCGGAGCCGCTCTCGGGACAAGAGCAGATCGGGAGAGCGGTCACCTGGGAACCAGTTCAGGACACATCATTCGGACGGCTTTCGGCACACTAGGAGCAAGCACCGAAGTCACTCTCGGGCAGCAAATTAAGAAAGTAGAGGTCGGTCGAATTGCAGGAGATGGGTTCCATCTCCCGATAAAGGAAGACAAAACCGAAGAGATCTTCCCCCAAAGAAGTGTGACCAAGGAATTAGCAAGGAAGGTGGTCGACTTGGAGAAACGGTTGGCCGAAGGGAATCAAAATATAAGGATTCCGGTTAAATCTTCGTCACAGTTCTCCCTAGAGATTGTGCAAGAGAAGACAGATCCAAGTAAAAAACCCCCTCACATGGAAAATTATTATGGTTCGGGGGATCCTTATGAGCACAACCAAGCTTATGATCGGCTGATGAACTACTACTGAAGGTTTCGGCACATAAAACACAGTAGAAATTAACCAATTTAAAGGCAATTTCGAAACCCTAAAATAAGATCCATGTGAAAAACAAATTAACTCACTGGTTAGAAATTATACCGATTATGAAAATATAATTGATGCGCTCAAATCTCCAACGCAATCCAAACAAATCGCACCTTTACGGTATCCACACGAATACCCCATGAATCATCGTACGATCTACAGTAAAAGGAACTGCGGTACCAGCCACAAGGATGAGGATTTTTCCTTTTCAAAACTATTTCTCTCTAGTCTCTCTCTAAGAGCGGTTAGGGTTTTGGTTATGATGATTATTCTAATATGGCTGCTACATATCATATATATAGCGGTTAAAAGGAATTAATTAAAACCCTAAAATAAAATCTGAATATATATATATATATCTTAATTAAGTCTTACTTAATTAATATACCTATATATAAATTATCCTATTAATTTAAATTCATAATTTAAATACTATCAATCATATTGACATATTTAAATCTTTACAATTTAAATTAATTCCCTTTTAATGTTCTACGTGTGTGACCTTATATGTTATTATTACGTTGGCAATAATTTTAAAATCATATTATAAAATTATAAACAGTGAGCGACATCTAGTAATGCATCACTGCTACCCAAGTAATAATAAGATCGATGATTCGATGCAACCTTTCCGTGACCAATGTTTTAATGTAATTTAATCCTTTTAACCTTAATATCCTACATTAAACTTGAGTCATGGAATGTGTCATACTCTTCATATTTTAATATGTATTTTCTTGATCAATGAGTAAACTATATGAAACAAATCACTATTTGAACATGGTCATGCATTTCATAGTCCTACTCAATCAAGAGGCCTATGGATATCACCCCTAATACATGGGAGGGTTAAATTTTGTCTAGATCACTCATATTCCTCACACGATTCATGATGTACCCAATAATCACCTTTATAGTCCAGCCTATTAAAGGTGACCTTTGATAATATCAAAGTATATAAATTCTCATGTAGTAATATACTGATTTCAGGTTAGAGGATCATTACATCATTGTCACTATGAGAATCGCTAATGACACTTCGCATAATGCTCCACATAGAATTCTCATGGTGGGTCTGTCCAGTACATCGTTCTCTGACACGTATCTATGCACGGACTTAATATCTCATATATTTATGACCAATAAAATTTGGTAATCAGTCAATTCACATACTAGTCTCAATGCATTATTGTTGTCCCATCAACAATTATACTCGACTAGGGACATTTAAGAACAATGATACTAATTGTAATTATATAATCTCATGTTTAAGTCACATACTTGAAACTATATAATTTGTATCACTATTTTAAGGAATTTTATTATGTTAACATTTATATAACGCAGTAAATAAAACCATAATAAAATCATTCATTTATTCAATCAAATATATTATCAAAATGTTAAGCAATTATATCAAATAATTGGCCTCTAGGGCATAAACTCTAACAATCTCCCACTTCCAATAGAGCCAATCACTCATGTATCTAATACCCATGGAACTAGTGACCTTCATGCTTCTGCTGCGACAAAGCCTTGGTCAGTGGATCTGCAACATTATCATCTGTTGGCACTCTTCCTATATGTACATCTCCTCTGTCAATGATTTCACGAATGAGATGGTACCACCTAAGTATATGCTTAGATCGTTTGTGAGATATGGGTTCCTTAGCCTGTGCAATGGCTCCATTATTATCACAGTATAGAGCACCCAGATCAACAATGGTTGGAACAACACCAAGTTCAGTGATGAACTTGTTAATCCATATAGCCTCCTTGGCCGCACTAGAAGCAATAATATACTCAGCCTCTGTTGTAGAATCAGTTATCGTCTCTTGCTTCGAACTCTTCTAGCTAACAGCACCACCATTAAGGCAAAGTACAAAACCTGACTGAGACTTATAGTCATCATTGTCAGTCTGGAAACTAGCATCTGTGTAACCCTTTACTGCCAGTTCGTCTTCACCTCCATATACCAAGAATGAATCCTTATTCCTTTTTAGGTACTTGAGGATATTCTTGACTGCTGTCCAGTGACCTTCACTTAGATTCGACTGATATCTGCTCGTCATGCTCAAAGCATACGAGACATCCGGACTAGTACATATCATTGAATACATGATAGATCCAATTGCCAAAGTATAATGGATCTTTATTATACGCTCCTCATCATCTTGTGATTTAGGACATTGGGCCTTAGAGATTTTTACACCATGAGTTATGGGTAAGTGTCCTCTTTTTGCCTCTTGCATGCTGAACCATTTCAGCACTTTATTAATATATGTACTCTAACTTAGGCCGAGCATTTTTCTCGATCTATCTTGATAGATCCTGATACCTAAGATGTAGGCTGCATCGCCTAAATCTTTCATGGAGAAACATTTTCCTATCCATATTTGTATAGCCTGTAATGAAGGAATGTCATTCCCAATAATTAATATGTCGTCAACATATAATACTAGGAATACAATGTGACTCCCACTAACCTTCTTATATACACAAGGTTCATCTTCATTTTTAATAAAGCCAAACTCTTTGACTGCTTCATCAAATCGAAGATTCCAACTCCGAGATGCTTGCTTCAATCCATAAATCGATCGCTATAGCTTACATACCTTTCCAACATCCTTTGGATTGACAAAACCCTCAGGTTGTGTCATGTACACATCCTCAAGGAGATTTCCATTAAGGAAAGCAGTTTTGACATCCATCTGCCAGATTTCGTAATCATAAAAAGCTACAATAGCAAGTAAGATCCTAATGGATTTAACCATTGCCACTAGAGAGAAGGTTTCATTATAGTCAACACCTTGAATTTGTTTAAAACCTTTTGCTACCAGTCGACCTTTATAGGTTTATATATTACCATCCATGTCTTTTCTTCTTGAAAACCCACTTGCACCCGATTGGTTTTACCCCTTCGGGTGGATCAACCAAAGTCCATACTTGGTTAGTACATGGATTCCATTTCATATCTCATGGCTTCAAGCCATCTCTCAGAATATGGTCTATTCACAGCGTCTTGGTAGGAAGCAGGCTAATCCTGATCTATGAGCATCACATCGCTATTTTGAGTCATAAGATATCCATAATATCTCTTGGGCTCTTGGCGTGTCCTACCAGATCTACGAATTCCTTGTGTAATTTGAGCAGGTTCACTTTCCATAATATCTTGTGGTTCCTGCTCACGTTCCAACTCAGGTTCAATGGTATTTTGTGGTACTTGAATTTCTTCAAGTTCTACTTTCCTCCCACTATTTCCTTTAGAGACAAATTCTCTTTCTAGAAAAATACCAGTTCGAGCAATAAACACTTTATTCTCAGAAGGTTTGTTGAGATAATATCCTTTTGTTTTTTTGGGTATCCCACAAAATTACATTTGTCAAATTTGGGTCCGAGCTTTTCAGAATCTAGACGTTTTACAAACACCTCGCAACCCCAAATCTTCATGAATGACATACTAGGACGTTTCCCAGTCCACATCTCATATGGTGTCTTCTGAACCGTCTTTATAGGAACACGGTTAAGTGTGAATGCAACTGTCTTTAGGGCATGACCCCAGAAGCTTATTAGAAGATCTGCATGACTCATCCTTGATTGTACCATGTCCAACAAGGTGCGATTTCTCCTCTCAGATACACCATTCCATTGTTGTGTTCCAGGTGGAGTGAGCTATGATATAATACCACACTCCTTTAGAAGGTCATCAAAGTCTTGGCTTAAGTATTCACCTCCTCGATCGGATCGAAGGGCTTTTATGCTTTTGCCAAATTGGTTTTGAACTTCATTCTTGAATTCCTTGAAATTTTCAAAGGATTTGGATTTGTGTCTCATAAGATACACATATCCATATCTACTAAAGTCGTCAGTAAATGTAATGAAGTAATAAAACCTACCTCTTGCTAACGAACTCATGGGTCCACATACATCACTATGTATAAGTCCCAATATATCGCTAGCCCATTCACTGTGTCTAGTGAAAGGGGCTTTAGTCATCTTGCCTAATAAACAAGACTCGCATTTCTCATATGATTCAAAATCAAATGAATCAAAAAAATCCATCTTTATGGAGTTTTGATACGCGTTTCTCATTTATATGGCCAAAACGACAGTGGCAGAGATATGTCGGATTTGAATCATTTGATTTAACTCGTTCTATATTTATGTTATAGATAGGCATTTCTAAATCAAGAATATAAAGACCATTAAACAATTGTGCAACACCATATCAAATATCATTTAATTAAAATGAACAACGATTGTTCTTTATTATAAATGATAAACCTTTCTTGTTCAAACAAGAAACAGAAATAATGTTTTTGCTTATAGCAGGCACATAATAACAATCCTCTAATTCTAATATTAGCCTAGTGGGTAAGGATAAATGATAAGTTCCTACGGCCAGTGCAACAACTTTTGCTCCATTCCCAACTCGTAGGTCAACCTCTCCTTTTGTCAAGCTCCTACTCCTTCGAAGTTCCTGCACATTAACACAAATGTGAGAACCACATCAAGTATCCAATACCCATGATGTAGAAGTAGACAAGTTGACTTCTATAATATATATACCTGAATCAGAAGTCACACTTTCTTTCTTTTTCTTCACTTCTTCCAAATAAGCATGATAATTCCTCTTCCAGTGTCTAGGTTTTCCGCAGAAGTGACAATCACCTTCTTTAGCCACCCCACCTTTAGGTTTTAAAGCCTGTTTGGTTTTGGAATTGGGTTTGGCACCGGATTTAGATCATATCTTCTTCTTACCTTTCCAATTTGCTTAGCATTCCCCTTTTACACAGTCATTATGGGAGCGGGTCTTGCCTTTTTCATGTTGTTCTTGGCAGTTCTTAACATGCTCAACAACTCAGTAAGGGGTTTCTCAATTTCATTCATAAGATAATTCATAACAAATTGAGAGTAGCTATTGTTCAAGGATTGCAAAACAAGATCAGTTTGGGCTTCCTGAGTAATTGGAAAACCCAACCTATCAAGGTAGTCAATATACCCAATCATTTTTAGCATATGTGGACCAACTGGATCACGTTCACCCATCTTGCAGTGATACAACGCCTTGCTTGTATCACACCTCTCCCGTCGAGCATGCCCTTCGAACAATTTATTGAGATGCTCGATCATCTCATAAGCATCCATCAACTCATGTTCCTTCTGAAGCTCAGCGTTCATGGTTGCTAGCATGAGACAACTCATGTCCAGAGCATCATCTTGATGCTTCTTGTAAGCATCATGCTCTGCACGTCGTGCAGTATCAGCTGGTGCTGCAGGAATGGGCTTTTCAATGACATATAGCTTGCTCTCTTGTTTGAGGACAATCCTCAAGTTCCTATGCCAGCCAAGGAAATTAATTCTACTCAGCTTGTCCTTCTCAAGAACTGATCGTAGTGAAAGACTACTTGTGTTGTTGTTGTTTTCCATTGATATCTATAATTTATAAGTGCCAAAATAATAAGTCAAATTGCAGAGTTGATATTATGTAATTGATAATAGTACATTCAAAATATACCTCCCACTATTTTATTCAAATTAATAGCCCTCGCCATTAATTCGGAAAGCATTTTCTATTAAATCTTTCTAGTGAGCCAAGATCCATATTTCATTATGACTTAAGTTAGCTTTAGCTAATCTCTTAAAAATAATTATTTAGGTAGACAACCCTTTTGTCAATTATATCATATATAACTCTTGGATAGTTTGGTAAACAACAATTGTTTCTAGTCCATCTAATGGTACCTACCAAACTCTATGCCTCTAAGTCCACAATCCTATTGAGATAACTTAGTTAAGTCGGTCCCAATGATTTTAACAGTTTGGATATCACAATTATCTTATCGCATCTTACCTTGATAAATAGGGTACTTTGCTTTGGCAAACCTACATCTATTGATCAAGGTCTTGGTGAGTGTTACTCATCGGAAGGCATCTGATTTAGACTTAATAATTTAATGAGGGATTTTATTAATAAATTTAGATATCACCAATTTTAATCTTATTAAGCATGCACATTTTTTATCATATCATATACAAGCATAAATAAAGTGCAAAATAAAATGTGTCACAGTTATGGCCCAATCCACTATCAATCTTTTCAAGCTAATGAAAGATTGAAAGTCAATCTAAGGTGGTAAAAGATCTTAAAATAAGTAGCTTCCTTGGATCTTCCTCAAGCATGTGCCACCTCTCCATCATCATCTTTCCATCCTATCCTTCATCTTGTCATCATCATAATAATAGATTATTGCATGACATAAAGAAACCTTGAGTTACATTCAAGGGGATTTAGATGAAAAGAGAATGTTACATCAGAATTTATAGAAAGGCACGACATGCAAGCCGTATTTCAAAACCAAAAACCACGAACCTATGGGTCAAAAGGCCATAACTATGAACTATGCATAAGCACATAACAATTTATATATAATTAAAGAAAACTATATATAACATATTGGGGTCACGACCATCGTATGCCATGACGAAGTCTACCCTGGCGGTGGTCCGACTTTAAGAATCCATTGTTAACTTTATTAAGCCTATACTTATTCTCACACTGGAGCTATCATCGGCGGCCCAAGCCGTCAAGCTTTTGGTCATTACCCATTTCTGTGTAGGATTAGACGTGATTTGGTGATTGGAGCACGTGGACGGATCTTAGCGTTAACATTAGCGCTAAAAGGAGGGGTTCTAGTGTTGTTGTTTTTAAATCACAACAATAGCTTTTGGGTGTCATCATGGTGAACAGTAAGACAAGTTTTTGGCATAGGGAGGTCAACAGCGGACACGTTGCCCAACCTAGAGGTGTCAAGGACAGGTTGGGCCCATCCAAAAGTAGATAAGATAGGCTTTGGCCCAACAATCACTCGTTAAGACAAGGAGGTAATGATAGGGTAAAGGGCCCTCGGCGAAGATTGTTCTCAACTGTCAGCCAGAATGCCGGTCATGGGGGGATGTGTCGAGGATGCGTCGTCCTAAACACGTCCCCATGACGTCGGCCATAACGAAAGGAGACTGATTTTATCTAAAAAGTCTTAGGAGATAGATGATGCCTTGAAAACCTTACTCTTGCAACGATAGGAGATTGACCAACAGATGATATTATTGATCGGGGGAAACGAGGAGGGTGCCTACAGCCATAGCCGAAGGTGGGGGCAGTCGCCAGAAGTTCAGTCCAGGACACATCATTCGAATAATTCTAGGCGAACCCAAATTAGGCTTCGGAGCCGCTCTCGGGACAGGAGAAGATTTGGAGAGCGGTCACCTGGGAACCAGTTCAGGACACATCATTCGGACGGCTCTCAGCACACTAGGAGTAAGCACCAAATTCACTCCCGGACAACAAGTTCAGAAAGTAAAAGATGGTTGAATTGTAGGAGACGGGTTCCATCTACCGATAAATAAAGACAAAACCGAAGAGATCTTTCCCCCCAAAGAAGTGTGACCAAAGTGTTAGTGAGGAAGGTGGTCGAACTGGAGAAACGATTGGCCGAGGGGAATCAGAATGTAATGACTCAGGTTAAATCTTCATCACAGTTCTCCCTAGAGATTGTGCAAGAAAAAATAGATCCAAGTAAGAAACTCCCTCACATGGAAAGTTATTAAGGTTCGGGGGATCCTTATGAGCACAACCAGGCTTATAATCGGCTGATGAACTACTACTGAAGGGTTTCGGTACAATTATACCGATTATGATAATAGAACTGATGCGCTCGAATCTCTAACGCAATCCAAACAAATTGCGCCTCTACGGTATCCACACGAAGGCCTCGCGAATCGTTGTATGATCTGCAGTAAAAGGAATTGCGGTACTAGCCAGAAGGATGAGGATTTTTCCTTTTTGAAACTGTTTCTCTTTAGTCTCTCTCTAAGAGCGGCTAGGGTTTTGGTTATGATGATTATTCTAATATGGCTGCTACATATCATATATATAGCGGTTAAAAGGAATTACTCAAAACCCTAAAATAAAATCCGAATTTATATATATATGTATATATATATATATATATATATATATATATATCTTAATTAAGTTTTACTTAATTAATAGACTTATATATAAATTATCCTATTGAATTAAATTTGTAATTTAAATACTATAAATCATATTGACATATTTAAATCTTTACAATTTAAATTAATTCCCTTTAATTACGTTACTATGTGTGTGACCTATAGGTTATTATTACGCTGGCAATAATTTTAAAATCATATTATAAAATTATAAACGTTGAGCGACATCTAGTAATGCATCAACGCTACCCAAGTAATAATAAGATCGATGATTCGATGCAACCTTTTCGTGACCAATGTTTCAATGTAATTTAATCCTTTTAACCTTAATATCCTAGATTAAAGTCGAAGCATGGATTGTGTCATACTATTCATAATTTAATCTGTGTTTTCTTGATCAATGAGTAGACTATATGAAACAAATCACTATTTGAGCATGGCCATGCATTTCATAGTCCTACTCAATCAAGAGGCCTATGGATATCACCCCTAATACATGGGAGGGTTAAATTCTGTCTAGATCACTCATATTCCTCACACGATTCATGATGTACCCAATAATCACCTTTATAGTCCAGCCTATTAAAGGTGACCTTTGATGATATCAAAGTATATAAATTCTCATGTAGTAATATAGTGATTTCAGGTCAGAGGATCATTACATCATTGTCACTATGAGAATCGCTAATGACACTTCGCATAATGCTCCACATAGAATTCTCATGGTCAGTCTGTCCAGTATATCGTTCTCTAACACGTACCTATGCATGGACTTAATATCTCATATATTTATGACCAATGAAATTTGGTCATCAGTCAATCCACATACTAGTCTCAATGCATTATTGTTGTCCCATCAACAATTATACTCGACTAGGGACATTTAAGAACAATGATACTAATTGTAATTATATAATCTCATGTTTAAGTCACATACTTGAAACTATATAATTTGTATCACTATTTTAAGGAATTTTATTATGTTAACATTTATATAACGTAGTAAATAAAACCATAATAAAATCATTCATTTATTTAATCAAATATAA
Organism: Panax quinquefolius; assembly: GCA_020205615.1. Lineage (NCBI taxonomy): Eukaryota > Viridiplantae > Streptophyta > Magnoliopsida > Apiales > Araliaceae > Panax > Panax quinquefolius. The sequence continues at coordinate 49,357,956 of CM035158.1, forward strand.
TATCAAAATGTTAAGCAATTATATCAAATAATTAGCCTCTAGGGCATAAACTCTAACAACTACAACTACTCGGATGCTGCTTAATGTTTTATGTTCATGACCACTTTGAGGAAAGATGCTCGGCAATGGTTGATGACGTTGTCTCTAAACTCAATTTCCTCCTGGATAGGGATTTGTGATAAGTTCCATGCATGGTTTGGCAGTATCAAAAGGAGAGGAAAGCTGACCGGTTCACTATCCCCGATCAGGTAGTATTTAAACAAAACATTGGGTCAGTACGTGAAGCGGTTCCGTGAAGAAATGGGTCAGGTCTCTGATTTAAACGACCTTCAGGCGGTGGGTCTCTTTTAGAACGATTTGGACTTTTTAAAGTCCAAGAAGTTGATAAAAGAGCTGATGTTCAACCATCCGAAGAGCTTGGCTGAAGGCTTCAATATGAGTAGAATCGCATTTAATCGATAAAGTTAAAGTCGTGCAAGCTACATACTCAGAGCTGATGAGTATGAAGAAGAAGGTTCAAGAAGGCGTTATTCTAGAAGCAAGAATCGATGAAGAGAGGAAATCTCAATCCTCAATTTTATTGACCAATTTGAAATCCTCGATGGAGTAGGAATTGTGGCCTATAGACTCATTTTACCGCCAAGTATGTCGCATGTTCATAACATTTTTTTTACGTATTGATGTTACGTAAATATGTGGACAGTGTTTTGTGACAGTGTTTGAAAATGGCATATGAAAATGTTGAGATCAACAATGAAGCACATGAGACCGTTGAGTCACCAACGATCAATACCAAGGATAATGTGCTACAGGAAGACAATAATCCTCAGGTAAATAACAACACCGATCAGATGATGAACGATGGGATGTTTAGAGGCTTTATGTAATTCATGCAACATCAGGCGAGAGAGACTCCTGTTCAAAATGCAGGTGGAAACAATGGCAACCCACGGCTGGGCACTGCTAAGCAGTTCAAGGAGCTGGGACGGCTAGAGTTTTTGGGAAAGCCAGAACCACTTAAGGCGAAAACGTGGTTAAAGCAGAGCACCAAGATATTTAATGTCTTAGGATGCTCCGAGGAGCAAAAGGTTCTCTTTGCCACCTTTATGTTGCGTGAAGAGGCAGATTACTGGTGGGAATCTATAAAACGTACCCAGCCTGATGCACTTAAGATGTCTTGGGAGAAGTTCCAAGAGCTGTTCAATGACAAGTACTTTCCCGAAAGTATTCGTCACATGAAGGAGGTGGAGTTTATCAAGTTGGAGCAAAACAATATGAACGTGTTGCAATACGAGGCTAAATTTGCGGAGTTATCCCGGTTTGCATCCCATTTGGTCGATAATGAAGAGCGAATATTTCTAAGAGGTTTGAAACCCGATATACGTCAATACCTTATTTCTCACAAACTTTGTTTATATTCAGATGTTGTGAATAGGGCTCAATTATTGGAGAGCGATAATGAGTTAGCACAACCAAATGGTAACGACCAACAACATGATAATAATCGTACCGGTGGCAACGGGCATCGAAACAATGATAACCATCGTGGGGGAAATTATCATGCCAAGAATGGTAACCACTTCGGTGGTAATCATGGCCAAGATAATAGGAGTGGAAATTTCAAGAAGAGAAGGTTCAATAATAATGGAAAGATAGCAGCACCAACACCCGTTTTCAAAGAAGGAGAACGACCACCAATTGTATGCTTCAAATGCGGGGGGAGGGACATATTAGTCCAAATTGTGTGATGCAGTCCAAAGCATGTTACAATTGTGGAAAAGAAGGTCACCTAGCCCGATTTTGTCGTGCACCAAAATCAAGTCCAGTTGGGACGGTGGTACCAAAGGCGGATACGAACAAAACAAAGTCGGTGGTTTTAGGGAGAGCGTTTTTCGCGACTTCTCAAAAAAAGAGTAACCCGAATGAAGTTAACACGGGTTAGTTAATTATTAATTCTTGCGAAGTCTATACCTTATTAGATACCGGTTCTACCCATTCTTTTATCTCTCTTGCTTGCGCTCAACGTTTAAATTTAACTCTAGAGAAGTTAGACTTTGACTTATTGGTTGAAACTTCGTTAGTAGAAACCTTCATTTCTTGTCCTATCCAAGTCTTGAATGAGAGTCACAGTTTTGAATGATATTTCTATTGTTAATAAATTTCCTGGTGTATTCTTGAAGACTTCTTGGCCTACCCTAGAGCGTGAAATCGAATTTTGTATTGACCCTAGTACATAACCCATTTCTAAAACCCTCAAATATTTCTTCACTTAAAACGAACATAACATGCGCCAAAGATGTTGGCTCGAGCTGTTTAAGATTACGACTATACCATTCAATATCATCGTGGAAGAGAGAACGTGGTAACTGACGCATTGAGTAGAAGATCCTATACGTTTACGAGTGCGATGTTGTTAACACAAAAACCCATTTCGTATAACTTACAACTGATGAAGATAGAGTTAAAGACTCTAAAACCCACGTGATGATATCAAATATATGAGTAGAATCGACTTTAATCGATAAAGTTAAAGCTGTGCAAGCTACATACTCAGAGCTGATGAATGTGAAGAAGAAGGTTCAAGAGGGCGTTATTCTAGAAGCAAGAATCGACGAAGAGAGGAAATCTCAACCCTCAATTTTATTGGCCCATTTGAAATCCTCGATGAAGTAGGAACTGTGGCCTATAGACTCGTTTTACCGCCAAGTATGTTGCGTGTTCATAATATTTTTTTTACGTATCGATGTTACGTAAATATGTGGACGACCCGAACCACATTATTAAATTAGAACTAGACGAGATAGCAGAAGATTTAACGTATGAGGAGATACGTGTTTAAATCTTGGATAAGAAGGATCGTATTCAACACTCAAAGGTTATACCTCAAGAGTTAGAATCTGAATGAAGTCAAGGTATCCTCTTCTCTTTAACATAGCAGGTACGTACGTAAATTTCGAGGGCGAAATTTCATAAGGAGGGGAGATTATGAGACCCCAAATTTTATGAATAAAGATTTAAATTTTTCGAAATATTTTTTTGAATATTATGGTGTGGATTTGATATAATGATATAGTTGTGGGTAATATTTATAAATTTTGTAAAGTAAGCAAGTTGTTATATAATATTCGATTGGTAGGGGAATATTCGTTTTAACAGGGAATATTCGTACGACGACACAATCATTGGTGGACCCCACAACGGAAGTATTGTCTTTTTATAAAAATAACGGCCAGTGTTACCGTTAAAACTGTTGAACAACTCAGTAGTAAAAGTACAGTAATATGCGTGGTTGCATAGTACCACACGGTATTGATTATTGATGCTTACGTAAGAAGTCACTCAGTTATACTCAATTATTGCTACAGTAATTGCTGCATCATATCTCTCATATTATTGATTCAATTATTGTCACAGTATCATCTGCATAATATGTTATATTATTAAATCAATAATTGAGATGAGAAAGTTATTCATATTATTATTTGCAATATTGACAATGTCTAGAAGTTCTGTCAAGGAGAGGTTTGGTCACCTAATTGCGTGTCAATAAGGAAAAATCCTTATCGGAAAGCCCCCTCTTTCCTGGGAACGACTTGGTTTTTAAATATTGTGAATTATAATATTAATGATGAATAAATTCGTGTTGATTAAAGATGAAATTGATAGTTCCATTGTGTTGGAATTATTAGTGTTAGTGGAAATCGACATTTATTTCGATAATAATTGATGTCTGGAGGTTATATTGACCAATCGAGTAATTAACCCGATAAATAAGCAATTAATTGCTATTGATTCACATGATTATAACTATGTGTTCATATGTGCGTACTATTGATTCACATTCATTTACTATTAGGGGAGTTGGTGCAAGATTGATAATACTTGCATTACTAAGTTAAAAATGGAGGTATAGTTGAAGGTACTATACTTTAATTCGTATTTTCACATGATTATAACTATTGAATCTCATGATTGAACTATTGATTCACATTATTTACTATTAGGGGAGGTGGTGCAAGTTTGATAATACTTGCAGGACTAAATTAAAAATAAAGAAAAAGAGGAAGGTATTATACTGTAATATTTTGAGCCCCAAAATGTGTAATTATCGAAACTATATTTTCCTATAAATAAAAGTTCATTCTTCCTTCATTTCTCACCAATTCACTAAAGCTATAGAGCAATTATTATAGAGAGAAATTATAGAGAGAAAGAAGAAGAGAAGTTTGCTACCTCACTATTCCAGTATCCAGTCTTCTTTTGAGGTAAGGAGTATTATTCTTTCATATTCATGAAGAGAGTTATTTTCTTTCAATACTCGTAAGAGTTGTTATTCCATTCTTAATTATTATGTTGGAATAACTCATCATAATGGGCACCGCATACATGGTGAAATTCTTCTCATTATTCCATTCTCAGTATTATTCTCGCTTGAATAAACCGTCTGTTCGTGCGATCTATCGCGTGCCCGTGAATTTTGTTGTTATTCCATTCTTTATTATTCTATTGGAATATCCTGTCTGTACGGATTACGCATGACCTGGTTCCGTTATTTATTATTCTTTTGGAATATCCTATCTATGCGGATTACGCATGACCTGGTTCCATTCTTTATTATTCTGTTGGAATAACCTGTCTTTGTGGTCTATTGCATGCATGATGAATTCTTCTGTTATTCCATTCTTTATTATTCTGTTGGAATAACCTGTCTATGTGGATTACCACATTCATGGTGAATGATCCTTCGTATTCATTCTTTATTAAATTGTCGAAATGATCTGTCTACGTGGATTACCGCATGACGGATGAAAATCTATTTGTAGTTTTTTATATTCTATTATACTCGTATGAAATATCATTTCTTTTGTACTCGTCATGAAATATCATTTTATTTGGTATTTTTCTATTACGAGTTACTATTCACGGGTTACTATTCACTCTAGTATTATTCACTTGGGTATTCGGGGCACTTTTCATGCCAGAGTACTATTCATGAGTTACTATTCACCCAAATTACTATTCACTCGGGTATTTGGGGTACTTTTCATGTCGGGGTACTATTCCAGAAGTACTATTCACGGGGTACTATTTACCCGAAAAATATATTTCTTTTCTGTCCAAATTATTTTTGGTACATGAATATTATTCTTGAATTTTACTCTACAAATCAGTATCATGTTGACAATTTGGACGTTATTAATTTCTGGATAAATTAAATTATAAATCTTTAAAATTTATCCTTAAACTTTTTTTATTGAATTATTATGTAATTGTCATCATCCTCATGCTTATATTATGATGAAAGTCATCTTTGGCTTACGTGCATAGATGGACTTGGTATGATTATGACCAGGGATTATTCGGTATAATCATGACCGTAATGTGACGAATGATGTGGTAAATGTCTTCATTGGCCTGTAGTTCATTGATGGACAGTTGTTGGTATGATTATGACCAGGGATTATTCGGTATAATCATGACCATTGATGATTACATGAATATCCTTGGCCGTGTTGCAGGGATGATTCGATTTTATTTATTAAGTCGAGTCTCAAATGATAAAGTTGATGAAAACTTTTTAAATCATAGAAGATAGTAGATTTTATTCTCTACTTGACTCTTCTAATGGATTGCTTATTTTCACCGCAGATTGTTGATCTAAAACTTGTTGTCTATTGTATTCTATCGGTTGTTATATCGTTAAAGGCTAAGGATAATTTATTCTCGCATTATCTTAGTCATAATATTTCTTCTTGGGCTAGTTGAGCTCACCCTTTCTTTCATTGTTCTCTTGTGAAAATGAGAATATAGTCGGGACGAGTCGGGGAATGGAGTGATGGTCCAGGATAAATGGCTTTAGTAGTCCTCACTATTCTACTTTAATAATGTGATAATAATTGTAATGAGGACACCATTGAGTGTGGATATTGTCTAGATGACATTATTCTTGTTTAAACTCTCACCTATGTTTTGTCGTATTTTACACTTTTTCGTTGTATAATTAAGTTGTATTTGAATTTCTGTACCATGTATCTGGCGACTCAAGATGGGTGATGTATACCTGTTTTGGGGGTGTCACAACAGTGATCGGGCCACTATACTGGAACATATAAAGGATAAGCCTTACTTAGAACCAGCTAAGGAAAACATCAATATTAGAGGGAATATGAATAAGTACTATGATTATCATGAGTGTGTTGGACATTCTACATAGACTTGCTATGGTTTGATGGACCTGATCAAGAAGAATGTTTAGAGTGGGTCGTTGGTTCATTACGTCACAGGACGTGACATTTCGGGGGCATAACAGGCGATTAACGAATTCGACCACCCAACCCCAACAACATGATCAGACCCAAGAAGCACCTCGGGTGGTGGATGTGATCATGGGCGGGTCAGTTGAAAAGGTTGCGGGGAAGAAGAGGTGAGGATTCTTGGACGCGGTACTGAAAGTGTCTGATTAGCCTGTTAGGCATGAAAGACCTTACCCCGGATAGGTGATCTCTTTTACTGATGAGGATTTCCCTTCTGAGCCTATCGAACCACATGAAGGAGCCGTGGTAATCACTACACAGGTGGGTTCCATGGATATGAAGCGGATGATGATTGATAATGGCTCGTCAGTGGATATATTGTATGATCACACCTACCAAAGGATGGACTTGGGAGGCAGAAGGTTAGAGGTTGGTCAGGAGCCTCATTTGTATGGATTTAGCAATGACCCGATTAAGGTTGCAGGGATAATTGAGCTACTAGTGATCTTCGGGATGGCTCCTCAGCAGGTGGAGATAGTTTGTAGATTTTTTGTAGCGCATGTGGATTCTGTACAATACTATTCTGAGGAGACCGACCTTGACAGATCTTCAGGTTGTGAAATTAATTCCTCACTTTAAAATTAAGTTTCCTACACCAAATGGAGTTGGTGAGGAAGCAGGGGATCTCGACTTAGCGAGGAGGTGTTACAGGAATGCATTAATCTCTTCGGTGGTAGGAGTCAGTAAGTAAAAGTAGACAATGGCTATAAAGATCGAACTGTTTGCCGAAGGTATTATAGAGCCTCTGGTCATGCCCCCCGAAGAGACATAAGAAGTGGATTTGATTCCGGGGAAGAAGGACAAGACTGTTAGGATTGGATCAGGATTACAGGAACCTTTTTGGACAAGCTTGGGGGAGTTGTTGCAGCGTTATGCGGACATCTTTGCATGGCTCCCCAGTGACATGCCTGGTGTTGATCAGAAGGTAGATGTGCATAGGCTGCATGTGGACCTGATAAGGAAACCAGTTCGACAGAAGAGGAGAATTTTTGCCCCGGAGAGGCAGAAGATAATAGATGAGGAAAAAGCCAAGCTTTTAGCCACTGACTTTATTTTTGAGATCGACTACCATGAGTGGATAGCAAATGTGGTTGTTGATTGATTTCACAATCAATGAATACACGCAAATATAAGTGGTCAACAAGTAATACAATGATAAGAAAAGCACCGTTCCCACGAGGAAATATGCTAATATTTATCAATTACCAATTTCAATTCAATTAATCCTACTTTAAACTACAAAATATTGTTTATGACTTGAAAATTAAAATTAACAAAGCTAATAAATAAGATCAAAGTTCGTGAGAGTAACTGTAGATTTAACACGTTAAAATTACAACTTCCCTTGATATTTCATTTAAATCAATGTACTTCCTTTTTAATTGAATCAATTAATACAATTTGTTTTTTAAGAATGCTTATTAGTACTCACGCACTTCTTCCGAAAGACGTGTGAACAAATCCTCCTATACCTGTTCTCTACGAATCAGACTTACGAGGAACACCCTAGTTAATTAACTCACTATATTCCTATGTGAATCAAGTTAAATAAGGTTTTAAGCACAAATTCTTTTAATGGATACAAACGATACATAAGTATATTCCTATCCTACATACTAATCATATTAACCCTATTAAGATTATACGAATAGATATTATTATATCCAGATCTCAATCTATACTCCATTTTCCAATTTTATATAGATTATCATGGCAATTGTAGGCCAGAAACTTAATCAATAAGCACAAGATATAATAAACAATTCAATAATAATCAACTTTCATTAAATAAGAAGAATTAATTTAAACTACATACCATGTTCTGTTGCAATCTTAATTAAAATTTAGTTCATGATAAATAAGGAAAATGTAAGACCCCAGCTTTTATAAATAAAGATGAATTTTTCTATAAATATTATTTTGAATATTATGGAATAAATTTGATATAATGTTATAGTTGTGGGTAATATTTATAAATTTTGCAAATTATGCAAGTTGTTATAAAATATTCGTTTGGTGGGGAATATTCTTTTGTTAGGGAATATTCGTACAATGGCTCAATCATTGGTGGACCCCACAAATGTAATTATTATTTAATTGAGAAAATGACAAAATATTTTATAAAATAACGGTGGAGGTGTTACCGTTAAAAGCGCTTGAACTACCCGGTGGTAAAAAATACAAATGAATACGCGTGGTTGCATAGTAACACACGGTATTGATTATTGATGCTTACGTGAGAAGTCACCTACCATTATGCTCAATTATTATTACAAGAATTCTTTGCATCATATCTCTTATATTATTGATTCAATTATTGTCACAAGATCATCCGTATAATATGTTATAGTATTAAATCAATAATTGAGACGACAAGTTATAAATGATTAATAATTGTTGAAAGATTAAATATGTGTTGATGAAAAAAATGATTTGTGGTAAGTTTGATTATTTTATGGGGGCTCATATGTCATCATCTAAGAGTCTCTTCGTCAATAGTAATTACCTTCACATCGATAGTAATTACCCTTGTGAATAGTATTTACCTTCGCTCGATAAGTAATTACCTTCACAATAGTAATTACCCTTGTGAATAGTATTTACCTTCGTCAATAGTATTTACCTTCGTTAATAGTAATTACCTTTACTAGACGTCCGAACCACTTGTCGTTTCACATTACGAACATCGAACCACTTGTCGCTTCACATTACAAAAGGCCAAACCACTTTTCTTTTCACATCATTAGTCGTCAAGCCACTTGCCTTTCACACACGGTAGGTGCTAAGCTAGAAATCTTCTATAAATAGAGGCCTAGGGCTTCATTATTTTCACAAATTCATTCAAGCTATAGAGAGAAAGTATAGAGAGAATAAAAGAGAAAGAAGAAGAGTATTTTGTTACTACACCGCCGCAGTATTCAATCTCCTACCAAATGTAAGGGTGTTATTCTTTCTTATTCATGAAGAGAACTGTTGTTATTCCATTGCTTATTATTCTGTTGGAATAACCTGTATACGCGGTTTACCCTATACTTGGTGACATTCTTCTATTATTACATTGGAACATCACATGCTCATGTGTTTTACACCGGACTGGTTCCGCTCTTTATTATTCTTGCTGAACATCCTGTCAAGGTGTGTTTTTACACCGGACTGGTTCCGCTTTTATCATTCTCGTTGGAATATCCTATCTCATGTGTTTTACACCGGATCCGGTTCCATCTTTATTATTCTGTTGGAACATCCTGCTTGCAGTGAATTTCACCGACCGGTTCCGTTATTTATTATTCTCATTGGAATAACCTGCGTCTGCAAGCGCCTATCGCATGCATGGTGATTTCTTTTGTTATTCCATTCTTTATTATACCCAAATTGGTTAAAACTTTGACTTCTATACTCCATGAAATTAGTGGAATATCCTTGATATTTGCGTTTCATCCAAAGATATCTTTTCATGAAAATATTCTTCCGATCATTCTTAAATTTTACTCTACAAAACAAAGATCATGTTGATAATTTGGACGTTAATAATTCCTGGATAAAATAATTCTTGAACTTTTTTATTGAATTCTTATATCATTGTCATCATCCTCATGTTTATATTTTTAAAGTCATCTGTGGCACAGAGTGCATAGATGGACTTGGTATGATTATGACCGAGACTATTCGGTGTAATCATGACCGTAATGTTACAAATGATGTGGTAAAAATCCTCGGTGGTAGTAGTGCATTGATGGACGATTGTTGGCATGATCATGACCATTAATGAATACACAAATATTCTTGGCCCGTAGTGCATGAATAATTGTGGTCGTGATACTAAAGAATATCCTCGGTCAGTAGTGCGGGGTGATTCGATGATGTGGAATATTTATTAAAGCCGAGTCTCATTTATAATGATGATGAAAAACCTTTTAAAACCTAAAAGGTAGTAGACTTTATTTTTCTACTGACTCTTTTTAATGGATTGCATATTCATAGCTTGAGCTTAAACCGGTTTATCTATTGTATTTTATCGCTTTAACATTGTTGAAGGCTATTGATAATTTATTCGCATTATCTTAGTCATAATATTTCTTCTTTGGGCTAGTTGAGCTCACCCTTTCTTTCACTTCGTTCTCTTCGTGAAATGAGAATATAGCCGGGGACGAGTCGGGCTAACGAGTGATGGTCCTCAAGATAGCATTAGTAGTCCTCACTATTACGTGAAATAGTGTGATAATAATTGTAATGAGGACTCCTTTTTGAGTTTGTATAATATCTAGTAGACGATATTTGTATTTAAACTCACGCTTATGTCGTATTGTACACCTACGCTTATGTTAGTAAGTTGTATTTAAATTACATACCCATGTAAGTGGCGCCCAAGATGGGTGATGTATACCTAATTTTGGGGTGTCACGATTGGTATCGTAGCTTAGGATATGATCCTGCTAAGATGTGAGAATAGTACTAGGAGGGAGAGAGACGGAATACCTTCGCTAGTATGACCTACCTAAGTTTATGTGCTATTTTATTGGTTGGTCGGGAAGATAGGGATAATTTGTTACATGTCAATTAACCTTTTGTTTTGTGGCGATTCTGAAATGACATCCGAGAATGTTGAGAATAGCAATGGAGCGCAACGATCGTTGATTCACCACATATCAATAATCGTGATAATGTGCATCGTGAAGGCGATAATCCTCATGCAAAACAACAACACCGACCAAATGATGAATGATCAAATGTTCGTGAGGCTTTATGCAATTTATGCAACAATGAAGGCTAGAATGACTCTCGTCCAAAACGTAGGTGGAAACACGGAAAACTCTCGGCAAGGTCACCGCTAAACAATTCAAGGAGCCGGGACCACCGGAGTTTAAGGGAGAGCCAAAACCACTTCGGCGGAAGCATGGATAAAGTAGATTACCAAGATATTTGATGTCTTGGGATGCTCCGAGGAGCAAAAGGTTCCTTTTACGCCTTTATGTTGCGCGAGAGGTGGATTACTGGTGGGAATCGGTAAAACGTACTCAACCTGCTGTACTGAAGATATCTTGGGAGAAGTTCCAGAAGCTGTTTAACGACAAATACTTTCCTGAAAGTATTCGCCACATGAAGGAGGTGGAATTTATCAAGTTGGAACAAAACAATATGAACGTGTCATAATACGAGGCAAAATTTGCGGAGTTATCACGGTTTGCTTCCCACTTGGTGGATAATGAAGAGAGAATGGCGCGAATGTTTTTAAGAGGTTTGAAGTCGAGATACGCCAACATCTTATTTCTTATAAACTGTGTTTGTATTCGGATGTTGTAAATAGGGCTCGATTAGTGGAACGTGATAATGAGTCAACACAACTAAAAGAGAGCAAATGTAAGAAATTATAATACCAAATGAGAGTAGTCATCAAAGCGGTGACAACAAGCGTGGAAGGAATCAACGGGCGGATATGGTAACCACTTCGGTGGTAATCGTGGCCAAACAATAAGAATGGACATTTCAAGAAACGGAGATTCAACAATGGTGGAAAGACGTCAAGACCACCCATTGTTAAGGAAGGAGAAAGACCACCTATCATATTCTTCAAATGCGAGGAGAGGGACACATCACCCAAACTCAAGGCCATGCCATCAAAGTATGTTATAATTGTGGAAGAGAGGTCACTTAGCTCAATTTTGTCATTTCATCAAGACAAATTCAATTTAGGATGGAGGCACCAAAGGCCATCCCGAAAATTCAAAACCCAGAGTGCAAGGGAGAGCGTTTGTTGTGACCTCCCAAAGAGCAAGGAATCCGAATGAGGTCATCACGGGTAAGCTTATCATAAACTCTAATGAAGTCTATACTTTATTTGATACCTGGTTTCTACCCATTCTTTTATTTCTCCTACTTGCGCTCATCGATTAAATTTGACTCGGGAGAAATTAGACTTTGACTTATCTCAGGAAACTCCGTTGGGAGAAACCTTCATTACATCCATCGCTTATAAGTCTTGTTTGGTTCAAATCGGTACCCTCACATTACCTCGTCGATCTTATTTCATTAAAAATACTTGCATTTGACGTGATTCTAGGGATTGATTGGTTAACTACTTATCATGCAAAAATTGATTGTTTTCGTAAGGTTGTTAGCTTTCATATTCCTAATCAACCTATTATGTGAATTCAAATGACCAAACCATTAAAATCAATCACTTGGCCATCTCAAGCCATAAAGCTATTCGCTTATTGAAAACGGATGTCAAGCTTTCTTAGCTCATGTCACGATTTAAATAAAAATACGCCGCTTTTAAACGATATTCCTATTGTTAATAAATTTCCGACGTATTCCCCAAAGAACTTCCCGCCTACCCCGTGAGCGTGAAATTTTGTATCGACCTTGAACCCAGACAAAACCTATTTCCAAAGCCCCATATCGAATGGCTCTATTGAACTTCGTGAGTTAAAGACCCAACCGCAGGAATTGTTAAACATTGGCTTTATTCGTCCCTAGTACTTCTCCTTGGGGTGCTCCTGTTCTATTCGTGAAGAAGAAAGATGGGAGTATGCGACTTTGTATTGATTATCGGGAGTTGAATCATGTCACCATCAAAATAGGTATCCATTGCCACGTATTGATGACCTGTTTGACCCGAACAGAGGAGCCAAATTCTTTTCAAAGATTGATCTTCGTTCCTGATATCACCAATTGAAGATTAGAACCACGACATTCCAAAGACGGCTTCGTAACTCGATGACGGGCATTATGAATTCCTAGTCATGTCCTTTGGATTGACTAATGCTCTTCTTTGCCTTCATGGATATGATGAACCGAGTATTCAAGGAATATTTAGATCACTTTGTGGTCGCTCTTTATTGATGACATCCTTATTTATTCCAAAAGCCGTGAAGATCATGAGCAACACTTAAAGCTGACACTCCAAAAGCTTCGTGAATATAAGCTTTATGCCAAGTTGAAGAAATGCGAGTTCTAGCTTGAAGAAGTAGCATTCCTTGGGCACGTGGTATCAAGTCATGGAATATCTGTTGACCCAAAGAAAGATTGAATCTATTCAAAGTCGGAACAACCTAAATCGATGGATCAAGTACATAGCTTTCTCGGTTTAGCTAGTTATTATCGGAGATTCGTAGAAGGATTTTCTCGAATCGCTACTCCATTGACTCAAATTGACTTCGGAAAGATATAAAGTTCGGTTGGAGCGAAGAATGTGAGAAGAGTTTTCAAGAACTCAAGAGGAGACTTATTTCAAAGACCTGTTCGGCAATACCATCCGCTCGGAGGGATTTGTCATCTACAAAGTGATGCTTCCGGGCAAAGGGTTGGGATGTGTTCTTATGCAACATGGAAAAGTTATAGCCTTATGCCTCGCGACAACTCAAAGAATATGAGAGGAATTATCCTACTCATGATCTAGAGTTAGCAAATGTTGTCTTTGCACTTAAAATTTGGAGGCATTACTTGTATGGGGAGAAAGTGGAGATCTTCTGAGATCATAAAAGCCTCAAATATTTCTTCACTCAAAAGGAACTCAACATGCGACAACGACGTTGGCTTGAAATCTGATGAAAGATTATGATCATACCATCCAATACCATCCCGAAAAAGCGAACGTGGTAGGTGACGCGCGTGAGTAGAAAATCATATGCAAGTACGAGTGCGATATTGTCAACGCAAGGCCCATTTTGTGTGACTTGCAAAGGATGGAGATAGAGTTAAAGACTCGAGGGGACGCGTGTGATGATAGCGGTATACGAGTAGAACCGACTTTTAATCGATAAAGTTAAAAGCCGCTCAAGCTACGGACACGGAGCCGATGCGTATGAGGAAGAAAGTGCAAGAAGGTGCTATCTTAGGAAGAAAGAATCGATGAAGAAGGAATACTTTGAGTCAACTCCGCACTTTGTGTTCCTAACGACCACGATTTAAAGTATAATATCATGATGGAGGCTCACAACACACCATTTGCAATCCATCTCAGGAGTACCAAAATGTATCATGATATTCGCTACATTTTGGTGGAGCAATATGAAGAGAGATAGCGCTTTTATCTCAAGGTGTCTAACTTGTCAACGAAGTTAAAGTGGAGCATCAAGTACCAAAAGGTCCATTGCAACCACTTGAAATTCCGAAATGGAAGTGGGAGCACATTACCATGGATTTCGTTATCGGTCTTCCTAAGGTTTCTCAAGGCATTGATGCGATTTGGGTCATTGTTGATAGATTGACCAAGTCCGCTCATTTCTTACCGAAATCTGAAAAACTATACACTTGAACGCCTTGCTCGTATATACATAAACGAGATTGTAAGATCGCATGGTATCTTTGGTATCCATAGTTTCGATCGAGACCCAAGATTCACTTCACGATTTTGGGTTAGTTTGCAAAAAGCTATGGGAACAGACTTTCACGATTTAGCTTTCAAGCATATCATCCTCGGGATCAGACGGACGATGGAGAGGACTATTCAAACTCTTGAAGATCTATTAAGACTCGTGTCCTTGATTTCAAGGGAGTTGGGACAAGTTCTTACCATTGGTGGAGTTTTCCTACAACAACAGCTTATCAAGCAAGTATTGGCATGGCTCCATTCAAGCGTTGTATGGAAGAAAGTGTCGCTTCTCCGGATATCTTTGGGATGAGGTGGGTGAAGCAACGTTGTTGGGATCGGAGTTGATACGTATGACTACGGAAAAGATTCAAACGATCCGACAACGTATAAAAACCTCACAAAATCGATAAAGAGTTATCTTGATCTTCATCGAAAGGCCGTGGAATTCGATATAGGAGATCATGTGTTTGTTAAGAGTTGCTCCATGGAAAGGAGTTACAAGATTTGGAAAGAGAGAAAACTTAATCCTCGATTCATCGGTCCATTTTAATCCTCGATCGAGTAGGAACGTGGCCTATAGACTCGCTTTTACTGCCAAATATGTCTCGTGTTCATAACGCTTTTTCACATATCTATGTTACGTAAATATGTGAAAGACCCGAACCATATTATTGAGTTAGAACCCAGACGAAATAGCGGAAGATTTGACGTATGAAGAGGTTCCCTGTTCAAATTTTGGATAAGAAGGAACATATTCTACGCTCCAAGGTTATACACGAAGTCAAAGTTTTGTGGAGGAACCACGATGTTGAGGAAATGACTTAGGAGTTAGAATCAAAATGAAATCAAGGTATCCTTACCTCTTCGACATACCAGTATCGTACCCTAATTTCGAGGGCGAAATTTCATAAGAAGGGAGGTTGTAAGACCCCAAACTTTTATAAATAAAGATGAATTTTTCTATAAATATTATTTTTGAATATTATGGAATAAATTTGATATAATGTTATAGTTGTGGGTAATATTTATAAATTTTGCAAAGTATGCAAGTTGTTATAAAATATTCGTTTGGTCTGTGAATATTCTTTTTGTTAGGGAATATTCGCATAATGGCTCAATCATTAGTGGACCCCACAATGTAATTATTGGCTTGATTGAGAAAACGACAAAAATATTTTTATAAAAATAACGGTGGAGGTGTTACTGCTTAAAACCGTTGAACTACCCGGTGGTAAAGACAAAATACGATGTCTGGCATTAGTTGCATAGTACACCAGGTATTGATTATTGATGCTTACGTGAGAAGTCACTCACTATGCTCAATTTTTGTTACTGATAATTCACATCATATCTCTTATATTATTGATTCAATTATTGTCACAAAGATCATCCTCAGATAATATGTTATAGTATTAAATCAATAATTGAGACGACAAGTTATAAATGATTAATAATTGTTGAAAGATTAAATATGTGTTGATGAAAAAAAATGATTTGTGGTAAGTTTGATTATTTTATGGGGGCTCATATGTCATCATCTAAGAGTCTCTTCGTCAATAGTAATTACCTTCGTCAATAGTAATTACCCTTGTGAATAGTATTTACCTTCGTCAATAGTAATTACCTTCGTCGATAAGTAATTACCCTTGTGAATAGTATTTACCTTCGCGTCAATAGTATTTACCTTCGTTAATAGTAATTACCTTTACCGACGTTGAACCACTTGTCGTTTCACATTACTGAGCGTCCGAACCACTTGTCGTTTCACATTACAAAAGGCCAAACCACTTTTCTTTTCACATCATTAGTCGTCAAGCCACTTGCCTTTTCACACGGCGGGTTCTAAGCTAGAAATCTTCTATAAATAGAGGCCTAGGGCTTCATTATTTTCACGAATTCATTCAAGCTATAGAGAGAAAGTATAGAGAGAATAAGAGAAAGAAGAAGAGTATTTTGTTACTACATTGTTGCGAGATTCAATCTCCTACCAAATGTAAGGGTGTTATTCTTTCTTATTCATGAAGAGAACTGCTGTTATTCCATTGCTTATTATTCATTTGGAATAACTCAGTATAATGTGGTTTACCCTATACTTGGTGACATTCTTCTATTATTCTGTTGGAATATCCTCAGATGTGTGTTTTACACCTTTACTGGTTCCGCTTTTTATTATTACGTTGGAACATCATGTATGTGTGTTTTTACACCGACTGGTTCCGTCTTTATCATTCTGTTGGAATATCCTATCATGTGTTTTACACCTGATCCGGTTCCATCTTTATTATTACATTGGAACATCCATGATTGGTGAATTTCACCGACCGGTTCCGTTATTTATTATTCTGTTGGAATAACCCGTCTGTGCGGTCTATCGCATGCATGGTGATAAATTGACCATGCAATTGACTCTCTCTTTAATCTCCAGTCTTTGCACTTTTCCTTTGTGTTTTCTTCATTTTTCTCTCTGCAATTGACTTGATAAATTGACCGATACGTCTTTTCTATAGTCTTCTCCTATTTGTAGTAGTCAAAACTCTCATTTAGATTCTTTTTTGGCTTAGAATTCTTCTCAGCTGCAAAATTTCCAAGTCTGGTCGTGCCCGAGAGTCTAGGCCCTTGAATTTGTACTGATTCAAGCACCTAGGCCCTTGAAATCAGAATGTGCTAGCAAGGTTAGGTGCCTAGGCCCTTGAGTTTGTACTAATCTAAGAACCTAGGTGCTTTACTGAAACCCCATATTTACAAAAATGTCATTTTGATCATTTTTAAAGAATTCTAATTCTTTTCTCCTTCAAAATGACCCATTTGCCCCTCCAGCTGCATCCTACAAAAAATGAACACCAAAAACAAATAAAAAGATACTAAAACACTCAAAGATAATAATAATTAAGTTTAATAATACCGAATGCGTAGTTATGAAACCAACCCATCAGTGGCGGGTCAGCATCGACTACACGGATTTGAACAAAACGTGTTCAAAGGATTTTTATCCGGTTTCACATATTGACCAGCTGATTGATGCCACTTCGAGGTATTCCTTACTCAGTTGTATGGATGCTTTTTTGGGGTAAGATCAGATTTTGATGCATAAGGAGGATATCCCGAAGATAACATTCATCACCCATCGGTCGATTTATGCTTATAAGAAGATGACCTTCAGATTGTTGAATGCAGGGGCCACATATCAAAGGATGATGAAATTATGTTCTCAAATCAGTTGGGTCAGAGAATGGAGGTTTATGTAGATGATATGATTGTCAAGAGCATGTCAGTTTGAGGCCACTTGGATGATTTGAAGGATTGCTTTCAAACTGTTTGACATTACAAGCTCAGTTTGAATTGAATGAAGTGTACCTTCGATTTGGAAGTAGGGAAATTTCTGGGTTATCTGATCAGTAAAAGGGTAATAGAGGCTAATCTAGAGAAGATAAAAGCTATATAAAGTCTCCTTAGTCGTACAAGGATGTTCAGCGTCTGAGGGGTCGAATAGCAGCTTTGAGGAAATTCATGTTTAAATTGCCAGAAAGGTGTTTGCCATTTTTTGATATGTTTAAAGGGCTGAAGAACGAGAAGACCTTCCAGTGGAATGCAAGGATACTTTTTAGGGGATCAAGAATTACTTGTCTTTGGCTCCTTTGTTGGTGAAGCCAACTTCTGCTGAGCCTTTGTATTTATATTCGGCGGCAAGTTTGTTGGCAGTAGGAGTAGTTTTGGTGCGGGAGATAGGAGGTAAGCAACATCCGGTTTACTATGTGAACCATACCCTTAAGGATGAAGAAACAAGGTATCTGAATCTTGAGAAGTTTTCCTATGCGTTGATAATAGCCAGTTGGAAGCTTCAGCAGTACTTCCAAGGTCAGTTAATAGTGGTGTACACTATTCAGCCATTGAAGAAAGTGTTGGGAAAGCCAGATGTCTCGGGTCGGCTCACAGCATGGACAATGGAGTTGTCATAGTTTATACTGTAGTATTATCCTAGGACAACAATAAAGGGTCAGGTCTTGGCCGACTTCGTGGTAGAGTATTCATTTTCTGAGGCAGACGATAGTTTGGGTCAGATAAAAAAGGGTTGTTCAAACAGTTATGGATGTTCAACTGGTGAAGAGTTTGTGGACACTATATGCAGATGGGTCCTCTACTTCGGATGTCAGTGGTGCTGGTGTTATTTTGACAAGTCCAGAAGGGTTCAAAGTGGAGCAGGTGATATGCTTTGGGTTCAAAGCAACAAATAATGAGACTGAATATGAAGTGACCTTGGCAGGCCTTCGGCTAGCAAAGAGTCTTGAAATTTAGAAGTTAATAATTTTTATTGACTCCCAGATGGTGGTTAAACATATTTCGAGAGAGTCTGAGGCCTAGGGGCAGAATGGTAAAGTATCTGACAGAGGTGAAGGATTGGCTCTAGTACTTTAGTTCTTTTGCTTTTCAGGGAATCGACAGATCTAATAATGCCGTAGCCGATGCTTTGGCGAGATTGGCTATAACTGTTGCGAGCACATTCAGTGGATCAGTTTACTTGGAAGTCTTGAATCAGCCAAGTATTCAGCATACAGAGGTCATATTTGTAGAACGGTCAAATTATTGGATGACCCCTTATCTTGATTATTTAGCTGATGGCGTCTTTCCTTTGGATCAGATGTTGGTGAAGAAGGTTAAGTATAAGATTTTTAATTTTGTGCTCATAAATGGGGATTTATATCGAAGGGCCTATTTTCTCCTTTACTGAATTATTAGGTTCCATCCAAAGCGGAATATGTTCTTCAAGTGGTTCACGAAGGGATCTGTGGTGATCACACGGTCGCGAAGGCATTGGCTTATAAGGTGCTTCGGCAGGGGTACTACTGGGCAACAATTTTCAAAGAGGCAACAAAGTATGTGAAGAAATGTTCTAAGTGTTAGCTTAATAGTCTTATCACTCATCAGCCATTAGAGGAATTATACTCGGTGTTATCTCCAATTCCCTTTGTCGTGTGGGGAATTGATATTTTGGGTCTGTTGCCAAAGGCGAAGGGTCAGGTTAGTTTCGTGATAGTAGCTATTGATTATATGACTAAATGGGTAGAGGCGAAGCCCCTTCAGCATATCACGGAGCAGGAATGTTTGAAATTTTTGAAAGAGTTGTGGTTTTTTGTTTTGGCATTCCCTTGGTGGTGGTTTCGGATAATGGAAGGTTGTTTGTGGTTTTGAAGTTTGAAGTATTCTTGAAAGAGTTAGGAATTCAGCATCAAAAGACTTCAGTGGCTCATCCTCAGTCGGATGGTCAGGCGGAAGTTACTAACATGACATTGTTGAATGGAATAAAGAGAAAGCTCGATGAGGTGAAGGGAAGATGGCCTGAAGAACTACTCAGGGTGTTGTGGGCTTAACAGACTACTCCGATGTCAACAATGGGGGATTAACCGTTTAGATTGGCTTATGGTACAAATGCTTTGGTCCTAGTTGAAATTAGCTCTACATCTCTTCGGGTTAGTCAATTCAAAGAGTTATATAATGACAAGGGACTTCGCGTTAATTTGGATTTGTTGGAGGAGGTTAGGGAGTCGGCCCCAGTAAAGCTTTTAGTGTAACAACGGAGAGTGGCTAGGCATTATAATAAAAGGGTAAAGCTCAAGAGATTTGAAGTTAGAGATCTGGTTCTTTGCAATGTAGAGGCCTCTATGTCCAAAAATCTCGAGAAGCTTATGCCGAATTGGGAGGGGTCGTATGAGGTTGTTGAGGTGTCGAAGCCAGGTACTTACCAGCTTCGGTCAATAGATGGGACAGAGGTCAAGAATACTTAGCATGCAGGCAGGCTTCGGAAATACTATCAGTAGAGCATGGCTAGATGTTTTAACTTTGTAATTTTTCAAGGTTATTAATAAAATGATTATTCAGTTTTTAACAATTATTATAACTGATGTTTAATTTGTTGTTTAGTTCCTTGGAAAAAACATTGTTTATGGTGTTGGGTGGAATATTCAGTTCTTGGGAACATATATTTTTTAGGGGGTTGTTCAGTTCGGTGAACGAACGCCTTCTTGTGGGCATCTAGGCTGAATGAGTGTTCTTTTATCGGAGGTATATTCAGTTCCTAGGAATGAACATTTATGTTTTAAGGGATGGTGAAGTATTTAGTTTTTAAGGGATACTTGGCCTTATTTCGTTTCTGTTGAATGGATGTTCACTTTTTTGGATGAGCCTTTTAATTGTTCTAGATGTTTGTTTATATTTTGAATAAATTCTTTATCATTTATTATGAAAAGCTATGAAGAATTCTTTGGAAAGGTTAATGTTTTCATTTATAAAGATAAATAAGTGCATGGTAATAATTACATTGCATGTTCGAGAATACAAAAGACAAGTTAAATTATTAACTACTGCTGTGGAGGATCGTCTTCGGGGTTGTTTTCAACTTCGTCCATGTCTTTATCTTCAAAAGAGTCATTGATTAAAGGGTTCAGTTTAGCAGCAGCGAGTTTGGCCTTGTCTTTGTTTTGGCGACTTCCAGAGCCACTCACAGACATCCGTATTATTTATATTTCACCAAAAGTTAGGGAGATTTATTGTGACGCCCCCAAAATTAGGTATACATCACCCATGTTGGGTCGCCACAAAACAAAAGGTTAATTGACATGTAACAAATTATCCCTATCTTCTGACCAACCAATAAAATAGCACATAAACTTAGGTAGGTCATACTAGCGAAGGTATTCCCCGTCTCTCCCCTCCTAGTACTATTCTCACATCTTAGCCAGGGATCATATCCTTAAGCTCTGATACCAACTGTGGCGACCCAAGATGGGTGATGTATACCTAATTTTGGGGGCGTCACATTTATGGTAGTCGGTTCGAATTTGGTTTCGAAGCTCTTTGGTCATAGGCGGACCTAGTGCCTTGTATTCTTTGAGTTCTTTGGACAGAGAGACACAGGATTGATAAGTCTTCTCTTCCTTCTTGGCCAGGTCCTGATTCTGACAAAGGAGTGTTAGATTGCTTAGCTTCAGTTTCTTATTGTCTTTGTGGATGGCTTCGCTTTGGTTAAGATAGGTTTATTGGTGAATTTTTGGTTTTTCAGCTTCATCCTTCAACTTGGTGATATCGGCCTTAAGACCTTCGCAGTCGAATGTAGTGTTATCATGAAGGCACCTTTCTCTTTCTAAGGTGGCCTTCAGTAATTTGGTGTCTTCTTTGACTTGTTGTTCTTTAGCGTCAAGTTCTTTCCATCGTTGGAGGATGCATCCCCAGATAGCTTCAGCCTGAGATAAATAACATGTTGATTAGAGGTAAAACATGAAATGATTATAGTTTAAAAATTGGGTTCACATGAACTTACACAGCCTTATTGCATGATGTCGGTGACAACAAGATCAGTAGTGGAGAGTTCTTCAAACCTACGATTGTCGGCTGGAAGGAAGAAGTTATTGAATAATTCCAAAGGATAGTCATCAGGGTCCTCCGGGCAAAGGGTTGATGAAGAGGCATTCTTTTGAGTTCGGCGAGGGGAAGGTTGTTTGGGGGGAGAAAGAGTATGTTGAGGAGAGGGTTCGGAAGACTTTTCAGTGTTGGCTTTTTTATGTGGAGGTTCAGGAATGGAACTTTCATGTTCTTTTCTTTTTTAACTTTGGTTGGGGTTCAGTTATGAGGTTTTGGTTAAAGTCATTTCGGGGATTGGTATGTTTTTAGTTTGAGAGGTGGGGACTTTAGATGGGGGGACCCTTAGTGCTTCGGAGGTAAGATGTATAATTTTGGCACACCTTTTCTTCACCCGAAGGATCTTTGTCCTCTCAGAAGTTGGCATGTCTAGGAGAATTGTTTCTAAGGTGGGGGTTTGGGTATTTTTTTGGTTTTGGTGCTTTTTTGACCGCTCTCTTTTTAATCCAGGAGGAGGTTGGATCTTCGGATGAGGCAACGGTGGGGTTGGCTTCTGTAGTTGGTGGATTATCGGATTTTTCAGAGGTTTTTCCAGAGAGGAAGTTTTCCAGATCTTCCCTTTCTGCAGTGGTTGGTCTGATAAGCAATAATGTATGCAGAAAGTAAGTCATGTTAGATGATAGTTAAAAGGTATGATTTAAGTGAAAATGGGTTTGAGACTTACACTTATGAGCAAAGAGCCAGACTAGTTTTGTTAAAAGGTTGAAATCCCATTCTTTCATTGGCAGTTTTTCGATCAGTCGTACCAGTTATTGGACACGTTGAGGAGCGATTTCGCTGATTTTGACATTGGGTCGGTTGTAGGATGCCTAATTTGGGATGGAGTGAGTTTCTGGTTCTTTGACAAAGAACCAGTCTTTATGTCATCCTTTATTGCTTGATGGGGTGTTCATTATGGATCGCTTCTCTATTTTCTGGGTTGGCTTCTGTGGTTGTTTTCTTAAGGTTTTGAAACCTGGTTCTCGAGATCGGGTGAGTTGGAATAAGGCAAGGAAGAAATATAGACTAAGGGGAATGCCTGCTTCATGGCAGAAAGCAATGAAGACACTAATGTTAATATAGAAGTTCGATACCAGCTGGGCAAAGCCGATACTGATGAATCCTAAAAGGGTGATAATTAAGGGGTGTATGGGCAAATGAACCCCTTTCTCTAAGAAAATAAGGGTAATGGCGGTCCATTCGTCGGTTCAGTGGTGCATCTGATCGGTGGGAAGTGGGGTTTTGAATTGGTGGGTGTTCGGAATGTGGTAGTGTTCACGGATGGTTGTAAGATCGGTTTCAGTGATTTGAAAGGGGGTGTTGGCATAGGGAAAATTTTCTTCGTTGGAATATTCTTTCATCATTTTCTAAAAATATGATTCTATCGTGTGGGTTTGGGGCAGAGCATGGAGAACTAGTGGCAGAGCTGGTGGTGGTGGTAGAAACGACGGTGGAGTCAGTACTAGTGGCGGTGTTTTTAGGGTGGGTAGTGGAGGATGTGGTTGCTGTTATTGGGAGAGAATGAATGGTTGAAAGGGGTATGGCCCCTGATAGGCTTGTCATTAGTGATGGTAGAGGTGGTTCGATTTTGAGAGGAAGCCATTGATGGTAGTTTAGGAGTTGCTCTTGATGGAAAACCTGTGCTGTGAAAGAGGGAAGAGAGAGATCTTAAAGTTTGAATTTGGGGGGGGGGGGTGAGGGTTTGTTTAATATGTGTGGTGAGTTTTAAAAAGGTGAGTAGTCTTTTTAGTTTCACGCGTGTCGTGGAGGAAGGCTCTATAATGGGCCATCATGATGGTAAACGTGGGAAGAAGCTGATGGGTCCCTGCATTGTGTACTGTGTGGTTTTCAGAGGAAGTGGGGATTTGTGACATTTATTAACAATTATTAGGCTTTGTTTAAAATACTCTTCAATTAAATGTTCCATTCAACCAAAGACAAGGGGGGCAATGTTGGGATATGATTATTTGGGCTCGAATTATATGATGGGCCAAGGTCCATATGGAGTTATTTTAACCCATGTAGGATTCTGTTTGGGCAGTGGAGAATTTTAAGGTATCAAGGATTCCTAATTATATTTAGTTTCTAATCCAAAAGGAAAGTTTAAGGATTTAAATTTACTTCCTTTCTTTAAGGGAATTATATTTGTTCCCATTAAGGTATCTTACCTAATGAGGAGTTCTAATTCTATACGGGGAAGGACTTTATGGAGTTGGTGAGATCATTATAAATACAAGGCTTTATTTTGATTCTAAGGTACACACTTATAATTATTATTTTGCAGCACTAGAGCTTTAAGCCTCCATTGTTAACCTTATTCAACTTGTATTTATTCTCACACCTGAGCTATCCCCCGGCGGCCAATGCCGTTAAGCTTTTGGTGTTTACCCGTTTCTGTGGAGGATTGGACGCACTTTGGTGATTGAAGCGCATGGACGGATCTTGGCGTTAACAATACACATGGGAAGTAGCTGTTAGGTAGCTCCTCGAATCTTATTATGAGAAATATTTTTTGATTCGGACCGTCCATCGAACCGAAAAAGCAACCGGACGGATGGATCACTGGTCCAATCAGTGGTCTGACCGTTATTGATCTAATGACGTCATTAATATGTAATAAATAATAACTAATTAAATATATTAATTATTATTATATATTATATATAATATTTAATAAATATTTAAAATTAATCAATTTATCTACACAAAAAAAAAACCTATTTGTATAATATTTACTTTATACAATTCAAATAAATACTAAATCTATTTAGAAAGAAAGATATTAAATCATGATTATAACTCAAAACTCAAAAGTAATAAAACTAAACACAAATAATAAACATCTCTAAGATATATTTAATCAAATTCGGTAGAATTTTTTTTAAAATATATTTGTAAAATTGGGAGCTGTCGCCTAGTACACCAAAATTAACCTTACTCCTATTATACTAACCCAAGAATTAGTATAGTAACAACCAAGGATCTATCCCACAGAGAGCATATTGTTTTGTATTTATCCAAGTATTTTCCAATGAATTGGGGATTTTGAGTTGAATAACTAAATTAGTAAAAGTGAATTTAAAAGAAGTATCAATGAGTAAAAAACTTTAATTCTTCAGTTCAGTATCACCTTTTCACAATTATGGAATGACCAAATGTTACAATACTTATCCTTCAATGAGATTAACAACCCTAGATAACCGCGATCACTAGTTATCAAAAATTCTCCTTATGTGTAAATTTAATGCAACAATCGCCAACAAGATATTCTAAATATCATATAACCTAGAGCTATCAGTCTAGGTATAATACAATAGAAGCATGAAAAATGAGAATTAGATTGTTCCAAGCAACAATTACACAATCAGGAATAATTTAACTTGTCTTCTAAAAACCTTAATAATATTTAAAAGCTTGACCACAATCAAATATCATTAATTTCTACTTATGATCATACATACATCGTTTGCTTAATATATATCTTAATCTAACAGATGACATCAATTCACTAATTTAATCCTGTAGAAACCAAATTAGTTGATTAAATAGCATACACGAAGTTTTTGTAGATAATGATCGTATGATGTTAAGCCTTACATGTATTTATAAAGACTAACAAAGACCTAACAATCCAACAATTTCGAAATCCAAATTATATTAGAAGTCTGCATAAAACTTTCCAAAATCAGAAATTCTCTAACTTTTTCCCAACAATCTTGTTGGGGCAAGATTTTCTTCATATCAAACTCGCCGGCGCGAGTTTCCTCTTTCACTTGCTCTGAAAAGGGATCTGCGCCAGGGCGCAGATTTTGTTCATGTAAAATCCGTTGGGGTGGAGTCAAGTAAAAAGGTCTTTGCTGGGGCGGGGTTAGAGAACGCTGGGGAGTACCTGGACAAAGAGGTCTGCGTCGGGGCACAGATTTTAGCCTAGCAAAACTCGTCGGGGAGCAAATTGCTAAGTTCTGTATCTTCTTTTTTTTTATTAATGCAATCAACTCTGATTCGTCCCGATTTAACACATAAGCTCCATTTCACTCCTAAAATCCATACACAACCTTATTAGACCCGTGTTAACAACAAAACATGCCATAAACTCCGCATAAAGGAATAAAAATAAATGAATATTATGCACTTGTCAAATTCCCCCACACTTAGCTTTTACACGTCCTTGTGTAAACCAAACCCAAGGTCATGCTATCATTCACAGAATTCTATTCAACCATAGTACAAAAAAGTTTAAGTTATAATTCATTAATATCAATGTTTATCAACAAAAACCTATTTAGTACCTCATCAATCAATTCATGACTAATAACCTTACCATCTTACCAATGAACTCTATTAAATCGAACTATATCCATATAAGTGACCATCCCATAATCCACATACTTACCCAACTTAGTTATCATGAAGCACAAACCATGCACACTATCTCATAACTCAAAAATATTTTTTTCTACCTTTTATTTTCCTTTCATAGAGCCTTCTTTTTAGCCTACATGACTATATTTTGATGTTTTTCTCATATTTTTCCTTGAAATGTGCGATGTCTCTTTTCCTTAGGCTTTTCAATGTTACCCATGTAGCGAACTTTCCACCAACGACTCCTAAACCAGATGGTCTTAGGGTGCTGGGTGTAGAGACACCTCTAGGGCTTACTTATTCAACTAACAAAGGCCACAAAAATTGACTAGTCAAGCTGGTTTTATCCATCACATTTTTTAGTGTGAATACCGATGCTTCCCGGGGCTTCGATACCCAGTTAATTCGTATAATGAAATTTGAAGCAAATCAGCATTCTTCTTTTACATCAATTTCATCATCATTTTTTTCACTTTTCATTCAATTTTTTTCATAAGGTTCTTTCATTGACTTAAGTAGTGAAAATAGTTCCAAAGCATGAAATCAGTGCACATAGACAACTCCACATATAACTAAGTCAACAAAGCATGCTTCACATATTCAAGTACTCATGTATCAATAAATTCAATTCGAATCAAGTACAGCGGTTAATGACTTAGCTTTCATCATTCATGGATCAACTAAATACCAACCGATTTTGAAATTAAGTATCAAATTTTTAATCCTTAATTCTAACCTTTTAAACACTTAGGCGAATAGAATTATGGAACCAAGCAAAAATTTCACAAATTTTTAGATTGTAACAATTTTGGACTACTATTCCTAAAAAAAACTAAATCTCCTCCCCCATACTCAAACCTTACATTGTCCCCAATGTAAGAAAATCATGCAAAACAGAAAATACTATAACTAACAAATTAAAAATAAGAGGGATAGAAAGATTAAATTTGAATTATTGGGTTGCCTCCCAAGAAGTTGCCATTGTTTAACGTCATTAGCTCTACTGCACTCCTCTCTATTATCCTTGTGTCGGATCCATCAAAATTACCATCTCAACCTCCTCAATTTGACTGCTATCCAAGAAGGGTTTCATCCGATGTCCGTTCACCTTGAACATACACCCTGTCTTTGGATTTTGTATATCTATGGCTCCATGAGGAAACACATTAGTAATAACAAATGGACCTTCCCAACGAGAACGTAATTTACCTAGAAATAATTTCAATCGTAAATTATAAAGAAGAACTTTTTGCCCAAAAGTGAAATTTTTCCTCAAAATCTACTTGTCATGGAAAGATTTTGTCTTAGCCTCGTATAGTTAAGAATTCTCATATGATTCATTACGTAATTCCTTGAGTTATTGTAACTATAACTTCCTATAGACTCCAGCTTGATCCAAATTCATATTGCACTATTTGATCACCCAGAAAGCTTTATGTTCTAGCTCCACGGGTGGATGGCATGGTTTTCCGAACACGAGCCTATAAGGGGACTACCAATAGGAGTTTTGTATGTTGTCCTATATGCCCAAAGTGCATCTTCCAGTCTAAGACTCCAATCCTTCCAGCTTAGGTTGACTACCTTTTCTAAAATGAATTTGATCTCTAGGTTGGAGACCTCAGCTTGGCCATTGCTTTGCGGATGATAGGATGTAGAAACCTTGTGAAGAACATTGTATTTTCTTAACAAATTCGCTAATACCCTATTGCAAAAGTGGGTTTCGCGATCACTAATGATGGCCCGTGGTTCTCCAAAACTGTCAAATATATTAGTCCTGACAAAATATGCAACAACTTTAGAATCGTCAATCCTGGTGGCTTTATCTTCCACCTATTTAGAAACATAATCAATAGCCAATATGATGTAAATATTACCAAAGGAAGCAGGAAAATGTCCCATAAAATTAATACCCCAAACATTAAAGATTTTAACAATTAGAATATGGTTTTATGGCATTTGATGTCTATGTGATATATTTCCTGTTATTTCACAATTTTTACAAGATTTACAAAACAGTTATGAGTCTTTAAAAACTGAAGGCCAAAAGAAACCACTCTCTAAAACTTTATGCTCTGTTCTTTTTGGACCAAAATGACCTCCACAAGCATAAGAATGACAAAAAGCTAGAATAGATTGGAACTCATTATCGGGAACACACCGTCTAACTACCTGATCTGCACAGAATTTCCACAAATATGGGTCATCCCTCACATATTGTTTTACATCACTCTTAAGCTTGTCTTTTTAGAATCTGAAAAACTCACCTGGTAAATACGCCCTTACCAAATAATTCACAATATCTGCATTCCAGGGGGTTATATTGCCAATGGAAAGTAGATGCTCGTCTCGAAACATATCCTGCAAGGGTAGTGCTTCTTCCTCCTTAAGAATTATGCTCAAGTGATCCGCTACCAAGTTATCCGCTCCGTTTTTATCTCTAATTTCCAAGTCAAATTCTTGCAGTAGCAAGATCCACCTTATGATTCTGGGTTTGGACTCCTTCTTAGTAAGCAAGTACCTGAGAGAAACATGGTCAGAATAAACTATTAATTTAGTACCAAGCAAGTATGAACGAAATTTAGCTAAATCAAACACAACAGATAAGAGTTCTTTTTCAGTTGTGGAATAGTTTATCTAGGTCGTGTTCAATGTTTTAGAAGCATAGTAAATGGCATGGACAACTTTGTCAATCCTTTCACCCAAGACGGCGCCAACAGCTTACTTGCTCGTATCACATGACCTCAAAAGGGAACTTCCAATATGGTGGATGAATTACAGGGGCTGACATCAACAATTTCTTCAAAGTATCAAAAGCCTCCTTCCATTC
Organism: Panax quinquefolius; assembly: GCA_020205615.1. Taxonomy (NCBI): domain Eukaryota; kingdom Viridiplantae; phylum Streptophyta; class Magnoliopsida; order Apiales; family Araliaceae; genus Panax; species Panax quinquefolius. The sequence goes on from CM035158.1 coordinate 49,387,162, forward strand.
ATCATCAAACTGGAATTCCATATCTTTTTATAGCAACTTACACAGGGGAAAAGCTATCTTGGAGAAATCCTTGATAAACCTAAGATAAAATCCTGCATGTCCAAGAAAAGAGAATATCTCCTGCACGCTGACGGGTAAGGCAATGAAAATATAATATTAATTTTAGCTTTATCCACTTCTAAACCATTAGCTGACACTACATGACCAAGTATAATTCCTTATTCTACCATAAAATGACATTTTTCCCAATTTAGCACAAGGTTTGTTTCCAAACATCTATCCAAAACACGAGTCAAATTGTCTAAACATGTATCCAAAGAGTTACCATGTACTATGAAATCATCCATAAAGACCTCAATGCATTTTTCTAAAAGATTAGAAAAAAATACTCATTATGCATCTTTGAAAAGTACTTGGGGAATTACACAAACCAAAAGACATTCGTCGATATGCAAAGGTACCAAAGGGGCATGTGAATGTGGTCTTCTCTTGGTCCTCGGGTGCAATCACAATCTGGTTATAACCTGAAAAACCATCTAGAAAGCAATAATAAGTTTACCTAGCTAAACGTTCTAACATTTGATCAACAAAAGGAAGTGGAAAGTGATCTTTTCTAGTTACAACATTTAATTTCCTATAATCAATACACACTCTCTATCCTGTTTGCATTCGTGTGGGCACCAACTCATCATTATCATTCTTGGCAACTATGACTCCTGATTTCTTTGGGATTACATGTACCGAACATACCCATTGACTATCAGAGATGGGGTAGATTATTCCTGCATCAAGCAATTTTATTACCTCTTTCTTTACTGCCTTCGTCATTGGTGGGTTCAATCTTCTTTGAACGTCCCTCGTGGGCTTAGCCCCGTCATCCAATAGAATCTGATGCATGCACATTGTGGGACTAATACCTTTTATGTCTGCTATAGTCCAATCAAAAACTCTGATATTGTCCCTAAGGACTCTCAACAACTTTTCTTCCTACACTTTGGTTAGATTACTAGCAATAATCACAAGTAAAGTTTCATTAGTCCCCAGAGATGAATATTTTAAGTGTGCAAGTAATTATTTCAATTCTAGGGTTGGGGCTTGCACAACATGTGGTAACAGTTTTTGATGAGAAACAGGTAATTGAATTGAATAAACTACGTACTTATCTGTGAATTTAGACAATGAGTGTAGTGCAACCACATTTTTCTTCAATTCCTGATTATGCTGAATTTCATACTCCCCATCCATGTCCAAACTACTTGAAATAGCAACCTCCAAGTTGTCTCTATGAATTTGTTCAAACGTTTCCTGCACTAACAAGTCACACACATCAATAGAAAAAACCTGACTAATATCACTAGGGTACCTCATGTCATCATAGATATTAAATTGGATCTTTTTTCCATCAAATTCCATCGTTAAGGTCCCATTGTGCACATCAAACATTTTTCTCGCTATTTTCAGGAACGGTCTACCTAACAAGATGTGGGATGGGTTTGGAGATGCATCATCCTCCATATCCACTATGTAAAAATCTGTAGGAAAGATTAGTTCGTTCACCTGCACCAAGACATCTTCGACTAACCCTCGAGGATAGGTGTTAGTACGATCAACCAATTGAATAATCACACCAGTATTTTTCAAAGGACCTAGATTTAGAGATTTATAAACAGATAATGGCATCACATTAATAGAAGCACCTAAATCTAGCATGGCCTTTTCAAATATGGTGTTTCCTATCTTACATGGGATTGTGAACATGCCTTGGTCTTTACATTTAGGGGGTATTTTTCTTTGAAGAACGGTTGTTACATTCTCCCGTACCAAGACTTTTTCATCATTTTTCAATTTTCGTTTATTAGTGCATAATTCTTTTAAAATTTTTGCATAATGTGGCACTTGTTTAATTGCATCAAGTAATGAAATATTAACTTCTACTTTTCTAAAGGTTTCCAAAATTTCATTTTATTTTTCATCTTTTGTTAAAGTTCTAGAATTTGTGGGAGGAAGGGGAAGAAGAATATTCTTGGGTTGAGAAGGAGAGTTAGGATTTACCTTAGGGTTTACCGTTTCCTCCTCAACTTGCTCTTTCTCAAACTCAACTGTGGCTATAGGTGTGTCCATCTGCTTTCCACTCCGTAAAGTTATAGCACTGGCATTTTCTTTTGGATTGACAGTAGTTTGATATGGTAGCTTCCCAGAACCTTGATAATCCAATTGACCCATTGTAGTAACTAATTGACTCATTTGACTCTCCAAATTTTGGATGGAAGATCTAGTCTCTTGTTGAAACTGTTGTGTCTGTGTCATGAACGCTTTAAACATGTCCTCTAAAGATGTTCCAAAATTTGCTGGTACTACTGGTTTAGGTTGGTACTGTGGCTGAGTTGGCTGAAATTGCTATTTGTTCGGATAGAACCCTTGCCCTAGTGGTCTAGCACCCTCATAACTCAAATTTGGGTGATCCCTCCATCTTAGATTGTAGGTGTTGGAAAAAGGGCCATACTTTCTCTACGGTTGTGCATGATAATTGCCCATTGCATTGGCTTGTTGTGCATTCTCTTCCTCTTATAATGTTGGGCATGAATTCCTGGTGTGCCCTGCCATTAAACATATCCCGCAAGCCTTTGTAATCGATAAATTTCTTATTTCTAATTGTTTCACCACAGCAGTTAAGTCAAAAATTGGTTGCTCTAGATTGCTCATGCTTACCTCACTTACCCTTTGTGTTGGATGATCATTTCGTGTTCCATATTTTTGTGTATTGGCAACCATGTTAGCAATCAGATTCCTTGCAGCCTCTAGGGTTTATCTACTAATGCTCCTCCACTAGCGGCATCAATCATACTCATATCCATAGATACAAGCCCCCCATAAAAGTATTGGATAAGGTTGTTATGTGAGACTAGGAGTAGGTAACTCCTTTAAAGTCCTGTTATTATTTGGCACCGCCATCTCCTCTTCGTCTGATTCGCTAGAGGAATGGTCTGAAAGTAGCACGGGTGCGATGTTGAGGCTTGGGGATGGAGCTTCGTCGGAATATGCAAGTGTACTTTTGGAATTCCAAGCTTCCTTCCTAAGCCTACGTGCAATTCTTTCTATTTCTGGATCAAATTTCAAATTAATAGAGTAAGAGGATTGATGCATAAATAAAATAAAATGAAAGAAAATAATGAATAAATAAAAACAAATAATTCATGTTTCTGAGTTTTTTAATAAACGAAAAAGAAAAGAAATGGATATTAAACTTAGCCACTTTACTTTCCAAAGTTAATTTCCTTGTGAATAATTCATGTAAGACCCCAACTTTTATCAATAAAGAAATTTTTTTCGAAATATATTTTTGAATATTACGGTGTGAATTTGATATAATGTCATAGTTGTGGGTAGCATTTATAAAGTTTGCAAAGTAAGCAAGTTGTTATAAAATATTTGATTGGTCAGGGAATATTCATTTTAACAGGGAATATTCGTACGACGGCACAATCATCGGTGGACCCCATAACGAAATTATTGTCGGAGTTAGAAAATGACAAAAATATTTTTTTATAAATAAATAATGGCGAAAGTTTTATCGTTAACTGTTGGAATACCCGGTGGTAAAAGTAAAGTAATACTCGTGGTTGCATAGTAGCACATGGTATTGATTATTGATGCTTATGTGAGAAGTCACTCAGTTATACTCAATTATTGCTACAGTAATTGTTGTATAGTATCTCAGATTATTTGATTTAATTATTGTCAATATTTTATATTATTAAATCAATAATTGGGATGACAAGTTATTCATATTATTATTTGCATAATTAACAATGTCTATAAAGTTCTGTCGGGGAAAGGGGTTTGGTCACCTAATTGCGCGCCAGTAGGGAGAAATCCTTATCGGAAAGCCCCCTCTTTTCTGGGAACGATCTGGTTGTTAATATTATGAGTTATAATAATGATAAATAAATGTTGTTAATGATATTGAGGGGATTTTTATAAAGTAATTGTTGTAAATTTGCTTATTATTTGGACCCCCATTTACTCATTTTTCAAAATAAACGGTATAGAATTATTAAATATATATATATATATATATATATATATATATATATATATATATATATATATATATATATTATGTGTGAAAGTGACATGTGGGGTGGGGTCCATATGTGGGATGAAAAATGAAAATGGGGTGGGGGAAGGAAACATATTAGGGAGGGAGTATCATTATTATATGCTTATATATATATGCAGCATGTGGAGTATACATATATATATATATATATATTAAATTTTATTTAAAGTTTTTTCTTTATTAGAATATTTTTTTTCCACAGTAATGTAAAGTAAAATCATATATCAGAAAATCTTCCGCCGGTTGTGCCCGTGAATAAAAATTATTGTGCATCCGTGATTTCTAAATTAAAATAGTATTCTTTCCATTCTCCTATAAATAGGATGCTTAGTTAGTATTGAAAATCACACCAGAATTAGAGAATTCTTCTTCTATAATATTGAGCATATTTCTTTAGAGTTTTAAGAAGCTTTGAGCGTAGAAAATAGTGAAAGTTTTCTTCAAGAATATCCCCGCTATACCAGTTGCAATACTCTTCTTTTTAAGGTAAGGGATATTATTTTTGTTCAATACTCGTAAGAAATAATATTTTCTTTCATACTATGTAGTATGTAAGTAATATTATTTCATTTCAGATTCTAAATTCTATACTTATTTTGTTAAGTTTTGGCTTCTATACTCCATGAAATTAGTAAAATATCCTTGAAATTTTGCGCTTCATCCAGTATCTTTTCATAGAAATATTATTCTGAGCATTCTTGATATGTTTTAACTTTTTCATGCCGGAGTACTATTCACGGGGTACTATTCCTGAAGTACTATTCATGGGGTACTATTCACTCAGTTACTATTCACTCAGGGCACTATTCATGACAAAAATTAATTTCTTTTCGGTCCAAATCAATTTTGATATAATATTATTTTTGAATTGTACTCCACAAAGCAGTATCATGTTGACAATTTGGACATTATTTAATTCTGGATAAATTAAATTATAAATCTTTAAAAATTTATCATTTGCTTTCTTTTAATTAAATTCTTATATCATTGTCATTATCCTCATGCTTATATTATGATGAAAGTCATATGTGGCTTACGTGCAAAGATGGACTGTTGACTGGTATAATTATGACCAGGGATTATTCGGTATAATCATGACCGTAATGTTACAAATGATGTGGTAAAAGTCCTCATTGGCCCATAGTGCATTGATGGACAGTGGTTGGCATGATCATAACCATTGATGAAAACACAAATATCCTTGGCCCATAGTGCATGGATAATTAGTGGTCCTGATACTAATTAATATCCTTAGCCCGTAGTGCAGGGATGATTCGATGATGTGGATTATTTATTAAGATTAGTCTCAGCGATAAAATTGATGATAAACTTTTTAAATCATAGAAGATAGTAGATTTCATGCTCTACTTGACTCTTCTAATGGATTGCTTATTCCCTTGTAGTTAAACTTGATATTTATTGTATTTTATCAGTTTAACACTGTTGACGGCTAACGATTAATTATTCTGCATTATCTTAGTCATAATATTTCTTACTGGGCTACTTGTGCTCACCCTTTTGCTTTCATTGTTCTCTTCTGGAAATGAGAACATAGTCGGGACTAGTCGGGGAATGGAGTGACGGTCCGAGATGGTTGTTTTAGTAGTCCTCACTATTTAGTGTGACAATAAATGTAATGAGGATTGAACTTGAGTTTTGATATTGTCTAGAAGACACTATTTATATTAAAACTCACAACTTATGTTTTCTCGTATTCTGCACGACACTTAACAGTTGTATAAATTAAGTTTGTATTTGAATTTTGTACAATGTATTTGGTGACTCAAGATGGGTGATGTATACCTATTTTGGGGGCGTCACAGTTGGTATCAAAGCTTAGGGATATGATCCTTGGCTAAGATGTGTGACTAGAACTAGGGGGTGACGGGTAAATCCTTCGCTAGTATGACTTACCTAATTTTATTTTTTATTTAATTAGTCGTTTAGAAGATATGGGTATTATGTGAAATGTCAATTAACCCTTGTTTTGTGGCAGTATTTGAAAATGGCATCTAAAAATGTTGAGATAAGCAATGTAGCATAACAGACCATTGAGTCACAACAGATCAATAACCAGGATAATGTGCAGGAAGGCAACAATCCTCAGGTGAACAACAACACCGACCAAATAATGAACGATGGGATGTTCAGAGGCTTTCTGCAATTTATGCAACATCAGGCGAGAGAGACTCCTGTCCAAAATACAGGTGGAAACACTGGCAACTCATGGATGGTCACCGCTAAGCAATTTCAGGAGCTGAGACCATCGGAGTTTTGGGGAAAGCCAGAACCACTTAAGGCGGAGACGTGGATAAAGCAGATCACCAAGATATTCGATGTCTTGGGATGCTCCGAGGAGCAAAAGGTTCCCTTTGCCACCTTCATGTTGCGAGGAGAGGCAGATTACTAGTGGGAATCTGTAAAGCTTACTCAACCTGCTGCACTAAGGATGTCTTGGGAAAAGTTCCAAGAATTGTTCAATGACAAGTACTTTCCCGAAACTATTCATCACATGAAGGAGATAAAGTTCATTAAGCTAGATTAAAACAATATGACTGTGTCGCAGTTTGAGGCTAAGTTTGTCGAGTTATCCCGGTTTGTGTCCCATTTAGTTGATAATGAGGAGAGAATGACGCGAATGTTTCTGCGAGGTTTGAAACCCGAAATACGTTCATACCTCATTTCTCACAAACTGTGTTTGTATTCAGATGTTATAAATAAGGCTCAGTTGTTGGAGCGCGATAATGAGTCAACCCAACCAAGAGAGAGCAGTCGACAAGTCGATAATACCAGTAGTAGCAGTCATTGAAGCGGTGAAAACAAATATGGAGGGAATCAACATACCAAAAATGGTAACCACTTCGGTGGTAATCTTGGCCAAGACAATAGGAGTGGAAATTTCAAGAAGAGGAGATTCAACAATGATGGAAAGACGTCAGCACCATCACCCATTGTTAAGGAAGGAGAACGACCACCTAGCATATGCTTCAAATGCGAAGGGGAGGCACACATCTTTCCAAATTGTATGCAGTAATCCAAAACATGTTACAATTATGGAAAAGAAGGTCACCTAGCTCGATTTTGTCGTGTAGTGAAGCCAGGTCCAGTTGGGATGGTGACACCAAATGCCAACCCAGATAATTCAAAACCAGTAGTTCGAGGGAGAGAGTTTGTCATGACCTCCTAAAAAGTGAGGAATCCGAATGAAGTCATCACAAGTAAGCTAATTATAAACTCTTGCGAAGTCTATACCTTATTTGATACCGGTTCTACCCATTCTTTTATTTCTCCTACTTACACTCAACGTTTAAATTTAACTCCGGAGAAATTAGACTTTGACTTATCTATTGAAACTCCGTTTGGAGAAACCTTCATTACATCCACTATTTATAAGTCTTGTTTGGTTCAAATGGGTACCCTTACATTACTTGTCGATCTTATTTCCTTAAAAATACTTGCATTTGATGTGATTTTAGGGATTGATTGGTTAACTTCTCATCATGAAAAAATTGATTATTTTTGAAAGGTTGTTAGCTTTCATATTCCTAACCAACCTATTATGCGAATTCATGCAACCAACCCACTAAAGTCAATCACTGTCATATCAAGCCATAAAGTTATTCGTTTATTGAAAAATGGATGTCAAGCCTTCTTAGCCCATGTCACGGATTTAAATAAAAATACGTCACATTTGACCGATATTTCTATTATTAATAAATTTCCTGACGTATTCCCTGAAGAACTTCCTGGCCTACCCCCAGAGCATGAAATCGAATTTTGTATCGACCTTGAACTCGGTACAAAACCCATTTCCAAAGCCCCATATCGAATGACTCCTATTGAACTTCAAGAGTTAAAAACCCAACTGTAGGATTTGTTAGACATTAGTTTCATTCGTCCTAGTATGTCTCCTTGGGGTGCTCCTATTCTATTTGTAAAGAAGAAAGATGGGAGTATGCGACTTTGTATTGATTATCGGGAGTTGAATCATGTCACCATCAAAAATAGGTACTCGTTACCTCATATTAATGACCTATTTGACCAGTTGCAAGGTGCCAAATTCTTTTCAAAGATCGATCTTCGTTCCGGATATCATCAGTTGAAGATTAAAACTGATGACATTCCAAAGACTGCTTTCAGAACTCAGTATGGGCATTATGAATTCTTAGTCATGTCTTTTGGATTGACTAATTCTCCTGCTACCTTCATGGATATGATAAACTGAGTATTCAAGGAATATTTGGATTATTTTGTGGTTGTCTTTATTGATGACATCCTCATTTACTCCAAAAGTCGTGAAGATCATAAGCAACACTTGATGTTGATACTCCAAAAGCTTCGTGAAAACAAGCTTTATGCCAAGTTGAAGAAGTGCGAGTTATGGCTTGAGGAAGTAGCATTCCTTGGGCACGTAATATAAAATAATGGAATATCTATTGACCCGGTAAAGATTGAAGCAATTCAAAACTGGGAGCAACTTAAGTCAGTGACTGAAGTACATAGCATTCTGGGCTTACCTGGTTATTATTGGAGATTCATGGAAGGATTTTCTCGAATCCATACTTCATTAACTAAGCTAACTCAAAAAGATACAAAATTCTGTTAGAGCGACGAATGTTAGAAGAGTTTTCAAGAACTCAAGAAGAGACTCATTTCAGCATCTGTTCTGACAATACCATCTGGCTCGGAGGGATTTGTCATCTAAAGTGATGCTTTAGGCAAAGGGTTAGGATGTGTTCTCATGCAACATGGGAAAGTCATAGCCTATGCCTCATGATAACTAAAAGAATATGAGAAACTTATACACGAAACATGGGAAAGTCATAGTCTGCTCATTTCTTACCTATACAAGAAACTTATACACTTGAACATCTTGCTTGTATGTATATAAACAAGATTGTAGGACTGCATGGTATGCCAATATCCATAGTTTCTGATTGAGACCTAAGATTCACGTCACGATTTTGGGTTAGTTTATAGAAAGCTATGGGCACGGATTTGCGATTCAGTTCGGCGTATCATCCTCAGACGGATGGGTAGTCAGAGAGGACTATTCAAACTCTTGAGTATCTATTAAGACTCTGTGTCCTTGACTTCAAATGAAGTTGGGACAAGTTCTTACCATTAGTGGAATTCTCCTACAACAACAGTTATCCAGCAAGTATCGGTATGGCTCCATTTGAGGCATTGTATGGAAGAAAGTGTCGTTCTCCAATATACTAGGACGAGGTGGGTGAAGTAACGTTGTTGGGACCAGAATTGGTATGCATGACTACAGAAAAGATTCAAATGATCTGGTAACGTATAAAAACCCCAAAAGATCAACAAAAGAGTTATACCGATCTTCATCGGATGGATGTGGAATTCAATGTTGGAGAACATATGTTGTTACGTGTTGCTCCATGGAAGAGAGTTACAAGATTTGGAAAGAGAGGAAAGCTCAATCCTCGATTCATTGGTCCATTTGAAATCCTTAACCGAGAAGGAACTGTGGCCTATAGACTCGCTTTACCGCCAAGTATGTCTCGTGTTCATAACATTTTTTACATATCTATGTTACATAAATATTTGTAAGACCCGAACCATATTATTGAGTTATAACCGAACAAAATAGCAGAAGATTTAACGTATGAAGATGTACCTGTTAAAATCTTGGATAAGAAGTGAAAGTAGTATGCACACAACCCAATCATGTTTGATGATAAAACATATACTTTGTAACAATCTTATTCATTTATTAATAAAAAGTATTAATTTATTAAAGACTTTTAATTATCTACATGATGCTGCTTTATAATATGTGATAAACCCATAATTTTAAGCAATGCTTTTAGAATAATTATGATGATCATTCTAATGAGATCTAAATTCTTAGAAAACTTAAAACTAAAATAGTTCCCAATCGTTGGATTACTAAATTGGGGATTAGTGAATCAGGAAAAATTGTTATATACGTTGCTTGCTCATTGGATGAGGATGATTGATCTCATGATCATTTGTGTGGAGACACTAAAGCAAGAATATAGGTGCTTATTAGAGAATATGTTCACTGAACGTGGCTCGCTAATGAATACCTAATGGAGTTTTACTTGTCTGTCAATAGGAATTCCTGTAGTGATAGTAGTACAAGTGATCTTTGGACTTGAGATCATCATAGTATCTTGTGTATGATGAGTTATACTTTGGCTTATTCCTTAAGACCCTTAGGGTATATCAAAGGGTATGCTTGGGTATAATAAGTTGTACATGGAGATAATGTATGATCGATAAAGAATCTACCGCTTCTAGTAAAAGAAGAGAAATGTCCTATGTGATTTGAATAATGACAATCCAGTAGTCCTTGGCCAAGGCAGAATAAAATTAGAAAGGAGTTTCTAATTTTCATTATTTGGAGTTGTGCATTTAAGAGTCGAAATACATATAATTAAATAAAATAAGACTTGACAGTAATTCCATGTCTTATATTTAATTGGAACATTGTATGGTGGAAGGATTGACTTATACGGTAACTATTTACTCAAATGTTATTTTATGATTAATGTTGAAATCTATATTATCTGGAAAGTCGTTAATCGCTAGGGAGGCTTATCCCTATCGTAGAATAAATATTATTTATTTAAATAAATAAATAGTTTAATTTATTTTTTTAATTAAGATTAGAATTGTTCTAATTGATTTATTCACAACTGATTTAATATGGAGAACCTAAAGGGTTACACCATAAAAGGAAGAATAATTAATTAAGAAGTTAATGGCATAATCGTAATAATAAGTTAAGTATATTTAATTTAATCTATTGTGATAGAATAAATTAAATAACTTAATATTTTGGAAATATTAAATATAAATTAATAAGAGAAGTCTTATTATTATAATTACTATTATTATTATTTAATTCCTAAAAGAGTTTGGGAATTAATTAATAAAAGTACTCTCATATATTCCTAATAAGATTAGGAGGTTAAATTAATTAAAAGAGTTTAATTAATTATCCCTAATAAGATTAGGGAGCTTAATTAATTAAAGGAATTTAATTAATTAAATAATACCCTATTTTCTAATTAATTAGAAGGGTTAACTGATATCTTTATAAGAGGAGTCTTATATCACATATCAATATACGTGATTTCAATTGTTGGAGAGTACGCTCTTTTTCTATGAGAGATAGAAAAGCTAGGGTTTCGCCAAATATTCATCTTCTTGAATTTTTCTTCTTTCTTAGTGGATCACCTCTAGAGGCCAAACACTTGGGTGGCTAACATTGATAAAAGGAAGGAACCAAACCCGATGGATTCAAGTTGAACGCGAAAAAGATTGGAGGTAAACTTGTACTTGAGGAAGCTCGAATCTTCAAGGGTATGATTCGTGTTCTCCACATTTTCGTTTAATTAATAAATATGCATAAAGAATGATCCGGGTATATGGTTTGTAAAATTTTTAAACTCTGATGCAAATTATTAATAATATTGATTGCGTCCAAGAATATTACAAACCTAACAGTGGCATCAGAGCCAAACTTTTATGCAAATTATTAATTGTTTTAATTTGATATGTATATTGATATGTGTTTAGAATAATTTAATTGAGCATAATTTATTGTATAAAATTTAAAAAAAAACTCGCGAAATTACAATACTGCGTTTTTAAAAACAGGGATGCTGATTCACGTGGGTTATCCAAGGGTGCATCCCTTTTGGCAATCATGGTGATTGGTGCATCATCCAAGTGATACCTTTTTTAAAAGTTTCTGGTGATACTTTTTAAAGAGTTATAGAGATATGTAACTTATATATATAAGTTAGGGTTTATATATATATATATATATATATATATATATATATATATATATATATAATATTCTTAATAATTTTATAATTAAAATAAAAAGTTTATTTTAATTTTAAAATTGAATTTCATGCTAACTAATTAGAGTTGGAATTGGATTTCATGATAACTAATTGGACTTAAAATGGGATTCCATGTTTCCTTAAATAAAGGAGTTTATTTAAATATGAAATAAGATTTTATATTATTCAAAATAAAGTAGTTTATTGTGAATAGGAAAAAGAATCCGCATTTCCTTAAATAAAGGAGTTTATTTAGATATGAAATAATATCTCATATTATTCAAAATAAAGGAGTTTATTTGTGAATAGGAAAGAAATCTGTGTTTCCTTTAATAAAGGAGTTTTTTTACTTGGAATTGGATAACATAATTAATTAAAATAAATGAGTTTATTTTGATTAAAGAATTTGATTAAAATAAAATAGCTTATTTTATTCAAAATTGGATAAATTAAAATAAAAGCGGTTTATTTTGATTTAAATTTGGTTTAAAATAATGGAGTTTATTTTGATTCAAAATTAGATTTTATGCTAACTAAATTTTTCCATTAAATGGTATCAATATATATATTGAATGTTTATTATTCATGAGATGAATGTTATTTATTGATGCATATGGTGATGTGTATGATAATAAATGGGATTGATTATGGACTATTGACCAATGTGATTAAATTTTATTTTAGTTGGATACGTGAATGTATGAGTTTTATTAAATAGGTCAAGCGTACCTCGTCTTCTCTAATTTTTTTCTTAATGTAAATTCTATCTCTCTCCTATATACTTCCCCTTGACTACTGATCAAGATTTCTATTTATTTTAAATAGTTTTGTAATAGGAATAGTTAGAATTATTTTGAAGAATTGGGGATCAAGGAGCAAAGAGCGCTTGAAAACCCATTTATATTGGAGCCCGGCATTTAAATGTAATAGTTATATTTAAATTAATTCTTGCAGCCCTAGGGTTTGACCTTTTTGGTTCACTTGGTGGCTCTAGTGAACCAAACTAGAATAAAGTCCATAATCAATCCGGGTAGAATATAGTATTCTATATGTGCATGCTTATACAATATATATATATATATATATATATATATATATATTATGCAAACATGCTTCGCATGTTAATTAATATGACGCATATTTTATATATATATGTGCATGCACGCTAAAAAAGATGAGAAATTAATAACAAACCCCTCAAATATTTTATATTAAGTTGTAACGTTCAAAGATATTTGGAATATCGAACGTTGCCTTATAGCATGATAGAAACAATAGAGTATTGAATATTTAATATGAGTTTGTTGTGCACACACATGACATGTATTAAATATTTAAGATATTGTTTTTATTACATATGATGTTTATAAGGAATTGAACATTACTGCTTTGTTGTGCACACACAAGGGTTGTAGTTTTCTCTTCACTTATATGGAAATGATGGGTCTGACTTAACTTAAATCATTGTAGGTCGGATGTGCACACACTTGACCATTATGATCTAAGAGGCAAAATACAAGGAGTTGCATAGTTGATGTAATTGACAAGAGTTGTCTACCTATTTATTTATATATAGTTTGTTGTGCACACACAAGGCTATAAACATTTGAAATGAGATCCTTATTCTCACTAACATATATTTAATTAGATATTGCCGAACTATATATATTGAGGGCAATATAGTTTAAAGAAAATAATGGGAGATGCCAATTTAAAACAGGACCTAATTTATTTTGGTAATTAATAAAAGAATGTATGCTAAAATGTTGTTAATTACAAATTCATTTACAGAATTTTACAATGTCTAAATTACTATCACTGCGAAGCATATTAGATGTTATTTAACTGGATCGAATTAAACGGATTGGTTAAGGAAATTGAGAATTGTTCTCACGGTTGAAAAGCTATCTTATGTCCTTAGTACGCCTATCCCTGCGATGGTTGCAGACAATGCCTCTGAGGAAGAGATTGCTACTTTCAGAAAGTGGCAAGATGATGCACAGTTGGCTCAATGCATCATGCTCGCATCCATGAGTAACGAGCTTCTGCGTCAGCATGAAACTATGGATACTCTTACTATATTCCTACACATCAAGTAGTTGATAGTGAGGAAAGTGGGAATAATAGATATCAAATATCTAAGGAGCTCTTCAGATCTAGAATGGCCGATGACACTACGGTACATATAAAAGTCCTTCACATTATCAATTTGATTGATCAATTAGGATAACGGGTTTTGTCATGGATGGAGAGTTGAGCCAAGATTTGATCTTGCAGATACTCCCGAACTCCACACAATTTTTGTGAATTTTTCATATGAACAAGCTAGATATCGGCCTCGCTTATTTGCTTAACATGTTGAAAAATGTTGAGAGTCACTTTCCAACCAAGAAAGACCAAGTCTTACTGGTAGGGGCCAAAGGATCTTCTAAAAGGAAGAACGATTCTAAGAAGGTAAATAGAAAAGGCATAAACAAAGGATAATAAGAACAAAACTGATACGGATAGCAAAGGAGTTTACTTCCACTGCAATAAGCCTGTACACTGGAAAGAAACTGCAAGAAGCAACTTGCAGAGGCTAACCAGAAGAAGCTTAATGAAGTTTCGGTTATAAATATAGTTTTGTTCATGATTGAAATAAATTATTCTTTAAGTCAAGGTTCTACTTGTGTATTGGATACCGACTTTAGTTATCATAAATATTGATTTATGAAGGGATCGAGCAGAAGTAGAAAACTAAACAAAGGATAAGTAATCCTATGTTTGGTAAATGAAGCAAAGGTTGTTGTTGTTGCCTCCTTTTTATTTCTAACACAAAAAGGAATCTAACTCATGCAAGCATACATGGGTCAACAATTAATACAGAGTAAGTAAAGTATTGATCCACGGAGAAAGGTTTCAAAATTAAATTATTATGCATCAACTATATCACTATTTATATATGCTTAAACGAACGCTATAATTTTGATTGAATCTAAACACAAGTAATAAATAAAAGAAGAAAAATAGAATAATAAATCAAATTTGGAAATAATGGGATTCTAACTTCAATTCATACTTCATCTAAATAATACCCTCATGCAAGATCATTCATGCATCATGGAAAATTAGCTAAGAGCACAAAGACTAGACATAACCATTTTTAAATGCATTATGACCTACTTACATAACATCCACGTGCAATAGAAATCATGTAATCATCAATAAAACCAACATCACTATATTTCTATGTGACATTGCAATAATACTGACTTGAAGCATAAGCTCTTGTATAACTACACACGGTGAAACAGTATATTTCTATCTAGTTCACGAAATATAAAGCTAAACAATTCAGCCTCATAAACGCATGCTATCATGATTACAACCATACTCACATGTCATTTTTCAATTCCATATAAGTACATAAAATGAATGGTGATCAGACATTCATGCAATCAATTCAATCATAATAGAATTTCCATGATAACTACACAATCAAGCATTCAGACCATTAATATTAGATTACATATCAATATCCATTAAAATCCCATAATGGAGTTTAGTTCATCAATGAACCAAAAACCATTATAGGATTATACCAACACATGAAAAATAAATAAAACAATTGAGAGAAACGATATAATAGATCAAACCCAATTACAGATTATGTTCCAAAGTGTTGTTCAAATCTCCAATATTATCCAGCAAAATAAAAGTAGTTCTTATTTAATGAATCAATCCAAAGGATGATGAAGAAAATATTCAATGTATGCTCAACCCTCTTTGGAATTTCGTTCAAAGCGTAGAACCCTAGTTCTCTAATTTGAAAAACTAATCAAAACAATAGTCATTCGCGTCTGGTATCAACCAGAGTAGTTTTTGACCAACTCCAACACTTCAAATTTCAAAATTAAAATAAAGTCAAACAACTGCAGTCGATGACGTGCGTGGCCGCGCGAGATCCCCATAAAAAATAGGCGCGGGGGCGGGCGCGAGCGCGCGTGTATGCAATTCTTCCGGTTGATGGCGTGGGCGCGCGTGTACTAGCTTGTGTAGCCGCGCGGCTTCTGCATTCTGCATCCTTAAGTTCTGCTGCTGCTGCTTCCTTGTCTTGCTTCTTTGTCCATCAATGTTCAGTTCTTTTTCTCCACTCGACCCTCGTGTCATGCCTTCACTGATCTCATGCCACCTACCAACGCCGAACTATATCATTTCCTGTATTTTCACACCAGAGGAGTTCTCGGTACATGCAATGCAAAATAACACGAAATGCAACTAAAACATACTAAAATGTACTTGAGATGGGCATAGTTCGTGTGAATTGATATCCAATAAGTAGGTATAAAACCTACTTATCAAATACCCCCAAACATGAACTATTGCTTGCCCTCAAGCAATGCTTACGACATAAACACTGAAAAATGCAACTACATGCTATGCAACTAGATCACGATGCAAACCAGTCTCACATTCTTCCAGCTAGAATAGAATTTCAGTCCAAAAATGCCTCAGCGAATTATCCAGATTTGAGAATACAAATTCAAACCAAACTATAGGCATAATATCATACACTCAAATAATTCATATATGCTATAAAGATGATGATGTGTGTGTGTGTGTTATGTTCACCAAAACTTGATTAAAGCAAGAATAACATGCTAAACTGCTCAAAACAGAAAATTACAGTCTAAATCAAGATTCATGTATACTTATGCAACAAAAACTGTTCCAACATATCAAAACAAACTAAGGTTTAAGAATGGGCTTAACTGCTTTATTTCTACTCACGAGGGCGATTTTTGCTCTTTCTCGCGATGTTTATTGCTATTTTTTTTTTCTTTTTCCTTTTTTTTTTTTTCACATGACTGTGCAATGCCTCATTCCATTAGGCTAACAATGCTACCCCTTAGCGAGCTTTCAACCAACGACTCCCAGACCATAAAAGACCTTAAGGCGCTAGGTGTTAAGACACCCCTACAGGCGTACTTACTCAAGTAATAAGGGCCCCGAAATAAGACTAGCCAGGTTATTGCTCCTTTTTTTTTTAATATATAGCATACCCATGTGTTCCCAAAGTTTGATTATCAATGTTTTGTACAGTGTAAGTTCATTTTCCACATAATTCTCTTTTTAAAACCACATTTCCTATTAAGCAATGCAACACATAATTCCTAGGCCTACAAGCAATTGTGAACATGACAGTGCAAACCGAAAGCATCTAAACAACATCATGAATTACATTATGTAAAACATTATATCTAAGCTCATGTTATCCAAAATACTCAACAATCCTTCAAAATTCACTTTCATCCTAGGCTAAACATAACTTCCATAAAGCTAGAACTGTGAGACATGCAACTAAACATCAAATGCAACTACACATATACTAACACAAATTATAATGACTAAGAACAAATTTTTTTTTTGTAATTATTATCTAACACATGAACATGCAAAATTTAAACTAATCATGCAAACACTATATGCAATTACCCTACTACCCAATACCCCTAAACTTAAAATATTCATTGTCTCAATGAATGAAGGTATTGGTTTAGATAAACTCCCCTACTGCTCAGCTGCACCACCCTCATCAGGTGGTGAATCCGCTGGTAGATATGGCATGGCAGTCCCAAACTATGGCCACTCAAGCATAGTCCTTTGTTGTGAAAATGCCTCCACTAGAGATCTTGTCAATCCCGTAGCAAATGTTGCAAGGTTGTCATACATAGCATTGACCTTACGCTCTAACCTTCGGAGCTGTCAATCTCCAGTAGCAGTAGTTGCTTGAACTGACGTTCTCGCTTCAGTTTCCTGTGTGGACTATGGTGGATGCACTGGGAATGTGGGTTGAATGATAAAGCCTTTTCTTCTCGGGTGCGGTGTACCTCCCACCCAATCCTCGAATTTGGCAATAGTCGCATGAGTGATATCTTAGCTAGGGTTCTGCATTTGTTCATTTCCCCAATGGACTCCTTGATGGACACATAAGCTAGCTACAACAAACGCATTGGAATACTCCCCGTAGTGCTCCCCCGCATATAATGTAACATATTCTGATGAATGAGGTGGCCCACATCAATGTACTTGCTTATGACTATTCCCCACAGAATGATAGCCCTCTCAGTTGTGATTTCATGCTGATGAGACAACGGAATGAGCTTTGCACATATAAATAAATTCCATAATTTAGCATACCGATTCAAGGCTGAGGCTGGGAAAGTTCTAGGCTGATTCGTTCCTGCCCTATAATTCCACTTCGTTCCTAGAACGCACAAGTCTGTAATGACTTCGTCCAAATCAGTTTCAAAGCGTACAGCCTCGACCCAATTATCATACCCAGTCGGTGGTGTGTCACCTACCCTAAAAATTTCTCTGATTAATGGTGGTCTGTAATCTACTTGAACTCCTCGAACCACAGATAGCCCACTCATAGTGTCTTTAGCATTAGCATAAAATTCTCGAACGATACTCATTGGAACAAGCATAGGGGTTGCAGTCAGTCCACCCCATCCTCTTTCTTGAATTATATCCCATAATTGGCCATCATGCTTCTCAGGCTTGAAACCTCGTTCCTTCACAAATGTCTTTGCTATGATTCGATAGTACTCCATTTGTGCCTCCAGACTAAGAAATTTTGTGTGATCCACAACATCTTCGCCTTGGTTACTAGAGGAAGATGATGATGATGAAGTTATAGAACGAGTTCTCTTAGGACCCATTGCTCTGAATGAATAATAGCAGAAACCTGCTTGATAGAATTGGAAGAGTAATAACTGATGAATGGACCACCCCCAAACTTGAGTTGCACACACCAAAACCCTAGTTTTATCAGTGAGGGTTGTGACGTGGGTAGAGTAACTGATGCGCACGACGTGGGATGAGATGAATGGATGGAGAAGAGACGTGCGCACTATGGAGATTAAGAGATATGCTCTGCCCTGCTCTTTTTTTTTTCAAATGATACAAGTAATGGAGCAGTACACGGTTTAAAAGTCTTAAAAATTTTCCAAGTTTCGGTGTCGGGCACGACCGCGCGTGTTTTCAATGTAGACATGGTGCGAGCGTGCGAGTGCCTTTTTTGTGTTACTCAGACAGGCAGCGCGGGTGTGCGGTTTTGTACTGCTATCATAGCGCAGGCGCACCAATAATACATCAAATATCAGATAACAATCAACAAAACTTTAACATCTAATCCTGCAAATGATACATCAAATAAACTTTAAAATAGAATTAAACAAGAGGTAGAGATAGAAGTAATGGGTTGCCTCCCATCAAGCGCTAAGTTATAGTCAATTAGCTTGACTATCTCTAAATCTCATGTCGAAGAAAGAGTCGAGGTGACATTTTATCTGTCAACCTCGCTACCAAAGTAATGATTCAGCCGCTGTCCATTCACTTTAAACGGCTTGTCCGGGAACTTATCGAACACTTTTATTGCCGCATGTGGGAAAACTGTCTTCACTGTGAATGGCTCTGACCACCTTGATTTGAGCTTTCCAGGAAAAAGTTTAAGTCTGGAGTTGAAAAGCAAAACTCTTTATCCTGACTCAAATGTTCTCTCTATGATCTTGTGATCATACCATTTCTTCACCTTCTCCTTGTACAACTTTGAGTTTTCATACGTCTGCAATCGGAATTCGTCCAACTCGTTGAGTTGGAGTAGGCATTTCTCTTCTATAGCTTTCAAATCAAAATTGAGCTTCTGAATCGCCCAATATGGTTTATGCTCTAGCTCCTTAGGAAGGTGATATGCTTTGCCATAAACTAGCTAAAAAGGTGACATGCCCAATGGAGTTTTGTACGCAGTCTTATATGCCCAAACAACATCATCAAGCTTTAAGGACCAATCCTTTCTAGTGGGGTTCACAACTTTTTCCAGAATTCTTTTAACTTCCCGATTTAACACTTCTGTAGTAATGCGATGATTCACCCCATACTTAGCCAACAATGCTATGAATTTCCTATTGCAAAAATGACTACCTTCATCACTAATGATGGCCCTTGGAGTCCCAAACCTCATGAAGATACTTCTTTGTAAAAATCTAAGGACTACTTTGGCATCATTTGTTGGAAGAGCTGCCACTTCTACCCACTTCGAGTGCTCAAATGCCGACACACAAGCCTCATTAAATTTAAATTGTGCATCCATCTCCAATAAACTACAAAGTGGTTTAGTTATCTTGGAAAATTCTTTTATGAATCTGCGGTAAAAGCCTACGTGTCCAAGAAAACTGCGAATACCTTTTACTAATGTAGGTGTTGGAAAATTCTCAATATTGTCTAATTTCACTCTTTCCACCTCAAGTCCCTTCTTCAAAACCTCGTGTCCCAAAATTATTCCTTCTTGTACCATAAAATGGCACTTTTGCCAATTTAGTACTAAGTTTGTTTCAACACATCTTTTCAAAACCATCACCAAATTTTCAAGGCATAAATCAAAAGAATCCCCAAATACCGAGAAATCATCCATGAATACATCCACATTCTGTTCCACAATATCCAAAAAAATAGCCATCATGCATCTCTAAAAGGTGGTTGGGGCATTGCATAGACCAAAAGACATCCTTCTGAAAGAAAAAGTTCCATATGGACATGTAAAGGTTATCTTTTCTTAATCCTCTGGAGCTATCACAATCTGATTATAACCTGAATAACCGTTCAGTAGGCAATAATACTCATGACCTGCCAGTCTATCCAACATCTGATCGATAAATGGCAGTGGGAAGTGATCTTTCCTTGTAGCTTTGTTAAGCCTGCGATAGTCCATGCAGACTCTCCACCCCGTCACTGTTCATGTTAGAATCAACTCATTATTTTCATTAGAGACCACAGTCATACCACCCTTCTTCGATACACATTGCACTGGGCTCACCCATGTACTATCTTAAATAGGATAGATTATGCCTACATCCAGCCATTTCAAAACTTCTTTCTTGACCACTTCCTTCATAATCGGATTAAGCCTTCTTTGTTGCTCCACCGACAGCTTACTATCATCTTCTAGCAGGATCTTATGCATACAAAAAGAAGGGTTGATCCCTTTTATATCTGTTATAGTCCATCCAATAGCCGACTTGAACTCTCTAAGAACTCGTAGCAGTTTTTCTTTGTGAAAAGATGTTAGTGCAGAAGAAATAATCACAGGTAGCATTGAATCTTTATCTAAAAATACATACCTCAAATGAGCTGGAAGTTGTTTCAATTCAAGTTCTGGAGGTGTCTTAAGAGATGGCTTCAATTTTACTGACGTCTCTCCAGCTCTCTTCAATGGCTCAACGGGAGTTTTAAATTTTCTGAATTGTGGAGTAGTATCTAGGAATTGTACAAGTTCTTCAAATTCCTCATTCTTTAATTCTGAATTTTCAGTAATAACACTTCTCAGTGGTTCATGACCTATCAAACTCTCTACTTCATCATTTAAGACCTGATCCACCAAATCAACCCGGAAGCATTCCTCTTCATCTGTCAGAAACTTCATTGCGTTGAATACGTTAAAGGTAACCTCCTGATCGTGAACCCACATAGTGAGTTCCCCTTTTTGAACGTCTATCAAGGTCCTTCCTGTGGCTAGGAATGGTCTCGCCAGTATGATTGGTATACTCTTATCTTCTTCATAATCTAAAATAATGAAATCAACTGAAAAGATAAATTTATCCACCTTTACCAATACATCTTTAACAATTCCCCGTGGATAAGTGATGGATCTGTCAGCTAGCTGTAAAGAAATATTCGTCGGCCTTGGAGCCGGCAATCCCAACTGATTGAATATTGACAAGGACATCAAATTTATACTTGCCCCATGATCACACAGACATTTACTGAAGCTCATTTTCCCAATTGTGCATGGAATTGTGAAATTGCCTGGATCCTTCAGCTTTGGAGGTAATTTGCGCTGAAGCACTGCACTGCATTCCTCTGTCAAGGCCACTGTCTCAAAATCTTCTAATTTCCTCTTCCTTGACAAAATACCTTTCATGAACTTTGCATAACTAGGCATCTATTCCAATGCCTCAGCGAAAGGTATGTTAATCTGCAGCTTTTTAAAGACCTCCAAGAACTTGCTAAACTGCTTGTCTTCCCTCTACTTATTCAATCTCTATGGATACGGAACCGGAGGGTGAACTAGTGGTGTTTTACTCACGGGCTTCTCAACTGAACCTGCTTTATTATCCTCTTCATGTTGTTGTCAAGAACCTTCCTTATTTTCTTTCTCGCTTTCACCAACATTTACATCTCTGTGGCAATGCGCGTCTTTACTTAATAAACATGGCGCGACCACGCCATTCTGATTTTCTACAATCTGTTTCCCCGACCTGAGTGTGATCACCTGAAATTGTTCCTTCCCTTCTATTCTTGGATTTGCCTCCGTAGTACTTGGCAATGAACCCTGGGGTCTATTGTTAAGCATGCTCGCCATTTAACCCATTTGAGTTTCCAGATTTTTAATAGCCACTGCTTGGCTTTTAATCATCACCTCTGTGTTCGCCATATACTTCATCATCATCTCTTCCATTTCTGATTTCTTTTCTTGCTAAGGTACAGATGGAGTGTGATGTTGTTGTTGAGAAAATCCAGGTGGATAAGGCGGTCTTGGTGTAAAATATTGCTGAGCTGATTGTGACTGAAATTGGTTATTCGGTTGAAACTGACTCTGCTGATTTCCTTGATTATTTAACCAACTAATGTTTGGATGATTGCGGTTGTTGGAGTTGTATGTGTTCTAAAATTGTCCTTGATACTTCCTATAATTGCCCATATACTGAGACCCTACACAAATTTCACACACAAAGGCAACTGTCTTCATCTTGGTTTCTGTCAACGAATCAATTTTCTTTGCCATGGATGCCATCTGTGCTGACAACTGAGTGATAGCATCCACTTCCAACAAACCCACAACTCTGGGCTATGGCATCCTGGCTGTAGGATTTTGAAAATCATTAGCTGCCATTGTCTTAATGAGGATATAGGCTTCTTCATAGCTTTTCACCCATAAAGCTCCTCTTGCAGCTGCATCTATAATCGGCCTGGATTGACATCCCAATCTGTTATAAAATGTGTTGATCACTATCCAATCTGGCATGCTATGATGTGGACATTTCCTTAGCATCTCTTTGTATCTCTCCCAGGCTTCATATAATGATTCACCCTATTGCTGCTCAAACTGGGAAATTACTGTCCTCATGTTCGCAGTCTTAGCCATTGGGAAAAACTTGGCTAAGAATTTCTGTGCTAGGTCCTCCCATGTGGTTATAGATCCCGAAGGCAAAGAGTGAAGCCAACTTCTTGCTTTATCCCTCAAAGAAAATGAAAACAGTCTAAGTTTGATAGCATCTTCCGTCACCCCATTGTATCTGAAAGTATCACATATTTCGATGAAACTCAACAAGTGTTCATTAGGATCATCTGTAGTAGCACCCCCAAACTGTACCAAATTCTGCACCATTTGAATAGTGCCCGGTTTTATTTCAAAGGTGTTGGCTGCTATCGATGGTCTGAATATGCTTGACTACAGTCCATTAATGTTCGACATACCCCAACTTTTATGAATAAAGATTAATTTTCTCTCAAAATCATATTTATTTTTTAAACGAATATTATGAATGTGGATAGAATAATATAATGTTATAGTTGTGGGTAATATTTACAAATTTTGCAAATAAAGATTAAATTCTCTCGAAATAAATTTTTGCATTATGATGTGGATTATATAATATTATAGTTGTGGGTTGGTTAAGAAAAGATTATATAATATTCGTTTTTTGGGAATATTCGAATATTAAATGCGGCACAACAATCATCGGTGGACCTCACAACCGAAATATTGTTGTAGTTAGAAAACGACATAATTATCTTTTCATAAAAATAACGGAGAAAGTGTTACCATTAAAACTGTTGAACTACCCGTTAGTAAAAAATCACATAATCTGGCGTGGTTGCGTAGTAGCACATGGTATTGATTATTGATGCTTACGTGAGAAGTCACTCAGTTATACTCAATTATTGCTACATTAATTACTACATCATATCTCTCATATTATTGATTCGATTATTGTCACAGTATCATCTGCATTATATGATATATTATTAAATCAATAATTGAGACGACAAAGTTATTCATATTATTAAATTGCAATATTTACAATGTCAGAAGTTACTATCGAGGAGAGGTTTGGTCATCTAATTGCGCGCCGATAAGGAGAAATCCTTATCGGAAAGCCCTCTCTTTCACAGGAGCGACACGGTTGTTAAATATTGTGAGTTATAATATTAATGATGAATAAGTTCGTGTTGATTAAAGATGAAATTGATAGTTCCATTGTGTTGGAATTATTAGTGTTAGTGGAAATCGACATTTATTTCGATATTAATTGATGTGCTGGAAGTTATATTGACCGATCGGGTAATTAATCGGATAAATGAGAAATTAATTGCTATTAATTCACATGATTATAACTATTTGTTCACATGTGTGTACTATTGATTCACATTCTTGTATTCTTAGGGGAGTTGGTGCAAGATTGATAATACTTGCATGACTAAGTTAAAAATAGAGGTATAGATGGAGGTATTATCTTTGTAATTATATTTTCACATGATTATAACTATTGATTCACATGATTGAACTATTGATTCACATTATTTACTATTAGGGGAGGTGGTGCTAGTTTGATAATACTTGCGGGACTAAATTAAAAATGAAAGAAAAGTTGAAGGTATTATCTTTGTAATATTTTGAGCCCCAAAGTGTGCAATTATCGAAACTATATTTTCCTATAAATAAAGCTCATTCTTCCTTCATTTCTCACCAATTCACTAAAAGCTTTAGAAGCAATTATTATAGAGAGAAATTATAGAGAGAAAGAAGAAGAAGTACTCTCTACCTCTCTCTATTCCAGGTATCCGATTTCTTTCTAAGGTAAGGGGTATTATTTCTTTTCGTATTCATGAAGAGATTCTTATTATTATTCCATTCATTATATTATTCTTATTATTATTATGTTGGAATAACTTTCTGTACATACGCGATTCATGGTGAAATTCTTACATATTCCATTCTTTATTATTACATTTGAAATTCTTATCATTATTCCATTTCTTTTATTATTCCATTCTTTTATTATTACATGGAATATCACTGCAAATGCGGATTATTAGCTAGACACAGTTCCATTCTTTATTATTACATTTGGAATAAGTTATGCATGCGGTCTATATCGCATGCATGAATTCTTACATTATTCCATTCTTTATTATTACATTTGGAATATCACATGCGTGGCATATCACATGCGATTACGCATACATGTTTCACAGTTCCATTCTTTATTATTCTTTTGGAATAACTTTTATACATGTGGATTATCACATGCATGGTGAATGATCCTTCGTATTCATTCCTTATTAAATTGTGGAAATGATCATCTGCGTGGATTACCGCATGGCGAGTAAAAATCCAGTTGCAGTTTCATATATTCTATGATACTTATTTGGTTAAAGTTTTGGCTTCTATACTCCATGAAATTAGTATAATATCCTGGATATTTGCGCTTAATCTGGTATCTTTTCATGGAAATATTCTTCTGAGCATTCTTGAATTTTACTCCACAAAGCAGTATCATGTTAACAATTTGGATGTAACTGATTTCAAGATAAATTAACTTATAAATCTTTAAAATTTATTCTTGAACTTGTTTTATTGAATTATTATGTCATTGTCATCATCCTCATGCTTATATTGTGATGAAAGTCATCTTTGGCTTGCGTGAATAGATGGAC
Source organism: Panax quinquefolius (assembly GCA_020205615.1). Classification (NCBI taxonomy): domain Eukaryota; kingdom Viridiplantae; phylum Streptophyta; class Magnoliopsida; order Apiales; family Araliaceae; genus Panax; species Panax quinquefolius. Next base: position 49,412,890 of record CM035158.1, read on the forward strand.
TTGGTATGATTATGACCAGGGATTATTTGGTATAATCATGACCTGTAATGTTATAAATGATGCATTAAAAGTCCTCAATAGCCTGTAGTGCATTGATGGACGATTTTTGGTATGATTATGACCGAGGATTATTACGGTATAGTCATGACCATTGATGATTTAATGAATATCCTTGGCGTAGTAGTGCGAATGATTCGATGATGTGGTTTATTTATTAAAATTTGAGTCTCGGCGATAAAATTGATGAAAACATTTTAAATCATAGAAGATAGTAGATATCATGCTCTACTTGACTCTTCTAATGGATTGCTTATTCATGCAGTTAAACTTGATGTCTATTGTATTTTATCGGTTTAACATTGTTGAAGACTAATGATAATTTATTACGCATTATCTTAGTCATAATATTTCTTCTTGGGGCTAGTTGAGCTCACCCTTTCTTTCCTTTGTTCTCTTGAAATGAGAACGTAGCGGGACTAGTCGGGGAACGGAGTGATGGTCCTAGATGATAGCATTAGTAGTCCTCACTATTCTATTAAATAGTGTGACAATAAATGTAATGAGGACTCCATTGAGTGTGGATATTGTCTAGATGATAATATTCTTATTAAAACTCTTAGATTATGTTTTGTCATATTTTACATGACTGTTGTATAATTAAGTTGTATTTGAATTTTGTACCATGTATTTGGCGACTCAAGATGGGTGATGTATACCTATTTTGGGGCGTCACGGTTGGTATCAAAGCTTAGGGATATGATCCTGGTTTGAGATGTGAGACAAGAACTAGGAGGGAGAGCGGAGAATTCCTTCGCTAGTATGACCTACCTAAGTTTATTTGGTATTTAATTGGTCGGTCGAGTATAGGGATAATATGTGATATGTTAATTAACCCTTGTTTTGTGGCGGTATTTGAAAATGGCATCCAAAATGTTGAGATAAACAATGAAGCACATGAGGCCGTTGAGTCACCACAGTTAATGCCCGGGATAATGTGCAATAGGAAGAGAATAATCCTCATATAAACAATAACACCAATGAAATGGTGAGCGATGGGATGTTCGGAGGCTTTATGCAATTCATGCGACATCGGTGAAAGCGGCTCTGTCCAAAATGCGGTGGAAACATTGAAAACTCTCGGGACGGTCACCGCTAAGCGATTCGAGGAGGGACCACGAGTTTTTGGAGAGCCAAAACCACTTAAAGGCGGAGAGCGTGGATAAAAAGATCAACAAGATATTTGATGTCTTGGGATGCTCCGAGGAGCAAAAAGGTTCCTTTTGCCACCTTCGTGTTGCGAGCGAGGCAGATTCTTGGTGGGAATCATAAAGCGTACTCAACTTGCCGCCTTTCAAATGTCTTGGGAGAAGTTCGAAGAAGCTTTCGATGACAAGTACTTTCACGAAAGTATTTGTCACATGAAGGAGGTAGAGTTCATCAAGCTTGAGCAAAACAATATGGCCGTGTGGCGCGATCTGAAGCTAAGTTTGTTGAGTTGTCTCGGTTTGCGTCCCACTTGGTTGATAATGAGGAGAGAATGACTGCGGATGTTTCTAAGAGGTTTGAAACCCAGATATATGTCGATACCTAATTTCTCACAAACTGTGTTTGTATTTAGATGTTGTGAATAGGGCTCGATTATTGGAAGTGCGATAATGAGTCAACCCAACCAGAGAGAGCAATAAAAAGTCGATAATACCGGTGGTAGCGATCATCGAAGCGGTGACAACAAGCGTGGAGGAATCAACATGCGAAATGATAATCACTTGATTGGGTAATCATGGCCATGACAATAAGTGGACATTTCAAGAAGAGATTCATTCAACATGGATGGAAAGCGTCGGCACCGACTTTTTGTTGTTAAGGAAGGAGAACGACCACCGGTCGTATGTTACAAATGTGGAGGAAGGACACATAAGTCCAAAGCGCGATCGATCAAAGCGTGTTATAATTGTGGAAAAGAGGTCACCTAGCCCGATTTTTTCGTGCACCAAAGTCAAGTCCAATTTGGGATGGAGGCATCAAAGGTGTCCCAGACAAGATAAAACCGTGTAGTTCAAGGAGGCGTTTGTCGTAACCTCCCAAAAGTGAGGAATCCGAGCGAGGTGATCACGGGGGTAAGCTAATCATAAACTCTAGCTAAGTTTATACTTTATTTGATCTGGGTTCTACCCATTCCTTTATTTCTCCTACTTGCTCTCAACGTTTAAATTTGACTCGGAGAAATTAGACTTTGACTTATCTGTTGAAACTCCATTGGGAGAAACCTTCATTACATCCACTTTGTTTATAAGTCTTGTTTGATTCAAATCGGTAACACTTACGTTACACCGTCGATCTTATTTCTTTGAAAATACTTGCATTTGATGTGATTTTAGGGGTTGATTGGTTAACTACTCATCATGCTAAAATCGATTGTTTTCATAAGGTTGTTAGCTTTCATATTCTAACCAACCTATTATGCGAATTCAAACAACCAAACCACTAAAATCAATCACTTTGTCATATCAAGTCATAAAGCTATTCATTTATTGAAAAATGGATGTCAAGCTTTCTTAGCCCATATCACGATTTAAATAAAGATACGTCGATTTGAATGATATTTCTATTGTTAATAAATTTCTGACGTATTCCTTGAAGAACTTCAGCCCTACCCGGGCGTGAAATTAAATTTTGTATCGACCTTGAATCCGGTACAAAACCCATTTCAAAGCCCCATATCGAATGGCTCTATTGAACTTGAGAGTTAAAAACCCACTCTGAGAATTGTTAGACATCGGTTTCATTCGTCTAATCGTCGTCTCCTTGGGGTGCTCTGTTCTATTAAGTGAAGAAGAAAGATGGAAGTATGACGACTTTGTATTGATTATCGGGAGTTGAATCATGTCACCATCAAAAATAGGTACCCGTTGCCTCGCATTGATGACTGTTTGACCCGATTCAAGGAGCCAAATTCTTTTCAAAGATTGATCTTCATTAGGATATCATCGATTGAAGATTAAAAGCGATGACATTCAAAAGACTCTTTCGAAACTTCGATGCGGGCATTATGAATTCCTAGTCATGTCTTTTGGATTGACTAATGCTCCTATTTGCTTCATGGATATGATGAGCCAGAGTATTCAAGGAATATTTGGATCACTTTGTGGTCGTCTTTATTGATGACATCCTCATATACTCCAAAACCCGTGAAGACCATGAAGCAACACTTTGAGGTTGATACTCAAAAGCTTCGTGAAAACAAGCTTTATGCGAGTTGAAGAAATGTGAGTTACGGCGAGGAAGTTGCATTCCTTGGGCACGTGATATCAAATCATGGAATATCTGTTGACCCGTGAAGAAGATTGAAACAATTCAAAGTTGGGGAGCAACCTAAGTCGATGGCCAAAATCGTAGCTTTCTCGGCTTATTTGGTTATTATCGGAGATTAGTAGAAGGGTTTTCTCGAATCGCTACTCCATTAACTTTCAATGACTCGAAAAGATACAAAATTTGGTTGGAGTGAGGAATGTGAAAAGAGTTTTCAAGAACTCGAGAGGAGACTCATTTATTTTGTTACGACAATACCATCTGGCTCGGAGGATTTGTCATCTCTGATGATGCTTGAGCAAAGGGTTAGGATGTGTTCTCATGCAACATGGGAAAGTCATAGCCTATGCCTCTCGACAACTCAAAGAATATGAGAGAAATTATCCTACTCATGATCTAGAGTTGGCGGCGATCGTTTTAAGCTTAAGATTTGGAGGCATTACATATGGAGAGAAGGTGGAGATCTATCACGGATCATAAAAGCCTCAAATATTTCTTCACTCAAAAGGAACTCGACATGCGGCAATGACGCGATGGCTTGAGTTGTTGAAAGATTATGATCATACCATCCAATACCATCTGGAAAAGCGAGCGTAGTAGGTGGCGCGTTGAGTAGAAGATCATATCACGAATGCGAGTGCAATATTGTCAACGCAAAGACCCATTTTGTATGACTTGGAAAGGATGGAAATAGAGTTAAAGACTCGGGGACCCATGTGATGATGGCGAATATATCTGAGTGGAACCAGACTTTAATCGATAAAGTTAAAATTTGCTCAAACTACTGACACAGGAGATGATGCATATGATGAAGAAAAAGTGCAAGAAGGTGTTATTAGGAAGCAAGAATCGATGAAGAAGGAATACTTGAGTCGACTCCGGACTTTGTGTTCTAATGATTACGACTTGAAGTATAAAATCATGATGGAGGCGCACAACACACCATTTGCAATCCATCTTGGGAGTACCAAAATGTATCGTGATCTTGACATACATTTTGGTGGAAGCAATATGAAGAGAGAGATAGCGGGGGGGTTTATCTCAAGGTGTCTAACTTGTCAATGAGTCGGCGAGCATCATCAAGTGCCAAAAGGTCCATTGCAACCACTTGAAATTCGAGAATGGAAGTGGGAGCACATTACCATGGATTTCATTCTTGGTCTTCCCAAGGTTTCTCAAGGCGTAGATGCGATTTGGGTCATTGTTGATAGATTGACCAAGTCTGCTCATTTCTTCTGCGTCTGAAAACTTATACACTTGAGCGTCTTGCTAGTATGTATATAAATGAGATTGTAAGATTGCATGGTATGCCGGTATCCATAGTTTACGATCGAGACCCAAGATTCACTTCAAGATTTTGGGTTAGTTTACAAAAAGCTATGGGCGCAGATTTACGATTTAGTTGGCATATCATCCTCAAAGCGGATGGGCGGTCGGAAAGGACTATTCAAACTCTTGAAGATTTATTAAGACTCTGTGTCCTTGACTTCAAGGAAGTTGGGACAAGTTCTTACCATTGGTGGAGTTTTCTACAACAATAGTTATCAAGCAAGTATTGGCATGGCTCCATTTGAGGCGTTGTATGGAAGAAAGTGTCATTCTCGGTATCTTTGGGATGAGGTGGGTGAAGCAACGTTGTTGGGGACCGGAGTTGGTATGTATGACTACGGAAAAAGATTCAAACGATCCGAATAGCGTATAAAAACCTCACAAGATCGACAAAAGAGTTATGTTGATCTTCATCGAAAAAGGCGTGGAATTGATATTGGAGATCATGTGTTGTTACGTGTTGCTCCATGGAAAGGAGTTACGAGATTTGGAAAGAGAGGAAAGCTCAATCCTCGATTCATTGGCCCATTTTAATCCTCGAACAAGTAGGAGCGTGGCTATAGACTACGCTTACCTGTGTATATGTCTCGTGTTCATAACGCGTTTTCACATATCTATATTACGTAAATATGTGAAAGACCCGAACCACATTATTGAATTAGAACCGGATGAGATATAGGAAGATTTAACGTATGAAGAGTTACTGTTAAAATCTTGGATAAGAAGGATCATATTCTACGCTCCAAGGTTATACCTCAAATCAAAGTTTTGTGGAGAAACCACGATGTGGAAGAAATGACACAGGAGTTAGAATCTAAGATGAAGTCAAGATATCCTCACCTCTTGATATATGCGTGTCGTACCCTAATTTTGAGGATGAAATTTCATAAGAAGGGAGGTTGTAAGACCCCAACTTTTATGAATAAAGATTAATTTTCTCGAAATATATTTTTTTGAATATTATGGTGTGGATTTGATATAATGTTATAGTTGTGGGTAATATTTACAAATTTTGCAAAAGTAAGCAAGTGGTTATATAATATTATTAGATTGGTGGGGAATATTCATTTTAACGAGGAATATTAAATGCGATGACACAATCATTAATGGACCCCCTGCGGAAGTATTGTCGTAGTTAGAAAATAGACATAATTATCTTTTATAAAAATAACGGCGAAAGTTTCTACCAATTAAAAGCTGTTGAACTACCCGGTAGTAAAAGTATGCGATGTCTGGCGTGGTTGCGTAGTAGCACACGGTATTGATTATTGATGCTTACGTGAGAAGTCACTCGATTATACTCGATTATTGCTACGATAATTCTTTGCATCATATCTCTCGTATTATTGATTCGATTATTGTCACGATTATCATCGCATAATATGATATATTATTAAATCAATAATTGAGGCGACAAAGTTATTCATATTATTAAATTGCAATATTTACAATGTCTAGAAAGTTACATCGAGGAGAGGTTTGGTCATCTAATTGCGGCGCCCGATAAGGAGAAATCCTTATCGAAAAGCCCCTCTTTCTGAGAGCGACACGGTTGTTAAATATTGTGAGTTATAATATTAATGATGAATAAGTTCGTGTTGATTAAAGATGAAATTGATAGTTCCATTGTGTTGGAATTATTAGTGTTAGTGGAAATCGACATTTATTTCGATATTAATTGATGTCTTGGAAGTTATATTGACCCAATCGGGTAATTAATCGGATAAATGAGCAATTAATTGCTATTAATTCACATGATTATAACTATTTGTTCACATGTGTGTACTATTGATTCACATTCTTGTACTTATTAGGGGAGTTGGTGCAAGATTGATAATACTTGCATGACTAAGTTAAAAATGGAGGTATAGATGGAGGTATTATCTTTGTAATTAGTATTTTCACATGATTATAACTATTGATTCACATGATTGAACTATTGATTCACATTATTTACTATTAGGGGAGGTGGTGCAAGTTTGATAATACTTGCGGGACTAAATTAAAAATGAAAGAAAAGTTGAAGGTATTATCTTTGTAATATTTGAGCCCCAAAAGCGTGCAATTATCGAAACTATATTTTCTATAAAAATAAAGCTCATTCTTCCTTCATTTCTCACCAATTCACTAAAGCTTTAGAAGCAATTATTATAGAGAGAAATTATAGAGAGAAAGAAGAAGAAATGCTGCTACTCTCTATCTCTCTAGTATCCAGGTTTCTTTTCTAGGTAAGGGGTATTATTTCTTTCGTATTCATGAAGAAGAGACTTTGTTATTCCATTCTTTATTATTATGTTGGAATAACATCTATCTGATATAACTATATGCATGAAATTCTTACATTATTCCATTCTTTATTATTACATTGGAATAACTATTATGCATTCTTCATTTATTCCATTCTTTATTATTACATTGGAATATCACATGCATGCGTAATTCACTTAGACACACAGTTCCATTCTTTATTATTATTATTCATGGAATAACTTATTCTTTATTGCATGCGATTCTATCGTCGCATGCATGGTGAATTCTTACATTATTATTCATTCTTTATTATTACATTGGAATATCATCATGCTTGCGGATTCCATTCTTTATTCACATTGGAATATCACAGTTGCGGATTCTTTATTTCCATTCTTTATTATTACATTGGAATAACTTTTATACATGTGGATTATCATATGCATGGTGAATGATCCTTCGTATTCATTCCTTATTAAATTATGGAAATGATGCATCTACGTGGATTACTGCATGGCGGGTAAAAATCCATTTGCGATTTCATATATTCTATGATACTATTTGGTTAAAGTTTTGGCTTCTATACTCCATGAAATTAGTAGAATATCCTTGGATATTTGCGCTTCATCCGATATCTTTTCATGGAAATATTCTTACGAGCATTCTTGAATTTTACTCCACAAAAGCGATATCATGTTGACAATTTGGGCGTAATTGATTTCAAGATAAATTAACTTATAAATCTTTAAAATTTATTCTTGAACTTGTTTTATTGAATTATTATGTCATTGTCATCATCCTCATGCTTATATTGTGATGAAAGTCATCTTTGGCTTACGTGCGTAGATGGACTTGGTATGATTATGACCGAGGATTATTCGGTATAATCATGACCGTAATGTTATAAATGATGTGGTAAAAGTCCTCGATAGCTTTGTAGTGCATTGATGGATGCAGTTTTGGTATGATTATGACCGAGGATTATTTAATATAGTCATGACCATTGATGATTTAATGAATATCCTTGGCCGTAGTCGATGATTCGATGATGTGGTTTATTTATTAAAATTTGAGTCTCGTGATAAAAATTGATGAAAACATTTTAAATCATAGAAGATAGTAGATATCATGCTCTACTTGACTCTTACAATGGATTGCTTATTCATTCATTGCAGTTTAAACTTGATGTCTATTGTATTTTATCGGTTTAACATTGTTGAAGACTAATGATAATTTATTACGCATTATCTTAGTCATAATATTTCTTCTTGGGCTAGTTGAGCTCACCCTTTTCTTTCATTTGTTCTCTTGAGAAATGAGAGCGTGGCGGGGACTAGTCGGGGAGCGGAGTGATGGTCGAGATGATAGCATTAGTAGTCCTCACTATTACTATTAAATAGTGTGACAATAAATGTAATGAGGACTCCATTGAGTGTGGATATTGTCTAGATGATAATATTCTTATTAAAACTCTTAGATTATGTTTTGTCGTATTTTACACGACTGTTGTATAATTAAGTTGTATTTGAATTTTTGTACCATGTATTTGGCGACTCAAGATGGGTGATGTATACCTATTTTGGGGGCGTCACAGTTGGTATCAAAGCTTAGGGATATGATCCACGGGTTTGAGATGTGAGACAAGAACTAGGAGGGGAGAGACGGGGAATTCCTTCGCTAGTATGACCTACCTAAGTTTATTTGGTATTTAATTGGTCGATCAGAGTATAGGGATAATATGTGATATGTTAATTAACCCTTGTTTTGTGGCAATATTTGAAAATGGCATCCAAAAAAATGTTGAGATAAACAATGAAGCACATGAGACCGTTGAGTCACCACAGATTAATGCCGGGATAATGTGCAATGGGAAGACAATAATCTCTCGTAAACAATAACACCAATGAAATGGTGAGCGATGGGATGTTCGGAGGCTTTATGCAATTCATGCAACATCGGTGAAAGCGGCTCTTGTCCAAAATGCGGTGGAAACATTGAAAACTCTCGGGGTGGTCACCGCTAAGCGATTCGAGGAGCTGGGACCACCGGAGTTTTTTGAGCCAAAACCACTTAAAGGCGGAGGCGTGGATAAACGGATCAACAAGATATTTGATGTCTTGGGATGCTCAGAGGAGCAAAAGGTTCCCTTTGCCACCTTCATGTTGCAGCGAAGAGGCGATTCTTGGTGGGAATCAGTAAAGCGTACTCACTTGCCGCCTTTCTCAAATGTCTTGGGAGAAGTTCGAAGAGCTTTTCAATGACAAGTACTTTCACGAAAGTATTAAATCACATGAAGGAGGTAGAGTTCATCAAGCTTGAGCAAAACAATATGGCCAGTGGCGCGATCGAAGCTAAGTTTGCTTAGAGTTGTCTCGGTTTTACGTCCCACTTGGTTGATAATGAGGAGAGAATGACTGGATGTTTCTAAGAGGTTTGAAACCCGAGATATGTCGATACCTAATTTCTCACAAACTGTTTGTATTTAGATGTTGTGAATAGGGCTCGATTATTAGGCGTGATAATGAGTCAACCCAACCAAGAGAGAAGCAACCAAGCAGTTGATAATACTAGTGGTAGTAGTCATCGAGCGGTGACAACAAGCGTGGAGGAATCAACATGCGAAAATGATAATCATTTCGGTGGTAATCATGGCCATGACAATAAGAGTGGACATTTCAAGAAGAGGAGATTCAACAAGGATGGAAAGACGTCAGCACCAGCACCTGTTGTTAAGGAAGGAGAACGACCACCGGTCGTATGTTATAAATGTGGAGGGGAAGGACACATAAGTCCAAGGCGTGTTATAATTGTGGAAAAGAAGGTCACCTAGCCCGATTTTTTCGTGCACCGAAGTCAAGTCCAGCTGGGATGGTGGCATCAAAGGGTGTCCCAGACAAGATAAAACCGGTAGTTCAAGGGAGAGCGTTTGTCATAACCTCCCAAAAAGTGAGGAATCCGAACGAGGTGATCACGGGTAAGCTAATCATAAACTCTAGCTAAGTTTATATTTTATTTGATACCGGTTCTACCCATTCCTTTATTTCTCCTACTTGCTCTCAACATTTAAATTTGACTCCAGAGAAATTAGACTTTGACTTATCTATTGAAACTCCATTGCGAGAAACCTTTATTACATCCACTGTTTATAAGTCTTGTTTGATTCAAATCGGTAACCGCACGTTACCTGTCAATCTTATTTCTTTGAAAATACTTGCATTCGATGTGATTTTAGGGGTTGATTGGTTAACTACTCATCATGCTAAAATCAATTGTTTTCATAAGGTTGTTAGCTTTCATATTCCTATCCAACCTATTATGCGAATTCAAGCAACCAAACCACTAAAATCAATCACTGTCATCTCAAGTCATAAATCTATTCATTTATTGAAAAATGGATGTCAAGCTTTCTTAGCCCATGTCACGGATTTAAATAAAGATACATCAGATTTGAATGATATTTCTATTGTTAATAAATTTTCTAACGTATTGCTTGAAGAACTTTCTGGCCTACCCCCAGAGCGTGAAATTAAATTTTGTATCGACCTTGAATCCGGTACAAAACCCATTTCCAAAGCCCCATATCGAATGGCTCTATATTGAACTTCAAGAGTTAAAACCCACTACGAGAATTGTTAGACATCGGTTTCATTCATCCTAAATCGTCTCCTTTGGGTGCTCTGTTACTATTCGTGAAGAAGAAAGATGGAAGTATGAGACTTTGTATTGATTATCGGGAGTTGAATCATGTCACCATCAAAAATAGGTACCCGTTGCCTTGCGCATTGATGACTGTTTTGACCCGATTCTGAGAGCAAATTCTTTTCAAAGATTGATCTTCATTAGGATATCATCGGTTGAAGATTTAAAAGCGATGACATTCAAAGATCGCTTTGAGAACTTCGATGCGGGCATTATGAATTCCTAGCCATGTCTTTTGGATTGACTAATTCTCCTGCTGCCTTCATGGACATGATGAACCGAGTATTCAAGGAATATTTGGATCACTTTGTGGTCGCCTTTATTGATGACATCCTCATATACTCCAAAACCTGTGAAGACCATAAGCAACACTTGAGGCTGATACTTCAAAAGCTTCGTGAAAATAAGCTTTATGCCAAGTTAAAGAAATGTGAGTTCTGGCTTGAGGAAGTTGCATTCCTTGGGCACATGATATCAAATCATGGAATATCTGTTGACCCGTCAAAGATTGAAACAATTCAAAGCTGGGAGAAACCTAAGTCAGTGACCGAAGTACGTAGTTTTCTCGGCTTAGCTGGTTATTATCGGAGATTCGTAGAAGGGTTTTCTTGAATCGCTACTCCATTAACGCAGCTGATTTGAAAAGATACAAAGTTTGGTTGGAGTGAGGATTGTGAAAAGAGTTTTTAAGAACTCAAGAGGAGACTCATTTCAGCACCTGTTATGACAATACCATTTGGCTCAGAGGGATTTATCATCTACAGTGATGCTTCAGGCAAAGGGTTAGGATGTGTTCTCATGCAACATGGGAAGGTCATAGCCTATGCCTCTCGACAACTCAAAGAATATGAGAGAAATTATCCTACTCATGATCTAGAGTTGGCGTGATGATTTTTTTGCTTTAAGATTTGGAGGCATTACACAGTATGAGAGAAAGGTGGAGATCTATACGGATCATAAAAGCCTCAAATATTTCTTCACTCAAATGGAACTCAACATGCGGCAATGACGCTAGCTTGAGTTGTTGAAAGATTATGATAATACCATCATACCATCACAAAAGCGAACGTAGTAGTGGTAGCGCATTGAGTAGAAAGATCATATATCACGAATGCGAGTGCAATATTGTCAACGCAAAGACTCATTTTGTATGACTTGGAAAGGATGGAAATAGAGTTAAAGACTCTAGGGACCCATGTGATGATGAAAAATATACGAGTGGATCTAACTTTAATCGATAAAGTTAAAGCTGCTCAAACTACAGACCTGGAGCAGATACGTATGAAGAAAAAAGTGCAAGAAGGTGTTATTCCGGAAGCAAGAATCGATGAAGAAGGAATACTTTGAGTCAACTCCAGACTTTGTGTTCCTAATGATTCTGACTTGAAGTATAAAATCATGATGGAGGCGCACAACACACCATTTGCAATCCATCTTGGGAGTACCAAAATGTATCGTGATCTTCGACATACATTTTGGTGGAGCAATATGAAGAGAGAGATAGCGGGGTTTATCTCAAGGTGTCTAAATTGTCAATGAGTCAAGGCGGAGCACCAAGTGCCAAAAGGTCCATTGCAACCACTTGAAATTCCAGAATGGAAGTGGGAGCACATTACCATGGATTTCATTACTAGTCTTCCTAAGGTTTCTCAAGGCATAGATGCGATTTGGGTCATTGTTGATAGATTGACTAAGTCTGCTCATTTCTTACCGATACGAGAAGCTTATACACTTGAACGTCTTGCTAGTATGTATATAAACGAGATTGTAAGATTGCATGGTATGCCAGTATCCATAGTTTCTGATCGAGACCCAAGATTCACTTCAAGATTTTGGGTTGGTTTACAAAAAGCTATGGGCGCAGTTTTACGATTTAGTTAAGGCATATCATCCTCAAACGGATGGGCGATCGGAAAGGACTATTCAAACTCTTGAAGATTTATTAAGACTCTATGTCCTTGACTTCAAGGAAGTTGGGACAAGTTCTTACCATTGGTGGAGTTTTCTACACAACAATAGTTATCAAGCAAGTATTGGCATGGCTCCATTTGATGCGTTGTATGGAAGAAAGTGTCATTCTCGATTATCTTTGGGATGAGGTGGGTGAAGCAACGTTGATGGGACCGGAGTTGGTATGTATGACTACGGAAAAGATTCAAACGATCCGATAACGTATAAAAACCTCACAAGATCGACAAAAGAGTTATGTTGATCTTCATCGAAAAGACGTGGAATTCAATATTGGAGATCATGTGTTGTTACGTGTTGCTCCATGGAAAGGAGTTACGAGATTTGGAAAGAGAGGAAAGCTCAATCCTCGATTCATTGGCCCATTTATAATCCTCGAACAAGTAGGAGCGTGGCTATAGACTACGCCTTCTGCTTGGTATGTCTCGTGTTCATAACGTTTTCCATATATCTATGTTACGTAAATATGTGAAAGACCCGAACCACATTATTGAATTAGAACCAGATGAGATAGAGGAAGATTCAACGTACGAAGAGTTACCTGTTAAAATCTTGGATAAGAAGGATCATATTCTACGTTCCAAGGTTATATCTCAAATCAAAATTTTGTGGAGAAACCACGATGTGGAAGAAATGACCTGGGAGTTAGAATCTAAGATGAAGTCAAGATATCCTCACCTCTTCAAGATGCCAGGTACGTACCCTAATTTTGAGGATGAAATTTCATAAGAAGGGGAGGTTGTAAGACCCCAACTTTTATGAATAAAGATTAATTTCTCTCAAAATATATTTTTGAATATTATGGTGTGGATATAATATAATGTTATAGTTGTGGGTAATATTTACAAATTTTGCAAAGTAAGCAAGTGGTTATATAATATTCGATTGGTCGGGGAATATTCAAGAATATTCGTACGATGACATAATCATTGGTGGACCCCACAACGGAAGTATTGTCGTAGATAGAAAACGACATAATTATTTTTTTATAAAAATAATGGCAGAAGTGTTACCGTTAAAACTGTTGAACTACCCAGTAGTAAAAGTACAGTAATACGCGTGGTTGCATAGTAGCACACGGTATTGATTATTGATGCTTACGTGAGAAGTCACTCAGTTATACTCAATTATTGCTACAGTAATTGCTGCATCATATTTCTCATATTATTGATTCGATTATTGTCACAGTATCATCTGCATTATATGATATATTATTAAATCAATAATAGAGACGACAAAGTTATTCATATTATTAAATTGCAATATTTACAATGTCTAGAAGTTCTGTCAAGGAGAGGTTTGGTCATCTTATTGGGCGCCAATAAGGAGAAATCCTTATTGGAAAGCCCCCCTTTCCTGGGAACGACCTGGTTGTTAAATATTATGAGTTATAATATTAATGATGAATAAGTTCGTGTTGATTAAAGATGAAATTGATAGTTCCATTATGTTGGAATTATTAGTGTCAGTGGAAATTGACATTTATTTCGATATTAATTGATGTTTGGAAGTTATACTGACCAGTCGGGTAATTAAGCGGATAAATGAGAAATTAATTGCTATTAATTCACATGATTATAACTATTTGTTTACATGTGTGTACTATTGATTCACATTCTTGTATTCTTAGGGGAGTTGGTGCAAGATTGATAATACTTGCATGACTAAGTTAAAAATGGAGGTATAGATGGAGGTATTATACTGTAATTCGTATTTTCACATGATTATAACTATTGATTCACATAATTGAACTATTTATTAACATTATTTACTATTAGGGGAGGTGGTGCAAGTTTGATAATACTTGCAGGACTAAATTAAAAATGAAAGAAAAGTTGGAGGTATTGTACTGTGATATTTCGAGCCCCAAAGTGTGCAATTATCGAAACTATATTTTCTTATAAATAAAAGCTCATTCTTCCTTCCTTTCTCACCAATTCACTAAAGCTTTAGAGCAATTATTATGGAGAGAAATTATAGAGAGAAAGAAGAAGGGAAGTCTGGTACCTCTCTACTCTAGTATCCAGTTTCTTTCTAAGGTAAGGGGTATAATTTCTTTCGTATTCATGAAGAGAGCTTCTGTTATTCCATTCATTATTATTATGTTAGAATAACTTTGCTCTATCATGATACCGCATACATGGTGAAATTCTTCATTATTCCATTCTTTATTATTATTACGTTGGAATATCACATGCATGCTGTAATTACGCTAGACTGGTTCCATTCTTTATTATTACATTTGGAATAACCTATATCATGCGGTCTATCGCATGCATGGTGAATTCTTCATTATTCCATTCTTTATTATTCTATTGGAATATCACATGCATGCGGATTACGCTGAGACACAGTTCCATTCTTTATTATTTTGTTGGAATAACTTTCTGTCTGCGCGGTCTATCGCATGCATGGTGAATTCTTCTGTTATTTCATTCTTTATTATTCTGTTGGAATATCCTGTCTGTGCGGATTACACATGTCCTGGTTCCATTCTTTATTATTCTTTTGGAATAACCTGTCTATGTGGATTATCACATGCATGGTGAATGATCCTTCGTATTCATTCCTTGTTAAATTGTGGAAATGATCTGTCTACCTTGATTAGCGCATGGCGAGTAAAAATCCAGTTGCAGTTTCATATATTCTATGATACTTATTTGGTTAAAGTTTTGGCTTCTATACTCCATGAAATTAGTACAATATTCTGGATATTTGCGCTTAATCCGGTATCTTTTCATGAAAATATTCTTCTGAGCATTCTTGAATTTTACTCCACAAAGCAGTATTATGTTGAAAATTTGGACGTAACTGATTTCAAGATAAATTTACTTATAAATCTTTAAAATTTATTCTTGAACTTGTTTTATTGAATTATTATGTCATTATCATCATCCTCATGCTTACATTGTGATGAAAGTCATCTTTGGCTAACGTGCATAGATGGACTTGGTATGATTATGACCAGGGATTATTCGGTATAATCATGACCTGTAATGTTATAAATGATGTTGTAAAAGTCCTCAGTAGCCTGTAGTGCATTGATGGACAGTTTTTGGTATGATTATGACCAGGGATTATTCGATATAGTCATGCCCATTGATGATTTAATGAATATTCGATGATGTGGTTTATTTATTAAGTTGAGTCTCGGCGATAAAAATTGATGAAAACATTTTAAATCATAGAAGATAGTTGATATCATGCTCTACTTGACTCTTCTAATGGATTGCTTATTTCACTGCAGTTAAACTTGATGTCTATTGTATTTTATCAGTTTAACATTGTTGAAGACTAATGATAATTTATTCTGCATTATCTTAGTCATAATATTTCTTACTAGGCTAGTTGAGCTCACCCTTTCTTTCACTATTCTCTTTAGGAAATGAGAACGTAGCCGGGACTAGTCGGGGAACGGAGTGACGGTCCAGATGATAGCATTAGTAGTCCTCATTATTCTGTTAAATAGTGTGACAATAAATGTTATAAGGAATCCATTGAGTGTGGATATTGTCTAGATGACAACATTCTTATTAAAAGTCTTAGATTATGTTTTGTTGTATTTTACACGACTGTTGTATAATTTAGTTGTGTTTTAATTTTGTACCATGTATTTGGCGACTCAAGATGGGTGATGTATACCTATTTTGGCGGCGTCACATCATTCATGTACCATGGAAAAATAGCTAAGAGCACAAAGACTAGACATAACCATTTTTCAATGCATTATGACCTACTTACATAACATCCACGTGCAATAGAAATCATGTAATCATCAATAAAACCAACATCACTATATTTCTATGTGACATTTCAATAATACTGACTTGAAGCATAAGCTCTTGTATAACTACACACGATGAAATAATATATTTTTATCTGGTTCACGAAATATAAAGCTAAACAATTCAGCCTCATAAACGCATGTTATCATGATTACGACCATACTCACATGTCATTTTTCAATTCCATATAAGTACATAAAATGAATGGTGATCAGACATTCATGCAATCAATTCAATCATAATAGAATTTCAATGATAACTACACAATCAAGCATTCAGACCATTAATATTGGATCACATATCAATATTTGTTAAAATCCCATAATGGAGTTTAGTTCATCGCTGAACCAAAAACTATTATTGGATTATAGCAATACATGAAAAATAAATAAAACAATTGAGAGGGACGATAGAATAGATCAAACCCAATTGCAGATTATGTTCCAAAGCGTTGTTCAAATCTCAAATATTATCCAGCAAAATAAAAGTAGTTCTTATTTAATGAATCAATCCAAAAGATGATGAAGAAAATATTCAATGTATGCTCAACCCTCTTTGGAATTTAGTTCAAAGCGTAGAAGCCTAGTTCTCTAATATGAAAAACTAATCAAAACAATAGTCATTCGCATCTGGTATCAACCAGAGTAGTTTTTGACCAACTCCAACACTTCAAATTTCAAAATTAAAATAAAGTCAAACAACTGTAGTTGATGACGTGCGCAGCCGCGCGAGATCCCCATACAAAATAGGTGCAGGCGCGCGTGTATTCAATTCTTCCGGTTGAAGGCGCGGGCACGCGTGTTTTAGCTTGTGTAGCCGCACGGCTGTGCGGATTCTACATTCTGCATCCTTAGGTTCTACTGTTGCTGCTTCCTTGTTCTGCTGCTTTCACTTCTTTGTCCATCAATGCTTAGTTCCTTTTTCTCCACTCGACCCTCGTGTCATGCCTTCGCTGATCTCATGCCACCTACCAACGCCGAGCTATACCATTTCCTGCATTTTCACACCAGAGGAGTTCTCACTACATGCAATGCAAAATAACACGAAATGTAACTAAAAACATACTAAAATGTACTTGAGATGGGCATAGTTCGTGTGAATTGATACCCAATAAGTAGGTATAAAACCTACTTATCAGTTGCATTAGCCATAGGAACTTATAGTTTAGCAATGCCTACGGGAAAATCTATTAAGTCAATAAGTTGTTATTGTATTCTAGTTCTTGTTAGAAACATTATTTCCATTTTGTTGTTGGACAATGAAATCTTTGGTATTATATTTAAGAACAATTGTTTTTCTATTTATAATAATAATATTTTGTATAGAACTGGAATATTACTTAATGGATTTTGTGTACTTGACTTACATGAAAAATTATTTTGCAAATTGAACAAACTAGTATAAGAAAAGGAGTTGATCATTCAAAGAGTTGAATGTGTGTATTTGTTGAAATACAAGTGTGAATTATTTGAAAGGTTCAAAGAATTCAAAAGTGAAACAAATTGGCAAAGTATTAGGATTCTTTGATCGAATCAAGGAAGGAATACTTATGCAATGAGTTTCTAGATCATCTCACAACGGACGCCTCCAGATACACACTAATTGATCGATGTATCTAAAAGGAAAAATCATACCTTGTTGGATATGGTGCGGTCCATAATGATTTTACTGACATTCCAATATCCTTTTGGGATATGTCCTAGAAATTATTGCATATCTACGAAAAAGGTAACCTCAAAATCCGGCCACAAAACTTCATAAAAGTTATGGACAAGAAGGATTCCTAATTTTAAGTAAGTTAAGATAAGGGGTTGTCCAGCTTATGTGAAAAGGTTTCAAAGGATAAGCTTGGGACAAGATTTGACAAGTACAGATTTGTGGGACATCCTAAAGTAAGTGTAGGGTATATGTTCTATAATCCTACTTAGCAAAAAGTGTTTGTTGCGAAACACGCTACATTCTAAGATAAAGGTGTTTATCATTAAAGGGGCTAGTGGGAGGATAATAGATCTTAAAGAGTTCAAGAACCATAAAACACTATAAGTCAAATAAGAGGAACTTGTAGATAGACCTATTGCACCATAACTGAATCGTAAATCTAGAATAGTACCGAAGATACCTAAGAGGTATGGATTCATCATAGATGATGATGATGAGGTACACATCATGGAAGATGATGATCCAGTTACATACGATGAAGTAAGAGTTGTAGACACTTAGAGAAATGGATTGAAGCAAGCTTCTTAAATATGGAACATTCGCTTTGATGAAACAAATCAAAAGAGTTTGGTTTTATCACAAATAATAATGAACCTAGTGTGTACAAAAGGGTCAGTGGGAGTGCCGTGACATTCCTAATATTATATGTTGATATACTATGGATAAGTAATGACATACTAATGCTATAATCAGTAAAGATAAAGTTGTCTAAACATTTCTCCATGAATGATTTGGGAAGAGTACTATCTTAATTGGGGATAAAATCAATATAGATAGATTCAAGAGGATGCTCGACTTAACCCAAGGAACGTATATTCATTTGATACTAAAGTCATTTAGCATGGAAAACTCCAAGAGATGTCTCATGTTGATGAGCCATGGAGTATATCTCTCTTAATAGTCCCTATAGACTCTTGAAAAGAGAGATCGCATGAGTGACAATCATATATACAGTGAAATATATGAGACCTGATGATGAACAGTCATATTCGGGAGAAGATCACTGTAAAACAGTGAAAAACATCTTAAAGTACTTAACCGACACTAAGAATGTGATTAAAATTTATGGTGGGTCTAAATTAAAACTAAAGGGCTTAACAGACTGAAGTTTTTTTCAGACTGACTAAGACGACAAAAAATTTACTTTAAGGTAAAGCGTTACCTTAAACAGTGGTGCAGTGAATTGGAAAGGTTCCTAACAGCGAAGAGTTGATAGTTTAGTGATAAAGACAAAGTATATAGCTGTAAATGAAGCTGCAAGTTGATTGTTTGGATGAAAAGTTCAGTACAGAACTAGGAATAGTTCCTAAGTCTCATCTTGGATCTAAACATGTGTCGTGGCACTTTCATTTGATTATAGGAATCATTGAAAGATGGAAAATCACTATAGAGATGGTGGACTCTCAAGAACAACATTACATATCCATTAACTAAAGCTTATGCAACAGTAGGATAATCGTCACGTAGAGAAGAAGGGTATGAGATACCATGGCGATTGTCTTTAGTGCAAGTGGGAGATTGAAAGTAGTATGCACACAAGCCAATCATGTTTGATGATAAATCATATACTTTGTAACAATCTTATTTATTTATTAATAAAAATTATTAATTTATTAAAGGCTTTTAATTATCTACATGATGCTGCTTTATAATAGGTGATAAACCCATAGTGTTAAGCAATGCTTTTAGAATAATGATGATGATCATTCTAATGAGATCTAAATTCTTAGAAAGCTTAAAACTAAAATAGTTCCCAATCGTTGGATTAGTGAATCCGGATAGATTGGTACATACATTGCTTGCTCAATGGATGAGGATGATTGATATCATGATCATTTGTGTGGAGATACTAAAGCAAGTATGTAGGTGCTTATTAGAGAATAAGTTCACTGAACGTGGCTCGCTATGGAATACCTAATGGAGTTTTACTTTCCTGTCAATAGGAATTCCTGTAGTGATAGTAGTACAAGTGATCTTTGGACTTGAGATCATCATAGTATCTTGTGTATGATGAGTTATACTTTGACTTATTCCTTAAGACCCTTAGGGTTTATCAAAGGGTATGCTAGGGTATACTAAGTTGTACATGGAGATAATGTATGATCGATAAAGAATATACCGCTTCTAATAAAAGAAGAGAAATGTCCCATGTGATTCGATAAATGACAACTCAGTAGTCCTTGGCCAAGGCAGAATGAAATTAGAATGGAGTTTCTAATTTGCATTATTTGGATTTGTGCATTTAAGAGTCGAAATACATATAATTAAATAAAATAAGACTTACTTGATGAATTCAATGTCTTATATTTAAATGAGACATTGTATGGTGGAAGGATTGAATTATGCGGTAACTATTTACTCAAAAGTTCTTTTATGATTAATGTTAAAATCTATATTATCTAGAAAGTCGTTAATCGCTAGGGAGGCTTATCCCTATTGAAGAATAAATATTATTTATTTAAATAAATAAATAGTTTAATTTATTTTTTAAATAAGATTAGAATTGTTATAATTGATTTATTCACAACCTAGGTTTAATATGGAGAACCTAAAGGGTCACACAATAAAAGGAAGAATAATATTTTAAGAAGTTAATGACATAATCGTAATAATAAGTTAAGTATATTTAATTTAATCTATGTTGATAGAATAAATTAAATAACTTAATATTTATTATTTAATATTTTAGAAATATTAAATATAAATTAATAAGAGGAGTCTTATTATTATTATTACTATTATTATTATTATTTAATTCCTAAAAGAGTTTGGAAATTAATTAATAAAAGTACTTTCATATATTTCTAATAAGATTAAGAGGTTAAATTAATTAAAAGAGTTTAATTAATTATCCCTAATAAGATTAGGGAGCTTAATTAATTAAAGAAATTTAATTAATTAAATAATACCCTATTTTCTAAATTGATTAGAAGGGTTAACTGATATCTTTGTAAGAGGAGTCTTATATCAGATATCAATATACGTGATTCAAATTGTTGGAGAGTACACTCTTTTTCTATGAGAGATAGAAAAACTAGAGTTTTGCCAAATATCCATCTTCTTGAATTTTTCTTCTTCCTTGGTGGATCACCTCTAGAGGCCAAACACTTGGGTGGCTAACATTGATCAAAGGAAGGAATCAAACCCGGTGGATTCAAGTTGAACGCGAAAAGGATTGGACGTAAACTTGTACCTGAGGAAGCTCGAATCTTCAAGGGTATGATTCTTGTTCTCCATATTTTCGTTTAATTAATAATTGTGCATAAAGGATGATCCGGGTATATAGTTTGTAAAATTTTAAACTCTGATTTTCCATATTACCGCTTAATTTTTGCAATTTGATTGCGTCCAAGAATATTACAAACCTAACAAGAAGGAACATATTATAAGCTCCAAGGTTATACCTCAAGTCAAAGTTTTGTGGAGAAACCACGATGTTGAGGAAATGACTTAGGTGTTAGAATCTGAAATAAAATAAAAGTATCCTCACCTCTTTGACATACCAGCTACGTACCCTAATTTTGAGGGCGAAATTTCATAAGAAGGGGAGGTTGTAAGACCCCAACTTTTATGAATAAAGATTAATTTTTTTCGAAATATATTTTTCAATATTATGGTGTGAATTTTATATAATGTCAAAGTTGTGGGTAGCATTTATAAAGTTTGCAAAGTAAGCAAGTTTTTATAAAATATTCGATTGGTCGGGGAATATTCGTTTTAATAGGAATATTAAATGCACAAGAATAAATCATTATCGTGGACCCCACAATGGAATTATTGTCGGAGTTAGAAAATGATAAAAATATTTTTTTATAAATATAACGGCGAAAGTTTTACCGTTAACTGTTGGAATACTCGGTGGTAAAAGTAAAGTAATACGCGTGGTTGCATAGTAGCACACGGTATTGATTATTGATGCTTACGTGAGAAGTCACTCAGTTATACTCAATTATTGCTACAGTATTTTCTGTATAGTATCTCACGTTATTTGATTTAATTATTGTCAATATTTTATATTATTAAATCAATAATTGAGATGACAAGTTATTCATATTATTATCAGCATAATTAACAATGTCTAGAAAGTTTTGTCGACGAGGAAAGGGGTTTGGTCACCTAATTGCGCGCTAGTAGGGAGAAATTCTTATCAGAGAGCCCCTTCTTTCCTGGGAACGATCTGGTTGTTAATATTGCGAGTTATAATAATGATGAATAAATGTTGTTAATGATATTGAGGGGATTTTTATGAAGTATTTGTTGTAAATTTTACTTATTATTTGGACCACATTTATCCATTTTTCAAAATAATCGGTATAAAATTATTCAGTATATATATATATATATATATGTGTGTGTATGTGTGTGTGTGTGTGTGTGTGTGTGAAAGTGACATATGGGGTGGGGGAAGGAAACGTATTAGGGATGGAGTATTATTATTATATGCTTATATATATATATATATTATATTTTATTTAAAATTTTTGTTTTATTAGAATATTTTGTTGCACGGTAATGCACAGTAAAATTAAATTTCAGAAAATCTTCCGCCGGTTGCGCCCGTGAGTAAAAACTATTGTGCATCCGTGATTTCTAAATTCCAATAGTATCCTTTCCATTCTCCTATAAATATGATGCTTAGTTAGAATTGAAAATCACACCAGAATCAGAAAATTCTTCTTCTATAATATTGAGCATATTTCTTTAGAGTTTTAAGAAGCTTTGAGTGTAGAAAACAGTGAAAGTTTTCTTCAAGAATATCCCCACTATACCAGTTGGAATACTCTTCTTTTTAAAGTAAGGGATATTATTTTTGTTCAATACTCGTAAGAAATAATATTTTCTTCCATACTCTATAGTATGTAAGTAAAATTATTTCGTTTCAGATTCTGAATTTTATACTTATTTTGTTAAGTTTTGGCTTCTATACTCCATGAAATTAGTAGAATAACCTTGAAATTTTGCACTTCATCCAGTATCTTTTCATGAAAATATTATCCTGAGCATTCTTGATAAGTTTTAACTTTTTCATGCTAGAGTACTATTCACGGGGTACTATTCCCAAAGTACTATTCATGGGATACTATTCACTCATTTACTATTCACCCAGGTCACTATTCATGACAAAAATTGATTTTTTCGGTCTAAATCATTTTTGATACAATATTACTCTTGAATTTTACTCCACAAAGAGGTATCATTATGACAATTTGGACATTATTGAATTCTGGATAAATTAAATTATAAATCTTTAAAAATTTATCCTTTGCTTTCTTTTAATTGAATTCTTATATCATTGTCATCATCCTCATACTTATATTTTGATGAAAGTCATCTGTGGCTTATGTGCATAGATGGACTGTTGATTGGTATGATTATGACCAGGGATTATTCGGTATAATCATGACCGTAATGTTACAAATGATGTGGTAAAAGTCCTCATTGGCCCATAGTGCATTGATGGAAAATGGTTGGCATGATCATGACCATTGATGAAAACACGAATATCATTGGCCCGTAGTGCATGGATAATTCATGGTCGTGATATTAATGAATATCCTTAGCCCCGTAGTGCAGGGATGATTCGATGATGTGGGTTATTTATTATGCAGAGTCTTAGCGATAAAATTGATGATAAACTTTTTAAATCATAGAAGATAGTAGATTTCATGCTCTACTTGACTCTTCTAATGGATTGCTTGTTCCGCTGCAGTTAAACTTGATTTTTATTGTATTTTATCAGTTTAACACTGTTGAAGGCTAACGATAATTTATTCTGCATTATCTTAGTCATAATATTTCTTACTGGGCCAGTTGAGTTCACCTTTTTGCTTTCATTGTTCTCTACAGGAAATGAGAACGTAGCCGGGACTAGTCGGGGAATGGAGTAACGGTCCGAGATGGTTGTTTTAGTAGTCCTCACTATTTAGTGTGACAATAAATGTAATGAGGATTGGATTTGAGTTTGGATATTATCCAGGAGACAATATATGAATTAAAACTCACAACTTATGTTTTGTTATATTATGCACGACACTTAACAATTGTATAAATTAAGTTTGTATTTGAATTCTGTACCATGTTTTTGGTGACTCAAGACGGGTGATGTATACCTATTTTGGGAGCGTCACACTTCATATGGAGTATAAGTTATGATTGGTGTAATGATTTCCCTTTTCTGAATCTTAAATAGTAGATTGCAATTAAACATTCTATTATCAATGACCTAAATACTTTTTGCAAATATGTTATTTAAATGATTTACGGTGTACATATTTAAAATAGGACATTTTATTGTAGTTATAATTGCTATGTGTGACACCCCCAAATTCGAGTCCCTTAAACCTCAAATTCGATTCTCATGGTACAATATCCACATCTCATCTAACTACCCATTCATTAAGAATTACATCATTCATTACATCGACTTGATAAAAATATAACATTATCCCAAGTTTTACTAACCTTAACTTAACTTACATACCCTTAGATACTCAAAAGGTTTACATAATTAATTTACATAAAGTAACACAACAATTAAAAGTTCATATTTAACTACTCTTGAGCTTTGCCTTTGCCTTTGTCTTTCTTCGAACATTCAGGCTTAACTGAAATAATGTCATGATATAGCAAGGGTGAGTAAGTAATTCGATCAACAATTTTATATACAAGAATGATATATCATGATTAGAGAGTTTAACTCTTTAGAACTTCAAAAATATTCAAAAGATTGTGAAGTAGCTGGAATAATAAATCATATCCAAATCAAGGATTTTCTTAAATTTCATGCTGAAAAACACATCAAGAATGAAATAGTTTAGTTCTTTCGAGGGTTCAATAATATTCAAGTTGATTACGATGGATTAACAATACTGCAACCATATTCAATAAAGAGGGATATTCCCATATTTCTAGCTGAGTGATCACAAATGGATCAAGAACTGCTAGAGGAATTATCAGTTAATTAATACTGAATTACCTCAAGAGTATAAGTTAACCGTAAAGATTAAATAATACTCTTCTGCGAGTACATGAGGTGATCAGCCCCATTGTAACATATATTATGCATAATACTCAAAAATAGTGCAAGGGGTTGGATGTTCGACAATAAAGTTCCCCTTTTTATAAGGGTTGTTCATCTCAGTCTTACATCATGAGTCCATACCACAATTATATGGCTTGGATTGAATTCAATGAAATGCTAAAGATTTCAACATATAATATCAATATTGATCTAGCCTAAATAAATGGCATAAATCTTTAATAATAACTTAATTCAATTAATAGAACAATTTATGATTTAACAAATATTAGTCTAGCAGAAACAAATGGCATTGATCTTCAATAACAAATCGGGTCACAGTTAATAGAACGCTTCATCAAATACTAGTCTAGTCGAAATAAATGGCATTGATATTCGATAACAAATAGGTCAGAAATAATAGAACGATTCATCAAATATTAGTCTAGCCGAAACAAATGGCATCGGTGTAGTATTTAAATAATTCATGTATAATAGAATTTTAAGGATAGTTTGAACACTTATACAAATATAAAAGATTCGTATAAGTTGTATAATCATTGAAAAATGAAGAAATTTCAAACATCGTGGAATAATCATAAGAATTAACAAAGTAAAATGAACATATGAACTTGCACACAATAATCAATTGTACAAGGTTAGACAATCAAAGAAATTAAGGAACTCGCATAACATAAAGTCTATACAAGAGAAATAAATTTGCACAAGGTAATACTTTGTATAGGATAATATATAAGAAAGTTCAAGAAACTTGCACTAGGTGCGAATATCAATAATCATAGATGTGGAATAATTGTCAATAATTAATCCACCAGCATGCTTCAAACATAATAACTCAAGTTTGAGTTATGCAACTTGTCTTGATTGTTGACTACTGCTATGAAATTTAATTTGACTCCGTTTAAAAGACCTATCATTAATATGATTGATCTCTCAATTAGCATAATATATGTTTATTCATCATGCTACTATTCTCATAACATATTATTTAACATTTAGTCACATAAATATTAGATACCACAATAAATCCTTAGTAATTTTATGATCCTTAATAATATAATTATCACATAATCAAGATCTTAAACACTCATTCAATATTATTAATCTTAATAATATTTTAATCACTTCTTAGTATTATTAATCAATTAATAATACTTTAATCATTTGCTAATATTATTAATCACTTAATATTATTTTAATCGGTAAAACTAATGATTTAGCCATTGTAGTTGACAAGTTTTACTTAATATACCACTTGAACTTTTAATTTTTTGAATTACCCCATTAAATTAATTAATATTTTAAAATTGGGTCATTCATTAGCTATTTATTAAATCCTTTCAATTTTTTTTTTTCATACGTGGATGTTAAAAATAAAAGAAAAAAATATGAAATGGCACTTTTACGCCACTTTATCACAATGTATATATATATATATATATATATATATATATATATATATATATATATATATTGTATATGTATTAAAAAGGGCAAAAAAGTCTTTCTACTTTGAAAGTATTTATAGGCAAGAAATGTATCCAACAGAAAAAAGAAGTCCCACAATTGAGCCACTACTATGGCCAAGAATGACCAAGAACCCCACCGGGCCCTAATTTAGTCATGATTGCCATCCAAAAGAGCAGTTCACTAGCTTCTACCCTTTATGCCTCTACGAACGCCTCAACACACTAGATCAATCTGCAGATGCAACAACCTCCTCCTCCTATAGGCCATCCACATCCTCCTTCAACATCGCGGTGGTCTTTAAAGCAATTTTCAAAGTTCCCTCCTCCTTTACCAAGAACGAATCCTCAAAACCCACTACAAAAGCAAAACCCTCTTTCTTCCCAGAGCTCCGCCGTATAAAATCAGCATACTAAGCATGAACGAATTAAACCAAGCATGAGGTCTAGATTAAGAAATCACACAGATCAACGACCCAAATCTAAAGGGAATTATAACTACAAGGGACCCAAATCAATAGACCCAACAAATAAATTAAATGTTACCCACAAAAAACCATGATGATTCACAGCAGAACCATCAACAAACATCTAAATCTTAACCCAGAAGATAAATAAATAGTAAATATAAAGGATCTAAATTAGACAAAGCAATCGCCCAAAATCAAAATTTGATTTACGAAAAGGAACCATACGAACCAAACGTTTCCATTCATTCCATTAACATTTAAGAGGGATAAAATTCTTTCCATTTGTAAAAATATAAAGAAAAAGAAAAAGAAGAGATAAAGATTCCTCCATCACCTGAGGTGCCGCACAGACACCATTAAAATACCTTTTCCACTGCTTCATCTTTATGCCAATTATCGACGTCGGGATTTTTATTTGTCCCTTTTCTGTTCTTGTCTTTTGGTATTCTCATGTTAGGTGAGATTTGTTTTAAAAAACAAGTTGTGAAAAGGTCTGTCATGTATATGTTGACGATTGTACTGTAAGAGTCGCCAGTTGGAATTTTTAAATGGTTGAACCAACTCAGCCGAGAAAAGGCTTGCACATTGACCAAGTGATATAACAATGCTAACCTGGTCTGTGAAACCTAGATTACTTTAGGGTCCGGGGGCTTGATTATGTGGAGGGAAGGTGTTAGGCAACCCCCCGACATCAATGTTACCACGGTGACCACCACTTTTCAATTTAAACTATTATATGAATGTGTGTGTGTGTGTGGGTCAATGTGAAATTATCTGGAAGTAGTGTTATACCTCATTCACACCTATATACAAAGGGTTTGAATTTTGTATAAAAGTTCAGATTTAACAAGATATAGCAATGATGTTTTGTAAAAGAGGTTTTTTAAACCCTTATGCTCAATAGTAATTGAGGCCTTTGATACTTCCATTTTATTATGTGTTCGGCTTGATTGCTTTTATTTTCGAGATGCGGAGCATCCTCGAGAAAATAAGGTACATAGTAGTGCCAAATTCCTTATGGGCATTAAAGCCATCTAAGGAAATTCAGACACCGAGAATAATTTACAAGCTTATTACAGCTGAAAATGTCCATCACGGGAACCAAATCTAAATTCAGAAGACTAAATTTGTGATCACATAATTCCTAGGCTCACATGATGCCGCAGTTTATATTAAAACTGTAAGCAGTTATATATACAAAACTTGGAAATACATATATATATATATATATACATGTACGATCAACCGCCACGAAGCGAACTTCATGGAGGATTAGAAATGTAAATATATAAAAGCAGTCAATATATATATAAAAACGATCAACCACTATGAAGCAACTCCGTGGGGATTAGAAATGTAAATAAACCAGGAAAGACAATCAACCGCCACGAAGTAAACTCCAGGAGGGACTAAATGTAAAGAAAGCAGTAAAAGGCCACGAAGTAAACTCCAGGCCTGACAAAAATGTATATATATTCGACAACAGTTTATATATAAATATATATATATATAAGCAATAAACACTCTGGATGTGAATCCAGGCTCAATCGAGGTATAACGCGATAATGTTAGTCCATATATATATATAAATATATATATACAAAAAGAAATAAAAATCCACAAACCAAAGTCTGTGCATACACACACACAATACGACTCTCAACGTGAAGAACGATGTGTGCACAATAGTGGAGAAAGGCTTTAAGAAATGTACGAAGGCTTATAGTGGACTGCCAAAGAAGACTTCAATAATTTTAAATGGATGAACACTCGGTTCCCATGGGTAAAATATAGCAAAGCACGAGCTTATAAGTGTTTTAAATGTGAAAGCACTGAATTTATAGTGTGTACAAAGCAAAATGGACAGGGCTTCCTCGCCTTTTCTCTCTTGAAAATGGCCACCCTAAACCCTCTATTTATAGAGGAGGGGAGCCGCAGGTGTACTTGTGGTAGTAGTAGATGTACCTGCAGCTACCTAGGGTGCCCCGAGCAATGTGGGTCCCATCGTCTCAAAGTATGTGCACTCGAACAATGCACTGTTCGCTCGAACCTTCATAACTTTCAATCTTGGAGTTCGATGGAAGCGTGCCATACTATTCTGGAAATCTCTTTCTGAGAGCTATGCAATGACATAGGATTTGCCCTTTTTTGATTCTAGGAAGATGGGTCCATGCCCGAAATAGCATTTCTGGGTCTCCGGTAGGCAGTCTGTTAAGCTATTTTGCGTAGTTTGCGCTCGAAAGTTAAGATGTGGTTCTCGTGGGATATCTTTTGATGAAATTTGCATTGAAATAAGTTGATTTGATTTGAGTTGAAGTTGAGTTGGTAAAATGACCATTTTCCCCTCTCGGGGTTATCTCCGGTTTTTGCATAGTTGTAGCAGTCTTTTCTTAGGGTTATCTCTGAGATTGGCCTGTTGTTGACTCTGAATGTGCTCAGGGTTATCTCTGAGGTTGGATTGACCTCCTGGGGTTATCTCCAGGCTTTGAACTTGATCCCCCGAGGTTATCTCTGGGGTTGGAAATTAATTTCTCGGGGTTATCTCCGGGGTTGGAAAATGGATCTCTCGGGGCTATTTCTGGGGTTGGAATTGATGTTGTGGTCCTCCAGGGTTATCTTTGGAGTGTGAAAAGATGCTTTTGTCCTACTGCATAGTTAGTAATAGGAAAATGAAATTTTGAATGTCTATAAATGTCCCTCTTTATCATGTTCATGCAATGCAATGGAATGGACATGATAAAGATTACTAGACACTTGAAATATTACAAGGTATTTCTAATGATGCAAATCGTAATGTAATGAATGTTATGACGAATGTTAAAATGTTTTCACAAATCGCACATCGTATTTCACACTTCGCACTTCACTTTTAGCAAATCGTACTTCATAACTCACACATTGCATATCATATTTTGCATATCGCAAATCGCACTTCACACATCCTAAATCACATTTTAGATATCACAAATTGCAAATCACTTTACCTTTACTAGTTATTATTGTTGCCTATGCTGGTGTTGATTCCAATAGTTTGGCTTTTTGTAGGTGTCGCTAATGCTTGTTTGATGAAAAGAAATTGAGATGTTTCCTACATCCCTACTATGGATGACGTTCTGAAATCACTGGACCTTCTGATGTATACGATTGTAGTTTGCAACGGTTCCTACCCTGCTGGTAGTTTGACAACGGATCCTACCCTGCTGGTAGTTGACTACGTTGACATTGCAAAACTATTTCGATTCCCACTCGAACAGTGGTGTACAAAGCTTTCATCACTGAACTGTCTCAATGTTGCACTGAATTAATGTCATTGGTTTAAAATACCGGTTCTTTCTATACCTTCGCTGAAGTAATATTCAATGACTTAATTCACTAGACCCTGCTTGATGTTACGCCTTTCTTAAGTGATTTGGAGTTTCATTTTCACTGTTGGGTGCTTGTGCCCCATTTCCTTATGTTTTTGATTCGTAACTCCCCTGGACTGATGACTTGAGTGTCACTGATATCCTTGGATGGTGCAACCCATTCTTTTGTTATTCAGATTTAAACTTCAATATTGGGGGCCTCGATTTGTGAGGACTTGATGTAGGTTAACATGTTTGATGGTGTAGATTTTATTCGCCAGGCCTTTTGTTGTTGGCCTTCTACTCTTGAGTTAAGAACTTTTTAAAGAATTTTCCCCTTCTTTCGTAGGGGCACGCTTATGTCGCAATGATTTCTTTCAGGAGTTCTCCTCTTTCTTTTGATGAGAGGCTTGATCCCGCCTTAAACTCTTTTCCTTACCTAGAATCAAAAAATGCCCCAGTCCTTTCGCATGTTGTTGCCGGTGATTCATATGAGAAACTCTCTTTGTTGAACAAATCGCGAGTGAGCAATATCTTAATCACCAGTGAGATGATATGAGGGAAGCTTTGTTGATGATGGAACATGCTGATGGTGCTGACTGGTACATTTTCCTAGGATGGTTGATAAATGCCTCAGTGTTTAGTTGTCACTATTTCTAAGATTTCCCCAATCTTGTTGTAAGGGACCCAATATCAGTTTGTCACCAATTTTGAAATTTCCCTAGCCTTACTAATTATCTGGGATCGTTTCTTTGACAGATAGGCAGATAAGATGGCGAGATCGCAAGAGGATTTTACCTTTGTACCATATGGTGAACAAGTAGTGGACTTGGGCTTGTATTTTCCTGCACGGACTAGCTTAACCATTTTGTCATGTACAGTACACATTGGATATATCAAAAAACATTATATATGGCAGGGAAATTTATTTTGATTCACTTCCCTTTTAGTTATGCCTTGTTATTTGATTGATATTTGTATGTTTATCTAGGGCTTGTGATCTAGATGTATTCTGAACTCCCCTTTGATGGATAGACATTGAGATGCGTCAGGATCTTTCATAATGGATCATTGATCTGTGTGTATTCCCTACCTTCTTTGGTGTCTTGGGACTTGTTTCTGTATGTAGATGTGGATAGGAGTGTGGCTTTCTTCTTTGAGGTTGACCGCACCACAGATCTTTCTTCTTTGAGGTTGACCGCACCACAGATGGTTGTTGGTACTTCTTTTGAAGAGGAGATTAGGTCTGCATTGTTCAAACCTGGCGTAAAGGTTCAACGTTGTACATGGTAAGGTGGGTGTAAAGAAGTGTTTGTTTTTGTTTTTGTGGTGAGGTGAGACCGAACCATAAAAATGGCTGCCTGCGTACTCCCAAGTATCGGGGAGATTATGTCAATGTAGTTCGCCCCTTGTGTAGGATGAATTGCAGATGAAAAGTTTGATCCCATGTACAAGTCAAATTGAAGGTGTGAAAAAGTTTTATCCCTGGTGGGACAAAACTGCAGCTATGAAAAGTTCTATCCCTGGTGGGACAAAACTGCAAGTGTGAAGGGTTTTGAAAGAAAAGTTGCATGAAGGATCTGCTGATCTGAAACTAGGCTGCTGGTTGGAAACTGTGTTTATCCTTGATGGGACAAATGGGTATGAATAAAGGTTATATGTAGAGAGGGTTAGAAAACCTAAATTGACTAGGGATATGGTGATCAAAAACCAGGATGGTTTCTTGATGGTAACTTCAGACATAGTATCGTTTAACGATGTCTGAGTTGATGAGATGTGGAAATTCATCATCGTCCAGCACCTCCTGTCAATACCTCCTTGACAATAAATGGGACTTCCCAGTTTGGGGCGAATTTTCCGTTAGATTGATCTTGGTTGTTAATGATCTTCTTCAAAACCAAGTCATGTTGTTTAAACTGCTGTAGCTGAACTTTTCTGTTGTAAGATCTGGCGATCCTTTGTTGGTATAATTGACAATGGAAGATAGCATCACTTCGCTTTTCGTCTATTAGAGACAATTGGTGATACCTGTCTTATAACCATTGGTCTTCATCCAGCTGTGTGTCTATCAACACTCGAAGGGATTTTTTTTCCACTTCTATGGGGAGCACTGCTTCCATCCCATTGGTTAATGAAAAGGGGGTTGCCCTAATGGAAGTGCGCTTTGATGTTTTGTAGGCTAATAGAGTCAGAGGCAACAAGTCAGGCCATCCTTTGTGATTGGCAGACATTTTTTTTTTGCTTAATCTTCTTGATGTTCTTATTAGCCGCTTCAACAGCACCATTCATCATTGGATGGTAGATGATGGAGTTTAGATGTTTGATGTGGAATTTACTGCATAGATCCTCCATCGTTTTGTTGTTGAGGTTCTTAGCGTTGTCTGACACAATCACCTCTAGTTGTCCATATCGACAAATGACATTTTTTCTAATGAAACCAATGATAACTTCTTTAGTAACCCTGGGGAAGGAGGCTGCCTCTACCCACTTAGTGAAGTAGTTGATCATGGTGAAGATGAATCGATGCCTATTACTGGCTTTGGGCTCGATGGGTCCGATCATGTCCATTCCCACATTGAGAAGGGCCAAGGTGAACTCATATTGTGGAGCTCCCTCGGAGGGGCGTGGATAACATTCCCATGAATTTGGTATTGGTAGCATCTCATGACATGATCATCATAGTCAACCTTAATAAAGAGCCAATAAGGCCCTGTTCTAAAGATCTTTTTGATAAGTAGAGGGCCGCTCATGTGTGGGGCACATACTCCATGAATTTCATTCACGAGCCTCTGAGCTTGGTCCTTGTCCAGACATCTGAGGAGACCTAGCCCTGCTTCTCTTTTGTAAATTGCATCTCCGCTCAGGTAAAATTTCATAGCCAGTCGATGGATCCGCCTTCTTTCGGTCGGGCTCGCCTCGGCGGGTGTAGATCCATCTTGCAAGTACTCCTTGATAGGCTGATACCAAGGGTGTTGGATGGGAGGTAGCTCATCCGATACTTCTCTAATGTAGTTCCCATAGGCTGGATCCTTTTGCTGGGCAAGTGTAATGCTTGGCATGTTTTCCTTTCAGGTATGTTGATCAAGGAGGCCAAAGTTGCTAGCGCATCCACAAAGTCATTCCTATTCCGAGGAATGATGAAGACATATATTTTTTCAAACTCCGCAACCATCTGTAAAACTTGCCGATGGTAAGGTAGCAAATGTAGCTCTTTTGTAAGACCCCGAATTTTATGAATTGAAAGTATTCAATTTTCTTATAATTATTATTTTATTTTGTAAATGGTTAAATTGAGAAAGGGTTAAAGTTAAGGGTGATATTTCAAAATTTTGCAAAGTATACAAGTTGTTATAAAATATTCGTTAGGTCGGGGAATATCTGTACGATGGCACAATCATTGGTGGACCCCACAACAAAAGTATTGTCGTAGTAAGAAAATGACAGGATTATCTTTTTATAACAGCGAAAGTGTTACCGTTAAAACTGTTGAACTACCCGGTGGTAAAAGTACAGTAATACGCGTGGTTTCATAGTAGCACACGGTATTGATTATTGATGCTTACGTAAGAAGTCACTTAGTTATACTCAGTTATTGTTAAAGTAATTGCTGCATCATATCTCTCATATTATTGATTAAATTATTGTCACATTATCATCTGTATAATATGTTATATTATTAAATTAATAAATGAGACGACAAAGTTATTCATATTATTATTTACAATATTGACAATGTCTAGAAGTTCTGTCAATGAGAGGTTTGGTCACCTAATTGCGCGCCAATAAGGAGAAATCCTTATCGAAAAGCCCCTCTTTTCACGGGAACGACACGGTTGTTAAATATTGTGAATTATAATATTAATGATGAATAAATTCGTGTTGATTAAATATGAAATTGATAGTTCCATTGTGTTGGAATTATTAGTGTTAGTGAAAATCGACATTTATTTCGATAATAATTGATGTCTGGAGGTTATATTGACCAATCGGGTAATTAACTGGATAAATGAGCGATTAATTGCTATTGATTCACATGATTATAACTATTTTTTCACATATGTGTACTATTGATTCACATTCATTTACTATTAGGGGAGTTGGTGCAAGATTGATAATACTTGCATGACTAAGTTAAAAATAGAGGTATAGATGGAGGTACTATATTGTAATTCGTATTTTCACATGTCTAGAACTATTGATTCACATGATTTACTATTGATTCACATGATTTACTATTAGGGGAGATAGTGTAAGTTTGATAATACTTGTAGGACTAAATTAAAAATGAAGAAAAAGAGGAAGGTATTATACTGTAATATTTCGAGCCCCAAAACGTGCAATTATCGAAACTATATTTTTCTATAAATAGAAGCTCATTCCTTCATTATTTTTCACCAATTCACTAAAGCTATAGAGCAATTATTATAGAGAGAAATTATAGAGAGAAAGAAGAAGATAAGTCTGCTACCTCACTATTCCAGTATCCACTCTTCTTTTGAGGTAAGGGGTATTATTCTTTCGTATTCATGAAGAGAGTTATTTTCTTTCAATACTCGTAAAAGTTGTTATTCCATTCTTTATTATTATGTTGGAATAACCTGTCTATGCGAAGTACCGCATACGTAGTGAAATTCTTCTGTTATTTCATTCTTTATTATTCTGTTGGAATAACCTATCATGTATGATCTATCGCATGCACGGTGAATTTCATTGTTATTCCATTCTTTATGATTCTGTTGGAATATCCTGTTTGTGCGGATTATGCATGACCTGGTTTCGTTCTTTATTATTCTATTGGAATATCCTGTCTGTGCGGATTACGCATGACCTAGTTCCATTCTTTATTATTTTGTTGGAATATCCTATCTGTGCGAATTACGCATGACCTGGTTCCATTCTTTATTATTCTATTGGAATAACCTGTCTGTGTGTTCTATCTCATGCTGGTGAATTCTTTTGTTATTCTATTCTTTATTATTCGGATGGAATAACATGTCTGTGTGGACTACCGCATGCATGGTGAATGATCCTTCGTATTCATTCCTTATTAAATTGTGGAAATGATCTATCTTTGTGGATTACAGCATGGCTGGTGAAAATCCATTTGCAGTTTTGTATATTCTATTATACTCATATGAGATATCATTTCTTTTGTACTAGTCATGCAATATCATTTTCTTTGGTATATTTTTACGAGTTACTATCACGGGTTACTATTCACTTAGTTACTATTCACTCTAGTATTATTCACTCGGGTATTCAGGGCACTTTTTGTACCAGAGTACTATTCATTTGTTACTATGCATGGGTTACTATTCACCCGATTACTATTCACTCTAGTATCATTCACTCGGGTATTCGGGATACTTTTTGTGTTGGGGTACTATTCACCTAAAAAATATATTTCTTTTCTATCCAAATTATTTTTGGTACATGAATATTATTCTTGAATTTTACTCTACAAAACAGTATCATGTTGACAATTTGGACGTTATTGATTTTTGGATAAATTAAATTATAAATCTTTAAAATTTATCCTTGAATTTGTTTTATTGAATTATTATGTCATTGTCATCATCCTCATGCTTATATTGTGATGAAAGACATCTTTGGCTTACGTCCATAGATGGACTTGGTATGATTATGACCAGGGATTATTTGGTATAATCATTACCGTAATGTGTCGAATGATGCGATGAAAGTCCTCATTGGCCTGTAGTTCATTGATGGACAGTTGTTGGTATGGTTTTGACCAGGGATTATTCGGTATAATCATGACCATTGATGATTACATTAATATCCTTGGTCGTGGTGCAGGGATGATTCGATTTTATTTATTAAGCTGAGTTTCAGCGATAAAGTTGATGAAAAACTTTTTAAATCATAGAAGATAGTAGATTTTATGCTCTACTTGACTCTTCTAATGGATTGCTTATTTTTGCTGCAGTTGTTGATCTAAAACTTGTTGTCTATTGTATTCTATCAGTTGTTATACTGTTGAAGGCTAAAGATAATTTATTCTGCATTATCTTAGTCATAATATTTCTTAATGGGCTAGTTGAGCTCACCCTTTCTTTCATTGTTCTCTTCAGGAAATGAGAATATAGCTGGGATGAGTCAGGGAATGGAGTGATGGTCCAGGATAAATGGCTTTAGTAGTCCTCATTATTCTACGGAATAATGTGATAATAATTATAATGAGGACACCATTGAGTGTGGATATTATCTAGATGACAATATTCTTGTTTAAACTCCTAGCTATGTTTTGTCGTATTTTACCTGATAGTTGTATAATTAAGTTTGTATTTGATTTATGTACCATTATCTGGCGACCCAAGATGGGTGATGTATACCTATTTTGGGGCATCACAGTTGGTATCAAAGCTTAGGGATATGATCCCTGGCTGAGATGTGAGACAAGAACTAGGAGGGGAGAGACGGGGAATTCCTTCGTTAGTATGATCTACCTAAGTTTATTTAGTATTTATTTGGTCAGTCAGAGTATAGGGATAATATGTGATATGTCAATTAACCCTTATTTTGTGGCAGTATTTGAAAATGGCATCTGAAAATGTTGAGATCAACAATAAAGCACATGAGACCGTTGAGTCACCAACGATCAATACTAGGAGAATGTGCAACATGAAGACAATAATCCTCAGGTAAATAACAACACCGATCAGATGATGAACGATGAGATGTTCAGAGGCTTTATGCAATTCATGCAACATCAAGCGAGAGAGACTCATATTCAAAATTCAGATGGAAACAATGGCAACCCACGGCTAGTCACTGCTAAGCAGTTCAAGGAGCTAGGACCGCCGAAGTTTTTGGGAAAGCCAGAACCACTTAAGGCGGAGACTTGGTTAAAGCAGATCACCAAGATATTTGATGTCTTAGAATGCTCCGAGGAGCAAAAGGTTCCCTTTGCCACCTTTATGTTGCATGAAGAGGCGATTCATTGGTGGGAATCAGTAAAAGCACTACCCGACTGGCCTTTTCAAGATGTCTTGGGAGAAGTTCCAAGAGTCGTTCAATGACAAGTACTTTCCGAAAGTATTCGTCACATGAAGAAGGTGGAGTTTATCAAGTTAGGGCAAAAAAATATGACCGTGTCGCAATACGAGGCTAAATTTGTGGAGTTATCCCGGTTTGCATCCCATTTGGTTGATAATGAGGAGCAAATGACGTGAATGTTTCTGAGAGGTTTGAAACCCGAAATACGTCAATACCTTATTTCTCACAAATTGTGTTTCTATTCAAATGTAGTGAATAGGGCTCAGTTATTGGAGCGCGATAATGAGCCAGCCCAACCAAAGGATAACGAGCAACAACACGATAATAATCGTCTGCAAATTTGCAACGACCATCGAACAATGATAACCATCGTGGGGAAATTATCATGCCAAGAATGGTAACCACTTTGGTGGTAATCATAGCCAAGATAATAGAGTGGAAATTTCAAGAAGAGAGGTTCAACAACGATGGAAAGACAATGAGAACCAACACCCATTTTAAGGAAGGAGAACGACCACCAATTGTATGTTTCAAATGCGAGGGAGGGACATATCGGTCCAAATGCGTGATGCGGTCAAAACATATTTATAATTGTGGAAAAGAAGGTTACCTAGCCCGATTTTGTCGTGCACCAATGTCAAGTCCAGCTAGGACGGTGGCACCAAAGGCGGATACGGACAAAACAAAGTCAGTGGTTTCAGGAAGATCATTTTTTGTGACTTCTCAAAAAGCAAGTAAATCGAACAAAGTTAGCACGAGTTAGTTAATTATAAATTTTTACGAAGTCTATACCTTATTAGATACCAGTTCTACCCATTCTTTTATCTTTCTTGTTTGCACTTAACGTTTAAATTTGACCCCTGAGAAGTTAAACTTTGACTTATTGGTTGAAACTTTGTTAGTAGAAACCTTCGTTACCTCCGCTGTTTATAAATCTTGTTGATTCAAATCGACACTTTCATGTTACCTGTCAATCTTATCTCTTTGAAAATACTTGCCTTTGATGTGATTTTAAGAATCGATTGGTTAATTACTCATCATGCTTTTCATAAGGTTGTTAGCGTTCATATTCCTAACCAACCTTTTATGCGAATTCAAGCAACAAAACCACTAAAGTCAATCATTGTTATATCAAGCCATAAGTAAAGAGCCCTGAGCCTTTATCTGGAGACTTCCTTGTGTGGAATTCACCGAAGCCAGACTTTCTGTAGGCGACGTCGTGAATGACGATGGCAAGTTGATAGGTATCAATGTGACGTACTATCCAAGTCTTGGATGAGGGTCACAGTTTTGAATGATATTTCTATTGATAATAAATTTCCTGACGTATTCTTGAAGACTTCTTAGCCTACCCCTAGAGCGTGAAATCGAATTTTGTATTGACCCCAGTACAAAACCCATTTCTAAAACCCTCAAACATTTCTTTACTTAAAATGAACATATCATGCTCCAAAGACATTGGCTCGAGCTGTTGAAGATTACGATCGTACCATTCAATACCATCGTGGAAAAGCGAACGTGGTAGCTAAGGTGTTGAGTAGAAGATCGTATGCGTTTATGAGTGCGATGTTGTTAACATAAAAACCCATTTCGTATAGCTTAGACATGATGAAGATAGAGTTAAAGACTTTAGAGACACACGTGAAGATAACAAATATACGAGTAGAATCGACTTTAATCGATAAAGTTAAAGCCACTCAAGCTACACACCCGAATATGATGAATGTGAAGAAGAAGGTTCAAGAAGGCGTTATCACGACCTTCGATTTATTTGGTCCATTTAAAATTCTTGATTGAGTAGGAACTGTGGCCTATAGACTTGTTTTACCGCCAAGTATGTCGCATGTTCATAACATTTTTCAGGTATCGATGTTACGTAAATATGTGGACAACCTGAACCACATTATTAAATTATAACTAGACGAGATAACAGAAGATTTAACGTATGAGGAGATACGTGTTAAAATCTTGGATAAGAAAGATCACATTCGATACTCAAAGGTTATACCTCAAGAGTTAGAAACGGAAATGAAGTCAAGGTATCCTCACTTCTTCGGCATACCAGGTACGTACGTAAATTTCGAGGGCAAAATTTCATAAGGAGGGGAGATTGTAGGACCCTGAATTTTAAGAAATAAAAGTATTCAATTTTCTTATAATTATTATTTTATTTCGTAAATGGTTAAATTGAGAAAGGGTTAAAGTTAAGGGTGATATTTGAAAATTTTGTAAAGTATGCAAGTTGTTATAAAATATTCATTTGGTTATTCTTTTTATTTGGGAATATCCGTGCGACGACACAATCATTAGTGGACCCCAATAACGGAGTATTGTCGTAGTAAGAAAACGACGAGATTATCTTTTTATAAAAATAACTACAAAAGTGTTACTGTTAAAAAAGCTGTTGAACTACCCTAGTAAAAAAAGTACGATGTCTGGCGTGGTTGCATAGTAGCACACGATATTGATTATTGATGTTTACGTAAAAAGTCACTCAGTTATTGCTACAGTAATTGCTGCATCATATCTCTCATATTATTGATTAAATTATTTTCACAGTATCATCTATATAATATGTTATATTATTAAATCAATAATTGAGACGACAAAGTTATTCATATTATTATTTACAATATTGACAATGTCTAGAAGTTCTATCAAGGAGAGGTTTGGTCACCTAATTGTGCGCCAATAAGGAGAAATCCTTATCGAAAAGCCCCCTCTTTCCTGGGAACGACCTGATTGTTAAATATTGTGAATTATAATATTAATGATGAATAAGTTCGTGTTGATTAAAGATGAAATTGATAGTTCCATTGTGTTGGAATTATTAGTGTTAGTGAAAATTGACATTTATTTCGATAATAATTGATGTCTGGAGGTTATATTGACCAATCGGGTAATTAACCGGATAAATAAGTAATTAATTGCTATTGATTCACATGATTATAACTATTTGTTCACATGTGTGTACTATTGATTCACATTCATTTACTATTAGGGGAGTTGGTGCAAGATTGATAATACTTGCATGACTAAGTTAAAAATGGAGGTATAGATGGAGGTACTATACTGTAATTCGTATTTTCACATGTCTAGAACTATTAATTCACATGATTTACTATTGATTCACATAATTTACTATTAGGGGAGATGGTGCAAGTTTGATAATACTTGTAGGACTAAATTAAAAATGAAGAAAAAGAGGAAGGTATTATACTGTAATATTTCGAGCCCCAAAACATGCAATTATCGAAACTATATTTTCCTACAAATAGAAGCTCATTACTTCATTATTTTTCATAAATTCAGTAAAGCTATAGAGCAATTATTATAGAGAGAAATTATAGAGAGAAAGAAGAAGAGAAGTCTGCTACCTCACTATTCTAGTATCAAGTCTTCCTTTGCGGTAAGGGGTATTATTCTTTCATATTTATGAAGAGAGTTATTTTCTTTCAATACTCGTAAGGGTTGTTATTCCATTCTTTATTATTATGTTGGAATAACCTGTCTATGCAAAGTACCGTAGACATGGTGAAATTATTACATTGGAATAACTTTTGCATGCGATCTATCGTATACTGTGAATTCTCATTGTTATTCCATTCTTTATTATTTTGTTGGAATATCATGTATGCATGCGGATTACGCATGACCTGGTTCTCATTCTTTATTATTACATTGGAATATCCTCATGCATGCGGATTACGTATTTACTTCGGTTCCATTCTTTTATTATTCATTGGATAACTTTATCATGCGCGATCTATCGCATGCCTGGTGAATTATTTTGTTATTCCATTCTTTATTATTCGGTTGGAATAACATGTCTGTGTGGACTACCGCATGCATGGTGAATGATCCTTCGTATTCATTTCTTATTAAATTGTGGAAATGATCTGTCTACGTGGATTATCGCATGGCGGGTGAAAATCCATTTGCAGTTTCGTATATTCTATTATACTCGTATGAGATATCATTTCTTTTGTACTCGTCATGGAATATCATTTTCTTTGGTTTTTTTTACGAGTTACTATTCACTCTAGTATTATTCTCTCGGGTATTCAGGGCACTTTTCGTGTCGGAGTACTATTCATAAGTTACTATTCATGGGTTTCTATTCACCTGATTACTATTCACTCTAGTATCATTCACTCGAGTATTCGGGACACTTTTTGTGTTAGGGTACTATTCACGGGGTACTATTCCCGAAATACTATTCACGGGGTACTATTCACCCGAAAAATATATTTCTTTTCTGTCCAAATTATTTTTGGTACATGAATATTATTCTTGAATTTTTCTCTATAAAGCAGTATCATGTTGACAATTTGTACGTTATTGATTTCTGGATAAATTAAATTATAAATCTTTAAAATTTGTCCTTGAACTTGTTTTATTGAATTATTATTTCATTGTCATCATCCCCATGCTTATATTGTGATGAAAGTCATCTTTGGCTTATGTGCATAGATGGACTTGGTATGATTATGACCAGGGATTATTCGGTATAATCATAACCGTAATGTGACGAATGATGCGGTGAAAGTCCTCATTGGCCTGTAGTTCATTGATGGACAGTTGTTGGTATAGTTATGACCAAGGATTATTCAGTATAATCATGACCATTGATGATTACATGAATATCCTTGACTGTGGTGCATGGATGATTCGATTTTATTTATTAAGCTGAGTCTTAGCGATAAAGTTGATGAAAAACTTTTTAAATCATAGAAGATAGTAGATTTTATGCTCTACTTTACTCTTCTAATGGATTGCTTATTTTCGCTGCAGTTGTTGATCTAAAACTTGTTATCTATTGTATTCTATCAGTTGTTATACTGTTGAAGGCTAAGCATAATTTATTCTGCATTATCTTAGTCATAATATTTCTTAATGGGCTAGTTGAGCTCACCCTTTCTTTCATTGTTCTCTTCAAGAAATGAGAATATAGCTGGGACGAGTCGGGGAATGGAGTGATGGTCCAGGGTAAATGGCTTTAGTAGTCCTCACTATTCTACGGAATAATGTGATAATAATTGTAATGAGGACACCATTGAGTGTGGATATTGTCTAGATGACAATATTCTTGTTTAAACTCTCAGCTATGTTTTGTCGTATTTTACCCGACAGTTGTATAATTAAGTTTGTATTTGATTTATGTACCATTATCTGGTGACCCAAGATGGGTGATGTATACATGTTTTGGGGGCGTCACATTTTTGGTGTGATAGATTCTTGTTGTTTATCTGATCACTAATTTGGAATTTCCAAAGACAGTTAATCGTCTGATGCCCCTTTATTGGG
This sequence comes from Panax quinquefolius, assembly GCA_020205615.1. Taxonomy (NCBI): domain Eukaryota; kingdom Viridiplantae; phylum Streptophyta; class Magnoliopsida; order Apiales; family Araliaceae; genus Panax; species Panax quinquefolius. Next base: position 49,455,592 of record CM035158.1, read on the forward strand.
CAAGTTTTAGCCCAATGATATAGCCTTCATACTCAGCTGTGTTGTTGGTGCTGAGAAACTACAATTTGACGGCGACAGGATACTGCTCCCCCTTATCGGATACTAGAACTGCTCCAGCCCCAGAACATTCCATGTTCGCAGCTCCATCCAAATATATTTTCCACGTCTGGTATGCATCGTAATGATGGTGTTGCTGAACGGCCATTACCCCTTCATCGGGGAAGTATATTTCTAAGGGTTTGAAATCCCCTGAAGGTGCGGCGACCAGTTAATTCACAATTCCCTAACCTTTGATAGACTTTTGCGTCACGTAGACGATGTCAAATTGCTATAGGATCAACTACCAGCTGGACAATCGACAATTTAACATGGGTTTACTGAACATGTATTTGAGAGGATCCACACGGGATATGAGATGGGTTGTGTGACCATGGTGGTAATGTTGTAACCTCATGGAAGCCCACGCTAAAGCACGACAAGTCTTCTCAATCAGAATGTATTGGTGTTCACTATTGCTGAATCTTTTGTTGAGGTAGTAGATAGCTTGCTCTTGGCCTCTATCGTCTTTTTGTCCTAGCATGCAGCCAATGGAATTGTCATTGATTGATAGGTACATGAATAGGGGAACACCATCCCTGGGAGGTACCAAAATAGGAGCTTTGACTAGCTACTCTTTGATTATAAAGAAGGCTTTCTGACACTCGTCGTTCCATTTCATGGAGGAGTTCTTCCTTAACAGCTTGAAGATAGACTCACAGGTTGTTGTGAGTTGGGAAATGAACCTGCTGATGAAGTTGATCCTTCCCAAAAATCCCCGTATTTCCTTCTCTGTCTGAGGATTGGGCATTTTCGTGATGGCCTGGATTTTGGTGGGATCCAACTCAATCCCTTTATGGCTAACTAGGAATCCTAGCAACTTGCCTGATTTAATGCCAAAGGCGCACTTGGCTGGATTCAACTTCAAGTTATATTTATGCAACCTGTTAAAGTGCTTTCTGAGATGGTCTAGGTGGTCTTCCTCCCTTTGGGATTTGATAATGATGTCATCCACATAGATCTCTATCTCCCTGTACATTAAATCGTGAAAAAGAGCTATCATAGCTCGCTGATAGGTAGCTCCGGCATTGATGAGGTCGAATGACAATCGTCTATAGCAAAAGGTTCCCCAGGGCGTGATGAATGCAGTTTTCTCACGATCCTCTTCAGCAATCATAATTTGATGGTACCTAACAAAACAATCAGCAAATGAGTACATGTCGTATTGAGCAGTATTGTCAATAAGAATGTGGATAAATGGCATAGGAAAGCTATCTTTAAGGAAAGTTTTATTCAGATCCCAGTAATCCACACAAACTCGCACCTTTCCTCCCGGCTTAGGTACATGGACTATGTTGGGTTGCCATTCAAGGTATGTTGACACCATGATGATGCGCGCTTGAAATTATTTCACAATTTCTTCTTTAACCTTTAAACTCCACTCAGGTTTTAATCGCCTGAGCTTCTGCCTGACTGGCTTAAATAACTCTTTAATGGGAAGGCGATGGATGATAATGCCAGTGGATAAACCGAACATGTCTTCATGAGACCATGTAAATAAATCCTGGAATTGGGTCGATAGAGTAACCATGTCATTTCTTTGGTTTCGAGTGAGGTCCGTACCAATCTGGATTAGTTTGGGGTTTTCTAAGGTTCCGAGATTGAATGAGGTTGTTTGATCAAGATTTGGCTTGGGCTTGTCCTCGACCCATTCTTTGATCTTCTGAGGTATCTCATAGTCCTATTGTATTTCCATCAAGTCTGAGTCCAACTTTTTATCAATTAAAGTTACAGTCCTTGTGGAGAAAAGGCACCTCATCAGCAAGTATAGGCACATCTAAATTCAGAGTCCTGAAACAAAAATGCCTTCACTTAATATATGAAACTATTCAATCATATAAAGTGTTAGCATGTAATGACAAAACAACTGCTAATACTGTATAAAAATGTAAGCAGTTATGGCTATCTACATGGCAGAGGGAGTTTCTGCCCTTTTACCCTTGTCGACAAATGCAAGGAGTGCTGCTCCAATTGTCAATGGTGACGTCCTGATTTGTAGCAGTGACGAAGGGGCTGTCATCGTCCTCCTTCTCTCGAATGATGGCCATAATATCTGGACAATCATCATCTGGGATGTCTCTATTCATGCCCTCAGTATGGATAATGATACGTATGTTTGACAACCTCCTGGTGATGTCATGTTTATGTCTCCGTTCCTTTTCTTCCTCTTCGGGATCTAAAATCAGGACCTCTTTTCCTTTAACCAGTATTGACTTAGGAAACAACATAGTCATCACACGAGAAGGAACCTTTAATGAAGGTTGTGTAGGCTCAGCCTCTGTAGGTTTAAGCAATCGTCGTGTGGCTGAAGATGAAGGAACCTGTTTGTGTTTGTGAGGATTCCTGTGATTAGAACTAGCAGAATAGCCTAGTTCGGCTGTCACTATTGACTGGGAACTTGAATTGGGTGCTTAATGCTCTGATGAATTTTTCCCAACCCTTGTCCAGGTTGATAACCCAAGGATATCATTTCTTGACTTGTCGACATTACCTTAGCAGAAATTTTGGGTATCAAAGATGGCATCCCAATGGGATGATAGTGAGTGTTACTCACCTTCAGGGTCTGGAAGCTGACAGGCTCAACTTCTGCATTAAAACTGATGAGTGGTATGTCACCTTGTTCAGGACATTCCGGCTCAGCATTAACAGTGACCAATTGTTTCCTTAAAAAAACATATGTAGTTTAGTCTTAGGGAATGTGGAAATGTTACATGCTATGTAATATGTCCATTTTAGGAGTATCATCTTGTAAAACGGATGTCAATTGTTTAAATGACAAGATAGCATGACATATTTCTGATATGCATGTACACATATTTCTTCATTTTTTCTATTACATTAAGATTGACATGTAAATAAAAATACAAGTAATTAAATTTACGAGTAATTGAAATGGGAAAGTATGAAGAGACTTCCCTCCGCATTTGGTTTATCAGAGTCTGACCTATCTTAGGTTACTCTCGCGGCTTTTTGGCATGAAGGTTCCCAGATCATCTCAATTTACTCGACGGGAATTTAATCCGATCTTTCAACTGGAGCGAATCTGGGTGGTGCCTTTCTCTGAGCCTCATTGGAATTAGTCTCCCTATGAGTCCAGTAATCAAACACCAACAGGATAGCCTCCTGGTGGAGGGACCACACAACATACATTCACATAAAACGTGTCTCACCGCATGTAAATGATGATATGTGCAAAGCACTAAATGCAGTAAGTAAATGCATTCATACACATTTATTTAAATGTAAATGAAACATCCACACACATGCATATAACAATTTTTAAAAGTTTGTAGTAGCGGCTTAAGCCCTCTTATTGGAAGTCCCTAGCAGAGTCGCCACCTGTCGACGTCGAGATTTTTATTTTTCCCTTTTCTGTTCTTGTCTTTTGATGTTCTCATGTTAGGTGAGATTTGTTTGAAAAAATAAGTTGTGAAAAGGTTCAACATGTATATGTCGACGATTGGACTGTAAGAGTCGCCAGTTTGTATTTTTAAATGGTTGCACCAACTCAACCGAGAAAAGGCTTGCACATTGACCAAGTGATGTAACACTGCTAAACTGGTCTGTGAAACCGAGATTCGTTAGGGTCCGGGGACTTGATTATGCGGAGGGAAGGTGTTAGGCACCCCCCGACATCCGTGTTACCACGGTGACCGCCACTTTTTAATTTAAACTATTATATGAATATGTGTGTGTGTGTGGGTCAATGTGCAATTATCTGGAGGTAGTGCTATGTCCCGTTCACACCTATATACAAAGGGTTTGAATTTTGTATAAAAGTTCAGTTTTAACAAGATATAGCAATGATGTTTTGTAAAAGAGGTTTTTCAAACCCTTATGCTAAATAGTAATTGAGGCCTTTGATACTTTCATTTTATTATGTGTTCGGCTTGATTACTTTTATTTTTGAGATGCGAAGCATCCTCGAGAAAATAAGGTATATAGCAATGCCGAACTCCTTATGGGCATAAAAGCCATCTAAGAAAATTCAAACACCATGAATAGTTTACAAGCTGATTACAGCTGAAAATGTCCATCACGGGAACCGAATCTAGATTCAAAAGACTGAATCTGTGATCACATGATTCTTAGGCTCACATGATGCCGTAAATTATATGAAAGTCATAGCGATTATATATATAAAAGCTATATATATATATATATATATATATATATATATATATATATATATATCGTACGATCAACCACCACGAAGCGAACTTCATGGGGGATTGGAAATGTAAATATATAAAAGCGGTCAATATATATATAAAAACGATCAACCACCACGAAGAAACTCCATGGGGGATTGGAAATATAAATAAAGCAGGAAAGACAATCAACCGCCATGAAGCAAACCAGGCGGGAATAAATGTAAAGAAAGCAGTAAAAGGCCACGAAGGAAACTCCAAGCCTGATAGAGATGTAAATATATATATATATATAGAAAAGTTCAGGAACGGACCAGTCCGTTGAGAACGGCTCCATATATATATATATAAGCAATAAACGCTCTAGACGTGAATCCAGGCTCAATCGAGGCAAAACTCGATAATGTTAGTCCATATATATATAAATATATATATATATACAAAAAGAAATAAAAAGCCACGGACCGAAGTCTGGGTATACACATGCAACACGACTCTCAACGTGAAGAACGGTGTGTGCACAGTATTGGAGAAAGGCCTTAAGAAATGTAAGAAGGCTTACAGTGGACTACTAAAGAAGACTTCAATAGCTTTAAATGGATGAACACTCGGTTCCCATCGGTAAAATATAGCAAAGCACGAGCTTAGAAGTGTTTAAAATGAGAAAGCACTCAATTTATAGTGTGTACAGAGAAAAATGGACAGGGCTTTCTCGCCTTTTCTCTCTTGAAAATGGCCACCCCAGGCCCTCTATTTATAAATGGGAAGCCACAGGTGTACCTTTGGCAGCAGCAGGTGTTCCCGCTGCTGCTCAGGGTGCCCCGGGCAATGTGGGTCCTATCGTCTCGAAGTACGTGCACTCGGACAACGCGTTATTCGCTCGAACCTTCATAACTTTCAATTTGGGAGTCCGATGGAAGCGTGTCATACCATTCCGGAAAGTTCTTTCCGAGAGCTATGTAATGACATAAGATTTGCCCTTTTTTGATTCCAGGAAGATGGGTCCATGACCGACATAGCATTTCCAGGTCTCCGTTAGGTAGTCCATTGAGCTGTTTTGCGTAGTTTACGCTCGGAAGTTAAGATATGGTTCTCGTGGGACATCTTTTGATAAAATTTTCATTAAAATGATTTGATTTGATTTGATTTGAGTAGAAGTTGAGTTGGAAAAATGACCATTTTGCCCTTCCCGGGGTTATCTCTGATTTTTGCACAGTTGTAGCAGTCTTTTCTCAGGGTTATCTCTGAGATTTGCCTGCTATTGACTTTGAATGTCCTCAGGGTTATCTCTAAGGTTGTCTTGACCTCCTGGGGTCATCTCCAGTCTTTGAACTTGATCCCCCGGGGTTATCTCAAGGGTTGGAAACTAATTTCCCAGGGTTATCTCCAAGGTTGGAAACTAGATCTCCCGGGGCTATTTCCGGGGTTGGAATTGATGTTGTGGTCCTCTAGGGTTATCTCTAGAGTGTGAAAAAGACGTTTTTGTCCTCCTGCGTAGTTAGTATAGGAAAACAAAATTATGAGTGTCTACACCTATACACCTCTAAAAAGTAACCACTACTTTAATCCAACTAACCAGCTGCAAGATTATGAAATCTGATTACTAGCTACAATCGCCCAAGATCCAAATCTGATTTACAAAAATGAACCAGACGAACCCAAAATCCAACGATATTAATCCTTCTCCCTTTTCCTCGAAATAGCTGCTTCTTTGGCCCTTCGTTCCACCTCAACCTTGGCCGCTGTTCCCGCCTTATTCATGGCACCATGGAAATTTTCGCCGCCGCAAGTAGAACCCTAGCAGACTTTTTATGTATTTCTGTACATCCTTCTTTTACAACGAACATTGGAGAATTAGGTTACTGTAAAGGGGGCAATTATAGGGTTTATTGGGCACTGGTCCGACGCATGAGATGTGGGAGGAGTAACATTTGAAGTAGGAGACGACGAGAGGTAATGATGGTGGTTCGCGGTGGTTGTAGAGGAATAGAAATTTTGTGGGTTATTGATTGTGTAGAGAAAGAAGGAAAGGAAGAAAAATATATTTTTTAAATGACATGTCATTGTTCTAAGTTATTTTTATTAAATTTTTGCCACGTTTTTTTGTTTAAATTTTATTTTATTTTTTCATTCTACCACATAGATAAATAATAGACGTCTATTCAATTATTTTAACAGACTGACCTAATTTTAAAATAACAATTAGTTCAATGGGGAAATTTAAAAAATTAAAAGTATAATGATGTTATAAATAAAATTTGCCAACTATAATGATCAAATCATTAGTTTTGCCTATTTTAATCTTTTAATAATACTTTCCTCTTTTACTAATATTACTAATCACTTAATAATAATTTATTATTTTACTAATATTATTTACCATTTAATAATATTTTAATCATTTATTAATAGTATTACTCATTTAATAATATTTTAAATCATTATCTAATATTATTAATTATTTAATAATATTTTAATCTTCTAATAAAACTTTAATCTAATATTATTAATCTTTTCATAATATTTTAATCTAATATTTATTAAATATATTAATAATATTTTAATATAATATTATTAGTTATGTAATAATATTTTAATCATTTATTAATGCCTTAACCTAATATTATTGATCATTTAATAATATTTTAAATCTATTTTAAATTTAAATATTATTAATTACTTAATAATATCTTAAACTAATATTATTAATCTCTTAATAATATTTTAATTATTTATTAACCCAATAAATAATTTATTTTAATTTTAAAATTACTTTATTTAACAACCCTAAAATGCCATAAATATAGTATTTCATCAAAATGGCCAAAATACCCTCCTAAAATCTGCATACATCATATTTAGGGTTTTTAAGCCATAAAATCACATTTTTGCCATTTATGACATCACATAAGTTATTATTTCCATTTATTCCTAAGTTAATCATTTACATGAAAAATACCAAAACACCTCTAAAAAGTTTTCTTTTTTGGGAAATATCTGAATATGGTTCCTTCATATACATATATTTTTTTCTAGAATTTTCCAAATTCGTTTACTATTTTTAAATGGTCAAAAATAGTCAGATCTAGCCACAATTATCATAAATCATTAATTTGTCCAAAATTACAAAAGTTTCAAGGTATGCTCCTTTCATGATACTCTACCTCCAGTAAAAATTTCACAATTTTTGTTGTTACATAAAAAAAGTTATTTCAGTTCTCTTTTAAAATATTTTTTTCTTGTAAAATCCATAACTCTCATTCAACACATCCAAAATTCGTCATCTTTTTACTAGACTCTGTTAACTCATCATATTATCCTACGAAATGTTTTCAGAATTTATAAAGCACATTAAAATGATGAAACTGCCCCAACAAGGGACTTGCAAGAAACACTTTTCTTTCCCCTTTTTCTTAAACTGGATTATTTTGACTAAAACAGTTTTTATGGCTTGAAAAATCAACAATTTTGAGTGCTACCACTTGGTTTTAATAGTTAACTCACATATCTAACACTCATCTTTGACAGATCTAAAAAAAGAGGTGTGGATATCAAATGGTAAACATTTAAAGTGAATAAAAGGTAGGGTTTTCTACCCTTAGAACATAGTTTTCATTTTCTTCCTTTGATTAAGCATTCCAACACCCAAAATGGTTAGATCTAAACATAAAACACTTATTAACTTGTAGATCTAAGGTTTTTGGGTTTGGAAATATAAGCTCATGATTTTAACAACAAGGGAATACATTTAAATCTAACTAGATTATTAGTTTTGAAAATTTTTATACCTTTTTGGTTGGATGATCTCCTCCTCCTACCAAGCTAGATGGTATGAATAAATTTTTCTTCTTTCTCCCTCCTTGTTACACACGGATTTTCTCTTTTTTCTTCTCTTTCTATTTTATTTTTCTTAGCTTTTTGGAACTTAGGAAATGAAACAAACTTCTAAAAGCAAATGGGGTGGAGGTTATTTATAATAGCAAAAATATATACATATAACTTATGTATATACATATAAATCTCCCAATGTAATCTTCATCTCCTCTCTCTTACCTTACTTACAATTTTGGTGATAAAATGTGGCCAAATAAAATGAAGACACATGGCTTGGTTGGTGACCAACTAAAGTAAAAAAAAGTAATTAAAACATATGCTCTTTCTCCCTCTTGAAGTGGTTGGGTACCTCCCCCCTATTTTGCCCAATTTTGAATTATTTTATTTGTTAAATTTTGCTTAATGAAATGAGTAAAAAGTCCCTCACTAGTTGGACCAAAACTTGGGCCATTTGATAATTCATTTGGGCTCTCTAATTAAATGTTTTGGGACTCCTAAATAAATTGTTTGGGCCATGTAAAATAGCATGGTCTAATACCTAAATTTTATCTTACCCTAATTATTTAATTAGAGTTTCTATTCCACTCATTTGGAATTTAAATAATTACTCATGTACCTTTAACTTTATAACCCAATTAGACTTGCTTTAATTAGGTTTAAAATAAATAATAAATTGAGATAATAAAATTATTCTCTTATGTTAGTATAAATTTTAAATACTAATATTCTTCAATACCCTAATGTAGGGTTTCGACACATAAAACGCAGCAGAAATTAACCAATTGAAAGACAATTGTGAAACCCTAAAATAGGATCCATGCGAAAAACAAATTAATTCAATGGTTAGAAATTATACCGATTATGAAAAGCTTCGAATCTCCAACGCAATCCGAAGGAACTACGTCTATGGTATCGACACGAACGTTCTGCACATCGTCACACGAACTGCAGTCGAGGGAGTTGCAGTACTAGCCACCAAAGGAACAGGATTTTCAAAGGGTTTATCTCTAGTCTCTCTCTAAGAGCGGCTAGGGTTTATGATGTTAGGATGATTACTACTAAAATGGCTGCTACATATCATATATATAGCGGTTAAAAAGAATTAATCAAAACCCTAAAATAAAATCTGAATTTATATATATATATATATATATATCTTAATTAAGTCTTACTTAATTAATATACCTCTATATAAATTATCCTATTAATTTAAATTCGTAATATAAATACTATCAATTATATTGACATATTTAAATCTTTACAATTTAAATTAATTCCCTTTTAATTACGTTCTATATGTGTGACCCTATAGGTTATTATTATGTTGGCAATAATTTTAAAATAATATTATAAAATTAGAAACAGTGAGCGGCATCTAGTAAAGCATCACTGCTACCCAAGTAATAATAAGAGCAATGATTCGATGCAACCTTTTCGTGACCAATGTTTCAATGTAATTTAATCCTTTTAACCTTGACATCCTAGATTAAACTCGAGTCGTGGAATGTGTCATACTCTTCATAATTTAATCTGTGTTTTCTTGATCAATGAGTAGACTATATGAAACAAATCACTATTTGAGCATGGCCATGCATTTCATAGTCCTACTCAATCAAGATACCTATGGTTATCACCCATAATATACAAGAGGGTTAAATTCCATCTAAATCACTCATATTCCTCACACGATTCATGATTTACCCAATAATCATCTTTATAGTCCACCCTATTAAAGGTGACATTTGATGATATCAAAGTATATAAATTCCCGTGTAGTAATATAGTGATTTCAGGTTGGAGGACCATTACATCATTCTCACTATGAGAATCGCTAATGACACTTTGCATACTGTTCCACGTAGAATTCTCATGGTGGGTCTGTCCAGTACATCGTTCTCTAACATGTACCTATGTATTGACTTAATATCTCATATATTTATTACCAGTGAGATTTGGTCATCAGTTAATCCACGTACTAGTCTTAATGCATCATCGTTGTCCCATCAACAATGATACTCGACTAAGGACATTTAAGAGCAACGATACTAATTATAATTATATAATTTCATGTTCAAGTCACATACTTGAAACTATATAATTTGTATCACTATTCTAAGGAATTTTATTATGTTAACATTTATATAACGCAGTAAATAAAACCATAATAAAATCATTCATTTTTTCAATCAAATATAATATCAAAATGTTAAGCAATTATATCAAATAATTGGCCTCTAGGGCATAAACTCTGACACATAACCATTAAGTTATTTAGTTTCCATACCTAATGTATAATTAGGTTATGAGATTTTCTTTTTAATTCACTATAATTAATATAAACTACAAGGAAATTGGTCATTGGCGACAGGGTTATTGGCGACAACTAATGTCCCATCGAGAATGACCTCACTGCCAACGGGAACGCCATCGCGAATGTGTGTCTTCGATAATACCTTTTTCCCAGGGAAAAATAGGTACAAAAATTTGGCGGTGGAGGGAAAACTCATTGGAGACGGACACAAATATCAAAGGCGACGATAATGTCATCGCTATTGACTCAATGGTGATGGGAATCAAGCGACGGGACACGCCGTCAAGAATGAGTAATATATTTTAATACCCTAGTTCGCGACAGCAACGTCTCCTTTTTTTTCCCTCTGTCTAAGTTTTCTCTTTCCCTCTCAATTCGCCCATTTTCCTCTCAATTGAAGACTCAATTGGCTTCAACTAGGTCAGAATATTCAATTGATTTCACCCATTTTAATCAATTATCCCCAATTCCCAGTTCGCCCCTTTCGTCCCTCTTCCTTGCGTCTATTACTTCTCCCTCTTCCTTTTCCCTCTTCCTCGCCACTGTTCATCGGCGATAGCACGCCCTATTCTTCTTTCTTTTCACCGACGGCCACATGAGGGTTTCAAAAATAGGGAATTGGAACTTCAACTGTCAAATTGAGAGTGAAGGTAATGTTTCTTCTCTTAATCGCCACTGTTTGATTTATTGCTCCTAGTTTATATTATGAACATAAACTGCTATCAATGTTAACTTTGATTTCACATTGGGGGTTGTTTAAGTGGGTTAAATAATTGAACTTGATGTGGGTATGATATTCATATAATGCAATACTTTTCAGTTTGTATAGCAACACGTTGATTCAAATTATGGTTTTCATTCAATTCTTATTACTTGTTTAGGGCATATGGCATAGGCTATAAAACTTGAAGTAGTTTAGTTTGTTTATCCATTTAAAGTATGTAAACTGGTATATGGTTTTTCCATGTGAAATCTTTGCTCATAGTTTTCCTTTTCTATTTCCTTTATTTAATAATTGTACTAAGGCCATGAAACAGTGAAAGTAAGATAATTGTTTTAATTTGATTTGGTGAAAGTTTAATTTTGGGAATTGATATTTTTATAAGGGTATCTCACATAAGTGTGGGGCTCATTCACTATATATGTGAGAAAAGTCATGCTATGGTATTTTCATAGTTATCTTAATTTTTCAGTTACCTATTAACCTATTAGCATGGGCTACTCCTTCAACGTTATTTTTTAATCTCAAAATAACTCTCTGGAGTTGGGATGGAGAAATATTTAGTTGAGTGTTAATATCTTTGTCCCTAGGAGTTAGGAGTTCGGATCGGAGGAGTACCTGCCATTTTCTTTTTCTTAGGTTTTAAATGTAGAATAAGCCTTTTTTCTATGTTTTTAAGGTCCCAAGAACTTTGGGTTAAAATAGGCTTTCAATTTTGAAACAGGAAACCATTTGTGAAAACTTATAGTTGGTTATCTGGTCTTTTAAAGAACTTTATTTGTACTTGGTGAGTTATTTTTGCGAATTTTTTCTAATCTTAATTCATAACCAAGAATTACCTCCTTTCCTTGAGGACAAAAAAAGAGTTATACAAGCTAGAAGAATATACCTACTTATCAATACACTACAAAAAATCAAGTCATAACCAACGGGTCCAATGTCGACGAGATTAAAAATCAAATAACATAATATGTAATAAATGTGAAATGCTCAAGAAGCAAAGAATAAAGGTTATGGAAATGAAATAATACTTGGACTAATATGATAGTCGAAGAAAGGTAATAGTAGTTGACTTAGGGGAAAAACATCAAAATGATCAACTTTGGCGTTATGGATAAAAATTGTATCTTTCTAGTTGAAGTTGAAATATGTTTTTCCATCTATATATTCATACCCTCTATTAACATACAAACGAAAATTAGTTTGTTGTGGAGAGATTTGATTTGAGTTTAACTGATGTATATGTAACATGTAACATATAGATGGTTCATTTAACTGTAAGCATTTTTGAATTATTAATGTATTTATTTTTTTCCTATTCGATGGTGGGTCAAGAAATTTATAGACATGTGCATATTTTCATATAGTTTAGGAAGCTTAGACACCCATTTAAGATTCACTTAGTATGAGTGAATCTCAAATAGTCCCTGTTTTGGGACTGTTCTTGTATGTTTTGATCTAAATTAGGTTAGTATTAACGACTTGAGCACTGATGAGTGGGTTTTATACCTATGAATCGACCTTTAATTCAAGCTTAAATTGTGTTAATTCTTTATTTTTATAATTAGTTTTACTTGTTTAGTGTTGTTTTATATTTAGGTGTGGTGGATAGCAGTTGGACTTAAATGGTGGTTTTGTGGTGAAACATGGCTAGAAAAAGAGCTAAATTGGATTGCAGCATGATAGACCTCCACTGGGGCGGACATGTTACACACAAAACCCCAGCCGGGGTGGGGGTGCTTAGTCAAGAACAGAAGCCATGCCCGCCGAGGTGGGATATTAATGAAGAAAAACCCCCGTCGTGGCGATGGTACGGGAAAAGGCAAGGTCTTCTGATTGAGTTATACTACTGCAAAGGTGTGATGGAATGAGTTTGTTTTGGATTGGAACTATATTGTGCGTCAAATTATGGTCAGAATACGTGTCCTTGGCTGGTTATTAACAAGAAAATCAACAAGGAAGAAAACAACTAACAATCAATTAGTAATTTGAAGTAACAATTTGAGCAAAAGCATTGGAGGAAGGATTTGAAAGAAAATTCATGATAATTGTAGATTGAAGCAAAGGAGAAGGGTGGTTATGGATTCATTATTTTCTTTAATTCAAGAAGTGTAATTGGGATGATGTTTACTTTGATGAATTTAATTTTTATTTCAATTATGATGAACTAATTTACTTGTTAGGCTTATGACGGATCTTTGGGTTGAACGATGATTATGTAGCTTTAAATTTATGTTTAATAATCTATCTCTTAGTTTATCTATAGTGATTTGTGCTTGAATTTTTGAATTGCTTGATCACTAATTCTATGTGGATTTGTATGGATTCGAGAGAGGAAATAAGAATCTAGACCTAGTCATTATAGCATGTGTTCTTGAATTCTGTGATTGAATGGAATCTTGATTAATGTTAAGGTAGAGCTATGCCTAGCGTCGCATGTAATCAAATAGAGAACTTAAACTTAAACTTTCTTTGATTATAATTCACATAGAGATATAATGAATTAGTTTATTAAGGTGTTTAGCTTAATTCTATCTAATTTTTGGATTTAAGCTAATATGATATTAGTTCATCGAGAGATGGCTAGTTCTACTTAAGTGTTCTTGATTAATAAACTGGGATAGTGAATTAAACTAGTATAAGGTGTAATAATCAGAGTGATACTTAGAGTGAAGTTGTAAGCCTTATTCTCCAAAATTTGTTTGAAATTACAATTTTTAAGTTTGTTGATTGCTTGGTGTTTTTAGTATTTTTAGTATTTTTAGTTTTAATAGTTATAATTCTTGAATTGGATAGTTTAATAAAATTTGGATTAATAGAAAACTGATAATTGTGAGGATTAATATTTTACTAAATCTCTATGGGAACGATACTTGATTTATCATTATATTGCTTGTTAACCACGTGAACTTGCGTGTGAGCGTAATTAGATTTTGACCAACAAGTTTTTGACGCTGTTTCCGGGGACAATAGTATAGATTTTAATATTTTGTAATATCAGTTTAATTAGTCCAGTTTTAGTTAAATATTTTTTTCTTTTGTTTTGCTTTTTCCTATTTCAGGTTCTTGAAGTTGGTTTATGCAAACTCCGTCTAAAAACACAGAATTGATTCCTTTTGAGGACGATATTGAGAAACGGTTTCAAAGGCTAAGTAAGTGGATTAAAGACACAAGGGAAAACTTTGAGAACTCTGATAAGGAAGAAAGCATGGCTGCCGAAGATAAGAAAGCGTTGAGGGATTTTGCGACTCCCAAGGTGACTGAGCTACAGTTAAGTATCACTAGGCCGGCAATTGCTACAAACACTTTTGAGATAAAGCCCGATACTATACAAATGATTCAGAACTCTGTACAGTTTAGGGGACTAGCAAATGACGATCCTAATGAACACTTGGTCAGCTTTTTGGAGATATGTGACACTTTTAGATATAATGAGGTGTCGGATGACGCAGTCAGACTTCGCTTGTTCCAGTTCACACTGCGGGACAAGGCGAAGAGTTGGTTACATTCTCTACCGCTGGGATCAATAACTAAATGGGAAGACCTCACTCAAAAATTCTTAGCCAAATTCTTCCTACTAGCGAAAACCACAAAAATGAGAAACGAGATTACCATGTTTGAACACCAGCATTGGGAATCATTGTATGAGGCATGGGAGAGGTACAAGGAATTGCTTAGGAAGTGCCCACATCACGGTTTACCTAAATGGTTGTAGATGAATACGTTCTATAACGGGTTGAGTGGGAAATGTCAATACGAGTATAGACGCAGCTTCGGGTGGAGCGTTTATGGCCAAGAGTTATGAGGAGGCGTATGAGTTGATAGAGACAATGGCGGCTAACAACTACTAATGGCCCACGACAAGAATGACACAACCTAAGGTGGCTGGGGTGTTAGAGGTAGATTGAGTGACGACGTTAGCAGCGCAGATTTCAGAGCTATCAAAGAAGATGGATGCTTTGTCAGGTGCACAAACTCAGTAAATTGCGGTTATATGTGAATTGTGTACGAGGGAACATCCTACGGAACAATGTGCTATTAACCCCGCTTCAGTACAATTTGTGGGTAGCTATAACAGGATTCCACAGAACATGTATCAGAATGTATACAATCCAGAGAATAGGAATAACCCTAATTTTCCATAGAATAACAACCAGAATCAGCAAGCTCCATGACCACCTTCTCCCCCAGGATTTTAGAATCAACATCAACAATCAGCTCAACATCATGAGTAAAAGATAGATTTAGAAGAGTTGTTGTCGAAATATAAAACGAGCAATGAGGCGGTCATGAAATCACAAGTAGTAGCCATCAAGAATTTAGAAAATCAGATGGGACAGCTGGCTTTCGCACTAAATAATAGGCCTCAAGGAACTCTACAAAGTGACACGGAGAAAAATCCAAAAGGGAATCATGAGCAATGTCAAGCGATTATGTTAAGGAGTGGAAAACATCTTGAGGGGCAAAAGATTGAAAATTCGGCTCCAAAAGAGGAAGACAAAGAAGGTAAAAATAAAGTGGTTGAGGACTAACAAAGCGAAGAAAAGCAAGTGAATAAAAGTAAGACAGATAATGAGTCGGTTGTGTATCCTCCACCACCATTTCAACAAATAATTCAGAAATAGAAGTTAGACAAGTAATTTAGCAAGTTTTTAGAAGTTTTTAAGAAACTTCATATCAACATCCCTTTCACAAAAGTTTTAGAGCAAATGCCAAGTTATGCTAAATTCATGAAGGGAATTTTCTCAAGGAAAAAGAAGCTGGAAGATTTTGAAACTATGGTATTAACGGAGGAATGCAGTGCAGTTCTACAAAGAAGGTTACCACCAAAGTTGAAAGATCTAGGGTGTTTCACCATTCCGTGTACAATTGGAAACGTGGAATTCCAAAAGTGTTTGTGTGATTTAGGGGCAAGTGTGAATCTTATGTCGTTATCAGTATACACCGAATTAGGTTTACCAGCTCCAAAACCGACAAACATATCTCTACAGTTAGCAGATAGATCAATTACGTACCCAAGAGGAATTATAGAAGATATCCTGGTAAAGGTGGACAAATTTATATTTTCAGCTGATTTTATAATTTTGGATTATGAAGAAGATAAAAAAATCCCAATCATCCTAGGGAGACCTTTTTTGGCTATGGGTAGGACTCTCATTGATGTAAAAAAAGGTGAACTAACCATGAGGGTTCAAGTTCAGGAAGTCAAGTTCAACGTGTTCAAAGCTATGAAGTTCCCTACAAATGAAGAATAGTGTTTCTAGGTGGATGTCATTGACCGGATAGTCAGTGAAGACATGGGTAAAAGTTTGGCTAATGATCCATTGGAAACTACACTATTGGGAGATGAAGAGTTGGATGATCCAGAGTTCATAAATTATTTGCATATGTTGGACTCTTTAACACGAGCTAATAGATTCAAGGTACCATTCGAGCCATTACACATGGATGAAAAAGCCACAGCAAGAATGAAACCTTTGTTGGAGGAACAACCTACACTTGAGCTTAAGCCGCTTCCTAAAAACCTCAAGTATGCTTATTTAGGAAATTCTAATACTTTACTTGTTATTATTACTTCTGCGCTTAACGAATTGCAGGGAACTAAGTTGCTAAGAGTGCTTAGAGAATACAATCGGCTATAGGATGGACAATTGCAGATATCAAGGGAATAAGTCTATCCTTCTGCATGCACAAAATTCTAATGGAAGAGGATGTAAAGCCAACAGTGGAACAACAAAGACGGCTTAATCCAATCATGAAAGAAGTGGTGAAGAAAGAAATTCTGAAGTGGTTGGATGCAGGAATTATCTACCCAATTTCAGACAGTGCGTGGGTTAGTCAACTTCAATGTGTGCCAAAAAAGGGAGGAATAACTGTAGTGAAGAATGATTATAATGAATTAATTTTGATGAGGACAGTGACCGGTTGGAGGGTTTACATGGACTACATGAAGCTGAATAGAGCAACCTGTAAGGACCACTTTCCTATACCTTTCATCGATCAAATGTTGGACAGGTTGGCAGGGCATGAATTTTACTATTTATTGGATGGATATTCGGGTTATAATCAAATAGTCAATGCTCCTGAAGATCAAGAGAAGACCACTTTCACGTGCCCATACGACACCTTTGTATCCAGGAGAATGTCTTTTGGATTGTGTAATGCACCTACAACCTTCCAACGATGTATGATGGCCATCTTCTCGGACATGGTGGAGAAGAATGTGGAAGTCTTCATGGATGACTTCTCTGTCTATGGAGAAAATTTTGATCCCTGTCTAGAGAACTTGATCATGGTCTTAAAGCGATGTGTGGAGACAAATTTGGTACTAAACTGGGAGAAGTGCCACTTTATGGTCGAAGAAGGAATAATCTTGGGGCATAAGGTCTCGGCGAAGGGTTTAGAGGTTGATAGAGCAAAGTTGGAAACAATAGAAAATCTTCCACCACCAACTACAATCAAGGGAATCCGCAGTTTTCTGGGACATGCTGGATTCTACCGAAGGTTTATTAAAGATTTCTCTAAGATTGCAAAACCACTATGCAGTCTCTAAGAGAAAGATTAACTTTTCAAGTGTGATGATGATTGTAAGTCAGTATTTTAGCAATTGAAGAAAAAGTTGACTACAGCTCCAGTTATCATCGCACCGAATTGGACTATTCCCTTTGAGTTAATGTGCGATGCGAGCGACTATGCAGTAGGGGCTATTTTGGGTCAACACCGAGAAAAAATATTCCACGCCATATACTATGTAAGTAAGATGCTTACGATGCCCAATTGAACTATATAACTACAGAGAAGAAGTTACTTGTAGTAGTATATCCCTTTAACAAATTCTGGGCATATTTGATTGGGGCAAAAGTGGGGGTTTATACGGATCACTCGGCAATTCGATATTTAATTTCGAAGAAGGATGCTAAGCCTTGACTTATCAGATGGATCCTCCTCCTACAGGAATTTGATTTGGAAATAAAGGATAGAAAGGGGATAGAGAATCAAGTTGTAGACAATCTTTTGAGATTAGAAAATCCGGATAAAGACAGGGCAGATAAGTGTTTAATCAATGAGTCTTTTCCGGATGAGCAACTGTTTGGAGTCAACGCAGAATTTCCATGGTATGCAGATTTTGCAAACTATTTGGTGCGTAACATCCTTCCCCCTGATCTTACATGTCAACAAAAGAAGAAGTTCCAACATGACGTCAAGTGGTACATGTGGGACGAGCCGTATTTATTCAAATAGTTCGCAGATAAAATGATTCGTCGATGCATGTCATACAGCAAAGTAAAGAATATTTTGAATGAGTGTCATTTATCTACATATAGGGGACATTATGGAAGAGAAAGAACAGCGACCAAAGTATTACAAGCAGGATTCTATTGGCCTACAGTGTTTAAGGATGCCCACTAGTTCATGAAAAGTTGTGACAGATGTCAAAGGGTGGGTAACATCTCAAAGGGGAAAGAAATGCCACTAAACACAATCATGGAAGTAGACCTTTTTAATGTGTGGGGAATGGACTTTATGGGACCTTTTCCTCCTTCATTCAATAACTTATACATTTTACTTGTTGTGGATTATGTAACAAAATGGGTGGAAGCAGTAGCACTCCCTACGAACAATGCCAAAGTTGTTCTCAAGTTCCTACAAAAGAACATCTTCACACGATTTAGCACACCAAGAGCAATCATAAGTGACGAGGGAAGTCACTTCTACAATAAAGCATTCACATCTTTCTTGGCGAAATATGGAGTCAATCACAGGGTTGCAACAACATATCACGCCCAGAGAAGTGGGCAAGTCGAGGTCTCCAACAGGGAGGTGAAGAAAATTTTAGAGAAGGTAGTAAACCCGAACAGAAAAGACTGGTCTCGAAAATTGGATGAAGCATTATGGGCTTACAGGACAACATACAAGATGCCAATTGGGATGTCGCCATATCAGTTGATTTACGAGAAAGCGTGTCACCTACCTGTGGAGTTACAACATAAAGCCTACTGGGAAATTCAAAAGCTCAATTTTGATCAAACAACAGCAGGTGAAAAGAGGCTACTTCAATTGAACGATCTTGATGAATTCATACTACAAGCCTATGAGAATTCGAAGATGTATAAGGAAAAGGTCAAGTAGTGGCACGACCAAAAGGTCATGAATAGAAAGTTTGGACTGGGACAATCAATTTTATTATTCAATTCACGACTGCGGTTGTTCCCAAGAAAGCTAAAATTGAGATAGTTGGGGCCATTCACAATCAAGAGGGTTTTCCCACATGGAGTTGTTGAGTTATACAGTAGAAATCCATTAGAGACAATTAAAGTCAATGGTCAGTGGTTGAAGCATTATTGGGGTGGCAAAATTGACAAGGAAACCATTGCAATCACACTTGCCGACACGCTATAAGCAGGGAGTAGTCAGGCTGAAAGAATTAAAATCAAGCACTAATTGGGAGGTAACCCAATTTAACTTTTATTCCCAGTATTTTCTTTTTATTTTTAAGAATGCTAATTAATTCATAGTTTAAAGTATAAATTTAGTTCAATTTAGTAAGTAGTTAGTCGAGTCATACTTTCTAGTAAATTAAACTTTCAATGATTGATGCTCATGTTGTTATCTTAAACTTATAATTTTATGGTGTTTCAGGTACTTAGGAAGTGAATGGAAATGCATTGGATGCAAGGAATTGGAAAAATCAAGTCCATTGATGATTTACCCCTTCACTGGGAGAACTATTTGCACAGGAAACCCTCACTGGGGTGGGGGTCTTGATTCAAAAACAGGGGACCCCTCCGCCGGGGCGGACATTTAACAAAGGATACCCTTGCCGGGGCAGGGGTACGGGAACCTGAAGGGATTCAAATTCGGTAGTTACATAACTGCAACCCATGATTCCTATACCCTCATTAACCCACGAATTAGCCATAAAATCCCCACTTCTCCAATATATTAACCCACTACATACATACTCTATCTCTCCCTCCATAAATTTAACCCTAACTACACAACAAATTCATCTCCATTCATACTATTTCAGTCATATACGAATTAGGGTTCTTCAAGTGAGAGTTTGGGCAGCAATAACTAATGGGAGAAGCAACCAATTATAAGTACATTGAGGGTAAATAGTTGTTCTTTCAATTTCTCATCATACATCACCACATTAAAAGTCCAATTACTAAGTTTGGGGGAATTGTGAATTGTGCACACCAAGTGTTCGACGATTCGTTCAAGTGAAGTTTGCGGGAGAAATTGGCTTGAGTCATCCATTCCAGTACCATGGCACCAAAACCAGCAGCAAAGCGACAGCTAGGCGAGAGTTCCGGGTCTACACCATCGACTCAGGCATTTGATAAAAGAAAATTCACAAGTGTCACCGCCGTCGATCGTTATGACTATCTAGTGACCAAAGCACTAACGCCAGAACGTGGCTTGGCACCTGACAATGTGGACGGCGAAATGGAAAGACAAATATATGAAAAAGGATGGGAGAGGTTCATTGACGAGCCAGAGACTGCAGTCATCAATATGGTGAAGGAATTCTATGCCAATGCGGAGATAAGGCCCCATTCATAGCATTTGTGAGGGGCAAGCAGGTTCCTTTCAGTGTTGACGCCATTAACGAGTACTATAAATTGCGATTTCCTAGAGAGTGCAAATATGCTTATTTGCATGACCATGATCCCGACTATGAGGCCATTTTAACTGAAATAACAAACCCGGGCACCATATGGGTCAAGGGACGAAAAGGGGGCACCATCTTCCACATCAAGAATCTCAGCCGATATGGTAAAATATGGTACGCGTTCATGTACGCCAAGTTATTCCCATCCACACATACAATAGAGGTGACAAAGGAAAAGATAATTCTTTTATTTTCTATCGTACAAGACTTTCTCATTGACGTGGGAGCCATCATTAGTTTTTTTATCCGAAGATGCCTACCGGGATAATTTTTTGGCGGCTTCCCACACCTATCTCTCATATGTGGGATATCCAGGTAGGCGGGAGTTAGGTGGTCCAGGGATGAGACCACCCAGATGCCACTACAGACTTTGGACACAAGGATGATTGCACGATATTCAATTTGGCCCGGGGGCTAGTCGCAGTCAAGAGGAGTCGAGTTTATATTTCCACCAGCCTTAGAGGATGAAGCTGATGCTGAGGACACCTTTGACGACAACGAGTTCTAGGCGAATGAGATGATGGGAGAGCAAGGAACTAAGAAGATGTAGCAAACAGGCAGAGATACGTTTAGCCCTGAATTTCATAGGCTCCAGAGACAAGTGGATGAGTACAATAAAGATGCCAACAGACAGATGATGAGACTCGCGGCCAGGCAGGACCATATGTTTGAGGCCATGAATATGTCCTTTGCCTCCTTGAACACGACGCTCCAGAGTTTCAATCCTAATGCTCAATTTCCATACCAGCAGCCTGCCCCAATGCCAAGGTTCCCAACTTCTGATTCAGATAATGAAGAGGAACAACCACCACCACCTCAAGCTTAGGCGATTACAGGGAAGTCCTCGTACTCTGAAACTGGTATAATCAAGGTTAGCACGTTAGAGACAACTTTGTTGACTGATTAAGTTTAAATTGGCACATAATGGACGTCTTAAGGATAATACTAGTTTGAATGAATAAAAGACATGAATAGGCGAAGATGGCTAAATTTAGACAAAAACTTAAGTTTGGGAGAACAATTTGGGATATATAAGCTCAGTTAATTTATGTATAAAAAAAATATTGTGGCTAGTCTTGTTTCGGGGCCTTTGTTACTTGATCAAGTACGCCCGAGAGAGTGTCTTTACACCTAGCGCCTTATGGTCTTTTAAGGTTTGGGAGTCGTTGGTCGAAAGCTCGCTAAGAGGTAGCACTATTAGCCTAATGGAATGAGACATTGCATAGTCATGGTTAAAAAAAGAGATAAGAATGAAAAAAATAAGGCGGGAAAAGAGAAAAAAGCCCCCGTAATAAAAAGTAAAGCATAAGTATCCCGGATTGGACTCTTGAACTTGGTGGATGTTAGGATTTAGTTGGATTTAGCTTGTTCATGAATTTTGTAAGTTTACACTATATGATGCCTTTAAAGAGATCTATTATGTGTCATACTTAGCATTATATCAGTTAGCATGGATGTTGAGAACACACACACTATACCTGTAATAACAGTTTAAGATTTGATGATTGATAGGAATTATTGATTGGTTTTGATATGAAGTATTGTCGTGTTTGCTTGATCTCTCTAAGGCCGGTTGAATATATTTGATTTTATCACTACTGCTGGATTCGTAGGCATATAGAATAGTTGCATTACATTGCATTTCATAGAATTTTTATTTTGTTTTGTGCTCGAGGACTAGCACGAGTTTAAGTTTGAGGGAGTTTAATGAGTGGGTTTTATACTTACGAATCGGCCTTTAATTCAAGCTTAAATTGTGTTAATTCTTAATTTTTATGATTAGTTTTACTTGTTTAGTGTTGTTTTATGTTTAGGTGTGGTAGCATAGCTGTTAGACATGAATGGTGGTTTCGTGGCAAAACTTGGCGAGAAAAAGAGCTAAAACTGGATTGCAGCAGGATAGAACCCCGCTGGGGCGGACATGTTACACACAAAACCCCCGCCAGGGTAGGGGTGCTTAGTCAATAACAAAAGCCATGCCCATCGGGGAAGACTATTAATGAAGGAAAACTCCCACCGGGGCGGGGGTACGGGAAAAGGCAAGGTCTCCCGATTGAGTTATACTGCTACAGAGGCGTGATGGAATGAGTTTATTTTGGATTGGAATTATATTGTCTGTCGAATTATGGTCAGAATACGTGTTCGAGGCTGGTTATTAACAAGAAAATCAACAAGGAGGAAAACAACTAAAAATCAATTAGCAATTTGAAGCAACAATTTGAGGAAAAGCATTGGAGGAAGGATTTGAAGGAAAATTCATGATAATTGAAGATTAAAGCAAAGGAGAAGGGTGGTTATGGATTCATTATTTTTTTTAATTCAAAAAGTGTAATTGGGATGATGTTTACTTTGATGAATTCAATTTTTATTTCAATTATGATGAACTAATTTACTTGTTAGGCTTATGACGGATCTTTGGGTTGAACGATGATTATGTAGCTTTGAATTTCAATTTAATAATCTATCTCTCAGTTTATCTATAGTGATTTGTCCTTGAAATTATTAATTACTTGATCACCAGTTCTATGTGGATTTTTATGGATTCGAGAGAGAAAATATGAATCTAGACCTAGTCATTATAACATGTGTTGTTGAATTCTGTGATTGAATGAAATTTAGATTAATTTTAAGGTAGAGATATACCAAGCATCACATGTAATCAGATAGAGAACTTGAACTTAAACTTTCTTTGATTGTAATTCACATAGAGATATAGTGAATTAGTTGATTAAGGTGTTTACCTTAATTCTATCTAATTTATGGATTTAAGTTAATATGGTATTAGTGCATCGAGAGATGGCTAGTTTTACTTAAGTGTTCTTGATTAATAAACTAGGATAGTGAATTAAACTGGAATAAGGTGTAATAATCATAGTGATACTTAGAGTGAAGTTGTAAGCCTAATTCTCCTATATTTGTTTAGAATTACAGTTTTTAAGTTTGTTGATTGCTTAGTGTTTTTAGTATTTTTAATATTTTTAGTTTTAATAGTTATAATTCTTGAATTGGATAGTTTAATAAAATTTGGATTAAAGGATAACTGGTAATTGTGAGGATTAATATTTTACTAAATCTCTATGGGAACGATACTCGACTTGTCATTATATTGCTTGTTGACTACGTGCACTTGCGTGTGAGCGTAATTAGATTTCGACTAACAACAACGTCTTTATATTTTAAGAATTTTCGGTTAGTATATATCTCTTAATGTTCTTCGAGTGCATATTTACACTATGATGTGTTAGTCTATTTCGTGTACTTGAAGACTATAGGGAGGTGCTTCCAAAATTTCTAAAAAATTTAAAGATGTGTTCAAGTTGTTGGTATCAGTGGGATGACACATCCGGAAATGGGATAGAAGCCTGACCCGTTAGAGTGGGAGATAAAGTTAGGAAACTCATAAGCATGCATATATATTAACTTGGAGACTTGATTGTGTTTGCCTAACTTTTCATACATAGCAGACTGTTGTCCAAGATGTCAGTTGATCAAAGTTGGATGGAACATAGGGTAGACACTGATAAGAGTGGACTTAGCTTTGAGTATCATAGTGGATTTGAATAGTTTCTCAATTTAGCGTTTGAGCAAGTCAGCGGCAATGAGATCAGATGTCCTTGTAAGAGGTGTGTGAATGAAGTGTGGAAATAAAAGAGTGATGACATGTGCGACTTATTTACGTATGGGTTCAAGTAGGGTTATACGACATGGATCTATCACGGGGAGACCTGGTTAGATGAACATGAATCAGAACCAAAATCTAGAGGTGACGAAACTTTTGACTGTACTAACATGCTAGTCGAAGCTGTTGGTTCATACTTCAAGTGGAATACAAATAGGGATGACGGTAGCATTGAGCAAGAGCCGAATAACGGGGCTAATGGTTCTATGAGTTATTGCATAAAACAGCGATGCCACTATATGACGGGCATAAAAAGCACACCGTAATATCTACAATGACTAAGTTTTTACACTTCAAGAATGAGCATGACTGTAGCGAGAGAGATTTTGATAAACTGCTAAATATTGTGATGGAGTGCTTACCTGCGGGAAATAAGTTATCGGAGTCGTACTATAATGTGAAGAAAATGGTCAAAAGGCTCAATCTAGGGGTATGAGAAGATTGATGCTTGTGAGAATAACTGCATGTTATATTACGGTGGCGTCAATAAAGATAAGAGGTCATGTGATTTTGCGGTACAAGTAGATATTGTGAACAGCGCAAGAAAAAAGGAAAATATGTGTCAAGAAAGATCTTACGTTACTTTCCCATTGCGCTGAGGCTTCAACGGTTGTTCATGTCAACACATACCGTCGAGTATATGAGGTGGCACTCTACACGGGATATAGTCGAAGGTCAATTGACACACCCGACAGATGGGCTTGAGTGGAAAATTTTTGATAAAAAACACCCCACGTTTGCTGAAGTGGTTTGCAATGTTAGACTTGGACTTGCTACGAAGGGGTTTAATCCGTTTAATGGGCCTTACACCAAGCCCTACTCAACTTGGCCGATGATTATTATTGTGTATAACCTCCCGCCTTCGATGTGCATGAAAGATCCCTACATGTTCATGCCTTTACTGATTCCAGGCGATAAGAGTCTAAGTAAAGACATTAATGTATATCTCAGGCCGTTAGTTGATGAGTTGAAGATGTTGTGGGATAAAGGGGTTCAAACTTCTGATGTATCTCTTAAATGGAACTTTGACATGAGGGCAGCTTTACTGTGGACCATAAATAACTTCCTGGCATTAGGAATGATCAATGGATAGTCGACTCACGGGGGCTTGTCATGTCCCGTGTGTATGGGGTCGGTTAAAGCTATGCGGCACAAACATGGGGGGAAAATGAGTTTCTTTGCAACATCCAGACAGTTTTTGTCGATTGAACATCGTTATCGACTGATGATTAGACAATTCAATCAAAAAAATAGAGAAACATTGAGTACCTGACCATCTTTCTAGGACAACAGTGTTGAGTTGGATTAGTCACTTAAATTTTCCACCTCCAGGGAAGAATCACATATTAGAGCGAGCTTATGGTTACAACAAGGTTCATAACTGGACACACAGATCCATGTTCTTTGAGCTTCCTTATTGGGCTACACTCTACATCCATCATTGGTTAGATCCGATGCATACTGAGAATAAAGTATTTGTTAACATTTTTTATACATTCCTAGATGCCAATGGTAGAACAAAGGACAACAACAAGTCGAGGCTTGATTTGGTAGAAATGAACATTAGGGAACATTTGTGGCTGTATCTGGAGGGTAGTAAGACGGTAATGCTTAAAGCTGATTATACTTTGACCACGAAACAACTGATATTAATATGTAATTGGATTACTGGACTGATGCTCCCAGATTGATATCTTCGAGTACAAGAAGGTGTTGTAAAGTTGAAGAGCTGAAGTTTCAGGGTCTTAAAAGTCATGATTGTCATGTATTCATACAGAAGTTAATCCTCGTGGCATTTATCGACTTGTTACCGAAACGTGTGGTTGAAGCACTGATAGAGCTTTCTAATTTCTTCAAAGATCTATGCTTGACGGAGCTCCAGCTCAAAGACATAAATAAAATGGAGATGCAGATAATGGAAATAATGTGCAAGTTAGAAATGATCTTCCCTCCATCATTCTTTGATTCAATGAAGCATTTGCTTATTCCCTTGCCATACGAAGCTAAGTTTGGCGGTCCCGTGCAATATAGATGGACGTATCCATTCGAGAGGTAATGGCATTAATGTTTTTAATACGCTAAAATGTTCATTCTTGTTTGCTAATCTACACATGCATATATATCACATAGGTATATGCGACTTCTAAATCAAAAGGTGAAGAATAGAGCCAGTGTAGAGGGGTTAATTGCTAAAAGTTTTGTTATGGATGAACTTGTTAATTTCTGCTCGTTGTACTTTGAGCCAAATATTCAGACGAGGCACAATCGCTTACGTCAGAATGAGGCTGTTGCGCACAAGGAAAATAGATAATTAACGGCCTTTAGTCATCCTGTACAACTATTCGACGATAAAAAAATAGGCGATTCTTGCCTGGTAGTGAGTATGTAGCTGCCACATTGTATGCACTTGTCAACATGAATGAAGTAGCGTTATACATTAAGTAAGTAGTCATAACTATATATGTCTGGTGTAACTTTGTCAAGTTCTTTGCATACACATTAAGAATATAACTGTACTGCAGTTAATATGATACTGAATTACGTGAAGCGAATCAGAGTATATCAGACAGGGATTTGCAAAATTTTAGAACTAGACAATTTGTGCAATGGTTTAAAGATCATATAAGTCTAACTAATTAACAGCTCAATTAATTTACCATCATAGACATAATCTTATGGCGTAAATAACTTTAGAATATGCTGTGTTCGTGTACATTAGGTCCTCACGGATGAATTAGCAAACATTCATCTAAAGCTTATAGCTGATGGCCCTAAAAGATCTGTAGATACTTATACATGTTGCATTGTCAACGGTGACAGATTTAAGTGCTGAAATATTGGGGAAGTCACTTCCTCTGATTCTAGTGGTGTGGTTAAAGGTAGCTGCTACGATAATCTTTGGGATGATTGGTATGGACAATTGCAAGAAGTTGTCATTCTCAAATATTGGGGTCATAAAGAGTTAGTTTGCTTCAATTGTCATTGGTTTGATGTTGAGAATGGAGTCTGAGTAGATAAAAATTCAAGACTGGTGACTTTTAATGTTACTTCAAAACTAAACTCAAACGAACCTTTTATTTTATCAAGTCAAGTAACACAGATGTTGAAATTCAGATAAGGCACACTTACAAGGGGGGTTGAATAAGTGTGGGAACAAACTATGATCAATTTTTTAAACTTTAAACCAAACTACCAAACACAACCTACTATGTTGATGAATGTAGCTTGCTGAATGAATATGGCCTACCGAATTGACTATTTGATTTTATGAAAATATCTTCTTAAAATTATAACTTAGTAAAAATAAATGGTGTTAATGAATTATCACAAGACAATGCAAATATTTAAATTTTAATTATTAAGATAATTAACTTCCTTTTGTGAGTAAATAAAGTAAAACAAGTAATAAAATCAACACCAAGATTTTTACGTGGTTCATCTATTACCCTCTATAATAATAGCCTAGTCCACGTCCAATACCAAATAGTATTGGAGACTCACTGTTATTTCTTTAAATTTGCCCTTGTTACAAAACAGATTCTATCAAATTTGAATTTCAATAATTCACTTGAGCACAATTGCTCCTTGTGCACCAATGCACCCCTTAAGCACCTATGCTTCCTTGAACCTGTTTGTAAACAAACCATAATCCACTTGGATTAAATTCCTTTAGACAACACTTAGTCTAAAAATATAAGATTACAAATATAGAGGTCTAATGATCAAGGCAAATAAACAATTTAACAATGCAAGGCCCAACTAATGAATGCAATGATCAAGTAGTAAAAGAGATATCACCAATATGAAGCTCAGGAAAATTAGCTGTGAAATAATCTAAATATTAATTGCACGGCAGCTGAGAATTTGCACCAAGAATAATGGAATAGCTTTTTAAGTGTATGAGTGCAAAGATTAATTCAAGTGTTATATATTTTTCATTGATATCAGTTCTTTTTTTATAGCCCAATTATTACCGTTGCTCCATAAAACAGTTCCGTTGTATATCATCAAAATTATTTACGTTGCCAAC
Organism: Panax quinquefolius; assembly: GCA_020205615.1. NCBI lineage: Eukaryota > Viridiplantae > Streptophyta > Magnoliopsida > Apiales > Araliaceae > Panax > Panax quinquefolius. The sequence continues at coordinate 49,484,093 of CM035158.1, forward strand.
AGAATTCAAAGAGATAAGTAACGTTCCAATTTTATTTCCGTTGGAAATTATTCTTAACAGATATAGACTATGTCAAAGATATCCCACAAAGATAAAAGGTTCCGTGTAAATCTCATATAGTCCATAATAATAACTGTCGCCTCATAAATGTTATTGACTTTTAAACTTAACAGATAATGAAGTGTTAGTTAGGTAAATAAAATGAAGTGTTGTAAAACATTTTTCAAGATAATGATTATCTTATATTTCCAAGATTTATGCAATCCACTTTGTGATATTAATCATATCTCTGCCCCGCAACTTTTAAGTTACCAACAAAACTGATGCACATGTATATATAATTATCAGGACTCTCATTTAACAAATGGCAGTCATAAAACAATTAGTCCAAATAATAAAAAAATTTATTATGCATGAATAGATAATCATGTTAAATGCACACGTAAAATGTCCTAGAGCCTTGTATTGAAACTGTTACAAGAATAACTCCACCTAAAGTGTAAAATTCTTGTAACAAACAAATGCTAACAAGATTCGGATGGACTCTAGTCTAGCAACTAGGGTGTAAGTTTCTTCGTAGTCGATCCCTTCTTGTTGATTGTATCCTTGAGCTACTAGCCTTGCTTTGTTATGAGTGATTGGGCCATGCTCATCAAGTTTATTCTTTAATACCCACTTTGTTCCAATGATAGAGACATCTTTAGGAAGGGGCATAAGTTCCCAAACTTGGCAACGTTCAAATTACTGAAGTTCTTCTTATATTGCCATTAGCCAACTTTCATCTAGAATAACTTCCTTAGCACTCTTTGGCTTAACTTGTGATAGGAATGCAGAAAATGCACATTGATTTTGCAATCCTCTCCTTGTAGTAATTCCTTTTTTTATATCTCCAATGATGTTTTCTGGTGGATGATTCTTGAGATATCTTGCAGTCTTTTTGCAATTGTACATCATGTATTACCTCTTCTTGTTGAGGGATATCAACTCCAAGCTCTTGTGTTGTTCCTTGTTCCACTTCTTGCGAGTTTTCAAAAATAGCTTGCTGGATTTCTCTATTCTGCTTGCTGAATAGAGTCTTCCGGTTTGCTGGATTCACTGAGATCTTCAAATTTCCTGCATCCTCATCTTTTTCTTTTGGAAGATCATTGTGAGTTTCATTAAATGTAATATGAACAGATTCTTCAACACATAGCTTATTAATATTAAATACATGATATGCTTTATGTGAGACCCCAAATTTTATGAATAAAGATTTAAATTTCTCGAAATATTTTTTTAATATTATGGTGTGGATTTGATATAATGTTATAGTTGTGGGTAATATTTAGAAATTTTGAATAGTATGCAAGTTGTTATATAATATTCGATTGGTCGGGGAATATTGTTTTTATCAGGGAATATCCGTACGACAGTACAATCATTGGTGGACCCCACAACGGAATTATTGTTGGATTAAGAAAGCGACAAAAATATTTTTATGAAAATAACGGCGGAAGTTTTACCATTAAAACTGTTGAACTACTCGGTAGTAAAAGTACAGTAATACGCGTGGTTGCATAGTAGCACACGATATTGATTATAGATGCTTACGTGAGAAGTCATTCAGTTTTGTTAAAATATTGCTACAGTAATTATTGCATAGTATCTCACGTTATTTGATTCAATTATTGTCGATATTTTATATATTATTAAATCAATAATTGAGATAACAAAGTTATTAATATTATTATTGGCAATATTAACGATGTCTAGAAGTTCTGCCAAAGAGAGGTTTGGTCACCTAATTGCGCGCCAATAGGGAGAAATCCTTCTTAGAAAGCCCCCTCTTTTCTGGGAACGACCTGGTTGATTAATATTGTGAATTATAATAAAGGTGATAAGTTTTGTTTTATTATTATTATAAATGTAATAAAACAGAAAACTTTTTATATAAAATAGAAAACTTTTTATAAAGTTTTGTTTTATTTGAATATAAATAGAATATATTATATTTTATTATGCATAGTGTTTGCATAGTGCATGTATAGTGTTTGCATAGTAAAATCTTATTATATAAAATGTAGAATACTTTTATAAAGTTATTTGTTTTATTAGACTATAAATAGAATATATAATATTCTATTATGCATAGTGTTTGCATAGTGCCTGCATAGTGTTTGTATAGTAAAATCTTTTTATATAAAATAGAATACTTTTATAAAGTTATTTGTTTTATTAGATTATACATAGAATATGTTATATTTTATTTAAAAGATTTTGTTTTATTAGAATATTTTATTAATACTGCATTGTAAATCAATATGGACCGCCCGTTTAAAAGTAAATCAATCTAGATTGTTCATGAATTAGTTACTATTCAGTCCATTCTCCTATAAATAGAAGCCCATTCCTTCATTATTTCTTACGAATTCACTGAAACTCTAGAGAGAGAAACTATAGAGAGAAAGAAGAAAAGTATTCTGCTACTTCACTACTCCTATATCCAGTTTCTTCTAAGGTAAGGGGTATTATTTCTTTCTTATTCATGAAGAGAACTTATGTTATTCCATTCTTTATTATTCTATTGGAATAACCTGTATACGCGGGCTACCCTACACTTGGTGAAATTCTTCTGTTATTCCATTCTTTATCATTATGTTGTAATAACCTATCTATGCGAAGTACCGCATACATGATGAAATTCTTCTGTTATTCCATTCTTTATCATTATGTTGGAATAACCTGTCTATGCGAAGTACCGTATACATGGTGAAATTCTTTTGTTATTCCATTATTTATTATTCTGTTGGAACATCCTATCTGTGCGTTTACGCATGACCTGGTTCCATTATTTATTATTCTGTTGGAATATTCTGTCTATGCATTTACGCATGACCTGGTTCCATTATTTATTATTTTGTTGGAATATCATGTCTGTGCGTTTACGCATGACCTGGTTCCATTATTTATTATTCTGTTGGAATATCCTGTCTGTGTGTTTACGCGTGACGTTCCGTTATTTATTTATTATTACATTGGAATAACACATGCATGCGGTCTATCGCATGCACGGTGATTTCTTTTGTTATTCCATTCTTTATTATACTCAGTTGGTTAAAGTTTTGGCTTTTATACTCCATGAAATTAGTGGAATATCCTTGATATTTGCGCTTCATCCAGTATCTTTTCATGGAAATATTCTTTTGAGCATTCTTGAGTTTTACACCACAAAGCAGTATCATGTTGACAATTTGGACGTTATTGGTTCCTGGATAAATTAATTGTTGAACTTGTTTTATTGAATTCTTATATCATTGTCATCATCCTCATGTTTATATTATGTTGAAAGTCATCTATGGCCTGTAGTTCATAGATGGACTTGGTATGACTATGACTAGGGATTATTCGGTATAATCATGACCGTAATGTTACAAATGATGTGGTAAAAGTCCTCATTGGCCCGTAGTGCATTGATGGACAGTTGTTGCCATGATCATGACCATTGATGAATACACGAATATCTTTGGCCCGTAATGCATGGATAATTTATGGTTGTGATACTAATGAATATCCTTGGCCGTAGTGCAGGGATGATGTGGATTATATATTAAGCTGAGTCCCAGCGATAAAAGTGATGAAAAACCTTTTAAATCATAGAAGTTAGTAGATTTTATTCTCTACTTGACTCTTTTAATGGATTGCTTGTTCCGCTGCAGTTAAACTTTATGCCTATTGTATTTTATCAGTTTAATATTGTTGAAGACTAATGATAATTTATTCTGCATTATCTTAGTCATATTATTTCTTACTGGGCTTGTTGAGCTCACCATTTTTGCTTTCATTGTTCTCTTCAGGAAATGAGAACGTAGCAGGGACTAGTCGGGAAACGGAGTTATGGTCCAGATGATAGTATTAGTAGTCCTCACTATTCTATGAAATAGTGTGACAATAAATGTAATGAGGACTCTATTTGAGAGTGGATATTGTCTAGAAGGCAATATTCCTGTTTAAACTCTCAGCTATGTTTTGTCATATATTACACGACGTTTGTATAATTAAGTTTTTATTTGTATTTTGTACCATGTATTTGGCGACTCAAGATGGGTGATGTATACCTATTTTGGGGGCGTCATAGTTGGTATCAAAGCATAGAGATATGATCGCTGGCTAATATGTGAGACAAGAACTAAGAGGGGAGAGACGGGGAATTCCTTCGCTAGTATGACCTACCTAAGTTTATTTTGTATTTAATTGGTCGGTCAGAGTATAGGGATAATATGTGATATGTTAATTAACCCTTGTTTTGTAGTAGTGTTTGAAAATGGCATCTGAAAATGTTGAGATCAGCAATGAAGCACATGAGACCGTTGAGTCACCAACGATTAATACCAAGGATAATGTGCAACAGGAAGACAATCCTCAGGTAAATAACAACACCGATCAGATGATGAACGATGGGATGTTCAGAGGCTTTATGCAATTCATACAACATCAGGTAAGAGAGACTCCTGTTCAAAATATAGGTGGAAATAATGGCAACCCATGGTCGGTCACCGCTAAGCAGTTCAAGGAGCTTGGACCACTGCAGTTTTTGGGAAAGCCAAAACCACTTAAGGCGGAGACGTGGTTAAAGCTGATCACCAAGATATTTGATGTCTTAGGATGCTCCGAGGAGAAAAAAGTTCCCTTTGCCACCTTTATGTTGCGTGAAGAGGCAGATTACTGGTGGGAATCTATAAAAGCGTACTCACTGGCCTTTTCAAGATGTCTTGGGAGAAGTTCCAAGAGTTGTTCAATGACAAGTACTTTTTCGAAAGTATTCGTCACATGAAGGAGGTGGAGTTCATCAAGTTGGAGCAAAATAATATGACCGTGTCGCAGTGTGAGGCTAAGTTTGCAGAGTTATCCCGGTTTGCATCCCATTTGGTAGATAATGAGGAGAGAATGACAAGAATGTTTCTACGAGGTTTGAAACCTGAAATACGTCAATACCTCATTTCTCACAAACTTTGTTTAAATTCAGATTTGTGAATAGAGCTCAGTTATTGGAGCGCGATAATGAGTCAGCACAACCAAAAGGTAATGACCAGCAACACGATAATAATCGTGCAAATTGTGCTTAGCCCATCGGAACAATGATAACCATCGTGGGGGAAATTATCATGCCAAGAATGGTATCCACTTCGGTGGTAATCATGGCCAAGATAATAGGAGTTGAAATTTCAAGAAGAGAAGATTTAACGATGATGGAAAGACGTCAGCACCAGCACCTGTTGTTAAGGAAGGAGAACGACCACCGGTCGTATGTTTCAAATGCGGACAGGAGGGACACATCCGTCCAAACTGTACGCAGCAATCCAAAGCGTGTTTTAATTACAAAAGAGAAGGTCACCTAGCTCCATTTTGCCATGCACCAAAGTCAAGTCCAGCTGGGACGGTGGCACCAAAGGCGGATACGGACAAAACAAAGTCAGTGGTTTCAGGAAAAGCATTTTTTCGTGACTTCTCAAAAAGCGAGTAACCCAAACGAAGTTAGCACGGGTTAGTTAATTATAAATTTTTGCGAACTCTATACCTTATTAGATACCTGTTCTACCCATTCTTTTATCTCTATTGCTTGCGCTCAACGTTTATATTTGACTTCGGAGAGATTAGACTTTGACTTATCGTTTGAAACTTCGTTAGTAGAAACCTTCGTTACCTCCACTATTTATAAATCTTGTTGATTCAAATCGACACTTTCACGTTACCTATCGATCTTATCTCTTTGAAAATACTTTCCTTTGATATAATTTTAGGAATCAATTGGTTAACTACTCATCGTAGGTTGTTAGCTTTCATATTCCTAACCAACCTGTTATGAGAATTCAAGCAACCAAACCACTAAAGTTAATCACTGTTATATCAAGCCATAAGTAAAGAGCCCCGAGCCTTTTGCTGGTAACTTCTTTGTGTGGAATGCACCGAAGCCGAACTTTCCGTAGGGGACGCTGTGAATGACGGTGGCAAGTTGATAGGTATCAATGTGACGTGTTATCCAAGTCTTGGATGAGGGCCACAGTTTTGAATGATATTTCTATTGTTAATAAATTTCCTGACGTATTTTTGAAGACTTCTTAGCCTACCCCTAGAGCGTGAAATCGAATTTTGTATTGACCCCAATACAAAACCCATTTCTAAAACCCTTAATTATTTCTTCAACCAAAACGAACATATAATGTGACAAAGACATTGGATCGAGCTGTTGAAGGTTACGACCATTCAATATCATCATGGAAGAGCGAATATGGTAGCTAACGCGTTGAGTAGAAGATCGTATGCGTTTACGAGTGCGATGTTGTTAACACAAAGACCCATTTCATATAGCTTACAAATGATGAAGATAGAGTTAAATACTCTAGGGACCCATGTGAAGATAACGAATATATAATTAGAATCGACTTTCATTAATAAAGTTAAAGTCGCTCAAACTACACACCTGGAGCTTATGAATATGAAGAAAAAGGTTCAAGAAGGCGTTATTCTAGAAGCAAGAGTCGATGAATAGAGGAAATCTCAACCCTTAATTTAATTGGCCCATTTGAAATCCTCGATCGAGTAGGAACTGTGGCTTATAGACTCGTTTTACCGCAAAGTATGTCGCGTGTTCATAACATTTTTCACATATCCATGTTACGTAAATATGTGGAAGACCTGAATCACATTATTAAGTTAGAACCGGACGAAATAGCGGAAGATTTAACGTATGAAGAGGTTCATGTTCAAATCTTGGATAAGAAGGAACATATTCTACGCTCCAAGGTTATACCTCAAGTCAAAGTTTTGTGGAGAAACCACGATGTTGACGAAATGACCTGGGAGTTAGAATCTGAAATAAAGTCAAGGTATCCTCATCTCTTCGGCATACCAGGTACGTACATAAATTTCGAGGGCAAAATTTCATAAGGAGGGGAGATTGTGAGACCCTAAATTTTATGAATAAAGATTTAAATTTCTCGAAATATTTTTTTTAATATTATGGTGTGGATTTCATATAATGTTATAGTTGTGGGTAATATTTAAAAATTTTGAAAAGTATGCAAGTTGTTATATAATATTCAATTGGTCGGGGAATATTCATTTTATCGGGGAATATCCGTACGACGGTACAATCATTGGTGGACCCCACAACGGAATTATTGTTGGATTGAGAAAGCAACAAAAATATTTTTATGAAAATAACAGCGGAAGTTTTATCGTTAAAACTGTTGAACTACTCGGTAGTAAAAGTACAGTAATACGCGTGGTTGCATAGTAGCACACGGTATTGATTATTGATGCTTACGTGAGAAGTCACTCAGTTTTGTTCAATTATTGATACAGTAATTGTTGCATAGTATCTCACATTATATGATTCAATTATTGTCGATATTTTATATATTATTAAATCAATAATTGAGATAACAAAGTTATTAATATTATTATTTGCAATATTAACGATGTCTAGAAGTTCTACCAAGGAGAGGTTTGGTCACCTAATTGCGCGTCAATAGGGAGAAATCCTTATTGGAAAGCCCCTTCTTTCCTGGGAATGACCTGGTCGATTAATATTGTGAATTATAATAAAGGTGATACGTTTTGTTTTATTATTATTATAAATGTAATAAAACAGAAAACTTTTTATATAAAAATGCAGAAAACTTTTATAAAGTTTTGTTTTATTTGATTATAAATAGAATATATTATATTTTATTATGTTTAAGTAGTGTTTGCATAGAAAATTTTTTTATATAAAATGAATACTTTTATAAAGTTATATGTTTTATTAGACTATAAATAGAATATATAATATTCTATTATGCATAGTGTTTGCATAGTGCCTGCATAGTGTTTGCATAGTAAAATCTTTTTATATAAAATAGAATACTTTTATAAAGTTATTTGTTTTATTAGATTATAAATAGAATATATTATATTTTATTTAAAAGATTTTATTTTATTAGAATATTTTATTAATACTGCATAGTAAATCAATATGGATAGTCCATTTAAAAGTAAATCAATCTTGACCGTTCATGAATTAGTTACTATTCAGTCTATTCTCCTATAAATAGAAGCTCATTCCTTTATTATTTCTTACGAATTCACTAAAACTCTAGAGAGAGAAACTATAGAGAGAAAGAAGAAAAGTATTCTACTACTTCACTACTCCTATATCCAGTTTCTTCTAAGGTAAGGAGTATTATTTCTTTCGTATTCATAAAGAGAACTTCTGTTATTCCATTCTTTATTATTCTATTAGAATAACCTGTATACGCGGGCTACCCTATACTTGGTGAAATTCTTTTGTTATTCCATTCTTTATCATTATGTTGGAATAACCTGTCTATGCCCAAGTACCGCATACGTGGTGAAATTCTTCTGTTATTCCATTCTTTATTATTCTGTTGGAACATCCTGTCTGTGCGTTTACGTATGACCTGGTTCCATTATTTATTATTCTGTTGGAATATCCTGTTTGTGCGTTTACGCATGACCTGGTTCCATTATTTATTATTTTGTTGGAATATCATGTATGTGCGTTCACGCGTGACACAATTCCATTATTTATTATTCTCATTGGGATATCCTTGTGCGCGTGGTTTCGCACGACGTGACACGGTTCCGTTATTATTATTACATTGGAATAACTTTGTTTGTCGGTCTATCGCATGCCTGGTGATTTCTTTTGTTATTCCATTCTTTATTATACTCAGTTGGTTAAAGTTTTTGGCTTTTATACTCCATGAAATTAGTGGAATATCCTTGATATTTGCGCTTCATCAAGTATCTTTTCATGAAAATATTCTTCTAAGCATTCTTGAGTTTTACCCCACAAAGCAGTATCATGTTGACAATTTGGACGTTATTGGTTCCTGGATAAATTAATTGTTGAACTTGTTTTATTGAATTCTTATATCATTGTCATCATCCTCATGTTTATATTATGTTGAAAGTTATCTGTAGCCTGTAGTGCATAGATGGACTTGGTATGATTATGACCAGGGATTATTTGGTATAATCATGACCGTAATGTTACAAATGATGTGGTAAAAGTTCTTATTGGCCCGTAGTGCATTGATGGACTTGGTATGTTCATGACCATTGATGAATACACGAATATCCTTGGCCCACAGTGCATGGATAATTTGTGGTTGTGATACTAATGAATATCCTTGGCCGTAGTGCAGGGATGATGTGGATTATATATTAAGTTGAGTCCTAGCGATAAAAGTTATGAAAAAACCTTTTAAATCATAGAAGTTAGTAGATTTTATTCTCTGCTTCACTCTTTTAATGGATTGCTTGTTCCGCTGCAGTTAAACTTGATGTCTATTGTATTTTATCAGTTTAACATTGTTGAAGACTAATGATAATTTATTCTGCATTATCTTAGTCATATTATTTCTTACTGGGCTAGTTGAGCTCACCCTTTTTGCTTTCATTGTTCTCTTGAAAGAAATGAGAGCGTGGCGAGGGGACTAGTCGGGGAACGGAGTGATGGTCCAGATGATAGTATTAGTAGTCCTCACTATTCTGTGAAATAGTGTGACAATAAATGTAATGAGGACTCTATTTGAGAGTGGATATTGTCTAGAAGGCAATATTCCTGTTTAAACTCTCAGCTATGTTTTGTCGTATATTACACGACGTTTGTATAATTAAGTTTGTATTTGTATTCTGTACCATATATTTGGTGACTCAAGATGGGTGATGTATACATATTTTGGGGGCATCACAATTTACTGAATAACCAATGAAAATTCCTTCGTGAGATTTAGCATCAAATTTTCCCAAGTTATCACTAGTATTTAAAATAAAACATTTAGATCCAAAAACTTTGAAATAACCTATATTAGGAATCTTGTTTTTTATAAGTTCATAAGGAGTCTTCAAAATAATTGGACGAATAAGTACTCTATTCAAAACATAACAAGAAGTGTTTACAGCTTCGGCCCAAAACTTTTTAGGAAGTTTACTTTCTTGTAACAAAGTTCTAGCTATTTCTTGTAATGTCCTATTCTTTCTTTCTACAACTCCGTTTTGTTGAGGGTTTCTAGGGGCTGAAAATTCATGACTAATTCCTTTTTGATCAAAAAATATTATAAAGTCTTTTTAAAATTTAGTACCATGATCACTTCTTATCTTTACAAGTTTGAGATATATTTTGTTTCCAAATTTCTTATTAATTTCTTAAATTCTTTAAATGCTTCATCATTAGTTCTCAAAAATAATACCCATGTATATCTAGAGAAATCATCTAGTATTATAAATGCATAAAACTTACCATTTATACTAGCATGTCTTTCTGGTCCAAATAGATCAAGATGAAGTAGTTGTAAAGGAGAAGAAGTTGATACCATATTCTTTGTTGTAAACGATGTCCTTACTTGTTTCCCGAGTTGACAAGGAACACATATTCCCTTATTTTCATACTTTATCTTTGGAAACCCTTTGACAAGATTTTTTTAGGATATTTTCTTGATTAAATCCATGTGAACATGTCTCATTCTCTTATGCCATAAATTAGCCTAATCTTTTACAGATGCAAGACATAATTCTTCATCTTGTTGCTCAAAATCAATAGTATATATATTTCCTTCTCTTTGTGCAACTAGAGTAACATTGTTAGTACCATGAGAAATACTACATTTTTCTTTTTCAAAACTAACTTGATGACCATTATCCATCAATTGACTGATAATAATAAGATTAAATTCAAGTCCACTAACAAGATGTACATTATTAATATTAACCTTACCATTTCCTATTTTACCTTTTTCGATTATTTTGCAGGTTCGATTATCTCCAAATGAAACTGTCCCATTTTTCTTCTTGATTTTTAGCTCCACAAACTTTGATTTATCATCAGTCATGTGACGAGAGCATCCACTATCAAGAATCAATTTTTGAGATTGAACCCTTGCCTTGAGACATACATGTCAAGGAAAAATAATGCATCCTTTTGGTACCCACATCTTTTTAGGTCCTTTAATGTTAGTTGCATGTAAATCATCCTTTTTAACCCATACCTTTTTAATCTTATTTTTCTTACAACAGTTTATGTTCGAGTGACCTTTAATACCCTAATTTCTACACGTTATAAAAGGAGAGCAATAATTTAATCTAAAACGTGATTTTGATTTTAATATTTTCATATCACCCTTTTTATGCATAGGATTATAACCAATTCCTTATCTTTCAAAGCTAGGTCTTTGTTTACCTAATATGACATTTAAATTTTCTTTAACTTGAACAAATTTTGCAAAAGATAATTTTAGTGAATCTATTTCTTTTCTAAGTTCATTATTAGGAAGGGTTTTATCAAGTGATTTATCACTAAATGCATCAATATATACATCTCTCATTTTTAGTTCAATTGTCAATTTTTGGACCTCATTATTCAAATAATTTACCTTGTTGAAAAGTATTTTGTTATAATTATCTAGGTAATCAATTTTAGCAATCAAAATCTTTCTTCTATACATGTAGATTCTTTTTCAATATCATTCTTTCCATCTATTAAAGAATTAACTTCACTCATTAATGTATTTACTAAGTCATTTAAATATGCATTCTTTTCTTTTAATTTTTCATTTTCTTGTTTCAAAAAATTAAACTCAAAACTAGATACCTCGTTTGATTCACCTTATATTCCCATGAAGCATACTTGAGCTATTTTTCCGTTTATTCTCCCTTTATAGAAGTCCTTTGAGTCTCCTTGACATCATGATTATCTCTTCATCTGAATCATCATACTGGATGTTCCTTCATGACTTACCACTAGAGTGTCCCAAATTTCCTTAGCTGTGTTGCATGATGAAACTTTATCAATCTCGGATTGTACCATCCCGCTGAGTAATGTGTTCATATCCCTTGAATCATAGGAAACCATGAAAGTCTCAGTTGAGTCCATCTCTAGCAAAGTCTTTGGAATACCGTCATCTTTTCTTGGAATAACTGGTCCATTCTCCACCACCCACCATTCTTAAGGATCTCTTTTAAGATATATCCTCATTCAGAATTTCCAGAAGTTATAATTTTTTGTTCCATATAGCAAAGGAGGTCTATTGGTTGATTGACCTTTTTGATTGTTGTTCCCAAACTGTGCTATGTCAGAATCTTTCCCTACAAGTCACCTTTAAGACCAAGTAAGTAGAGCCAAGCTTTGATACCAAATGAAATTTAGATAAGGCACACTTAGAAGGGGGGTTGAATAAGTGTGGGAAAAAACTATGATAAATTTTTTAAACTTTAAACCAAACTACCGAATACAGCCTACTATATCGATGAATGAAACTTGCTGAATGAATATGGCCTACCGAATTGACTATTTGATTTTATGAAAAATATATTATTGAAATTATAACTTATTAAAAATATTTGGTGTTAATGAATTATAAAAAGACAATACAAATATTTAAATTTTAATTATTAAGATAATTAACTAGCTTTTATGAGTAATTAAAGTAAAACAAGTAATAAAATCAACACCAAGATTTTTACGTGGTTCAACTATTACACTCTATAATAATAGCCTAGTCCACGTCCAATACCGATTAGTATTGGAGACTCACTTTTATTTTTTTTAAATTGACCCTTGATACAAAACAGATTCTATCAAATTTGAATTTCAATAATTCACTTGTGCACACTTGCTCCTTGTGCACCAATGCACCCCTTAAGCACCTATGCTTCCTTGAACCTGTTTGTAAACAAACCTTAATCCACCTGGATTAAATTCCTTTAGACAACACTAAGTCTAAAAATATAAGATTACAAATATAGAGGTCTAATGATCAAAGTAAATAAACAATTTAACAATACAAGGCCCAACTAATGAATGCAGTGATCAAGTAGTAAAAGAGATATCACCAATATGAAGCTCACAAAAGTTAGCTTAGAAATAATGTGAATATTAATTGCACAGCAGTTGAGAATTTGCACCAAGAATAATGTAATAGCTTTTTTAAGTGTATGAGTGCAAAGATTAATTCAAGTGTTGTATATTTTTCATTGATATCAGTTCTTCTTTTATAGCCCAATTATTATCGTTGCTCCATAAAAAAGTTTCGTTGTATATTATCAAAATTATTTGTGTTGCCAATAGAATTCAAAGAGATAAGTAACGTTCCCATTTTATTTCCATTGGAAAGTATTCTTAACAGATATAGACTATGTCAAAGATATCCCACAAAGATAAAAGGTTCCGTGTAAATCTCATATAGTCCATAATAATAACTGTCCCTCATAAATGTTACTGACTTTTTAAACTTAACAGATAATGAAGTGCTAGTTAGGTAAATAAAATGAAGTGATGTAAACCATTTTTCAAGATAATGATTATCTAATATTTCCAAGATTTATGCAATCCACTTTGTGATAGTAATCATATCTCTGCCGCCACAACTTTTAAGTTACCAACAAAACTGATGTACATGTATATAGAATTATCAGGACTCTCATTTAACAAATGGCAGTCATAAAACAATTAGTCCGAACAATAAAACAATTTATCATGCATGAAAAAATAATCATGTTAAATGCACACATAAAATCTCTTAGAGCCTTGTATTGAAAAATCAAATATTTGCAAAGACCCTACAAAAATTCTTAGGACTCAAATCTTCAAAGTCTTTCAACAGTAATCCTTTCATCAAATTCCTGAAATTTCATAATAAACAAATTAGTACAAAATATCAAGCCATCATCAAAATAATAAGGTTAGAATATTAACAAGTCAACGGGTTTTCTACGCGTGGAGTGTTAAAGACTCCTGCAAACCCATGGTATGCTGTTATAACCACCAAAGTGCATGGTTTTCAAGGCACAGCTCGTCATCTAGATGATGAAACTTTATAAGTTGAGTCTACTACTGTCACACCTACTGATGTGACAATTATTAGTGACTCTTGTGAAGAAGAGGATGATGTCGTCGCTATCGAAAGTGAAGACGAAGTTGTTGAGGCGGTAGATATAATTGAAGAAATCATTGAGGATGACAAAGATGGTGATGAAAACGATATTGAAGATCTATAGCTCGAAGATGACAATTCTGATATTGATGGCTTTGATGATATAAATGATTAGAAGTATGTACTCTTTATGTCCTTTTAGTTGTATTCAAATGTAATAGGTTGTAGTAGTGCAATCATTATCTAAAACTTCTATTAATCTACTAAATAAGGTGCTAGTTGTTTTAGGTTACTATTTATGTTGTATCCTTTTAGTTGTATCAGTATGTTATCCTCTTTGTTACTGTTCAAAAATATTGTGTTTATAAATGTCTAATAATAATTTTTTGATGATTTGACAATATATATACATATGGCTCGTACATACACGACGATCGTGGTGGGCGTGATGGTAGTACAGGTCATGGGGGGCGTGGAGGTAGTGGGGGTGATGATCAGGCCGGATCATCACGTATAATTACATATTTTTTTGTTATACATCTTATTGTTTAAAATTTTATATAGTATTGACATTATATTTATTTATACAAATATTGTTGTATTTCACTACATAGGTGATTGACGTAGGCCTCCGCGGGGACTAGAACATGGCTTGCTAGGGAATCCCCCCCAGACGCCGCTTATATGTCGTGTTGGGACTAATATGTAATTTCATATTTAAAATTTTTTGACACAATTATTTAGGTCTTATATATTCTTTGTAATTTGTAAATGTATTAATTTTAATTATAGTATCCTTGATGCAACGCCAAGGATTACATTTTTTGGGATCGTTCGTAACCGATTCTTAAGCACGTGGATGAGGTGGGCTGATGTGGATGACCACACATGTCAGCTGATTACTGCTGAGTTTAGGGTAAGATGTCATTCATTCATATGTTAGTCTTATATTCCATTTGAATATTTCTTTACCGCTTTGATTTATGTTGTCTACTAAGCTTCTTAGTGTGTAATGTGTAGAGATATTACCGCTTTGAGGATGGGAAGAAAGCCCATGGAATGACTGTTCTACAGAAATATCTTAAGATGAATTGGCACAATTGGGTCTACGACTAGAAGAAGAAGGCCCGGACCAAGATGGTTGATGGACAAACACTTAAAGATGTCCGGCCAGATTTCATTGGTGCTGCGGTGTGGGACCAGATGTGCAGCATTTGGGAGGGTGAGGCATTCAAGAAGATGTTGGCATAACTGCCCGACAACAGAGTCTTCTTTCACACTGCATGGGGTCTCAGTCGTACGACCTTTATAGGGAGAGACTCGAGGTGAGTCTAAAGCACCCACCTTCCAGCTTAGAGTTTTGGTGGTACGCCCACCAGAAGAAAGGTGAAGGTGGTTATATCTCACCTGAGGTAGAGTTCATTGTTGTAAGTAATTTAATTCTAATATTAAGTATGTATTTAAAATTTTGAAATTCGTTTGTATTTTTTTGTTTTATACTTTGTTTTTCATCTATGTATGTGTTTTCTTCAGCAACAGTTTTAGGACCTTGTTGTGCCCCGAAGTAGCCAGAGAGGTGACACTCCAGTACATGAATCTACGCGTGCAGATGAGGAGATGAAGGACTGGCTGCAGGCTAAAAGGGGACCAAAGAAGGGTACAGATGTGGGCATTCCCCGGGTCCTAGCTTACACTTTAGTCCCTGCTGCGAGATCTCGGCGTCGCCCTCCCACTGGAGGTAGTGGTGCGAGTGGATCAGGCGCCGACCCTTCATTATCTAGATAATACTCCCACATCATTACCAATAAGCAATATATCATCCACATAAAGAACTAAGAATACCAACACCCCATCTTTATTCTTCTTGTACACACAAGATTCTTTTGGATTTTGTTCAAAAACATAAGATTTAATTGCTTGATCAAACCTTGTATTCCAAGACCATGATACTTGCTTAAGTCCATAAATGGACTTTTGTAACTTGCATACCATATTTTCTTGGCCTTTAACTATGAAACCATTAGGCTACTTCATATAGATTTCTTCATCAAGATATCCATTAAGAAAAGCAGTCTTGACATCCATTTGCCATATCTCGTAATCGAGATGAGCTGCAATGGATAAGAATATTCTGATAGATTTAAGCATAGCTACTGGTGAAAAGGTTTCCTCATAATCGATACCTTCTTTTTGAGTAAAACCTTTTGCTACCAACCGTGCTTTAAAGGTTTCCACCTTTCCATTTACCCCTCTTTTTCTTTTTTAGACGCAGTTGCATCCTATAGGTTTGACCCCATTAGGTGCTTATACAAGTTCCCATATTTTATTTGAGTACATGGAATCCATTTCTTATTTCATAGCCATGTGCTAGTTGGATGTGTCTACATCATTAATAGCTTCATAGAAGTTAGAGGGATCTGACTCTACTTCTTCTATAATAACATTATAAGTTTCTCCAAGAAGTGAAAGTCTCTCAGGAGGCCTGATACTCCTCCCACTACGATGAATGTAGCGCCCCGAATCCGGGTCCCGAATCACCGCGGATCCGGTTCGCTATTTCTATAATTGTTGCGGAAGATATAAACATAAATTGTTTATACATTAAACATTATACACTATCCCCAAGGTCGAGTAACCGTAACTTATACACATTTCATAACTTATCTGACACATGATATTATCATCATACAAGACTATTACAAATCTAATCGTGCATATTAACCCTAAGCTGGATCTGTCTTTAACTTTCCTTGTATCCGAAGCATTCGTCTTTATCTGCAATATTTTATCATGATATAACAAGGGTGAGCATGAAAGTTGCCCAACAAGTTTAAATACAATTTAATGATATATCATGATTGAAATAGTCTGAATAATAAGCTGGCTATAATTCACAATGTAGTTGTGAATTAGCATGAACAAACCTTTGACTGAACAAGTATTAAACATGAACAATATATATCTGGACCAACTGGTAATGAAGGTGATCAGCCTTTCATACCTGACTTATACATACGAGATGTACAGAGTAGAATTCTACATGGAAATCAGTAACGATTAGCCATAAGCATATTTGAATGAAACACTCTTAGTAGAGTTAAGAAAAACAAACTTGCCTGAACCGTTGATTACCGATACAAAATATAACTTAGCTTTACCCGAAGACCTAATACAGATAATACCGATCTCCAAATATTAGAATAATATTATCATAGTATAAAATAACCTAAACACATTATCACATAATCCTATCAGTCTATACAACACATAAGACTTAGCATCAAATCAGACTATTTAAGTCTGAGTTGAAACCGACACAATTCAATCATCCCGATGGTCTAATCGGACAATTATCGAGTTTAAGTTCCATTAAACTCTGTCTAAACACTAAACAATATCATAGTATAAGTCAAAACATTTTTCATAAACTTGCAAAAATTTTCAGATAATTAATATCATTTAACAACATTTTTCAATCATTAATACTGTATTTAAATGAATTAAATACCAAAATATTCTAATATCATTAATATTTATTTAATATTAAACATTAATGAAACACATGTCATAATATTATAACATATTTGTAATATCTCAAAGTATTTTCAATACTTTATTTATTTCCTTTAAATGTTTTTAAAGTAATTAAAAACATAAACCAATAACGATATTAATATAAATACCACATTATTCCTTGATCATTAATATTAATTTAATACCAAATATCAATGAAAATCATAACAAAATATTATAATATAATTATAACATCACAAAGTATTTTAATACTTAAAATCATATTTCTATGATTTTAAACAATCAAATTCATTATCCGATAATTGCTATAAATATTAAAATATTAATATTTTCATGACAAAATATCAAAAGTTATATTTTATAACTCAAAATATTTTTATAACACTTAAATCATTTTTATATGATTTTTAAAGCATTAATTCTATTTTTCATAATTTTCCAAGTTCCTTTAGTATTTTTCAAAAATCATTTCTAGTTAATTCCTTAAGAAATTAGCTACCTTGTGCTTAACTCCAGAAATTCCCATCTTCGACACAATCTTACACATGTTATCGTGAGTCTCGGTTTAAATTTACGTGGCTATCGGAGTTGTAGAACTCCTAAGTATAGCCGTTTTAAATTGAAAATCACAAAAATTGAAATGGTCATAACTCGGTCATTTTAAGTTGGAATTAGCTCATTTTTGGACACAAGGTACTTAATACCATATATTTTCATTTCCCAAAAGGCCGGAATTTATTTCATAAATTAAATTACCGAAACAGCCCTCACAAAATATTAGCAGCTTACTTTTTGTCAAAAAACAGTTTTGGAGTCCTTTACTAAATCTTAAATAAAATGAGATCTATAACTCCGATTAATGATCCATCAATTTTGTTGGATTCGTATTTTTCCGATCTACAATTTTCATCTATAACAATCCATATTTGGATATGTTAAGCTCCCAGAATTTAGCCCGGAAGTGACTGTTACAAACTGTTATTTAACAGTTTTTTTTTTTACCTTTGAGTAGTTTGGGAGAAATTCCATAACTTGCTCATTTTTCAACCTAATTGAGTGATTACAAAGGGGTTTTATCCTTAACACATATATCTAGCTCCAAAAATTGACCACACTCAAAAATTCAAAGTAGAATGAGAGATAAGGTCATTTCCATATCACGCTTGGTTTCTCCAAAAATTTTGTTTTTGCAGTTTTGATTATGCTTCTTCCGAACGTCATAACTACTTCATCCGTAGTCCGAATTAGTCCGTTCCGGAGTCTATGGAAAGCTTATTTAGCGTACTACAACATATCAAAAGTCCAGAATTTTTAGACCATCCAAACAAATTCGGAATTTTCTGTTTAGGGGCAGCAGTTACCAATTCATTTAAAAAAAACTGTTTTGGTTCTTCTTCTTTGTTCAAGCTCATCAACCTTAAAAAATGGCAAGATCTAACCATAAAATATCATATATTATGTAGACCTTCCCTCATATGGTTCAAAATCATAATTTTAACACTTGGTCTAAAACAACCATAACAAAACACATAAACTAACTAGAGTTTTGAGTTTAGGAAATTTTCATACCTTTAGTTATAATCCTCTAGCTTTTGGTGGCCCTCTTTCTTTGCTTTCCAAAGTAGGAGATTAAATTATTGGACATCCAAAGACCCTCACTTCTCCCTCCATGGGAGTGGCCGAACACCACCTCTCCCTCTCTCTCGTGATTTTATTTTGCTAGCTAACTTGGAAATAATAATATGAGAGAGAAATAGCTTTTGTGACTTTGTAAAAATGTATAGATATAATTGTATATCTAATAATCATCTCCCCACTCACTCTCTCTTTCTCTTTCTCTCATTGCAAGAATAATAAAAGTGATGAAAGACAAAAAAAAAAAAAAGATAGATTTTTATGAAGTGTGGTTTTTAATTACCCAAACCCACTTCTCTTCTTCTCTCTTGTTTCATCCGGCCATGTGCCTTATCAATTCTTTCTTTCTACCTTAGTCAATTGCCAAAGGATTGCTTGCAAGAAAGAACAAACATGTTGGCAAAATAACAAATTGACACGTAAGAGGAGTGGTTAGTAGTTGTTCACCAACTAAAGTAGGTAATCATTAAATTCATTCCCCTCCTTTTCCTTCTCTTCTACCCACCGGCCATGTGGCCTTAGATTGTCCAAATTGGATTTTTATTTTATGTAATATTCAATATATCACATGACTATAATGCCCCTCTCCCATTGGGCTAAAAAATGGGCTTTTCCTATAATGTTTTGGGCTTTCCAAATTTATCTATTGGACATAAAAATTTAATTCTTTGGACCATGTAAATCAATCATAGTCCAACACTTTTAATATTACCAAATGTCCATCATTCCCTTCCTTCAGTTGGGCTCCAAATTTGGGCCACTCTTAAATCTTTTGGGCTTAACAATAAAAATATTTGGGTCATTCCTTTAATGTATTGATTGGTCCTCTAACCAATTTCATTGGGCAAACACTTGGGCTATAAAATATACATAGTCCAATACCTTAAATTCTTATCCAACCCAAATAATTTAATTAGGGTTTTCATTTCCTCAATTATAACATAAATCCTTACTCATGCACATTTATTTCCTTAACCCAATTAGACTTGCTAGATTTGCAAGATTGCTTCTAATAATTCACAAATAAGACAAAAGGGTAAAATGGTAATTTCTATACCAATAATTGATTACTACCTTTAATAATGCACAAGGGTAATTTAGACTTCTCACTTTCAACGTCAACGGCATTCTAGACATTAGCTACAACCCTTAGGGTTTAGCACTTTAGATTTTTGCAATTAAAATCCCATAACTGTACATTAGGGTTCCTGATAGAACAATTAGGGTTCCAATAATTTAAAATTAGGGTTTGCTAATTTAATTAAGCTTTATCCTAATTAATATTATAATTAATAGCACTTAAGCATTATACTTATCCGATAATTTCTCGGATTAGAGTTTTCAAATACCGAATTAGGGTTTCGAATTTTCGGAACTGAAATTAGGGTTTCCGGAACCGATATATAGGGTTTCTTATAAATCGTTATAATTTTCTATCTGAACGTTGACGTTCTAAATAATATTAGGGTTTGACACAGATATAATTTATCTGGTCAACACTTGACCCTTATCCACATTCTGTACACATGATACCGTAATCCTGAACATATACTCATATACCCTTAATACTGAATAATTCACTAAAAGAAATTTTAAATCCTCAAAATTCCTTTCTGAAAACATCATACACATACACTTATTCTTTGTCTAGGTCAAATATTTGACCTTAAATCAATCATTTAAGATTTTAATAATTTTCTAATTTCTCGGGTTGTCACATTCACCCCTTCTTATAAGAATTTCGTCCCCAAAATTCAACTTACACCTTACACCATACTGCTTACGACATTCACACATATCATCACATGCTACCCAATACACCTCTCACAAGAGTAAAAGTTTTCAAATTGTGCTGAGGGGTCATATAGACCATGAACACATAGTTTTAACGGTATTTATACCGCAAGACAATACATTACTTGGTATGCTTACAATCACGAAGAAGGTAAACTACCATTAATAGTACTTTAGGTGATTAGCCTATTGTACCCTTACGTCATGCATAACATATTAATCATGTTTAGCGAATATTTACGCTACTCGATTGTATTATTTATCCAAACAACATAGTTCACCTCAGTCTTATCATAGGATTCCGCACCAAAACAATTTGGTTCGGAAAATTTCTTTCAATGAACACTTAGAGTTTTCATAACATTAGTCTAGCTGAATCAAATAGCATAGACTCACATCGATAATTCAATTCAAACGAATTATTTAGGTGTATCAAAACCCTGTTGGCAAATTAAACTTTTTTGAAAACATTTTCGAGAATGACGTCATGATGCCGTACTGTATTAAGAATCCGTTTGAGGATGCCACATCAGATGACTTTGTCGTAACACATCATACAATAGTGGAACAATGACTTGGTCAAATTCACACTAAGTATTCTTGTATTTACAACTCCATCACATTTTTATCATCTCTCGCACTGAAAGTTATACGGTACATGAGTGATAATTAAAACAAATTTTGATATTTCAAATCATTTATGTCTAAGCCAAAATAAGTAGCATAGACCGTACTTTAAACCGTTTCAAAAATGATTACGAGTCTACATTTTATTTTTAAAAGCACATAGTACGTATTTAGCTTGATGTAAAAATTTCAAAGTTTAGCATAGCGCTAGGAGTTTAGGAAAACCTAACACCTTCACTAATAATCATTTACTTAACAATCTATCTGTTCCTGTAATCCATAACACTTCATTCACACAAAACTATTCCCAGTTCGTCAAACCACACTTATAAGTTCATAACTTGCCACAATCATATGAGTTTAAGAACTTACCCTAGTCAGACCTTTGGCGTCCATTCGCTGAGGGGTTCATAAATATTTCATATAACTATGAGTCAAGAATGTCACATAAGTATGAGTTTTAAGAACTCGTACTTAACCTTATATTCTCTACCTATGACCTATCTATTTGTTATACACATGAGAAAGGAATCACCCTCTTAACACGCATATAGCAATCAGTGCCAGAAACTAAGTGGTTGTCAAACCAAACTCGGCTACTAATCAATATAGGAAGCTAAGCGGACAATTCCCCGCCCATACAAAGAATTGGACAACCTAACCACTACATCGACCAGGAAGCTAAGTGATTCTAAAACCAAGTACAAATTCCCCGCCCATACAAGGAATCATACAACTCAGCTGCCGACATGAGTCCTCAATTGAAATCCCCACCTAATCTTAACACCCTTCTCAATACGAGTTTTATTTAATCCGTATTCATAATACATAACTCTTTCATGAGCTTTTCATAGTACAATTTCATAGTACAACTTACACACACATCTTCTTTCAGAACTTTTAAATCATTAAGCTTGATCCTTCTCCATACTATATAACCTTATCAGATCACGGGGTGATCTCATCGTATATATTACGATTCAATTCTATGACTTGATCGTTTTGTTTTACGATCTCCTATCACTGTACTTTTAGTATTTTAGACTCTATCTATTCATCACTACTGTTCACCTTTATTATTAGAGTTAGGGAACTCCTTATCCTTATAACTCGCCGAGATTTGTCTTTGAATCTTACCGACACACTAACTCTATGTGAGTTAGATCTTATCCTAATCACTGCGGTTATTAGTCTAAGGTAACTCTACCCTAGGTTTATAACTAATAGCTTTGATACCAAATGTAGCGCCCCGAATCCGGGTGCCGAATCACCGCGGATCCGGTTCGCTATTTCTATAACTGTTGCAGAAGATATAAACATAAATTGTTTATACATTAAACATTATACACTATCCCCAAGGTCGAGTAACCATAACTTATACACATTTCATAACTTATCTGACAGATGATATTATCATCATACAAGACTATTACAAATCTAATCGCGCATATTAACCTTAAGCTGGATCTGTCTTTAACTTTCCTTCTATCCGAAGCATTCGTCTTTATCTGCAATGTTTTATCATGATATAACAAGGGTGAGCATGAAAGTTGCCCAGCAAGTTTAAATACAATTTAATGATATATCATGATTGAAAGAGTCTGAATAATAAGCTGGCTATAATTCACAATGTAGTTGTGAATTAGCATGAACAAACCTTTGACTGAACAAGTATTAAACATGAACAATATATATCTGGACCAACTGGTAATGAAGGTGATCAGCCTTTCATACCTGACTTATACATACAAGATGTACAGAGTAGAATTCTACATGAAAATCAGTAACGATTAACCATAAGCATATCTGAATGAAACAATCTTAGTAGAGTTAAGAAAAACAAACTTGCCTGAACCGTTGATTACCGATACGAAATATAACTTAGCTTTATCCGGAGACCTAATACAGATAATACCGATCTCCAAATATTAGAATAATATCATCATAGTATAAAATAACCTAAACACATTATCACATAATCCTATCAGTCTATACAACAAATAAGACTTAGCATCAAATCAGACTATTTAAGTCTGAGTTGAAACCGACACAATTCAATCATCCCGACGGTCTAATCAGACAATTATCGAGTTTAAGTTCCATTAAACTCTGTCTAAACACTAAACAATATCATAGTATCAGTAAAAACATTTTTCATAAACTTGCAAAAATTTTCAGATAATTAATATCATTTAACAACATTTTTCAATCATTAATACTGTATTTAAATGAATTAAATACCACAATATTCTAATATCATTAATATTTATTTAATATTAAACATTAATGAAACACATGTCATAATATTATAACATATTTTAATATCTCAAAGTATTTTCAATACTTTATTTATTTCCTTTAAATGTTTTTAAAGTAATTAAAAACATAAACCAATAACTCGATATTAATATAAATACCACATTATTTCTTGATCATTAATATTAATTTAATACCAAATATCAATGACAATCATAACAAAATATTATAATATAATTATAACATCACAAAGTATTTAATACTTAAAAATCATATTTCTATGATTTTAAACAATCAAATTCATTATTTGATAATTGCTATAAATATTAAAATATTAATATTTTCATGACAAAATATCAAAAGTTATATTTTATAACTCAAAATATTTTTATAACACTTAAATCATTTTTATATGATTTTTAAAGCATTAATTCTATTTGTTCATAATTTTCCAAGTTCCTTTAGTATTTTTCAAAATCATTTCTAGTTAATTCCTTAAGAAATTAGCTACCTTGTGCTTAACTCTAGAAATTTCCATCTTCTTACACAATCTTACACATGTTATCGTGAGTCTCCAGTTTAAATTTAATTGGCAATCGGAGTTGTAGAACTCGGTTATAGCCGTTTTAAATGGGAAAATCACAAAAATTGAAATGGTCATAACTCGGTCATTTTAAGTAGGAATTAGCTCATTTTTGGACACAAGGTACTTAATACCATATATTTTCATTTCGCAAAAGGTCGGAATTTATTTCATAAATTAAATTACCGAAACAGCCTTCACAAAATATTAGCAGCTTACTTTTTGTCAAAAAACAGTTTTGGAGTCCTTTACTAAATCTTAAATAAAATGAGATCTATAACTCCGATTAATGATCCGACAATTTTTTTGGATTCGTATTTTTCCGATCTACAATTTTCATCTATCACAATCCATATTTGGATATGTTAAGCTCCCGGAATTTAGCCCGGAAGTGACTGTTACAAACTGTTATTTAACAGTTTTTTTTTTACCTTTGAGTAGTTTGGGAGAAATTCCACAACTCGCTCATTTTTCAACCTAATTGAGTGATTCCAAAGGGGTTTTATCCTTAACACATATATCTAGCTCCAAAAATTGACCACACTCAAAAATTCAAAGTAGAATGAGAGATAAGGTCATTTCCATATCATGCTTGGTTTCTCCAAAAATTTTGTTTTCGCAGTTTTGATTATGCTTCTTCCGAACGTCATAACTACTTCATCCGGAGTCCGAATTAGTCCGTTCTGGAGTCTATGGAAAGATTATTTAGTGTACTACAACATATCAAAAGTCCAGAATTTTTGGACCATCCAAACAAATCCGGAATTTTCTGTTTAGGGGCAGCAGTTACCAATTCATTTTAAAAAAAACTGTTTTGGTTCTTCTTCTTTGTTCAAGCTCATCAACCTTAAAAAATGGCAAGATCTAACCATAAAATATCATATATTATGTAGACCTTCCCTCATATGGTTCAAAATCATAAGTTCAACACTTGGTCTAAAACAACCATAACAAAACACATAAACTAACTAGAGTTTTGAGTTTAGGAAATTTTCATACCTTTAG
Organism: Panax quinquefolius; assembly: GCA_020205615.1. Taxonomy (NCBI): domain Eukaryota; kingdom Viridiplantae; phylum Streptophyta; class Magnoliopsida; order Apiales; family Araliaceae; genus Panax; species Panax quinquefolius. The sequence goes on from CM035158.1 coordinate 49,509,440, forward strand.
TTATAATCCTTTAGCTTTTGGTGGCCTTCTTTCTTTGCTTTCCAAAGTAGGAGATTAAATTATTGGACATCCAAGGACCCTCTCTTCTCCCTCCATGGGAGTGGCCGAACACCACCTCTCCCTCTCTCTTATGATTTTATTTTGCTAGCTAACTTGGAAATAATAATATGAGAGAGAAATAGCTTTTGTGACTTTGTAAAAATGTATAGATATAATTGTATATCTAATAATCATCTCCCCACTCACTCTCTCTTTCTCTTTCTCTCATTGCAAGAATAATAAAAGTGATGAAAGACAAAAAAATAATAAGATAGATTTTTATGAAGTGTGGTTTTTAATTACCCAAACCCACTTCTCTTCTTCTCTCTTGTTTCATCCGGCCATGTGCCTTATCAATTCTCTCTTTCTCCCTTAGTCAATTGCCAAAGGATTGCTTGCAAGAAAGAACAAACATGTTGGCAAAATAACAAATTGACACTTAAGAGGTGTGGTTAGTAGTTGTTCACCAACTAAAGTAGGTAATCATTAAATTCATTCCCCTCCTTTTCCTTCTCTTCTACCCACCGGCCATGTGGCCTTAGATTGTCCAAATTGGATTTTTATTTTATGTAATATTCAATATATCACATGACTATAATGCCCCTCTCCCATTGGGCTAAAAAATGGGCTTTTCCTATAATGTTTTGGGCTTTCCAAATTTATCTATTGGACATAAAAATTGAATTCTTTGGGCTATGTAAATCAATCATAGTCCAACACTTTTAATATTACCAAATGTCCATCATGCCCTTCCCTCAGTTGGGCTCCAAATTTGGGCCACTCTTAAATCTTTTGGGCTTAACAATAAAAATATCTGGGCCATTCCTTTAATGTATTGATTGGGCCTCTAACCAATTTCATTTGGCAAACACTTGGGCTATAAAATATACATAGTCCAATACCTTAAATTCTTATCCAACCCAAATAATTTAATTAGGGTTTTCATTTCCTCAATTATAACATAAATCCTTACTCATGCACATTTATTTCCATAACCCAATTAGACTTGCTAGATTTGCAAGATTGCTTCTAATAATTCACAAATAAGACAAAAGGGTAAAATGGTAATTTCTATACCAATAATTGATTACTATCTTTAATAATGCACAAGGGTAATTTAGACTTCTCACTTTCAACCTCAAGGGCATTCTAGACATTAGCTACAACCCTTAGGGTTTAGCACTTTAGATTTTTGCAATTAAAATCCCATAACTGTACATTAGGGTTCCTGATAGAACAATTAGGGTTCCAATAATTTAAAATTAGGGTTTGCTAATTTAATTAAGCTTTACTCTAATTAATATTATAATTAATAGCACTTAAGCATTATACTTATCCGATAATTTCTCGGATTAGAGTTTTCAAATACCGAATTAGGGTTTCGAATTTCCGGAACTGAAATTAGGGTTTCCAGAACCGATTTTTAGGTTTTCTTATAAATCGTTATAATTTTCTATCTGAACGTTGACATTCTAAATAATATTAGGGTTTAACACAGATATAATTTATCTGGTCAACACTTGACCATTATCCACATTCTGTACACATGATACCGTAATCCTGAACATATACTCATATACCCTTAATACTGAATAATTCACTAAAAGAAATTTTAAATCCTCAAAATTCCTTTCTGAAAACATCATACACATACACTTATTCTCTGTCTGGGTCAAATATTTGACCTTAAATCAATCAATTAAGATTTTAAAAATTTTCTAATTTCTCGGGTTGTCACAACGAAGCTCCGGTGTATTAGAAGAATCAGGTTGGTTAGTTTGTGGCAATTCATCCAAGTCTTGTGGTGGATTAATTGATTGAGTAATTGATGTACTTGACATTTCTACTAAGACAATTTTACAACTGAACTTGTGATCTATTATGTAGTCATTTTCCAGAAAAATTCATTTGCGCTAACAAATACTTTCTGATCTAAAGGACTATAAAATAGACCACCTCTAGTTCCTTTTGGATATCCTACAAATAAACATACTTCTATTCTTAAACCTAATTTATATAAGTCTGTCTTTCATTTTTGTACATGTGTAGGTGTGCCTGGTGCAGTTAATTCAGATATAATTCTTATATTAGATAAGTAATCTTTGAATTCCCTAAGAAGGTATTCACCTCCTCGATCCGATCGAAAGGCCTTTATGTGTTTAACTTATTGACTTTCAACTTCTGCTTGAAATTCTTTGAAATTTTCAAATGCTTCAAACTTTCGATGCATAAGGTACAAATAACCAAATCATGAGTAATCATCAGTAAAGGTGGTGAAATAGTCAAACCCTCCTCATGCTCGGATATTCATATGACCACATACATCTGTATGAATTAATTCTAACTTATCAGTGGCTCTATATTTCTTTGCCTTGAAAGGTCCTTTGGTCATTTTCCCTCTATAGAGGATTCATAAACTGGAAGATTTTCAACTTCAAAGGAACTTAGAGGACCATATTTAACCAGTCTTTGGATCCTATTTAGATTAATATGACCTAATAGTAGATGCTAGAGATAAGTTTGATCAACTGAATAAACTTTTCTTTTAAATGTTATATGTTGACTCTTTTCAGTTTACATTAATGATTAATAATTTGGAGTAAGAATATATAAATTATCTACCAATGAACCAGAATAAATGAAATTTCCATTCTTGCGAATAATAATCATCCAATAAAAATTAACTGAATATCCATGTTTAAACAAGCAAGAAACTGAAATTAAATTTCTATGAATGTCTGGAACATCCTCCTCCTCATCAATATCATCCGTCCCATCAACCCTAATAAGGCGAATCACAGACTTGATCAATTGACGCGCTTGTCGGGCCGATCTAGGCAAGGGAACGTTCGAAGTCGCTCTCCTAACACCAGAAGAAACTCTGTGAGAGGTAGAACTGCTAGGCCTGTCAGAATCCATGCCTAAAAACAAAAACCCCAAATCAACTCAGAAAGGTGAGGTATGTTTATTTATGGTCAATTGAGCATGTGCATGCATTTAGGACATTAGATTCCTAAAGATTAAATCTATATCATCATATCATGCCTGGCATAATCATGTCAACTCATGCTATTTTAACATACATCCCCTGTAGAGTTAAACATGCATACGCATCAAAATGCCCAAACTCGTGATTTTTTTTTCCCAAAGTCTCTTTTGTAAAATGGATTATTCACATACACGTAGGCATGACTAGGTGGCCATTCAGTAGCACAACAACCCTAAATCATGAAAATTTCATATATTAAACATTAAACTAAGCCCAATAGTAGCTAAATTGCCATAGGCATTTGAAAAAACATTTCTACTCACTTATCCTAAAATAGGATAGCTGCACTGGCCAAAATGGGTGTAAATTAACTTTTGAAAAAAATGATTTTTTTCACATCATAACGTCCAACATGGTAAAACATAAGCATTTACTAGGCCCGTTCAATTTTATTAAGTCATATAAGCTTACATATATTCTATATTATGTTTAAACTTACTGAACATGAAATATAGCTTTCTAACGGCAAAAACTTGAAAAGAAAGTATGTAAACGTTACCTGAAGTGTGCAGAACATTTGTATGGTAATGGATTTTTGAAAAAACAGCTCGAACTAAGTAGATCTGAGTGAGAAAATTTGGATTTTTAAGAGGAAATCAAATTGAAAGTGACTTGTGAATGGACCAGGGGGTATAAACCACTAGCGGCCTTCTGAGAGTCTACCTGCAGAAGTCCATGGTGAGTTCCACCCCCTCCAATTTGATCCAATTTAATATCTGGCAGGTCTATCAGAAGCCAAAAAGTCAAATCAGGAAAAAAGGTTCTACGCGATTGAAGGAAAGCACCTGAAATCCCGAAAAACTTCATAAATATGAAATTCTCAGTTAAGCCATCGGTATCATCTCTATGAAGCATTAGACAAACCTGGTGAGGATAACTTTGAAAACTGTCTTCATCGGAAGGAATGACGATGGAATCTGTTATAGAAATCCCCAATAGGGCAATAAGAAGGATCCGGTGAAATAAGCCATTGAAAACTACTTCATTGAAGACATCGTTGAAAACAAGTAATAAAATCAACACCAAGATTTTTACATGGTTCAACTATTACCCTCTATAATAATAGCCTAGTCCACGTCCAATACCAACTAGTATTGGAGACTCACTTTTATTTCTTTAAATTGACCCTTGTTACAATACAGATTCTATCAAATTTGAATTTCAATAATTCACTTGAGCACACTTGCTCCTTGTGCACCAATGCACCCCTTAAACACCTATGCTTCCTTGAACCTGTTTGTAAACAAACCTTAATCTACCTGGATTAAATTCCTTTAGAAAACACTTAGTCTAAAAATATAAGATTAAAAATATAGAGGTCTAATGATCAAAGCAAATAAACAATTTAACAATGCAAGGCCCAACTAATGAATGCAATGATCAAGTAGTAAAAGAGATATCACCAATATAAAGCTCTCAAAAATTAGCTGAGAAATAATCTGAATATTAATTGCACAGCAGCTGAGAATTTGCATCAAGAATAATGGAATAGCTTTTTAAGTGTATGAGTGCAAAGATTAATTCAAGTGTTGTATATTTTTCATTGATATCAGTTCTTCTTTTATAGCCCAATTATTACCGTTGTTCCATAAAACAGTTCCGTTGTATATCATCAAAATTATTTACGTTGCCAACAGAATTCAAAGAGATAAGTAACGTTCCAATTTTATTTTTGTTGGAACGTATTCTTAACAGATATAGACTGTGACGCCCCCAAAATAGGTATACATCACCCATTCTGAGTTGTCAATACATGGTACAGAAACAACTACAACTTTATTATTACAACAGTAAAACTATGAGTTTGAATACAAATATTATCTTCTAGACAATATCTATACTCAAATAAATCCTCATCACATTTATTGATACATTATTTTACAAAAATGGTGAGGACTACTAAACAACTCTCTCTAGAACCTTCATTCCATACCCCAGGCTTCGTACTCGCTTATATTCTCGCCTCTTGAGAAGAAAAATGGAACAAAAAGGAAAAGGGTGAGCTCAACTAGCCCAGTAAAGAATATTATGACTAAGATAATATACAACAAATTATCGTTAGTCTTCAACAGGGAAAAATCTAATTGAATATAATAGACAACAAATTTTAAATCAATATTCGCAGCGAAAATAATAATTCATTAGAAGAGTTAAGTAGAGAATGCAAACTACTATCTTCTATGTATGAATTTAAAAGTTCATCGCTCTCTTTTATCCTGTAACATCAATCAATATATATCCGGAATCAAATATTCATCTTTGCACTACTGAGCCAATGATATTCATCACCGGGTCATGTTCATCTAAACACTGCTCATCTTTGCACTACGGGCCAAAGATATTCTTGAAAATCATTCATCTTTGCACTACTGGCCAAAGATATTCAATAATATCATCATTTAAGACCGAGGATGATGAAAAATATTTTTAAAGAAACGAATCCAATTGAAACAAAATGACAAGGATTAAGGATTAAGGATTCGTACTTTGTTTTATCCATGTCCAAAATACCTCAAAAATAATTATAGTGGTGTAAAATTCAAGAATTATCAAAACATGGATACAATCAAAGCTAGTATCCGTAATAGATATTTTGAACGAAAAGAAAATTTTTATTTTTCGATGAATAGTCTTGAAGTATTCGTGAATAATGATCAGATCGTGAATAAAGTGTCGTATATCGTGAATAGTAACTCACAACACCAAAAGTTCCAAATTTGATAAAAAAACTTGAGATCAATATTTCAACATAATGATATTGAAGAAATAATATCATTACGAAAAAAAAATAATATCCCTTACCTCGAAAGATCGAGACTTTAAATTGAAACAATTTGATATAAAGGCTATGACTTGAACTTGCACCAGATAGTAATACTCAAAATATACTAAAATACTCACAAGAATACGCCGATAATGTAGAGAGAAAACTTTAGTTTCGGTGTGATTTTCAATTCTAACCTAAGCACCCTATTTATAGGAAAATACTTAGAACACCAAAGCGTAAAATTTAATAAAATATTAATATATATTTATTAAATTCTTACGCACACTTTTATCAACTGAATTCAGCATTCAACACAAGTAGCCCACCTCACAAAACTTTTAAAAAACGTTTTTCATAAAATAAATAATTAAAACTTCCAAAATCAATTATTTTGACTTGAACTTCAATAATTCATAATAAATAGTCCTTTTATCAGAAAATTTCGAATCTCGCGAATTTTTATAGGAAATTCAATTCTCTACAACTTTACGTAAGAAAGTTTTTCCGAATTCCAAATGTAAATTGACCGAAATCCACAAACAGGCGATTTTACATGCTATAATCAAATTTCGATCGATAAATGGGTCCCACCGACATGTTTAACATGTTTTAAACATTTATTGCAACAAAAATACTCTTCTACCTCGTATACTCATATATCCCACATTCGTTGTAAAAATATCACCATTATTTATTAAAATATAATAATATATTTAAATGAATTATTTTATCGTAAAAAGATAAAATTTTAATTTTCAACAATTGTCACATTAAAATTTTCTCCATCTATATCCACATAAAATCAATATTTTCCTCATCATATGAATCAATAATTAATTATTCACAAATAATATTACTGAATCACAATATTGACAACCAGTGCGCTTCGGAAAGAGGGGCTTTCCAATAAGAATTTCTCCTTCTTGGCGCCAGCAATTAGGTGACCAAACCTCTCCTTAGATGTAACTTTCTAGACATTGCCAATAATGTTATCTAATAATATTATTCAGATAATATGAATTATTGCTTCGATAATGAAAAATCTTGTGTAATGACAATTATTGAAACAACAACAATATAAAATATCAAAGCAAAGAATTATTAAATCAATAAAATAAAATAATCGATCAAGAATTATCATAACCATTATTGTAAAGTGCCTTCTTACGTAAGAATCAATAATTGGTGCAATCTGGTACCGCTAAGCATGTGTGTTTTAACCACCGAGTATTTTTTAACATATTAATCTTGAATAACTACGCCAGTTATTTTTAAACAACTTATATTTGTCGTTTTCTTCATCCAATCGCTTTTCAGTTATGGGGCCCACAAAATCTTTACTGGCAAATCGATTTAATATTTCCGACAGCAAGAATATTCCACGACCAAACAAATATTCCCCGACAACAATGAATATTTTATAACCACTTGCTTATTTTGAAATATTTGCGTATTTTACCCATAACTATTCACATTAATCAAATCAACCCTTACTATTTCAAAATAATAAATAGAGAAAATTAAATTTCATTAATAATAAGTTGGGGTCTTACATAGACTATGTCAAAGATATCCCGCCAAGATAAAAGGTTCCGTGTAACTCTCATATAGTCCATAATAATAACTGGCGCCTCATAAATGTTACTGACTTTTAAACCTAACAGATAATGAAGTGTTAGGTAGGTAAATAAAATGAAGTGATGTAAACCATTTTTCTAGATAATGATTATCTTATATTTCCAAGATTTTTGCAATCCACTTTGTGATAGTAATCATATCTCTGCCGCCACAACTTTTAAGTTACCAACAAAATTGATGCACAAGTATATAGAATTATCACGACTCTCATTTAACAAATGGCAGTCATACAACAATTAGTCTGAACAATAAAACAATTTATCATGCATGAATAAATAATCATGTTAAATGCACACATAAAATGTCCTAGAGCCTTGTATTGAAAAATTTAATATTTGCAAAGACCTTACAAAAATTCTTAGCACTCAAATCTTCAAAGTCTTTCGATAGTAATCCTTTCATCAAATTCCAGAAATTTCATAATAAACAAATTAGTACAAAATATCAAGTCATCATCAAAAAAATAAGGTTAGAATATTAACAAGTCAACATTCTCCCCCTTTTCGATGATGACAACACCAAAAATTATAACTCCTCCTAAATTCATGCATATTCCAAATTTTAGGATAAAATCAACAATATTCAAAAATCTAAATAGATTAACAGATTATCACCATGCCTCTTGTTTGGGCATTATTCATCCTGCAAAATTGTTAGCTTTAACAAATATTAGATAAACAAAAAACTTTCTTAGCAACAAATTATCTAATACTTGTGCCATGAAATCGTTCAAAAACAACCCATCAAAAATAGAAACTTAACAAACTTAACAAATACTGGTGCCAACCAAATCGTTTTTAAATAAAACCACCATAAAAAAAATCAGCATAAAATCAGCAGCATTCTTCAAACTTCTTTCACTGAAACTCGTCTAGTGTCTCCCCCTTTGTCATCAACAAAAAGGTCATCAGATGTCAATGTCGTTAACATGTACCACGGGTAGAGGACGAGAAGTGAAATAGGGACGATGCAGAAGACGATGAAGCTTTTCTTCCATAGAAAATTCATGGGAAAATTAATTTAGGAGGACGAGGAAGGTCTAAAAAATCTCCAACATACTCGACCATCCAATTGCATCAAGGCCATTCCGGGATTGAAGAGTGCATCCTGTCAAAATGCAGCTTCCTACCAACGTCATTCATATGAACAAACATAAAATCAGCAAATTCCCCAATTTGATAACTAACAAACTTAAGTTCTTGACTCAATTGACAAGAATTCTTGTTAATCTTCCTTTGAAGGGCTTCAACCATAGCAACTGTTTGTAACTAAAAACTAGCTTGTAAATCAATAAACTCATCTTCTATTTAGGAAAACATTGTTTCAAATCATTAGCTCGAATGGGCAATTTCCCTTTTTCCAAAACTAAAAGTTTGTGTTTAACATAAAGAATATCAGTACGCATGGATTCTTGATTCTTAAGAATTTGAGTCAATAAATTGACTACTTCAGGAGATGAGACGGATGAATTGGGAAGAGTAGAGGAAGTAGGAGTACCAGAATGCAAGTCGGATGAAACAGAACTTGGTGGAATAGAGGAAGGATCAGGAATAATTCGAATGAACAGACCATCAACAAATGACATTGTTTTAGATTTACAGAATCAATGAATTCATAGTGTGAAACCACAATTTCATCATCAAGAAAAATTTTAAAATGCTGAAACATTTTTGTCAGAAATAACCCATAAGGCAGACATTTTTTAACTTGCCGAATACAACTGAGCATGTGGGACAACATCATGAGAGAATAATTAAAACTAACACCTTTTAAAATCATAGCAATAACCACAAGATCTTGATAAGTAAAATCTGCTCCACCACCAACTCGTGGAAATAAATTATAACGAATCAACTTATGCAAGACACATGCAGTTAGACACACATCAACAGTTTTGGGAGTAAACAAAGTAGTCAGGGATGGATCATTCATCATAGTGCGGAGTTGCTCAAGAGGAGGTAAGGGGATATTAGTAGCACCCTTTAGGGTAAAAGGGCAAGGACCAGAAGAAGGAATATCAAAAATACTTCCAAAATCAACAACCGTGAAAAATAGAGATTTTCCCTTCACAAAAGACGTGTAACAATCCCTATTACATTCTATATTAGTATAAAATTGTTTTATCAACCAGGGATACGCTCTAGTGGGGGGAAAAAGCATAGTTGACATACCAGAAGAAGTAAAAAGTTTTTCCAAAGAAGAATTTTTGAAATAGAATAGATCCATAATTTTTTTCATAGATAAACTGTTTGGTAGCAATAGAGGTTTTGAAGCGGGCCTCAAAATTCTGACCTAGAAAGAAATTATTTGGCAAATCAGAAGAAGCGGATAAAGGGTTTACCAGATTAGATGGTGACTCTAGTTAAGAGGAGGGAGGCTCCGAACCAGGAGATTGTGGGGGATTTTCTTTTTGACTAGAAGCAGAAAACTTCAGGAAGGAAAAGCTAGAATCAGACCTATCGGAGTCATCGAACGAGACATGCACAGATGTCTGGCGAGTTTGTCTTTTGGACTTCTTTGATGATCTCACAGTATAAGGGGATCGTAGATGTTTTCCTTCTGTGATGGTGATACCAGATGATCGCTTGTTGGCGAGAGTCTTCATTATCATTACAAAAATTAGAACGCTAAAAAACACTGGAAAATTTCTGAGTATGCATGAGAAAAAGATGAGCTCTGTGTTTAATAGAAGAGTGTGGGACGTCGAACAGACTCCTTGAAAAGATAAACAAACCTCAACTCTTGTCTTTTTAAATTTCAAAACCTATAATTATATCTATCGTGAATTGTGCCAAACAGATACGTCTCCCTTAGCCTTCGGTTATGAATAAATAATGTATATCAACAGGACGCATTTAAAATAATAACATGTAAATATACTATAGATTTGAAATATTTAAGCATAAAATATTTAGTATATGATCATTATTTATACTATGCACATTCCAAGTTCTCTCCTTAACATGCAAAACCTATCTTCAGTTAAGGGTTTAGTAAAAATATCAGCCAATTGTTTTTTCTGTTAGAATAAAAATTAATTTAATTAAACCTTTTAAAACATTATCCCTTAGAAAATGATGTTTAACCTCTATATGCTTTGTACGTGAATGCAAAACAGGATTTTTTGAAATGTTAATAGTGCTAGAAGTATCACAATAAATAGGCACACTATCACATAAAACATCAAATTCACATAGAGTTTGTTTTAACCATAAAATTTGAGAGCAGCAACTCCCAGAAGCTAGATATTCACCCTCAGTGGTTGATAATGCAACTGAAGTTTGCTTTTTACTATGCCATGTAACAAGACTATGACCTAAAAATGTGCAAGCACCACTAGTACTTTTTCTATTAATTTGGCATCCTGCATAGTCAGCATTTGAATAGCCCATTAGTTCAAAATGATTGAAAATTAGATAAAATAATCCTAAATTGATTGTACCACTTAAATATTTAAAAATCCTTTTAACAGCTTGTAAGTGTGATTCTTTAGGTTTTGCTTGAAAACGTGCACACAGACATACACTATACATTATATCTGGTCTAGATGCAGTTAAATATAATAGACATCCAATCATACTTCAATATTTAGTTACCTCTATATCTATACCATTTCGTCAGATGTGAGCTTTATTGAAGTGCTCATTGGTGTAGCCTTTGAATTTGATCCTTCAAAACCAAACCTTTTGAGTAGCTCTTTTGTATATTTAGTTTGATGGATATATATACTTTCATTTGTTTGCTGGATTTGGAGTCCGAAAAAGTAATTAAGTTATCCCATTAGACTCATATCGAACTCCTTGCGCATGCACTTAGAAAATAACTCACAAAGGAATCATTAGTAGCACCAAAAATTATATCATCTACATATATTTGTAAAATAATAATATCTTTATTTCCATGCCTAATAAATAATGTAGAATCAATTTTTCCTCTAATAAAACCATTTGAAAGTAAATACTTACTCAACCTTTTGTACCAAGCCCTTGGAGCCTACTTTAGCCCATAGAGAGCTTTCTTTAGCTTATAGACATGGTTTGGATACTTCTCATGTTCAAATCTAGGAAGCTGTTTTACATATACCTCTTCATTGATGTATCTATTGAAGAAGGCGCTCTTTACGTCCATTTGATAAAGTGTAAAATTCTTGTAACGAGCAAATGCTAAAAAGATTCGGATGGACTCTAGTCTAGCAACTAGGGCGTAAGTTTCTTCGTAGTTGATCCCTTCTTATTGATTGTATCCTTAAGCTACTAACCTTGCTTTGTTATGAGTGATTGTGCTATGCTCATCAAGTTTATTCTTTAATACCCAATGTGTTCCAATAATAGAGACATCTTTAGGAGGGGGCATAAGTTCCCAAACTTGGCATCATTCAAATTGCTGAAGTTCTTCTTACATTGCCATTAGCCAGCTTTCATCTAGAATAGCTTCCTTAGCACTCTTTGGCTCAACTTGTGATAGGAATGCAGAAAATGCACATTGATTTTGCAATCCTCTCCTTGCAGTAATTCCTTTGTTTATATCTCCAATGATGTTTTCTGGTGGATGATTCTTGAGATATCTTGAAGTCTTAGGCAATTGTACATCATGTGTTACCTCTTCTTGTTGAGGGATATCAACTTCAAGCTCTTGTGTTGTTTCTTGTTCAACTTCTTACGAGTTTTCAAAAAAAGCTTGCAAGATTTGTCCATTCTGCTTGCTGAATAGACTCTTCCAGTTTGCTAGATTCACTGAGATCTTCAAATTTCATGCATCGTCATCTCTTTCTTTTGGAAGATCATTGTGAGTTTCATTAAATGTAATATGAACAGATTCTTTAACACATAGCTTGTTAATATTAAATACACGATATGCTTTACTGAATAACCAATGAAAATTCCTTCATAAGATTTGGCATCAAATTTTCCCAAGTTATCACTAGTATTTAAAATAAAACATTTAGATCCAAAAACTTTGAAATAGCCTATATTAGGAATCTTGTTATTTATGAGTTCATAAGGAGTCTTCAAAATAATTGGACGAATAAGTACTCTATTCAAAACATAACAAGAAGTGTTTACAGCTTTGGCCCAAAACTTTTAGGAAGTTTACTTTCTTGTAACAAAGTTCTAGCTGTTTCTTGTAATGTCCTATTCTTTCTTTCTACAACACAATTTTTTTTTGAGGGGTTTTAGGGGCTGAAAACTCATGACTAATTCCTTTTTGATCAAAAAATATTATAAAGTCTTTTTGAAATTTAGTACCATGATCACTTCTTATCTTTACAAGTTTGAGATATATTTTTTTTTTCCAAATTTCTTATTAATTTCTTAAATTCTTTAAATGCTTCATCTTTAGTTCTCAAAAATAATACCCATGTATATCTAGAGAAATCATCTACTATTACAAATGCATAAAACTTACCATTTATACTAGCATGTCTTTCTAGTCCAAATAGATCAAGATGAAGTAGTTGTAAAGGAGAAGAAGTTGATACCATATTCTTTGCTGTAAACGATGTCCTTACTTGTTTCCCGAGTTGACAAGGAACACATATTCCCTTATTTTAATACTTTATCTTTGGGAACCCTTTGACAAGATTTTTTGAGGATAATTTCTTGATTAAATCCATGTGAACATGTCCTATTCTCTTATGCCATAAATTAGCCTCATCTTTTACAGATGCAAGACATAATTCTTCATCCTGTTGCTCAAAATCAATAGTATATATATTTCCTTATCTTTGTGCAACTAGAGTAACATTGTTAGTACCATGAGAAATACTGCATTTTTCTTTTTCAAAACTAACTTGATGACCATTATCCATCAATTGAATGATACAAATAAGATTAAATTCAAGTTCACTAACAAGATGTATATTATCAATATTAACCTTACCATTTCCTATTTTACCTTTTTCGATTATTTCGCAGGTTCGATTATCTCCAAATGTAACTGTCCCATTTTTCTTCTTGATTTTTAGCTCCACGAACTTTGATTTATCATCAATCATGTGACGAGAGCATCCACTATCAAGAATCCATTTTTGAGATGGAACCCTTGACTTGAGACATACATGTCAATCATCCTTTTTAACCCATACCTTTTTAATCTTATTTTTCTTAAATCAGTTTATGTCCAAGTGACCTTTAATACCCCAATTTCTACACGTTATAAAAGGAGACAAATAATTTAATCTAAAACGTGATTTTGATTTTAACATTTTCATATCACCCTTTTTATGCATAGGATTATAACCAATTCCTTGTCGTTCAAAGCTAGGTCATTGTTTACCTAATATGACATTTAAATTTTCTTCATCTTGAACAAATTTTTCTAGAGATGATTTTAGTGAATTTATTTATTTTTAAAGTTCATTATTAGGAAGGGTTTTATCAAGTGATTTATCACTAAATGCATCAATATATACATCTCTCATTTTTAGTTCATTTGTCAATTTTTGGACCTCATTATTCAAATAATTTACCTTGTTGAAAATTATTTTGTTATAATTATCAAGGTAATCAATTTTAGCAATCAAATCATTTCTTCTTTACATGTAGATTCTTTTTCAATATCTTTCTTTTCATCTATTAAAGAATCAACTTCACTGATTAATGTATTTACTAAGTCTTTCAAATATGCATTCTTTTCTTTTAATTATTCATTTTCTTGTTTCAAAAAATTAAACTCAAAACTAGTTACCTCGTTTGATTCACCTTCTATTCCCATGAAGCATACTTGAGTTATTTCATCCTTGACATCGACCTCTACTTCAGACTTTTCTTCATCACTCCAAGTGACAAGTGCATTGTTTCTCTTATTATCCTTGAAGCCTATTTTTCCTTTGTTCTTTAGTTGAAAGTAGTCCTTCTAGAAGTGCCCTGGACGCCCGCATTCAAAACATGCCTCCTCGGTTTACTGTCCTTTGGCTTTATTCGAGTTAAAAGTATTTTTTCGTTTATTCTTCCTTTGTAGAAGTCCTTTGAGTCTCCTTGACATCATGGCTATCTCTTCATCTGAATCATCATCAAGCTCTTCTTCATTTCCTGAATTAAGAGCTAAAACCTTTCTTTGAGGAGTTTCCTCCTCATCATAATATCTCTTTAACTGATGTTCATATTCCTCAAGTTCACCAAAAAGAGTTAGTGTATCCATATGAGAAATAGTAGAGGAAGCTTGAAGAGTAGTAATTTTAGAAACAAACCTCTTGCGCATAGTCCGAAGTAACTTACAGTTAATCTCACTTTGTGGAATGGATTTGTCAAGTAGCTTTAAGGAGTTCAGAAGAACAAGGAACCTTGTTTGTGCCATTTTTACGGTTTCATCTTTCTCAAGTTTGAACATTTCATAATCGTGCATGAGCATGCTTAGTTTGAATTCTCGAACCTTGGATGTTCCTTCATGACTTACCACTAGAGTGTCCCAAATTTTCTTACCTGTGTTGCATGATGAAACTTTATCAATCTCAGATTGTTCCATGCCACTGAGTAATGTGTTCATAGCCCTTGAATTATAGGAAACCATGAAAGTCTCAGTTGAGTCCATCTCTAGCTAAGTCTTTGGAATACCGTCATCTTTTCTTGGAATAACTGGTCCATTCTCCACCACCCACCATTCCCAAGGATCTCTTTTAAGATAGATCTTCATTCGAAATTTCCATAAGTTATAAATTTCTGTTCCATACAGCAAAGAAGGTCTATTGGTTTATTGACCTTCTTGATTGTTGTTCCCGAACTGTGCCATGTCAGAACATTTCCCTACAAATCACCTTTAAGGCCAAGTAAGTATAGCCAAGCTCTGATACCAAATGAAATTTAGATAAGGCACACTTAGAAGGGGGGTTGAATAAGTGTGAGAAAAAACTATGACAATTTTTTTAAACTTTAAACCAAAGTTCTGAATATAGCCTATTATATTGATGAATGCAGCTTGATGAATGAATATGGCCTTCCGAATTGACTATTTGGTTTTATGAAAATATCTTGTTGAAATTATAACTTAGTTAATATATTTGGTGTTAATGATTTATCATAAGACAATGCAAGTATTTAAATTTTAATTATTAAGATAATTAACTAGCTTTTGTGTGTAATTAAAGTAAAATAAGTAATAAAATCAAAACCAAGATTTTTACGTGGTTCAGCTATTACCCTCTATAATAATAGCCTAGTCCACGTCCAATAACAACTAGTATTGGAGACTCACTTTTATATTTTTAAATTGACCCTTGTTACAAAACAGATTCTATCAAATTTAAATTTCAATAATTCACTTGAGCACACTTGCTCCTTGTGCACCAATGCACCCCCCTTAAGCACATATGCTTCATTGAACCTATTTGTAAACAAACCTTAATCCACCTGGATTAACTTCCTTTAGACAACACTAAGTCTAAAAATATAAGATTACAAATATAGAGGTCTAATGATCAAAGTAAATAAACAATTTAACAATGCAAGGCCCTACTAATGAATGCAATGATCAAGTAGTAAAAGAGATATCACCAATATAAAGCTCACAAAAGCTAGCTGAGAAATAATGTGAATATTAATTCCACAGCAGTTGAGAATTCGCACCAAGAATAATGTAATAGCTTTTTTAAGTGTATGAGTGCAAAGATTAATTCAAGTGTTGTATATTTTTCACTAATATTAGTTCTTCTTTTATAGCCCAGTTATTATCGTTGCACAATAAAAAAGTTTCGTTGTATATTATCAAAATTATTTGCGTTGCTAACAGAATTCAAAGAGATAAGTAACGTTCCAAGTTTATTTCCATTGGAAAGTATTCTTAACAGATATAGACTATGTCAAAGATATCCCATAAGGATAAAAGGTTCCGTTTAAATCTCATATAGTCCATAATAATAACTGCTGCCTCATAAATGTTACTGACTTTTTAAACTTAACAGATAATGAAGTGCTAGTTAGGTAAATAAAATGAAGTGATGTAAACCATTTTTCAAGATAATGATTATCTAATATTTCCAAGATTTATGCAATCCACTTTGTGATAGTAATCATATCTCTGCCGCCACAACTTTTAAGTTACCAACAAAACTGATGTACATGTATATAGAATTATCAGGACTCTCATTTAACAAATGGCAGTCATAAAACAATTTGTCCGAACAATAAAACAAGTTATCATGCATGAAAAAATAATCATGTTAAATGCACACATAAAATCTCTTAGAGCCTTGTATTGAAAAATTGAAAATTTGCAAAGACCCTACAAAAATTCTTAGGACTCAAATCTTCAAAGTCTTTCAACAGTAATCCTTTCATCAAATTCCTGAAATTTCATAATAAACAAATTAGTACAAAATATCAAGTCATCATCAAAACAATAAGGTTAGAATATTAACAAGTCAACAGGTTTACTATGCGCGGAGTGTTAAAGACTCCTGTAAACCCATGGTATTCTGTTATAGCCACCAAAGTGCGTGGTTTTCAAGGCACAGCTCCTCGTCCAAATGATGAACCTTTACAAGTCGAGTCTACTAGTATCACACCTGCTGATGTGACAATTATTAGTGACTCTTGTGAAGAAGAGGATGATGTCGTCGCTATCAAAACTGAAGACGAAGTTGTTGAGGAGGTAGATATAACTTAAGAAATCATTGAGGATGACAATGATGGTGATGACAACGATATTGAAGATCTATAACTCGAAGATGATAATTCTGATATTGATGGCTTTGATGATATAAATGATTAGAATTATGTACTCTTTATGTCCTTTTAGTTGTATTCAAATGTAATTGGTTGTAGTAGTGCAATCATTATCTGAAACTTATATTAATCTACAAAATAAGGTGCTTGTTGTTTTAGGTTACTATTTATGTTGTATCCTTTTAGGTTACTATTTATGTTGTTTCCTTTTAGTTGTATCAGTATGTTATCCTCTTTGTTACTGTTCAAAAATATTGTGTTTATGAATGTCTAATAATATTTTTTTGATGATTTGACAGTATATATATACATAGTGCTCATACACCACACGACGATCGTGGTGGGCGTGATGGTAGTACAGGTCATGGGGGCCGTGGAGGTAGTGGGGTGATGATCAGGCCAGATCATCAGGTATAATTACAGGCTTTTTTGTTATACATTTTATTATTTTAAATTTTATATAGTATTGACATTATATTTATTTATACAAATATTGTTGTATTTCACTTCATAGGTGATCGACGTAGGCCTCCGCGGGGACTAGCACGTGGCTTGCTAGGGAATCCCCACCAGGCACCGCTTATATGTCGTATTGGGACTAATATGTAATTTCATATTTAACATTTTTTGACATAATTATTTAGGTCTTATATATTCCGTGTAATTTGTAAATGTACTAATTTCAATTGTAGTATCCTTGATGCGACGCCAAGGATTACATTTCTTGGGATCGTCCGCAACTGATTCTTAAGCCCGTGGATGAGGTGGGCTGATGTGGATGACCGCACACGTCAGCTGATTATTGCTGAGTTTAAAGTAAGATGTCATTCATTTATATGTTAGTTTTATATTCCATTTGAATATTTCTTTACCGCTTTGATTTATGTTGTCTACTAAGCTTCTTAATGTGTAATGTGTAGAGATATTACCTCTTTGAGGATGGGCAGAAAGCCCATGGCATGACTATTCTACAGAAATATCTTTAGATGAATTGGCACAATTGGGTCTACGACTAGAAGAAGAAGGCCCGGACCAAGATGGTTGATGGACAAACACTTAAAGATGTCCGGCCAGATTTCATTGGTGCTGCGGTGTGGGACCAGATGTGCAGCATTTGGGAGGGTGAGGCATTCAAGAAGATGTTGGCACAACTACACGACAACAGAGTCATCTCTCACACTGCACGGGGTCTCAGTCGTACGACCTTTATAGGGAAAGACTCGAGGTGAGTCTAAAGCACCCACCTTCCAGCTTAGAGTTTTGGTAGCACTCCCACGAGAAGAAAGGTGAAGGTGGTTATATTTCACCTGAGGCAGAGCACATTGTTGTAAGTAATTTAATTCTTTTATTAAGTATGTATTTAAAATCTTGAAATTCTTTTGTATTTTTTTGTTTTATACTTTGCTTTTCATCTATTTATGTGTTTTTTCAGCAACAATTGTAGGACCTTATTGTGGCCCGTAGTAGCCAAAGATGTGACACTCCAGTAGATGATTCTACGCGTGCGGATGAGGAGATGAAGGACTGGCTGTAGGCTAAAAGGGGACCGAAGAAGGGTAGGGATGTGGGCATTCCCCGGGTCTTAGCCTACAATTTAGTCCCTGCTACGAGATCTCGGCGTCGTCCTCCCACCGGAGGTAGTGGTGCGAGTGGATCGGGTGCCGGCCCTTCATTATCTAGATAATACTCCCACATCATTACCAATAAGCAATATATCATCCACATAAAGAACTAAGAATACCACCACCCCATCTTTATTCTTCTTGTACACACAAGATTCTTCTGGATTTTATTCAAAAACATAAGATTTAATTGCTTGATCAAACCTTATATTCCAAGACCATGATGCTTGCTTAAGTCCTTAAATGGACTTTTGCAACTTACATACCATATTTTCTTGGCCTTTAACTATGAAACCATTAGGCTGCTTCATATAGATTTCTCTATCAAGATATCCATTAAGAAAAGCAGTCTTGACATCCATTTGACATTTCTCCTCTTTTTCTTTTGTAGACCCAGTTGCATCCTATAGGTTTGACCCCATTAGGTTCTTCTACAAGTTCCCATACTTTATTTGAGTACATGGAATCCATTTCTTATTTCATAGCCATGTGCTAGTTGGATGTGTCTACATCATTAATAGCTTCATGGAAGTTAGAAGGATCTAACTCTACTTCTTCTAGAATAACATCATAAGTTTCTCCAAGAAGTGAAAGTCTCTCAGGAGGCCTGATACTCCCCCACTACGACGAAGCTCCGGTGTATTAGAAGAATTGGGTTGGTTAGTTTGTGGCAATTCATTCAAGTCTTGTGGTGGATTAATTGATTAGGTAATTGATGTACTTGACAGTTCTTCAAGACAATTTTACTACTCGACTTGTGATCCATTATGTAGTCATTTTCCAGAAAAATTACATTTGCGTTAACAAATACTTTCTGATCTAAAGGACTATAAAATAGACCACCTCTAGTTCCTTTTGGATATCCTACAAATAAACATACTTCTGTTCTTAAACCTAATTTATATAAGTTTGTCTTTCATTTTTGTACATGTGTAGGTGTGCCCCATATATGAATATGGTACAATATTGGCTTTCGCCCACTCCATAATTCTCTAAGTGTTAAAGGAACAAACTTTGATGGTACAAGATTTAATAAGTACATTGTCGTTTCTAGTGCATAACCCCAAAAGGAAATAGGAAGAGTAGAAAACTCATTATAGACCTTACCATATCTAAAAGAGTCCTGTTTCTTCTTTGTTCCACACCAT
This sequence comes from Panax quinquefolius, assembly GCA_020205615.1. Taxonomy (NCBI): domain Eukaryota; kingdom Viridiplantae; phylum Streptophyta; class Magnoliopsida; order Apiales; family Araliaceae; genus Panax; species Panax quinquefolius. The sequence continues at coordinate 49,529,362 of CM035158.1, forward strand.
TTTGTTGGGGTGTACCTGGTGCAGTTAATTCAGATATAATTCCTATATTAGATAAGTAATATTTGAATTCCCTAAGAAGGTATTCACCTCCTCGATCCGATCGAAAGGCCTTTATGTGTTTACCTGATTGACTTTCAACTTCTGCCTGAAATTCTTTGAAATTTTCAAATTCTTCAAACTTTCGATGCATAAGGTACACATAACCAAATCTTGAGTAATCATCAGTAAAGGTGGTGAAATACTCAAACCCTCCTCGTGCTCGGATATTCATAGGACTACATACATCTGTATGAATTAATTCTAACTTATCAGTGGCTCTATATTTCTTTGCCTTGAAAGGTCCTTTGGTCATTTTTCCCTCTATGGAGGATTCATAAACTTGAAGATTTTCAACTTTAAAGGAACTTAGAGGACCATCTTTAACCAGTCTTTGGATCCTATTTAGATTAATATGACCTAATCGTAGATGCCAAAGATAAGTTTGATTAACTGAATAAACTTTCTTTTTAATGTTATATGTTGACTCTTTTCAGTTTGCATTAATGAATAATAATTTGGAGTAAGAATATATAAATTATCTACCAATGAACCAGAACAAATTAAATTTCCATTCTTGCAAATAATAATTGTGGAATAAAAATTAACTGAATATCCATGTTTAAACAAGCAAGAAACTGAAATTAAATTTCTACGAATGTCTGGAACATCCTCCTCCTCATCAATATCATCCGTCCTATCAATCCTAATAGGGTGAATCACAGACTCGATCAATCGACGCGCCTGTCGGGCCAATCTAGGCAAGGGAATGTTTGAAGCCGCTCTCCTAACACCAAAAGAAACTCTATGAGAGGTAGAACTGCTAGGCCTGTCAGAATCCATGCCTGAAAACAAAAACCTTAAATCAACTTAGAAAAGGTGAGGTATGTTTATTTATGGTCAATTGAGCATGTGAATGCATTTAAGACATTAGATTCCTAAAGATTAAATCTAGATCATCATATCATGCCTGGCATAATCATGTCAACTCATGCTATTTTAACATACATCCCCAGTAGAGTTAAACATGAATACACATCAAAATGCCCAGACTCGTGAATTTTTTTTCCCAAAGTCTCTTTTGTGAAATGGATTATCCACATGCACGTAGGCATGATTAGGTGGCCATTCAGTAGCACACCAACCCTAAATCATGAAAATTTCATATATTAAACATTAAATTGAGCCCAATAGTATCTAATTTGCCATAGGCATTTGAAAAAACATTTCTACTCATTTATCCTAAAATAGGATAGCTGCACTGGCAAAATGGGTGTAAATTAACTTTTGAAAAATTGATTTTTTCACATCATAAAGTTCAGCAATGTAAAACAATAGCATTTACTAGGCCCGTTCAATTTTATCAAGTCATATAAGCTTACATATATTCTATATTATGTTTAAAGCTACTAAACATGAAATATAGCGTTCTAACGACCAAAACTTGCAAAGAAAGTATGTAAACGTTACCTAAAGTGTGCAAAACATTTGTATGGTAATGGATTTTGGAAAAAGAAGCCCAAACTGAGTAGATCTAAGTGAGAAAATTTGGATTTTTAAGAGGGAATCAAATTGAAAGTGACTTGTGAATGGACCATGGGGTATAAACCACTCGTGGCCTTCCGAGAGTCTACCTCCAAAAGTCCAGCGTGAGTCCCACCCCCTCCAATTTGATCCGATTTGAGGTCTAGCGGGTCTATCGGAAGCCAAAAAGTCAAATCAAGAAAAAAGGTTCTACGCGATTGAACGGAAAGCACCTGAAATCCCAATAAACTTCATAAATATGAAATTCTCAGTTAAGCCATTTGTATCATCTCTATGAAGCATTAGAGAAACCTGGCGAGGATAACTTTGAAAACTATCTTCATCGGAAGGAATGACCATAGAATCTGTTATAGAAATCCCCAACAGGGCAATAGGAAGGATCCGATGATATAAGCCGTTGAAAACTTCTTCATTGAAGACATCGGTCTATCTAATATTATAAATCGTTGGCATCAATCCAGCGTGGCATCGGGGAAGGGTCTGATGACGTAAGCCATTGAAAACTACTTCAGCAAAGATATTGGTCTATCAGATATTATAAATCGTTGTCATCAATTCAACGTGGCATCGAGAAGAATCCGATGATGTAAGTCATTAAAAACTACTTCAGCGAAGATATCGATCTGTCTGATATTATAAACTGTTGGCATCAATCCAGCAGGGCATCGGGAAGGATCCAATTATGTAAGCTGTTGAAAACTACTTCAGCGAAGATATCAGTCTGTTTGATATTGTAAACCGTTGGCATCAATCCAATGTAGCATCAAGAAGATTCGGTGATGACAGCCTTTGTAAACTACCATTTTGGCAAACTACCATAATTAGGTGGTGAAAACCATTGATACTCCATCCCTAGCGGAGATATCAAGAATGTTTGATGAAGCTATAAGCCATTGAAAATTACATTAGCGAGGATATCGAGATAATTGGTATTGTAAACCATTGGTGACAACCCCAACATAGCATCAACATCAACCTGGTAAGGAAACCTTGAAAACTACTGTTTGATTAGGCATCAACATCAACCCAGTGATAGAACCTTGAAAACTATCATTCGAGTAGGCATTGGCATCAACCTGGTGATAAAACCTTGAAAATTACCGTTTGAGTAGGCATCGACATTCAACCCGGTGATAAAACCTTGAAAACATTCGTTCGAGTAGGCATCGACATCAACCTGGTGGTAAAACCTTGAAAACTATCGTCGAGTAGGCATCGACATTTAACCCGGTGATAAAACCTTGAAAACTATCGTTCGAGTAGGCATCGACATTCAACCCAGTGATAAAACCTTGTCAACTACCAGCAAATTTGGCACCATTGTAAACTATCAGCGTAGATATCGGGAAAGTTGGGTGAATTCAGAACATCCTCCCCACCAGAGATGTAGAAAACGTCTCAGTCAAACAAACATCAGCAACACCAATGAAAGTTAAAATCGTTGGAGTCAACACCAGCGTAAGCATCAGCAACACTGATGGAAAGTTAACCGTTGGAGACAGCCCCAATGTAGATATCACATCATTGCATTTGCATTGTATCACTTCATTTCATTTGCATTGTATCATTACGTCTCATTAGGTTTCAAGTGTCTAGTAATCTTTATCTTGTTCATTCCATTACACTACATAAACATGATAAAGAGGGGCATCTGTAGACACTCAAAATTCTATTTTCCTGTTACTAACCCATGCAGGAAGGGAAAAAGTGTCTTTTCCCACTCTAGAGATAACCCCGAAGGTTCACACATTCAATTTGGAGACAACCCCAAAGATATTAAATCAAATCAAACCCCAAAAAATTCTCTAGGTGATATCAAATCAACCTCAAAGATAACCCTGAGGTTGAATAGAATTGATTGCAATCAAACCCCAGAGAAAACTCCGAGAGATAATCAAAAGCCCATTCAACCCTGGAGACAACCTCGGGAGGGCAAATGGGTCATTTTGAAAAGATAACATCAACAACCATAGTAAAGCTACAGATAGGGTCACAAAGGGCCATTGCAGCACTTCCTACGAAGACCCGAAAATGCCAGTTTGGTCATGCACCCATCTTCTCGGATTTAGAAAAGGGTAAGCCCTATTTCATTATGTATCTCTCGGAAAGAGCTTTTTAAAATGGTATGGCACATCTCCATCGGATTCCCAATTTATAAGTTACGGAGGTTTAAGAAGACTGTGCAACGATCGAGGTGCACAAACTTTAAGGTAGCGGGACCCACCAGGGCATTTCTACAGGTGTACCTGCGGAAGCTCGAGTCTTTAAATATCCGCACCATCAGCTCATTAGAAAAGATTTGGAGAGAGAAAGAAGGGCCCATGAGAGAGAAATTTGAAACTTATAATGTAAAACAACTCAAATCTTTCTTCTAAACCTGTAAATCTCATTTGTAAACCCTTATATATATGTGTGTATATATATATATATATATATATATATATATATATATATATATATATATATATATATATACACCACAACATATAAAGTTTGGTGGAAATCGAGTTTAAAGGTGCCAAAACGCATTCGATAGCCCATCTCGTGCAAGGCTATAAGAACCCTTCATATCTATGTCTTTTTCTTGCTTTACTATATATGTAAGTGTTATATATGTATATCTTAGTTAATATTACACAGATCTAGATCTTTAACCATTCATTTGCTATAAATAGTCAATATTTATCAGTGTATTGACTAGATCTATACTAGATCTAGCTTTTAACCGGTTCAAAAGTTGTAAAACTTGAACCTTGAAGATAGAATGGCTAGGATCTTGATAGATCTAGTTTTCTTTCTAGTTTTGTAAATATTTGGCAACCATGTGACCCTAGATTTGTATCTAGAGGAAACAATAAGCTTGGTTACGCGAATGAAAGGATTTAACTGATGAATCCTTTGTTTTACGATGTTTAGAAGTAAATATGCATTTTATTTCAATATATTCATTGTGCAAGCTGTGAAATGATGTCATGTGAGCCTAGGAGTCATAGGGTCGATGATTCAATCAATTGATCTAGATCCAGTTCCAATGATGGACTTATTTAAGTTATACAGTCAGCTTGCAATCGAGTGTAAATATAACTACAGGGCCTTAAAACTGTTATCCGAATTTAAGGGCTCAAAATAGTGAAAATCATGTATGTGATGTTTGAGCTTACTTCGATGGCTTACATGCCCATAAGAAGTCCAGCCCTTGTAAATAGTTCATATCTAGCCTCTTAGATGTTTCGTATCTCGAGAAATAAAATTAAATCAAGTCGAATAAGGAATAAAATGGAAGTATCAAAGGCCTCAATTCCTATTTGAGCAAAAGGTTTTAAAAATCAGATTTCAAAACCTCAATTTTATATGCTTTCGTATCTGTTAAAAAAATGAACATTTCAACAAGTCAAACCTTTTGTACATAGGTCCAAAGAGGCATATCACTACATTCAAATAAAGCACAAATTATCTCTTTAAATCAAAAGCTTTCAACACACACACATACACACATAATGTATAGGGAATGAAAAATTAGCAGTAACTATGTTTCACGGAAATTGGGAGGTGCCTAATACCTTCCCCTCACTTAAGCAAGCCCCCGAACTCCATGAATCTCGAGTTTTAGACCAATTAAATAGAGTCACATATTGGGCCATATTGAAAAAACCTTTCAAAACTCGAATAAGTTGATACATCCATAAGAACTCATCAACTAACAACTCTGTCTAATTCGGCCCAATCAATAAAAAATCAAACTTTTCAAATCGTCGACATTGTATGTCGGTCTTTTCTATAAATCTCATCCCTTAAGAAAGATCAAATCAAACATGGAACACATAAAGGATAGAGACACATAAAAGATCATAAAAGGAAAAAATCCCGGCATCGACAATGTAACAGGACAAATTAAGTGAATCGTAATTCTTAAGACAGAATCCTTTTAAGGAGGGAAAGATGTGACGAATGATGAATAATTTTATAATTCAAAGTGTGAGTTTAATTGGAATAATTAAATTAAATGAGTTGTTAAATAATTTTAATGTTGTTCTAATTAATTAAATAATTAATTAGAGATTTATTGAGACTATAAATGAGAATTTTAATTATGTGATGATGTGATTTAATGGGTAATATTGCCTTTTATTTAATTGAATTTAAATAATATTATTTGATTAATTAAAGTGTGACAATAAACTATATAATAAACAAGTTAATTAAAATAATGGGAAAAGGAGTTGAATTGAAACAAACCAAATATGACCTAAGGAACATGGGAACGGTTAAGGCCCCGTTGCGCTTAACTACTGCCCATGATCCCACCGATTATAATATACATCTTTATTCATTCACTCTGGTAAGTCTGGAGAGCAAACTCAGAGAGAAAAGAAAAGGAATTGAGAGAAAAATTAACATTAAGAAAGAAGTTTATAAAATCAAAGGAGGAAGTTCCTATCATCATTGTGTATCAAAATAAAGAAATCAAGGGTAATCCCTTAATCTCAACTTTTAATTTACGTTCTTAAAATTAAGTTTTTCATGAAAATCAATTTTAACTCTCTGTAATTGAATTTTATGGTCAATTATTGAATATTGATGTTGTATATGTTAATAACATATTATATATATGATTTATATGTATTTTAGAGTAATCAAATCCATGTAATTGTGTTTTATTGGAATTTTGTAGTTTACAGAGTAAAAACATATGAATATGGCTTAAAAGTATGAAAATTTATGTTTAAATTGCATATTAATCAGTAAATTGATGAATGATTATGTTTATACATGTAATAATGAAAAGAACAAAACTTGTATAGACTGATTTGGTTGAAAAATGAGTTCGTAGTAGTTGATTTCGTTAAGAATGTCAAAAATAGAGTTTTTCACAAAAACATCAAAATTATGGCTTTAAATCTTGTTGTTTATGTGACTTAAGTTGTTAAAAGCATGGTAATAATAATATAAAATGTTTCTGTTAAGTTTATAGTTAATGGGTAATACTGAATTCGTTATTTGAGTGAAGTTTGGCCTAATTTGGCCCTGTTCTGTGTTCTTCGCGAACTGGAGAAACAGAAACTACATCGCAGTCATACCGCAATGCCTCTTAGCGAGGCTTGTATGTCCGATCAATACCACAAATACCACAACACACTGTTCTAGTATAATTGGTGCGATGCAAAGACCGGACAAAGTCAAAAGCGTCGGTTGTTGGCTTAGTTGAGGCGCGGCAGCGCCTTGTCACGCCGCAACGCCGGATCCCAGTTCTTTTTGGGGCGCTGCAGCGCCACTTTGCTTAATTGCCCAGAAAGTTTTATTTATGTGTTTAAGTCCAGAAATTGTGATTTAAACCCAATCTAACGAACATGAGAATGTATTAAACATATAATGTGATGTAAAATAGATTCTTAACATATCAATGGTATTCTTACATGTTTAATTGTTATGTTGAATGCGTAGTTAACTCATTGCTTGTGAAGTCTAATAATGTGTGAGAACGAATGTAGTGATAGTCATAATCAGGGCTTAGTGAGAAGAGAATGTACTTATGATGTCGGCTATGTTATAATTAACTAGTATTGTTAATGTAAATAATATGTAGGATTAAATTGAGGAACGTGAATAGTAAATGTGTAATCTACGCATGAGACAAGTTTCTGAACCCTATTCTTATGTTGAGCAGGTTCCATACCCTATCTTGATTACTATTACGCGAGTTTTCAAACACTATTCTTACATTAAACAAATTCTTATTTTATATTATGTTATCGTTGAGCAAGTTCCTTATTTCTCACTTGATTATAGTCGTGCAAGTTTTTATAACTCTACATTATTGAGTAAGTTTAACCTTAGCTTATTATTATTCAAGAAAGGTTTTCTTATAGTATTCAATGTCTATATTTTGGTTAAGTCTTCTAATTCTATATGAAAGCATGACTTTGATATATGATGCTTATGTACTTATGATTCAACGGTATTATATCATTGCTATTATATCCCTTTATATCATTATGTTGTTAGCAAACTCTTGAATGATTATTAAATCCTTATTGATTCAAATAATCTTTAGTTAATGATTATTAAACTTTAAATTACCCTTGAGATCAATCCAAACCAAACTTTCTTTGGTGTGGACTCTAATATCAAAGCTGAGATAAACAACCCTACTACAGCGGATTATATTACGCGATAACGTTAAGATGTTGTGAACATACATGGTACTATGGGCTGATCCCCCTAGGTACGAGAAGTAAGTTCCATATAGTCTTACGACTGTTAAAGGTTTAAAGTAGAAATACTTGAAAGCCTGGGACATAGTTCATGGTCTAGTGACCCTCAGATGTACTTTTGATTCCTATTCTAATCTTGATTCTAAAGCTGAGATTTCTTTTGTTTAGTATCCATTGTTTATTCCCATGTTATTATTATTTTTCTTGTTAAACTTGTGGGCAATTGTTGCTCACTCTTGCATAATAACATTGCAGCTAAGGTTGAAAGAGTTGATGAGCCATCTACTAGTAAGAGCAAGGGCAAAGAAAGCAAATGATGAAGATTTATTTATTATTTGAGAATGTTTATGTCAAGACTAATTATGTTATGTTTAATACTTATTTGTTATGAAGTTTCTGCATTGATGTAATAAGGTTAGATGACATAGGATTGATTTGTTTAAGTTCTTGTAACCTTTTATTAGGAGGATTTCTATTTTAATTTTATTGTTATCTTTATTATGGGTAGATATATGTTATTTATTTTAGTGAGTGAGCAACAAATCTTTGAGAAATTTGAGTACCTAGATTTGGGGGTGTCATAGACAACGTCTACAATGGAGTCATTCCCCATTAGTACTTTTCTGCCAGCTAGAACTCGATGATAGTCCACGAACTCGGTCCTATCACGCGCTATGTGGTCCCTTGCTCCAGAATCTATAATCCACACATGGAGAAAATGAGCAATGAACACAATGGAAGACACTAAACACATAGCTTGATCAAGACAAGTGAGTACCTTCTTCGGCTCAATATAGTCACAAACGAAGTGTCCTGCTATGCCACAGTTGCAACAAATCAACTTGGTCTTGTCCTTCTTACCGGAATCACATTTATTTTTCTTTCTCTTAGAGATACTAGCCTTTGCAACCTTATGAGGTGCATTAGCATTGGTAATCTCTATTTGTTGAGCCTTTAGGCATTCATCCTCCAGTCGTTTAGTCATTAAATGCTCAACCTCTAGCTGCTCAACTTCTAAGCGCTCAAGATGATGAAAAATATCTATTAAGGACTTAATGTTTTCATTTTGAGCTATGTTAATCTTGAGATTGTTCCAATTGTCGAAAAATGAACATATCACTACCCAAATTTGTTGTTCATCTGACAAAGGGTTGTTAGCAGCTCCTAACATTTCAATCATATTCAACATGACCCGAAGATGTTCTCTAAAGGTGTGTTCAACTTTCTTTGTACAATTGTTGATTTAGTAGTTAAGAGATGCAACCTAGCCATATCCATTTTCTTTTGGGAAAAGAAAATGGAGAATCTTATTAGAGATATTCGATTAGTTCACCACAATATAAAAGAATCTTTGCAGCATAAACCAAATTTACATAAAAATAATGAAACATAAATATAGAAGGGAGACTTGGCTAAGTTTAGGAATAACAATCCGTATAAATGTCTAATTATTTAAATTTAATTTTTCAGCGCACAAGACGTGTAATTTAGGGAATAATTTAATTAAATTACTACAACCTAAATCACTCCCACTAGGAATAAGGGTACATGTGTAATTATAGCATATTAATTTAATTTCAAGTACTAACAGTTAATATTTCAAAAATATTAACAAAGGTAATTAAATAATAGGCAATATTACTCAATTAATATACCAAGCATGCTATAAACACATTAAAATACTTCCCAAGAAATTTTCATCAGTAGTTTATCATCACAAAAGATTACTGTAATTTTTCGAATTTTTTTGACAAATTTGGTAATTATCATAATTAATTAATCATTGCATAAATAATTAGAAATTAACCAAAGGTACCCAAATCTTGTAATTTCTTCCAAATTTTTTATAACATTAGCTTAATATCATAAAAGGTTACTATAATTTTTTGGGATTTTATGATAATTATTCTAATTATAACAATTAATTAACTATTGCATAATTAATTAGAAATTATCCAAATTTATTAATATTCAAAACAATCCAGCGGAAACAATAATTATATTCTAATAATTAAATTCTATAAAATTTTCAAAAATTAATAACCACTATTACTATTTATTATTTAATTTTCATGCATTTGTTAATTAATAAAATAATTTTTGAAATTAAAAATAAAGAAATAATTAAAATCTGTTGGACCGGGTCGAGACACTGGTTAAAAGGGCGCGGTTCGGATAAGGCGGATCAGGATCAGGGTTGAACAGGGACGGGCGCGTGTGACCCGTGCGCATTGCATAACCAATAGTCACATACGTGGCTCGGCAAGACGTTATTAGAAATAGCCTTTCCGGCCCAAAGTGCCAGTAGAGCCCGAGCCTTCTTTACTTTATTTTCTGATGTTGCTCACACCGTTCTGATTGACTGGGCTTCCTGAGTTCAATGGTGTGCTTAACCACCATTTTAGGAGCTTCCATTATGGAGGTGTGAAACACAAGTGTCACTCAGAATGAAACTTTTGTTTCATCTTCAACCCCAAACAGCCCATATTTATAGAAAAATCATTTCATAACCTAAACTTTGGTAAGTCATATCTCAGTCTATATTAATTCGATTCATGTAAATAATATGTCGTTGGAAAGCTTGTAATATGTACTACGCATAATACCAATATCATTCGAAATAGACAATCACATAGAAAGTTATGGCTTGTCAAACTAGGCTGTTTGTAAACTAGGTTTCCAAATTAATTTCAAATTACATATCTTATTAAAACCAAATTATGCAGATCATATACATTATATATGGGCTATAACATACTAAAATATTAGCCCCTAACATTTAGTGTAACTAAGGTTTCCATTGATGATGTTTTTCAAGCTTTTAAACATGCATTCATAACATATTATGTAAACATATCATATATAGCATACATTAGATCGATAAACCATGCTCTGACACCAAAGTAAGAATATTTAGATGCATGTTATTAAATGTAATACACATAACAGGAGATCCAAAGGTATACCTCTTGTAGCGTGAAAGCCTTTGTTGCAGAAAACCTCCTGCGATTGATCATCCTCTACAATTCAACGATGTCTGATAGACTTCACGACATGCTTGTGTGACGTGATTGTCGTATGAATCAATTCTAACAAGTTTTAAGGATGTAACTCTCTCGACATCTTAACCCAACGCCTATAAAGAGACAAGAACCTTGGTACAATCGATCAAACAATGAAATCTGGGTTGAATGGAACACCAACGACACCTAAATCCTGTGTTTATAGCGAAATAAGATGTGACGCCCCCAAAATTAGGTATACGTCACCCATCTTGGGTCGCCACTTACATGGTACATAAATTCAAATACAACTTACTAATATAACTGTCGTGTACAATACGACATAAACTGTGAGTTTGAATACAAATATTGTCTACTAGATATTATACAAACTCAAAAGGAGTCCTCATTACAACTATTATCACACTATTTCACAGAATAGTGAGGACTACTAATGCTATCCTCTGGACCATTACTTTGTTCCCCGACTCGTCCCAGCTATGTTCTCATTTCACGAAGAAAAAGAAAGAAAGAAAGGTGAGCTCAACTAGCCCAAGAAGAAATATTATGACTAAGATAATGCGTAATAAATTATCATTAGCCTTCAACAAGTTGTTAAACCGATAAAATACAATAGACAACCAGGTTTAATCTGCAATGAATATGCAATCCATTAAAAGAGTCAAGTAGAGAATAAAATCTACTATCTTTTAGGTTTTAAAAGGTTTTTATCAATTTTTATCATTTGAGACTCGACAATAAATAAACCACCACATCTAATCATCCCCTGTACCACGGTCGAAGGATTTTCATCAAGTTATCAATGGTCATGACTATACCGAATCACCCCGGGTCATAATCATACCAAAACTATCCATCAACGCATTACAAATACCGAGAACTTTTGTCACATCATTTATATCAAGTCATGATTATACCGATTGATCCTCGTCATAATCATACTAAGTTCATCTATGCACGTAAGCCAAAGATAACATAATATAACATGAGGATGATGACAATGACATAATAATTCAATAAAACAAATTCAAGAATTATTTAATCCATGAATTATTAACGTCCAAATTGTCAACATAATACTTGTTTAGTGAAGTAAAATTCAAGAATGATCGTAAGAATATTTCCATGAGAAGATCTTTGATGAAACGCAAATATCAAGGATATTCTACTAATTTCATGGAGTATAGAAGTCAAAGTTTTAACCAACCGAGTATAATAAAGAATGGAATAACAAAAGAAATCACCATGCATGCGATACTTGATGTAGACAGTTATTCCAACGAATAATAATAACGGAACCGAAGTCGTGAAATTCACAACATGGGATGTTCCAACGAATAATAAAGATGGAACCCGGATCCTGTAAAACACACGATAGGATATTCCAATGTAATGATAAAGATGTAACCAGTCCTGTAAAACACATGCATGTGATGTTCCAATGATAATAATAAAAAGCGGAACCGGTCCTATAAAACACATGAGCATGTGATGTTCCAATGTAATAATAGAAGAATGTCACCAAGTATAGGTAAAATCACAGATACAAAGTTATTCCAATGAATAATAAGCAATGGAATAACATAAGGATTTCACCAAGTATAGGGTATGCCATGATCAAAGTTATGTATAGGGTATGCCACTTTTACGGAGTTATTCCAACGAATAATAATGAATGGAATAATGTAAGTTCTCTTCAAGAAGAAAGAATAACACCCTCTACGTAAAAAGAACCTGAATATAGAAGTAGTGAAGTAGCGAGAATACTCTTCTTCTTTCTATAATTTTCTCTCTATAGCTTCTCTCTATAATTTCTCTCTAGAGTTTCAATGAATTCGTAAGAAAATAATGAAGGAATGAGCTTCTATTTATAGGAAAATGGAATGCATAAGAACTAATCCATGAACGGTCCAGTTGATTTACTTTAATCGACGGTCCATATTTAAAGAAAAATCTTTTAAATAAAATATAATATATTCTATTTATATAAAAACATTTTACTATGCAAACACTATGCAATACTATGCAAAACACTATGCAAAATACTATACGCAAAGACTATGCAAAATACTATGCAAACCTTATGCATAATAAAATATAATATATTCTATTTATAGAATAACTTTAATAAAGTATTCTATTTTATATAAAAGATGTTTCGCTTTTTATTACGTTAATAATACTGAATAAAACAAAGCGTCATTATCGCTATAATAATTCATATTATTAATCGAAAATAATGGAATCAAACCGAGTGACTTCTCACATAGTCATCAATAATCAATACTGGTGTCTTACTATGCAACCACACGTATTCTTTCGTACTTTTACTACCGAGTAGTTCAACAAGATATCAACGGTAAAACTTCCGCCGTTATTTTAATAAAATATTTTTGTCGCTTTTCTCAATCCGATAATAATTTACATTAATGGGGTCCACCAATGATTGAGTAGTTATACGAATATTCTCTGCTAAACCGAATATTCCCCGACCAATCGAATATAATATAACCACTTGCATACTTTACAAAATTTATAAATACTACCCACAACTATAATATTATCTTAAATTCACACCATAATATAAAAAATTTATTTCGACAAAATTTAAATCTTTATTGATAAAATCTGGGGTCTCACAATCTCCCCTCCTTATGGAATTTCGCCCTCGAAATTAGGGTACGTACCTGGTATGATAAAGAGATGAGGATACCTTGAATACCTTTATCGTTTAAAAATATTAAATTCATCTTTGCAATCCGGCCAAAGATATTCATTAACAATTCATCTTTGCACTACAGGCCAAAGATATATAACTGTAAAACCAATAATGCTAAGACGCAGCTTAATAGTATCACGACCACGAATTATCCATGCACCACTGGCCAAGGATATTCGTGTTTTCAATTACGGTTATGATTATACCGAACAATCCCTGGTCATAATCATACCAAGTCCATCTATGCACGTAAGCCACAGATGACTTTGAACGCATCCATGAATTAATATTTCATTGCTGAGACTCAGCTCAATAATTAATCCACATCATCGAATCATCCCTGCACTACAGGCCAAGGATATTCATTAGTATCACGACCACAAATTATCCATGCACTACGGCCAAAGATAATTGTGTTTTCAATTACGGTTATGATTATCCGAACAATCCTCAGTCATAATCATACCAAGTCCATCTATGCACGTAAGTAAACGCGATGACTTTGAACACATCCATGAATTAATATTTCATTCTTTGAGACTCACCAATAATTAATCCACATCATCGAATCATCCACGCTTTACGTGCCAAGGATATTCATTAGTATCACGACCACAAATTATCCATGCACTACTACCAAAAAGATAATTGTGTATTCATTAATATCACGACCACAAATTATCCATGCACTACTACCAAAGATAATTGTGTATTCATTAGTATCATGCGACCACAAATTATCCATGCACTACGGCCAAAGATAATTGTGTATTCATTTACGGTTATGATTATACCGAATAATCCGTGGTCATAATCATACCAAGTCCATCTATGCACTACAGGCCACAGATGACTTTCAACATAATATAAACATGAGGATAATGATATAAATAATCAATCAAATGAGATAAAGGATAAATATTAAACATTTATAATATAATTTATCCAGGATTCAAGAATATCCCCATGTTATCAATCATTTAATAATCTCATAATCTAATAACATTAATATTATAACAATATTTTAATCACTTCTTAAATTTATAAACAATTTATCTCAATTATTTACGCTTTACCATATAATGCATTTAATCATTCAAAATGTCATACTCATAAGATATCATTACCAATTATCAAATCCTCAAAAAATATGCATATACTCTATATAGGATTCTCTAGCCATAAAATCCTATTTTCAACTTTGTTACTTCACATAACATATTTAACTCATATGTTCAGTAACTAAACTATTTTCATGAAAAATACCAAATCAGTCCCAAAAATATTTCTTTTCTGGGATTTAGCATAATATAGTCCCATAATGAAAATATATTTTTTCTAATTTTAAAATTCATTTACTATTTTTAAAAATCAATTTCTAATTAATTTTTAAGAAATTAGCTACCTCAAGTTTAACTCCAAAATTCCCAAATCTTGGCAGGACCTTACACATGTTAACGTGAGCTTCTAGTTTAAATTTCATGGTCATCGGAGTTATAGAACTCCTCATTATAGCGTTTTAAATTTAAAACCTAAATATTGAAATAGTCATAACTTGCTCATTTTAAGTCGAAATGAGCTCATTTTTGGACAGGAGATACTTTATACCATATACCTTCATGTCCCAAAAGGCCAGAATTTTTCTCATAATTTAAGTGGCCGAAACAGCCCCTTAAAGTTTCTGGGCAGTAGCATTTTCGAAATTTACAGCTTTGGCCTCCTTTGCTAAAAATCAGTCCACACAAAAAATTTACAACACCTTTTCCAGTAATTCCACTTGGATTAGTTAGGTAACTCATAGATCTAACTCTAGGACTTGACCACACTCAAAAATTCAAAATATAATAAGAGATATGGTCAATTGAATTTCATGTTACGTTTTCACCAAAATCGATTTTCAACTCTTTGTGATTTTTAAGAAACTTTCATGTTTTTACATACTAACCAACATAACTCATCATAAAACTTACTAATACCACGAATACCCATGATTTTCATTAGTACAATGCTTTTATTATGACTTTCATCATAAACCACGTAAAGCTGCTTCATTTTAGTTGAAGAATTATTTGAGGGTTTAAGAAATGGGTTTTATCTTTGGGTCAATACAAAATTCGATTTCACGCTCTAGGGTAGGCTAAGAAGTCTTCAAGAATACGCCAAGAAATTTATTAATGATAGAAATATCATTCAAAACTCACTTTCGTCCCAAGACTTGGATAGTACATCACATTGATACCAACCGTGACTTCTATCCCTTAACCTAGATAGTACCTCACAATGATACCTATAAACTTGCCATCTTCATTCACGATGTAAGCCTCTGAAAGCTTGGCTTCGGTGCATTCCACACAAGGAAGTTAACAACGAAAGGTTCGGGGCTCTTTACTTATGGCTTGATATGACAATGATTAACTTTAGGATTTGGTTACTTTGAATTAGTATAATGTGAGGTTGTTATAAATATAAAAGCTAACAACCTTACGAAAAGCATGATGAGTAGCTAACCAATTGACTCCGAAAATCACATCAAAGGCAAATATTTTCAAAAAGATAAGATCGACAGGTAACATGAAAATGTTTATTTGAATTAAACAAGATTTAAAAAAATAGTAGCGGTAACGAAGGCTCCTACTAACGAAGTTTCAACCAATAAGTCAAAGTCTAACTTCTCCGGAGTCAAATTTAAACGTTGAACGCAACTAGGTGAAATAAAAGAGTGGGTAGAACTGGTATCTAATAAGGTATAGACTTCGCAAGAGCTTATGATTAACTTACCCGTGATAATTTTATTCAGGTTCCTCGTCACGAGAAAAAAAAACTCTCTCTTAAACTACTGGCTCTGGTTTTATGCAGGGCGACCTTTGGTGCCTCCATCCTAGTTGAATTCGTCTTGATGGCGACAAAATCGAGCTAAGTGGCCTTCTCTTCCACAATTATAACATGCTTTGGATGGCATATGGCGCGATTCGACCGATGTGTCCCTCTCCTCCGCATTTGAAGCATATGATAGGTGGTCCTTCTCCTTCCTTAACAACAAAATTTGGTCTTGACGTCTTTCCATCATTGTTGAATCTCCTTTTCTTGAAATGTCCATTCTTATTATTTTGGCCCCGATTACCACCGAAGTGGTTACCATATCCGCCTGTTGATTCCCTCCACGCTTGTTGTCACCGCTTGATGACTACTTTCATTTGGTATTATAATTTTGCTTGTACGCTTCTCTTTTAGTTGCGTTGACTCGTTATCGCGCTCCACTAATCGAGCCCTATTTACAACATCTCGAATAAAAACACGGTTTATGAGAAATAAGATGTTGACGTATCTCCGCTTCAAACCTCTTAAAAACATTCGCGCCATTCTCTCTTCATTATCCACCAAGTGGGACGAAATCGTGATAACTCATAAATTTTGCCTCGTATTGCGACCGCGGTCATATTGTTTTGTTCCAATTTGATAAACTCCACCTCCTTCATGTGATTGAATACTTTCGAGAAAGTATTTGTCGTTGAACAACTCTGGAACTTCTCCCAAGATATCTTGATCTGACAAAGAAGTTGAGTACGTTTTTACCGATTCCCACCAGTGAATCGCCTCTCCGCATGACATAAAGGCGTGAAGGGAACCTTTTGCTCCTCGGAGCATCCCAAGACATCAAATATCTTGGTAATCTGCTTTATCCATGCTTCCGCCAAGTGGTTTTGGCTCTCCTTAAACTCCGGTGGTCCCAACTCCTTGAATTGTTTAGCGGTGACCTTTGAGAGTTTTCTGTGTTTCCACCTACGTTTTGGACAGAGTCGCTTTACTTTGATGTTGCATGAATTCTAAAACCTTTTAAACGTCTCAAATCATTCATCAATTGATCGGTGTTGTTGTTTACGGGAGGATTATCGTCATCCCGTTGCACATTGTCTGATTATTGATATGTGGAGAATCAACGATCTCTCGTGCTCCATTGCTATTCTCAACATTCTCGGATGCCATTTTCAAACACCGCCACAAAATAAGGGTTAATTAACATATCACATATTATCCTTATACTCGATGAGCCAATTAAATACCAAATAGCTTTAGGTAGGTCATACTAGCGAAGGAATTCCCCGCTCTCCCTCCTAGTACTATTCTCACATCTTAGCCAGGATCATATCCTAAGCTCGATACCAACCGTGGCGCCCCAAAATTAGGTATACGTCACCCATCTTGGGTCGCCACTTACATGGTACATAAATTCAAATACAACTTACTAATATAACTGTCGTGTACAATACGACATAAACTGTGAGTTTGAATACAAATATTGTCTACTAGATATTATACAAACTCAAAAGGAGTCCTCATTACAACTATTATCACACTATTTCACAGAATAGTGAGGACTACTAATGCTATCCTCTGGACCATTACTTTGTTCCCCGACTCGTCCCAGCTATGTTCTCATTTCCTGAAGAGAACAGTGAAAGAAAGGGTGAGCTCAACTAGCCCAGTAAGAAATATTATGACTAAGATAATGCAGAATAAATTATCATTAGCCTTGAACAAGCATGTTAAAACGATAAAATACAATAGATAACCGGTTTTAATCTGCGTAATGAATATGCAATCCATTAAAAGAGTCAAGTAGAGAATAAAATCTACTATCTTTTAGGTTTTAAAAGGTTTTTATCAATTTTTATCATTTGAGACTCAACAATAAATAAACCACCACATCTAATCATCCACGTACCACGGTCAAGGATTTTCATCAAGTTATCAATGGTCATGACTATACTTAATCACCCCCAGTCATAATCATACCAAAAACTATCCATCAACGCATTACAGTGCCAATTTGAGAACTTTTGTCACATCATTTATATCAAGTCATGATTATCTGGATTGATCCTCGGTCATAATCATACTAAGTTCATCTATGCACGTAAGCCAAAGATAACATAATATAACATGAGGATGATGACAATGACATAATAATTCAATAAAACAAATTCAAGAATTATTTAATCCATGAATTATTAACGTCCAAATTGTCAACATAATCTTTGTTTAAATGAAGTAAAATTCAAGAATGATCGGAAGAATATTTCCATGAGAAGATCTTTGGATGAAACGCAAATATCAAGGATATTCTACTAATTTCATGGAGTATAGAAGTCAAAGTTTTAACCAACCGAGTATAATAAAGAATGGAATAACAAAAGAAATCACCATGCATGCGGTACCGCATAGGCAGGTTATTCAATGTAATAATAATAACGGAACGGTCGTGAAATTCACCGCAAGCGGGATGTTCCAACGAATAATAAAGATGGAACCGGATCCGGTGTAAAACACATGATAGGATATTCCAACAGAATGATAAAGATTTTAACCAGTCCTGTGTAAAACACACATGACGAGGATGTTCCAACAGAATAATAAAAAAAGCGGAACCGTGTCCTGTAAAACACACGAGCGAGGATGTTCCAATGTAATAATAGAAGAATGTCACCAAGTATAGGGTAAACAGCGTATCAAAGTTATTCCAATGAGAATAATAAGCAATGGAATAACATAAGGATTTCACCAAGTATAGGGTATGCCGCGTATCTGAGTTATGTATAGGGTATGCCACTTTTACGAAAGTTATTCCAATGTAATAATAGTGAATGGAATAACGAAGTTCTCTTCAAGAAGAAAGAATAACACCCTTACCGTAAAAAGAACCTGAATATAGAAGTAGTGAAGTAGCGAATACTCTTCTTCTTTCTATAATTTTCTCTCTATAGCTTCTCTCTATAATTTCTCTCTCTAGAGTTTCAATGAATTAAAAAGAAAATAATGAAGGAATGAGCTTCTATTTATAGGAAAATGGAATGCATAGTAACTAATCCATGAACGGTCCAGTTGATTTACTTTAATCGGACGGTCCATATTTAAAGAAAAATCTTTTAAATAAAATATAATATATTCTATTTATATAAAACATTTTACTATGCAAACACTATGCAATACTATGCAAAACACTATGCAAAAAATACTATGCAAACTATACAAAATACTATAAAAGACTATGCATAATAAAATATAATATATTCTATTTATAGAATAACTTTAATAAAGTATTCTATTTTATATAAAAGATGTTTACGCTTTTATTACGTTAATAATACTGAATAAAACAAAACGTCATTATCGCTTATAATAATTCATATTATTAATCGATGAATAATGGAATCAAACCGTGACTTCTCACATAGTCATCAATAATCAATACCGTGTGCTACTATGCAACCACACGTATTACTGTACTTTTACTACCGAGTAGTTCAACAGTATCAACGGTAAAACTTCCGCCGTTATTTTAATAAAATATTTTTGTCGTTTTCTCGATCCGAATGATAATTACATTATGGGGTCCACCAATGATTGAGTAGTTATGCGAATATTCTCTGCTAAACCGAATATTCCCCGACCAATCGAATATAATATAACCACTTGCATACTTTACAAAATTTATAAATACTACCCACAACTATAATATTATCTTAAATTCACACCATAATATAAAAAATTTATTTCGACAAAATTTAAATCTTTATTGATAAAATCTGGGGTCTCACATAAGAACCTCGGTACAATCGACGATTGATGCTGTAGAAGACGTCACACACAACTATGTATTGTTGTTTAATAAGTCAAAGATAGAATCTCAAAAAAAATTAAGAAATACTTAGGAATTCTTCAAACAACCAAAAGTAGAAAATAAACTCACAGTTCATTGATAAAAATCTGAATTGTATTAAATAATAATGTGTTTTCCAGTTGTTACATCAGTCATGTATTCTATTTCTACTAAAAGAATAAACCATAATTCTATACGGAATAAGAATTTGAATGAAAATAGAAATCACGGCAAACATATCATAAGGAAATCAAATTCAATCTAAAAGTAACCTAATTACAATAGGAATATAAAAATATACTGAAAATAGACTAATTTATGAAGTAAATTCGCGTCTAAATCTATCAAAAATGTGTTAACTAAATTTCCCCTGCGGCGCGATCGCGCTAGAAATGAATTGACTTTGGGCGCGGCTGCGCTCGAAGTCCAAAGAAGAATTTTGTCTATAGAACGGCGTGACAGTGCTGGTTTTGGCCTAGTTCACAGTGTGACCACGCTAGTCTATTATCCGGCAAGTTGCTTCTTTTGATGTCTTTAATCTCCAAATGCGATTCCTCGCTCCTCCTTCATTTTCTCCACTAGACTTGAATCCCTCTATGACCCGAACTAATGAACTTAGACACAAATCCCATATTGAACGCCTCACCACGTAGCTCGAATACTCTTCCTTCGTTCTGTGCAATCCAACCTCATGTTGTCGCGTGATTGTTCGTAACCTCCTTTCCATGCTTAGATGTTCAATTCATCGCGCATAAGCTTGTAATCTCTCCATGAACTGAAGCGTAACTTTATCGATGACGAGGCCACACAAATGAACACGGGTCCGATGACTTAACTTGAGCTCCAATGTAATCATTCTTGAGTTGAATTCAGCACAACTACTTGAAACTATTCTTTGAACCTCTGGAGCTTGAGTCAAAAGATTGACATAAAATTTTGACCCCCTCATGCTTGTGTCAGTGTCCACGATTCGTAATAATTAGGGTTTAGTCTATATTAGGAAAGCTTTCTGATAAAAGTTTCTAGGTTTTTGGCCAACTAATTAATCATGACAACCGAGGAGAGGAGACATCAGTATTATAAGTCGAATTAGTTGAACCACTTCCTAACAATCTCTCAAACTCTCAGTTACCTAATTGACTTAGTCAATATTCCAAGCTGACTAATAAACCAAATGGGTTCCTCCATGAACTCTTCATTTGGATATCAAAAATCCAACAAGAAGAATTTTAGTTATTTTCCCTTCCCATCAATTCCTTTCTGAAAAAAAATTTACAAACACAGTATATCAAATTTTATACCTCTACTTTCGGAATCATCAAATCGGTTAACTGGAAAAATGAATTGTTAGTTTTCGGGGGTGCACAATAGATCTAGAAGGGGGGTTGAATATATCCTTTGTATTTTTCTTCTATTTCCTTTATCTTGCTAAGTTATTAGTAGATAATGAATAGAGGAATTAATTCATTCATAGCAAAATAGATTACAAACCCCTTCAAGGATATAGCATTTAACACAGTTCTAATGTTAAGTTAGTTACAAGCAAATATAGCAGCTATAGTATTAAATGTAATGACATAAAATAAATGACACCAGAGGTTTTAAGTGGTTGAGAGACTAAATGCTCCTAATCCACTCTTCTGCTTTAAGAAGCAGGGATTCCATTAAGGATTTGATCAACTTCGAATCACTAAGATTCCTTCAAGACCAACAGCCTTGGAAACTCTAGTTCACTAAGAACTCTTCAAGACCAGCAGCCTTGGAAACTGTAAACTAAGCCCAGCAAACTTAGACTCTCTTGTACCCTCCGGTACTCAGCAAGCCCATCAGATTTAACTTTGGTTTAGTCACAAAGATAAGGACCCCTTAGGCCCTGGATGTTTGGATGGCTGTTTGTTATTGTTGTTAACCTGCTAAGATGACATCTAGCTTGTTCATCTTTTGGTACTTAGCAGATCCTTGTGATCGTATAACATTTAGTATTGGTACTTGATCACATCTAATGATGTGACGCCCCCAAATCCGGGTATCTTCCAACCCGACAGATGGTGCTACACAGTACTACCATTCATACATTCATTCAATTGAAAAGTCTCAAAAGAACTAATATATCTTCTATATATTAAAAATAATATTACATTCCCCAGGTTCTTTACAACCCATTCGTTTGTTCTTGTCATAATATTTAATATATTACAGACATTCAACTATTCTATTACATTAAGGGTTCGTCTTTGCCTTGCCCTTGTCTTTGCCTGAGCCTTCTGTCCGGTTGATCATAGCTGTGTTCATATTGTTCAAGCAAGAGTGAGCATGACTAGCTCAGCAAGTACTACAATTCTAATAAACAGCATGCTTGAAACATAAAAATCATATATCTTCAGTAACTGAACAATAGTTATGAAGTACTATTGATAATTCAAAATAGCATTTCTTTTTATTCAAAACATTTTACAACAACAACATTCAGTAGAATATCAATTATAGCTCAAGACTATGAGTAGTTCATAATTTCTTTTGAAAAGGACAACCCGACACTAAGTTCGTAAGTCCGGCATAGCTTACGAGCACTTTTTGGTGATCAGCCCATAGTACTCTATGTTGATCAACACTACATTTATTAAACGTGTATACGTTTAAGTTGTGGCAACCTCACGTGCACGTCGTTAAACGACAAAAACATTTTTAGCATACTAGGTCTTTGATTGAAAACCATACCAATATAACTCGATAAACATTAATCATGCTTGACAGAATCATAATATAAGTCTAGCCGAAAGAATTGGCATAGACTTTATCATTCAAGACTTCGTGCGAAAGAATACATGAATCACAAAGCTTGTCTAGACTAAACTGGAACAAGGGTTAGAATACTTGCCTTTAGCGTCTGCTTACTGATTATCACATGTAATAATAAAAAATAATATTATTTTATTCATTATTAAAAGTATTTACAAATGTTCGATTTTCCGAGGCGTTACACTCTCTCCCCCTTATAAGGATTCTTTCCCTAGAATCTCGCTATATAAAAAACAATTACACAAATAATTAAGGGTAATTCTTATTCATCATTTCTTCTAACTCCCACGTTGCTTCTTCTGCATCGTGATTCTTCCATATCACCTTCACGGAAGGTATGACTTTATTCCGCAATACTTGTTCTTTTCTATCGACAATTTGAATGGGCGTTTTCTAGTACGTTAAGTCCTTCTCGATATTAATAGGTTCATATTCTATCACGTGCTTATAATCTGGCTTATAAGGACGCAATACCGATACATGAAATACATTATGTATTCGTTCCAGGTCTGGAGGTAATGCTATCATAAGCTACCTCACCCACCCATTTTAATACCTCAAAAGGTCCTATGAACCTCGGACTTAACTTTCCCTTCTTCCCAAAATGTATCTTTCCTTTCCAGGGAGATACTTTTAGGAATATGTATGAACCTACTTCAAACTCTCGATTCTCTCTATGCGGATCCATAAACTTCTTCTGTCTGTCTTGAGCTGCTAGAAGACGCATTTGTATCTTCTTGATAATATCCGCTGTCTGTTGCACCAATTCTGGTCCCAACATTCGGCGTTCTCTTACCTCATCCTAATAAAGTGGCGTTCTACATTTCCTCCCATACAAAGCTTCATAAGGCGGCATACCTATGCTTGCATTGTAACTATTGTTATACGCAAACTCCACTAATGGTAGATGATCATCCCAACTACCCTTGAAATCCATGACGCAAGATCTTAGCATATCTTCTAACGTCTGAATTGTTCTTTTGCTCTGTCCATCCATTTATGGATGATACGCCGTACTCAGCTTCAACTGCGTTCCCAACTACTCTTGTAGACTCCTCCAAAAGTTCGACGTGAATCGTGGATCACGATCTGACACAATCGATACTGGTACTCCATGTCTGGAGATTATTTCCTTAATATAGAGTCTAGCTAACTGGTCTAAGTTATACTTAACCCTAATTGGAAAAAAGTTAGCCGACTTCAACAACCAGTCCACTATTACCCAAATCACATCATATCCTTTCGTTGTAGTCGGAAGTCCTACTACAAAATCCATCGTGATATTCTCCCATTTCCACTCCAGAATTTTTAACGACTGTAGCAAGCCACTTGGTCGTTGATGTTTGGCCTTAACTCTTTGACAAGTCAAGCACCTACTCACATACTCGGCTATCTCTATCTTCATGTTCGGCCACCAGAAACTCTGTCGAATATCTTGATACATCTTAGTGCTACCAGGATGAATCGAAAACCTTGAACTATGAGCCTCTTATAAAACCTGTTCCTTTAATTATGTCTCATTCGAAACCCAAATTCTTCCTTCAAATCTCAATAATCCCTCGTTATCAAGACTGTACTTAGTCTCTTTTTCATTGGTTAACCGCTCCTTTACTCGGTCACACTCATCAGTTTTGAGCTGCACCTCCTTGATTCCCTCTACAATAGTATATTTCATCTCCGTCGTGAACAGAATTTGTCCTCCTTCACTTGGCAGCTTCACTTCCAACTCCATCCTAGCCATCTCTGTTATTAACTCATTTTTGAGCCGTTAACAAAGACAACTTTTCCCGACCCTTCCTACTTAAGGCGTCGACAACTACATTGGCTTTTCCAGGGTGATACAGGATTTCATAGTCGTAATCCTATATCAACTCCAACCATCTCCTCTGCCTCATATTCAACTCCTTCTGTGTGAAGATATATTTTAGACTCTTGTGGTCCGTGTATATCTCACATTTTTCTCCATAAAGATAATGTCTCCATATCTTTAGAGCAAAAACTATCACTACCAGCCTGCATCATGAGTAGGATAAACTTTCTCATAATCCTTCAACTGCCTAGATGCATACGCAATGAACTTACCATGTTGCATGAGCACGGAACCAAGTTCTGAATGCGAAGCATCGCTATATACAACAAAATTTCTTGTGTCATCAGGCAATGACAAAATAGGAGCTTTACTCAACCTCTTCTTCAGTTCTTGAAAACTGTCCTCACACTTGTTAGTCCAAGCGTATTTCACCGTCTTCCTCGTCAAGTTAGTCAACAAAGCAGCTATCTTGGAAAAATCCTGGATGAATCTCCGATAGTAACTCGCTAACCCTAGGAAACTCCGCACCTCAGTCAGCGTTTTCAGTTGTTCCCAATTCATCACGGCTTCCACCTTCGCTGGATCTACTGATATTCCTTCATGGTCAATGACATGACCTGAAAATTGTACCTTCTCCAACCAAAATTCACACTTAGTGAATTTCGCATACAACTTCTCCTTTCTTAGTGTCTCGAACATTAATCTTAGGTGTTCAGTATGATCTTCTGGCATCTTAGAATAGACTAGAATATCATCTATAAACACCACGATGAACTTGTCCAAATATTGTTTGAACACTCTGTTCATCATATCCATAAATGCAGCCGGTGCATTTGTCAAAACAAATGACATCACCAGAAACTCGTAATGACCATAACGAGTCCTGAATGCTGTCTTTGGTATATCATCCTTCCTAACCTTCAACTGATGATACCCCATTCTTAAATATATTTTAGAAAAATATTTAGCCCCTTTTAAATGATCAAAAAGATCATCGATCCTAGGCAATGGGTATTTATTCTTTATCGTTAACTTATTCAACTCTCGGTAGTCGATACAAAGTCTTAACGATCCGTCCTTCTTCTTAACAAATAGTACCGGTGCTCCCCACGGCGAGACACTCGGTTGAATGTACTTCCGGTCCAACAGTTCTTGTAACTGCACCATCAACTCCTTCATCTCCACTGGCGCCATGCGATACGGTGCCCTGGAAACTGGTGTCGCTCCTGGCACAATGTCTATTACGTACTCTGTCTCCCTATCCAGTGGAAGACCCGACAATTCACTTGGAAATACATTAGCGAATTCTCTCACTATAGGTATTTGTTCCATGGTTGCTACCACTCTCTGGGTATCAACAACATGGCACAGGTAACCTACACATCCCTTCCTCAGTAATTTCCTAGTTTGTGTAATCGTTAGACAACACGAACGTCCCGGCGATCTCTTCCCGTAAAATACTACCTGAGGTTGTTCTAACGTCTTAATGTTCACACATTTCTTTTGACAATCTATAATTGCCCCATGGTTCACTAACCAATCCATTCCGAGAATTACGTCGAATTCTCCTAACTTTATCGGTAACAAATCTACCGATAATTTATAACCCCGTATATCTACGCAATAACTCCTATGAACATCTTTAACAGGAATTATTTCGTCGTTTGCTACCTTAATATTTAAAGGTATAGGCAACTTTTTGGGAAATAATCCTAATCGTCTAGCAAAATCGCATGCTATAAACGAACAAGTAGCATCCGGATCAAACATCGCGTAAGCATTTGTGTCGTTGATTGGAATAATACCTGCGACGACGTCCCCTGATGCAACTGCATCTTGGACTGTCATGTTAAAGGTACGGCCCATCGGCCTACCCAGCTGTGCTGGTCCACTAATAGCTAACTTACCGCTATTAGCAACCCGATTCCCGTTCGTCCCCTTCTTTGGGCAGTTCTTTGCCATGTGGTCGGTTAACCCACACACAAAACATCCATGATTCTTCTTCGGACTCGGACAGTTAGGCGCAATGTGCCCCTCCTGTCCACAATTGAAACAGATGCCCTTCCCCTTGAGACAGACTCCTAAGTGAGTCTTCCCACAGGTCTTGCAGGCCTCCATTCTTCTTTTTGGGTCTCCATGCTTCACTTCGATATTCCCAGAGCTAAATACCTTCCTCTTCTGACCATCGCCTCTACCACTGGCTCCCTCGATCTTTACTCCCCCATCTACCTTCCCCTTACTCTTCTTGTCCTTGTGGTATTGACTCAGAGCCTCTCTACCACCCTCGGCGATTATCGCCTTCTCTAAAATGGTTCCAAAAGAAGTAATTTGGAATACCGATATACAGTTATAGAGCCAGGGTTTTAAGCCCTGCTCGAACCATTGCGCCTTCCTCACCTCAGTATCCACTTATTGTGGAGCGAACCTTGCCAGTTCATTAAACTTGGAGGCGTATTGGGGAACAGTCATGTCCCCTTGTTTCAATTCCAGAAACTGCATCTCCATCATTCCCTACATGCTTGTGGGAAAGTAATTCTCGAAGAATATCTCCTTGAATCTATCCCACGTTAGATTTGCTATCCTGGCCCTAGCCTGATTAGCTTCCCACAAAAAGTTAGCCTCTCCCTTCATCATATAGGTTGCAAAGGCAACCTTCTGGGCCTCTTCAACATTTGCTATCACAAATGTCTTCTCTATCTCCTTAACCTATGTTTGGGCTTCAATAGGGTCCATAGTTCCTTTGAACTCCGGCGGACCCACACTCTTGAAATCCTTAAAGGTAGTAGCTCGTGCTACTCCTTGATTTACGGGAATATTAGCCCCTATTCTATTAAAGGCAGCTGTTAATAGATTAACAAACTCCTACATCGGGTTAACCAGACCTCCCTTCGATTGATTCACGTTAGTACCTTGATTACGTTGCACTCTTCTCGGCGGCATTTTGCTGATACAATAAACACATTTCGTTATTATTCCTTTCTTTATTAGTTATCATTTAATATTAAACAATAACTCCATCATCCATAACTCATTGCTTTCCATAAAAAGGACTTATATTCATTCTTCGTAGTATAATACTACATCGGTTACATACACAGCCAAAGCTGATTACATTACTTTCCCGCTATCGCTTTCCAAAAATTGGGATTTACAAAAGACTACCCTTTACTATACAAAAAGGGCTTTACGTCACTACTAATTACAAAATATTTACATACTACTCTAGCTACTACTAGTCTACATCTACCTCAAGGCATTCTCAACATCTGCCTTGGCAAGACCGGTAATGATATCACGGCTAATAGTATGCCGTGTTTGCCCTACCTCTACAGGATATCCAGCTACCTGCTGCTGGAAATCTGTATGAGAACTCTTATAGATATAGGACATTCTCCCTATCCTCTGCTCCATGGTCTTTAGCTCCTCCTTGAGCTCTAAGACCTCATGCTTT
The DNA here is from genome assembly GCA_020205615.1 of Panax quinquefolius. Classification (NCBI taxonomy): domain Eukaryota; kingdom Viridiplantae; phylum Streptophyta; class Magnoliopsida; order Apiales; family Araliaceae; genus Panax; species Panax quinquefolius. The sequence continues at coordinate 49,557,615 of CM035158.1, forward strand.
AACTCGTGGAATTTGTCCTTAGCCAAAATCCTCTCGTCATGTTCCTGTTCCCACATGGACTCGACATCAGTCTTGTCCTCTATAACCATTTGGAGCTCTGCTTTCAGCTCCTTGACCTCCTAACAGTAATGGATATTTCTATACAACATTGATATAAATAGAGACATCATTGACCCCCCAGTAGCTATCTCTGCTGCTATAGTCACCGAATTAAAGGACATTGTCTTTACTTCCTCCTCTATCATTCCATCAAATACTGACATGTAGTCAGCTACATCTGAGTATCCAGACTCAATAACTACCACTTCCGGATCTGCTACTATAGGTTTCGGTATAACCTCTACTTGGTTCACCGACTCTTCGCTAATGGTTTGACCATCTACATACATTCTGTTTATCCTGACATCTACACAAAACAATTTAGTTGATTAGTACACGTCAGTAGAATAATAAAAATACATAATATAATCATAATGCATTTTTATATGGTTATTTTCTACTTTTTTTTCTTTGACTTCTCTCAAGGTTATGACTTAAAGTTTTTTATTCCCCCTAAAGTTTTATAACCTAATGCTTTAATACCAACCTGTGATGCCCCCAAATCCGGGTATCTTCCAACCCGACAGATGGTGCTACACGGTACTACCATTCATACATTCATTCAATTGAAAAGTCTCAAAAGAACTAATATATCTTCTATATATTCAAAATAATATTACATTCCCTAGGTTCTTTATAACCCATTGATTTGTTCTTGTCATAATATTCACTATATTATAGACATTCAACTATTCTATTACATAAGTAATCTAAGGGTTCGTCTTCGCCTTGCCCTTTTCTTTGCCTGAGCCTTTTATCCGCTCGATCTTAGCTGTGTTCATATTGTTCAAGCAAGAGTGAGCATGACTAGCTCAGCAAGTACTACAATTCTAATAAACAGCATGCTTGAAACATAGAACTCATATATCTTCCGTAACTGAACAATAGTTATGAAGTACTATTGATAATTCAAAATAGCACTTCTTTTTATTCAAGATGTTTTACAACAGCAACATTCAGTAGAATATCAATTATAACTCAAGACTATGAGCAATTCATAATTTCTTTTGAAAAGGACAACCCAACACTAAGTCCGTAAGTCCGGCATAGCTTATGAGCACTTCTGGGTGATCAACCCATAGTATTCTATGTTAATCAACACTACATTCATTAAACGTGTATACGTTTAAGTTGTGAAAACCTCACGTGCCTGTCGTTAAACGACAAAAACAATTTTAGCATACTTGGTCTTCGATTGAAAACCATACCAATATAACTCGGTAAACATTAATCATGCTTGACAGAATCATAATATAAGTCTAGCCAAAAGAATTGGCATAGACTTTATCATTCAAGACTTCGTGCGAAAGAATACATGAATCACAAAGCTTGTCCAGACTGAACTGGAACAAGGGTTAGAATACTTGCCTTCAGCGTCTGTTTACTGATGATCACACGTAATAATAATAAATAATATTATTTTATTCATTATTAAAAGTATTTACAAATGTTTGATTTTCTGGGGCGTTACAAATGAACTGCTAAGATGTACATTTGGCTTGACATCTTGTTGCTACTTAGAAGTCTGACTCATTCCTTGGTGTTGTTGTTCTTTTTTGTTAATGCTTGTCTTCATCTGATATTCAGCAGTTCACATTACTACCGTTAAGGTATTGCTAAGTCTTTGCATATCAGCTTGACTTCTTTGGGTAATTAGTAGTCATTGAACACTGGTTGTCTTGTGCACAGATTTGGCTCTGTATCTTCTTCTCTTCAGCACAGTGTGTTTATGGTGAAACGTAGAGTGACTAAAGTATTCTACTTTATGATTTTCAACTCTAGTTGTTGTCTTCTTGGCCTTCCGGCTCTCAGTGCAGATGCCACTTCGTTATCATACTCCTTTTTATTGAATGAAGCTTTATCACTATAAGACTCTCATTAGGTATGCTTCACTCTCTCTATAGTAATCTCAGTGTCACTAAGATGTTTTTCTCTGTTAAGCTCCATATGACTCACTTCATCTCAAGTTAACAACATTTTCTCTTTAAAGCTTTAGCTCTTTAAAGGTTTGTTAATCACCTTCCCGTTGGAATATAGTCGTTGAGAGCTTTTTGAAAACCTTTCATTTAAGCATTTAATTCTACAAATATTCTGAGGTCTTTGATGTAGACATGTTAGGTCGATGTGAGTTACCTTTTTGACTTGGCTGATACAGCAGTCTGATTTCTCACCTAACACCTCTGTGAAGTCTCTTTTAGTCAGACCAGTTGGAAGTTACCTTTCTACTTCCTTTTGATTCTTCGATTTAGATCAAAGATGTTGGTGAGAGTACATCGGGATTCTCAATTAGCAACGTTCTCATGTCAGTCTTCATAGTTGAACATTTCTAAGTCTCGATAACCAGACAGATGAACTCTACGATCGCAATGTTAAATTTCATGTACTTGATCGTAGTTTATATGTGGAAATCGTGGATTGACTTGACTTTGACACCTTTACGATTCTGAGAGTATTATGTAATTTTGATAATGTTGTACCCTCTTTCACTTAGCTCTTGTAACCTTATCTACGATCATTGTGACAAACAAGATTTTATAATTTAATTTTTAATATTTATTGGATTAAATAAATATTTATCGATGATTTAATTATTAGATTATATAATTAATTGATGAAGTTGTGATAGATTAATTTAATTATATGTGTTATATTTATTAAATTAATGTGGAGAATTTTATTACTCAAGTATGAATTTATGTGAGCTTATTGAATTAATTGAAATATGTAATAAGCGTAATGTTATTTTAATTAATTTAATAATTAATAATTGGACATAATTAATAAATGAGAAATTATTATATTTTATTTAAACTAAATCAAATAAGATATTTGTTTTATTATTGTGTATGGGTTTGACATTATTAAACTATATTATAAGAGAATAATTAAAATAAATGGAAGTAATAAATAAGTGGTAGCCAAACATGGTCTTATGAGAAGTTAAGAGCAGTTAACCACGTATGGGTAACTGACCTCAACGTAACTGGAGTTATAAGTGCGCCTCATCAGTTTTCCTTTTTACGTACTTTCATTTTAGTGAGAACTTAGAGAATTTAAGAGAATTCAGAGAATTGTTGGGAGAAATTGTGGTATTTAAGAAGAATCTAAAAAGGGACTTCACTCTATACTTTGGGTAATCTCTTCAACCCAATTTCTATTTCACGTTATTAAAGTTTCATGAAAATGGCTTTCAAGTTCTGTTAAAATCTCTGTAATTGGAAGTGGTAGTGATTATGTGGTTTTATATGTGATAATATGTTAACATAACATGTTTTTATTATATATTGTATGTTTCCATAACATTAGTTTCATAAAAATATGTCGTATATTGTTGCTTCAAAATTATAGAGTGTAGAAATATAGCCATATGGCCCTTACACGTAAATTTAATACGTCAATCATATGTTTTCCCATAAATTTTACACATTTATATAATTATGTATGTTAAAACGAACAAAACAAACTTCGAATGGACCGATTTGGTGTTATAACGAACCCGTGATGTTAATTTTTATGTTTTGCGTTCAAAACTTTCAAGAACATCAAGAATAGTGAAATTACATGTTTTGATTCTGTAAATTATGTGTTTTAACTTGTTAAAATCATGCTAGAAGGGTTGAGTAGTAGTTATTTGTGTATTACAATAATTGGGTATGTCTAAATTCGTGTAAGAATAAATTAATTTGAAGTTTTGGCCATGTTCTATAATTATTCATGAATTACGTAATCGATTACGGTTTATCAGCTGTGCATGGCTCAACTCCATGCCTTATGTCCCGTCTTGTGAACGCCAAGAACAAGTCTAACGGTGGCCATAACATACTTCCTCAGCAGATTGTTCAGAAATGAAAAATTTTTAATTGTTCAAATCTAAAAAAGTGTTAATAACCTAATCTAATGTACATTCAAATATGTTAGACGTAAAATGAGACGTTAAAATAGATTCTTAACATGTCAACAACGCATTTACGTGTGGATTGAATTATTGAACGCATAGTTAGCTTATTGTTCATGTAGTGTTATATTATGTGACAATAAGTGTGGTAATTTGACTAAGTATAGTCATAACCAGAATTTAGACAAAAGAACGAACTTGTGATGACTAGTTACATTATAATTAACTGGTATTGTGAATGTAAATGGTATGTAGGATTAAATCAAGGAACGTGTATAATTAACGAGTAGTCTACGTAAGAGGCAAGTTTCCTAACTCTACTTTCAAGTTATGAACTTACATTGAGCGAATCCTCGTCATTATTAATCAAGTTCAAATTGTTATATTAAAGATTATCAATCTTCAAGTATGATTCTGTTATACAATACTTACTCTGTTATATACCTCTTGAGTTTGTTATTCAATTTAAATATCAGTTATTGTTGAACATTGTAAGACTAGTGAACTTTTATTGATTCGACTAGTCCATAGTTGATGAACGTTCTAAATTTTAGAACCCTTGTTGAATTATCCAAACCAAACTTCCTTTGGTGCGGACTCTAATGTCAAACTGAGATGAACAACCCTGTTATAGGGGATTATTTATGCTTTAGCGTTAAGATATTGTGAACAGTATGGTACTAAGGGATGATCCCCCTAAGTACGAGAAGAAGAGTCCATAGTCTTATGATTGTTAAAGGTTTCAAGTATAAACAATTTACAAGCTAGGACATAGTTCAAGGTCTTATGACCATCAGAAGTTCTTTTGATTCTTGTTACACATTCTTGATTCAAAAGTTGAGCTCTTATTTCAGAAGTTGTTAATTCACTCGCATGTTATTATTTTATTGTTATACTATTATACTTGTGGGCAATCGTGCTCACTCTTGCGTAATAATAACATTGCAGTGAAGAACGAAAGGTCCGACGAGCCTTCTACTAGCAAAGGCAAGGGTAAGCTTAACAAGTGATGAAGACTTGTTGTTTATGAGATTATGTATTTATGTTTCAGACTTGATGTTGTTTAAGACTTGTTATTTGTTTATATTTCTGCATAGATGTTTAAGGTTAGATTGACCTGGGACTGTATTTATTATGCAGATGATGTAACCCCATAAGAGGAAGATTTTTTTTTTCTATCTATTGCATGGTTTGCATTATTATGGGTAGATAGATAGATGATATTTGTACAGTGAACACCAAATCCCGTGGGATTGGAGTACCCAGATTTGGGGGTGTCACAATCATGCTTGTCCTGCCTTTCCTCACGAACTAGAAAGTTGGCTTACTACTTTGGCTCTTTAGTATGCATGACTCTTTTGATTAGTCATGCTTTTTTGCTGATTGGAAAACACTACGATAGTTGTCTCAATATCACGATCGTTGTCTCCTGATGAGTGCTTGTAATAGACTCTTTTTAAATGACCCTTCACTTCTCAATCAACCTCGCTTATAGAGTTGGTGCTTTGATCTTCCTTTGAAACTCACTATGCTCACTTCCTGGCATGTTCTTTGCTTCCTCAGTGATATAGGAAAATTTCTCAATCAGTTCTTCAGAAGTTTTTAACAACTCTTGATCTTGAGGACTGTAGGCAGCTGGTTTGATACCAAGTTTCTCACTCTTGTAGATGTTTTCAAAAGCAGTGAGAATATCAATGAGATTGGAATACCAGTTGCTATTAGAGAGAGATGGAATACCAGAGGGTATTGTAGGAGCAAGGTTTGGGATACCAGATGTGGAGTTTGATAGTTGAGCTTTTGGCTTATCAAGGTGAGCATGACCACTTGAAATCGTAGAGTGTGATGCCTCTGCGATCGTGGGCTTTGGTGTGGCCTTTTTACTATCTAAATTTTCTAAGAGATAGTTGGTCATGTAGATATTACCAACATGGCGGTAGACTTTGAAGTGAGGGAGATCCTTGATCAGCTTGGTTGGAAATATCTTGACTCCTGGGAAGTTCTGAGAGATCAGCTCTAAATTGGGAAAGTTTGAATAACACCAGCTGATGTAATTCTCATCTCCAGCAGTGCGAACCTTTAGCCAAAGCATCCGTGGGTAGAACCATTTTATCAGATGGTTTTCAGGATTGTACTGTACTATAGTACAATCTAACTCCATGTCTTGAAAATTGTTGAACAGATCTTCAGTAGACATCGTTACTACTTTGAGTCATTCATTTCCATGGTCTATCCATCTTCCTGGTAGCACATCATGTGGTTCTTCAAAGACTTCCACTACTAATCCTCTTCGTACTCTTACAGGTGAAGAAACTAGATAGCCTGCTAATTCCTGATCTTCAAAGCTGGAGTTTGTCTCCATTTCTTCATTTCCTGACTTTGAGCAGGACTCATGCAGGGTCATTTCAACTAACTCATAAGTGGATTCTTGCAACTGATTTTCATCATTTGTTCCTTTTCCAGTATCCTTCTCAAAACTATTTGACTCACCAGTCATTTCTTACTCTTCAGACTTCAAAGTCTTTTTAGCTTCAACTTCATCTTCATCATTATCACTAAGATCAATGATCTTAGATGTTACGCCCCAAAATTCGGGTATCTTCCAACCCGACATATGGTGCTACACGATACTCATAACTATACAATCATTCCATTGAAATACAACATAATGAATGTAATTACTATCTTCTTATTACAATCAAAGTATAATCCTTCCCAGGTTCATAAACCGATTACATAGTTCGTTGTTCATAATGTATAATACATAAAAACATACTAATCTATTACACGATGGTTAAGTATCCATTTTAGCTTTGCCCTTATCTCTCTTAGCATTCTCAGTACGTTCATCCTTAACTGCAATCATATAATTCACGCAAGAAGTGAGCATAACAAGCTCAGCAAGTTTAACAAAAAATAACAGTAATAACACATTTGTGAATTATATGACAATTCCTACATAACTGAACAAATAGTTATGAAGTATTATGAAGCAATAATACTCTAATATTTCATATTATCAATTCCCAAAGTATAAAGTAGATTAGGAATTCTGAACTGGTCGATAGACCATGAAACGATAGCTTTACATTTTCATTTGAAAAGGATATCACAAAGACTAAGGTCAGTACATCCGCATTACTTATGATCACTTCTAGGTGATCGGCCTATAGTACTTATGTTGATCAACACTCATTCGTTAAACGTATTTACGTTTAAGTTTTGGCAAACTCGCGTGCCCATCGAATAATCGATGAAAAATACTTTTGTTTGTTCATAGGCAAACCTTACCTTCACATCCGTACCAATTACTTGGCATAGGATAGCGTTAACATTTCTATATAGAAAGATATGAATATAAATCAATCTATATCTAACGAACAGTCTAGCCGAGTTAAAACTAGCATTGACCCTTTCTTTTAAAACCTGTCATGCAATTCAGTACAATGAATCACATAAAACTTGACTAACATGAAAGTTAGACAAGCGTTAAGAAAACTTGCCTTTTAGCGTCTTCAAATAACTTAATCGACTGACCACAGCCTTTATAGAATCTACATGATATATTCACATAGCACACGGTAATTAGCTTTCAAACAATTATTCACATTGTTCCTACTAACTTCTTTATCTTCTATGTCTTTGTTAACTTAATATCATTACTAAAGTCAACTCGATTTATTACCCTTCGTCTCGGCTTATTAACCAACTTACATTATTAACTGGACTCTATCATCATTGGCAAAGTACCAACGTTGTTTCCCGACTAGGGTTCATTGATAACACTTTGTGTTCTTCATTCATAACTTACTAATATGCATTCAATTCCTAAATTTCAATACCATATACCTTAGTATAAGTAGTATAGGAATAATTTTAATACACTTATGAAGTGCATAAACTTTACTCTTCTAGGTCTCTGAACAATTGCAATTCAAACCTAAGTCATTCAACAATTACCCTGCACCCACACCGCGGCGTGACATCTTAGTACAAGACTGGCTCTCTACGCGCCAGCTTTACAATACCTGTGTCCTTGCCTCTACAAGGTCATGGCATGAGACTTCCTTATACCAATGGTATGCCATTGCGCCACCACTAACACTATGTCATGCCATTGCCATGGCACTTTAAAGCACTCGTCAGCCATAGCGCCTGCACTTCAAAGACCTGAGATAATATTCATAGATAAAAATTTTGGTGAGATTCTCGGAGCCATAACTTCTTCGTTATAAGTTCAATTTGGTCCGCTCAAAAGCCTACACGTCATAAACGACATTCTCTACGCTTTCATATAAGAATTCGACACTTTCGAATCCGTTAACTCAAAATTTACTATTGAGTTCATTTTCTAAGCGTTCGTAAACGTTAATGAGCGTTCAATGCTCGTTTTCTACATTTTAAGTCAAAATCCGACAATTCTTGAGTCCACGACTCTTAAATACCCTATCTCATGTGTTGACATTGAAAAACAACATTTTCAAGTCTCACGGCAAATTTTGACTATAAATTCGGAATTTTAACGTTTTCGGCGTTTAACGTCTATTTCTGTGAAATTCGCCATAACTTCGTTACTAACGTTCTCTAAGCCAAATCAAATGGAATACTCCATGGACTTCATATCTACATCCTAACCAAGCAAGATGCACATATTTACGTATTGATGGAGTTCAATTGTTTATCAACAATCAATCTCAACAATCAATATTTTCATGATTTTAAGCTATATCAAACCTTATGATTTCTATGATTTCATGACTTATAGAGATTGAATCTATAACAAGTCATCCTTATTCCACCATACTAGACATACACCGCCTATTAATGATTCTCCATACTAAAAGAAAACCAAAAGAGATGGAATTAGAATTAAGGAGTATTACCTTAAGAACTCTTAGGTAATCTTGAAAAACTCTTTAGCAAAGCTTCAAAGTAGAACTTTTGGTTGAGTCTAGCTCTCTCTCTCTCTCTCACTCTCAAAATCTAGGTTGGCAATTTGAAAAACTCACAAAAGACCAATTTTAGCTTTCTATTTATACACAAATGAAATGGAGGGCAATTTGGTCAATTCACCATCACCTCCTTACTATTCAACACTTTGTCACCAAGTAAAATACTTGGTGACCAAGTGTTATGCTTGTCTTACGCACCAAGTGGCCAGCCCACCATGCCCATAGGTCATCCCCATGGGTTGCCCCATGGGTTTTACCCATTCGGTGACCCACCGGTTCGATCCACGGTTCGATTTTCTTGCATTGGGATTTAGCCAATCTAATATTGGGCCTTGACTTGGGCTTAACACATTAATTCATTGGGCTTTCCTATACAATTGATTGGACTAAACATAATCCAACCCAAATGAATTATCATTAAGTCTTAACATAATTTCATAATACTAATCGTATTCCATACGTATAATTCACGTATTCTTTCCGTATAATACTCGTAAGATAATCGTATTATACTCCGTATTAACTCATCGTATTATACATATATACTAAATAGTATCATCCTAGTATAATACACACATTAACAATAACGCAATTCCTTCTACGCGTTCATTTCTTTCTCGAAAATCAATCTACTCAACCCTTAGGTTTTAAGTCCACAGGCGAAAACTTCGTTTGCCATACATGAAATATTATTATATATTTCTTCTAATCTCGATATTCTATCATTACGCGTTTCTCGGAATTTCAAAATAATTCCCCGAGTAGAAACGGATGAATAGTATTTTTACAGAAATTTCTCAAAAAACACTTATTTTCGTCTTGGAAATTCTAAACAATTAATTCTAGCACGTAGCCAGATTACTAACCACATTAGCACATTCTAGGTCATAGAATGACCTTCACATAGCTTACTCACAAAATAAATCAATTAAATTCATTTGATTCACATAATCAAATAAAAATTTATTTATCATAAAAATCTGATTTTCTCGGGCGTTACATTCTCTCCCCCTTATAATGATTTTGTCCCTAGAATCTAGCTTATAATTACATAAACAAATGAGGAAAATCTTCCTTAATTTTACTCTCGAGTTCCCATATTGCTTCTTCAGCATTGTGGTTTCTCCATAACACCTTCACTGAAGGTATGACCTTATTTCTTAATACTTGTTCCTTCCTATCAATAATTTAAATTGGAAGTTCCTCATAGGATAAATCTTTCTCTATTTGGATAGATTCATACTCTATTACGTGTTTATAGTTCGGCTTATAAGGACGCAACACGGACACATGAAACACATTATGAATGCGTTCCATTTCCAGAGGTAAGGCTACCTCATAAGCTACCTCTCCTACCCTTCTTAAAATCTCAAAAGTTCCTACAAACCTTGGACTTAACTTCCCTTTCTTTCTGAAACGTATCTTTCCCTTCCAAGGCGATACTTTCAGAAAAACAAAAGATCCTACATCGAATTCTCTCTTCTCTCTGTGAGGATTTGCATACTTCGTCTGCCTATCTTGAGCCGCAACTAATCGAGCACGTATTATCTTCACCATGTCCGTCGTTTGTTGTACCATCTCAGGTCCCAACATCCGACGTTCACCAATCCCATCCCAACACAATGCAGTTCGACACTTCCTTCCATAAAACGCTTCGTAAGGCGGCATGCTTATACTAGCGTGAAAACTATTGTTCTTCGAAAACTCTACCAATGGTAGATAGTCGTCCCAATCCCTTTGAAATTCATAACGCAAGATCTTTACATATCTTCAAGCGTTTGAATTATCTGTTCACTCTGACCATCCGTCTGAGGATGATACGCCGTACTCAATCTTAAATGCGTTCCCATTTGCTCTTGCAAACTTCTCCAAAAGTTCGACGTGAATCGTGGATCACGATCTGACACAATAAAAATAGGTACTCCATGTCTGGAAATAATTTCCTTGACATACAGCTTAGCTAATTGTTCTAGGTTAGATCTAACTCTTATTGGTAGAAAATTAGCCAATTTCTTTAATTGATCCACTATCACCCAAATAGCATCGTATCCTTTCCTTGTTGTTGGAAGTCCCACCACAAAATCCATTGTGATGTGCTCCCTTTTCCACTCTGGAATTTCTAACGGTTGTAACAACCCGCTAGGTCATTAGTGTTCAGCCTTAACTTTTTGACAAGTTAAGCACCTACTAACATATTCTGCTATCTCCCTTTTCATATTCGGCCACCAAAAGTTCTGACGAAGGTCTTGATACATCTTCGTACTATCGGGATGTATCGAGTACCTCGAACTATGAGCCTCCATCATTATCTCCTCCTTTAATTCGGAATAATTTGGAACCCAAATTCTTCCTTCAAAACGAAGTAATCCCTCCTTATCGAGGTTATACTTAGTCTTTTCTTCATATTCTATCTTCTTCTTTATCTGTTCGCATTCCTCGTTGCTCAATTATACTCCCTTAACCCGTTCCACTATGGTCGGTTGGGTTTCTATGGAAAATATCATTTCTATCGCTTCCTCCGGTAACTTAACTTCTAACTCCATTCTTGACATCGATGTTATCAACTCATTTTGAGTTGTTAACATTGATAGTTTCTCTCTACCCTTCCTACTTAGCGCATCGGCTACTACATTTGCTTTCCCCGGATGATATAAAATATCATAGTCATAATCTTTTATTAACTCTAACCACCTTCTCTGTCTCATATTCAACTCCTTCTGTGTGAAGATATATTTCAGACTTTTGTGGTCCGTGTATATCTCACATTTCTCCCCATATAGATAATGCCTCCATATCTTCAAGGCAAAAACTACAGCTGCAAATTCCAGATCATGAGTAGGATAGACCTTCTCATAATCCTTTAATTGACGTGACGCATACGCAATGACTTTGCCATGCTGCATGAGCACACAACCCAGTCCTTTATGCGAAGCATCGCTATATACTACAAAGTTTCCTGTATCGTCTGGTAAGGACAATACAGGTGCCCCACTTAACCTCTTCTTCAACTCCTAAAAATTGTTCTCACATTTTTCAGTCCACACATACTTCACCGACTTTCTTGTCAAATTTGTCAACGGAGTAGCTATTTTAGAAAAGTCTAGAATGAACCTTCTATAGTATCCTGCTAACCCCAGAAAACTCTGAACCTCGGTTGGCATTTTTGGTTGCTCCCACTCATTAACAGCTTCTACTTTTGTTGGATCCACGGAAATGCCATCTTTATCTATAACATGTCCTAGAAACTACACTCGTTCAAGCCAAAATTCACACTTTGTGAATTTCGCATACAACTTTTCCTTCCTTAGTGTTTCCAACACTATCCTTAAATGTTCGGCATTATCTTCTGACGTCTTAGAATAGACTAGAATATCATCAATGAACACTATGATGAACTTGTCCAAATACTGTTTGAACACTCTGTTCATCATATCCATAAATGCGGCTAGCGCATTAGTCAACCCAAATGACATCACCAGAAACTCGTAATGACCATAACGAGTTTTGGACACCATCTTAGGTACATCCTCCTTCCTTACCTTTAACTGATGATACCCCATGCGCAAATCTATCTTAGAAAAATACTTTGCCCCTTTCAACTGATCAAATAGATCATCGATCCTGGGCAACGGGTATTTATTCTTAATTGTTAACTTGTTTAACTCTCGATAGTCGATACAAAGTCTTAACGACCCATCCTTTTTCTTTAGAAACAATACCGGTGCTCCCCAAGGAGACACACTCGGTTGAATGTACTTTCTGTCTAATAGTTCATGTAATTGAACCATTAACTCCTTCATCTCAACTGGCGCCATCCGATATGGTGCCTTTGAAACTGGTGTCGTACATGGTAACAGATCAATTACAAACTCAACCTCCCTGTCCGGTGGAAAACTCGATAATTCCTCTGGAAACACATCCGCGAACTCTTGAACTATAGGTATCTGGTCCAAGGATGTTCCCACTCTTTGGGTATCCATAACATGGCACAGGTAACCTACACACCCTTTTCTCAACATCTTCCTAGCTTGTGTCATCGATAGACAACAAGAGCGTCTTGGTGATTTACTACCGAAGAACACTACCATGGTTTTCTTAGAAAGTCGAAGGTTTAAACTCTTCCTATGGCAATCTATTATCGCCTTATGGTTAATCAACCAATCCATACCAAGAATTACATCGAATTCTTTTAACCTTATCAGTACCAAATCTACTGATAACTTATTCCCTCTAATATTTAGGCAACAATCCTTATGAATATGTTCAAGGGGATTATTTCTTCATTTTCTACCTTAACGTCTAAAGGTATTGCTAACTTTTTAGGGATTAAACCTAATCGCTTAGCGAATCCACATGCTATAAAAGAACAAGTAGCACCCGAGTCAAATAACACATAAGCATTTATTTCATTGACTGGAATGATACCTGCTACCACATCCGTTGATGCAACCACATCTTGGATGGTCATATTTAATGTACGAGCTGAGGGTCTACCCACTGATGGTGTTGGTCTAGAAATGGCTAATTTACCACTACCAGAACCCTTATTTCCCTCTAACCCTTTCTTCGGGCAATTTCTTGCCATGTGATCTAACGACCCACAGACAAAACACCCATGGTTCTTCTTAGGGTTAGGACAGTTGGGTAACAGATGTCCCTCCTGCCCACAGTTGTAGCACACTGACTTCCCCTTTAAGCAAACTCCCATGTGAGTCTTTCCGTATATCTTGCATGCCTCCGTCCTACGCTTAGGATCTCCTTGTTTTACCCCAGTGTTCCCAGGGTTGAAACTCTTCGTCTTAGGCATGTTTCCGCTTCCGCTGGCAACTTCTGCCTTACTACCTCCCTCTACCTTATTCTTGTTCTTCCTCTCTTTGTGATACTGAGACAATGCATCACCACCACCTTCAGCTATTATCGCCTTTTCCAGAATGGTCCCGTAGGAAGCACTTTGAAAAATCGATATTTTACTGTAGAGCCAGGGTTTTAAGCCTTGCTCAAACCTACGCGTCTTCCTCTCTTCCGTGTCCACCTGATGTTGAGCAAATCTCGCCAATTCATTGAATTTGGCAGCATACTGGGGAACTATCATATCCCCCTGCTTAAGTTCTAAGAACTTAATCTCCATCCTACCTTGCATACTAGTAGGGAAGTAGTTTTCAAGAACAACTTCTTAAATTGTTCCCACGTAACAGCTTCTGTCCTAGCCCCACCCTGGTGTGCCTCCCACTAGTAGTTGGCTTCCCCCTTCATCATGTAAGTCGCAAAAAAAGTCTTTTGCGCCTCACCTATGTTTGTAATCACAAACGCCTTCTCAATCTCTTTCACCATGTCTGGGTCTCTAAAGGGTCCATCGTTCCTCGGAACTCCAGAGGACCCACACTCTTAAATTCCTTAAAGGTAGTTGTTCTCACTACCCTAGGAGCTACAGGAATCCCTCCCCCTACTTGGTTAAATGTTGCCGTTAATAAATTAACGAACTCTTGCATAGGGTTATTAAGACCCTTCTGATTTTCATTATGAGACTCGGCCTCTTGATTACGTTGTCTCCTTCTTGGCGGCATAATTCTGATTAAATATATAAAGTTTCGTTATTATTTATTTAACTACTTAGTTATCATTCTCAAATAACAACTCATACCACAACAAGCACATTAAATAAAAACTTCATTATATTAATATGCTTTCATAGTCAAAACTATTTACATCATGATTCCTTAGCCAAAAGCTATTACATCACTATCCTGCGATTGACTTCTACAAAAATTGGGATTTACAAAAAGACTACCCTTTAATTATACAAAAGAGGGTTTTACGCCACTACTTATATACAAAAAGATCTAACAATCTACTAACATTGTTGTACGGCATTCTCAAATTTCTAATTTGCCAGTATTGACACAATATCTCGACTTATAGTATGTCGAGTCTGCCCGGACTCAATGGAATAACGAGCAATTTTCAGCTTAAAATCCCCATGAGCGCATTCGTGGATGTACGACATCCTAGCTATCTTCTAGTCTTTTTCAACCAGTTTCTTTCCAAGCTCTACGGCCTCTTCCTTATAGTCTCTCGCCTTATCCGACATCAGCACTTTCTCATCGTGCTCCGACTCAAAATCCGCCTCTGCAGATTCCTTTGCCTCATATAGGGCAGTTATCTCCTCATTCTGTGTCTGCATGGGGTTCTTCTTTCACTTTTCAAATAACTGAGGAGAGATGATTTTGTGAACATTGAAAAGTTCTCCTTCATCTTCCCTTATCTTGCTCTTCAATTTCTTCTTTAGAATGATACTAAAGAATCTTCCATAGAAAACTTTAGTTATAGGTTTATCTGAAGATTTCTTCTTCTCAGCCTCTTCTAGCCATTTGGACAATAGATTTAACAGAATAGCTCCAAAATTGATCTGCTGCTTCATGATAAATGTAGTCATAATTATGAATTGTATGTCATTTACGGTATCATGAGCAGTGTCCTTGCATAAGATGCATTTCCCTGTAATCTCTGCTAGAAACTCAAATTCCTTAGGAAATTCCTTCTTCTTCATTCCCTTGAAATTAGGGTTTTTTTCATAGTGCATTAGCCTCATACCTTCATTTATGTCTACTTCTTCTAGATTCGCCATACCTCGATTAGGAAACCATAAGCATTGGTTGATGTCTGATGCCCTAATCTTCAGATTGGCTTCTCCAACCTTTGTCGATATAAAACCAAAGTTTGTCGTTGCATTTAAGTAACATTCTCTTACCAGATCAACATAGATTATGGTGTTGGATTTCAAGCACTCAAAAAACCCAGCTTCTTTCACGAGGTCGAGAATATCTCTGAACTTCTTTTCTGATGATTTGAACTTCTTCATACCGAGTTAAATTTCAGTGACAACTTGCTAATTCTCCATTTAAAAAGTTTGTCTATATATGGGTATTTGATTTTAGGGATTTTGTAGAAGGTACTAGAAGGCGATTTGGGTATTGCTCGAGATTTTAGGGATTCAAGGTTTGGAGAGTATTTAGAGTTTAGGGTTCAGAGAGGGAAGTCGATAGACTTGATAATTGTTTGGAAGAAGTAATTATTTTGAATTTGCCTTTATAACAGTTCCTCTTCTAACTTTGCAGATAATGCAACGCGTCAGAAAACCATTGGTTGCACGATGTCGAAAAATGTGACTCCCCAATAAACTGATTAGCTTTTTAATTTTTACTTTCCTTCTTGGGGCATTGAGAATCTTTTCCTTTAGTTGATCATTGACTTCTTCATTTCTTGGAGTAGCTTGATGAGATAGTTGTGTACTCCATAATTTCTTTGTCTACTCAATGATCGTATTATGTAATCATGTTTCAGTAAATAATTCTTCACTAATCTTCAACTGGGAGTTGCATGATTTAAGCCTTAATGTAACTAGAAAAATTAGAGATACCACTTTGATAGTAATTTAATAATTTGTGTATCACTAAAATGATAGTTTGTCATTTGAAGAAACCAAATCCATTGCCATTTGTAGCGAACTTGAAATGGACTTGTTATTGAAATCATTATCTGCTTGCAATTGCTTTCTTGGGAATGAATACAAATCATAAGCTTAGAACTTCTTAAGCCCCAATATGGAGCTCAACCCAAGTACAGTATAAATAATTGTCCACAAAATCAAGATAACATTTCCTTATGTTAATAATAATAATAAAAAAAAAAATACTATGATAATAAGGTACCAAATTCATTTTATCCAACAAGTGTTTTTGTTTTCTTATAAAAGTCCCTGGAGTCTTTCCTAAGCAATCAGGGAGGTTTATGAGAAAAAGGGCAACTATGTTGACTTATTTGAAAAATAATGAATGGTTCTTTTTTACCAGTCCATCTACACTGACCGGCCGACTGGTCTAGCGACCACTCTAAAATTATTATTATTTTTTTTTACTTTGACTTCTAAAAAAATATGTAGTATTATTTGTACTATATATTTTATCAATTAAATAATTGAACTATTAATTTTTATAAAAATTTCACTTGAAAAAAATATTATACATTTTTTGATAGTAAAAAAAAAAGAAAAATTTATTTTTTTGGACCGGTCGCTGGACCGTTGAGAATGACCGGTCCCGGGTCCTCCTAGAATAATTGTTTTTATCAGTCTCTTACGAACTTTAAATGTCTATCTTTCGTGTAAGTTGATCATGTGATTATTTTTTTGGTATAATACGGGCATAAATTTTACCTAATTCTGTGTCAACATAGTCTCAACAAAGTATTGAATTTTCCAACTCCTCTAGTTAAACATTTTATTAAGTAGTACAAGTTTAACCGAATTCAAGTTGAACTTACTTTTATTTGCACAAACTTAACTTATTTGCTCAACTTATCAGTAAATTAAGTCAAACACGTATCAAATATTTATTAGTGATCTGTATCTATCTTCTATATATAAAGGGTGAGAATTTTCATTATTATGTAGTTCAAATTGTCCCCGTGTGTGATTATATACTTCAAGTTGACTATGGTCAATTTGTGTTCTTGTCAAAGTCTTCTTATTTGACTCACAAACTTGGCCAATTTGAGTTCTTATTGACCGTGTTTGAGTTGACTCGCACGCTCTGATATTCATTTGCTCATCAAGTGGTCAAATACTACTGTTTCTAATTTAGTATTTTCTATAATATATGTCATGCGTTTCAAATTATAAGATTAATATTATCATTTAAAAAGTTAATTTTAAATATTTTAAACTCAAAATTAAGATGAATTTATTTAATTATGTCAATACAATTATGAATATCTTAAATTATCTAAAAAATACTATTAATTATTAGATTTATTGTTTTGATGTAAATTTTAAATTTGAAAATATTTCAAATTAACTTTTAAAAGTCAAAATAGCGATGTTATAATTCGAGACAGTATTTGTTGACGGATGAGCGATTGGACCGCCTATAGGATAGTCACAGAACGGATGTGACTGTTACCAGTTGACAGATGACAGACAGAAGAGCGGGAGGGGCGAGATTTCCTCAGAGCCGTTCCTAAGTACGGGCGGGAGGGTCGACTGCCATGGGGCCCCGATCGGAAAGGCCCCAATATATATATATATATATATATATATATATATAGAGAGAGAGAGTAAGGATCAAGAGCATTCTCCTTAAATAACATTCCTCCTTAAATAGCACTCCGTTATTAAAACTATGTCGTTTTGAAGTCTTTTAAAAGAGAGTGGTCCAACTTGCTTTTTTTTATTTACAAAAATGCCACTCGCAACCCTACTTGTTTTTTAAATAAAACTCCAAAACGACGTATTTTTAATAAATGCTAGATAAGGGAATACTCTTGATCCTTCCTCTCTCTCTCTCTCTCTCTCTCTCTCTATATATATATATATATATATATATATATATATATTGAGAACAATTGAGTCACGTTTAATGTAACACCTCTTCCCGAAAAGGAAAGGGAGGTCACGTGCAAAGCACAACAAACCTCAAAATAAATAAACAGAGCACTAACAACCTCAAAATATTAATAATGGTGATCCATTAATAAAGTACTAAGTACAATTCTCCAACACAGAGTCAAAATAATCAAAACTTAAAATTCGAATCAACCTAGATGGTCAAAGGCAACACTCGGCCGAATCACACCACGATCTAACAGTTCTTGCAACTGCTCCTTCAACTCCTGTAATTCCAATGGTGCCATCCGATACGGCGCCTTAGAGATAGGCCCACTTTTGAGAACAAGCTCAATAGCAAACTCTACTTCCTGCTGTGGTGGCAACCCTGACAACTCCTCAGAAAACAGATCAGGAAAGTCACGAACAATTGGAACATCTTCAATACGAGACTCACCCTTAGAGGTATGTTTCATAAACGCCAAATATCCCTCACAACCCTTTGCCACCAACTTTCCAGCCTTCAAAGCTGAAATCAACTTCACCACCCTACTCGGCTGTGAGCCCTGAAACACGAACTCTGGAGACTTCACATCTCCAAATATAACTTCTTCGCCTGACAATCGATAGTGGTCTGGTGCTTATCCATCCAGACCATCCCAAGAATGACATCGAAATCGTGCATGTGACGACCCCAAAATAGGTCCACACTACCCATTCTGAGTCGCCAGATATCACACTATAAAAATCATTTACAAACTTCATTTATACAATTGTTGAACTATCGTGCATAATACGACCACAGTTAAACTGTGAGTTTTAATACAAATGTATGTAAACTCTCATGGTGCCTTGACCGCAACCTTACAATGGTACCTTACATAAAAGTACAGTCAATAATTGTACTAAAAATTAAAATCTTTGGGAAGTGCTCAAGGAAACTTTCGTACATGGGAGGCCATGCGTCTAGGTTATGATAGATATCATATTTAACGACCTAGAAATTTATTTAGTTTAAAAATTAAGTTTTAAATATTATTTGTATTGTGCGTTTAAATGTCATTTTATGACCTAGGATGGTGATAATATTGTAGTATTTATGTTGCATGCAAGAATAAATAATTAAGAATTTTGAAGACGAAAATAAAAAAATTTCCGAGAAAGTTTGCGTAAAAACACTATTCACCTGAAGAACGAAACGAGTTAGGTTTTGACCCTAGGTTCTTTTGAGAAATCTGTACGTCATATTGACTTTCCGTTTCAAGATCTACCGGTAATACGTCATGAAAAGTCATATTGTCCAATAAAAAATTTTCTCCGAAAAATGTCGTGCTTGACACGTCGTGCTTAAAAAAATTTCTTCCACCTATGGACTTTTCGGTATATTCATTTTGACAAGTTGCTTTGTCGTGCTTACGATGACAAAATGCTTTGTCGTGCTTGTTATGATTAGTGAGAAATTTAGGTTAATAACCCTAATTAGCAAAAACCCTAACCCTAATTTGTAAACCTACCCTAATTAGCTAAACTAACTCTAATTAGCTTATGTTTACACCTAATCATGGTTAGTAAACTTCAATTAGGTACTAATTAACATTACTTAACAATTCTAATCATTAAAAACAAAACCGTAATCAAAATTAGTGAAGATTTAAGCCTAATTAAGCTACTAAAACAAACCTAACTAGCTCACAAGTAGGTTAGGAGTCACCATTGCAAGTCCCTAGGCTGCACATGACATGCTTGTAACTTCCAAGCATGACAATAGTCATCAAATAAGATATTTGTAGAGGCAAGTTGCACAAAAATGACCAAAAAGCCAAGTTGAAGAATTCTATAAATAGGAACCTTAGGGCTGAGCAAACTCACAAAATTCATAAGCCTAGATACACTTATAAACTTACCAAATCAAGCCTAGGTGATAGAAGCAACAAAATCAGAAGCTAGAATCAAAAATCATTCAAGAAAAGGTACAAACCCTAGTTTATAATTAGCTCTATGATCCTATGTTAGATTTGTTGTTTAGATGTTTAGAATTATGTATTAGTATGTTAGAAAGTATGTTAGATTGGTAGAACACGTTTTCATAACATCTAGATGTCTTAATTAAGTGTTTTAAGAAATCTGGAAAGTTTGAAAACTAAGTCTGACAGTCGAATGTCAGGGCCTATAGATTCATATGTGTTTATGTTTTGGTCCGTTAATAGTTTGTTATTTGTAGCGTGTTAGTAGGTCTTTAATTAGGAAAAGAAAACAGGTTCATTTGAACCATAGATTTCAAGTTATAAGTAGTCAAAGTGGGTTGACCGTTCACGGATAGAAATTTTCTAAGTTACCCAGAAAACTCAAGAATAGTCGAACCGGCTACTTTGAGCAATCTGTTTAATCGTCTTCTGTTTGTTATTTTTGTAAGTTTTTGTTATAGATTAATACCCTGTTATATATACTACATATCTATGATCTTAAATTGAACAAATAACGTATAGGTTTACTGGAATTAATGGTCAAAATCCATTGACCGAGCTTGACCAAGTTTTCTGAGTTTTCTAGAAAACTTAAGAACATGAAGAACAGCGTTTGGCTGTACTTTGATCAGCATAATTAGAGACCTTAGAGTTATGCTTTGTTCATGTTAATGTTATATATATGTACCCTGACATATATACTACATATTACAACAAATACAACACACATCTAATACACAGAATCGAAGATATTAAAGAACAACTCTGACAGTGACTTTGAGCCTCTATAACTTCTTGTTATATATAGGTTAAAGCCTAAAATTTGTTTCATGTTACACTATTGTATTAGTACTACAACATCAACTCTTAAACAAACCAAAAATCATTATCAGTAGCATTTTAATTAGTGGTCAAACTAGTCACTCGACCATGACCAAACTCGCTGCTTGAAACTCAAGAACACTTTCTAACGACACTTTCTCGCCACCATCAAGGGCTTTAGCGACAGACATAAATTATTTTTCTAAAAAAAATTATAAAAAAATATCAATAATTAATAAATAAATATAAAAAGCAGCTTTTAAAAATTATATTAAATTATTATAAATAAATTACGATATTTTTTACATAAATTCAATAATTATTTTATATTATTTTGATATTATTAATAATTGACTTATTAATAAAAAATTAGAATAATTACTTATAAATACTAAATAATTAGGGAAAAATATTATTATTGATATAAAAAGTATAATAAATTAATATAAATTATTTAATAATAATAATAATCAATGTTTTTGTAAAATATTAAGTAAATATTAATTACCTATAAATAGAAATAAATGATTTAAAAATCATTTAAAAGATTATTAAATGTTTTAAATACTTTAAACCATTATTAAGGATAATTAATTTTTTTCTTAAATAAAACTTAGTCCATTTATTAAAGGTATTAAACACCAAACCCTATTAATTTAACTCGATATTATATAGATGTTATTATTGAGTATTGTTATCAATACTAACATGTTAGATTTATATATATGAACATAGTAGGTATTTATTAACGATTGAATAGCATAACTTGACTGATCTACGCTCAGGGAAGTTTTCTATACCCAAGTTATTACTTTCGCAAGTTTCTTAAACCCTAACTTATTTATTTTCATTATGCAAATTTCTTAAACCTGTTTATTCATTAAACAAGATTTTTATCTTGATATGCTGTTGATATAATATACTACACCTACAATTGAATTACCTTTTTATTGTACAGTTATTGCTATAGCTTCAACATAACTAAAAAAATGAATTGTTTATTCATATGATATTATTTATTGAGCATAAACTGTCGTGTTAAACAAAATTGTTTTGGTAAGACATCTTATACTGAAGTTGGGTATTCCGTAAGGGATTAAAATTAACTCAATAATATATTGACATTAAGTGTATTTTGAGCACTGGTAGGATGATATGCATACTCCTAAGATGTTGAATGGGTTGATCCCCTATCTAACATCTGAACAAAATTTCTAAGTCTGTGTGACTGACAGAAATAAAGAAAAATTCCAGAAATGGTTGAAATAAAAAGAAATCCAGAAATGGTAACAACTATCAGTCGAAATTTGAATTGTTATATTTCTTCAAATCCTATATTGTTATAAACTACAAAACTTGCTGAGCATGTCATAGCTCACCCTTGCAAATTATTCCCTTTGCAGTTTTAGATGGTAATCTTGGAACATCTGGAGTAGATAAAGGGAAGCGTCCCTACATAGATTAGATTATATTCTTATCTGTTTAAATACCTTGTAATAAGAACTCGTTATGAGAATCATGTAATCGAATCTTAATATTATGATATAAATAACATCTTTTATTTCAGGAACCGTATTTTCTTACATATATAGATGTAAAATTAGACTTCTTCGAATCTAGTTGAGATCCTTGGGAACTATTTATCCGAGTGAGGGTATTAATAGCATGGATTGTTCATGTTGTTATTGATACTCTGGATTTCAGATAGATAGTTACTATCGATACTATAGTATAAATTCGTTTGGCATAGACTATACATCTGAGTGAGGGAATTAGTAATATGGACTGTTCATGTTATTTCTGATACTTTGACTTTTGGATAAGTAGACTCTAGTCACAGATACAGTTCATATATCCAAGTGAGGGTATCCAAACACAGTAATAGTTCTCTTGAGAATTTATCTGTTATGGGATACTGTGAATTTTAGATCTATGGGAATTATATATCTGATAGTCCCTCTATTTAATGTAATCTTATAATCAGATACCATGGGTGTATAGATTTAAATGCATTTTATCGATTCATAGTAAGAACCATATCAGATACCATGGGAGTATAGATATTGGAGTGTTACAAGTTTGGTATCAAAGCAGTTAAGGCTATAGATATAAGGAAGAGGTTTCTTAGTATATAGTCTTTGAGTCCGTAAAAATATTAACTTACACATAAAATAACATAAAAAAAACTTTATGTTCTGTGTAAAATTTTGTAAGTATAAATAATAAATGAATGAATTGATGATAGAAATAGAGGATTATTAGGTATAAAATTTATTCAATCATGTGTGTTTATATAGGAAGCACCATTATTGTTTGTCAAGAAGAAGAAGAGTGAAGTGTTGATACTTTTGTTTGACTATAAGTTGTTGAACAAAGTAACTATTAAAAGTAGGTACAAATAGCTATAATAGAAGTTCTTTTTAATCAGTAGAAGGATCATATTGAAAGTTAAGGATAGCGTGGAAGCACTAAAAAGGGAAGAAGTTATGAACTAAGTTCAATTCTTATGAATTTTGGATGAGAGTAAGTTAATTTTTGGGTCTTTAAAGAGACAGAAAATCCGTAGAATTGATAAGAAAGATAAGTGTTGAGTAGTAAAATATACCTTCTATAAAGGTAGTATTATTGTAAGCACAATGTTTTTGAAACCATATGGGAATATAAAGATATAAAAATGAAGAATAGTTATCCACACCTTTTTATGGGTAATGTGTATCATGATTCTAGGAACAAAATCCTTAGAAGGGGGGGAAGAATGTAACGACCTAGAAATTAACTTAGTTTAAAAAGTGAGTTTTAAATATTATTTGTATTGTGTGTTTAAGTGTCATTTTATGACCTAGGATGGTGATAATATTGTAGTATTTATGTTGCATGAAAGAATAAATAATTAAGAATTTTGAAGACGAAAATAAAAAATTTTTGAGAAAGTTTGCGTAAAAACACTATTCACCTGAAGAACGATACGAGTTAGGTTTTGACCCTAGGTTCTTTTGAGAAATCTGTACGTCATATTGACTTTCCGTTTCAAGATCTATCGGTAATACATCGTGAAAAGTCGTATTGTCCAATAAAAATTTTTCTTCGAAAAACGTCGTGCCTAAAAAATTTCTTCCGCCTATGAACTTTTCTGTATATTCATTTTGACAATTTGCTTTGTCGTGTTTATGCTGACAAAACGCTTTGTCGTGCTTGTTAGGATTAGTGAGAAATTTAGGTTAATAACCCTAGATTAACAAACCCTAAGCCTAATTAGCAAAAACCCTAACCCTAATTTATAAACCTAACCCTAATTAGCTAAACTAACTCTAATTTGCTTATGTTAACACCTAATCATGGTTAGTAAACTTTAATTAGGTACTAATTAACATTACTTAACAATCTTAATCATTAGAAATAAAACCCTAATCAGGTTTTGTGAAGATTTACGTCTAATTAAGCTACTAAACAAACCTAACTAGCTCACAAGTAGGTTAGGAGTTACCATTGCAAGTCCCTAGGCTGCACATGACATGCTTGTAACTCCCAAGCATGACAATAGTCATCAAATCAGATATTTGTAGAGGCAAGTTGCACAAAAATGACCAAAAAGCAAAGTTAAAGAATTCTATAAATAGGAACCTTAGGGCTGAGCAAACTCACGAAATTCCTAAGCCTAGATACACTTATAAACTTACCAAATTAAGCCTGGGTGATAGCAGCAACAAAATCAGAAGCTAGAATCAAAAATCATTCAAGAAAAGGTACAAACCCTAGTTCATAATTAGCTCTATGATCCTATGTTAGATTTGTTGTTTAGATGTTTAGAATTATGTATTAGTATGTTAGAAAGTATGTTATATTGGTAGAACACGTTTTCATAACATTTAGATGCCTTAATTAAGTGTTTTAAGAAATCTGGAAATTTTGAAAACTAAGTCTGACAGTCGAATGTCAGGGCCTATAGATTCATATGTGTTTATGTTTTGGTCCGTTAATTGTTTGTTATTTGTAGCCTGTTAGTAGGTCTTTAATCTGGAAAAGAAAACAGGTTCATTTGAACCATAGATTTCAAGTTAGAAGCAGTCAAAGTGGGTGGACCGTTCACGGATTGCAGTTTTCTAGGTTACCCAGAAAACTCAAGAACAGTCGAACCGGCTACTTTGAGCAATCTGTTTAATCATCTTCTGTTTGTTATTTTTGTAAGTTTTTGTTATAGATTAATACCCTGTTATATATACTACATATTTATGATCTTAAATTGAACAAACAACGTATAGGTTTATTGGAATTAATGGTCAAAATCCATTGACCGAGCTTGACCAAGTTTTCTTCGAGTTTTCTAGAAAAAATAACATAAGAACAAATTTGGTATCGTACTTTGACCAGTATAATTAGAGACCTTAGAGTTATGCTTTGTTCATGTTAATGTTATATATATGTACCCTGACATATATACTACATATTACAACAAATACAACACACATCTAATACACGAATCGAAGATATTTAAGCCACAAAACCGCTTATTGGGCCGTGACTACGACCATCGCTCAAGGTTACCACCGAAACTCAAGAACAACTCGATGGGACTTTGAGCCTCTATAACTTCTTGTTATATATAGGTTAAAGCCTAAAATTTGTTTCATGTTACACTACTGTATTAGTACTACAACATCAACTCTTAAACAAACCAAAAATTATTATCAGTAGCATTTTAATTAGTGGTCAAACTAGTCACTCGACCATGACCAAACTGCTACCCAGAAACTCAAGAACACGTAAAGCGACACTTTTTGTCACTGAAGGGCTTTAACGACAGACATAAATTATTTTTCTAAAAATAAATTAGAAATAATTAATAAATAAATATAATAATAGATTTAAAAATTATATTAAATTATTATAAATAAATTCTGATATTTTTACATAAATTCAATAATTATTTTATATTATTTTGATATTATTAATAATTAACTTATTAATAAAAAATTAGAATAATTATTTATAAATACTAAATAATTATGGAAAAATATTATTATTGATATAAAAAGTATAATAAATGAATATAAATTATTTAATAATAATAATCAATATTTTTGTAAAATTTTAAGTAAATATTAATTACTTATAAATAGAAATAAATGATTTAAAAATCATTTAAAGATAATTAAATGTTTTAAATACTTTAAACCATTATTAAGGAAAATTAAATTTTTACTTAAATAAAACTTAGTCCATTTAACAAAGGTATTAAACACCAAACCCTATTAATCTAACCCGATATTATATAAATGTCATAATTGAGTATTGTTATCAATACTAACGTGTTAGATTTATATATATGAACATCGTAGGTATTTATTAACGATTGAATAGCATAACTTGACTGATCTATGCCCAAGCAAGTTTCCTATACCCAAGTTATTACTTTCGCAAGTTTCCTAAACCCTTAACTAATTTATTTTCATTATGCAAATTTCTTAAACCTGTTTATTCATTAAACAAAATTTTTATCTTGATATGCTGTTGATATAATATACTACACCTACAATTGAATTACCTTTTTATTGTACAGTTATTGCTATAGCTTCAACATAACTAAAAAAATAAATTGTTTATTCATATGATATTGTTTATTGAGCATAAACTGTCGTGTTAAACCAAATTGTTTTGGTAAGGCATCTTATACTGAAGTTGGGTATTCTGTAAGGGATTGAAATTTAGTCAATAATATATTGACATTAAGTGTATTTGAGCACTAGTAGGATGATATGCATACTCATAAGATGTTAAATGCGCTGATCCACTATCTAACATCTGAACAAAATTTCTAAGTCTGTGTGACTGACAGAAATAAAGAAAATTTCCAGAAATGGTAACAACTATTAGTCAAAATTTGAATTGTTATATTTCTTCAAACCCTATATTGTTATAAACTACAAAACTTGCTGAGCATGTCATAGCTCACCCTTGCAAATTATTCCCTTTGCAGTTTTAGATGGTAATCTTGGAACATCTGGAGTAGATAAAGGGAAGCGTCCCTACATAGATTAGATTATATTCTTGTTTGTTTAAATACCTTGTAATAAGAACTCATTATGAGAATCATGTAATCGAATCTTAATATTATGATATATATATAACATCTTTTATTTCTGCAACCGTGTTTTCTTACATATATAGATGTAAAATTAGACTTCTTCGAATCTAGTTGAGATCATTGGGAACTATTTATCTGAGTGAGGGTATTAATAGCATGGACTGTTCATGTTGTTATTGATACTCTGGATTTCGGATAGATAGTTACTATCGATACGATAGTATAAATTCGTTTGGCATATACTATACATCTGTGTGGGGGTATTAGTAATATGGACTGTTCATGTTATTGCTGATACTCTGAATTTTGGATAAGTAGACTCTAGTCACAGATACAGTTCATATATCCAAGTGAGGGTATCCAAACACAGTAATAGTTCTCTTGAGAATTTATCTGTTATGGGATACTGTGAATTTTGGATCTATAGGAATTATATCTGATAGTCCCTCTATTTAATGTAATCTTATAATCAGATACCATGGGTGTATAGATTTAAATGCATTATATCGATTCATAGTAAGCACCATATCAGATACCATGGGAGTATAGATATGGGGGTGTTACAAGTTTGGTATCAAAGCAGTTAAGGCTATAGATATAAGGAAGAGTTTTCTTAGTATATAGTCTTTGAGTCCGTAAAAATATTAACTTACACATAAAATAACATAATTATTTTTTTTATGTTCTGTGTAAAATTTTGTAAGTATAAATAATAAATGAAGGAATTGATGATAGAAATAGAGGATTATTAGGTATAAAATTTATTCAATCATGTGTGTTTATATAGGAAGCACCATTATTGTTTGTCAAGAAGAAGAAGAGTAAAGTGTTGATACTTTTGTTCGACTATAAGTTGTTGAACAAAGTAACTATTAAAAGTAGGTACAAATTGCTATAATAGAAGTTCTTTTTAATCAGTAGAAGGATCATATTGAAAGTTAAGGATAGCGTGGAAATACTTAAAAGAGAAGAAGTTGTGAACTAAGTTCAATTCTTATGAATTTTGGATGAGAGTAAGTTAATTTTTGGGTCTTTAAAGAGACAGAGTATCCATAGAATTGATAAGAAAGATAAGTGTTGAGTAGTAAAATATACCTTCTATAAAGGTAGTATAATTGTAAGCACAATGGTTTTGAAACCATATGGGAATATAAAGATATAAAAATGAAGAATAGTTATCCACACCTTTTTATGGGTAATGTGTATCATGATTCTGGGGACAGAATCCTTAGAAGGGGGGAAGAATGTAACGACCTAGAAATTCACTTAGTTTAAAAATTAAGTTTTAAATATTATTTATATTGTGTGTTAAATGTCATTTTATGACCTAGGATGGTGATAATATTGTAGTATTTATGTTGCATGCAAGAATAAATAATTAAGAATTTTGAAGACGAAAATAAAAAAAATTCGAGAAAGTTTGCGTAAAAACACTATTCACATGAAGAACGATACGAGTTAGGTTTTGACCCTAGGTTCTTTTGAGAAATCTGTACGTCATATTGACTTTTCGTTTCGAGATCTATCGGTAATACATCGTGAAAAGTCGTATTGTCCAATAAAAAATTTTCTTCGAAAAACGTCGTGCCTAAAAAATTTCTTCCGCCTATGAACTTTTCTGTATATTCATTTTGACAATTTGCTTTGTCGTGTTTATGCTGACAAAACGCTTTGTCGTGCTTGTTAGGATTAGTGAGAAATTTAGGTTAATAACCCTAGATTAACAAACCCTAAGCCTAATTAGCAAAAACCCTAACTCTAATTTATAAACCTAACCCTAATTAGCTAAACTAACTCTAATTTGCTTATGTTAACACCTAATCATGGTTAGTAAACTTTAATTAGGTACTAATTAACATTACTTAACAATCTTAATCATTAGAAATAAAACCCTAATCAGGTTTTGTGAAGATTTAAGTCTAATTAAGCTACTAAACAAACCTAACTAGCTCACAAGTAGGTTAGGAGTCACCACTGCAAGTCCGTAGGTTGCACATGACATGCTTGTAACTCCCAAGCATGACAATAGTCATCAAATCAGATATTTGTAGAGGCAAGTTGCACAAAAATGACCAAAAAGCCAAGTTGAAGAATTCTATAAATAGGAACCTTAGGGCTGAGCAAACTCATAAAATTCCTAAGCCTAGATACACTTATAAACTTATCAAATCAAGCCTGGGTGATAGCAGCAACAAAATCAGAAGCTAGAATAAAAAATCATTCAAGAAAAGGTACAAACCCTAGTTCATAATTAGCTCTATGATCCTATGTTAGATTTGTTGTTTAGATGTTTAGAATTATGTATTAGTATGTTAGAAAGTATGTTAGATTGGTAGAACACATTTTCATAACATCTAGATGTCTTAATTAAGTGTTTTAAGAAATCTGGAAATTTTGAAAACTAAGTCTGACAGTCGAATGTCAGGCCTATAGATTCATATGTGTTTATGTTTTGGTCCGTTAATTGTTTGTTATTTGTAGCTTGTTAGTAGGTCTTTAATCTAGAAAAGAAAATAGGTTCATTTGAACCATAGATTTCAAGTTAGAAGCAGTCAAAGTGGGTTGACCGTTCACGGATTACAGTTTTCTAGGTTACCCAGAAAACTCAAGAACAGTCGAACCGGCTACTTTGAGCAATCTGTTTAATCATCTTCTGTTTGTTATTTTTGTAAGTTTTTTTTATAGATTAATACCCTGTTATATATACTACATATCTATGATCTTAAATTGAACAAACAACGTATAGGTTTACTGGAATTAATGGTTAAAATCCATTGACCGAGCTTGACCAAGTTTTCTAAGTTTTCTAGAAAACTGAAGAACATGAAGAACAGCTTTTGGCTGTACTTTGACCAGCATAATTAGAGACCTTAGAGTTATGCTTTGTTCATGTTAATGTTATATATATGTACCTTGACATATATACTAAATATTACAACAAATATAACACACATCTAATACACAGAATCGAAGATATTTAAGCCACAAAACCGTTGACCAGCCATGACTACTGTTCTGGGTTACCCAGAAACTCAAGAACAACTCTGACAGTGACTTTGAGCCTCTATAACTTCTTGTTATATATAGGTTAAAGCATAAAATTTGTTTCATGTTACACTACTGTATTAGTACTACAACATCAACTCTTAAACAAATCAAAAATTATTATCAGTAGCATTTTAATTAGTGGTCAAACTTGTCACTCGACCATGACCAAACTGCTACCCAGAAACTCAAGAACACTTACAGCGACACTTTTTGTTACTGAAGGGCTTTAGCGACAGACATAAATTTTTTTTCTAAAAATAAATTAGAAATAATTAATAAATAAATATAAAAATAGTTTTAAAAATTATATTAAATTATTATAAATAAATTCTGATATTTTTACATAAATTCAATAATTATTTTATATTATTTTGATATTATTAATAATTAACTTATTAATAAAAAAATTAGAATAATTATTTATAAATACTAAATAATTATGGAAAAATATTATTATTGATATAAAAAGTATAATAAATGAATATAAATTATTTAATAATAATAATCAATATTTTTGTAAAATTTTAAGTAAATATTAATTACTTATAAATAGAAATAAATGATTTAAAAATCATTTAAAAGATAATTAAATGTTTTAAATACTTTAAACCATTATTAAGGAAAATTAAATTTTTTAGTTAAATAAAACTTAGTCCATTTATCAAAGGTATTAAACACCAAACCCTATTAATCTAACCCGATATTATATAAATGTCATAATTGAGTATTGTTATCAATACTAACGTGTTAGATTTATATATATGAACATCGTAGGTATTTATTAACGATTGAATAACATAACTTGACTGATCTATGCCCAGGCAAGTTTCCTATACCCAAGTTATTACTTTCTCAAGTTTCCTAAACCCTTAACTTATTTATTTTCATTATGCAAATTTCTTAAACCTGTTTATTCATTAAACAAGATTTTTATCTTGATATGCTGTTGATATAATATACTATACCTATAATTGAATTACCTTTTTATTGTACAGTTATTGCTATAGCTTCAACATAACTAAAAAAATAAATTGTTTATTCATATGATATTGTTTATTGAGTATAAACTGTCGTGTTAAACCAAATTGTTTTGGTAAGACATCTTATACTGAAGTTGGGTATTCTGTAAGGGATTGAAATTTAGTCAATAATATATTGACATTAAGTGTATTTTGAGCACTAGTAGGATGATATGCATACTCCTAAGATGTTGAATGCGCTGATCCCCTATCTAACATCTGAACAAAATTTCTAAGTCTGTGTGACTGACAGAAATAAAGAAAATTTCCAGAAATGGTAACAACAATCAGTCAAAATTTGAATTGTTATATTTCTTCAAATCCTATATTGTTATAAACTACAAAACTTGCTCAGCATGTCATAGCTCACCCTTGCAAATTATTCCCTTTGCAGTTTTAGATGGTAATCTTGGAACATCTGGAGTAGATAAAGGGAAGCGTCCCTACATAGATTAGATTATATTCTTGTCTGTTTAATTACCTTGTAATAAGAACTCGTTATGAGAATCATGTAATCGAATCTTAATATTATGATATATATATATAACATCTTTTATTTCTGCAACCTTGTTTTCTTACATATATAGATGTAAAATTAGACTTCTTCGAATCTAGTTGAGATCCTTGGGAACTATTTATCTGAGTGAGGGTATTAATAGCATGGACTGTTCATGTTATTATTGATACTCTGGATTTCGGATAGATAGTTACTATCGATACAATAGTATAAATTCATTTGGCATATACTATACATCTGTGTGGGGGTATTAGTAATATGGACTGTTCATGTTATTACTGATACTCTGAATTTTGGATAAGTAGACTCTAGTCACAGATACAGTTCATATATCCAAGTGAGGGTATCCAAACACAGTAATAGTTCTCTTGAGAATTTATCAGTTATGGGATACTGTGAATTTTGGATCTATGGGAATTATATCTGATAGTCCCTCTATTTAATGTAATATTATAATCAGATACCATGGGTGTATAGATTTAAATGCATTATATCGATTCGTAGTAAGCACCATATCAGATACCATGGGAGTATAGATATGGGGGTGTTACAAGTTTGGTATCAAAGCAGTTAAGGCTATAGATATAAGGAAGAGGTTTCTTAGTATATAGTCTCTGAGTCTGTAAAAATATTAACTTACACATAAAATAACATAAAAAAAAACTTTATGTTCTGTGTAAAATTTTGTAAGTATAAATAATAAATGAAGGAATTGATGATAGAAATAGAGGATTATTAGGTATAAAATTTATTCAATCATGTGTGTTTATATAAAAAGCACCATTATTGTTTGTCAAGAAGAAAAAGAGTAAAGTGTTGATACTTTTGTTCGACTATAAGTTGTTGAACAAAGTAACTATTAAAAGTAGGTACAAATTGCTATAATAGAAGTTCTTTTTAATCAGTAGAAGGATCATATTGAAAGTTAAGGATAGCGTGGAAATACTAAAAAGGGAAGAAGTTGTGAACTAAGTTCAATTCTTATGAATTTTGGATGAGAGTAAGTTAATTTTTGGGTCTTTAAAGAGACAGAGTATCCGTAGAATTGATAAGAAAGATAAGTGTTGAGTAGTAAAATATACCTTCTATAAAGGTAGTATAATTGTACGCACAATGTTTTTGAAACCATATGGGAATATAAAGATATAAAAATGAAGAATAGTTATCCACACCTTTTTATGGGTAATGTGTATCATGATTCTGGGGACAGAATCCTTAGAAGGGGGGAAGAATGTAACGACCTAGAAATTCACTTAGTTTAAAAATTAAGTTTTAAATAATATTTGTATTGTGTGTTTAAGTGTCATTTTATGACCTAGGATGGTGATAATATTGTAGTATTTATGTTGCATGCAAGAATAAATAATTAAGAATTTTGAAGACGAAAATAAAAATTTTCCTAGAAAGTTTGCGTAAAAACACTATTCAGCTGAAGAACGATACGAGTTAGGTTTTGACCCTAGGTTCTTTTGAGAAATCTGTACGTCATATTGACTTTTCGTTTCGAGATCTATCGGTAATACATCGTGAAAAGTCATATTGTCCAATAAAAAGTTTTCTCCGAAAAACGTCAAGCTTGACACGTCGTGCTTAAAAAAATTTCTTCCGCCCCTTTTCGGTATATTCATTTTGACAGATTGCTTTGTCGTGCTTACGCTGACAAAACGCTTTGTCGTGCTTGTTAGGATTAGTGAGAAATTTAGGTTAATAACCCTAGATTAACAATCCCTAACCCTAATTAGCAAAAACCCTAACCCTAATTTGTAAACCTAACCCTAATTAACTAAACTAACTCTAATTAGCTTATGTTAGCACCTAATCATGGTTAGTAAACTTCAATTAGGTACTAATTAAAATTACTTAACAATCCTAATCATTAGAAACAAAACCCTAATCAAGATTAGTGAAGATTTAAGCCTAATTAAGCTACTAAACAAACCTAACTAGCTCACAAGTAGGTTAGGAGTCACCACTGCAAGTCCGTAGGCTGCACATGACATGCTTGTAACTCCCAAGCATGACAATAGTCATCAAATTAGATATTTGTAGAGGCAAGTTGCACAAAAATGACCAAAAATCCAAGTTGAAGAATTCTATAAATACGAACCTTAGGGCAGAGCAAACTCACAAAATTCCTAAGCCTAGATACACTTA
Organism: Panax quinquefolius; assembly: GCA_020205615.1. Taxonomy (NCBI): domain Eukaryota; kingdom Viridiplantae; phylum Streptophyta; class Magnoliopsida; order Apiales; family Araliaceae; genus Panax; species Panax quinquefolius. The sequence goes on from CM035158.1 coordinate 49,591,543, forward strand.
TAAACTTATCAAATCAAGCCTGGGTGATAGCAGCAACAAAATCAGAAGCTAGAATCAAAAATCATTCAAGAAAAGGTGCAAACCCTAGTTCATAATTAGCTCTATGATCCTATGTTAGATTTGTTGTTTAGATGTTTAGAATTATGTATTAGTATGTTAGAAAGTATGTTATATTGATAGAACACGTTTTCATAACATCTAGATGTCTTAATTAAGTGTTTTAAGAAATCTGGAAATTTTGAAAACTAAGTCTGACAGTCGAATGTCAGGGCCTATAGATTCATATGTGTTTATGTTTTGGTCCGTTAATTGTTTGTTATTTGTAGCTTGTTAGTAGGTCTTTAATCTAGAAAAGAAAATAGGTTCATTTGAACCATAGATTTCAAGTTATAAGCAGTCAAAGTGGGTTGACCATTCATGGATTGCAGTTTTCTAGGTTACCCAGAAAACTCAAGAATAGTCGAACCGGCTACTTTGAGCAATCTGTTTAATCATCTTGTGTTTGTTATTTTTGTAAGTTTTTGTTATAGATTAATACCCTGTTATACATACTATATATCTATGATCTTAAATTGAACAAACAACGTATAGGTTTACTGGAATTAATGGTCAAAATCCATTGAGCGAGCTTGACCAAGTTTTCTGAGTTTTTTAGAAAACTGAAGAACATGAAGAACATCGTTTGGCTGTACTTTGACAAGCATAATTAGAGACCTTAGAGTTATGCTTTGTTCATGTTAATGTTATATATATGTACTCTAACATATATACTACATATTACAATAAATAGAACACACATCTAATACACAGAATCGAAGATATTTAAGCCACAAAATCGTTGACCGGCCATGACTACTGTTCTGAGTTACCTAGAAACTCAAGAAGAATTTTGACAGTGACTTTGAGCCTCTATAACTTCTTGTTATATATAGGTTAAAGCCTAAAATTTGTTTCATATTACACTACTGTATTAGTACTACAACATCAACTATTAAACAAACCAAAAATCATTATCAGTAGCATTTTAATTAGTGGTCAAACTAGTCACTCGACCATGACCAAACTGCTGCCCAGAAACTCAAGAGCACTTACAGCGACACTTTCTGTCACTGAAGGGCTTTAGCGACAGACATAAATTATTTTTCTAAAAATAAATTATAAAAAATTAGAAATAATTAATAAATAAATATAAAAAAAGTTTTAAAAATTATATTAAATTATTATAAATAAATTCTGATATTTTTACATAAATTCAATAATTATTTTATATTATTTTGATATTATTAATAATTAACTTATTAATAAAAAAAATAGAATAATTATTTATAAATGCTAAATAATTAGGGAAAAATATTATTATTGATATAAAAAGTATAATAAATGAATATAAATTATTTAATAATAATAATCAATATTTTTGTAAAATTTTAAGTAAATATTAATTACTTATAAATAGAAATAAATGATTTAAAAATCATTTAAAATATAATTAAATGTTTTAAATACTTTAAACCATTATTAAGGATAATTAAATTTTTTTCTTAAATAAAATTAGTCCATTTATCAAAGGTATTAAACACCAAACCCTATTAATCTAACCCGATATTATATATATGTTATTATTGAGTATTGTTATCAATACTAACATGTTAGATTTATATATATGAACATCGTAGGTATTTATTAACGATTGAATAGCATAACTTGACTGATCTACGCTCAGGCAAGTTTCCTATACCCAAGTTATTACTTTCGCAAGTTTCCTAAACCCTTAACTTATTTATTTTCATTATGCAAATTTCTTAAACCTGTTTATTCATTAAACAAGATTTCTATCTTGATATGCTGTTGATATAATATACTACACCTACAATTGAATTACTTTTTATTGTACAGTTATTGCTATAGCTTCAGCATAACTAAAAAAATGAATTGTTTATTCATATGATATTGTTCATTGAGCATAAACTGTCGTGTTAAACTAAATTGTTTTGGTAAGACATCTTATACTGAAGTTGGGTATCTGGTAAGGGATTGAAATTTAGTCAATAATATATTGACATTAAGTGTATTTTGAGCACTAGTAGGATGATATGCATACTCCTAAGATGTTGAATGGGCTAATCCCCTATCTCACATCTGAACAAAATTTCTAAGTATGTGTGACTGACAGAAATAAAGAAAAATTCCAGAAATGGTTGAAATAAATAGAAATCCATAAATGGTAACAACTATCAGTCAAAATTTGAATTGTTATATTTCTTCAAATCCTATATTGTTATAAACTACAAAACTTGTTGAGCATGTCATAGCTCACCCTTGCAAATTATTCCCTTTGCAGTTTTAGATGGTAATCTTGGAACATCTGGAGTAGATAAAGGGAAGCGTCCCTACATAGATTAGATTATATTCTTGTCTGTTTAAATACCTTGTAATAAGAACTCGTTATGAGAATCATGTAATCGAATCTTAATATTATGATATATATAATATCTTTTATTTCTGCAACCGTGTTTTCTTACATATATAGATGTAAAATTAGACTTCTTCGAATCTAGTTGAGATCCTTGGGAACCATTTATCTGAGTGATGGTATTAATAGCATGGACTGTTCATGTTGTTATTGATACTCTAGCTTTCGGATATATAGTTACTATCAATACGATAGTATAAATTCGTTTGACATAGACTATACATCTGGGTGAGGGTATTAGTAATATCGACTGTTCATGTTATTACTGATACTCTGAATTTCAGATAAGTAGACTCTAGTCACAGATACACTTCATATATGCAAGTGAGGGTATCCAAACACAGTAATAGTTCTCTTGAGAATTTATCTGTTATGGGATACTGTGAATTTTGTATATATGGGAATTATATTTGATAGTCCCTCTATTTAATGTAATCTTATAATCAGATACCATGGGTGCATAGATTTAAATGCAGTATTTCGATTCATAGTAAGCACCATATCAGATACCATGGGAGTATAGATATGGGGGTGTTACATCATATGTCCACAGAATTATCCTTGGTTGACCTAATAGTCCCCAAAGAAAAGCAAGAAGATTGCCATCATCTTCTTTCCAATGATGAGTCTTCTCTTGACATATAATTATCTCCGTTGTCTCCAAGTGAGAATTATATTTCAAATAAACTCCAAGATTATATAGATAATGCTCGTAGATATACTCAGCAAGTGGATGTGCATAACCCTGTCTTATGATAACACGAGGTTGTATGTCATTAGACATCTTGTATGATAGTGGCAAAACACCCTTCCAAAGTTGGGTTCACCTCACCCTATTCGGTTCATCAAAATTAAATATCAAATGACGTATACAATACGACACACTTATCTAAAGTTCTCAACAAAATTATTTCCATACTATTTAGGGAGAACCTCAACAGCTATAGACCATCGTGTTGGAAGAATGCATATTTTGATTTGATGTTTTAAAGAAAATGCTCATGATTATATGTAAAGTCCTTCAAGGAATATATGTACAAGGACTTAGTGATAGATCAAAATTGTTAGGTTGATCTTAGTCTTTAATGTTCACTTGTATAGATAAAGAGATCAAAAATGTTACGTTGATCTATGACTAGAAAGAAATAAATAGGCCTTAAAGAGAATCGTAGTCTATCCAGCTGATCAACAGAATGTAGAAGCTAAGGCATGATCGTAGAGCTGAGATGATCGCAGTGTATCTACCTCGAAGGGCCTCTCCAAAAATCGTAGAGTGGTCCAGACATTTGCCGAAGCTAACTCAGAGATCGTAGTATACTCTCGAAAATGTAGAGTCTGCAAGACGAGCAAGCAAAGATCGTAGTGTGGAAAGATCGTAGCATGAAAACCCTTGAAAGAAATTGTAGTGTTCTATTCAGACCAAGCACAATTATGACAAGAAACCACGATATGCATCATAGAGTATCATATGTCTTGTGTCAAAAACATCGAGCCCTATCTTTTGTTTGGAAACAAATTCCAACAAATGTGGAATGGGTTTTGAACGTTGAAGCACTCACCAGTCCCAACGGTACAAAAGATATCCTTAGTATTGATCAAAAGAAACGTATTCAAGAAGCTAACAAAAGGACCATTGGGCAGAGGAAAACACCTTTCAGGTGTTAGGTGAGAAAGCAGTCTGTTATGTCAGTGGGCCAGATTGTAATTCAGAAGATGTACAGAAAAGTCTCCATCAAAGCTCAGAAATGTCAAACGCATTTAATGCCTTATCAGATGACTTCAACGGATAGATTTAAAAAGATCACATATATACAGAACACAGACAGATGAGAGAAGGAAGCAATCATTGAACAAAAACACACAAGAACACTCAACGCTCGACTCTACGAACTGAGAAAAAGAGAAAGCTTGCTCAGCTACTCAGTTCTTTCGAACAAGTGCTTAATAGCAACTGAGTAGCACCAATCACGATCTCAACAACAACCAATCAACTAAAGTGAGAGTTCCAAGTCTGAAGGACTTGAAGAGTTCTAAGTGAACTGTGAAGAACCAAGTCTGCTGGACTTGAAGAGTTCAAGAGTGAACTAAGAAGTGCCTAGACTGCTGGTTTAGAAGGAATCTGTGAGATTCAAGAAGTGTAACAGACATCCTTAGTGGATTTCCTACTCAAGGAGTAGAAGAGTGGATTAGGAACTTTAAGTACTCTGAACCACTTAAAACTGTTGTGTCCATTATAACTGCTATAACTGTCATAAGTGCCTCACTCTCATTAATTCAAGATATCTAAAAGAATGTTTATCAAATACTCTTTCAGCTGTGCATTAATCACCATCATACTAACTAGTTTAAAAGAAAATTTTTTAATTATCTATTCAACCCCCCCCCCCCCTTCTAGATATCTATTGTGCCTCCGGGAACTAACAATTGGTATCAGAACAGGTTCTATAAGATAGCCTACAAAGCTTGAGTAGATCCAATGGCACACTGACCTAGTGAATCAAAGACTGGAGGAGGCAGCAAGCCACCTATGTGCAACAAAGATAAATTTGCTAACTAGAAGGTTAGGATGCAAGCTTACATGGATTCAATAGATGAAGATCTATTTGAAACTATTTAGAATGGGCCCTATGTTCCCACAAAGCTTGCACCAACTACAGATGACCCAAACAGAATAAAGATCAAGGTCAATGAAGAATGGACAGAAAATGAGAAGAGAGCTGTCCAACTCGACAAAAAGGCCAAGAACATCTAATTCCAATGCTTAGAAGATGATCTGTTTGAAAATGTGGTCAACAGCAAAACAACAAAGGAGGTTTGGGAAGCATTACTCATTATGCATGAAGGAACAGAAGAAGTCAGAGAAAACAAACAATCTCTCTTGACTCAACAATATGAGAAGTTTGCTCACGTTCAAGGAGAGAACGTCACTGCGACCTACGAGAGATTTAATGTTCTGCTCAATTCTCTACGAGCCTATGGAAACATCTATCCAAACAAAGATCTAATCATAAAGTTCATGAGAGCCTTACCAAGCAAGTGGGATGCCAAAACCACTACAATTAGAGAGTCGAAGAATTTACATGAAATGACTGTTCAACAGTTGTATGGCAACCTTCTCACATACGAACTGGAGCTAACTCAATGAGCAAAAACCTTATCTGAAGGAAGAAAAAAGGATAAAGGTGTTGCTCTCAAAGCAACTGAAAACACCTCTAAAGTCAGTACTGAAATTGATTCTGACTACGATGAACATGACGATGAGGACCTTGCAATGCTGGTGAAAAGACTAAGAAGGTTCATGCAACAAGGCAAAAACTAGCAAGCCAAAGAAACTCAGCAACTACAGCAGCCAGGAGAAAATGAATGACCTATGCTACAATTGCAAGAAACCTGGTCACTTCATTGCTAATTGCAACAAACCTCTCAGAGAAGAACTCAAGAAGAAATCACAATCAAAGAAGGAATACAAAGGTAATAAGAGGCCTCAAAAGAAAGACAAAGGCCTTATAGCTGGAGTATCGTGGAGTGACTCAGACAATGACTCAACTCCAGAATCTGGAGATGATGAAGATCCTCAAATGACAAACCTTTGCCTGATGGCCAAAAATGCAAGGGACAAACAGAACTCCAACATACATGAAGTAAGTATCAATGAGGTTAACTTCAACTCTCCTGATGTAGATATTGATGACCTAAGAACTGCACTGCATGGTATAACATCTGATCTCCTTAATCTCTAACCAAAGAAGTGTCTCTGATAGAACAGGGCTAGGCTTTGGGGAATCTACCTTAGAGTCATGTGTGGAAAAAGCAAAGAAAATTAACACTAGTAATGCCTCAGGTTTTAGTAGAGGCATTATATTTGTGAAATCCTCACAGAAGGTTGAGCACACAAACCACCTTCAATTTGATTCAATTAATATTCCCAGGAGCAAGGGATCTCATACCGGTCTGGGTTTCAGAAAAGAAAAGAGTAACCTAGCTACTACTCACAAACCTCGAAGGATCGTAGAGTTCAACGAGATCAACTCTACGAACCAACCTGGAAGGTACAGTAGAAGTAAGACATACTCCTCACAAATCATGAAACACGAGAACACATGGAAGAAGGAATATCAGCTTAACAGGAGGATGACCAATAACCCACAAAAGCCCAAATGGAGGAAGACCTTTCACACACAAACAAACATGCATCATATCAAATGTTTTGTGTGCTACAGAACTGGCCACAAGGCTGCAAAATGTTATTACAATTCCATGCACGTGAGACCCAAAATCAAGCAGATTTGGGTCCCCAAGGGAACTAACAATGTAGGACCAATGCAAGTATGGGTACCAAAATGAAGGTTTAATGTTATTACAGGAAAAGAGCTCCACGATCACAACCTGGTATCTGGACAGTGGATGCTCAAGGCACATGACAGGGAATAAAGCCCTTCTTTCTGACTACATAGAGAAGGAGGGTCCCTCGGTCATCTTAAGAGACAACGGCTCTGGCAAGACAAGAGGCTATGGCTCAGCTAGAAATGGTGCAGTATCTTTCAGCAAAGTGGCCTATGTGGAAGGACTACAACACAACCTTCTAAGCATTAGTCAACTCTATGACAAGGGTCATCAAGTAACATTTCTCAATAATCAATGTTAAGTTCGAGATTTGAAGACATCTGCTATAAAGTTAACCGGAACAAGAGAAGGAAATGTCTATACAGTAAACCTTGTAAAATTAAGCTTAGATGAGACTATATGTTTTTTGGCTAAAGCATATAAAGAAATGAGCTGGCTATGACATCGAAGATTATCTCATCTCAACTTAAAAAGCATGTCCAAATTAGCTTCAAAAGATCTAGTTGTAGGCTTACCCAAGTTTAACTTCGTCAAAGAAAGGTCGTGCAATGCCTGTCAACTTGGAAAGCAGACCAGAAGCTCATTCAAGAGCAAAATCATCAACTCAATTGACAAGCCTCTGCAATTGCTACATATGGATATTTTTGGGCCAATTCCAACAACGAGTCTTGGGGGAAGGAGATACTCTCTAGTCGTAGTCGACGACTACACCAGATTTACATGGGTGTTCTTTCTAACCTCAAAGGATGAAACAAGCTCCCAACTGATCAAGATGTTCAAACTGGTGATGAACGAGAAAGGAGAGAAAATCAAGGCCATAAGAAGTGATCATGGTAGAGAATTTGATTTCTCAGAAATGGATCAGTTCTGCACAGACAATGACATTAGTAACAACTTCTCAGGTCCACGAACTCCCCAACAAAATGGAGTAGCTGAGAGAAAGAACAGAACATTGATAGAAGCTAAAAGAACTCTGCTAGTAGCAGGCCATCTACCTGAATACTTCTAGGCAGAAGTTGTCAACACTGCATTCTACACTCAGAACAGATCACTCATACACTCTACGATTAAAAAGACTCTTTATGAACTATGGAAAGGAAGAAAGCCAAGTGTCAGCTACTTTCATGTCTTTGGCTGTGTATGCTACATTCTCAACAATGGAAAGCAGTACTTGACAAAGTTTCAACCAAAGTCAGACGAAGGAATCTTTCTTGGATATGCCATAGACAGTAAGGCCTAGAGAGTGTTCAACAAGAAGACACTGAGTGTTGAAATCTCGATTCACATCATCTTTGACGAGACAGACTTAGACAAAATAGTGTCCCAAGACACTACGACCAACAGTTCAGACGCTATGAACGAGGTCGTCGAGCTCAACACTACGATCGTAGTACCAGACAGTTAAATCGTTGAGCAAGGAAATGAGATCGTAGAGAGACCTATGCTAGACGACGAACCTCCACACCAAGAAGAAAAAATAGATCTTGAAGATCTAAGACAAGAAGGCATAAGAACAGATGTCCCAACAGGAAGCAGATGGGCAAGAAATCACACTCAAGATCTAATCATTGGAGATCCGAGTGCAAGAGTCAAAACAAGAGCTGCCACCCAAAATGAATGCTTTTATCTAAGCTTCCTATCTCAAATGGAACCCAAAAAAAATTGAGGATGCTATGGAAGACTCCAGCTGGATAGAGGCCATGCAGGAAGAACTTAATCAGTTTGAAAGAAGCAAAGTTTGGAGATTGGTTCCAAGACCAAAGAACTATCCTGTCATTGGAACCAAGTGGGTTTTCAGAAACAAGATGGATGAAGATGGAGTGATAACCAAGAATAAGGCTAGAATAGTGGCCAAAGGTTACTCTCAGGAAGAAAGCATTGACTACGATAAGACATTTGCACCTGTTGCCAGACTAGAAGCCATCAGAATATTTCTTGACTTTGCTACTCACATGAAATTCAAGGTCTTTCAGATGGATGTCAAAAGTGCATTTTTGAATGGTGAACTTCAAGAAGAAGTCTATGTAGAGCAGCTTGCAGGTTTCATCAATCCATCTCTCTCTAATTATGTCTTTAGATTAGACAAAGCCTTATATGGTCTTAAACAAGCACCTAGAGCATGGTATGAAACACTAACTAGCTTTCTTATTGAAAATGGATTCACTAGAGGTAGAGTAGATACCACACTATTTCTTAGAAAGCATAAAGACAAAGTCCTATTATTTCAAATATATGTTGATGATATTATCTTTGGATCTACTGATGAAAAGCTATGCAAGAGATTCTCCAAGCTTATGCAGAGCAAGTTTGAAATGAGCATGATGGGTGAGCTAAACTTCTTCCTTGGACTGTAAGTAAAGCAGACTGATGAAGGAATCTTCATCAACCAAGCCAAGTACATTAAAGACTTACTTAAGAAGTATGGCATGGAGTCAACCTCTCCCATGAAAACCCCAATTTCTCCTGCAACCAAGCTCGACAAAGATGAAAAAGGTAAAAGTATTAATATAACTCAATAAAGAGGTATGATAGGCTCTCTTTTATATCTAACTGCCTATAGACCAAATATAATGTTTGCAACATGCATTTGTGCTAGATTTTAGGCTAGTCCTAAAGAATCTCATTTAACTGCTGTAAAGATATTTTTCAGGTATCTCAAAGGTACACCGCACTTGTGGCTTTGGTATCCCAAGGAGACCTTATTTGAGCTAACAGGATACACAGATGTTGATTTTGCAGGCTACAAAATTGATAGAAAAAGTACATGTGGCACCTGTCAATTGCTAGGAAATAGACTTATGTCCTGGTTTAGCAAGAAGCAAAATTCAGTATCTACTTCAAATTGCAGGTTTGAATACATTCTTTGGCAAATTCTTTGCTTTCAGATCTTATGGATGAAAAATCAACAAGCAGATTATGGGTTTGAATTTAAATCCATACCTACTCACTGTGATAACACAAGTGCAATTTCTATAACTCATAATCCTGTCATCCATTCTAGGACTAAGCATATAGAAATAAGGTATCACTTCATGGATCATGTGCAAAATAGAACTATATCTGTACAATATATCCCTACTAAAAATCTACTTGCTGATATTTTTATAAAACCTCTAGATGAATCCAGATTTAACAAGTTAATAAGTGAGCTAGGCATGCTTAACTTGCAACCATAAAATATGCTCTAGTTTGTGCTAACCACGCAGTTTTAAAGGCTATATTCAAAATCATATACATGATGAAATGAAGTCCACGATCGTAGAGCTTAAATGTCATAAGAGAACGATATCTGTAAGACCCCGGATTTTATGAAATAAAAGTATTCAATTTTTCTTATAATTATTATTTAGTAAATGGTTAAATTGATAAAAGTTTAAAGTTATGGGTGAAATATGCAAATTTTACAAAATATGCAAGTGGCTATAAAATATTCATTGTTGTCGGGGAATATTTGTTTGGTCATGAAATATTTGTACTGTCGGGGAATATTCGTACGACGGCGCAGTCTTTTGTGGGCCCCATAACGGAAAGCGATTGGATGAAGAAAACGACAAATATAAGTTGTTTATAAATAATGGCGAAGTTATTACCAATTAATCATGTTGGAATATCCGGTGGTTAAAACACACTAATACGCGTTGTTGAATAAGAAGACATACCAGCATTGCACACAATTATTGATTCTTACGTAAGAAGGCACTACTCAATAATGGTTACGAAGAATTCTGCTCAAAGATTTTATTGATTTAATAATTCTTTGCGTTGATATTTTATATTCTTGTTGTTTCAATAATTGTCATTACACGGTATTTTTCATTATCGAAGCAATAATTCATATTATCTGAATAATATTATTAGATAACATTATTGGCAATGTCTAAAAAGTTCGCTCAAGGAGAGGTTTGGTCACCTAATCATGCCAAGAAGGAGAAATTCTTATTGAAAGCCCTCTTTCCAGAAGAACTACACGTTGCCAGATCGTGATTCAGAATATTATTTGTGAATAATTAATTATTGATTTATATGATGAGAAAAATATTGATTTTATGTGGATATAGATGGAGAAAATTTTAATGTGACAATCGTTGAAAATTGAAATTTTATCTTTTCTCGATAAAATAATTCATTTAAATATATTATTATATTTTAATAATATAATAATGATGATATTTTTACGATGAATGTGGGATATATGAGTATATGTGGAGGAGGAGTATTTTTGTTACCAAAAATATTTAAAGCATGTTTTATGTGTCGGTGGACCCCATTTCTTGGTTGAAATTTGATTATAGCACAATAAAATACTTGGTTTGTGAATTTCCGGTCAATTTACTTTGAATTTGGAAAAACTTTCTTCTGCAAAGTTGTAGAGAATTGAATTTCCTATAAAAAGTTGTGCAATTTGAATTTTCTGATAAAATGGCTATTTATTATGAATTATTGAAGTTCCGAAGCTCCGAAATAATTAATTTTTGGAAGTTTAAAATAATTTAAATAAGAAAAATGTTTTATAAATGTTTGTGGGCATCTTTAACATGTGTTGATGGCTGAGATCAGATTTTCTAGATGGGCGTAGAGAATTTATAAAATATATATTAATATTATATTAAATTTTCTACTTTGGTGTTCTAAGCATTTTCCTATAAATAGGGTGCTTAGGTTATAATTGAAAATCACACCAGAAACTGAAGTTTTCTCTCTCTACATTATCGAGCGTATTTTTGTGAGTATTTAGATATCTTGAGCGTTGCTATACGGTGCAAGTTCGTTCAGCGTTATATCCGACATTCCAGTACTGCTCTTTTGAGGTAAGGGATAGTAAGGGATTTTAAGGGTTATTATGTTTTTTTAGTTTCAAAATTTTTCTGAACCTTCAAAAATTCTGGAAAAATTTAAAATGATATTTTGATGAGTTTTGTAGATTGTGTCCAAAAATGGCGATTTTTGGATGTATAGATTAGGAGTTATGGATTTTATGAGAAAAGACTATTTTAAAAGTAACCGCTTATAACTCCTTGTGATTAACTCCAAAATTGATGAAAGTTTTATTGTGAGTACATCTATATAATATCAGTATACCGTGTAAATTTCAGAATTTTTGGATAAAAGTATAATTTATGATAAATGTTTAAATATTCGTTGGTTTTGGCCATATGAAAAATAGTAAATGAATTTTTAAAATTTTGAGAAAATATATGTTCAATATGGGACTATGTTATCTTTGAATCCCGAGAAAAGAAATATTTTTGGAACTGATTTGATATTTTCATGAAAATGTTCTAGTTATGAGTAAATGAATTAAATATGTTATATGAAGTAAGAAAATTGGAAAATATGATTTTATGGCTTGAGAATCATATATGAGGTATATCTTGATTTTTGATGAGGGTTTTGGTTATTGGTGATGAAATCTTATGAGTTTGGCATTTTATGATGATTAAATGCATTAATTAGTAAAGTGTAAACAATTTAATTAAATTGTTTATAAGTTTTAGAAATTATTAAATATTGTTGTAATATTAAGAATAGTAAGATTTTGATAAGGATTTTATTATGAAACTTTATCTTTTGTGTGTCGAGTTACTATGCACGATACTACGATACTATATTTAAATCGGGTACTATTCACGACAAATTGGTTTTCTTCTCTACGACCAAATTATCGTTGATTTATGAATCTTACTCTTGAAATTAAAACCATGTTTTGATTATATTGTTTTTATATAACATTCTTATAACCCTAATGATGATATTTCTCTTTAACTTGAGTGTAAAGATGGGTAGATTATTGGTATGATCGTGACTATAGGTTCTCTTTGGCCAGTAGTGCAAAAGTTGAATTGTTGACTAGTATGATCATGACCATTGAATTTACAATTGAATATTTTTAGCTTAAGTGCAAAGGTGAATTGATCAACATAGTTATAATTATTGTTATATAACTTCTGAAATGATTATCTATTTCTTTGATATATGAATATCTTTGGCTCGTAGTGCAAAGATGACTTGATGAATATCTTAGCTTGTAGTGCAAAGATGAATTATTGATGAATATCTTTTGCTCGTAATGCAAAGATGACCTGTTGTTGAATATCTTTAACCTGTAGTGCAAAGATGAATTATTGATGAATATCTTTGGCTCGTAATACAAAGATGACTGTTGTTGAATATCTTTAGCTTTGTAGTGTAAAGATGAATCGTTGATGAATATCTTTGGCCGTGGTGCAAAAGATGAATTTATTAGTATGATTATGAACAGAACGTGATTTGGTATAACCATGATATTTGATGTTTCGTGTAAAGACCTATGATGAAAATTATCTTCGTCCCCGGATGAGAAGAGAATTTAGAATCACAATTATGATTATGAGTTATTCATATGATTGTGGAAAGGAACTGCTGATTGATGTTACAGGATAAAACATTGTTGGTGGACTTTTAACGTTGAGAAGACAATAGACTTTATAGTCTATTTGACTCTTTTAATGGATTGCTCATTCCACTACTGACTATGGTTGAAAAGTTTTATCATCTACCATATGTTCTAAATCTCTTATTTATTACTGGTGAAGACTATTGATAATTTATTTATCTTTAGTCATAATATTCTTTACTGAGCTAGTTGTGCTCACCCTTTTGTTTCACAATTTCTTTCAGGTAATAAAAGTGTAGCATGGGTCGAGGGGGATAGCGAGGAATAGAATGGTGGTCTATAGATGTTGAGGTGAGGTGAATTTAACTTGGAAGGGTGTTTTACACTATCATACAAGATGTCTAATGACATACAACCTCGTGTCATCATAAGACATGGTTGTGCTCATCCACTTCTTGAGTATATTTACAAGCACTACCTATATAATATTGGTATTTGTTTGGAGTATAATACCCAATTAGAGGGCAGATGGAGATAATGATATGTCAAGAGAAGACTCACCATTGGAAAGAATATGATAGTAATCTTCTCGCTTTTCTTTGGGGTCTATTGGGTCAACCAAGGATAATTACGCACCATATGATATCTACCATAACCTAAAAGCATGGCCTCCCATATACGAAGGTTTCCTTGAGCACTTCCCAAAGATTCTAATTTCTAAAACAGCTTTTTTGACTATACCTTTATGTAAGGTGTCATTGTGACGTACTTTACAGATTGGTATATATTTGTATCCAAACTCACAAAGATATGTGTTGTTGTATTTTGCACGACAATTGTTGTAATAAAGTTGTAGTTGTTTTCCGTACCATATATTTGGCGACTCAGAATGGGTTGGATGGAATGGACCTATTTTGGGGTCGTTACATTTGGTATCAGAGCTATAAGTAAAGAGCCCCCAGCCTCTCATTGGTGACTTCTGTTGATGGGGATGCAAAAGCGGACTCTCCGTGAGGGCCTTGCTTCATGCGGTGGCAAACTAATAGGTACCAATGTGAGGTTCTGTCCACTGATGGGACATTCGTCACATTTGGTATCAGAGCTTAGGGATATGATCTCTGGCGGAGATCGGGATTAGAACTAGGAAGGGAGAGATGAGTAAATCCTTCGCTAGTGTGTCCTACCTAAGCTTATTTGTTGGTCATCATAATATCGGGATATTATGTGATATGTTAATTTGTTAAATTAACCCTTGTTTTGAAGTCAGTATTCTAGAATGATATCCTAAAATACGGAGATGAAGCAATGGAGAAATCATGATGATAGGGAAGATGGAATCTGAAATGAAAGCAAGGTATTCTCAACTTTTTGAAATACCAGGTACGTCAATTTCGGGGATAAAATTTCATAAGGAGGGGATATTCTAAGACCCCGGATTTTATGAAATAAAAGTATTCAATTTTTCTTATAATTATTATTTAGTAAATGGTTAAATTGATAAAGTTTAAAGTTATGGGTGAAATATGCAAATTTTACAAAATATGCAAGTGGCTATAAAATATTTATTGTTGTTTGGGAATATTACGTTTGGTCGGTGGAATATTTGTACTTTCTGGGGAATATTAAATGCATTGACGGCGCGATCTTTAATGGGCCCCATAACTTGAAAGCGATTGGATGAAGAAAACGCGCAAATATAAGTTGTTCATAAATAATG